>OX422207.1:811820935-813093354 GCA_949130495.1 Sambucus nigra
ACATATGAATATTCTCCTAGCTTCAGAACAGGTTGCAACTGTCCCCACCAAGGCACTGACCAATACAACCCACAAGCCCCATACTCCACAAGCCAATTCTCCCCATTCTCAACATGAAGGCCAACACGAATGAAGTAGCGCGAAAAAAAGTTGGGTACAGCTGATAAAGGATATTCTGGAGGGGTCGACAAGCGGAATCTTTCAGACAACCACATGAACAGCATCACGGGCTACCCCTCAAAAAGTCAGAACGACCTTCTCTCCAGGCATCCAGGCCATTCAAAGTCTCCACCAATATCACCGCCGCATGATTGCGACGGTATGACATCCATGAGATAATGGCTGTAATTTGTGAGTCCACACGCATCTCCCCAGTCACCAACAGCAATTTTGAAACCAAGCCCAAGACAACGGCTCCAGTATAGCCAGCATCACTTACTTCCCGTGAATGCACGGACTGCAACACCGCCGGGAGGGATATCATTCCTCTGGCAACCAATGACCTGGATGCCAAAGGCGAAATACGGAGAAGCCTGGCCAACAAATCCCTAGGTGAACGGGAAAATTCGGGTAAAGCCGTGGCAACACTGAGATTCACGCCCAGTATGGCAAAAAATTTCTCGTAGGTAGGACAAACGTCTTCCAACCCAAAGCGGAATACATGGTCTTCGGGGTACCAAAATTGTACTGCCGCCATCAGCATATTCCACTCAAAAGGTCGATTACGCCACAGGGAGACTCGACGCATGTTGAAAGCATCATAGTCGACATTATAAGAGCACATAGCTTCCAAGGCTTCGAGGTAGTTGACAAACTCGGTGCTACCAGGGAGAGACATCTTGTAGGGCAAAGAAATGATGGGTAGGTATGTAAGAATGCAAAAGGTGTGAGGAAAACACTCCACCCTTCTCCCTTTTTATACTTAAAAATCCTCACAAGGGACATAATCCCTGCAGAAATCGGAGGGAATCCTACCCCACAAGGTACTAAAGGCTGAAGAGGGTACCAATCAAAACTTTCAATTGATGGGACTGGACTGAACTGCCTATAGGCAGGCCAGGGTGCTTGCCGATCGGCAACCCCCCATTTTTGGAAATTTTCTCCTTTTTTTTTTATCAAATCACAAAACTCCATAAAAATAAATTAATATTCTCAAAAGAATTTCAAGAATCCTATTCCCTCCTTATGGGATTCCCCGTTTTAAATAAAACAACTTTCCTTTGAAAAATTCCAAAAAAACTCCTATTTTACGGTCTCAGTAGCAAATTAAAAAGCGCATGTGCATGCATTCATTCATTCATCATTAAAATAAAAGATAGTCAAAAAACTGCATTGCATTGCATATATATGCTTTCTGCTTTACATCATTTTTGCAAGAAACAAAGAAAAAAACCAAAAATAACGGGACTCAGCCCGAACCCACATTCTCTCTCTCCTCTCTCCTCTCTCTCTCAAGAGTTTTCGCCCCTGCGACGCGCTCTCTTCCCTCTACGGCGAGACGACGCACCCCCACTACCCGAGCCAGAGTCTTCCCCGGATGAGGCTGACATCACCAAACAAGAAGAAACAGGGACAGCATCCCGAATGTGGGCGGTCGCCGATGATATCCAGTCTCTGATGTCCTTGAGCCAAGTGGTCGACACCCGGATTTGTTGCAAAGAAAAGGCAGAATCATTATCAAGCAAAAGAAATTTAAAAAAAAAGGAAAAAGACCGAAAGGTTTACCACCGGATGAAAGACGTCCTCTGTCAAGCCCAGCTCCTTCGGATCCATCGCAAGAGGACGGTGTAGCATAGGCACTGTCCCTCCATCAGCCCGTCGGATGTTGTACGAAGGAGTGTGCAGCCGAACAAAAGGGACCTCCGAGGTCGCCACCGCCGCAGGTGCCGACGAACCACCACCACTGTGGGAATACCCCACCACCCGACTCGAACTAGTAGGAGGGAAAGGTAAGGCATCATAAATGTTGGGCGCTATCAACCAGCTCATCACAAAATCCATATAATCATACGGCGCGGACGTATCAGTATACAACGCATAGGACTCGCCAATCATCGCCGCGATCCTCTCATCCTCCAATAGCTGTCGCTCTTGCCTCATAGACATAGGAGGCTGCGCGGGAGGCACCACCACCTTCTCCTCAGCAATTTGACGGATCACCCTCTCCCCGAGGTACCAGGAATGGCCGAACTCATGCACCAACAAGTGCCTCATCTGCGCGTTTACCCCAGTCATCCCCGTATCCTGAATAGCGGTCCCCCAAGGATAAAAGGTCACTTGAAAATCCCCAAGCAGGCATAAGTCAATACAAAATCAGAAGGTGTAAAAACCAAGACCAAAAAGGAAAGGACCTTACCCGACCACTGGTCAGGTCATTTAAGACCTGACGCACCGCCTCCGGGGAGAGAGATCCCTTCGACTGCCGGTTGGCCTTACGCCATCGATGCGGTCGGAAGAAGTCCCCAACGGTGTCGTCCTTCAGAGCAATCAGCGGGGTGTTGCACCCAATCATCTCATAACACCACGTCTGAATTCACAAGCAAAAGAGACGCATAAAGAAAATGCGAATGCATGAAAGGAAAATGTACAAAGTAAAGGATACCTCCAGGAGATGCGTGGCTCCAGTAAAAGTCTGCCAGCAGCACCGGCTGAATGCATCCAAAGAAGAGTAAAGGGTCGCCAAGGTCAGACTCCCCCAATCATAGAAAGGGATGTTTGAAAACATCCTCAAGTACGGCAGAAACCACAAATGGACGATGTCTCCGCTCGACGCCACCATGAAACCTCCCAGCACCAACAAGATGAACAACCAGGCCATCTGCCTCACTTGAAACCCGTCCTCCAGATCAACCACCCTGCTCAGCAAAACATCCTTCAGCAAGGACAGTCGGATAGAATCCCCAGAGACTATCCTCCTCACATCACCGAGTGCCGCATACACCGCCTCCGGCCTCACCCTCGAGGAGCGATCCACCTCTATCTGCTCCCCATCACAATTCAGCCCCAGCAGTTGTTGCACATCTATGGGAGTCACCGTCATCTCCCCGAAGTCAAAATGAAAAGTGTGGGTAGTGTCCCACCACCTCTCCCCCAAGGCACACAAAACTGTTGTCGAATGAGGCGTCTCATCCAGCGTAGCCGCCAACCTCCTAAAACCCGCTGATGATACCATCCAGCACACCACGGGTGGAAGATGCCCCCAAACATCCCTAAGCCCCGTCGTCTCGCGGGCACGCATGTTCTTCAAAGAAATATCCGACTGGAAAAAGAAAAAATTCAGTTAAAGGTCAAGAAAAAGGAAAAATCACCCAAAAAGGAAAGAATGCCAAAGGTCAGGTTACTTACATAACCACCGCGAATCACTCTCGAGGAGCGATGACGCGACGGATCCCGCAGCAAGGTCCGCTCATCTGCAACCGACTCGAATGCATCAAAGGCATTCTCATTCCCCAAAGCAAGGGGCACCCTGTCCCTCCAATCCACATTCACCCAGTCATCATCGGTTAACCACTCCCAGTGGACAGCGGTGCTCACAAAAGCGGCCATTTCTTGAACATCGAAACGTTAGAACAATTCGCAGAGAGCAATCGCAGAAAGAGAGAATGCAAGAAGCTGTGAAAAATGAAGGGGATTCGCCCCCTTTAAATAGGAGGCCAAGCGCCATGCCGATCGACACTGACCCCAACCATACCGATCGGCACTTTCTCCTCACCTTCCCGAGGCAGCCCAAAAGTCTGTGCCACTGCCGAATGGCACCCCTCAGTCTATGCCGACTGGCATCCCCCTTAAAATTTCATACAAAAATTCCCAGAAAATACCAGGAAGCCTCGAAAAATCCCCGGAAAATTCCTAAAAATCTCAAGAGGGATTTAGAACGTTTTCATCAAGAAAATTTTGCACTCCTTCAGGCGACGCATCTTTTCCCCCAACGGAGCTCTCAAAATCCAAGCGAATGACCTCTCGGGCAAGGCGCCCAGACCACTTAATCACCTCCTCATCAGACTTTACAAAAGGTCTCCCTGGCCATCGGCTACCCGGTGCGATACATTATCACATGGTATTTTTCCCAGCAGAAATTAGAAGAACCACTCGCCTCGAGTGATCTCTCCCAAAGGAAAACCCAAATTTTCCCCAGCTCATTCGTCGTTCCCCAGCGGAACCTCAAATCCAATTCTTATCCCCAAACGGAACCCCTCTTCCCCGGTGGAATCCTCAAAAGCTAAGTGAAAACTCCTCCCAGCAAAGCTCCAGAAAATACCTAAGGATCACCTGATCACTTCCCCAGCAGAATTCTCTCACAGCACCCAAAATAGGTTGTTCCCCCCTGCGAGGTCTCCTATAAAGCTTCTCCCAGCTATCAGCTCCCCAACTCAAATCAGAATCACAAATCTTTTTCTCCAGCAGAATCAAAATACAATCTTTATCTACTCTTGGGTCAGAATTGGTCCCGGTCTTGGATCGTCACCTTAATTAGGTCAGAATTGACATCGGTCCTCGATCGTCACCACTCTTGGGTCAAAATTGTCCCCGGTCTTGGATCGTCACCTTAGTTAGGTTAGAATTAACCTCGGTCCTCGGTCGTCACCACTCTTGGGTCAGAATTGACCCCGGTCTTGGATCATCACCTTAGTTAGGTCAGAATTGACCTCGGTCCTCGGTCGTCACCACTCTTGGGTCAGAATTGACCCCGGTCTTGGATCATCACCTTAATTAGGTCAGAATTGACCTTGGTCCTCGGTCGTCACCACTCTTGGGTCAGAATTGACCCCGATCTTGGATCATCACCTTAGTTAGGTCAGAATTGACCTCGGTCCTTGGTCGTCACCACTCTTGGGTCAAAATTGGCCCCGATCTTGGATCGTCACCTTAATTAGGTCAGAATTGACCTCGGTCCTCGGTCGTCGTTACTCTTGGGTTATAATTGTCCCCGGTCTTGGATCGTCACCTTAGTTAGGTCAGAATTGACCTCGGTCCTCGGTCGTCACCACTCCTGGGTCAGAATTGACCCCGATTTTGGATCGTCACCTTAATTAGGTTAGAATTGACCTCGATCCTCGATCGTCACTACTCTTGGGTCAGAATTGGCCCCAATCTTGGATCGTCACCTTAGTTAGGTCAGAATTGACCTCGGTCCTCGGTCTTCACCACTCTTGGGTCAGAATTGACCCCAGTCTTGGATCGTCATCTTAGCGAGGTTAGAATTGACCTCGGTCCTCTGTCTTCACCACTCTTGGGTCAGAATTGACCCCGATCTTGGATCATCACCTAAATTAGGACAGAACTGACCTCGGTCCTCGGTCGTCACCACTCTTAGGTCAGAACTGACCTCGACCCTCAGAATCGACCTTGACCCTCTGAATCGGTCATACTCCCTCAAAAGCATCATGTGGTGTCTATTCGACGGTCATCATTTGTTCCAAACTCACCGGTCAAGGCTCTCTGTAGACACCCCATTCTGTGACCCCTAACTCTCCTTAGGTCCCTAGTACCTCCCTTCATCACTATAAACCCAGGTCACATCCCGAGTACTGACCTGAAAGCCATCGGGCACCCCCCGGCTCAGTTTGACCCAAAAGTTAAACTCCTCGTCTTGACTGAGACTCAATGAATCTTCTAAGGGCACTGAATACCCTTTCCAATGGTCTTCCCCGTGCGCGATTCTGACTTACCATGCGGACGAACGATCCGTTTGCGTCCGAAACCGAACCTAGAGGCCACCGGGCTCTCCCGGGATCTGTTGACCCAAGTCAACCCTTCATCTCGACCGAGGATGAATGAATCTTCAAAGATCACTGAATACCCTTTCCAACGGTCCGTCCCGTACGCAATTCCGACTTTCCATGCGGACGAAAAACCCGTTTGACTCTGGGAATCCACCGAGCGCTTCCCGGGGCCAGTTGACCGAAGTCAACTCTCCAAGTCAGATCAAACTCTTAGGAATGTCTAAGTACATCTCCTAACCTTTCCAACGGTATGCCCCGTGAGGGATTCGGACTTACCATGAGGACGAATGATCCGTTTGCGTCCGCACGATTCCCCGTCCAATGGACCGACAAATGCTTCCAAGCCATATTTGACATAAAGTCAACTCCCAAACTCGGGAGAGGTCAAAATGACTTTCGAAGGTCTCTGAAATATCTTTCCAACGGTATTCCCCGTGCGCGATTCTGACCAACGGTTTTCCCTCGGCGGACAATTTTCCAAAAAAGCCTGAGGCGCACTGCTAAATGGCAGGACCCAGACCCTGCCTATCGGCACCTGTCGATAGGTAGTGCCATGGCAATGCCGATCGGTAGACCCCTGGGCATATAAAATGAGGCCTTGGCCTCATTTGCAGGAGGAGCCCAGATCTGATAGAAATCTCTCTGGACGAATCCCAGAAACCTCTCTCGAAGGCAGCGTGATTTCAACTTCCAAATCCCTCTTTTACCTCCATTTTTCATCATCCTTTTCATCAAACTTGGTGAATTAATCACTCTCCATCATCATCCAACTTCAAGGGTTGCTCTCCAACATTCAAGATCAAGCTCAAGATCTTTAAGAAGGTCCAATTTTCTCAAACTCTCTCTTAAATTCTCTTGAATTCCTAATAACTTGTTTTCTTACTTAGCACTTTTATTATCTCATCTCACACATCCTAATACACTTTTTATCTAGTATTATTGCACATCGCCTATTTTTATATAAATAAACCCAAAAAATAAGAAAAATAGGGTTTGCTCATAAATTCCAAATAAGGGATTCTCATACTTTTTCCACACTTTTCTCACAATTAAAACATTTTTTCTACACACACACGCACACTTACAAATAAGAGATCCCATGTTTGGATTTATGGGATAAACCCCACCCCTTTGCTCTGCATGCGAACTACGTGGACTTTGATGCCTTTATAGGCTACGTAGGCCTCTCGGGGTAAAACCCGAGACTCGAGTCGTTTCTCTTACTTTTTCTCTCATTTTCTATTTTCTCTAAATCCATTTTTCTTATATTATATATACACTTATTCTTAGTGACGCATTACTCCATGTGCGTTATCGTTCCCTTATAACGATCAACGTAGGGGTAACCGCGTAAATCTTATTTTTCTAATATTACTTTTTATCTTCCTACGGATGACTCACTTTATCTTTTCCATGATACAAGTTGAGGATTCCTACCTCCATTCTATATACATACACATGCACACATCTCACGGAGGAAAACATAAAGGAAAATAGAAAATATCCATAAGAGACTTAAAGGGAGGAATGGGTGCCTAACACCTTCCCATTTCGTAACTAAGCCCCTTTTCGAATCATTTTGGTTTCGCACGCACCAGTATGTATTTGGAAGCCATCCTTCGGGGTGGCTTCCTCTTTTTCTTTTGTCTGTTTTGAGTAAAATAGACTGGCGACTCTGAATCTCTCTACATTTTTACACCACATCAGAAATCGACGCCGGCCGAAGCGCTCTCCCGAGAGGGGACGCACGGGACCCGAAGGATCCTTCCTCTCTCCGCGGCGGGGATCGGGGATGGACACAACTGCTTGTGCCATAATACTGGCAACTTCATCTGTAGTCATAGTCCTTTGAGGCATTTGGGGTTCCACACTCTCATCCCCTTTATTCACACTACTTGGACGGCCTGCATCGGTGGCATCTGAAATAAGAACAAGTGTATAAGAATGCCTTTCAAATGTTTTCTCATCACAGAAGAAAATATGGACGTATGAACACAACAGTCCTAATAATAGGGCTCTACTTCAATAACGCTTACCGAAGACCGCAGTAAATCCACAGAGATCCTAAAGATACTAGAACCTATTGCTCTGATACCACCTGTGACACCCCTCTTAAAATAATAACGGGTGGCCAGCCCTATACTAAAATAATCAGGAATCTCAAGTGCATCATTCTCAGCATCTACTGACGATTCTAGAAATAAACACGGCTAACTACCCATTACTACAAAAAGAGGGTATTAAAAAATTTATAACATTTTGTTTTCATTACTAAAACAAAACCATGCAACAACTAACCAACAACATACCTTCTAAACATGATGAGAGATACACACATACCCAAATGATGTATAAGAGACCAATAAAAGAGTACATTAAAATCTCTAAAATGAAATACCCGAATATGTTGTCGGGTCCCAGATAATACAATACACTGAGAAGGAAAATATAAAAGTGCTACATTATAACACTTAGGTATAAACCCGATATACAAACTGAATCTTCATCTAGATACACAAAGATAGGAATCGACTATATCAAAATGCCTCAACAGTCCGCTACTGCCACAGCTCCACGAATAAACTGGATGGATATCATCAATGGCGTCCTTGCGGAGGAACACCTAAAATAGTACAATATATACGAGGCAAGAGAAAATATAAACGTGGTCTACCGGTCCCCTAACCGTGGTCTACCGTTCTTTTTAATTTTTCCTATAAACGAAGACAGTATGCTTTTCCCTTGAGGTGCAGTCGACCGGCCCCCTGGTCGCAGTCGACCGGCCTTACCAGTAACCTTGGCCCAACTCCATTTTTAAGGAACTCTAACTTCCTAAAAACCTCGAAATACTTACTTCCAACCAAAATTCTTCAACCCAATCATATTACTAACATTAATACATATCAAATAAATCAACCCAACTAATTTACAACCTCAAATCCATATCTAAACATCAAATGAAAGATTTAACCCAAAAATCTAGGTTTTAACAATTTATCCAAAAATCCACAATTTTATCCACAAATCATGAAATAAAAGATGCCCAAGAATTATTTAGCAAGTTTAATCACTTGCCTCGAATTTATAGATTCTGAGTCTCCCTCGAAATCACGGATTCGTGGGAATTCCCAATTTTTTCTCCTTTCTCTTCCTCTTTGCTTCTTCTCTTTCTTCTTCTTTCTTCTTTCTCTCTCTCTTTCTAGGGCTTTCCCTTTTCTCTAAATGAGAAAGGCTTCTCATGTGGGCTTTTAAGCCTTAATACCCAAAATACATAACTTTAAATGATAATACACACTTTAAATGACTCGGTCACTCCAATTCGAGCCAAACGAACTTAAAATATTTTGGAACCCAAATAAGTCCCAAGTACAATCATTTCGACTATCTCGGCCCCTTCGAAAATAACCGCACCCTCAGAATTGTCATCCGAATCACTTTCTAACATCTTCAAATTTTGACCTCAAATGCCAATTTAATTAAATATCCAATTAAAATAATATTTATTTCTCCCAAAATAAATAAATTATTGTCCCAAAAATCTCGGGGTATTACTCACTACGACGTAAAATAATTTACCACATTTTATTTACTACACTTAGTAAATTTATTCCATACATATTAATCATAATCTCTTTCGATCTGTATGTAATAATCACAATATTTTAATTAAATTAAATTATTGCACATGTGTAATTTAAAAATACTAGAATTAAATAAATTCTAAATTATTTAAAAATACGAGTGTTACATACTTGCCCCTTACATAAATACGAGGTGTTACATACTGAAACCAAGCTCTCCTTGTACTTATTTCTGTAGGTTTTTATTACGATCTCGATCTAATGTTTTTCCAAGGGATGATTCACCATCTTATCGAATTTCTCTCTCCAATGAGTGACAAAAGTGCTAACTACCTCTCCCTTTTATTTCTTCAGTTCTAAATCCTTACGTGTGACACCAAGTTCTTCATTGTATTTGTATTGCTTAACAAAATCACGACGTACATCATCCCAGGTTTTGGATGTCCCCTCATTCTTAAGACCCATGTACCAAGTAAAGGCTCATACAAATAGAGTGAAGGAGAACATCCTCTCTACTACTCATAGGTCTATGTTTTGAACATGCATCTAAAGGTGATAGTTGGATAATTGGGTTGATGGGGAGCCTAATATTTTCTGTGTATTGAAGACATATATATTAAATTTTTCTGGTAATCGAGATACGGGATAAAGAGCCATTTTTTATGTTTGTAAGCTCATCCATTCTGCATCTTATTGATGGCTTCCAAGAGGAGACGTGGTTAAAATTAGACAAGTGTTATCTCCTAGTTCGGAGATGGAGGAACAATCTCATTGGTCAGTGGGAGAGCTAAAGATTTAGCTCGCATGGCTCCTTAGAATGCGATGTGGGGATACTCGAGGTACTGATGGTAAGGTTTAAAGTAACCTTGTGAGGAAAATAGCACCTGAAAGTGGGGGCTCCAGCATTGGCAGCGAGCTAGTGCTGGAAAGTAACATCCCAATCTTCCACCACCAATATTGTTCCCACTTTAACCAGTACGCATTGCAATGTGGAGTTTATTCGGCTCTAAATTCACAACCAGATGTCAATGGAGTTCGAACCCCTGACATGTGCATCATCAATCATGTGCCTTACCAATGGAATTAAAAGACCTCGATGTTAGAAAAGTAAAAATATACATATATGAACCATTACTTTCCCTCATACAGGGGATGTGGGATGTAACTCTCTAGCTACGAAATCAACCATGGCACGAGTCTGTTATATGGAACTGGAGCAAGTAGATCCTGAGGATTAGTTGGTATTTTCTCGACAGTCACTACAGATGGTATACTAATGTTGGAGATGGGGAGAGGGGTATATTCTCTATTATTCTAATTATTACAGTGGCCTCTTGTATAAATATTTATGTTCTACTCGATGCCCTAATTTATGATTGCATGGTGTTCTGAGAGGCAAAGATTTTCTCAAGCTGTCTCAAAACTTGAATTATTACAGATGGAGCTTAATCTTCTTCAGTATACATGGATCATACTACGAATTAAACCCGACAATCATGGGTAGGGAGTTCGCTAATGAAAATTAGATAATAACACGTAATACGAACTCGGGTTTCTAGGGAAAGAATTTAGTGTGAATTTTATGCTGGCAATAATGACTGCGGGAAAAGTTGGGGCACTTTAATCAAGGATTTTATAGAAAAAAGACAAGACATTGGGGAGAAGGACTCACATATATATGATTTTTTTTTCCAATGCAATTATTTTATCTATATTTAACTGTATGTGGATAGTATTTTATTTTTTTATTTTTTACTTGGCGGTATCTTCAAAGTGGTTGAACTGGACAGAGTCCCTTTGGATTCAGATCTATAAGATAAGCTCTCATTTTTCGTATGAGGAGCGAGGACGTAATAAATTAAGGTCTATTATTTTCTCAAAATAAAATATGGGTAGGGGAATACAACATAAAGGAATTTGGTTTTAACGATGGCTTGTGGATTCATATTTAACAGCCTTCAATCGTTTGACAATATTATAATATTTTTCAAAGCAATTGGCCCTCAAGTATTTGTTATTTTTGTGAAATAGGTTGTGTACCTAGAGATTTTATCTATATGCAAAAGGGTGATGTCAATTAGTGTTTGGTGGATTATTTTTCATTTCCATGGATCACGATATATTGGGCTACTTAGACTGAGCAACCTTTAAGGTACGTGTGATACCACTTTACCTAGTACTGAATACATGTGAAAACGTATTTGATATACCCCAGTACTGGACAAACGTCAAATGTTCCTTATCACTGAGACTTTGGGATTGAGAGAGAAGTTTCCAGATATACCATATGGGTAGGTCAAAAGAATGAGAATATTCATCGATGACCAGCCTCTCAACTGATAGCTTTTAGCCACGAGAGTATAGGGTAAAAATAATACGAAAATAAAGACTGTGTGGTGCGCGATGCAAACAGGTAATCTTTAATTTTACATACTCTGATGTTTATTTTATTGTGAAGTTTTTAATGCTTACCTATACATTTGGAAAAATGTACAATGTTGTATATAGAGACCTAAGCACATATCTACATTTTGAGGGACTCTAAAACTAAGGTCACTACATAGTTCTAAAATTTGAATAAAGTAGTTATGAGGGGAAGAAATATTAAGCATGCTATAAAGTAAGCATAAGGATAGATTTATTCTCTTGATTTATCCCCAGTGGAGTCACCACTGTGGTGTTATAGGCCCTCGACTGGACTCCAGGGGAGCGAGATGATCGTTGTGTTAGGACAGCGTGGGCCTCCTGGCACGAGGTCTTATTGTCTTGAATTATATAGGGATTCATGAGCACTTGTCTCTCGGTCCATCGTTTCTCCCCGAGGTCACGTTATCAGTTTGGTGGTTCGATGATTTGTCCGTGAAAGCTGTAAGACACCATATCCAGCTTTGTCGCACACCCCTGGTTTAAGTTTAAGCCTAGATATTCTATGCAAAGGGTTATCGGTTGTTTAGAGTCATTAGTTTATTTTATATAAAAACAAACAAAAGGTTCGGGTTATCCCTTTTGGGTTAATCTTAAGGAAGGTTTTGGTCTGCAATTAATCCAAAGATTCTTGTTATAGGGTTTAATAATCGGGTTACTAATGGGGAAAATATTAGGAACCCCACTTGTTCTTTATGCTTCCTTAATTATATGCTTATTATTTCTCTTAAAATTATATAATAACTTTTTAGTTTATTTTAGAACGTGATTAGAGACTTTAGTTTGATAATCCCTTAAAGCGTTATAGTTGCTTAGGTCTAGAAATGTCATTACTGAGAGGTGTATGAATTTCACTTAAACCGGTGAGGGTACATAAGGGTTCTTCTGAGAGTGTGTATTTCGGGACAACATATGTATCTTAGTATGTATATAAGTGTACAAAAAATCTCATACTGTGTAACGAGAGCCCATTAAGAGTCTGTGTGTGTATGCACGAGGAGTGACGGCTTGAGATAGTTTGATATATCATTCGAGGTAAGAGGAGGGATATGAAGGTAATTTAAGATATGGATGCATATTTATTGTGATATCACATCGAGAGACATATTGTCGAGGCTAGTTCTTACAAGAATAACTCAGTATTAAGCATATGTACCCATATAGCCATGATATCAAAGCCTACGTACTTCAGTTGTACACGTATTCAAATGTGATGTGTATACAAGTGTAAGTGCTTGTATTGATAGGGGAGAAGTTATTTGTAGGATAAATAGTAGTCTATGTGGAGGTTCAAAGTGGGAGAGGACCCAAAGAATTTTGACATTTGCGTATCATATTATGATTGTCGGGCGATCACTAGCAGGATGGTATTATCCTTCGGACTAGTTTGGAAGTGTAGAGGGAGAGGGGATGGCGTATTTAGGATTAGAATGGAACATAAGTCACTGATAGATATCTATGTATCCCTTATCGACATAAATAAAATCCCAAAGGTGTTATATGCCTCGGGCTGGTTACACTATATTTGGACTAGATATGGAGTCATCCCTAATAAATAATATGTAGACAGACGTATTATAAGAATTAGGCTACACGAGTTTGTTTCAGTCTAGAGACTACATAACAAAGAGGACTTAGGATCAAAGTTAACATCGTTCCAAAAAATGGGACATATATACGAGGGTAGGAATGGGATAACGAGTATACAATATACAACATTACATTATTTCTGGAGCATAGTCCTTAATATAGAATTTCCATTATGAGTTGTATTTTTGTATTTATATGTTAAAAATACTCTAACTAAAGTCCGATGCTTTATGAATGTGGCCATCGGGATTGGATTCATCCATCGTGGGTCGAACCCAAAATTGGAAGGGAGAGAAAATCGAAGAAATCCCTCTCTTCACACATGCGGGGATTCGAGGATAAAAGGAATCCTCTTTTCTCCACTCGCATTAATCTTCGTGGGTTGACATGAATATAAATTGGTCGTAGTCAAGGTAGATAAATATAGAAATGGAGTCGCCAACCTATTATGCTCAAAGTAGGCAAAAGAATGTAGTCGTCCTAGAGAGAACGGTATCACAAGACATACTGATACATACGAAACCAAATTTTGGGTATTATTAGCCAAAAATGGAGGTTAATTCTATTAGCTTTATGAAGAAGTGCAGAGAGTTCCAAGCATATTGTAACATGATCCATGCCCCCTCAGTGAGCTTGCAAAGTTTACTAGCCCCTACTTCTTCCATACTTGGGCTTTCGATCTGATGGGAAAGATTAGCTCGGCTTCTCATGGAAAAGTCTTTATCATTATTTCCATAGAGATGTACACTAAGTGGGTAGAAGAGATCCCTCTAAGGAGGGTCACTGCTCAAGTAGTGATAAAATTCATCCAAGAATATATAATATGCAGGTTTGGCATTTCAAAAGTTACTCTCACAAACAATGGGAAACAATTCATGTGCAAAGAGATGGGACTCCTGACGGACAAGTATAAAATTCATCACAACAGTTCAACCATATCTTGTACCAAGAAGAATGGCCAAAGTAGAGGCCACAAATAAACACTTATCAATATCTTAAAAAGGATGTTGGAGGACTTGCCAGGGGCTTGGTATGAGATATTTTTTATGCTATTATGGACTTATAGAACTTAGAAAAGAAATCCCTTTCTCTCTCGTTTATGGGACATAAGTTGTCTTGCTGGTAGAGTTTGTAGTACCTTAAGCTTGAGGGTATCTAATCCATAACCTCATACCTGATCCTAGGCATGTGAAATTAAAAGCTCCGAATGAGCACCGATAAAAGACCAAGGAAAACTTCAAAGTACATACCCAATAACTATCTAGAGCTTACGAAAATTTAGTTTAGCTTAGATAGTTTCAAATGCAAGATTTGGTCTTACGGGCATCCATTCATCACCTGAGAAGCATGTCACCATCAAAGTTCAAGCCAAATTAGGAAGGACCCTTTATAGTACGAGGAGTGAGAAAGTCAGGAAATTGCCAGATCTCAACTATAAGTAGATGGAAATGTATTATGGTTGAGGTATTTCAAATTCTTCTTTTGATTGCAAATATTAGCTCTAGAATAGATAATCCTTTTAGTAAAAGGAAATTTTTAGCAAGAAAATATTTTTACAGATATTGCCTTATAGAAATAAATGAATGCAGTTCATTTTGACCAGTCATACATGAGATTTCTTATAATGACAATATCTTGTGTTTATTTTCAATATCTCTTGTGAACTCACTCACTAACAATGCCAGTGAATGTGCCCAGATTTTCCTCCTTAATAATTTTTCCTAGACTTGTTAAATTTCTTGGGGGCAGAATAGATATTGACTCTTGAAGTTTATAAGAAGGTCTGAAATTTGAGGAACTTTACGCATTATACTGGGTATATACCTCCCAAGGATAAAGTATAGTGAGAAAATTCCCTTTACTTATAATAGCTTAAACACCCTACAGAATATAGGGTTCACAGTCTTTTTTTTCATTGGAAAATTAAATAAATATTTATTTTATTTTATCTTGAGAATAAGTTTTAAAAAAGTAAGACAGTGGCCTTACTTTTGTTCTATGAGTAATTTATTTAAATAGCATAATTATTTGAGAATATTGAGAGGGGGTTAACCCCCCCCCCCCCCCCCCCCCCTCTAAATTATCCTTTTAAATCTAAATTAAATGTAGAATAAATACACCATAGATTATGGGGTAGTCATAATAGATGACCTGACAAGGCTATGTGCAAGTACTCCTAGAGAAAAAGCGGGTAATATCAGTTCACAGAAAACAGGTAAATGTCTAAGCAGAGATAAGGAAAAAAAGAAATAGAGATATATAAGTGACGAAAAATTCTCATTCTCATTGATATAAAATACTTGCTCGAAATTAAGCAGTCCATGTAGCTATAGAAGAAAAAAAAAAAGAGAAGTCTCTTTATAATATCTCAACTAAATAAAAGGAAAAGAGGGTTTCTTCGAGAATGAAAATTTTTAAAACAAGGGCTATCCTCTCGAATGAGCTCCTCCTCCAGCCTGGATGGGAGAGAAAAATCCTCAGAGTCACCATCCAAGACCTTGGCCAGCTTGTCCCCTAGTAACTGGATTTGCATGCAAAGTCTAGTAGCTTCTGCACTGTGTCGCTCGACCCTGGCCTACTTAGACGTCTGAGCCTTCACCAGCTTCTTACAAGGAAGACCTATGAGGTGGCACATAGAGGCATCAAGCCAATCAATCTTGAAGTGGTAGCATCTCTCCAAGTTGTGAATGGATTCTAGGAAGAGGCGAGCTTTGGCACTGATGAAGCCAGCTAGAGCAGTGAATAAGAACTTATGCACATGACTGACGAGAGGTTTGAGGTTGAGTATTATGAGGATATCAATAATTAGAACACTTTGGGAGGTGAAGGTCTTTGGGTGGGGCTCTAGAATCAAATCTAGGACCTCCCGCTCGTGTTCCCTAAATATCTTTGGGCACTCCTCATGCCATAAGTCCCTCATGAAAATCTCCAGAGCCTCCACCTTAATAGCATCATAGCATGTGTTCATGGAACTGGGCTCAGAGGGAGGTGGAGAGAACTCCCTACCTGATTCCTCCCATTTAGCTCCATCAGATTAGGTGGCCTCTCCTAAAAATAGAGATATGAAGAAATAATGAGAAGAAGAAAAATAGAACTTGAACAATTTCAACAAAGGAAGAAGGTAGAAAAAAATAATAATATGGGTAAAGAACTTACTCCCAAGCCCAGAGGAGTAATCATGCTTCTAGATACTCTGCGAAGTCCTCCCTGACTCATTGTGTTGACGTGACAAATGAAAAGTAAGATAATGTTAGTAAAGCACTTGCACAGTAAAGGTGAGACTGTAAAAAAATATTGAAAAGGAGAAGAAAATCAGGTATGGCACTATAATACCTGAGGAGTGCTCCTTGTGGCACGCACCACAGATAAAAGAACACTCGCCTCACTAACCTGGCTGTGTTTTTTCGGAAATTCCCATTTTTCCATTTTCGATTCCATTTTTTTTAATTTGGAATAAAATTTTAGTTTGCTGATTTTCCGATTTTCAATTTTTTTGAAAAAATCGGATCGAGAATCGAAGATAATTCCAAATTTTTGATTTTCCAGATTTTTTTTATCCAATTTTCCCAAAACTATGTCGATTCGATTTTTTGAATTATTTTTTATTTTTTGAATAATTTTCCCATATACCGCATCAGTTAGGAGAGGTTGAGGGATCCAAAATATTTCTCTATAAAAACGAGATTATCCTCTTAGCTTCTACATAAATGAAAAAATGAATCAAACACTTATGTATTTACATGTTGGGTTAAACTCTTTTCTTTGTTTCCTTAAAATAAGAATTTCGAGTAATCGAAAATTTATTTTTTTGAAATTATGGAATTTTTGAAACTTCTAAATTTTTAATATATTTGGTGAATTTTTTTTTTTTTTTTTATTTTATTCGAATTCAGAAATTTTTTTATTTTTTAAAAAAATAGGATCGAAAATCGGAATAGTTATTTTATTTTCAAAAAATTGGATTTTTTTTTTTGAAAAGGCAATTTTCGATTCGATCTGATCCGATCAAAACACAAGCAAGAGCCAAAAATATACACAGAAAAATAATGAAAAGATACCTCTGCAAATATGGTGGTGGAGGGCCTAGCTGAAGAACTGCTTGCCATAGAGGAAGCAGGAGGCCTTATAGAAGAACTAGGGACTATAGTCACCTGTCAAATAAGAAAACATATACATATGCGTATAAAAGAGTAAGTCCAAAAGTCATAGGTAACAAGACTTGAGATGTATGGAAAAGATTTATAACTACCTGGATCGAGCGAGTAGACACAAAAGAACCGCTCGAGAAGTGGGGAATAAGGTGAAAAGATGCAAAATGAGCAAAGATAGGCAAAGAGTTCTTATAAAATGTTAAAAAATTAAAAAGTAAGAAAGATACAATTCTTAGATTTTTGTCAAAGAACCTCTTAAGCGAGACATAGAGAGGAGAAAATCATGGAATTCCTCCCAAGTAAGAAAGGTGATCGAGGACTGTGGGAGCAACAGCTGAGGGGGTGGCCCTCACCTTCGGGGGGTCACTTGTCCCCACGGTAGAAACCTGATCAAGAGCAAGGCAAAAAAAAAAGTTGAATTTAGCAAAAATAGCAAGAAGATAAGCAAAAAAATGAAAGAAGATAATAGAAACAAAGGCTCTACGAAACTTACAGTGCCTTGGCGAGGGGCTTGCCTATATGGAAAATGCCCAGTGGTGGGGTTATGGTAGAAGGAGAGTAAAACATAAGGTCATATTGATCACCATCAGAGCCTCTTAAAGCTGATAACAAAGCATAAGTGTTAAGCGAGTGATCTTGGTTGATGTCAATAGCACCAATGTCATTTGAAGAAGAACTATTGTAATCATAGGAAGGAGTGCTTCCATAATCAACAAGTCTTCAGATGAGTAAGACGAGGAGCAAGCATTTATAACCCCATAACTTATAATCTTACTAAGTAAAAAGGAAATGACTAGAGTACCTTCTGTGAGAGAATGGGCTAATGAAATTCAAGGCTGGGAAAGAGAAATGAAAAGGGACTCATAGCCCTACTTGAGGACTGTCTGGAAGGTCTGCTAAATTACTAAAGTGTCAATGTCTGACTATTGATCTGGCACAGTAGAGAGACCAGTGGTCTCAGATGCCCTTTTCTTCTGCTTAGCTGCTCTAGTTCTCATAGGTGAAGGAGAAGAAGCTTCCATTTCTGCCTGGGCTGGGACAAAGTTTGACACATACATGTCAGGGTGTTTCCTTTTGGAAGGGGGCTTGGACTTGGCCTTGATTTTGGCCATCCCCTCTTCTGGTTGATCCTTGGGCTCAGTATATTTCGCATAAATAGACTCCTCATGCAAGGGCATCACTAAAGGGGGTGACTTATTCGAATGGGGTCTTTTCCACAGTGCTAAGATACAAAATCTCATTTTGGATCCTCTTGGCTAAATACTTGTCATTAATAGGATTGCAAGTGGATATAGACTCGTGAGGGATATCCTTGATGCACTTTTTAATTAACATGATTTAATTTTGCCACAAGAAAAACCGTGAACGGTTGAAAGAGGGAATGTAATGATGAGTGGGTATAAAGGAATTACCAAAACAACCAGTCCTCTGGAGCATCCCCTAGAAATCTAAGTTTGCATATGCTTCCAAGTATAAATATTTTGGCGAAAGGATGGAGGTAAAGTCCGGGGTATAAGTCCCCTAGTCATAACCAAACTACCTTCTCACATGCTCTAAGTGATAGATTTCCACCCCTTGGCCAAACTCAGTTAGTGATGGAAGAATATAAGGCAAAATCATTGCTATAACAAACATATTGGGGAAATAAGGCAATGATTCCACATTGACAGGGTGAAGGAAGGTACTAGGAGAAGATGAGAAGAAACCCCATGGAAAGACACAACCTATTTATTTAGAGTAAGGGCAAAATGAAAATTCATCAGTGTTGTCAATGAGTAGACCTAAGGATTGTTTGGGAGACTTCTTGTGCCACCTCACATTGTGGTTTGGCTATGTAATGAGCAAGGCTCGGGGACTAATTTAGGGAATCGTTCAAACAAGAATTCCATAAGAATAAATTAATTAACAAAATTAGCCACATCAAAGCGATCGTGTGAATGCTTCATGTCCACGTGGGTATGATCCAACCAAGCGTACATGAATCCTAGCGTAAAAGTTACGAAGGGAACATTCCTTCCTCAAGCAAGCCTAACAGAAAGGCGAAACACCAACTCATAAGGGGAGTCATTTGGTCTCCTTTGAAATAAAAATTAACTGCGGAAGGTGATAAAGAAAGTAGCTAAGGGAGTAGTAGAATTGATCTTGGGGCCATCTTGGCTTTTGGTTGCCTTACTCGAACTCTCCTCTTATAGAGTTCGCTCAAAGTACCTAAACTAATATTTTTTCCACTTAGCAAAAAAATGATTAGTGGACCAAGTCTTGTTGATTACAATATAGCGACGATATTCTGATAAGGCCTATTGGAGCTCCTCACACATGGATCGCTCAACATCATCCTCATAACCATCAGTAAAAACATGATCTCCCAGAAGGGGGAGACCTATCAACTCGAAAACATCTTTAAGTGTGATGGAAAATTCACCCTGGCTAGTAACACAAGAATGGAAATCAACACTCCAATGAGAGTCCAAGAGGCTGAAAGTGTTAGTGTGTTTGGAAAATTGTACAAGTCTTTAAACTTGTAAGAGTCCTAGCTAGACCTAACTGCTCGATAATAGCCTTATGTGTAGGAACAATCATGATGTAGTCCAGCCAGAGGCCCCACTCATTTGGGGCACCATCACAAACATTAATGTTGATGTTGGAGAAGGGAAAGTCACCCCTATATACTCGCACACGCAGAATACTGTCAGCTAGCAAGATTGGAGAATCAATAAATTCAGCAAAGCCTAAAAGAGGTTGCTCGTTGATCTTCTCAATAAACTCAGGTTCAAACCTTTTAAATGAAGGAATGAAGGTGTCCTTCTCACCAAAGTAAGGAGCAAGATGATAAACAGTTAAGTCCCTCTTTGAACATCTCTCGAGGTACTCTTTTTTAACCCTAGATAATGCAGTGGCACCACCAGTGGAAGGGCTAGCACCACCAGACCTAGTGGTGGTGGTGGTGGTGGTGGAAAAGACTATGGAAGAGGCCACATTGGTGGCTCTAGCGGCTATGGTGGTTGTGAAAATTGTAACCAGAATGGGCAAAGAACCCATCAGGATTTCACTCACTGAGGTGGAAACGATGGTAGACGCCATATATGATGAAGAGGCCATTTGAAATAGTGAAGATTTAAAGAAATAAGTGATGGAGGAAAAATGACGATTTGGGAAGAAAGATTTTCTCTTTTTAACTCTGGAAAAACATAAGGCAAATAAAAGGTGAAGAGTTTGATTTTTTTAAGAAGGTATCTATACTTTGAAAGGGGCGCACACTTGACGACTCAAGAAAGAATAATAATGATTTCCAAAATCATGAAATGAGTGTTCCCAAGCAAACATGTGTCTCTTCTAAACACTAAAAGGAGGCATTAGAACGGCAGACCTGTCAGGGACATTAAATTCTAAAAAAACAGGAAATGATTTGACTAAAAAAGACCCATCGAATTCCCAAAAGATAATGATTTTATTTGTGCGAAACTCTTCTTTTTAACCAACACAAATACTTTTGCAAGAGGGGGCTAATGTAGAAGGGCACACACTCAACTGCCCAGTAAAAAGCCCAATAGGGTGAGGGGTTGCCAGATGAGTAGGTGAAAGGCTAAACGAGGGGCATACCACACGAACACGCACAATGGAAGTCTTGATTAAATGATCCCAATAGGTAGAGGGGGTGTCATATGAGTGACCCCAAAAGGAGATAAAAAAAAATAGTCCAAAATGACCATTTGACGAGAGGGGCCACAACGAGTGGGTTCAAGAATAAATAAGACATATGTAAGCCAATGAAGGACATTTGGCGAGGATGTGCCACAATGATTAGTCCCAAGAGTAAATAAACAAAGGCAGGCCAAAATAGGTCACTTGGCGAGAGGGTGCCACAACGAGTGGATCCAAGACCAAAGAAGGGACACCTGATCAAGTAATTCCCAAGGCTGGCGAGAGGTGCTCAACGAGTAATCCTAAGATAGGAAAGAAAGTATATAAGCAGACCCAAGAGATTGAGGTTATGCTATCTGAACCGTCAAGTGATTGTAAACTTATTAGGAGTAATTACTAACCTTTTTACTTTCTTTACATAGGTAGCGTTGATCGAACAACCAGGGCTCGAGCAGGCCAATTTGGATCCCTCGGGAGTTTTGGATTAGTGGTTGAGAGGCAAGTCTTGTTGGAAAAGCTAAGGACCAACCATTTTAATACCTTAGCAGGGAGAGAATACTAATAGGAGGGGCCTAAGAAGTAATTCATGCACTTGCACAGTCCACACTTAGTCAAATAGGTGAGTAACCAAGGTAATGCTCACTAAGAATTTCTAAACTTATTATTAGTGAGTGGCCCATGAGGCCACTCGCAAGCTTTTAAAAGATTGTTCACCAAGTTACCATTTCAAAAGATATTTACAAAATCACATTTTTTGGCACTATGCCCAACATATTTGATTTTTGACTTTAGGTTGTGCCAAATTTTATCTGTTAGAGTGGACAGACAACAGATAGTAAAATGGAACATAAAGTACATTTAAGATATTATCTCAAAGGAATATCCTTTTAGTGTGCACATGCCAGATCAACCCTAGTATTTTCCTATAAATAGAGTTGTTGGGCATGGTCAAAACAAACAACACGATTTAGTACTGTTACTCTATCCAAATAGCACCAGAAAAGTATTTTCTCATTGTTCTGTACTTGGTATTTGAAGTGCTTGTCTCTTCACTCCTGAGAACCACCATTTCCAAGTGATCCCTTTTCTCTGATATTATTATTGTTGTAAAGTTTAGCTAATCATTGTCTTCTCAATAACAATCATAGAAGCTTCACTGTTACCAAAAATAGATAATTTTATCTTCCAGCTGCCCTTGAGACTTTGAACACATTGCAAGGGTCACGACTCACCAAATCCAGATATTCATAGACCCCAGAACAATTACCCTCTTCCATAAGGCATACATAATCCTTTTGTTCATTTAAATGATGAGGGATACCATCGTTCTTAGGGGGAAAGAATAGCATTTTGTGAGAGATAAATGAGCGCACCTACATCTCCTACGCTACCTACGTACCTCTTTAATGTCTTAAATGTGAGGTTCTCTTATTAAAAATGGTTTATTTCTAAGAGGATCATGTCTTATGTAGTTCTAAGTAGATAGATTGAAAAATATTTTTTTTTATTTTTTTTAAGAATAGAGGGGGGTAAGAAGAGTCATAGTGCAATGAGTGTTCAGACTAGGGTTAAAATTTCTTGAGACTTTCTAAGTTGACTGGACATGCCATTTCTTATCCATGGAGCTTTGTGAATATAGTCACACCACCAAACAGGATTTTTTTACGAAGTAGGGGTCACTCCAATTGGGCTTGAATTTTCCTCTAGGATCCTAGACAGGTTCTATGATTTCCTTGAGGACAAAATATCCTTTTTGGACACCACGATGCTTGACCTTTTTATTAAATGATTGCACAATATGGCGATGGTACCCTTGTATATGATATAATGATTTCATCCTCCTTTCATTTAAGAACACAAGTTCATCGTAATGATTTTGATGTCAATATTCCTCACTGACTTAACTTTCAAACATAACCTGCAACGAAGGTATTTTAAGTTCGACAAGGAGGACCATGTCCATGTTGTATTTCAGAGAGTAAGGAGTAGCCCCAGCGGGTGTTTTGATGGAGGTGGGATAGCCCAAGAGGGCATATGGGATTTGATCGACCCAGTCTTTGTAACTTCCAGTCATCTTACTAATGATGGTCTTGAGGATTTTATTAGCGGCTTCAACAACACCATTGGTTTGCGAGCAGTAAGAAGAGGACTCATTCCATTGGATTCCTTACTCATCAATTAGTTTTGTGACCTTAGATTTAAAATTGAGTCCATTATCTGAAACCAACACATGGGGGGGATTCCGTAGTGGTGGATGATGTTCTTTCTGATGAACTTGCTTAATTTCTTCACGTTCAGTACCGTGTATAACTCGGCTTAAACCCATTTTGTGAAGTAGTCAGTGGCGACCAGGATGAACTTTTGCCTGTTTTAAGCTTTGGGAGTGACTTTCCCGATGATGTTTATGCTCCAGGTGTAGAAAGTCCAGGGGAAGTCATGTTTTACATATCACGAGGAGGCAAGTACTAAAGGTTGGCAAACTACTGGCATTTGAGGCATCTTCGAATGTAAGCAATTCAGTTTTGAACTATATGGTGGTCTAATAATATCCCTGACAGATGATATTCTTGGAAAGCATGATACCGTTCATGTGGGGTCCATATTCCCTACCATGGATCTTCCACATCATGTCTTCGATCACAGCCCCTACTAAACAATACAGGTGGGTTCCATCAAAATTCCTTTTAAAAATTATCCTTATTGTAAATGATTTATGAGCATCCAGCTTGCAAAGGGTGGAAGAAATTCCATTAAAATTCCTTTGAATTGAGAGGTGAGCTCTTCTAGGCAAGCGTGAAAGGGTAGGAGATTCTCTTCTTTGACTTTCCACTTCCTGAGGGCCTACCCCACAATAAGGGTTAAGTCTCAAAAGGCTTTCATGTGTTTAACTCCTTTCTCAAGGGAGATCTTCAGCCCTACGGTAAATGCCTAGTACTCTGACATGTTATTAGTGTAAGGGAAATCCAGTTTGATTGTAGTGGGGGTATGAGAATCATCGATGGTGATCAAAAGTATCCTAATACCATAACCTTTCTTGTTTATAGCTCCATCAAAGAATATCTTCCATTTGAGGTTCTTATGAGAGGTGAAAAGGATGTTTTCGTTTGGGAATTTGGAAATCTAAATCTCAGCTCCCTCTATGGGATTATCAGCAAGGTAATCGAAGATAACTCTCCCTTTCATAGCCTTTTGTGTGACATAAGTGATATCAAATTTATCCAGTAACATCATCCAATGGGCCATGCAGTAAGACAAAGCAAACTTGTCCAACAGGTATTTTATTGGATCCATTTGTTACACCAGTTTAATAGGGAATGTGAACATGTAGTGGTGGAGATTCTGCATGACCCACACCAAGGCAACATATGCCTTCTCTAATGAAATGTAGCTTATATCATACTTGGATAGCTTTAGACTAGTGTAGTAAATTTCTCTCTCCTTATGAGACTCTTTAATGTATTGGGCCAGCATAGCACCTTCTACAGTATTGGTGATAGTCAACTACAAGAGGAGGGGAGACGTTGTCATAGAGGCATGAGCACCGAAGGTTGGATGAGGTATCATTTGATCTGATCGAAGGATTCCTAACATGCCTCGTTCCAAACTCTAGTTGAGTCCTTTTGTAGAATCTTGAAGATGGGCTCACAGATAAAAGTTAGTTGGTTGATTAACTGACTTATGTATTGGAGCTTACCTAGGAATCCACAAACTTCTTTCTTCACTCTATATGGTGGCATTTTGAGTATTTCTTTTAGTTTGGCAGGGTCTGTCTCAATACCTTTTCCACTGGCCATGAATCCGAGGAGTTTTCCCTAGGTGACACCAAAGACGCATTTATGTGGCTTGAGTCGTATCTGATATTATCGTAGCCGCTCGAAGAATTTTCTCGGGACATGAATGTGACCTTTCGGAGTCTTGGAAATGATGATCATATCATCAACATAGACTTAGACTTCCTTGTGGATAAGATCATGCAGTATGGTTGTAAAGGCCTTTGGTAGGTAGCCCCGACATTCTTGAGACTGAACAGCATGACTGTGTAGCAAATGGTTCCCCATGGGGTGATGAAGGCGGTCGTTTCATGATGGTCAGAATGCATCTTAATCTGGTTATACCTGGAGAAACCATCGACAAATGATTTAAAGGTGTAACTGGAAGTGTAATCTATGATCATGTCGATGTTAGGTAGAGGATAATCATTCTTTGGGAATGCCTTATTCAGATCTCGATAGTTGACACGTATGAGGACTTTCCACCTGATTTCGGTATGGGGATGATGTTTTCAAGCCACATAAGATATTCGACCACGTGAATGAATCCTACATTTTGTTGTTTCACCACTACGTCTTTGACTTTAAGGGACCACTATGTCTGGAGTTTTCTTAATTTTTGCTTGACGGGTTTGCTTTTTGGCAAGGAAAGGATTTCATGTTATTTTATTTTTGGATCAATGCCAAGCATGTCGTCATAGGACCACACAAAGACTTCTACGAACTCTTCCATAAGCTTTTCAAACTGCGATCACTCATGCTCGATCTCGCGCGGATGGCTATTAGAACTAAGATTAATAATTATAGTCTCGTCATCGTTAGTTTGAACGTAGTTGTGTTGTTAATTTTTTTTCCTTATTGAGATTAGTTAATAATTATTTATTTATCAAATCATTTTCATTAAAAGTTTGTCTAGATCAAGAAATTAATGGAAGGCACCGCAAGATACTCGAAATCATCATTTATTTCATTGAAAATATTTCCAGAGAATACAGCGATGAGGACCTCATCAAAGGAGGCCTCTTTCACAATTAAATCAAAAATATGAGAAAAATAGTAGTCTCAGGTATTTTTGGAGAGTGTGAATAATGGGGTTGAGGTTGATTGGCGCAGTTGGGCAGGAATGGCATGCCAATGGAGGAGGGGCACATCGGTAGAGGCGATATTCTCGAATGGGTCAAACAGTTCGTCTTTCAGGTGGATTATGCAGAGTTCCAATCCCAGCGTATGCAGGTCGAGTGAGTCCTCAGTGTCATTGCCCCAAAAAAATTTGGTGTTTTTCACGGCTTTGGTTTTTGGAGGCTCTACATCATGTTTTTGTCATTTATCCCAAGAGACTTCATCTCTGAAGTAGATCTCCAGCCCCGGTTTCATCTTTTTCTCAGTAGGATCACACCATGATTCGGGGAATTTGCAAAAGGGGAAATCCTCACCTTCCTTGACCAACCTCCCATTTAGGGAGTATCCTAAGATTATCTTCTTGCTTTCTAAGCTTCTTTTATCATATGGTCAATAGAGTGCCTTGAATTTAGTCGATGATGGTTAGTAGCCTAGGCTGCATGGGAGAAAGGCTTCCTTCATGACTTTTGGCTCGAAAATTCCCTCTTGTGATCGACCCAACCCCACTATGGTCATGAAATGTATGTTTTTGAACATCGAAATTACATTGGCATTCCCATGAGAGTTGTGCTCTGAACACACTCGATCTTTAAAATTGTCTCCAACGGGGACTAGAAGTGGGTCAATCTTAAAATCGAAGAGAAATATGTCATTAGCCTCATGTTAACTCTCCAGTATTAATTTTTTTGGGGCTGGTACCATCTGAATTGTCATCATCCTCGAGAATTGTGACAACTTTACCATTAGCAAAGAACTTTAATTTATGATGAAGAGAAGAAGATAATCCCCCTGTATATTGTGGAGCCATGGGTGGCCAAGTATCAGGTTGAAGCAAGTGGTTATGTCAATGACTTGAAATTATATCTAAGGGAGGATAAAGCTAGCCCCTAAAGTAAGATTTATGAAACCCATAATTTGTCGTCGAGTATTGTCATAAGAACGCACAAGGGAGGATATTGGATTGATATCATTGACATTTATCCTCGAGCAATTAAGGGTTATGAGTGGGCAAACATTGAGGGTGGACATGTTATCTACAAGTGCTAATGGAAGTATCTTCCCTATTACTTCAATCGAGATATTGAGGGCATAGATATGATTAGGACTGATCT
This sequence comes from Sambucus nigra, assembly GCA_949130495.1. NCBI lineage: Eukaryota > Viridiplantae > Streptophyta > Magnoliopsida > Dipsacales > Adoxaceae > Sambucus > Sambucus nigra. Next base: position 811,848,048 of record OX422207.1, read on the forward strand.
TTAGATTTTCCTCTTCGAAGAAGGCGACGAGTCTAGTAGCAGTCAGGGATCTGACTATATGCACTGCTTCTTTAAGAGTAGTAATGGGAGGAACCATGGATCCCGTTAGGAGCTTTATCAAGGAATTTTTGTCTAACTTAGAGGAGATAAATAGCCCACATAGGATGATGTTGGCCTAACTCTTTTTGAGCTGGTTAAGAACCCTACTTTCTTCAACTGTCATCACTGGCATCGAGAGTTCTTCAATGAATTCTTTTCCTTTATATGTTTCGACTAATAGAGAAATTAGATCTTTGTACTGTCACTTGTATCGGGTCACGTGGTTAACAACGGTAAGGAAGAATAAGAACCATGTATCTTCATGTACTTCGGGTGTTATGGATACCTTATTGACCCCTAGAAATTCTTCAAATAATATTATCCCACATAAAGAAGCAATTGAGCTGGTTTCCTTACAGTTTGATTCATTATCTGAACTATTAAAATTGCCCCCCCCCCCCCCCCCATCCAGTGGCAATAATGTCATCTTTACATGAAAAGTTGATACATTTAATAACCTCTAAACATTCATCATATAGATATTATCATTCAGCGAAGATGTGATCGAAGGAAGGGACCAGGTGACCTTAGAGGTTCAGGATCATGAGCAACTCGGAAACAGTGTATAGTTTTTGCTTCTGGAGGAAGATATCTGAGATGACTTGCATAATGTCGACTAGGCTGACTCTTCCCCGGGCACAACCCGTTCATCAGATTCTCAAGCCCACCTATGGGCTTTCATAAACAGGTCACTAATATTCTAACAATTAATGGTCATCTCTAAGGTCAATTTTACCTGAACTTTTGAAGTTGTTCTAGAACCATGGGCAATTCTATATCTTCCCCTTATAAGCGAGTACAAACGATAATATAGGCTTGGGTAAGGAGCGATAAAGCTTGATCGGTAGGGTTTGTAGGATTCAGAAGAAAGGAAGGACAAATTTTGAGGGGTTGATCTGAGATAGTAGGTAGATTGGGTGTTTCAATGGGCTTGATTCTAGTTGAGGGGTGATTTTTGGATCCCCTTCTAAAAGGATGGCATTCACCCCAATTTTGTGTGTTGTGGGAAGAATATAGTTGGTATTGGTCTTAATATTGGTTAGTGGTACAATGATACCCCTGTCTATGAGACTCTGGATAAAATTCTTGAGATGTGATCATTGATCAGTGGTATGCCCAATGATTTAGCTGAAGTCACAATGGTCATCATGTTAGAAATTCTGGTAAGAGGATCTGAAAGTTGTAGGGGTTCCAAAGGTTTAATGAGATTTCGATCAAGAAGGGATTAATACACTTTTGACAAGAGAGCATGAAGTTCATTATTACTCCTTTTTCATCCTTTCTAAAGGCTCTTAAGTGAGGGTAGTACTGAACTCCCATTAAAGCTTAGATATGGGGAAAAAATTTCTTCTTCACTACGCTTACTTATTCTTCTTCTGAAGGCCAATTTGTCATGGTATCTGTTTTCTCTCTCTACCTTTCGATAAATCTACTGAGTGATTCCCCTGGGTTTTGTTTGAGTAATTCTAAGTCTTTACAGGTGACTTCCAACTCTTCATTATACTTATACTTTGTCATAAATTCTATGGTTACATCTTCCCAACTGTGGATTCTGGACTCTTCGAGGGATAGGAACAACCTGAGGGAACCTTCCTGAGGTTTTGCTAGAACATTTGGGTCATTACCTCCTGTGACTCCCAAAGGGGAGTCACGACGCGATGATAGTTGCGTAGGTTCATAACTGGAGGCCCGATGCCTTCAAACTTTTCAATGTTTGGCATTTTGAATTTCTCTGATAATTAGGCATTGGGATAGGGAGACATGTGATTATAGTCCATGTATTTCAATGAGATCTTGACCTAATAAAATCTCTTAGATAGAAACCTAAGGTCACCCTTGACCTTATTTAATTCCTCCTCTTTGGGATAAACTTGCACTGGTAGATTAGTCCCTGGCTCGGCAAGATTCGGTATTAGTAATTGGACTGGTGGTGGCCCATTAGCATGTAGGGCAAGTGGGACATGTTGATACTCTTCTAGAACCCATACTAGTTCAGGAGCAAGTGGTCCCATGGAATATGGGAAGGGGATTTTGAGCTCAGGATCCTCGAGATTCTGAACCCAGTGTCGTTACATTTCCTGGACTTCTGCCTGAAGGTTGTCAATCTTAGTGTTGGGTTGGGCAAGGATGGTCACCAAATCTAGTTAGGCATTTGCATCCTGGTCAATGTTTTTCATAAATAACCTTCTTAGGTACACTTCGAACTCTTTAAAAGCAACAGAGGAAGCACGGAGCTTCGGGGACGTTTGATGAAAGATCAGAGCCAATAGAGTGACAGGCTAAAAAACAGGGTATGCGATCACACCTGAGAGGAAAAAAATGAATTTTGGGATTATTTTAAGGGAAAGAGGAATATTTTTTATATAAAAAAAATTTAAAAAGCGAAAAAATGTTTTTGGTAATTTTTAAAAAGGGAAAAAAAGGAAAGTCCTCAGCATGGTTAAAATTATTAAGTTTCACTTGTATTATGTTTTATCTAGGATGTAAGAAAAATACAGGATAGGACCCGAGTCTAGGGAAAAGATAGGGTACATGGTCGTAGACATGGTTTGACTTGTTTCCACACTCATGGATAAGGTATTGTTTTAAAAATGAGCTAAAGAGCGCAAAATTTTGATCGTAAGGTAACTCAGAATTTCGATAGAGTATTGCATTGTAATCAACAAACTAGGTATGAGTGTCCGAGGGTAGACACCTATATGAGGTTAATGTAATTGGTGGGTTAGTGGAAGGGTTCCCCCTTTGGCATGACTTCTACGATATACCTCTTGCCAATAAGGGAAATCATTCATCAAGACCTATGTACAAGTCATTTCATATACCTGAGTGTACGTGACTTGCCTCGTGAGATACCTCGTGGAGATGGTATGTGTGAGGTCGACTTTGATATACTAGATGTATGTGAATAAGTTCCCTAATATATACCTCTCATTGTGAGTTCGATCAAGCGGTACTATGCGAGGGAAACTGTTCGATATACGTCAAAGGTACTAAGCTAATGGAAGGTGGAAATCATATCCTAGGACCGGAACCCATCACAAAGTATCCCCTCATAGGAATAAAATTTTGGTCAATATTACAATGCTTAAGTGATGTGGTGTGCAAGAATGCATGAGTCTTAATTAGTACTTTATGAAGTAGTTTATGTATGCTAAGAGAGAAAAGGACTACCACTAAAAAGGAGAGCATAATATATACAAGTAACATGGGATAAGGAGGATAAACATAGAGAGTAAAACTAGCAAATATGTACATGGATCATGGATATTGTACAAGGTATGGTGATATATACATAGTGTGAGGCATGTGAATATACAAGTGAGTGTAAAATATGTGCCAAGTGAGAGAGTGATATGTGAATATATGTGAGGAAATAGGGTATGTGGATCTAGACAAGTGGGAGAAACGTGGAAGTGTGTGATATTATGACTAAGCATCGATATCTACAAGTGGTGTGTAAAACGTGTGAGTAAGTACGAAGCTATACAAGTAAAAAGAATTTGAGAGTGTGTTCTAGTGACACTAAACATGGATATCTACGAGTAATGTTTCTAAGGACACAAATTTCCAATTGAGCCCTTTGAAGTTTTGGCTCAATTTCGGAACAAAAACGTTTGAGTCATAGGATAGAGTTATTGACCATCTTTCAATATTATGACATACTAAAGTTGAATACATAGCGGCCAAGTTTAAAGCTTCATCAAAATGTCGAGTTTATTGTGCCTAGTTTCTACGTCAACAATAATTGTTTCGTTTACTCCTAAGCTATGAATGCATTTTAATATATATATATAGGAGATTGGAACAATATTTATATGGATGAACTTTTATTTTAAACTGTTGTTTATTTTCAAAAAGATTTTATTAAAACTTTAAAATAAAGTATATAAAGTTTCTGGGCCAAAAATAGAATTTTAAGCTATCTGGAAGTTCGTTCGATATTGTCGTTCGAACGAGTTTGTAGTTCGAACAAGTTTGCCAACGAGTTCCCATATTGGCCACTGGAACATCGTTCAAATTATCGTTCGAACGAGATGGCTGTTCGAACAAGAATTCCAACGAGATTTCTAACGAGTTCAACTTTTATACACTAGAACTTCGTTAGAAGGCTCATTCGAATGAGACTTCGTTCGAACGAAAATCTCGTTCGAATGAGATTTGGCGGGAATAGTTATTTTGGCAGTTTTGAGCAGTTTTTCCCACTTTACCACTTCTTTTCCCACTAAATTTTTACCTGAATAATTAAGTGCGAAAACCAACTTTTTATTTTCAACTTTTTCACATCTTTCCATCTCCAAGAGAGAGTTTGAGAGAAAAATTCCAGAAGGAAAAAGATCATGTTTTGAGTGTCTAATTTTTCAAGAAAAAAATCATTTAACACTCTTGTTTCACCCCATATTGTTTATTCCAAGTTTCAATACATATATACATCTTGCTTGGAGTGTTTGGCACCGGGTTTTATCTACCGCATTGAAGAGATTGTTTGGGTTTACTTCTAAATCCCTCAAAGAAGAAGAAGTTTGTTTTGATGCGGCATTCTAACATGGTGAAAGGCACCATGTGTGGTTGACGGTGTACCTATGTCTCATTGGTGATTCTAAGATTCCGGTGGAGCTCCGGGGTTTTCGATTAAGCAAAGGTGTTTACAAGAAGACGCGTCAAGGCTTGAAAGGGGTCGAATCGAGGAAGTAAGTCATCTATCTTGTAATTGTAAAACCATACTTAGTGGACTTAAGGCTAGGGACGTCCGAGGTTTTTTTCCATTGTGGGTTTTTCCTCTCACATCGTGGCATAGTGGATTTATTATTTATTTTATCTTTTGCAATATAACCTAGAACGCATGCTTAGGTAAAAAGATAAAATTGGTTTATTTCACTACTTATTTAATTTGGTGCTAAATTAATTTGGGTAGTGTTTATGTTAATTTAATTCAAGTCATCACTTAATTTGTTAAAATTGGCAGGGCCTAACTTGGTAATATTGAAAATATGACTTAGGCAAATTTCTAGGACTTGGGTTAAATTGGTTTAAGTGAAATTAAAATTATGTGTGTGTTTCATCATATTTCACTTGGTTTAACTTTAATTTGAGAAGAAATTAAAATTTATTATTTGTTTAATTTGAACCATCTCTCGCTTCCGCATAACTTTACAAGAAAATTATCTTTTTGTAGTAAGATTTTGAAAATTAGGGACCTCGTGTTCCAACAATTGGTATCAGAGCCAAAGCGATAAATTATTTCGTTAAGATATTTTTAATTATTTTTAGCTAAAAATAGAATTTTTCCCATTTTCCAAATTTCCTATTTTCGATGGTTCTAACTACGCGTATTGGAAAGCGCGGATGAAATCGGCACTAAAATCTATCGACGAAAGAGTTTTGTTATCTGTCGTTAACGGGTGGTCCCCACCTACACATTTAGTAGATAATGAGCGTGTTCCCAAACCCACCGATAGATAGAGTGAAAATGAATTTAAACTTTTAAATTTTAATTTCCGTGGTTTAAATGCCTTGTTTAGCGCGGTCACACCAGATGAATTCCGTCGTATTATGACGTGTGAAATCGCTAAAGAAGCTTGGGATATTTTACAACTCACTCATGAAGGTACTAGTGTCGTTAAAGCTTCAAAACTCCAAAACCTCACCACTCAATTTGAAACCATTAAAATGAACGAAAAAGAAACTTTTGATGAATTTTATTCTAGACTTTTCGATATTGTTAATTCATCTTTTAACTTGGGAGAGAAAATACCCGACAACCGAGTAGTAAAGAAAATTTTAAGGTCCCTACCCGATAGATTCATTCCAAAAGTGAACGTTTTAAATTCTTTACCAACTTTAGCCTCAACGAAATTAGAAGAGCTCGTTGGTGATTTACAAACCTATGAACTAGGCATGTTTCCCTCTAAAACTGAAAAGAAAATAGAAAAGGGCATTGCTTTAAAAGCCCGAAAAGAGGAAAAATAAATAGTAGAGAGTGAAAGTGATAGTGACTCGAAAAATATGGCTATGTTTGCTAGGAAGTTTCAAAAATTTCTTAAATTTAACAAAGATAACTTTAAAAATGATTTTAAGAAATTTGAAAAATCTAAGCATGACAAAGCTGAGAAGATCCCTAAAACTTCTAATGATAATGTAATTAGGGACGAGTTCGAAAAGTGTTTTGGTTGTGAAGGGTATGGCCATAGGGATTTTGAGTGCCCCACTAAACTAAGGAGAGAGGGTAAGAAAACAATTTCTTTTAATGCAACCCTTAGTGATAGTGACAGTGAAGAGAGACCCGATTCCCCCACTAATCCCAACTTTGTGGCTTTTATGGATATTCATGTGAGCACCGATAATGAATCTTCTCATGAATATATACAAACACATGACACTTCCAAGGTCAAAGTTTATGATTCCCTGGTTTTTTATGATAGTGAGAGTGAAGAAGAGAGAGAGAGAATGAAAATTATGAGGTTGATGTGACTGAACTTCAAAATGCTTTTCAAGAACTTTATGAAGAATCTATTAAATTAAAAAGAGCTAATTTTAAGTTAGAAGCGAGTTTAAGAGAGAGTGTCAAGGTCGTTGATGATAGTGTGTTGGTTGAAGACCTTAGGACACATGAAAGGACTCTTCGTGAGAAGCTTGAATATATAGAAGGCGAGAGAGATAGCCTTAAAGGTTTAATGAAGTCGATGAAAAAGAGCTTCTCGAGTTTGAAGAGAGAAATGTTTTGTTAGAGTCTAGAATTTTAGAATTAGAAAATAAACTAAAAGACTCTAGAGAAGTCAAATTTGATTTGGAGTGTCGTTCGGAGAAATTAGATAAAATCTTAGGAACGGTCCAAATTAAAAATGACACTTGTAGTTTAGGCTTCAATACTTGTAATGAATCTTCTCATAAAGCCAAAACCAATATTTTAGGAGAATCGCCTAGGAAAACCTTTAGAGATCAATCCTTATGTACCAATTTTCGACGTGTTTTTACTTGTACACATAATGGTCGAAAAGGTCATCTTAAGAAATTTTGTTTTGATCTTAAAACATTTTCTAGAAAATCCCAACATAAGCCAACCAAGGTAGCCAAGATTCCTACCCCCCGAGATAGTCATTCATCATTGATTTGGGTTAGGAGATCCGACTTAGTGGCTTTACAAGATAGGGTGTTTGATTCTCATTTACTTTCACATGCTTCCTCCCTTGCAAAATCTAAAGGTTGAATGTGTTAGTTTTATTTGAATACTTTAGCTTTTGTACTACATGCTATATTATCATGCTAAATGTATGCTTGTTTAATCATTTTCTAGTCTATGCTTCATGCTTAATCACATGCTAGATTATTAATTTTTGTTTATCTTTTGTATTATATTTCTTTCATTTTAGTTTGCATTAAATGAAAAATACAAAAAGATTTTTGTTTATCATTTGGGTTTTTATCTCTTAGAAATTTAAGCTTAATGAAAAATTCAAACGATTTTTTGTTTGTCTTTTGAGTATATATTTTTATTTTTCGTTAAAAATTTCAAAAACTCAAAAATATATTTTTTTTTGTGTATTTCAGATTGACACACTTTATGTGGCATATACTTGTGTTTGAATTCCTACTTTTTCGCTCCCATGTGACTAGAACTTTTGGTTTAGATTGTCAATCCTTTTATGTTCTTTACCATACTTACATGGAGTAGTTGGATTTTGTGTTGCCTAAATGGATTCTATTTTTATATGCCCCATTTCATACATGCACGAGATCATTTGAAATTTTAACTTCATATGTATATTTGTGTTTTGTGAGGTGTTCTCCTACCAATCTTGTCATCTACATATTTGTGACCTAGGAGGACTAGTGCATGTCAAAATCCGTTTCACGTGAGATTTGTGTGAGATATAAAAAATGATAAATATAAATGTGCACAGGGAAGGGATCCTAAAGGATTTATTATCCTTTATGAATAGTAAGCCACCATTTGTTTGGACCTAAAATAAATACGTGGTCCAAAGGCCTAAAAGAAAATTTGGCATTAAAAGAAAAATAATTTTCCAAGGCCTAATTTGTTTAGTTGATTTATTCATTCAAAAGAATAATATATATACTTATTGAGGGAGTTTGGATGATATATTAACGGTTTGCAGAATGTTCGTTTACCCTAGTTGCGTTTTCAATGTCATGACTCTATTGGTTTGTAGAATCATCAACATGCTAGGCTTATATGCATTGTGCTTGTTGTTCATTGAGTTCAATCTATAATGTCACATGAGATTATATTCAAATGTGATGAAGTTTGCAATCAATTGAGAACTTTGTGAACATGTTTTAAGTGATTGGGTCTAATTTAATCGTTACTAGTTCACACCCCAACACTTTCGTTTCCATATGACACATTTATGCTATAAGAGTGTGGAAGACTCATATTATATTTTGTGTGTGTAATTTTGGTGTTTATATCTATATATGTGTACTCGTGTCTATTTGTTTTATATTATGTATACATATATTTGATATTGTTTTTGTTGGTATTTGCCTTTCTTTCTAGTCCATCTATGCTTTAATTCATAATTGGTATCTATCTGTTGCATTCTTTGTTGATATCACATGCTTAATACTTTGTGTATCCTATTGGTATCCGTTATTATTTGTTGAATTAGTTATGATTTTGTTGCCCATGTGCTTTAATGTTCTCCTCACTTTATGCACAATTGCATGTTTAGCTTGTTATCCCATACTATTTATCCCTTATTTAGTTTAGAGGGTGTATATGCTTTAATTGGGGGAGATAAGTTAATGTTTGATTCTTTAACCTTTGTATATTCCTGAACAAAAAGGGGGAGAATGATAGGGGGAGAAATGGTATCTAATCCTATTGTAATCGTATCTTAGTTTGGGAGATTTAACTTAGAGGGAGTCGCTATCTTCTTAGGTTGATCATAGTTGATAAAGGGGAGAATTAATTTAGGGGGAGTAATTATTTTAATTGCATTTAATATTTTGATATTCCCTATGCGTTTGATAGTTTGATTAAGTGTGCAGGAATTCTTCTAAATGGCAACGTTCATCATCGGGAAAAGATATTGATCCTTGGATTGTTTGAGTCAAGCTATGTATTTTTTTATTTTGGGTGGGACATTTTTATAACTCTAGTATATCTTTACGGCCCTTTAGGATTTTTGTTGGTTTTTGTACCGGAATAGCCAAAGGGGGAGATTTGTAAGGACACAAATTTCCAATTGAGTCCTTTGTAGTTTTGGCTCAATTCCTGACAAAAAAGTTTGATTCATAGGATAGAGTTATTGACCATCTTTCAAGCCTATGACATAATAAAGTTGAATACGTAGCGGCCAAGTTTAAAGCTTCGTCAAAATGCCGAGCTTATTGTGCCTAGTTTCTACGTCAACAATAATTGTTTCGTTTACTCCTAAGGTATGAATGCATTTTAATATATATATAGGAGATTGGAACAATATTATATTGATGAACTTTTATTTTAAACTGTTGTTTATTTTCAGAAAGATTTTATTAAAACTTTAAAATAAAGTATATAAAGTTTCTGGGCTAAAAATAGAATTTTAAGCTTTCTGGAAGTTCGTTCAATATTGTCGTTCGAATGAGTTTGTCGTTCGAATGAGAATGTCATTCGAACGAGTTTGCCAACGAGTTCCCATATTAGCCACTGGAACATCGTTCGAATTATCGTTCGAACGAGATGGCTATTCGAATGAGAATTCCAACGAGATTTCTAACGAGTTCAACTTTTATACACTGGAACTTCGTTAGAAGGCTCGTTCGAACGAGACTTCGTTCCAACGAAAATCTCATTCGAACGAGACTTCGTTCGAACGAGATTTGGCGGGAACAGTTATTTTGGCAGTTTTGAGCAGTTTTTCCCACTTTACCACTTCTTTTCCCACTAACTTTTTACCTGAATAATTAAGTGCGAAAACTAACTTTTTCTTTTCAACTTTTTCACATCTTTCCATCTCCAAGAGAGAGTTTAAGAGCAAAATTCCAAAAGGAAAAAGTTCATGTTTTGAGTGTCTAATTTTTCGAGAAAAAATCATTTAACACTCTTGTTTTCACCCATATTGTTTATTCCAAGTTTCAATATATATACATCTTCTGTGGAGTGTTTGGCACCGAGTTTTCTTTACCGCATTGAAGAGATTGTTTGGGTTTACTTCTAAATCCCTCAAAGAAGAAGAAGTTTGTTTTGCTGCGGCATTCTCACATGGTGAAAGGCACCATGTGTGGTTGACAGTGTACCTATGTCTAATTGGTGATTCCAAGATTCCGGTGGAGCTCCGGGGTTGTCGACTAGGCGGAGGTGTTTACAAGAAGATGCGTCAAGGCTTGAAAGGGGTCGAGTCGATGAAGTAAGTCATCTGTCTTGTAATTGTAAAACCATACTTAGTGGACTTAAGGCTAGGGACGCCCGAGGTTTTTTGCCTTTGTGGGTTTTTCCTCGTACATCGCGGCGTAGTGGATTGATTGTTTATTTTATCTTTTGCAATATCACCTAGAATGCATGCTTAGGTAAAAAGATAAATTTGGTTTATTTCACTACTTATTTAATTTGGTGCTAAATTAATTTGGCTAATGTTTATGTTAATTTAATTCAAGTCATCACTTAATTTGTTAAAATTGGCAGGGCCTAACTTGGTAATATTGAAAATATGACTTAGGCAAATTTCTAGGACTTGGGTTAAATTGGTTTAAGTGAAATTAAAATTGTGTGTGTGTTTCATCATATTTCACTTGGTTTAATTTTAATTGGAGAAGAAATTAAAATTTATTATTTGTTTAATTTGAACCATCTCTCGCTTCCGCATAACTTTACAAGGAAATTATCTTTTTGTAGTAAGATTTTGAAAATTGGGGGCCTCGTGTTGCAACAATGTTAATCATGTGAAAGTGAGAATAAGTGGAGTGAATCATGGTATGTATACAAGTGAGTAAAGAGTGAAACATGATGACTATATATAAGTGAGTAATGGGGGAAACATATGATAGGAAGATGATATATACACTTAATGAGAAAAGATCATATAGAGAGAAAGATATATGATATGAACAAGGCCTATATACAACATGGAACTATGAGAATAACAAAAACATACAAGCAGAGGCATATGTATACATATAGAAAAGTAAAGAGAAATAAGAGCAAACGAAATATAACCCATGTGAAGTAGAGTCTAATCCTATAAATTAATTCCTAGCGGAGTCGCCACTGTGGCCCTTCGGGTTGGATTCCTCCAACACGATTTGGCCCCAAAATTGGAAGGGAGAGAAAATTGAAGAAATTACTCTCTCCACGCGTGCGGAGATTCTAGGATAATGGGAATCCTCTTTCCTCCACTCGCGCTAATCTTCGTGGGCTCCCACGAATGTAAATTCTCCATCGTCAAAAGGGAGAAAAATATATAAATGGAATCGCCAACCTATTTTTCTTAAAACATGCAAAAGAATGTAGCCGTCCAGAGAGAACAGCATCACAATACATAATGAGGCGTACGAAACCAAATGAGTCGAGGGTATGGAGACTATGTTACAGGATGGAAAGGTGTTAGAACCCATTCCACCGTTTTGGTCTCTCATGGGCTATGAAAATATTCTCTTTAACTCCAAAATGTCATGTGTGTGTACATATGTGCAGTGTGAACAAAGGGAGAAGAAACAATCCAACTCGCCTCATGAAAAAGACAGAGTGGAATCATTCAAAGGAGTGTATAAATGAATGACATAAAAATATAATCTGAATTCCTATCAAATCATAAATCACTATGAAAAGGAGAGTGCATATATTAAGTGGGACACGAATATGTAGGAGTACATGTATTCGCAATACTATTAAACACAATAAAATATAAAGTGACTATATAAGAAAATAGGACTCGAATTCCAAGATTGGCTTGGGACACCTAAGTATCCCACCCAAAAGGCATCAAAGTCCACGTAGTTCGATAACACACAAGGGTGGGGTTTAACCCATAAATCCTAATTTAGAACTTCCTTGTGTTTGTTTTTGGAAAATATTCACAAGTTTATGGAGTATGGAATATGAGGGAAATCGAGTTTAGGATTTATAGGAAAACCCTCTTTTTGGTATTTTTAAATTTTATAAACATAAATTTTTTATGTACTAAATAATATAAATGGAGATTAGTTTTTAAGCGAAGAAATGAAATAAAAGCATATCAAAAGTGAAAAGAAAATTAAATAACTAATACTAATTGAATGAGTTGTAAATGACTGAGAGTGGACCTTTTAGAGGACTTTAATTCTAATTTTGTAGTATTCGAGGCTGATTTTTTAAGTGGTTTGATGGTGGTGAGGTAAGAGTAAAAAGTGTGGTAAAATATGGATGAAGGTGACCTAAGAAATTAGAGAGAGTGTTTAGAAAAATAGAATTTTGATGCACTAATTTCGAGAAGAATGTTCTGACTCTAAAAATGGGCCCCTTGGGAATGAGGTTATGGTCCCCTTAAATAGTTAAATATTAGGGTTTCAGGTGGGTACCGATCGATATGGCCCCTGGTCTGCATATCGGCACACCCCTGCCTTGGAAAGGGTACTCGGAGCCCTATAAGAATCCATTGAGCCAATCCCGGGTTTGATTGTTTATCTAAATCAAATGGGACTTCAAAGAACCCTATGGCCTCTGAACGTGGGATTCTCGGAGTAAGAAGGCAAGTATGGGTGAATCATGAGGCCGATTCACGCACAGTATGGGTTGTTGAAAAGGAAATTCAGAAACCTATGAGGTTTCAATGAGCTTCTTTCGATTTGGAGGGTTGACTGAGGTCAAACAGGTCTCGAGAATGCCCCATGGCCTCTAAATCAAGGATTAGAGTCTAAAGGTGATTAAACGCAAATCTTGGGGCCAATTCACGCACAGTCTGGACCCTTAGTAAGGGAATTCAGAGACCTATGAGAGTTTGATGAGCTTCACTCAGGTTGAAATATTAACTGAGGTTAAATGAGTCTCGGGAGCACCAAGTGTCCTCTAGACCAGGGTTTAGATTAAGTCCTAGGTTCTTATGATGGGAGGAGTAGTGTTAGGGACCTAAGGAGGTATTTAGGGGGTACCGGGATGGGGTATCTACAACAAGTATTTGCAAGAAAACATATATTCGAGGATATTGTTGTAGTGATGGACTTTGTTCCCTCGGAGAAGTAGTGAGAGTATTCTGATTTTAGAATTTAGCTCACTAAAACTATCCTCGGAACGGCTTTGAAAAGTATGTTTTTATATAGTATTTATTCATGGCATTTGATTAGCATTTATTTAATGTATGAGTATATCATTTCAGCTCAACAAGCATAGGTGTTGGGTTAAAACCAGTCTTTAAAATATTTATGTTGTAAAGTTCAAACCTGGTCCCCAAAATGGGGGTAAGGATAAAGGAGATAAAAAGATATGGACAATTTATCACTAGATATATTTTTATGTATTGAACCGTGATTTTTGCAGAGTTTTTTACCCATATAGTCTAAGCTGAATTTTTCTTGCGGGAGTGTCCCATGTGAGGTAGCACTATTTAGTTAGGCAAAACTTCGTTTCGAAGTGTCGACTTTCGTGGGGTACATACAGAGGATTGCCTCTATATTTCGGAGTAAGCGACTTCTCAAAAGTACGAACTTAATTGTGCAGAAGTTTGCCTCTGTATTTCAGAGGAAAACTTTTCAGAAGTAGAAACTTCACTCGAGATTTTTCTAACTGAGCTCGAAATTCTAGGACACTCGGGGGAGAAGAAATTTAGAAAATCGAATCAATATTGGGTTTGGGGATGATTTTTAATGTTTTTTGGGACCTCCTTTTATAAAGGGCCGATTGGTATCCTTTGATCGTTTGATCAAAGGGGACTTTAACAAGATTGGTTAAAACATAAATAAAATTTCAATGTTTAAACCAACAAGAAAGTAATCTAAACGGCTTAACATAATTAGAAGAAAAATTACATTTTAAGTTAACCACCATCGAGACTTGATCCGATGAGGTTCTGGGAATATTGTAAACAGCAGTGTGAGGGAACAACAACCTCCATTCCGAATTTTCAAAGGTCCTATCCAGTGTCACTAACGTATTAGCAAGGCATAACCTATTGTTCATCCAAGTTAGCCAAGATCCTGAGTTGCCCAAGTCAAACACTTTGCACTGTAAGAGTAATCTAAAAACTTCTCTTTTCAAAATGATCCATGGGATCATTGAAAGAATGGTGGGGTTGGAAGGAAGAGTCCTCAAATTCTCTGAGAGTTTATCACGGAGAGTTGGATTTGGGATAGCATAAATGGATGATAATAGTCAATCTTCATAATAGTTTTTATTTACCAAGAACTGTATTTCTTGGTTCGAAACATCCACGGGTGTAATGTCCACCTTAGTCAGGTTCCAAATAACCCAAATACCTCTTGACCTCCCAACCGGATTAGCCATCACAGCATCTGTGAAGTCATGGAATTTAAAAAACTCCCCCAACTCACTAAACATTATTTTAGTTTCAAGAAAAATGATAACATCAGGTTTGTATAACCTATTAAGTTAATTAAAACTAGGTTTAAGGGAAAACATGCTTGCCCATACAATTCCATATTAGTAAAACTATTGGTTCTAAATTTCCATCAATTGGGAGTAGGATTTCATCATCCCAAGATAACCTCGACATGATTATCTGTTGTCTCTCCAATGTTGATGAGCTCCACATTATCTTGATTGGATGTGGGAACTCCCTCTACAAATTTTCACCAAGAGATGTATTAGTATTCTGATTTGACATTCCTTCCATGGTATTGACACCGTTGCCACCTCCTTAGACATTGCTTCCATAAATAATATTAAAGGACACTATCTAATAGTAGTTGGAGTGTGGTCTATCTTCTATCAAATCCATTAACTTCTTTGTATGTGATGATAGTCAAGTTACTTGTGCTATGTGTGTTATTATTTTCTTATAAGGGGTTAGAGTTATGGGGTAGTATTGATGAGGGTAAAGAATAAGAACAACTACTACTAGGTTCTTATCCCTCATAGATATATCATTTTTGGTCTCCTTACGACCATTTTTAATCGTTGGATTTACTTTAGGACAATAATATATCGATATTTTCTTAGCATTCTCACCCCTATTTGACCTTCAGTTGTTTTAAAACCATTTTTTGGCTTAGCAATAATAACAACCATACATTTATTGTGGTTGATAGTTTTGCAAAGCCTTCTTTGTACTGGCTTGTTTGGTCGAATGTGAAAACTTTTGGGGCCTTTCCTTAATGGTCTCCTTTCCTATCACAACGATGAGTTTCCTCAATCTGCATCATAGAGTCTTTTTTAGTAAGATGGTTGTTTTTAATCTTTTTAGTGCTTCGATCTAAATGATCAAGGGTTGTTTAATTATGGAAAAATGAGGGTGATTTCTAGAAAATGTTTTCTATCCAGATAGGAAAATAGATAATGTGTTTGAATAAGGTATTTTTTTCAAATTGAAAAATAATTTTCCATTTTTCTATTTTTTTACTTTTTTAATTTTTCACAGAACTAGAAAACTTTTTTTTATGTTTTCTATTTTTCTATTTTAAAAAAGGGACCCATTTCTGTTTTAAAAGAGGTACCATATATTTTATGTCTCTCACTCAATATACATGAAGACCCATTTCTCTTAGCACATTTCTCTCATCTCATTTATCTCATCACCGGTTTAAGCATCTCATTATTCTCATCTAGGGCTTGATCAGAATTTTGACCGGCTCAATCTCTCATCATATCTTTCACAAAGGTACCTAGAGTTTGTAATTCTTGGTTGATTGGTTGATTTTTAGTTTTTAAATATTAACATGTAGAAAATGATTTCATATTTTTAATGAATGAACGCGTTTTCTAGTTTTCCAAAAAATTTCACAGAAAAAGAAAAGTGAAAATGAAAACTGAAAACAGAAAATAAAAAATAAAAAAATGTTTTCCACAATTAAATAGCCCCTCGGCTTCTTCAACATAGAGATGACCGTTAGAGAGTATTTTTTTCAACAAAACCCTGCTACTTTACCACTAGTACTTAGTACATCTTTACTTTTGATATCATTTTGAATGAAAATTTTTTGTTAAATAAAAAAGTGAGTCCTCTTTAGGTCTTTTCAAATCTACCTTTTTCATCTTACAACTTTTCGAATGGTTTCTTAGTGATTTAAAAATGATATAAAAGGAATCATTGGGAATTTTGCACTAAAGAGACCCTAGAAAGGGTCGTCTAAGCACCTCCACTAGGTGGAAGAAATACTGAATAGGATTTTCTTGCTTTTATTGGGTGTTTTTGTGGAGGATCAATTCATAGGTAGTTCTTTCTTGAAATAGATATTTCTTGTTTTAGTTTTTCTCTCCTTTTTTTCTTTTGTACTAACTTTTGCATGGGTCGCCCATTTATGGGATTTCAACCTAACGCACTAAATTTTTTCTTAATATTTATCTTCTTCCTTTTAAGACATAGTATTTCTTGAGGTGATCTAGATACGTCATTTAATATAACTCCTCCCCATCGATATCTACTAAGAGGGTTGCGCCTCCCAAAATGTTTTTCTTCACTAGGTACGACCCCGTCCAATTGGGGTAAATTTTCCCCACAGATCCCATATGGGTTATAGATGGGAGTAATGATATGGAGACCCAATTTCGAGACTCTTTTTCTAAACCAAGTGACGTTTCAGATACACATTAGGTGTGTTTTTACTTCACATGAGGGCCATTGCAAACACCACCCAATGTGTGTTACTGAATTTGAAAAATGAGTACAGAAATTAAGTCTCCCTATCATTATTCTATAGATAGATATCCTTCTCACATTCCTCGATATTTGAATTTATTATTTAAACAGTGATAACCCCGTATCTGATAACAAGCTTTTAATCGGTGTTCATCTAGCAATGGCAACTCTTCATGGAGACTCTCTAGCCAGTCAGCTTAAGCTATTTGATTATCTAACAATACTTGAGGTATGGAATTTACTATTCTATGGAAAGTACTTATTCCATACTGCAAACAATGGTGTACAGTGTGTCCCCAATTGGTGTTCTAATAAAAGTCATATAACCCCATAACATGTACGAGATCTTATTTCCCGGTTTCAGTATCCTTCGATCATTTTTCTTAGTACGGTTTTGACATTTTTATCCACGGACTCCATAAATTTATTAGTCTGTTAGAGGTATGGGATGACCTATATCTCTAAATTATGTGGTCTTTGACATATTCTGTGCCTTCAAGTTTGAAATGCATTCCATTGTTGAAGACTAATTTAAATGGGACATCGTATCAAGAGATGATGTTTTTTGTATGAACCGCACCACTTTCTTAGCATTTAACATGACGTAGGATTCGGTTTCCACCCATTAGGTAAAATATTCAATGGCTACTGGTGAGGTGGCCACCTGGGCAGGCCCGATCGAGCTCGGGCCGGGCCATTAAAATTTCGAGCTATCCCAAGTCGGCGCAGCCCGAGTCGAGGCTCATTGTGTAATCCCAAGCCTGTCCAAATTCGAAAGCTTCTTTCCCAAGCCCCTTACCTAGGGACACATATATTTTTCACCTAAATTTTATTTTTATTTTTAATTTTGAGCTATTTTATTGTGTAAGAAATTTATTTTAGAATGTACTCGTAAGACTAAGAGTAAATAAATACTGAAAATTATAATTTTAAATGTTCCCCATTTATATTTTTTTATAACTTTTAAACTTAAAGGAATAAAAACTAAACTACTAATTTACATATATATATATATATATATATATATATATATATATATATATATATATATATGTATATAATCAATATTATATCTAAGTCTCGGGTCTTGGGTCGGGTTGGGCTCAAGCGGGACTAAGGTTACATACCTAAGTCCGCCCAGAAAAAATGTTGGGCCTAGAAGAAGATTTCCAAACCCGCTTCGCGAGCGTAGTTACCTTACCCTAAGTCCTATTTTTTTCGGACGGGCTTCGAACCTATGGCCACCCCTAACTATTGGTATGATCTCATGGTCATTAGACGCTTTATGGGTGACCTTTCTGATGATGTATATCCTTAGGTTTAGAATTGACATGGTGACATAATTTTGTATAATTCCCTAAGAGATTTATGTTTCGGATTTGTGAATTATTAGTATTAAAGACGTACGGATATATTGACTGCAGTCATATTGTAAGGTGCTTCATCAATAGTAACCTTGGGGAATATTTTATTTGCTAATATACTGTTACTCATGTGGGGACCACATTCACCACCATGTATGTCTTCCATTACCTTATTTGCCTCTGGTTGAGTGGGGCATCTTTAGTGGGTGCCATCGAGGTTTTACCTTTATAATTGTCTAGTGCCTAGAATTAATTGCATGGCTCGTCATATAAGTCATGCCTTGTCTCCTTTATCTGCATTTAGAGGATATATTCCTTCTTTGAGGATCCTCTTGATATCACAGTAGAGTGTTGATAGGGAGATCTACTTTTGGGACCCAATTTTGAAACCCACACATAAGACAAAAATGAGTACAAATTTTTAATGCACATTTTGATGCCCTGGCGGGACTCACAACAATAAGGTATAAGCTTTTAATGCACTGGGTTTCAAAATTGAGTTTTTTTTTCTGGGTCTCCCTAGATTTATTCTATCATAGTATTAGGTTTCTTAATCCATGACTTCGATCATACATATCGCATATGTGAAACCAGGTTGACCTTTCTTATGGATTTCGATTCGTGCTTTGTCCATCTCATTGGGATATCCACCATTGAGGCCATTCTGGACAGCGTGTTTATGAAATTAATCTTGGATCGAGGTAGCTAGAATAATTCAACATCCTCAAGCATGGAGGCTACCTCTTCCAAGTAATTGTGGTAGGGTACCATCTTTTCTTCTTTGATTTTTCGTTGTCCTGAAATTTTATATTTATTACGGCTGAGACCCCCCATCTACGTCCAATCGTTGTATTCCTTTGTCATGGGTCACTTTTAGTCCATCAATGCACGCTTCATATTCTGTAAAAAAAAATTGTGTAGTTGAAGTTTAATTTTATGGTGGTTGATTGATGCTTCCCATCCTGTGAGATCAATAACTTCTTGATGTCATATCCTTTGTTATTCATGATTTTCAGTTGTTAAAATGTCTTCATACGAAAAATTGAACAGTCACTCCTTCCACCTCTTCCAAGGGAGAATTGAAAAATTAATCATAAATGGCCTTTCCGTTTATGGACTTTTGATGGACATACTTTATGGTGGTGATAACGGTAACATTGCTCTCAACGGGAGACTCGCGGCCCCAGTCTGAGTCACTATTTCTAAGGGTAGTATTCATTGCCTTTTTATTATTACCTCTCATCAATATCCCCACATGCTACATGCCCAAAACCTTAGCATTTCTAGTTCTTCCCAGAGTCTTATTCTGACTTCTCATCGCTTTGAGAATTATGTTATGACCACACTTATCAGAAGACTTTTTCATATATTGGATTTGGTGTTCTCATACCTCTTCTTATTAGAAACTTCTTAAATTGTTTTGTCAACAGGGAAATCTCAACCTCATTCTTATTAAAATATTCATCCAAAAAGGAGGGGTCACAATTTTGTGCCTTCAACGTGATTCCCTTATCTTCTAAGGGGGTGGGCAATTATCTAATTCAAATGTTTGTTTAGACATTATGATATCTTAAACCTTCGTCTTGTTTATTCCTCCTACAACATCTAAGGCAGTGACGTGAGGGAGGAACCTAGGGGGTAGCGACCTTGAAATTTTCTTAACTAACTTCAAGTCTTGAATTTTCTCATACTAATTAAAGTAAGAGTTAATAATATCAGAGAGTCTTTCATAAAGCTCATATAAGGTCTCATTCTCTATCATATTTAGCATCTCAAGCCGAGTGGAAATATGTCGAGCTATGAGAGTTGTACGGTATTGGAACCTTCATGGGTGACTTGAAGTATAGGCATTTACCCCCTATAATTGTAACAGTTAGCTCTGTGCTCATCTTCCGTCCAGGTCTCTTCGAGCTTAGGGATAAAAAATCACCTTCATTTGTTGTGGATATATCCATCTATCCTCTATAGTTTTCCAGACTTGCTCATATTTGGACTTCGGGAGAATGTCATACACACCTATTAGTACGCGTAGTTGATACCATCAAACATCGGTGGACGTGTGGCAGACTAACCTTCCTTTAATATAACCCCGAGTTTTATTGTTTAAAAAAAACTTGTGTAAAGTCAACTTCTTACGGCGGACCCTCATGTTCATATGAGAGGTTGATTTCCATATTACCTTGTAAATTTGCGGAGAAAATAAAACCAAAAGTCTTTTCCAAAACGTTGATTTTGTCTTCTCAATTTAACTTTAAAATAGAACTTAAGGAATTTACATTTTCACAAATACTTACCGAACCTGTAATGAAATTCTCTTGTCCCGTAATTAGATGTCATAATACTTTGTCTTTGTCTTCTAATTCTTCAATTTTTATCTCAATATATAAAGCACACCCATACCTAGTTTTGTTATGTTCCGAAATAAAGCTAAAACCAAAACAACCAAGGAATGTAAAATCATGTCCTTAAATTCATAGATTCTTTGATTAAAATAATATTATGATATCCTCCCGCCCCCCAGTAATGAAATCGTTACATCGCCACCTAAAATGAGCACATAACATGATCTAATATGATCGTGTAAACTCACAAAAATATATATTACACCCGGTGAACCATGTGGCACGTCTACATTCTGCACTTGAACTAATGAGTGGAAGATAAATAGAAAAATGTGGCCCGTTAGTGTTAATAAAATCAAAAAATCACCCACTTCCATGTCACATGTCTTACACTTATCGGTGCGAGTGTATACACCGGGTAAACCATATATAGTCTCCAAATTTAGGGTTGATCCATGTGAAATATATAGAGTCGACATGTTTATAAACATTTTCTTTGGGTAATGAAAAAGGTTAAATACTTCACCAAATTTGGAGAAGATGGTCCCCATAGTAAAAAGGTCATTTAAATTTCATATAAAATTCAATTTATTAGTAGATGAGAGTAATAATTCAACTACTAAAAGTGCACAAATGTAATGGAATGCTTTTAGAGTGTGGTGAAAATTACTAAATATGACCTCTCATAATTTTTGGTAAAAAAATTCAATCATTTACCCTAAAATAGAATCCATAAACCTCTTAGACCATTTCCAAAGGATGGCTATTTTGGTTTACCAATTTTTTTTGCTACCCACAGCATGGAGCAAACCAATAAAAATGTTCTGAACAAGAAAATTCAGGAGAAAAATGCTCACTACACCATAAAGGCAAACTTGTCACGGTTAAAGATCGTGACAAGTTCAAGACGAAGGAAAACTTGTCACAATCAAAGTTCTTAATAAGTCCGTGACAAATAACTTCTAGGCAGTATGGTTAATTAAGCGTGAAAAGTAGCACCTGTCAAAACGATGATAGTTGTTTTCTGTTCACTTCCTTAATACAAAAACCTAAACTTACGATTGCACTCTTTTAAGGGAGTATAGCGGTAAGTCGGGTATCGAAAATTCACAGAGATGAGTTGCTAGAATTTAAATGGTTTAATATTCCTAAAATAAAAGTGTAAAAGATGATTTTCTAACTAAAATGAAAGAAAATATAAACTAGGCATGAGTGTATTTAAACTAGATTAACAAAAGAATAAAAACTACAGGTTACGTCAAATATCCCTCACCCCAAGTTAATTCGTATAAAATGGTTACATAGGCTCACGAGTTATTAAGATTGCGTCTCGTTTTGTCAATTAATTATATTAAGAGTTGTCACACCCCTAAATTCGCATAAAAGACTAATATGATTTTAGCGTCAACAAATACCCCGAAAATTACGCACGCAAGGTCATAAATACGGAAAATATGTGATATACCCCGTTAAATCTCATAGGCGTAATAACTAGGACAACCCACTCGAAATAAACACGTAAAACTCCATCACCAAAGCAAAGCAACCCGTCAACCCGAAGTGAGTTCAATCCAACACAACCTAGATTAAATTACCCCTACACATAATTAATTACATAAATAAAATCAACTAATTAATTAAAGCATGCTAATTAAATTAACACTAATTAAATTAACTACATAATTAATCTAGGCAAGAAATTATAAATAAAGCATGGAATAAAAATAAACTAAGATAAGAAAAGTGGACAAAAGTGATAATGAATAGTAAACTTACATTAATGCAGGAATTACACAAAGAAAATGGAGGAGAGGGGAGGTCTCCACAAAATCCTCAAATATTACAAACCCTAACCTAAACTGAGAGAGAGAGAGAGAGACTAGATATTATGTTGTGTTTTTACAAGTCTCCCCACTTATATACTAAGTGGGAAAAAGAAAAGAAAAGAAGAAGGAAAATATCTCTTAATTAAGAAACAAAAGAAAAAGGAAAATAAAAATAAAAATAGAAAAGGAAGTTAGCAGCAGCACAGGTCGGCACAAATAAGGGGACCAGTCGACCGGGGCCTCAGACTAGTCGACCTCGTGAACAGGAACAATGGCTACTGGACAACTCACAAGGCAACATGGAAAAATCCGATCGACCGCATTACGGCAGCCGATCGACCGGTCGCGTAAGACCTCCAAATTGTAGACCCAATTTCGTACAAAGCATCCATGGCTGAGTGACCAGCCATTATAGCAGTACAAACCCGAGACCACCATCGAGACCACAACCATGGCAGGTTCATAATTTGTACGAAATCACCAAACCCACGTTGTTTCATAACAAAAGTCAACACCTCCAACAATGGCCAAAGTCATAGAAATGTCAAAGTGGGTACTCCAAAAATCCGAGCCAACTGACCCACAACTAGTTCCGTACGCAACCCAAGCTTCAATTTCGGACAAAAATTCTCAATTTAGGACGAACCCAAAACCCAAGCACAAACCGGGCCAATGAAAAATTGTCCATGGAAGCTCCTGCAAAATGAAAGAGAAAAGGACATAGATGGAATTAAATAAATTGTTAATATATTAATAAAATAATAATAAATAAAGTCTTATATTTCTTCCCCGATTAAGGGTCCGTGTTTAATTCTTTTGGACTTCGATTCGAGCACCGTTCACGATCACGCGAAGCTTGGCCCGAGGGTTACAACTTCCGTGAATACTTCGGGCAAAAATTACGAAGTATAAGATTACAAAAATGCCCCTGAACGTGTGAATCGCGACAGAATTTTACCAAAACGCACCCAAACTTCACACTAAGCACTTTACAGCTCAATAATACCTCAAATAACATGTTAGCATATAAAACGGAGGTTGCCTGATTACCAAACGTAATTATAGGCATTAAAGTACCCGAGGGGGCTAAAATGCACAAGTTAAAAGGGTAAAAAGTATAATATTCGATATGAATCAATGGTCACTGCCACTGCTCAGCAATATATTTGTACCCATTATAGCATATTAAACCTATCCAAACAGCATATATATCAAGCAACAATCAATATTCAATAAGCAAATCAAATAAATACAAATATTCATAACCATAACCAACCAAAAAATATCTATAACCAAATCAAAAAAATACAAATAGTATCCAATATTCAATATCCAAAACAAATAATTATAAATAATGTCACGAAATAGGGTCTTGAGCAGGTCGAAGGAGGAAGGTAGTCCACACTACATATGAATTGATATATCCATCAATTCGTCAAACGTCGCATTGTTGTTCCAACCATAAAGGTGCACTCTCTCTTTCGGGCACAATATGGGTGACGAGAACCTTTGCCTCTATATCTTATATGACATGTCCATGAACCACACTACCCAGGTGTGTGTTCGGGTCCCTCAACCCCCTAGCTATCGGCATTACACCAAAGATGTCTATTAAATACACGATCGGCCAATCCATTTTATATATACACCGTTCGATGGGGGTCAAGATGGAATAAGGATCATACGCAGGCAGCGAGTGGGTGCATATCAATAATGAGAGTGAGAGAGAGAGAGTAGTAGCATCTCGTCTACCTCAATCCCTTCCCCTTTCCCTTGCATGAGGCGGACCCCAATTGACTCTTCAAAACTCAAACATATCAAGGAGCATCGTCTTCAACCTTTCTAACTTATTACTATGGGTGTCCACTTTACTAACCAAATCAGTGTTGCTCGTCTCAATCCCGGTGAGCTTAGACCTCCCCACCCAAGAGCTCATCCCCTAGTCCTCCCTTTATGATCATCCCAGAGAACTTGGCTTAGTACATCCGTAGCCAAAGATACCTTGTCGCCATCAGACTGCTTGTCATGCACTTCCTGAAGCATTGACTGAAATGAAAAAAAGTACACGATTAGTTAAGTTAATAAAAAAACTATAACGTAATTAAAAAATAAAATAATTGTAAGATACTTTTATAACTTACAATCGTGGTTGACACGCTCGGGGGAACCTCCTTATCCTTTCCTTTCTTTGTCCTAATTGTCACATAGTATTCGAGCCTATGTGGCCTACCCTCAGGGCCACTCCCTGTCTCCTAAAATAAAATAATACGAAATTAGTAACTAACACAAAGTAATGATAAATTAGAATAACATACAACTGAAACTAAAGAAAAATAAAAACTTTCCATCATGTGCTACACCTCGACATAAAACGTTCGCCCGGAGTAGTGCACATCCACCTTTTTCACCCGGTTGTCCCTCCTCGATTAACAAGATGTCAACAGTCGCTCCTCGATCTTATTGTCGACGAACTGCTGCCAATGTGACAATGAGATTGACTCCTTCGATGGTACGGTGTCATGGACCCTCAATATGGACTCACTGTCCTAACCAAAGTACCTTGCGCGTATGTTTTTCTTCCACATTTTGTATTGATCTCTTAATTGTTCTAACGTGGTGTCATAGACATGTGGGGGCAAGCCAAATTATTCCTGTCAAATAAATTCAAACCAAAAAGACCAAATTGGTACCCTTCAACCGGCCAGCCTTGTCACGATCATTGACCGTGATAAAAAACATGCATTTTTTATCATGGTCAATGATCGTGACAAGGTTGTGACAAAGTCTTGTCACGATCATTAACCGTGATAATCTTATAAAGTTATCACGGTCAAAGACCGTGACATGTCCATGATAACTTTCCCAGTAAAAAACCCTTCCCTCTTCTTCTTTTTACAACTGTTTTGGTTTGCCCCCTCTCTCTCTATCTACTTTCAGGTATGATTCTCTCTCTCTTTCTCTTCCCTTTATATATGTGTGTGTCTGTGTGGGGGGGGAGGGGGAGGGGGGAGGGCTAGGGGGTCAGGTGGTGTATATGTGCGTGTGTGTGTATATATGCGCGTGTGTGTGTGTGTGTGTGTGTGTGTGTGTGTGTGTGTGCATGTGTGTGTGGTGGGGGGAGGGGGCAAGGGGAAATGGGGCACGGTGATGTGTGTGTGTGTGTGTGGTGGGGGAAGGGGGTGGGGCAGTGGTGGGGGTGGGGGGTGGGGAAGGGGGTTTGTTGTAGGGGGAATGGGGGTGGGGTGTGTGTGTGTCTGTGGTGGGGCCTTTAGATTCCCCTTATTTGGTTTTAGCTTAGTAAATTAATAATTATTGTCCATTTCATATGCAAGTAGGATTGCCCCTCATTAAGAGATAATTGTTGAGATTCGAAGTAACTTTAATTGTATAGCTTTAATAAAATCAATTGTATACTTTAATTGTAAGTTTGATTGTATAGCTTTAATTGTATAGCTTTATTGATGATATACTTATAAGACGTGATGAAATGAATTAATTGAGTAGATGAATTAGAAGGAGTACGGGATACACATTTGTTGGTTTGTTGTTGTTGTTGTCGTTGGATTATAGTGGATCGATGTTGGGTTGGTTAATTTTAGAAGTGGCATGACCACTGGATTATTGTCCATATGGGGGTGAGATTTTTCAACATTTTTTTAAAATTACTTTGTATCACAAACAATATATATATAGTATGATAATTAAATTAAACATACTTGAAATTACATATAATGCGCATAGATACTAGCCTTATAGTTCTTATGCGTACGCATTCAATAGCCCTTAGACTCGTTCGAGAGTCATTACCCCTGTAATGAGATCTCTCGAATTGTCCTGTTTGGACAGTTTGAGACTGCATAATTTCTGTATAATAATATTCTTAGTGGCTTAAAGTTGTTACTTTTGGAGGAAGTTCTGCAGTCGTATCCTAATGTTCTCTGGGTACATACTAAATTGACAAGTGTGAGTGTTATTTCAATTGAATAATTGAAATAACACTCACACTTTCCAATCTATGTCGTGTACTTGGAGAACTATGGAGATATGCTGCTGATTTTTTCTCAAATCATAACAATGTGCATAAGCTGTTAAGTATATTATAGAAATATGCGGTCTTAAATGGGATAGGATCACTCACCCTTTAGAGGAGATGGAGGAAATAGGAATTTCTATTATAAATTGAATTTGAATTTGAAATTTAAAATTCGAATATAAATAAGACATAATTAAATGAAACATACTATAAATCTAAGTTTGGTTTATACTAATCCAGGAATATACGCTTCTTACCTTTAATAGGTTATTAGTTGTGGTAGCTGTGATGGGATATCCTAAATACAAAGAATGGATGGGTGAGACAAATAGAATGGGTGATGTGTTTCGCAGAGGTGCTAATGAATTTGTGAAATACGCAAAGAGGTGTCATAATGATGAAGAGTTTTCGTGTCCGTGTGCTAGGTGTAAGAATGGTAAGGTGTTTGAGTGGAAACAGTTGAACTACATTTGTTAAGATGGGGTATGCAAGATATTTATCAATTTTGGAGTTTTCACGGTGAATTAAAAGTTCATTTGGTTCCCGAACAACCTTCACAACAACCTTCAACAAGTAGGATAAATGTAGAAGGGGACGACGTAGATCATAAAATGTTAGAGGATTTAGTTGATGATGCATATGGAGTTTATGAAGAGGAGGAGAATGAGGTTACTAATGATGTACAAGGTTCAGGTGCTCGTGAAGATATCACAATAAACTTTGACGATGACTACCAAAGTTTAAAATTTAAGGCGACCCAACCGTTATACTCTGGTTATGAGAAAGATCAAACAACTTTACATGCCATAGTTCGTTTATACAGTTTGAAGACGCAGTACGGTTTGTCTGGCAATAGCGTGTCAGGAATTTTGAATTGGGTGAAAGGCTTAATACCCAAGGAGAATACACTTCCAAATAGCTATCTTGTTATGAAGAACAGTTTAAAATTAAAAGGTTGGGGAATGAAGTATAAATCGATTCATGCTTGTGTGTATGACTACATACTACACCGAAAGGAGTATGAAAATCTCGATCATTGTCCAGTATGCGATGAACCTAGATATGTCCAATCTACTGGCAAGGAAGGCACAAGCTCAAAAGTGCCTCAAAAAGTGTTGAAATATTTTCCCATTGGGCCTAGATTGAAGCCATTTTTACATTACCATGAATCCATGTTCTAAAAAACCCGCCTAGGCTCCGCCTAGGCACGCCTAGGCTTGAGGCTTGGGAGAAACGCCCCGCCTTAAGATTTTGACGCCTTATGCTTAGTAAAACCCTTAAGGTGTACTTTTTCTCTAAAAACAACAATGATTTAGTGAAACGATATCCCCTTTTAAAGATTTTTTTGCAAACCGGACCATTATCTCATCCAAAATAATCAAATAGTATTTTTATTTGCAAATATTCAGACATATTTTTATGATATGTACAATTTTAGTATTTTAATAGCCTTGTTATGGTTAAAAAATATTAAAATATATTAAAAAGGCCTAAACGCCTTTTCACGCCTTTTTACGCCAAGGCCCGCCTAGGCTTCTAAGGCTTAAGGCTTGGCCTCCACGCCTCGATCACGCCCCGTATTTTTTAGAACCTTGCCATGAATAGTGGAGGCAATGACTTGGCGCGCTAGGCTAGAAGTAGGGGTAATATCATGCGTCATCCTATTGATTCTACATCTTGGAGGAGGATGAATTATGAGTATCCCGATTTTGCTCAAGAACAGCGCAACATTGGTTTGGCTATATAAACAGATGGTTTCAATCCATTTGGAAATCTAAGCACCAATCAGAGTGTATGGTCAGTGATCCTAGCCCCGCTCAACCTCCCTCCTTTACAGTATATGAGACCTGGATTTTCGATGTTGTCTTTATTGATACCTGGGCCAAAGGCACCAAGTGATGACATTGATGTCTACCTGGATCCTTTGGTAGAAGAATTAAATGAGTTGTGGGAAGAGGGTGTGCAAGCATATGACTCTTTTAGAAAAAGAATAATTTACGCTGAAAGCTATGTTGATGTGGGCAATTCATTATTTTTCAGCTTATGGGACATTATACGGTTGTGTAGTACATGGTTATTTGGGGTGTCCTATTTGTGGAGAGGATACTGAATCTCTTCATCTATTTGATAGTTCAAAAAATGTATACCATTGCCATTGGAGGTTTTTACCCCCGGCTCATAGTTTCAGATTTGGGAAAGGTTCCATTTTTTTATCGGGCGGGGTTGAACATAGGCTACCATCGGGAAAACTTCCATGTTCAGAAATTGAAAGTATATCTTCTGATTGTGGACCTAATATGTCAGGTAAGAATTCCGAATTTAAGAATGTCAAGCATAAGAAGACCCCAACTAGGAATAAAACTGAGACAAGAAAGGCATCCTTTAGGAGGTCAATTTTATTTGACTTGCCTTATTGGAAGAATAATCCAGTGCGCCGTGTATTGGATGTGATGCATGCAGAGAAGAACCTCGTTGAATAAATTATGGGCACTTGGCTTGGGGGGAGTCATTCGAATGATGGAGAAAATGCACGAAAAGACCTTAAATCATTGAAACTTATGCCACAACTATGGCTGAAAGAAGATAGTAGGGGAAGGATAATAATTCCCCCTAGTGCGTTTACTTTGACGAGTGGGGAAAGGAAGGTGCTTTTAGACACAATATATAATTTGAAGGGTCCATCTAATTTTTTATCCAACTTGCAAAGGATTGTGAATTATGCTACTCACGATTTACGTAAGTGTAAGTCCAACGATTAGCATGTGATCTTGCAATTGGTTCCTCTATTGTTAAGCATTGTTTCTCTAAGCACAAGGATTTACGGAGGGCTATTATGAAAATTAGTATTACATTCTCACTTTTGTGTGAGAAGGTGGTAAATCGAGAACACATAGTGGCCGCAAAATGAGCGGTGACCGAAGCGATTTGTGTGTTGGAGAAGTACTTTTCCCCAGCATTCTTTTACATAAATGTTCACTTGTTGGTACACCTATGCCACAAGGCACTTCTTTGCGGTCCAGTTATATATTGGTGGATGTATCCGTTTGAAAGATTAATGAAAGTTTTTAAATATTACATCAAGAATACGCGATACATTGCAGGATCAATTACAGAGGAATACATCACCGTGGAGCCATCAATCTATACTCGGGAATATATGCCTGACTCGACCAACGTTGACGACACTCAAGAGTTCATCGATGATGGTGGTCATGTGATGGAAAAACGAGTGAAATTAACGAGTTTGCTACATGAACAAGTAGCTCGTTATCTATTTGACACACATGAAGATGTCGAAGAATGGAAAAAGTAAGTTTAAATTATTTTAAGTTTTACATTATTTTAGAATATTTTATATTATTTTATACATGATTAATTTTGTAATATGAAGAAAATATGAAGCCTGTGAGAATAATAAAAGACGAAAAACAATGGTACAATCAGACAATGAATTTAGGCTATGGTTGTGTCAAGAGGTAATTATAATGAAAATGGTCGTTATATAACGTTACATTACACTCAAACTTTACAACTAACCTCAACTCTTAAAGACGGGTGATCCGACATCAAGGCTTGCTCGTCTAGCCACTGGACCTTTGTTCATGGCAAAAGAGTACAAAAAATATTGATTGAACGGTTACGTATTTGGCGCAAGGGTGTACGAGGAAAGTACAAATGTACAGAACTCGAGCATTTCATACAAGGCTCTTACTTTCTTTCGAGCGAGCGCAAAAGATAAAAACCTCGTTGAAACTGAAATAACTTACTATGGTGTGATTCGAAATATAATTGAATTGGATTATATAAGCTTCAAAGAGGTTGTATTTTACTGTGACTAGGTAAGAGTTGAGGATAAAAATGCCTGTAAAGTTGAACCTGGCACCAACTTGATTATGGTTGACTTGTCCAAGTTGAAGAGCAACGACCACGTGAGCGATGAGCTGTTTGTTTGTGCATTTGAAAAGGTCAACCAAGTGCTTTACTCGGAGTATATCAACAACTAGTCGTGAACAATTGTCCTACATTCTCCAAAGCGTCTAAATAGTAGTGTGGATGACTTGGATGCTCCTAGCAAATATCAATCCATTTTTTATGATAACCCGAATTTGAAACAATTTTTCAATTTGTAATTTATCAATCCATTTTTAATGCTTTTAATTGATTTGCACTTTATCATTTTCGCTCTTGTGTAGTGTGCGTGTGTGTGGACAGTAGGGATGGGGGTGGGGATGTTTCGAATTTTTAGTAATTGTACATATTTGTAGTTAGATGCCGTTGTTTTGGAATTCAGAATTGAGGTGTTAAACAGTCATAATTCATTTGGTTGTGTAGTAATTGTACATATTTGCATGTCTTCTTCTAATTCATTTGGATTTGTACTAATAACAATATTTTCTTTTACAGAAAATGTCTCCTTCAGGTATTAAGGCGAGGATGATGATGATGATGATGATGATGATGATGATTATGATGATATCATCTGGGCTCGGTGGTAGCAGAGGCGACGAGGGCTACTCGGCCCCTAGGCTCCCCAAATATGGCAAATTAGGGATGGTCGTCGAGAACAAGACGGGGATATTAGTGAGATCCCTCAACCTGGTAAAGACAATCATCGATCCGGGGTACACTAGTTTGAGGAAGGTGTCAAAGGAGCTCAAGTTAGCTATTTGGGCGGCACTACAGGTGATGTATTTATATTTATATGAATATTTCAAATTCAATTTCAATTACAATTTATATTTATATTTATATTTATATTTATATTTATATTTATATTTATATTATATTTATATTTATTCGCAACTAACATTGTATTTGTTGTACAGGAACAATTCAGCCTTGGCCCAGAACTACGCGATTCCGTCTTGGAGCAGTTGAGGGAGCAACAAAAGACGTGGAAGAAAAATTTATAGAGCCGAAACT
The DNA here is from genome assembly GCA_949130495.1 of Sambucus nigra. NCBI lineage: Eukaryota > Viridiplantae > Streptophyta > Magnoliopsida > Dipsacales > Adoxaceae > Sambucus > Sambucus nigra. The sequence goes on from OX422207.1 coordinate 811,879,359, forward strand.
TTGGGAAGACTCGATACTCCATTATCCGAATGCGTGACTCCATCCCGCCGAAGGAGCCGATCTCATTGGCACAATGGAAAAAGTTCATTAACAATGAGATCGGGGAGCGACACTTGGCATCTCGCCAATCGAAGAGGGAAAATCGAGTGAAAAAGACAGACGTGCACTACTCCGGTCGGATGTATTACGCCAAGGTGGATCATAGGATGATGGTAAGATTTTATTTTTCTATAATTACAGAAATATATTATTCTGCATTATTTTACTTTGCGGGGTCGATACAAATTTTCTCATTATTTTATTTCAGGGAACGGGGAGTGGAACTGGGGGTAGGTCACATAGGCTCGATGCTTATGTGGATACTCGGACGAAGAAGGGGAAGGATACGGATAAGGAGGTGTACCCAATTGTCGCGTCCACAATTGTAGGTAATCTGACAGTTTACTTTTTGTTAATTACATTATAATTTTTTTATTTACTTATTTAACTAATCATATGCTTTTTGTAGTTTCAGGAAAAGCTTAAGAAAGTGCATGAGTCTCAGTCCTATGCCGACAAGGCATCTTTGTCCATGGACGCACTCAGCTAAGTGCTTGACGTTGATCGCAAGGGGAGGACAAGGGGGTGAGCTCGCGGGTGGCCAAATCTAGGATCATCAGATTGGAGACGAGCAACATCGGGTTGGCTCAAACAGTGGACTAGCATAATGCAAAGCAATCTCGTTTGGAGGCGACGGTCCAAGATATGTTCTCATTCATGAAGCGTTCGTTGGGCGTTAACCTTAAGGGAAAAGGGAAGGAGAAGGAGGAGGTGGTGGAGGAGGAGGATGTGGACCTCGCTGCTTCATCGCCGACACGTGTGGACTCTGATGATCCAATCCCCTATCTGGCTCCCTTCGACCGACCGATGATGACACTTGGTTGGCCGAACGTGTTTATACAGGACTTATTTGATGGCCAGTGAATAAGGCGGGGGTTTAGGGGCTCGAACACCATTCAGGGTATGTCATTTCATGGACGTGCGCTTCAAGACATTGAGGCCAAGGTGCTCGTCACGCATGTGATACCCGGGAAGGAGAACTCCCCATTTTGGTTGAGCGAACAATACGGAACGATGCATATTCAAGGGTGTATCAATTCATATATCGTGTGGCCTACTCATCTCGTCATACCTACCCCGTACATGTAGTGATATTATTTGAATTGAATTATTTTAAGTTGTTACATTTGAATTATATTTGAATTATATCGTGATGCATATTGTTTTGAATGTATATTTGCATTATCTCTATTTTATTTGGATATATGATATTTGAAGAGGTATAACGTTGCTATAACAGGTACAAATATACTGCTGGGCAGTGGCAGTGGCCATACTGCTCAGCAGATTCTTTTTCAATTCTGCCCAGAATTGTCACGCTCATTGTCCATGATAAGTTTATTTGTCAAATTCAATGACTGTGATAATTTTTCAAAAAGGACATTGATTTATCACGGTTATTAACCGTGGCTAAGCTTATCACGGTCATTGACCGTGATAAGTCTAATAAACTTGTTACGGTCAATGACCGTGACAATAAATGTTGTCACCCTCAGACTTATCACGGTCATTGACCTTGATAAGTTGGACTTATCACGGTCAATGACCGTGACAAGTCGGGAGATTTGGTGTAGTGATAAATATAAATACAAAATAAAAATAAAGTGAGTAACTACATGTAGTATCCCCCAGATAGCCATCTTGAGCTCCCGTGGAACCTTCCTCCAATCCGTGTACCCTGGCCGACGATCGACTTGATCAACTCTAGGCCTCTAGCCAGTAAAGCCATCTTGTTGTTGACGACGGACCCCAATTTTCCCCATTTGGGAACCTAGTGGCAGACGAGCCTTCCTCGCCTCCGTTACCGTGATTCCCTGATGAATCCATTTCCTATAAATATTGTTATTATTAGTACAAACATGTATATGAGAAAATGATCAAATCCAAATTGATAAAAGCATTAAATTGACTAAATTCCAAATGAACTACGGCACTAGACAAATAAAAGTTAACAACATTATAAGAATACAAATCCATATCATCAACCAAACTAAGCATTGTTTCAATAAATGGAATACTTATTACAAATCTAAAAATTATTTCAAATTCGGGTCATGTCACAAACTAAGTATTAATGATTACACTGAGTAAGATCCAAGTTAATATATTAAATAACCAACCCACTAAATTTGATTCAAATCCACCAAAATTGATCAAATCCAAATGAATAAAAGCATTAAACTATCATCTGATATTAATAAAGCACTAGAAGAATACAAGTTAACAACATTTAAAGAATATTAATCCATATCATTAACCAAACTAAGCATTATTTCAAATAAATGGAATACTTATTACAAATTTAAAAATTATTTCTAATTTGGGTCATGTCACGGACTAAAAATTAATGGTTAAATTGAGTAAAATCCAAATTAACATATTCAATAACCAACCCACCAATTTTTATTCAAATCCACCGGAATTGATCAAATCCAAATGAATAAAAGCATTAAATTGTCGTCCGATATTAATAAAGCACTAGAAACATACAAATTAACGACATTATAAGAATACAAATCCATATCATAAACCAAACTAGATATTCTTTAAAATAATTGGAATACTCATTACAAATCTAAAAATTGTCTCAAATTAGGATAATCATATTCTATAAGAGCTCTCAAGTCATCCACACTACTGGTTATACGCTTTGGTACGTGTAGATGATTGACCACGGCTCGTTGTTGATATATTTCGAGTAAAACACTTGCTTGACCTTTTAAAAAGCACAAACAAACGGCACATCGCTCACATGCTCGTTGCTCTCCAACTTCAACAAGTCAACTGTGATCAAATTGGTGTCAGGGTCAGCTTTACAAGCATTTTTATCCTCAATTCTTACCCAATTACAGTAAAACACAACCTCTTTGAAGCTTATATAGTCTAATTTAAATATATTTCGAATGACACCATAGTAAGTCATTTTAGCTTCAACGAGGCTTTTATCTTTCGTGCTCGCTCGAAAATAAGTAAGAGCCTTGTATGAAATGCTCGAGTTCTTTACATTTGTATTTTTCTCGTACACACTTGCACCGAATACATATCATTCAATCGATACTTTTTGTACTCGTGTGTTATGAACAAGGGTCGAATGGCGAGACGAGCAAGTCTTGATGCCACATCACCCGACTTTAAGAGCTGAGATTATAGGTAAATTAAATAGGTTAGTTTTAATGCTTTCTTATAATATGGCATTTAGTAAGAGACATTTTCATTATAATTACCTCGCGTGACACCCACAGCCTAAATTCGATGTCTGATTGTGCCATCGTTATTCATCTTTTATTGTTCCCACGCGCATCATATTTTCTGCATTGATCGTGACTAACGTATTACGAAATTGATCAGGTATAAAAGTTAAAATAATATAAACTTACTTTTTTCCATTCTTAGACATCTTCATGTGTGTCAAATAGATAACTAGCTACTTGTTCATGTTCTAAACTCGTTAATTTCACTCGCTTGCCCATCACCTAACCACCCTCATCGACGAACTTATCACTGTTATCCACACTACTTGGGTTAGGCTTATATTCTCGAGTGTAAATTGATGACTCCACAATGATGTATTCCTCTGCAATTGATCCTACAATGTATCGTGTATTATTGACGTAATTTTTGAAAATTTTCATCAATCTTTCAAACGGATACATCCACTGATATCTAACTAGGTCGCAAAGAAGTGCCTCGTCGCATAGGTGTAGCAACAAGTGAACACTTGTATTAAAAAAATATGGAGAAAAGTACTTCTCTAACACAAAAATCGCTTCGATCATCGCTATTTTTGCGGCACCTATGTGATCTCGATTGACTCTCTTATCACATAAAAGTGAGACGCAGAAGCTAATTTGCATAATAGCCCTCCGTAAATCCTTGTACTTGGAGAAACAATGCTTAAACAATAGAGGAACCAATTGTATGATCATATGCCAATCGTGGGATTTACACTTATGTAAATAATGGGTAGCATAATTCACAATCCTTTGAAAGTGGATGAAGAATTAGATGTAACCTTCAAATTATATATTGTGTCCAAAAGTAGCTTCATTTCCTCACTAGTCAAAGTAAACGCACCAGGGGGAATTATTATCCTTCCCTTACTATCTTCTTTCAACCATAGTTGTGGCTTAAGTTTCAATGATTTAAGGTTTTTTCGTGCATTTTCTCCATCCTTCGAATAAATCCCCTCAAGGCATGTACCCATAATATGTTCAGTGATGTTCTTCTCCACATGCATCACATCCAATACATGGATCGCTGGGTCATTCTTTCGATAAGTCAAGTCAAGTAAAATTGAACTCTTAGACCATGAATTTCTTGTCTCAGTTTCATTCCCAGATGGGGTCTCTTATTCTTGACATTCTTGAATTTAGGATTCTTACCTGGCATATTAGGGCCATAATTAGAAGATATACTTTCAGTTTCTGAACCTAAAAGTTTTCTAGTAGGTAGCCTATGTTCAACCCTGCCCCGTAAAAAATGGAACCTTTCTCAAATTTAAAACTATGATCGGGGGTAAAAATCTCCTATGGATATAGTATATATTTTTTTCGCTATCAATGAGAGGCAAAGATTCAGATTCCTCGCCACAAATAGGACACCCCAAATAACCATGTACTACACAATCAAATAATGTCCCATAAGTTGGAAAATCATGGATTTCCCACATCAACATAGATTTCAGCATAACCTCTTCTTTTTTTAAAGAGTCAAATGCTTGCACACCCTCTTCCCATAACTCAGTTAATTCTTATACCAAAGGATTCAAGTAGACATCGATGTCCTCATTTGGTGCCTTTGGCCCAGGTATCAATAAAGACAGCCTCAAAAATTCAAATCTCAAACACTATGAAGGAGGGAGGATTAGTGGTGCTAGGATCACTGGCCATACACTCTGATTAGGGCTTAGATTTTCAAATGGATTGAAACCATTTGTTAATATTGCCAAACGAATATTATGCTATTCTCGAGCAAAATTGAGATACTCATAATTCATCCTCTTTCAACCTTTAGAATCAATAGGATGATGAATGAGATTATCCCCTGCTTCTTCCCTAACATGCCAAGTCATTACCTCCGCTATCCATGGAACTGTTAAAAATCGCTTCAATCTAGGCCCAACGGGAAAATATTTTAATACTTTTTGAGGCACTTTTGAGCTTATGCCTTCCTTGCCATTAGATTGCACATATCTAGGTTCATCGCATACTGAACACCGATCGAGATTTTCATACTCCTTTTGGTATGGTATGCAATCATACACACAATCATGAATTTATTTATACTTTATTCTCAAACCTTTCAAATTGTTCTTCATAGTAGGATAGCTATTTGGAAGTATATTTGATTCGTATCAAATATTGCATATTTTTTCCCGTTATCTTTATGCATTATAGCGCTTTTATGGTCCTTAATGCCTATATTTATGCTCATTAACCAGACAACCTTGGATTTGGATATATACATGCTTTGCAGGGGTTAATTGTGCTTTTGTAGGTATTGGAACGCTAAAAGTGAGGATCCGTTGCATTTCGGAGAAGTTCCGTAGCCGGATGCTACTTTAAGGGAATTTTAGTCAATTCACATTTCTTATCCGACTTTTGTAAATTCCACGTATGCATAGTTAGTTGAGTTATCATCGCGTGGCCACAAATGGTGTGTCGTTTGGAGTTCGGACGAAGAATCTAAGAACGTTTCCGTTTTGGACTTTTCCCCTCATCATGGACCAAACAAGTGCAGAAAATAGAGTATCGGTCGACCGCATCTAGGGGACCGGTCGATCGCGATTTGGATTTTTTACCCTGGAAAGGAGACAGTGCACTTATACAAGAGGGACCGGTCGACCGCGCCCCTGCGACCGGTCGACCGGTGAAGCCAGATATTTTGCTCTTCTTCCTTTTTCTTTTCTTTTTCTTTTATTTCTTTTGTAACTTACTATATAAAATAATTTTGTTTCATTTTTAGAGATAGTTAGTTATTATTAGAGGGTAGATAGTTTAGGTTAGGGTTTGGAGGTGGAGAGCTCATTCTTCTTCCTCTCTTGGTTTAACACCCATTTGGGTTTGTAAGTGTGAACTATTCATCTTCCCTACCATTTAATATAATTTGTATTTCCTTATTTCTTGCTTTCTAATTAATTTACATGCTTTCTAACTTAGGTTTACTTGCTTTCTTTACACGCTTTCTAGTATAGATTTATCACCTTTTTTTATTGCGTTTATTTACCGCGTTTTTACGATGCTTTCTAGGTAATTTAAATTAGGTTGTGTTTGACTGGAACTCACTAGGGTTAACGCGTTGCTCTGCTTGGTGATAGTGTTTATGGGTTTATTTCGGGTGCGTTGTCCTAATTATTACGCCTAGGAGATTTGACGGGGCATATCATGTATGTCCCGTGCTTACGACCTTTCGCGCGTAATTTCTGGGATATTTGTTGACGCCAAAATCTTATTAGGCTTTTATGAGGATTTAGGGGCGTGACAACCCTTGATTTAATTAACTGTCGAAATGAGACGCATTTGTAATAACTCGTCGACCCGTGTAACCATTTTATACAACTTAACTTGGGTGAGGGATATTCGACGCAACCTATAGGTTTTATCGCTTTATTAATCTAATTTCATTTTCCTTGCCTAGATAAACATTTTCCTTTATGCATCTTTTCCTTTTTAGTTTATAATTCACCTTTTACACTTTTATTTCAGAGTATTAAATCAATTGAATTTTAGCAACTCGTCCCTGTGGATTTTCGATACCCGACTTACCGTTGTGCTTGCCTCGCAAGTGTAGTAGTAGTAATTTATGTTAGTTTTTATTGAGTTGGCGAAACGAAAAAAATGATTAGCGTCTTTACACGCGCTACTTTTCGCACTCGATCAAAATGGCGTCGTTGTCGGGGACTAGTTTGTTTTAGAATTTATTTGATATAGTATTTCATACTATTTTCTTTCTATTTGTATTATTTACTAATCTTTTTGCAGGACTTCCACATTTGAGCACTTAGAAACGCTCGAATTTTTCCCGCGCGCACTTACTTTGTGGAATTCGCCACTTCGAGCCATTTTTGGGGTAAGCATGGCTTATTCCAATTCTTTCGGTAATTCTTGTTGTAATTCTCAAAATTCTCGCAAACCTATGACTTTCGGTGAATACTTAGAATCCCAAAGTATAACAAATTCAAATATGACTTTGGGTGAGTATAACGAAAGTCAAAATCTATGTTATTGGAATTTTGATGATGATGACAATGATTTTGGGCCATTACCTCCTTATAATAGGAATTTTGAAACGAATTCGAATAGTTTTCAAAATTCCTATAATAATGAGTTTTCGTTTAAGTCCGATGGTAATTTTTAAAGTTCCCATTTGCATGCATCCGCACCTCGACCTATGTCATTCGGTGAGGGTTTGCGTATATATGAGAATGAAAAAATTGAAAATCGTTATCGGGAAGAAAATCGTTGTTGGGAACATGAATTGGATTTATTATTCGAGTCCGACGACGATTTTGCTTCCGAGACTTTTGAATTCGAGGAATGTTTTGAACCAAATGAGGTACTTGTGCCTACTTTGGAACAAACCATTCTAGACTTTTCCCATCTCGTAATAGATATTGAAAGCGAGGATGAAAATGACGTAATATCTATTTGCAATGAAATGATTTCTTCTTTGGCCCCCAAAGAAGAACATTTCATTGAAAATGATATTATTTCCTTTGAAATTCCAACTTCATGCGATGATGATTCATCTCATGAGTTTGAATTTCTTTCATCCCCATTTTCATTCTCTATTACCACATCGTCACAAGTACCCGATGATTCGGTTTCAAACTTTAATGTTTTAAACTTTTTCGCCGATGAGGAGTGCTTGCTCGAGTCGCCTTCCACGATCGCATTCGTGCCTTCGTGTGCACCTCCTCCCATTCCAATTTCAAAATCATTGGGAGGATACTCGGCTTTTCTCGGTCCCCACTTATTTTTGTCACCCGTTCAATCCAAACCCCCCATCGTCCCACCAAAACTTTTAATTGGCGATGGTTCATTTATTCCGCCTTACACATGCCTTCCGTTGTTAAAACGGAATTCATATTTTTTGGAAGGCATGCTTGTATGTGAGGGTACACCGGTTATGCTCCAAAGTCAAATCATTTTCACGGTGGACCCTCAGCTATTTAGACTTTTAGTGTATAGTTAGTGTGAAGCCTAAATAGTAGGTTGTATATAGTTTGCTTTTTATTCTTTATTTCTTTATTATTTCTTCCCTTTTTAATTTAGTCTAGTGTAATTAGTTAATTTTTTTGTTATTTACTTTTTTCTATGCTCGGTACTAACTTGTTTTGTAGATTCTTTGGACTTGTTCTTATGGGGATCGCTCCAATTTTGGGTAATATCGATATTTTCCTCTCTTTAACTTGGTTCCTAATTCACATTGAGGACAATGTCAAGTTTTAAGTTAGGGGGTGTGGGATATTTTATCCATTTCTTTATTTAGTCCATGTTTTTGCTCACATGTTAGTTACTTAGTATGCTTTTCTTATAAAAATTGAAAAAAATTTAAAAGATTTTCTTTCTTTTTTCTCCTTTTTTGGGCTTTTTGCCCTTGTTTCCGATGATAAATTTCAATAATTGCCCGATCCAATTGACAACTCAATGATGCATGTTCTCGATTTTAGAAGTTATTAGACTTTAGTATCCATTATTGATATTATGAATAACTTCATGAATTAAACTTTAATCCATGAGCACATGCTCTTTTATCGTTCTATTGATTTCGTTTAAGATTTTTATAACTCGGTAATCTTTTGTTGCATTGTATATACTTACACCGAGTAAGCTTTGTACCTTTCATCGTTTGTGAGTGTATACACTATTCTTTTCTCATTGAAAACGTTGAATTCGTTGGTAATCTCTCTATTCTTTCATTTGATCGTTCATTAATTGAGTTCATACTTGAAATGTGTTACTTGAGCATAATTTCTATATATTGTTTTGATTCGAGAATTGCGTAAACTTTTGAAAATGATCATAGGCTTTGTTTGTTATATCACCCATATTGGCCTTGACCTCACCCTTATTGTTTACCCTCGTTAACCCCTTTGAGCCTAAATATAGCCTTTCATTTCATAACCCAATTCCCATAACCAACTCTAAATTGGAGTTTTAGCCCGTACATACACTTTTCATACCTTTATTTGGAATGTTACTTGGGATTGAATGATGATGTTATGATGTCGGTTGTAATTTAGGCATATGAGAGTTTAAAAAGTAAAGAAAGAGAAAAGAGAAAAAAGTGAGGAAAAAGAGAAAGCAAAAGAAAACAAAAGAAAAATGATAAAAAGATGAAAAGAAAAGAAAGAGAAAGTTGTAAATATTGTATATAGTTCAATAAGCTTTGATTACTCTCCCCGATGATATATCTAATTCCGTCTTGGAACTTATTTTCCAATTTTGATATTGCCCTCATTTTCCCATTATTCTGAGTTTTCACCCCGAACACTTCGAATCCGTACATACATTCCTTCACTTCATACCCTAGCCTAGCCTACATTACAACCCTATTAAAGTCCTATGTGATCTTAGGTTGATGTAATTTAAAAGTTATAATAGTTGTGATAATCTGTGAAAATGCATTTTGCCTCTTTTAATGTGTGGTATCTTTCATTGAGATTACAGTTTTTCATTTTTTATATAGCGTTCTTCTTTTGTGACATGTGTGCAACCTAGTTTCCATTTACATTTACTCTTTAGCCCGCATGTTCCGTGTGTTACCTCCTTGTTTCGAGTGAATTCACTTGATGAGCGTAATGCCCGTGAGGATTGAATGTACACTTGCTTTATTTAGTATCCGGTTTATATAAGTTTTTCATCAAATCACACTTTGTATGTGCTCGCTCCCCCTCCCACATTTTAAGGTTTTAATTCATTGAGGTGCATTCTATAATGTTAATGATTTGGGACATTTGTTTGAATTCATTCACTTTGCTAACAATGTGTATGAAATTTTTATCGCCATTGTTGGGCTTGTCGCATGTTGGGTTGGGCATATTTTGAGGAAACCATGTGATGTTTGTGGGTACCATCCCTGTAAACCCTCACGAGACGACACTCGTCCACTAGAGTGCCTAGGGGTTTAACGGCTTATTGCATATGCTAAATGCAATCGTGCTCCCTACGAAAGTGGCATTTATATTTCGATACATATATACGTCTACCGCCCTCTGTGGTCTGATTTTGTTTGTTTCGTTACTAGGGACTAGCAATGTTTAAGTTAGGGGGTGTGATTCGTATCAAATATTGCATATTTTCGCCCGTTATCTTTATGCATTCGAGCGCTTTTACTGTCCTTAATGCCTATATCTATGCTCATTAACCAGACAACCTTGGATTTGGATATATACATGTTTTGCATGGGTTAACTGTGCTTTTGTAGGTATTGGAACGCTAAAAGTGAGGATCCGTTGCATTTCGAAGAAGTTCCATCGTCGGACGCTACTTTAAGGGCATTTTAGTCAATTCAAATTTCGTATTCGGCTTTTGAAATTCCACGGATGCGTAGTTCGTTGAGTTATCATCGCGTGGCCGCAAACGGTTTGTCGTTTGGAGTTCAGACGAAGAAGCTAGGCCCGTTTTCGTTTTGGACTTTTTCCCCTCATCATCATGGACCAAACAAGTGCAGAAAATAGAGTACCGGTCGACCGCGTCCAGGGGACCGATCGACCGCGGTTTGGGTTTTTTGTCGTGGGAAGGAGACAGTGCACTTATACAAGAGGGACCGGTCGACCGCGCCCCTGCGACCGGTCGACCGCGCCCCTGCGACCGGTCGACCGGTGATGCCAGATATTTTGCTCTTCTTCCTTTTTCTTCTCTTTTTCTTTTATTTCTTTTGTAACTTACTATATAAACCAATTTTGTTTCATTTTCAGAGATAGTTAGATATTATTAGAGGGTAGATAGTTTAGGTTAGGATTTGGAGGTGGAGAGCTCATTCTTCTTCCTCTCTTGGTTTGACACCCATTTGGGTTTGTAAGTGTGCACTATTCATCTTCCCTACCATTTAATATAGTTTGTATTTCCTTATTTCTTTCTTTCTAGTTAATTTACATGCTTTCTAACTTAGGTTTACTTGCTTTCTTTACACGCTTTCTAGTATAGATTTATCGCCTTTTTTATTGCGTTTATTTACCGCGTTTTTACGATGCTTTCTAGGTAATTTAAATTAGGTTGTGTTTGAATGGAACTCACTCAGGTTAACGCGTTGCTTTGCTTGGTGATAGTTTTTACGGGTTTATTTTGGGTGCGTTGTCCTAGTTATTACGCCTAGGAGATTTGATGGGGAATATCATGTATGTCTCATGCTTACGACCTTTCGTACGTAATTTTCAGGATATTTGTTGACGCCAAAATCTTATTAGGCTTTTATGAGGATTTAGGGGAGTGACAACCCTTGATTTAATTAACTGTCGAAATGAGACGCATTTGTAATAACTCATTGACCCATATAACCATTTTATACAAATTAACTCGGGTGAGGGATATTCGACGCAACCTATAGGTTTTATCGCTTTGTTAATCTAGTTTCATTTCCCTTGCCTAGATAAACATTTCCCTTTATGCATCTTTTCCTTTTTAGTTTGTAATTCACCTTTTACACTTTTATTTCGGAGTATTAAATAAATTGAATTCTAGCAACTCGTCCCTGTGGATTTTCGATACCCGACTTACCGCTGTACTTGCCTTGCAAGTGTAGTAGTAATTTAGGTTTGTTTGTATTGAGTTGGTGAAACGAAAATAACGACTAGCGTCTTTACACACAATACTTTTCGCACTCGATCAATATTCTGCTTGGGTAGCAAGCCCTTCACCCAATTCAAAATTCTTGTCACGCTATTGCCAGACAAACCATAATAAGTCATGTGTCACGGTCTTGGACCATGACAAGGATAGCCGGGCGAAGGGTGCTATTTTGGCCTTTTGGTGTAGTAGATCTTGAATTCACTTATTCGGGAGCAACATAGTTGTCGCGGAATACCAACCACAATGGGAATGGCACATGTGGAAGTTGGAATGACACGGGGATTAAATGTATTTTTATTTTTATTTTTAATTCTAGTTTGGGTTAAATTCAATAATTCAACTATCGATTAATTTTCAAAAGTGAAGGGAAGCCATAATATTAAATGGAAACATACGCATATACATAGAAACAAAATATATACATGCAATCATATAAAACAAATGTTCATAACATAGTGTTGAAAGGAAAATTAACAAACATAAACTATGATGTGTTGGCATGGCTACTGTGGAGCTATTTACACAATCTGGAGGCGTGATGACTATGGCTCGTCCTGGATGTCTTCTTCCACATCGAACATCCGCTGGAGGACATCACCCTCCATCTGAATCGCATCAGGGTCAATACACATTGTAGCAAAATCCTGCATCGACTACCTTAATGAGTCATGTGTCTGTTATAGATGGTGGTGTTGATCCTGCATGTGGAAGTATAACGTCTCTGTCAGATTATAACTTACCACGACCTCTTAATACATGCGACCATTGTATTTGTCCTACATTGACGAAATAAGTCAATAAATATCAAAGTAGTAATATATTAGAAATAAAATGGGAACGGGACATATAAAGATATACCTCCTTCAATTTATACAGATCTAGCATAATACCCAGGGATACCGAGTTAATGGGACGTAATCATTATTCTCATGTGCCCTCCATAGACCAATGTGGCTATGGTGCGGCTGCATGGTTTCCTGGTGGTGGTATATAATTTGTTTCGGTTGCACGTTTTTGCATGCCATGTCGTTTGGTAAGGGTGTAAGGGAAAATTTCACATCGAGTCAATTTCTAACGTTTATTGTAAAATTTGTAATGTTGGCTTTATTCCGTTCGGACAAAACTGTTTGAGTTATAGGTTAGGATTTGAGTTCAGTTTGTCCTTCAAGCCTATGATGCATTTTGAAGACCGTATCAGCCAAGTTAAAGCGACGTTAACATCATGTCGAGTTTCGTTTTCATCCATGGGATTTCAAAAAGGTATGAACGTATATTATGTTTGATACCTGGATTTTATTTTGGGTGTCAAAGAGTTTTTAAAAGTTATATTGAGGCAATTTTAGAAAAGGATTTTTCAAATAAAATATTTTTGGAGTTTAGTTTTGTTCGAACGAATTTCTGATGTCGTTCAAACGAGTTTACGCCTTCGTTCGAACGACTTGTGGTTTCGTTCAAACGAGTATGAAGGTTTTGTTTGAATGAGCTTCAAGTGAAATGTTTTTGCATGACAATAAATTCTCATGTAAAGGTCGTTTGATGTTCGTTCAAATGAGATGGGTGGTCTCGTTCGAACAACCTTGAGGTCCGTTCGAACGAGGTAGACAATCTCGTTCAAACGATCTTGAGTTTCGTTCGAACGAGATGCCTGGAGTTGCGTGTCATCATTTTTTACTATTTTATATAAATACTAGGCACAACAAAGTTATTTTCAAGAAACGGTTTCAAAGACAGCTCCAAAATCCTAGTTTACACCCTTTGTTTGTTTGAGATCTCAAGTTTGAGCACCAAAGATCAGTTTACTCTTCATCTTTGTTGAGTACGTTTTGTGTGATGGATTTCGTGTTGTGTTGGGTGACGGCTGAACTAGTCAGTAAGCAAGTAAGATCGATGGATACCGAGAAGCAAGAGGCATTTGCATTGTGATTTCCATTGAAAGGCGTTCAGTGGTGACCGTGAAGAAGGTGACAAGGAGCAAAGAGATCATCAAGGCTTGAGCGCATCAAGTCTGTGAGTAAGTTTAATTTGTCCTTTTATGAGACTTATATCATAGTAGACTTGTGTGACTAGGTCGTCCGAGGTTATTTGTGAGGGTTGTGTCCCACCACCTCTCAAGCAGTGCCAGAATATTGTTCCGATCTATCTGGGCGTATGGCATGTTAATAATGGGGCCAAAAATGTTGCTTTCAACCCACTGAATAATAGGTGCCCAACCCATACCACAGTGCGACATACTATCGAGTCATGAATAAACTGATATCATCGCACAACGAAGCTTAATGTCACCGATTACTTATATTTGAAGAAATGAAAATTTAATGCTTTATTAAATTTATTCAACTACAAATTTAATGATTTCTTAATTTACTAACTTAATTAACTTATTTATTAAATGACTAAGTAGTCTGATCAATTGACTTAATTAAATTATGTTACAACCAACCAAAGCATTATATTGTTAAAACAACCAATTTAGAATGAGACATTAAAAAGAAAAAAACAAGCGATGTTTGCGCCTCATTGTTCAACCCCCATTGCGATTAATGTGTCTCCCACGAGGATGAAATTAGGGTAAACTTCATAATATATGTCCCATCTGAAAACTGCACTCTAGATCTCCCATGCAGAATACACATCATGATTCATATCAGAATCAAGTATCTATGTAGTGTAATTTTTCTCTTTTTGTAATAATGTAATAATAGTTTAAATTTTCGTTTTCGACATCTTCATAAATATCTTAGTTAAATAGTGCAAAATGCTCCAATGCCTTCTGAAGGGCATCATATTACGATGTCATTATAGGATAGCACAAGTTGTTCTTATATAATAGCAGCTTATATGATAGCACAAGTTGTCCTTATATATAATAGCAGCTTTTAGTATTACACGTATTATTCATACACAATACTATATAACGTACCATTTTGGTTAAATTTATGAATGAACTTTTTTTTAACCAAATTTAATTAAAATGATCTTTATGGTGAGAAAATTATCTTCATTGGACTTGAAGAAGAAAATCAATTATATTTTTGTACTTACTGATATATGATATTTAGATTAAATTGGTTGGAAAAAATCTCCTCACCACAAAATATTTGTTAAAAAATTCAACAATTTACACTTTCACACCCATAAACTCTACTTAAATAGTGCTTGTTTCAGAAAAAGGTATTTTATATTAAATGAGCTAAGAAAATTGAGGATTGATTCAATACGCTGTATAATAAAAAAAATTAAAATAAAAAAGTGACCCAAACACATATATACATCACGAACCCTTCGTCGTACATGGCCCATTCACCACTAGTCCATATGAGACCGTTCATTTCGTATTCGGGTCAATAAGACTCGTAAATTAGCAAATCAATTCAATGCTTATCCACATCCACCAAACTAGACCAGTTAAACCTTATCATGTGACTTATGTCTCCTAGCTCGATACGACCCGATAAGGTCCAATAATACCAAATAAGGACAAATAAGACCGGATCAAGACACTAGCATGCCAACACAAAAAAAAAAAAAAAACAGAAATGACTCGTCTACTTAACCGGTGATCACAGCTTATGTGTTCATGTAACCCGGTAAGGAAACAAAATGTGTATTGGTTTTTATTTTAAACCTCATAAGCCATCAAATGGTTTCTACACAAACACAATAACAGCCAACATGAACACAACCCATTGCAATTTCAAATCATAAATTTATGTGAAAAGAACGCGACTAACATGCAAAAATCTAAATCATAATTAATTAAGATGGATAGAAGCCTTGCATGGAAAACATTATTCATCGATGTAAATCGAATAAACAACTAAATCAAATAAACAGAACTTGGTTAACTTGAAAGTGCTTGGTAGTAGCAGCACATAATCAACAAAATGCCACGATATAATTCTTATACGGCTTTGCATATCGGCTCTCCCAGCTTCTTGTAACAGATAATTAGAAGTGCAGAAATAAATCTCCAAACAGCTCTGTAGCAATCCTTCAATCCACATTTTCCCCTTCCATTTTTTTAAGAAACTGCGAGGAAATAAATAGATTGAGAACTAATAGCTGGTTACAATTTCGGACCTGATCAACGCGCGCCCATCCTCCTCAATTTAGACAAAACATGTAAAGAACAGAAAAATATACGGGTTGTAAAACCTACACCCCACCCCCCCTTTCCCTCTCCCCACCCTTTTTTCCTCTCCCAAGCATACCCATGAGAGAGAGAGAGAGAGAGAGAGAGAGAGAGAAACCAACACAAAAGAAATAAGGGAAAGAGAGGCAAAGGGATATGTAATTATACACTGCCCCACCCCTAAGAAGAGTATTATCTTGCAGAAATCTTCGCTGGCAGGTGTAACAATAATTTTTCCCCTTAGTTGGGTCATATATAAGGTCTAATTTCAACACAGATTAGTCACATTCTGATGAGAATCAGAATTCTAAAAGTTTGACGGCTGTTTTGTAAGCATTTAAGTTTCAGGGAAGGTTCTCATAATTTTCCCTCTTTGTAATAATTTCCGTTAGGGTTACGGTATTATAGTGTGCGGTCCGGCCATATTAGTATTAGGGGATGTTTAAGTCTTTTAATTAATAGTTAGTTTAGTAGCTCGAGCTTCTCCCTACGCTATATATATGAATGATGTAGCCTCTTTTTTTTCACTCAATAATATTCAGAGAAGGCTTGATTCCATAGAGGGTTTAATTGCGAGTGTTATTTCTACTCCTTACATCAAAGTAGCATCAGAGCATCATAATGCTGTTGGTGTTGTTTTGTGTATAATCCCGTAGCTACAAATGACACCCAAGAGAGAAAAAACAAAAAAACAAATCAATGATTGATGACTCGCTTCTTGATAATATCCACAAATACACTCATCGTTCAGTTCAGAAGTCTAAGGTTTGCGCTAACAGTTGGTTCAAGTGGAGAGTGGCCAAACAACTCACGCGCCTTTACGGTGACAATCGGCTCGGGATAATTAGAGGCCGGACTTGCACCAAGGTTAAAAGCATGATAGTGAACTTTTCTTTGTCCTACGTAGTGAGTGTGTATGCTTTAGGTGTAATGAAAAGGGGCATCTGGTTAGCAATTGTCCGAATAAGCTCACAGCAAGACAAAAGGCTTATCAAAATGTGCAAAATATGCGAGGGAAGCGGCTTATTGTAGATGTGGAAGTCTGGAAGATGATGACCAGAAGCGGAGGATGGTGGGGTGGAGGACATGGTCCTCGTGCCGTCAATATGAACTTGTGCAAGGAGACATCCGGATGACGTCTCGTCTAATGGGCAAATAGTCGACTTGTCAGATGCCAATTGAAAGGTATTTGATTATAAAAACATCGTGGGCATTAAATGTGTAGAGTTGGTGGCAACCAAACTAGAAGGAGACACTTGTGTGGGTGAACAAGCTAGTATTGGTGTAAGCTTGAGCTCTTGAGATTCTGAAATATTGAGGGCTTTTCTTTAATTGTTTAAAGTTTAGGGCAGGTTCTTGTAATCTTTCCTCTTTTTAATAATTTATGCTAGTATTAGGGTTTTATAGCTAGGGACGTCCAGCCCCATTAGTATTATGGGTTGTCCTAGATTTTTGATTAATTATTAATGTATTTGAGTGATTGTATATTGAGAGAGAGAGAGAGAGAGAGAGAGAGATTGATTCCTTTGAGGATTTGATTGTGAGTGTTTTTCCCATTGCTTACATCATATATATGACAAAATTGACACCCTGAACTCACGTCGAAGGCAAGGTTCAATGCACTAGAAGATTACTTGACAACTTCATTCAGGCAAGAAGCAGTCCATTTTCACGTCAGTGACATCAAGTTGCAGTATCTCTGCTCGGCATCCAAGAATCGAACCAATACTGCAAAATAATAGGAAATTATTTATTTCCCAAGAGTAAAATAGGTAAAAAAATAAATAAGTGAGAATATACTTGATATTTAATGAGCACATATTCAAGTGCTAATTGGATACATATTTGGATGAATCGAAGGATAGAACTGTTTCATACCTAGGATGGGTTCGCCCAAGATCCCCATGAACAAATTCCTTGATATACGTCCCAGCCTGTGTTTCAAATAAACTTATTACAGTTCTGCTTCCCATTACCTTTTCTTATTTCATTTCTTTCAAGATGTGTATGATTGGCAATAATTTCCATGGAAAAATTTTGTTTGAGGGGAGGTAAGAAAAACATGGAAAAAATTTCCTTGGAAATTATTTCAACCCACTCCAATCAAACATGACAAACACACTCTTAATGATGCTTCTCGTAATAAAGGAGCATATATATATATATATATATACACACAATAATGCTCCGGTAAGGATTAAAGTAAGAACTTATGGTGCGTTTGATTGGAGTTGGTGAAAGAAAAAATTCCACTGAAAAATTTCTCACCCCCCCCCCCCTCCCCCTCCCCCTCCTCTATCCCAAGAAATTTTACCACGGATGATGTCCAAATTATGCATTATGTTCAATATGCAAAAAAATTCATGGAAAACTTGGACAATCAAATGCACCAAAAGTTCGAAATAACCTTAAAGTAAGACCATGTTTTTAACATTGCATTCGTCTAGTGATGAGGAGAGAGAGAATTCACTTAAAATGCATCAACCGGTGAAAAACATAAATATATATATATACATATACACACACATGAAGTCTCTTAAGCGGACCTCAATTAACAGACCTTAAAAACGATCCAATTCTTTAAATTAGTAAAAAAAATTACTTTTACCAAAATTGGTCCATAGTGGAGAGATCATCTACAAAAAATTCAACTGCGAAGTGGATGAGATGATTATCAAAAAATCAAAAAATTCAACTGCAGAAAATGCATCTATTTTTCAAATTTCCATTTCACCCGCTTCCAGGTTGAATTTTTTGAAAGTCATAATGTGGGTGAAATTTCACAATTGGACCTCTAATCTAAGTGGGGTCAGATGTTATTTCACATCCGATTTCTCTTCATTATTCAGTGGCATAATTAATACACAGCCCACAGATTGATTAACAGCATCATGAAATTAATAAACATCTGAATACAGATGCAATAATAATTAGGGTTCACCTGGGTACATAGGTGCAAAAGGAAATATTGAGAACTTCCAGCAATCCTCTCAACTTTCATCCTAATATCAGAAACAGTTCCATTCAAGCAATCGTAACACAATACAATAAAGATGGAAAATATAACCTTATTTCATATAAATGTTTGTACCAATGTATAATCTTTTCACGCTCCAATGGACTTCGACGATGGAGAACCCTTACTGGGGTTCTCTGCAAAATTTGCTGCAGAAGCCACGAGATAAAATCAATACATACATATATATATATATATATATATATATATATATATATATATATATATATATATATTAAAAAGAAAAAAAAACACAAGGAAATTTATATATATATATATAATTAAAATAATTAAAAAATAAATAAATGCCAAACATGGCTCTGTGTGGAGTGATCCATTAATGTTGGAAAGAACAAATAAGAACAGGGTAGGACCTAAGGTTTTAGGGTCCTAAGAAAACTCAACTCAATAAAGCCTTTTCTCAATTATTTGGGGTCAGCTGGTCCTAAGAAAACTATTAAATTAATTAGGAACGTCTATAGGTGAATGGAGAAATATGACTCTAGCCGACACCAAGTAAATGATAAAAGCTTTGTTGATTGAGCTTATTTTAATCGAACTCTTACATGTGAACCCTCGTAAATATTCATATGCTAACAAAAATGGGAAGCTACCTATAAAATATCTTTAGCAAAGTGGGATAACGCCGAAATTTTTTATCCAACATTCACTACAGTTATGGTTGCAAGGATGAGGAAGTGATGAGAAATAAGAATTTGGTCCCATAAATAGTACGATTCAATTCACACAAAGAATTTTACTTAAAAGAAGTATCCAATCATATCTTGATTACAGAATACTTATTTCAAACTTCATATCCAAGAATAACCTACAAAAGTTTTTTTCTACCATTTTGAGTTGCACAATTACTAAGCTATTATATTTAAGCTTTTCTAAGACACACACATACATATATATAGTACCTAATTCATTTAATCTTCTTTTGTGAACTAGTGAAGATTCAACTTTGGAAAAAAGAACGGCTTAGGCAACCGTAACTGGTATAATCAACTAGACAGTGTGCAAGATCCAAACCAAACCGAGGAAACCAATTGATCCATTCCACTTGAAAAAAAAAAAGCCTTAAATTGGATTGGATTCGATTTGGTTTTTAAGAAACCAAACATAATTGGATAGGTTTTGGTTTGCATATGCATAAACCGATGAAACTGATCCAAACCAACTAGATATAAATAATACATTTAAAAAGAAACATGCGTCATTGGTTAGAATATACAAACTGTATCCTTATACGCCTAATCATTTATATTCGCGCTAAATGACATATTGAAATTAATTGAATGTAATTTGTTGTATTTTTATTGTATTGGATTCGATCCAAATACAATCAAATTAGGATCCAAAAAGTCCCACAAATTAAAGGAATCAAAACCGACCACAAAAACCGATCTAATCCAATCTTAATTGGGTTGGATCGGATTGGATTTATAGAACAGTCCAATTCAGATTGGATGCTGAAATTAAAAACCGACTTCAACTGAATTGGATGTGTTTCTCTTCAAATAGATCGGTTTCGAACCAATTCACACCCCTATGTACTTGAGTGAAAACAATTCATCAATTTTATATATCTCGTAGTATAGCTTCTTTAAAGATTTTTATATTTTTAACTTTGCCCTGCTGGTGTTACGCTGATTTCTTTAAATAGCAATACTCATGGTCCCTTGTGTGTTGGATACGAGTTGTTGGAAAAAGAAGAGGTTTTTGAGCAAGAGCTATACAGAGACCCAGAAATTTATCTTGCTCACGTTGTGTTCATTTATAAAATACTTAACCAATGCAGTCCGCTGAAGATTGATGCGTCTTTATGAAAAGCTTGTACAGTTTGAAACAAATATATGAAGGCCAAAAGTACATAATACATTTGGAGGGCAAATTTACATGAAAGGTAGACATTTATGGACATATTGACAAAAATATGATCAACTGACAAAGCTAAAATCAGTAAATCACAAAATTCATATTAGCATCATACAAACACAGTGGTGGCGACCAAGCTACTAGATTTAGAAGGAAAATAATGAGGTTTGCATAGCAACTGACCAAGTCTTTAAATGAAGATAACGTCTGCAAATCATCATCCTCAAGAGAATGAGAAATCCAAACCAAAGCAACATATTGTTTCTGCATGAACACGTGAAGGAAAAAAACATATAAAAAAGGCCCATAGAAGGTTGAAATTTAATGGCAAAAATATAAAAGATATTTGGATACAAAAAAGAATTACCTGTTTTTCTGCTTCGCCTTCACGCATTAAGTTCCACACCTCAATACCTACTACTTTCAGATTTTTAACCCTAACCTGAGTAAAAACAGCCAAATCATAAAGCCCTGTAAATTAAACAAAGCCAGAAATATGTGTGAACATGTAATTTTACTCACTAATTTGCTTTCCGAGCTATTTATTTTACTTTCTATTTCTTTTATAGACACGTCAGAAGGAACGTGGCGCGCATTTTGTATCTCAACCAGAAAAGGCCGGCCTGAACCCAACATCCGCACCTGAAAATAGTAATTCCATTACCAGAACAGAATCCCTTCAATAATGTACGTTTAAGAAAGAAAAGATTTTATACATCAATATCCTCTCTACCAGCAGCATGAAACTTGTAGCTATCACCCCGGCACAAAGGAAGGGTGTTGCCACCAATTATCTCCTACAAGAAAAGCACATGATTATTATATTTCCGATCAATATACCACATAAACACCGATATATAATGAAAACTAGCATGATCTGAAGAATTTAATAGTACCTCAACAGATGCATCTCCCATTCTTTCATCATCGATAATCCAACGAGACTGACTCACATTTCGTGAGTACTGCAGTAAAGAGTAATAATTTCACGTAACAAGAAAACACTAATACATCTGTGTAATCTCTATTAAATTCAAACTTATACTACCAAGGTTCAACTTATCATGTTATATATATCTGACAACAATATATACTATAAAACAGAACTGTGTAAAAAGTTTGTGAGAGAGAACATAAAGAGGTTGAGACTAAAGTTGAAAGATAGTACTTCTGGTATATATGATAGAGATGGTACAGTAAGATAGTAATTTTTAGGGGGGAAAAGTACGAAGAGCCACCACCTTAATAAAGTTGATTAATGTTTTTAGTTGATAAGGATATTAAATGTTATCAAAAATAATGCCCAGTCTGAAACCAATTATAATTTGTAAATTGGACGGTTAAAAATAAACACAAGGAGACAAATAGTGTAAGTCAATGGATACGAGTTGTACAGAATATTTCGGTCTCAAAATTTTTAAAATATACATAATAGAAATTTCTGATCCATAGGCACAGACAGTCAACCCCTAGTAATTTTATATTACAACAACATAGAGATCATTAAAATAAAGAAACATATTAATACAAACGCATAAGAGAGAAGGGGGAAAGAGAGTAAGAGGAAAATTGATATGCTCGAATGAAACTTGTTGAAGAAGTGATTAAGATCACCGTACCTTCAGGTATCTCCCACCAATGTAGATAGGAGTCCTATTGAAAAGAAATGTCAAGTGGCATGGTTGGTTGACCTAAAAAGGATGAAACCCGCACCAAATGAGTAACACCGTATCAAATCAACAAAGTTCAATCGATTTACACAATGAGAAGCGGTTGACACTTTATATTTGAAACAACTATTGTGTTGTGGTTTCAGGAATTAACAGATTCCACTTTAGGCCTGATGATGTCTCATACCTTCTCAGGCTGGCCTTTGAAGCAGTCAGAGATCTCACGATCTTGTGAAACTTCAGTGAATTCATGTTCTTCACTAGAACAAACATTGGAACCCTCTACGCCAGATTCATTATCTGTACCTTTCCAATTATCAATGTTAAGTTTAGCATCCAAATTCCATTAGGGTATTAAATCAAACTTAAAGAATAAATTGCATTGAAGTCAGGAGTATACAAATGTAACAAATAGTCAACAAAACTATAAAATAAACATGCAGCAAAGTCAGGAATCTACAACCATAACAAGTAATCCACAATTATATTAACCTTGCCTATGTCTTTTAAAGTACCACAAGGGTATGCTCATTTTTTTTATCTGAGTTTGAGGTCCTAAATCTAAATCTGAAAAACATATTTTTCATCCAAATAACCTCTGAAAATATGAATTTACATTTTAGTCTGATACAGATTTGGTGTTCAGATTCATAGGATTTTCAACATCTAACCATTTAATCATTAGGAGGAAAACTGGCATCCGAAAGATTTTAAAACAAACACCATCCAGTACTTCTAAGTCTGAACTTAAATGGTTCAGATCCGGACTGAAGATGCAAAAACCAACAACTCCTTAGTTTATACTATTCTCTGTTTCCTCTTAATATTGTAACATTCTAGTAAATTACAATTTTAGATCTATGGAGGGTAATATTCATTTTTTATCGGTCACTGAGGGGCCCCAGGCCCTACAGAAAAGAATGATTACATTCAATTTCCATTTCCTACAAGCCTTTGATATAGCACCAAAAAGATATGCATTACATGGTTGTGTGGCAAGTAGCACAGCACAGTAGTGTAGCCGTATCGGTCCATATCATTTTTTCGTTTTTTTCCTTGAAGCAATCAGGTCCCAGCTGCTGGTCCTTCACAAGGTGTTTGCAAGCAAATTTGGCTGTAAATTTGCCATTTCAACTCCTTTTCCATATAACATTATCGTTACCTTCAAAACATTGAGCAGAGGGGTACTCATAATCAATTGGATACCTGATGGGGGGTAAAAGTGATAGGCTTGGATAGGTCCCAGTCCCAATTACGATCAACGGTGTCTTTCACCCTCGACTTCTCAATGAGACAAATCTCCTCGAAATGGCTGCTGCTGTAGGCAGTTCAGGTGTCTTAACATATAAAAATTTAATTACCATTTCCTAATCATCTTTGATCCTCTAAGATTTACTAAAAATTCCTATCTAGGAGTAAAAATCAGAGAGCTTCAGCTTCTCATTGGGGAGGGCAGCTGAAAATTTTGGCCCAAACGCTGTCATCTTTATCATGTACTCCCCGAAAATGCATACTGAGCTATATTGGTTCGTCTGGAGGTCCTGAGGTTGAATCTTGCCTCAAGAAGGGGGGGAAGGGGGCACCCTGAACGTTTGCAAAATTTTAGTTAAATATGTAGAGTTATAAGAGATTATAAGTTCTCTTGAGAAGTTCTTGCAAGTAACATTCCAAACAGGTTAAGGTCTTAACTAGACTATGGACTAGAATTCTCAGTCTTAGGAATCAAAATCAATGAAGATTTTATCGATACCTTCGAGAATGATACTAACGGAAAATGCAGCATGCCAGAGACTTATTACCGATAATGTCCCATTCTACAAGATGTGAATGCATTAGATGCCTCTCATATAAAGATACTAAAAAATTTGGAGACAGAACATAGTTGTTAGTATCATATGATACACGGATACTTATCGGACGATGAGATACAACACTAAAAAGATACCTATCACATTGATGTATCGCAAATAAAACTGTATCGTAACCGTATCGTTCTATATTGGTCTTATCGTCTCGGTCCGTATCGTTTTATATCTTCTTAATTATTAAAAAAAAAGTAAATAAATATTTATTTTATTTATTCTAGTAATACTTTCTTCTCTCTTAAAATATTCTTATTACAATGGGATTCAAACACACTATTTTTATCACAAAGGCAAAACATATTGTTAGACAATGTCATCAAATCATAATATTCGTTTTAGTCTATCATATGTTTTTTATTTAGGGTAAATTACACCAAACTCCCCTCGACTATCTCGGATTTACGGATCACCCTCCTCAAAAAAATACCCGACATGCTCACCCCCTTTAATATCAACCCGTTGCAATTAAACAAAAAAACCGGGTTCTCTTTCTTTTTTCTCTAAATGGACAAAAATAGCCATCACCCAATTTAAAAACCCAAAACTAAAAAAAGAAGGAAAATAAAAACCTCTCCCTCTCTCATCACACACAGCCGAAAACCCTCTTCCTCTCTCAAAACCCTAAACCAACCTCCCTCCTCCTCCCAAACCCACCTCCCACCACTCCTCACTCCAACGCCAAACCAACCTCTCACCAAGCAAAGGAATTGTTCCGGATTTATCTCTAACAACTTCAACAAACACACAGCTGCATACAACTTCCCACCACTCCCTTCACTGCCATTCAAAACCACAATTCCAACCCTTTCCGAAACAGCCTCATCAATGACATCCGAAAAGCTCTTATCATCTGATAATGACAACAATACTTGTTCAGGATTCAATTGGAGAATAAGAATGGGTATTTTAATCTCTGAACACTTGTAATCTCCCAGAAACAACGTTCTTCGATTTTGACTGTTTGAAACAAAAGGGTATTTCTTTGGGCTGAGTTTATGGGGAAAATGGAACGGCAAGGTAGGGGTTTGAATTGGGATTGAAAGTAGTGGTGGGGTTGGGTTGGGTTGGGTTGGGTTGAAGAAAAGAGGGTGACAGAGAGTGTGCACGGAGGACTGAAATAGTAGTGACACCATTTGGAGAGTGATACAGAGGTTTTGGATTTGGTTTTTTTCTTTTCTTTTTTTTTTTTTTTTGTGTGTGTGTGTGTGTGTGTGGGGGGGGGGGGGGGGGGGAGGGGAGGAGAGGGGGGGAGAGCCTTATCTCCAGCTCTGTAATGGTGCTGTTGTGATAATTTGATATCTTCTTTTCATCTCTTTGAGTTTTTTTCTTTTGTTTAAAATGATAGAGAGAGAGGGGGGAGGTGTGGACCTCTTTTTGGAGGGTTGAGTCATCGGATGAGGTTTCTTCTGTGAGTAGTTGGAGCGGGGAAGCTGAAGAAGAAGAGACATTGAATTTTCTAGAAAACGGAGAGACCTTTGGCTTTACGAATAGTGAATCTGACAAGGAGTTCGTTGGTGCGAAATTGTGATTTGGGAATGCGAACGGTGAGGGTTTGAAACAACAATTAACGCTGGGTTGCATCGCCAATGATGATAACATCTTTGTAAGTTGTAGAGAGAGAGAGAGAGAGAATTCAGTTGATTACTTTTATACCAAATTAAGGGTGGATTTGTTTTTTCGTATTCAAAACACGAGCCCGTAAATTATTATTTTGGGTTGCTGGGTGTGATGAGAAAGGGAGAGAGTGAGGTTTTCATTTCCTTTTTCTTTTTTTATTTTGGGTTTTTAAACTGGGGGAAGGGTATTTTTGTCCATTTAGACAAAAAAAAAGGGAGGGAACCCGGATTCTTGGTTTAATTGCAACGGGTTGATAATTAAGGGGTTGACTTTGTCAAGTATTTTTCTTAAGAGGGGTTTAATTGCAAGGGGTTGACAATACATTTGACAACTATAACACAGAATATTAGATTGAGTAGTTTTACAATGATCGGAACTTCAACTTCAAATTCGAGAGGATATAATGATCGGAACTTCAACTTCAAATTCGAGAGGATATTTCTCATCTACATACCAAGCCCTGAAATTTCTTCTTGCTTTGGAATCACAATTTTCCTTGAAAAATGTATATATATGTTCGAAATTTAACTGAGTAAAACGTAGAAATCGGCATCTTCAACTAAAAGATAATTGGAGACAAATACAAGAGCTTATACATAATTATGTCATAAAAACAAGTTGCTAGATTCGGGGATAGTTTAATAAATTACTAATTAAGTACTGAATTCTTAGTACTGCCACTGCATCAAAAGACTTTGACATTATAGTACATCATTCATGAATAATTTGTCATCATAGTTTTACTTATTACGCAATATTTACTAAGATTGTTCAGTGTCTGAAAATTTCAATTGATTATCATTTTTACATTATAATTCTGTGTCAAAAAAAATAATGTGCAAATACACTTGAATGAAAAAGTGGGAATTCTCAAATATAATCACTCCACGCTCAAGCTTGTGTATGGGATAGAAAAAAGTTAATTCGTAACTTATGATGTGCATTATTTGGAAAATTCGAAGATTGAACAAAATAAGTTTGGCCTATTAAACCTGGATGCCTTCAATGTTGATGCTATAAGTACACTTTACAGGGGAAGAAAAACTCCTTAAACTAAACTACATAATAAAATACGATACATCTTGTATGGTGTACTGTTTAGATTATGCATTCGCAACAAAGTAGCATTGAACAGATGAACACCATACAAGAACATAAGAACATCATATGAACACCATCAATGTCCCAAAACTTTTCTTTTATAATTAAGAACTTAAATTGCAGAGGCAAGATAGGCAAGTACGAAGTCTAAATTTTTTAACCCGATATGAAGGCTGAAATATTATTCTTCTACTTTCCCGAGCCATAATATAAATGATTTAGAATCAGAATTCGTTCCTTAAAATTTATTCAAGTGCAGAAAGTTAAAAATATCAGTCAATAGAGAACCAAATATTAAAAATTACAATCTCTAACAAGAAAAATGACAGCGCATGAGGTTGAATAAGAAAAATGAACATACCTGTTTTCATTCTCTTAATGCATTGTTTTATCACCGTAGTATCTTGAACCCTCTTTGATTGGTCAAGGTGGGTGTATGTCACACGAATACGAAAAGAGCTTAGACCACAAGATTTAGCACCCTGCAAAACTTCAATTTCATATAGAATTAGTCTCCTATTTTTTAACTTGACCAAACATAGGAAACATCAAATTAGGACTAAAAGCATTCCACTTAGGGAAAGGGAGGTTCAAAGCACTATCTGCAGTTCATTATGTAGACCGTCAGCTTTTAGGCATATCCCTTCCCATTACAAATAGAATTATCGCATTTTGGAGGAAAAAAACAACAAACATTCCCACGAGTGTTTTCTTTTAAAGACATCAAAAACATGGAAACAACAAAGTAAAGAAGGAGTTTCAAATTACCAACAATGTTTCAAGGTCCTTTGTTATAGAGAATTTCAAGGCATCCTTTGTTGGAATGCATCCGGATATTAACTTTTCTTGATACCATTGTTCAGATTCGTACTTCTTTTTCATATACAACCTGGGGGAAAAGGGGGAATTAATAATACCCTTTTACCAGTTGCATGCTCTGGTGCACTCTTTTCCACCAAAAGGCAAAAGAATGAAAGGAAGAAAATGTGAAGAACTATAATAGGAGTGCAGGTACAATAACTAAAACTAAAATCAAATTTTCCCTTAAGACCAAGGTAAACATAATATAAAGATTAAAATGTTCTAGAACCCAAATTTTTGCACGCAACCAAACAAGTTGAGTTTGTCACATATATTCAAAACTTTCGAGGAAAAAATGAAAATTCACAACAGATACATACCTCCCATTGGTTCAAAACTTCAAGATAACTTGCAATATCTTCCAATATCACATTAAAAAGACTACGGTTCATATAATAAAATGCATTTGTCAACTGAAATTTACTCACCAAACAACTTGTTCATTTTCCATGATAAGCGGTGGGAGGGAGACTTCAAGAGAAAAATTATCAATTCGATAGCCCTCTTGCTTTACAGCTTCGGCAATTATCAAAGCAAATTCATTGGGACAATCCTTTTTAACCAATCTCTCTTGGTTGTCACAATAAACAAACTGCAGGATACCTAGGCAGATTGTACACAAGTTGTCCTGGGTTTTTAATTCTTGAGGAGAGTGTATACCATTGACCACTGTGTCTCCTTTCAACTCTGTTTCTTTCTCAAGAATAGAACACATGATTGACGATGAGAGCAGGGAATGGGAATAAACAAACCCCTGAACGCCAAATAGACGGAAGATGCAGCGAATGCACACCTACACAACAGGAAAGAATATTAAAAAAGAGTCCATTAATCATGAGATGAATGTAAGAAATTAGGGTGTGTTATATTGGCAAAAGTTTTCAGGAAAATATGGAAGCTTCCATATTTTTCAACTTTTCATGTGTTTGATTGTCTACTATAGGGACAAAGATAAGAGTGTTGCAGTAAGATGTCCATGGTCCTCCACAGATTCGCAACCTTCCAGGCAAACAAGATGGAGGGAGTGATGTGACCACGCCTGAGCTTGTGTGTAATCTAGATATATAATTATAAATTTAAGTTTATATATACCAATTGTAAATTATATTTTCACTAAAAATATTTGGAGATGGTGTGCGCATAATTTATTGAAAATGCAATTAACATGTGCATTAAGGCTGTAAAACGAACCAAGCTACTTGAGCTCAACTCGTTTCCATTCGGATAAAAGCTCATTCAACATTGTCTTGTGTGGAATAAGCGAACGAAGTTTGAACATATTTTTATGGTCATTACCTTATTGAGCACGATTACCAAAAATCATACTAAATTACTATTAAAAAAATCAAGTTACTAGAGCTCGTGTCGTATTCATTAAAAAAAAGTTCATAAGCTCGTGAAATAAACGAGCCAACCTTGAACACATTTTTAAGCTAGTTAAGATTTTCAAACCAATCTTGAGTATCCTACTATTTGGGTCACCTCTGCTCATCTATCAGAAACAACTTAAATTAATATAAAGCATATGTACAAGAGATAGTGGACCAGCGGTTCTCAAAGTAAAAAAGATAACAAAACTACAAAATGGGAAAAGAAACAAATCACAAAAAAACTGATGCCACACACTGAAAACCACGTAGAGCAAAAAAAAGAAAAAAAAAACTGCAACTGCAACTTCAGCACCAAAGACGACTAGGTCCCCTTGAAATAATCAAGCCCACACCAACAAGGAAGGCAAATCTAAACCAGATCTGAGGCAAATATGTCTGGCCACCTCAAATGTAGCAAGGACCTTAAAAGGGAGACACTGAAGATGCCCAAAAAGCAGCTCTAAATTTGTTTCTTTCACATGACTATTATTTATCCTCTTTCTTGTCTTCAAAGATTCGATTATTCCTTTCGGTTCCCAAAACATGGCCAACAGTACACATCTACAAAGACAATTGACCCTAGCAATATCTCCAATACTACCCACCTCAATAAACAATAATGCAAACCCATCTCTATGTCACTCCAACTATATTCATCTCCATAAAAATATGTTCCATAGGCAGTTTGAATAAGGGCAATGAAGGGGACAGACATTTAAAAGGTCTTCTACTCTGCAAAATGTCAAAAGTATTAACCATGGGCTAAAAAACAAACCAAAGTCTGAATTTAAGTGGAATTCTAGTTGCCCAAAGAAGCAATGGATGAATTGTGATCCAACAAAACTTTATAAAAGATTTGGAAACATCAACATAAAGGGACTATTACCCTTCCAAATATTTTCCCAAAAACGAAATCTAGACCCATCCCCCACCTCCAAAGAGACACTCCAAAAAAAGACTCAATACCATGGAAATAAATTTCGAAGGATTTTGGAACTCCCTAGAACCACTACTCTAGAGTACCACCCATTCTCGCTCAAACCATATTTTTGTCTAATGATTTTACACCAAAGAGACTCTTGTTCTCTAGTTAACCTCCATAACCACATACCTATTAAAGCTTAATTCCTTAAAATTAATTTGCTAATACCGAAACCCCTTTATCTTTTGAACAAGACACTTGACTCCAATCAACTGGGTGAGCTTTTTCTCATCCCCACATCCTTCCCAAATTAAATCCCTCATTCATTTTTCAATTAACTCGGCCACTTTAACTAGAATTTTAAATATTGATATAAAGTAGAATTGGATACTACTTGATGATACGAGAAATAGTCCACTAGTCGCTCTCGTATCAACAAGTCAAGTATAAAGTTCATAACAAGTAAAGAGAGATAGAAGACAAGATATAGAGTGGTTCAGCCTCTAAAATAGGCCTACGTCCACTTTGTTGCTCCATTCTCATTATATTCATGGTATTGTACAATATAATCATGCCTAAAGAGGCGTACAAGTATGAGAATAAAGGAGAGTACATGATGATTGATGATTCCGGTGTGCCGGAGGGGTGGCTGCGATGTGGATGAGCAGTTCCCAAGTCTTATACTGAGGTTGTGTAAAGAGAATCGGTACTGTAGAACCTGCCCCAGGCCATGTGGAATCGATCCAGTCACCCCCTGTTTTCGTGGGGTGGTCCTCTATTTATAGGAGATATGATCACATGCACGTGACGTACATAAAGTCTGGAGTTGTAGTGAAGAGGGATGTGGCCTGTAAGGCAAGCAATGTGAGTGCCGCATCCTGTAACAGGCTAGAGACAAAAGGTGCCGCGCCCTATACTGGGTGATTCTGCGGTGTGTTAAGAGGGTCGCGCCCCTGTAATCGGTAGGGCCGCACACCGAGTTCAGTAGGGCCGCGCCCTATGTTGATAGGGGCCGCGGC
Source organism: Sambucus nigra (assembly GCA_949130495.1). Classification (NCBI taxonomy): domain Eukaryota; kingdom Viridiplantae; phylum Streptophyta; class Magnoliopsida; order Dipsacales; family Adoxaceae; genus Sambucus; species Sambucus nigra. The sequence goes on from OX422207.1 coordinate 811,910,704, forward strand.
ACGGTAAATATGCAGTGTAGGATACCATCCGCAGTAGGGTGCTATATTTGCCCTATTAATAAGCCCCCAAGTCGTAGTGACAAGAGAATTTGATTGGGGCTGCGGCTTAGTTCAGTTTTCTTAGGTGCCGCGGTACTTCCAAGGCGACGATTCATCTTCCGCGCTCTCTTATATAAATTGTTCAGGCTGTGGACTTCATTACATTTCCCAAACTTTGAGAGCAAATCGAAAGCTAAAGCCTGTTCGTCCGTTCTCTTGCGTTTTCCGGTGATTTTTCAAGGCTTTGGTGTGGCGGTGCAAGGTGGTTTGAAGCTGAGCGTTGCCATCTTCTCTGTTTCCAGGTAATTTTCTCACCAGCATTCTCTCCCAACGCTTTTGTAGTTCATAATTCGTTTCCTTGACTTGTGAATTTGTGCATCATGTCCTGTTACTTTCCTGACTTCGTGTTAAACATTTTTGTTTCTGAGAAAAGAACACCAGAATTCTGAACCCTAGAATCGAACTTATGTAACAAATGCACCCTTAATCTTTGAATCAGCCCTCATAATACAAATTGCACCCTTAATCTTTAAATCAGCCCTCATAATACAAATTGCACCCTTAATCTTTCACTGCATAGATCATATAAACCGCGTTTGTGTTGAATCATATTGAAATCAGATAGCTATTCTTGATGTTCTTGAATAAACTCTTCACATTCTAAGCCTTCGATCTTTAAACGAGTAAACATTAGGTACAAAAACTGTTTGTGTGAATAGCCGCGGCATGGTAGAATATACCTTTAGTAATTTTAGAGATGGTTGTGGCCTGTACATTCTGAATAATCCCTTGAGTTTAAATTTATACTCCGCAGCAGTTAAGTTGTTCCCAATTTGAGTGAGTAGCCGCGGCACTGTAAGCTCCCTTGCTGATATAGGAAATGGCTGTGGCTTGTACTCTGTAACCCCCTTGTTTGAGGGAGTAGCCGCGACACTATGAGCTCCCTAATTGATATAGGAGATAGATGCGGCCAGCAGGGTCGAAGGGTAATCCCTTAGGTTTAATGAATAGGGTCAGCAGTGTTTTAGACCATTAGCAACTACAATAGGGGAATAACCCCTCCTCATCAAACCAATATGTCGCGGCGCTAATTGTCTTTTAGGGCTTGAACCCCACACTTCACATTTGGCCAGTCTTGTTGGTCACTTTTATTCACTATTCGTATAACTAATCTTGCCGCGGCTTCTTAAAGTCTTTTTCGAACCATACTGGTTGCGTGCGGACTCTGCTTTTCAGGTACTGCTGCAGCCATATGAGCTTTGACCCAAATGAATTTCTGAGAGGTTTCTGGGCAAAACACTTCGGAGTTTCTCCCCCTGAACTTCCTTATGTGCCTCCTCTGAGATCAATAGGGCCTTGTCAACTGAGGGATTGCCCCAACTGCGTGATACTAGACTCAGACTCCGCAGATTCTGCCTGCAACTTTCGAGTCCGCACCGATGGAAAAAGAAGCCAATTCAAGTAATCACCCATTGGGTGTAGGAGATGATGCCGTGGAAATTAGGAATAACCCAGTTGATCCATCTGGGAGGGCTGAGAGACCCCTAACTGCGCTTGATATCCGCAGCATCATGACCCAAGACTGGGTTGACCAGGTGGCTGAGGCCTTCGAATTTCCAGAAAATTTGATGTGCTCAGGACCTGCCGCGAACCAAAGACCTTGCACAGCTCTGGCTGATGATGGAGTTTGCTTCCCACTTCATGCATTTATTTACGGGTGCGGCTGGAGGGCCATATTTGTCGCGGTCGTTCTTTGGGAGAACCAATTCAAAAAGAACATTACTCCCGCGGAGTTTTTTCACTTCTACCGCCCAAAGGAAAACTCCGTGAAGTTCGCCGGATGTTACTACTTCTCCGTCCGCGACAGGGACGAGACCCTTTACACTGGGAGGCCGACTAGTGTAAAGAACTGGAAGGGTAAGTATTTCTACATCTCCGGAGAAAGCTGGGAGATTCACCCCGAGGAGAACGAGAGGGAGAAGTCGTATATACAGCCGCGGCAGTGGGGGTCTCCCTCTAAGCTAGGTATTTGGATCATAGCCGCGTCCCTTCTTCATAGTTGCTTATTAATCTTTACTAACCTTTGAATTGTTATTCTGCAGTACTTGACAACTTACAACTGAGCGGGAGGCAAGAAAAAAGAGTTGCCAAGACCGCGGCAAGTCCTACTGAAGAAAAGAAATTCAGTGTCCTTGTAACATCAGCAACCGTATTCGAAGCAGGTTTCTTTCCCAGCAAGTCGATTCCAAAAGTCATGGCCGCGGGAGGTAATAATCTGATCATCAATATAAGCCGCGGCAATTTTTGTTGACTTCTAATATTTACTGTTGCTATTCCCTTTTCAGGTGAGGAGGTTGACAGGAACTGTTGGCCGCGCAGTTGGCAAAAATGGATGAGGATGCCACCGTTCTCAATAATACTGCGCGGAGCAAGAAGTGGAAGAGGACCAAGACGAAAGCTCCATCCGCGGTCCTTTCAGGCGACCAAGATCCACCTGCCGCGACCCCAACTCAGGCCGCGAATAAAACGGAAATTGCTGCGACCCAACCGCAAGCTGAGTTTGATGATGACATTGGAGCTAACCTGGCCGCGGCAGGTTTGATGTCCACTTCTGATGCTCCACTCCATTCGGTTTCTCCTCCGCCGCCGCCGGTAGTTGCAATTAATGCAAACTTGGCACCTCCTCAGTGCCGCGACGGAGTTGGTCCTAACGGTCGTCCGCGGCCTCAGTTAAGACAACCTGACCCTGAGTCATCATGGGACACTACCGCGAAGGCCGCGCGAAGAATTAAGAGGGCCCTCGACACCGCGGACCTTGACAGGTTGGTGGAGGAAGACCATGACGATCTAGAGGACTGCGGCCTCCATAGTCTTCTGAGGGTAAGTGCTAGTGCTTTCTGTCTTCATATTTTGCATTTCATATTTTGTACTAACTTTTTAATTTCAGGCAGCGGATGTCATGGTGGCCCAGAAGAGGAAGTATGAGGCCCTTTATAAATTTTGAAAGAGGCAGCGACGAGGGTGCACGCCGTTGACTTGGAGGCTGCACGGACTACGTCTTTTGAGGCTGGGAAGCAGTCTGCTGCCGCGGCTCTTCAGGCGGCCCAAATGGACTTAGCTTCTGCAAACAATGCAAGGGAAGAGGGGGAGGAAAACTTCAAACAGGCCGCGGAATCCCTCAAAGCCTCCCAGGCTCAGACCGCGGAGATTTTTAGTAATAAGCTCGTACTTCTTCAAAAGAAGTACGAAGAGTTGGAGCCTAAGTCTGCCCAAGATGCCCTAGACCATGTCGCGGCAACAAAGAAAATGGAGGCAGATCATGGTGATGCTCTTCAGCTGGCCATTGACCATACAGTGGACTTCTTCCTCATCAATAATAGAGCCTACCTCCGCGGCTACCAAGAACTAAGGCAGAGAATAATAAAGAACTTCCCTGAGACCAAGGAGAAGGTTCTTGCCTGGAGACTTAGTGATGCTGAGCATCAAGAATGCACAGCTGAGCTCAAGGCCGCGACCGAGGAGAAAGACAGATTGAAGGCCGAGGCTGAGGCAGCTGCAACAGGGGAAGAAACTGAGACCGCCGCGGATGGTGACGAGGGTGATGAGCATGATGATGCAGCGTCATGATTTTGTAACCTCTGCGGCACCTTCAATTGAATAAAAAATGCTTCTTGATCATAGTCGCGACAGGTTAACCTTTACTGCCTGCCTTTGCCTTTGGTATGCTTTTGTGATTGCAGCAAAACAGCAATTGCCTTTCATGGCTTTCCTCTTCTTTAGCATCATCGTAAATGGGATATTATCAAGTCTCCCCAAGTCTTTGTAGATATACGGGATACTTTCAAGCCTCCCAAGGCTGGGTTATGTTATTAAGCCACCCACAGCTAACATATAGGATACTTTCAAGCCTCCACTGGCTGGGTTATGTTATTAAGCCACCCACAGCTATGGATATATATAAAGCCATCCCTGACTAGATATTACAAGTCTCTCGACTTAATGACGCATCCCGAAAGCTAAGAACGAGCTCTGTGGACCCTTATGAGCGTTGTTGCAATCCAATTTGGATAACCGTTTTCAGTATTTGCTTTCGCCGTTTTCAACTATCATCAGCTGTCGGACAATCAGGCGTCTTGTCGGGCGTTGTGGCCCATTTAGATATTATCATTCCCGATATAACATGTCTCGAATCGTGATCTGTTTAAGACAAGAACGGTCTTCATAAGATATCTACATGGAGATGAGAATTAAAATATGGTACTATAAAAGTGAACTTGATTCCATGCATCTATTCATATATATGTATATGTATATGACTTAGGGAAGCCAATACAAAGTTGAACTTAAAACAGCATAGAAAAGTTACCACTGTAAAGTAGAGACAGATGGAATTTCAGACATAAGCATGAAGAATGGGCATGCGGTAAGTGAGATTAGGTTGCATCCCCTAAACATCTTTGAGGAACCTTCGCAGCACTCCTTATCCAATCAGCCTTTCAATTTCATCCTTCAGAGCATAGCATTGCTCAGTGTCATGGCCATGGTCCTGAAGGAATCTGCACCGAGTGACTTTGTTCCTCTTGTGGGGTGGAGCTCTCAACTTTTCTGGCCACCTTAACAGCTTATCTTCTTTGTTGAACTCAAAGATCTCTTCAATCGGGAAGGCCAACGGAGTGTAGGCCCCAGATTTCTTCTCAACCTTCTCCACTCTCCTTTTTTGGCACCTGCTGACTGATTCCGCGCCTGGATCCTCTTGAACTGCCGCGGCAGTAAAGGCTGCTGAAGCAATGAACTTGGGTGCCACACCCACATTTGGTGAGGTCGCGATCTCTAGCATTAGCACCCTCTGAGTCAGATAGTTGACCTGGGTCTGGAGTGAGGCATGAATGTCGTAGAGGTGGTTGAGGTGATTGTATAGCTGCACAATCTCATCTTTGATTTCTGTGCTCTGGCTGGACTCTCCTTCCATTTTCTGCTTTTGTTAGTCTTTACAAAAATATATAATCTAAGACAAAACTAGCAGAAGTGAGTAATCACAGAAACCTTGGAGTGACCAAGTAGGAAATGGGGATGCAGCGTTTGCGCTACTACACAGTATTGTTGTTGAGGCTGCGGCCAGTATGGCACATAGGTGCACTGTCGTGGCCTTTGTATGATATTCACCAAGGTTGAACTGGAGACCGCCTGAGTCCGCTCCTTGATTTGACGTTGCTGTAATATAGCCGCACTAGTAGAGGCCGCGGCCTGAAGGTATTTGAACTACCTGCCGCATCCCTTGCTAGGCGGAGGGGGGGGGAGCAATCCCAAAATCAAAACCCAGAAACTAAGTTCCTCTCCCAAAATACGGGGAGAGCATCCCTACTAGAGTCTATCTAGGGCATAATAGCCTCTCGGTGCACTAATCGGCACAATTATGATGATAAACCCCAGATCATAGGCAAAGAATCAACAAAAGAGAATTAAACATCATTCTTCCCTAATCATTCACTTTTAAGGGCTAAAGCCAATGATGCTTTTCAGCACTATCTAGATGGAATGATATCACAGGGGTATGTAGAATAGATCTAAGGTCATAAAATGGAGACCCTAGAATAGATCTGAATATGCGAAATACCCATTTAGGGGTGTAAATATAAAACGGAGCTCAATAACCAGAATCTACCCATGAGATGACGATCCGTAGGATCCTCACGGATCGAAATAGGTGTTTAAGAACTCAACTATATAGAGAAGCAAGGATTGAAACATCTCGTTCCCACAGACGGCGCCAAATTGATGATACGAGAAATCGTCCACTAGTCGCTCTCGTATCAACAAGTCAAGTATAAAGTTCATAACAAGTAAAGAGAGCAAGTAAAGAGAGATATGGGACAAGATATAGAGTGGTACAGCCTCTAAAATAGGCCTATGTCCACTTTGTTGCTCCATTCTTATTATATTCGTGGTATTGTACAATATAATCATGCCTAAAGAACCGTACAAGTATGAGAATAAAGGAGAGTACATGATGATTGATGATTCCGGTGTGCCGGAGGGGTGGCTGCGATGTGGATGAGCAGTTCCTAAGTCTTATACTGAGGTTGTGTAAAGAGAATCGGTACTGTAGAACCTGCCCAGGCCATGTGGAATCGATCCAGTCTCCCCCTGTTTTCGTAGGGTGGTCCTCTATTTATAGGAGATATGATCGCGTGCACTGTGCACGTGACGTACATAAAGTCTGGAGTTGTAGTGAAGAGGGATGCGGCCTGTAAGGCAAGCAATGTGAATGCTGCATCCTATAACAGGCTAGAGACAAAAGGTGCCGCGCCCTATACTGGGTGATTCCGCGCCTGTGATGAAGAGGGTCGCGCCCCTGTAATCGGTAGGGCCGCACACCGAGTTCAGTAAGGCCGCGCCCTATGTTGATAGGGGCTGCGACACGGTAAATATGCAGTGTAGGATACCATCCGCAGTAGGGTGCTATATTTGCCCTATCAATACTTAAAACTGAGGAGATTGGTAAGCCTACCTCCCCTTGATTAGCACCCTTTCTTCCACCCGTCTAATCTTTTACTAATTTTATCCAAAACCGGATTCTTAAAAATAAGGGAGATCAGATTCCCTCCCAAAGGGAAGCCCTAAGTAAGACAACAGACACTCCTCTGCACACCAACCATCTCTCCTTGCTAGGAATTCTAACACGCCTCTGTCCACATTAATGCCCGACAACGAACTTGATGTGAATAAGGACTCTATAGTCATTTTTGTCATTTTTAGTTTTTCTTTTATTTTATAGTATTTCCACTGTTCTAAAAAACCCGCCTAGGCTTAAGGCTTGGGAGAAACGCCCCGCCTTAAGTTTTTTACGCCTTATTCTTGGTAAAACCCTTAAGGCGCAATGCTTTAGTGAAACAATATCATCTTTTAAAGGATTTTTTTACTAACCGGACCATTATCTCATCCAAAATAATCCAATAGTATTTTAATTTGCATATATTCAGACATGTTTTTATGATATGTACAATTCTAGTATTTTAATAGCCTTGTTATGGTTAAAAAATATTAAAATATATTAAGAAGGCCTAAATGCCTTTTCACGCCTAAGGCCCGCCTAGGCTTCTAAGGCTTAAGGTCTGGCCTCCACGCCCCTCGTTTTTAGAACCTTCAGTATTTCATTGTATTTTTCTTTTGTTTAGTATTTAGAAGAAGGAAGCTTATTGGCTCCTAGGGACGTAATTGTAATTAGATTGTGAGCTTAGAGGCCAAGCAACCTCCTTCTTATAAATACTCATTTGTAGTCTCATTTGGGGCATTCTACCATTTTGACATATTGAGATTTGAGAGAGTTTAGACGAGAGTTATTTTCTTCTTGCTTCCATTTGACGTCAATTGGTATCAGAGCCTCACTGGTTCTACCCGTTGTTGTTGTTGTTGTTGTGTAGGCAAAAATCGTAAACAACGCCAAATGGGACCGAGAATAAGATACTCACCCGTAGAGACTCGTACCGATCGTTTTGAGGAGGTTCTCAACCGATTAGTGGCTCGAATTGATGTCGTTGATGCTCGCCTACCACCACCGACCGCCCTCACACCGACCCTACACCATCTCAAAACCCTAACCCTAATTCTTCAACTTCAACCCATTCTACACCTTTACCACAAAAAAAAACACAAACCCTAGCTCCTTTACCATCTCACCAGAGGCAATCGATCGGCCATCAAGAATTGACTCAAACAGCGGACAACCAGTCACCAGCAAGGCTGGGAGGCCAAGCCGCCCCGACCCAAACCACACACAACCGGATCAACACCGGCGAGCTCTGCCCAGCGTCGATCGCACACTACCCTTCATCTCCTGTTCTTTACACTTCAACCCAGGGTCAAATCACGTCACCCATGACCGGAAACGACTCGCCGACGATCGCCCATATCGTTTGTGACATCCGGCACCAAAATAGGTCCGGTCCGCACCAACCACTGCCAACCAACAACAATCCGTCGCCGTTCTGCCTCCACGAACAATAATCGACACCTGTGACCGCCGTCCAATACCCCAGGGGGGTTCCTACACTTTTCCGGCAACTACCAAGGTCGGACTGCCCCTATTGGACAGGGTAATATCAACCGAACATCATATGCCTATAAATGACAAGATGTCGGCACCTAATATTCTCGGGTATTGTTCCCACCCTCCATCTCACCATTGGACCACCCATACGGTGACCGTTAGCAAAAATTATGACCAAGAACCCATCAATACAAACCCTAACTTGACCACCTTCCTAACATGTTTGGATCCACTCAAGAACATGTCTCTACCTTTGAAACCCTAAGTCAACACACACACACCCTCAAAAATTACCAAGAACCACCAAATAAACCACCACCACCCAATCTAAATTTTTACACCACCATTCGTCACCATCTTCCCCTCTACCACCATCCCACATTCTCATACCGCCCAATTTACCCTCAACCACCCAAAACCTCAATGCATCCTCTCCTCACTAAGATCCTCACCTCCACCATATTTCGACCTATCCCGCCATCACCCTCATAGACACCATAAGCCACATTTGGCCCACCATTTCCCTTCCATCCCACCGACTCCACCCACCTCTATGGATCATCATCCCCATATCCCCTTCCCCACGCTTCCGCCCCACCCATACTACACACTACCATTCCTCCTTCGGGGCATCCGAGGCATGTACCCTACCCATATTCTATTTGGGATGCCCCGCTTAGCCCATTCAACTCTAGTCGATTCTCTTGAGCGGGTACAGGAGTGGATTGGTCTTCCACCACTCGATGGCCCTCCCTCACTCACCCCAGTCTCTCCCGGACATAATGCCTCCACTTCCGACAAATTGGCATACAGATGTGTCGCCTTTAGATTCATTGAATCTGAAGGTCACTCCCTACGTGCCAATTACAGAGCGATATTGTTTCTTGTATTACCGGACCACTGTCCCTATTGCCAGCCACTGATTCCCGCACCTCCACAACCTCCTTCTGTGGAGGCCATACCACCTTATGTCCCACCACCGCCACTAGTGCCACTTGAGCCACCCCCACCAGCCCTAGCTCCCAGACATCCACCGCCTCGGCGACAACGACATCGAGCACCGCTTCATGACTTTCCACCAAGCGATGATGAGTTAGATGAGGATGATTTGACCCTCCAGGGTGGCGATGCCATCACTCAATTAGCCCGCCAGTTGTTGTCGAGGAGTATGCAGGGCGATATTCAGGTGGATGTCCCGGTGTTCGATGGCCAGCTTCAGCCCGATGTTATTGATCGGCTCGCCACGATGGAGCAAATTTTTTAGTATAAGTGACTGAAGGGTCGCCGGTGTCTTCTGTTAGCGGTCACCAAGTTTCAGGGCTACGCGAGTGTATGGTGGAATGATTTGGAACAACGCCGTGTTCTTGAGGGTCAGCCTCCTATCCAGTCTTTGGTCGAGCTTCAGGCAAAGTTGATGGCCGCTTTTGTTCCCGCTACTTAAGATCGTGATCTCTTTTTGCGAATCCAGTCTCTTCGGCAGGACACTACATTCTTAGACTACACGAAGCGCTTTCAGCTTCTTTGTACTCGTGCCCGCCTCGGCGAGAGTGAGCAGCGGATTAGCCGGTATATCCACAGTCTTCAGTCCAGAGAGATCTCGCATTACGTGACGTCACCTCATTTGCAAAGGCGGTCGAGTATGCCGCTAAAGTCGAGTCATTCCATCAGACTGCCCTCCACCCCGTGGTCGCTCCACTCCAGCTCCTCCAGCACCCGTGACTTTTACTACTCCTATGATCTCGCTTACCTCAATTGTTCCGACGCCCACGGTTCCACCTCCTGCACCCACTCACCCGGTAACATTCAAATGTTACAATTGTGGGGCGATTGGCCATAGAGCATCGAACCGCTCCCTTCCCCAGCGACGTGCTCTCCTAGCTTCGAGCGATCCTAAGTATCTTGAGGAGACGACAGATGTTCTCATTACTATACTCGATGGTGACACTAATGGCTTTCCCCTCTGAATTCGAGGACAAACTCTTTTAAGAGAGGGAGAGTAATGTGAATAAGGGCCTTATAGTCATTTTTGTCATTTATAGTTTTTCTTTTATTTTATAGTATTTCATTGTATTTTTCTTTTGTTTAATATTTAGAAGAAGGAAGGTTATTGGCTCTTAGGGACGTAATTGTAATTAGATTGTTAGCTTAGATGCCAAGCAACCTCCTTCCTATAAATACTCATTTGTAGCGTCATTTGAGGCTACCATTTTGAGATATTGAGAATTGAGAGAGTTTAGACGAGAGTTATTTTCTTTTTGCTTTCATTTGACGTCATTTACGTCAAAACTCTTTGACATGTTAATTTTTAAACCAACACCTCACTAAATAAGCAACTGCAAGAAACAAGATTGGTGAACTTATAACAATATGGAGAAAAGAATAAAATTGGAGTCATCCACAAATTGCAAATGTAGAACCATAATGTAATGTGTTTGGTGATCCGTAACAACACGTGGCGCGTGGTTATGCTCCAGTGAAAAGACTATCTTTTATTTTCTATTTTTAGTTTAGGGTTTATTATCATTTTCTTTTATTTTTAGTCTTTAATTAGTCTACAAGCAGTTTGGGGTATAATGAGTCATTTTTAGTTATTAGTAGCCATTTTTTGTCTTTTTGGCTATTAGCTTGGTTAACAAGCTAACCTCTCCTATAAATAGGCCCTTGGCCCTCATTTGTAATCTCAACTTGAATATTGATAAAGAAAAAAAAAAAAAATATATATATATATATATATATATATATATATATATATATATATATATATATATATATATATAGAGAGAGAGAGAGAGAGAGAGAGAGAGAGAAATTTCTTAGTTTAGTTTTATTTTTTTGTTAGTGGTGGTGGTGTATAGTTATTAGTTGGTGCGTAGTGGAACAATAACGCTTTCGCATTCTTAGATTCACACCCATATTTTTACCCTATTTCCCCCACTCATTTATGCCCACCCACAATCATATCCAACAGAAATGGAGGCTTCCCTACTACATTCCAATCACCCAACCCCTATTCGGCCTCAAATTCGATCAAAATTGATCTTAGGGCCTATTTGTGACAAAACATATGGCTTCCATAAAAAATGAATCCCACTTGGGGCGCATTTCTGACTATTTGTCATTTTGGGTCCGGCTTTCCGAAATGTCCCCGTCTTCAGTTTGCTTGTTTTGCCATCGTACTTGCAAAAGTGCGTTCGCCAGAGTTCCCATCCAGTTAGATTCGAGGGTCCACCACTCCAAGTTGCAATCATGTACTTGTGGTGTCGAGAAGGAAGATATGGTCGTCAATTTTTGGTTGCTCGGATTTCGTAGAGGGGCATCGCCGAGATTTAGGTTTATTAGACCCATTATTGATGATGTTCGTACACATGGAACTAATTCGAGGTCCGAAGCTTTTTTTTTGTTCATATCATGTGGCATTGATGAGTCACCCTCCAAGCTCGAGGACGAGCTTTTTTGAAGACGGGGAGAATGATGTGTTTGGTGATCCGTAGCTACACGTGGCACGTGATTGTGCTTCCGGGAGAAGACTATTTTTTATTTTCTATTTTTAGTTTAATTTTTATCGTCATTTTCTTTTATTTTTAGTCTTTAACTAGTCTCCAAGCATGTTAGGGGTTAATGAGTCATTTTTAGTTATTAATTATCATTTTTTGTCTTTTGGGGTATTAGCTTGGCTAGCAAGCTAACATCTCCTATAAATAGGTCATTGGTCCTCATTTATAATCACAACTTGAATATTGATAAAGAAAATATAGAGAGAAATAAACCTTATTTCTTAGTTTAGTTTTATTTTTTGTTGGTGGTGGTAGTGTGTAGTTAGTAGTTGGTGTGTAGTGTAACAATAACGCTTCCGCATTCTTATATTCACATCAAATTGGTATCAGAGTTGCGTTAAAAGAAAATCCATAAAAGAAAATACATCAAATAAAGGAAATAAAAGAAAATAACCAAAAATACAACAAAAATGCTAAAAATGACGAATATATTATCAATTCTTCATTCTCATCACTCCCAAATTTCCTTTCTAATTTCCTCTACCTCAGATGGTCGTTCCAGCTAGGGGTGTTTCATCGGAACCCAAAACCAATAAATCAAACCAAATCGGTGCATTGGGTTGGTTTGGTTTGGATTTTTACATTATTGGTTCTATTCCGGTCCCAAAAGATAAAACATCGATTTTTTCAGTTCAGTTCCGGCTTTAGTGCTAAAGGAAGCCGAACCGAACCGGTCCCAAACGGGTGTTACACCCTTGTATATATGCTAGTCGAGGGTTAAAAATAAAACCCTAAATCATTTTCACTTCACAACCCATCAATTTTCCCCTCTCTCGTCACTTCATCATTCATTATTTATCTTTGTGGATTATATGATTATTTTAATATAGTTTTGAATTTCACACCATGTGCTAGGATTAATTTGGCTTTGGAATTTATCATTTGAGTTAGGATATAGTTTAAATGTTAGTAACGTGTGTTAAATTGAATGAAACATTTGGGATATCAAAATGAAACTAATTTTATCTTAAAGTACACTTGAAGAGGATCAAAATCAAAGGGTGCACGGGTAATTTTTTTAAGTTACTTTTGTTTTAATATATATATAATTGCAACCGAGAACCGATCTTGACCAAACCACGAACTGTCAGTTTGGTTCTTCACAATATCAGTCCTAGTTTCAGTTCCATAAAATTGGAACCAGTCATTTCCGATTCTGGTTTTGGGTTAGTACTAGAACCGATCGTACCCGAGCTAGTTCTACGAATTGCTAAACCTTCAATTTGAAACTCCATTGACTTCTCCTTAGTATATAACTTTTCAAAAAAGCCCAAAACCTCCACCTTCCTATTCAACTAGACTTCCGTCCTCACACTTAAGCCTGTTTTTAATTTTGCAATTTTTCTTTACCGCTCGCCACCTTATGAAATAATTGTTATCCCACTCTTTAACGCACTCGACTTTAACTTTTTGAGACCAAGATCTCTCTTCTTTCGACAAAACCTTCTTCATTTCATTTTTTAAACCACGCCTCCCTCACCTAACCTCCTCTCTAATCAAATTGTTACACTCCAACCAATCAATCTCCTTAATTCTTTCAAAATAGTAATTTTCTCAAGTCGAACATCCCCAAACACTTCTTTATTCCATGATTTCATCTTGATTTTAATATCCCCAATTTTTTCATGATATTATATCCTTCCCACCCCTCAACTTGAGAATCTTCCCACCATTCCTTGAAGCTTTCCTTAAATCCGAGATGTTGCAACCCCATTCCCAAATCTAAAAAGAGAGGGACCCCATCTAACACCACTTGAATCTAAAGAAACTGGGAAATGATCGGAGGTAGTAGTGGCAAAATGGATTCCAAATAATAAATCAACCCATATTAGCACATACATTTAAATATGGGTCCCATATTTAAAAGTTACGAGTCAAATATGGCTCCCATATATAAAAGCTATAAGTCAAATATGGAGCCCATTAACAAAAAAAAATGTGAGTCAAATATAAAGTCCATCTTTAAAAGTTACAAGTAAAATATGTTTATTTTACATTTACTTAAAATTGTAGGACTTACATGGATAGAAAAAAATAGGTTGATTCAGCCAATATTTGGCCAAACCCATATTTGCCCGTTCATATTTAGCCCAACCCATAGTTTTGCCACTACTAATCAGAGGTTACACAATACCTCAATTATTGTCTAATCCCCGAAAACTCGAAATAAAAAGAAATCTATCTAATCGTGCGCATATTACATCCTTCCTCATATAAATTCAAGTAAATTAGCAATTACACACCTCTGAATCCATCAAATTTATCTCAACAAATGAAGCAATCAAACTCTCTCATACTCCGAGTAAATCTCCCAACTCTCGATTTCTCCAAAACCTTCCTAACCACATTAAAATCCCCTCCCACACACCAATGTAATCAATTACTAAATGATGACATTCTACTAATCTAATTGATACGTGTTATTATACTTACTTTCCTTTATTGTTTTAGAAAAATAAATTGGACTCTTTAAATATCATATCGCTGTGAATGTGAAAATCTTAATCAGAAAAACATGTTCTATTTCCGAATGAATGTATTAAATGTTCTATTTCCGAATGAATGTATTAAATTAAGAGTGATTCTACGTACATACAGAATCGTCTGTACAAAATGACGTGTCGTGTCGTGTCTGTATTGCCATTTTAACTTTTACGTTAACCTCGACCATTTAAAGTAATTAATTAAGTTCACATACAAAGCGAATAGTGAGTTAAAAATGGAACACATTTGAAAGAGTTAAATAATGGAAAAGAGAAACGATAAATAAACTCTAAGTAAGGAAAAACGGACCCCGGTGGACAACAAGTCTTTAACGGCTTGCTCTGGTAAAGTGCGGACGGCGTCGTTTAGAAGCTCCATCGGTGTATTTGGGGGCGGCAATTTTTCCAAACCAGGTTTCTCCGGTGACGAAGGTTAGAAAGGAACTGTCACAAAAAGAACGTTTAAGACTATTATATCCCTCTGAATTATTGGATCCTATGTTGTGTGTTGCGTTTAAAATTTATCAAGGTTTCTTTTGTGATAAAAGAAAGTGATAATTATATTTAGATCTTATTTATCGAGTCAATATTCTAATAAGTTCTATTGACTTTTCAATAATTTCATAAGTTATATTTTAACTTTTTAGGAAATTTTTTCACAATTTTACCCTTTTATAACTAATCATCCATAACTTCCTTTAGGAAGTTACATAAGTGGTTGGACTTTTTTTTTTAATCTTTAAATGATCATAACTTTTAATTCACAAATCCGTTTTTCGCAAAATTACTATTTTTGAAATCTGCTCGACGAGATCTATCAAACAAGATCCATGAAAGCTATAAAATTTCAAACAAAAAAATTTACACAAACAGTAAACTTTACTGGATGCACTAGAATATGAAATAGCTTTATATATGTGACATTTTCACAAACAGACAGTAACATTTACTGTGGTAATACTACACAGTATATATATATATATATATATATATATATATATATATATATATATATATATATATATATATATATATATACATCTGGTGGATCCAAACCCTCTTTTTTCAAAAATATCTTATATTTAAAGGTTCGCGCTAACGGCATCCAATCCTTGCCACCATTGTTGGATCTTCAACGACCTTCGTCAGAGCTCCGATTTGGGGTGGGTAAAGGTGGCATGTGGTGCCGTTGGCGCGCACCTTTGAAAATAAGAGACTTTTGAATAAATGGGCTTTGGAACCACCGGAGTATCATGGGGTGCCGCTGGCGCGGACCTTTGAAAATAAGATTGGATAAATGGGATCGGGATCATCTGGAGCGCCAATTTGGGGTGAATAGGAGTGGCACAGAACTTTAAAAATAGGAGCATATATATATATATATATATATATAGTTTGTAAAAATGTCATAGATATTAAATTTTATTGTATACACACCAGAAAATGAAATAGTTTTATATTTGTGACATTTTCACAGACAATAACATTTACTGTGATAATATATTTATGAAATAGTTTTATATATATAATATTTTCATTTACCGAGTTAATATTACATAATATATACATATATATATATATGTATACACACACACACGGTAGAGCCAAACCACTATTTTTTTTTAAATTATCATAATTTTAAATGTTTACGCTAGCAACATTCAATCCCCACCACTACCCACCCCCATTGTCGGAGCTTCAACGACTTTCATCAAAGCTATGATTTGGGTTGGTAGTAGTGGCATTGGGTGCCGCTGGCGCGGCCTCTGAAATTAAGAGAATATTAGATAAATGGGGTTTGGATCCACCGGAGCTCCGATTTGGGGTGAGTAGGGGTGGCATTGAGTTAGGTTTATATCTATAACATTTTCACAAGCATTAACACTTACTGTGTTCATATAACACAATATATATATATATATATATATATATATATATATATCCAAACCTCTTTTTTCTGATATTATCTTATTTTTAACGGTCCGCGCCAGCGGTATCCAATCCCCACCACCACCCCACCCTTTTTATCGAAGCTCCAACAACCTTCATCAGAGCTCTGATTTGAGGTGGCATGGGATGCCGATGTAACATTTTCACAAACAGTAACATTTATTATTTGTGAAAATATTACAGATATAAACATAATCCAATGCTACCCCTACTCACCTCAAATTGGAGAGCCGATGTATCCAAACCCCGTTTATCCAATATTCTCTTATTTCCTAAGGTCCGCGCCAGTGGCACTCCATGTCACCCCAAATCAGAACTCTGATGAAGGTTGTTGGAGCTCCAACAATTGGGGTTAGTGGTGGTCGGGATTAGATACCGCTAGCGCGGGCCGTTAAAAATAAGACAATATCAGAAAAAAGAGGTTTGGATATATACATATATATATATATATAAACACAGTAAATGTTAACGTTTGTAAAAATGTTATAGATATAAACCTAACCCAATGTCACCCCTACTCACCCCAAATCGGAGCGCCGGTGGATCCAAACTCCATTTATCTAATATTCTTTTAATTTCAGAGGTCCGCGCCAGCGGCACCCAATGCCACTACTACCAACCCAAATCATAGCTCTGGTGAAAGTCGTTGAAGCTTCAATAATGGGGGTAGGTAGTGATGGGGATTGAATGTCGCTGGCGTAAACCTTTAAAAGTATGGCAATTTAATAAAAAAGAGGTTTGGATCTACCGTGTACATAATATATATATATATTATGTAATATTAACTCAGTAAATGTTACTGTTTGTGAAAATGTTATATATTGTGTAATATTAACTCAGTAAATGTTACTGTCTGTAAAAATGTTATATATCTAAAACTATTTCATAAATATATTATCACAGTAAATGTTATTGTTTGTGAAAATGTCACAAATATAAAACTATTTCATTTTCTTGTGTATACAATAAAGTTTAATATCTATGACATTTTTACAAACTATATATATATATATATATATATATATATATATATATATATATATATATATATATATATGTTCCTATTTTTAAAGTTCTGTGCCACCCCTATTCACCCCAAATTGGCGCTTTAGATGATCCCGATCCCATTTATCCAATCTTATTTTCAAAGGTCCGCGCCAGCGGCACCCCATGATACTCCGGTGGATCCAAAGCCCATTTATTCAAAAGTCTCTTATTTTCAAAGGTCCGCGCCAGCGGCACCACGTGTCACCCTTACCCACCCCAAATCGGAGCTCTGACGAAGGTCGTTGAAACTCCAATAATGGTGGTAAGGATTGGATACCGCTAGCGCGAATCTTCAAATATAAGGTAATTTTGAAAAAAAAGTTTGGATCCACCGTATATATATATATATATATATATATATACTGTGTAGTATTACCACAGTAAATGTTACCGTGTGTTTGTGAAAATGTCACGTATATAAAACTATTTCATATTCTAGTGCATACAGTAAAGTTTACTGTTTGATTAAATTTTTTTCATTAAAATTTTATAGCCTTCATTAGGGGTGTTCAAAAAAATCACCCGACCCGAAAACCGAACCGAACCGGTCCGAACCGAATCGAAACCGTCGGGTTTTTTTAGCCAGGTTCGGCCTATGGTTTACGAATATAAAAAATCGACCATGTCGATTCGGTTGTCGGTTTATACGTGGGAAAAACCGACTCAAACCGACCCGACCCGAAACCAATATATATTAAAAAAACTAAATAACTTATATTTTTATATCCAAAAACCATTACCCACCTTTAAAAACCGACCCAAACCGAAAACCGCCCTTAAAAAGACCGGCCCAAACATGAAACCGTCGAAAACCGACCCGAAACCGAACCGAACCAAAACCGCCGTGAACCAAAATCGACGGGTTTTTTCATAGTCGGTTCGGTTTCGGTCTGACCTTTTCCAAAACCAAATCGATCGGTTCGTTTTGAATTAGGGTCCAAAACCGACCCGTGAACACCCCTAGCCTTCATGGATCTTGTTTGATAGATCTCGTCAAGGAGATTTCAAAAATAGTAATTTTGCGAAAAACGGATTTGTGAATCAAAAGTTATGATCATTTAAAGATTAAAAAAAAATCCAACCACCTATGTAACTTCCTCAAGGAAGTTACGGGTGGTTGGTTTTAAAAGGGTAAAATTGTGAAAAAATTCCCTAAAAAGTTGTAATAGGACCTATGGGATTGTTGAAAAGTCAATAGGACTTATAAGAATGTTGACCCGACAAATGGGACCTATGTGTAAAGACGGGGTAATTTATAATTAGGTTCTTGGTAAATAAATTTTAAATATTTAAGAATAATTTATTATCGGATTCACTTGTTATGCCACTAACGTAGACTTTCACAAGAAGAAAATTAGTGACCTTAAGTGTTTAAAATTTATTTGTGAGGTACCTAAACGTACTTTTCCCAAATAAATAGGATACGGTGATAATTTTAGAGAGGAGGGATTTTCATTAATTGGTGTATTAAAAATGGAGTTGTCTAATAAGAGTCGACATCCACTTAAATAAAATAAATACAAAAATTTATAACACTCCCTTCTTGGATGTACACCATTTCTACCATTCAATGATTATTGCCTCATTAAAATTTTACTAAGAAAAATCTATTGGGAAAAATCGTAGTGAAGGAAAAATAGTACAATTTTTGTGATCATTGAGTCAACGTTGGACGTGCTTATGTGACACCCCGCCAAATAAAATACCGGGGGATCACTCCTATATCAAATTATAACTGGAGTCTCATATGGATCATTCTTAGCATCACTGTCGAAAATCAATTTAATTACTAATAACCTATTAGGCTGGCGTCAAAATTTTACTTAACTACTTTTTTTAAACAACTATTAAATCATAGTTTATAGGAATGAAACTGAAATGAAATAAAATAACCGAACACTCGGTTCAAATATGATACAACCATATCGAATGTCGCGCTAAAGGGCGATTAAAGAATAAATAAATGCAGTTGAGTTGTTAACCCGAATGTTTATACAGTACCTCCTATCTAGATTACAAGAATAGAAGCGTCTACGGTAAACCTGCGTGCATCCACAGCTGCTGCAGCAGACGTCTGACTCGAAAGAAGTGTCATCCAGGCGTCCTTGTGTCTGGACGCCTCTCTCTCTCTCTCTCTCTCTCTCTCTCTCTATATATATATATATATATATATATATATATATATATATATATATATATATATATATATATATATAGCAAGAGCGGGAAAAGTAATTAAACGGGTCAGAGCCCGAGTTTGAAAATATTTAGCAAGTGCATAAATGCTTTATTTTAAAAAAATATATATTTGTCTCATATTTAAATTTGGTATCGCACTCCCATGAGATACCCCTCACCTCTCTTCTAGTAGTGCACTCCTATCGCATCCTACCAAAGTACCCTAGTCAAGCTACACTGCCTAACTAGTCTGTTATCCAAACTTCTAACAACCCTAGTTACACCAAGTACTAAGGGCTAAACTTCTCCCCAGTCTCAACACTATGCCATGTTCGTGCGTGGGGTGTCTCGCGAAACGAAATCCAAACAAGGAACCCCCATAAACACTACTACGCGGCAAGGTCAATCGTCGAGATCCATTAGACCCTCAGTACACCACGTATATACATACTATAGAATGATATACATAACTGTGACACCTCGACTAATTAAATACCGGGTAGCTACTCCTTTATTCCAATTAATACAAAATGTTAAGTTGGTTCAGTTCATAGCATCACTGTCGAAAACACTTTAACAATTACTAGCCACCTAATATTTAAAAAGTGAGTTGTCAATTTTAATAAATTAGATTAACATGCAACAAGTATTAAATTATGAAATAATGAAACCACAACCACATTATAGTCACATTACAATAATAAAGGAATAAATGAATCTGGAGGAACATTCCTCGAAAATAATTCGAAATACTGACTAAAACTGAATACAAAGTCTGAATCACTAAATAATTAGAACCAAAACTGAAATAAAACTGAATAATCAAACTGTCTCTAAGAGAAAAGGGGACGACATGCCCTACAGATAATTAAGTCTTAAATGGAATGAAAGTAGGAAGTGGAGGCGTCTAAAATCGAGGTTCTGTAAGTTCCACAGCAGCTACAGCACGTCACTGGAATGGAACTCCTAAGCTTGGTGTCCTTGTCGCTGGGCACCTAAAAGGTTTTATAAGAAAATAGATTTGAAAGCAAACGGGTCAGAGCCCGATTGTGAAAAAGTTTAAAATATAGCAAGTGATATAATAACATTAACACAGTGAATATAAAATACATGATAGTGCGTGCACTCACATGATTTCCTCACCTCTCAACTAATTATGCACTTCTATCGTACCCGTACCTGTTCTAGTTATTTCACTACTAACTAGTCCAATTCACCACCTAACTTTGGTAAGCTTTTAAGGTTCAATATTCGACATCTTAATATAAACAGAGAGTTTTACTTTTTATTTCTCAGAATTAATTATAATAATTACTAGGAATTTCCCATCTTTAACTCTACTAAAATGTTACGATCATTCACACTTACAATTATAATAACAGTTCATTTCAATCATTAGTACATTAATCTCAACATAAATATACAATAATGGCACCCCGAGACTAAGCTGCGGTGCACACATACTCTGCTATCGAATCCCGGTACATCACGTACATAAGGATCACGTATTCCAAATCACTCAGGAACCATTTCAATAAGTAACAATCACACAAAATGGAGGCGAACATAGTTCACATCGCATGGGTTACGCACATACGTACGCTCCCACATTCAACAGACTTATTAACTCCCAATAAGTCATTCTCTAACCCATGTTCTCGAGGTACCAATCAAAATCTCCCCGTAGGCACACAAAGATTAGATGGCCTTGATCGAACGCCGACCTTCCGTGATAGCAAGCATAGTAGGTATGTTATATATAGATAACCACATATATTAAGCATTCACACATCTTAGATATCATATAATATTAGTAGAGGTGTATTTTACATTCCTATACCGTCATTAATGTAGTACACTTACAAGTCCCCGAATAATATACATCAATAGATACTCAACTCTTCTCACGTTGCAATTTCAATTACTTATTTCCTAGCCCATAGATGTCATCCCGTTTATTACAAAATTTTAAGTTTTAATCCTCAACGTACTCCAATCTCACAACTATACCCACTAGTCAACAAGGGAAGATTAACACTCAATTAAATAAGTCTACTGGAAATTCGAAATGAAATCAGGCCTAAAAAGGCCATTATGTCAACTCGTTAGAAATCTCGTTCGAACGAGGTCGTTCGAACGAATGGCTTCGAACGAACTACCAACTCGTTAGAAGGGGTACTGTCATCTCGTTAGAAGCTCGTTCGAACGACCTGGGTTGGTCTTCTAACGAGATGACAAAAAACGCCCAGATTCTTCCTAACTTCGTTTTTCTTAATTTTTCTCTTCTCTAAGTCCATCCTAAGATCATCCCAATTACATTTTAATGTTTTTAAACTATTATAATTCATCCTAGGTCACTCCTTAACATACTTTTGGGGTCAAATCTTACTAATCAACATGCAATAATCATAAATCCCCAATTCTCGCCCAAAACCCTATGAACATGAACCCATAATTTTATTGCTCCTAATTACTCATCATAAATCCGTTTTTAAATCATCAAAGTTAAGTTTTGGGTACCAATATCATCCATAATCATTCTACATGCAATCCCTATCCAAACTTATGAGTTCCATGACAAATACATTAGGTTTTCATCAAAACTTTCAAAGCATATAAGGTTTCTACACTAAACATGGAGGAAATATTCATTGAAATTAATAGCATCAAATCATTTGCCTTAGGTTTGTTCTTCAGATTTGTTGTCGGTGATTATAGGCTGATTCTCTCCTCTTTTTGGTCGCAATCCCTTTCAAAATGATGGTAATGGGAGATGGTATGGTTTGGAACCTCTCTTAACCTCTCTCAAAAACCTCTGTAGCCCACTCTCTTGCCTTATGCTGATAATGGCCTTAGTGGCCTCTCTAATAATATATATAATTTAACTCTAAAATTCGTGGATTTTAATTCCTCAATTTTTAAAATTACCAAAATACCCTTCTGGATTGCCGATTTGGCCTAAAAGTGCCCCGGGACCCAAACTAAACTCCCGGCTAGTGTTTTCTGACTATTTCGACCCTTCCGGATGCGTTGGCGCACTCAAAATGATCATTCGGTTGATAAAAATATAATTTACTTTTTAATTTAAATAAATTCATTCCTGACGCGACTGAAACGCGCGTTCCAACTAAATTTTCCAAATTATCGTATTTCTGCCTCGTGATAATATTAAAAATTTCAATACTCATATATTACCATATACGCTCAGTAATATTAAATTTTAGTATCATACACAAATACCAACTCACGTCTCGCTAGTATTTACATCCGAATTAATTCCAATTAATTCTCATTCAATTCAATTAATCCATTAAAATAAAATCAATAAAATTACGGGGTATTACATACTTCCCCCCTAATAACAGAATTTCATCCCGAAATTCGAAACTAAAGAATACCTGGTAAAAATAACTCTGGATAACGCTCGCGCATCTCATCCTCGCGCTCCCGTGTGGACTCCTCGACATTATGGTGCGGCCACTGAACACGTACTAATGGTACTACCTTCGACCTCAGTTTCCTCTCACTGTGGTCCAGAATGGCAATTGGCCCCTCCTCGTAGGAACTATCGGACTGTAGATCGATGTCCTCTAAAGTAATGTGAGTATGGTCCAAATCGTCCCTAAGATATTTCTTTAGCGAGAAAATATGGAACACGTCATGAATCCTATGCAAGTGCTCCGGTAACCCAAGTCTATACGCTACTGGTCCAATCCGCTCGATAATAGAAAATGACCCCACATATCTAGGTGCCAGTTTCCCCTTCTTCCCAAAATGCATCATCCCCTTCATCGGAGATACCCTGAGTAATACCTGGTCCCCCAACTGGAACTCTCTGAAGAACCTCTTGGCATCCGCATAGCTCTTCTGTCGGTCATGAGCTACCCGAATACGGCTCCGTATCATCTCTATCCTTATCGAAGTATCCTGAATCTCTTCCGTCCCAAGGAGTTTGTTATCCCCCACCTCTAACTAACATGCTGGGGAACGACAGAAAATAAGCAACTTTGGTCAACCTGTCTACGATTACCCATATGGAGTCGTGACCCCTCTTTGATGTAGGTAACCCCGTGATGAAATCCATGGAAATGCTCTCCCATTTTCACATAGGGACCTCTAATGGCTGTAAAAGCCCTGTCGATCTCTGATGGTCCACCTTTACTAGCTGATAAGTGGCACATTTAGAAACAAACTCGGCAATATCTCTCTTCATCCCGCTCCACCAGTACAGTCTTCTCATGTCTTGGTACATCTTATCCCCACCAGGGTGTACCGCGAACCGCGAGCCGTGCGACTCTGTCATTACCTCGTGTCGTAAGTCTGCCCCTTCCGGAACGACCAGTCTCCCATTGAAGTGTAATCCCCCGTCTGAACTAATGGTATAGGACTCGGCTCCCTCTGCTAGTAATCGAACTATCTGCTCCTGACAAAACGAGTCTTTTTCCTGGGCTTGTATCACTCTCACAACAATCTGAGGCGTAACGGTCATCACAGACATGAATGATCAGGCCACTGCATCCTGGTGTCCCAACTCCTTCCACTTTGCTCTCCACACTTTGTCCACCCCACCTACTGGTCTACGGCTCAACGCGTCTGCTACCACGTTAGCCTTCCCTGGGTGATATTAGATATCAAACTGATAATCCTTCACGAACTCAAGCCACCGACGTGGACGCATATTCAGTTCCTTCTGCGTGAAGAGGTATTGTAGAGACTTGTGGTCTGTGAACAACCGAAATTTCTCCCCCAGGAGATAGTGTCTCCAAATCCGAAGAGCGAATACGACTTCCGTTAACTCCAAGTCGTGGGTGGGGTAATTATTCTCGTGAGGCTTAAGCTTACGGGAAGCATAAGCTATAGCCCGGCTCTCCTACTACAGTACACTTCCATGTCCTTGTAAGGAAACATTGGTGTAGACTGGATACTCAACTCCCGGTCTGGGCAATGCTAACACAGGCGCTGAGGTTAACTTGTCTTTCAACTCATCGAATGCCAACTGATAGGCATCGCTCCAGATGAATGGCACACCCTTGCGAGTCAGATGTGTCAAAGGACCCGCTATCTTTGAGAAACCCCGAATAAACCTCCTGTAGTATCCTGCTAGGCCCAAGAAACTACGAATCTCAGTCGGTGTCATGGGTTGTCCCTACTCCCTCACCGCCGATACCTTTATTGAATTAACAGATATTCCCCTGTCTGAAATGATGTGCCCCAAGAACTGAACCTCCTTCAGTCAAAACCCACATTTCTCGTACTACTAGAATCTTGGGCAACATACCCTAAACGAGTTAAGTACTATAAAGATAGGAATCACTAGAATGAAAATGTCTAATCCAAAGCTACATATCTAGAAACATGTCAAAATATACATCCTCTAAGTCGGGCGTCCCTGATGTTGGGCACCTAGTGTAATAAATATAGTAGAGAAGAGAATATGCAAGTAAACGGGTCAGAGCTCGATTGTAAAAGATTTTAAAAATAGCTAGTGCTTAACAAGTGCAATTAAGCAGGTATTGTGTACATGTTAGTTCTCAGCTCTCACTTGATAATCTCACTTCTCATCTAGTGTGTACACTTAACGTACCTTATTATTTACCTAAATAAGGTTCTTAGTTATTATTCTTATCCTTTCTCATTTTCCCATATTTCCCACGCAATACATATATTAATTCCACGCAATACTCCAAAGATTAGATGGCCCTGATCGAACGCCGACCTCTCGTGATAGCAAGTATGGTAGGTATGTTATGCACAGATAACCACATATACTAAGCATTCACACATCTTAGATATCTTATAATATTAATAGAGGTGTATTTTACATTCCTATACCGTCATTAATGTAGTACACTTACAAGTCCCCGAATAATATACATCAATAGATACTCAACTCTTCTCATGTCGCAATTTCAAGTACT
Source organism: Sambucus nigra (assembly GCA_949130495.1). Lineage (NCBI taxonomy): Eukaryota > Viridiplantae > Streptophyta > Magnoliopsida > Dipsacales > Adoxaceae > Sambucus > Sambucus nigra. Next base: position 811,935,920 of record OX422207.1, read on the forward strand.
TATTTCCTAACCCATAGATGTCATCCCGTTTATTATAAAATTCTAAGTTTTAATCCTCAACGTACTCCAATCTCACAACTATACCCACTAGTCAACAAGGGAAGGTTAACACTCAATTAAATAAGTCTACTGGAAATTCAAAATGAAATCAGGCCTAAAAAGGCCATTATGTCAACTCGTTAGAAATCTCGCTCGAACGAGGTCGTTCGAACGAGTGTCGTTCGAATGAGGTCGTTCGAACGAGTGTCGTTCGAATGAATGGCTTCGAATGAACTACCAACTCGTCAGAAGGGGTATTGTCATCTCGTTAGAAGCTCGTTCGAACGAGGTCATTCGAACGACCTGGGTTGGTCTTCTAACGAGATGGCAGAAAACGCCCAGATTTTTCCCAACTTCATTTTTCTTCATTTTCTCTTATCTAAGTCCATCGTAAGATCATCCCAATTACATTTTAATGTTTTTAAACTATTCTAATTCATCTTAGGTCACTCCTTAACATACTTTCGGGGTCAATCTTACTAATCAACATGCAATAATCATAAATCCCCAATTCTCGCCCCAAACCCTATAAACATGAACCCATAATTTTGTTGCTCCTAATTACTCATCATAAATCCGTTTTTAAATCATCAAAGTTAAGTTTTGGGTACCAATCTCATCCATAATCATTCTACATGCAATCCCTATCCAAACTTATGAGTTCCATGACAAATACATTGGGTTTTCATCAAAACTTTCAAAGCATATAAGTTTTTTACACTAAACATGGAGGAAATATTCATTGAAATTAACAACATCAAATCACTTGCCTTAGGTTTGTTCTTCAGATTAGTTGTCAGTGATTATAGGCTAATTCTCTCCTCTTTCTAGTCACAATCCCTTTCAAAATGATGGTGATGGGAGATGGTATGGTTTGGAACCTCTCTTAACCTCTCTCAAAAACCTCCGTAGCCCACTCTCTCGCCTTATGCTGATAATGGCCTCTCTAATAATATATAATTTAACTCTAAAATTCGTGGATTTTAATTCCTCAATTTTTAAAATTACCAAAATACCCTTCTGGGTTGCCGGTTTGGCCTAAAAGTGTCCCGGGACCCAAACTAAACTCACGGCTAGTATTTTCTGACTATTTCAACCCTTGAGGACGCGTTGGCGCACTCAAAATGATCATTCGGTTGATAAAAATATAATTTACTTTTTAATTAAAATAAATTCATTCCTGACGCGACTCACACGCGCGTCCTAACTAAATTTCCCAAATTATCGTATTTCTGCCTCGTGACAATATTAAAAATTTCAATACTCACATATTACCATATATGCTCAGTAATATTAAATTTTAGTATCATACACAAATACCAACTCACGTCTCGCTAGTATTTACATCCGGATTAATTTCCAATTAATTCTCATTTAATTCAATTAATCCATTAAAATAAAATCAATAAAATTACGGTGTATTACAATAACATACTTATTATAATATACACCATTCAGTATACCTCCGGATAATATCTCCCGGACTGAGGTTTATTCTATTCACAAAATATTTACCAATTCAATTTCATTTCAAAACTTTCTATTTCCCTTCTTCTATCCAGGAAATATATTTTAAGCAAGTTTTATTATCATAAAAATGCTTTTCCGTTTCATAACATCCCATTTCCCTTCTTTCATCCAGGAAATGTATTTAAAGCCATTTTATTATCATAAAATGCTTTAACACCAATAATGTCCCACATTATTGAGAATAGTTATATTACATATCATATAACGTTTTCTAAGATCGCCCGTCCGGGTTTCCCCACTGTGCGCGCCCCTAAATGGCTATCATCTTTCATGGCCTATCAATCAAGACAACTTGGGATCCTACAACGCAAGACGTCGGGAAGCGGCCATATGCCTGCGGGAGAGTCGTAACCACACCCAGAATTACCTCACCAGTGCAAAAAACATACAATAATCGCTCATATGGCCTAGGACTATATCCACCCTGCATACAATAATTGCTCATATGGCCTAGGACTATATCCACCCTGCATTCATTAGCCAGGGGGCTTCACCTTTCACGCGCAACTTCCCTTATGATAGCATTTAGAGAGGTGTGTATACATAAATTATCATTTATGAAAATCATTTGTTTTTCCATTTGAAAACATTCATTTTGTTCATTTTCAAAAGTCATTTATATCATATCATATATATACTTTAATCACATAGTATATATATACCATATATTCCTCCTCGAATATATATATATATATATATATATGGCCATAATTGCCAATCACATCTAGCGATGACCAATAATCCCAAAGATTCTCTCAAATAATCATAATCATGCATTCATATACGCATGATACTATACCCAAAGTATTTCCTCACTTTATGAATAATAAATACCTTATTCTCATCTAAGGATTTATTAGATATCTCCAATTATACTATTTCACACTAAGTGAATGGATAACTACATTCCCAATTCCATCCTAATTCTCTCATAGGATTTACTCAACCATAATCTATATAGTTATGTTTTCCTATACACATAACTATATAGGCATAAATGCCCACTGACAAGGATTATTCTTTCCTGAACTTTAACTATGTCCGTTCCCCGGGTTATGCCCTACACCAACCCAAGGCATTCTCTTTCGTCTAAAGGTTTCATTACCCTCAAAACCGTAATTGAGGAATCCCAATATCATAACTGGAAACCCCATATAAAATCCCAAAATCGAAATTTAACTCCCCAAACTCTTAAGGGAAGAAAACTGGTCATTCTGACCAAAGCGAATCGATTCGCCCAAATTGCGAATCGATTCGAAAAGTGTTATGCAAACAGGTCCTTAATGGCTAATTGATTCGGTCTAAATCCGAATCGATTCAAACCACGGCAGAATTACAGATCTCCTTAGGCGAATCGATTCGGCCTGTTCGAGGGGCACTGTTAGGGCGATTTTTTTTCCAATCTCCAAAATACCCAAATATCAATCCAACCTCCATTTAAATTATAACTCGGATTTATTCCTACAAACCCAAGGTTTTCATATCTCCTCAAATTCTTTAGAGGTCCTAACAATCCTTTTGAGAACCCCTAATATTTATCTCCAATAATTTCTAACCTTAATTTTTGACTAACGATTTTGATCTCGGACAGCTTGTCGTAGAAAAATCACTATAAATTCAAAAAAAATAAAAAAGATACGCGGTCAGCGCCCACGTGACCGTATCGAAAAGATCTATAATTTTTATTTTTTGACCAAGAGCCGAATCGATTCTCATCAGGTTCGAATCGATTCGGAAGTCAACTGCCTCACTATTCATCATCATCTCCGAAAATCCCAAACCTCCATTAATACACCTCCAAGCTTTTTATCTCTTCTCCCATCAACATATAACTACACCTAACTATATATACACAAAGGAAATAGGTTCTAATCATCCTATAACCAAGAATAAACCATTAATTTCGAGTAAATTCTAAGTTACTCCAATTTGACATTTTTCGGTTTTTAACCGTTAAACTTCCGAGAAAAACCGGTTTAATCCACGAAAACCCAACCCAAAATATTTAGGGTTTGTTAATACCAAACTACGATATGAGATTTATGCTTAAAAGTAAATAAAGCAAGTAAACACTTGCCTCGTGGATATAATCCGACGATCCCGAGTCGAATCCCGCGGAGTTTGGCCTTTTCTCCTCTTTTCTCTCCTCCTCTCTCTCTTCTCTCTCTTTTCTTTCTTTTCTTTCTCTTTTCTCCCCCTCTCCCTCTTTATATAGAAAGAAAAAGGGTTTTAAGCCTTAAAACCCCAAAACGACTCGTTTACTCAATTTCGAACCCTTTTAACTCTAAAATTCCCCGAAACTCAATTTCGACAATCGGACACTCTTTTTCGACTAACTCGGCCATTCCGAGACTCACGGGCGCAGTCAAAATTTCCATCCGAGGTACTTGGCCGTAACTCACTATTTAGCCCCACACGACTAAATGCGGGTTTTCCAATTAAAATCTTACCTCGTGTCGCTTTACTCAACGACGACAAGCAATTAAAATACTCCAACATATTTACTTAATCCCAAAAGTAAATATTACACCCATCGACAATCATCCGATCCTCGAAAATCCTAAAAATTACTATTCACGATAACTTCTTAAATTCCCAAATTTACCCCCAATTATGGAATTTAATTGTCTCCAAGAACACGGGTTGTTACATACTTCCCCCCCTTACAATGGAATTTCGTCCTCGAAATTCAGATACAACTTACACCACCAATCCTGGGATCACTCCAAATCCTAATACCTCAAGGGAAACGATACTAACCCAACGGTTACCAACCATACACTATACAACTACCACGGTCATAAAGTGATTCCAATAGCGTCACATTGCACCCATCACTTCTTGTGCCTCACAACATAAAAAGACAAGCCTACAGCTACCGCTCTAACGTCCAAACACAATTCTAAACGTTCGTTCGTCAATACCCGGATATCTAATTTTCCCAAAAGAAATTACTCTACTGCTCGACTACTCTCGTCAGTGTCCTTCTTATCTCGGGCATGACGTTCCATCCAACACACTCCAATCCATTCGTGACTGCCTTACAACATAAGCTTCAACTTTATATACTAATCCTTTTTTATTTCAGGCAGTATATAAAACCAACTCACTAAGGTGCCCATACACCTTTTTAACTCGTGCATATCTGCACATACATTGTGAACGTTTGACACATAACACTCTCTCTAAATAAGGGTCTCATTTCCTCGGTGTAATACTCACTCATGTGTCCTCCCATCGCGCGAAATCCTACTCTTATCAAGGTAACCCTACCTACGCGAAACAATTATAATCCTAATTGTGTCCCTAGTGCCCAAGGCCTCTCTCAACTTCTGACATTTGCTTGGTTTTATGTGTGGGACTTCTCGCAAAGCGAAATCCAAACAAGGAACCCTCCCGTTACACTACTCCTTCACGTTGTCGGTCATCGAGATATAGCGACCTAAGGCACACCAGCGGGATGTCCTAAATCCTACCTCGCTAACCTACGGATACATATTTACTATTCTATCCTTCAACCTGTACGGAAAGGAAATCTAACTAATCTGAGTGCCCACTCTCTGCGAAAGCGTCACGAACATCATACCCAAAAAATGTTTCCTCAAAATTTGCCTTTTCATTAAGGCCTGACTATAATCCTCAAATCAATTTCTCTAAGTCCTACTTCACCCACCCACTTGTGGTGAGAGGACCACTTTAGTGCTTTTCCATAGCACAATATTTCCATAAGCATACTATCATCACATTGCTCATAGTATATAGTGTTTCATCCACACTATATGACTTTTCCACAAAACCAACATCCTTGCATCCTATAACATCTCTCCACTCCCGACATCGTTAAGGTTCATGCGTGGAGCGTCTCGCAAAGCGAAATCCAAACAAGGAACCCCTCCAACACACTACTACTTAACTTCGTCGGTCATGGAGGTCCGTTATTTTCGAATATGCAATCGGGATAATCCTATCCCCTCTTTCAGCCAAATGTGGTCTGAACTTCCATCTCATTCCAGGAGCTATACTACTAAGCGCATCGCACTTCACTCAGTTTCTACGCAATCAATAATGAGCTTAAACTCACAACTCAACAATAATCCGTGAACACCTTAAATCACATCTATAAGGTTGCCACATACTCACATTACGTTAATAAAACCTCTGCTCATCGAAGTTCCATCTATGCACATACTAAAGGCGAACTCAACATATATCCAGGTGAGATATCGCAACAACAACTCGTTCCACCCTGGAACTGCGGACACGATAGTCTTGCCATCATTAGACTGCTATCGCTCCGAGTATACCACAATATATTATACTCACCATATTACCATACTCGTATAACATATACAAAATAAGTATCACAAGCCACACACACACACACACGCACACACACATATATATTCAAAATATCAACACCCGCCTTTATGGCGAATAAAGGAAAATAAAACTCCGTTGTCTCAGAAAACACATAGGCCTATGTTACATAATGTTATCGATACCGCCACGAAGCTCAAATTACACACATGAGTCTGGAGCTAACGAACACCGTGACTTTATCTAGCCACACCAATTATACCTCTTCCTTCTGAGGTGAAACTCACAACAACAACTTCACCAATCTCTCTAGCTACTCCAAATGGTTCCTGGACTTAATACATTTGTCCTAACTGAACCCAAAATTTCTTAACTCTATGCCCAAACTAGGCACCCTAACCTGTCCTTTATTCCTATCGGGAAAAGACACCCGTGCGGCTCCTCTTTCCACGTCATTATTTTCATCACTGACCTTCTTGACCATGATAAAATTATCAGTATCTTGGACTCCATTGTCGGGATCCTGACAATCACTTTACTAATTCCCCTTAACTTCTTTATGAAAAGTAAAATCCACCACCCCTACCTCCTGTTGCCCTCACCACGGCCTTCCTCGATCAGCATACGAATCTCGAACGAGAGCGCAAAATATTTACTATAATCTTACATTATGGCAGGAGAACGAAATCTCATAAGAGAAATCAACAATCCTAATCCTCAGGCTTTATATCAAATCGAGAGCAACGCTGAAAGCGTAGTACGTCCGCACAGATTCCTAAGGACACTAGAACCTGATGCTCTGATACCATCTGTGACACCCCGCCTAATAAAATACCGGGCGATCACTCCTATATCAAATTATAACAGGAGTCTCATATGGATCATTCTTAGCATCACTGTCGAAAATCAATTTAATTACTAATAACCTATTAGGCTGGCGTCAAAATTTTACTTAACTACTCTTTTTAAACAACTACTAAATTAAAACATCCACACAGTTTATAGGAATGAATATGAAATGAAATAAAATAATCGAACACTTGGTTAAAATATGATACAACCATATCGAATGCTGCGCTAAAAGGCGGTAAAAGAACAAATAAATGCAGTTGGGTTATTAGCCCGAATGTTTATACAATACCTCCTATCTAGAGTACAAGAATAGAAGCGTCTACGGTAAACCTGCGTGCATCCACAACTGCTGCAACAGACGTCTGACTCGAAAGAAGTGTTATCCAGGCGTCCCTGTGTCTGGACACCTATAATATATATATATATATATATATATATATATATATATATTAAGAGAGGGAAAAGTAGATAAACGGGTCAGAGCTCGAGTTTAAAAATATTTAGCAAGTGCATAAATGCTTTATTTAAAAAAATATATATTTGTCTCATATTTAAATTTGGTATCGCACTCCCATGAGATACCCCTCACCTCTCTTCTAATAGTGAACTCCTATCGCATCCTAACAAAGTACCCTAGTCAAGCTACCCTGCCTAACTAGTCTGTTATCAAAACTTCTAACAACCCTAGTTACACCAAGTACCAAGGGCTAAACTTCTCCCCAGTATCAACACTATGCCATGTTCGTGCGTGGGGTGTCTCGCAAAGTGAAATCCAAACAAGGAACCCCCCTATACACTACTACGCGGCAAGGTCAATCGTCGAGATCAATTAGACCCCAGTACACCACGTATATACATACTATAGAATGATATACATAACATACTTATTCTAATATACACAATTCAATATACATCCGAATAATATCTCCCGGACTGAGGTTTATTCTATTCAAAAAATATTTACCAATTCAATTTCATTTCAAAACTTTCTATTTCCCTTCTTCTATCCAGGAAATATATTTAAAGCAAGTTTTATTATCATAAAAATGCTTTTCCGTTTCATAACATCCCATTTCCCTTCTTTCATCCAGGAAATGTATTTAAAGCCATTTTATTATCATAAAATGCTTTAACACCAACAATGTCCCACATTATTGAGAATAGTTATATTACATATCATATAACGTTTTCTAAGACTGCCTGTCCGGGTTTTCCCACTGTGCGCGCCCCTAAATGGCTATCATCTTCCATGGCCTATCAATCAAGACAACTTGGGATCCTACAACGCAAGACGTCGGGAAGCGGCCATATGCCTGCGGGAGAGTCATAACCACACCCAGAATTACCTCACCAGTGCAGAAAACATACAATAATCGCTCATATGGCCTAGGACTATATCCACCCTACAATCATTAGCCAGGGGGCTTCACCTTACGCGCACAACTTCCCTTATGATAGCATTTAGAGAGGTGTGTATACATAAATTATCATTTATGAAAATCATTTGTTTTTGCATTTGAAAACATTCATTTTGTTCATTTTCAAAAGTCATTTATATCATATCATATATATACTTTAATCACATAGTATATATATATACCATATATTCCTCATCGAATATATATATGGCCATAATTGCCAATCACATCTAGCGATGACTAATAATCCCAAAGATTCTCTCAAAGAATCATAATCATGCATTCATATACGCATGATACTATACCCAAAGTATTTCCTCACTTTATGAATAATAAATACCTTATTCTCATCTAAGGATTTATTGGATATCTCCAATTATACTATTTCACACTAAGTGAATGGATAACTACATTCCCAATTCCATCCTAATAATCTCATAGGATTTACTCAACCATAATCGATATAATTATGTTTTCCTATACACATAACTATATAGGCCTAAATGCCCACTTACAGGGATTATTGTTTCCCGAACTTTAACTATGTCCGTTCCCCGGGTTATGCCCTACACCAACCTAAGGCATTCTTTTTCGTCTAAAGGTTTTATTACCCTCAAAACCGTAATTGAGGAATCCCAATATCATAACCAAAAACCCCATATAAAATCCCAAAATCGAAATTTAACTCCCCAAACTCTTAAGGGAAGAAAACTGGCCATTATGACCAAAGCGAATCGATTCGCCCGGAAACAGAGCTCTTTTAAAGAGGAATTCTCCCTTGACTCTAGAACCCTCTAAGCCTAAAGAGAATCATGGAATTCACTCGTAATTGGTTTTTTTGTTCGATGAGTACATGCTTATCCATGTGGCTGCGTATAAAATGGAAGAATATTATTTTCAGTCCATTTGCCCCAATTCCATCCTGAATCTGATACCGAGATCTCTGCTACTGTTACCACGAATGGGAGCGGGTCCTTTTGGCTTAACATTTCCCTTTGTTGGTTGAACCAATGAAGGAATCTCCAAATGCCTAACCTTGCTTACTAATAGATAAGCGAAGGAATGGAAACGAAGATGCTTCCACTCGCTCCGATCGCTAATTAACAACATAAATGAACAGGGGATCCGAAGAGATTGCCCTTACTTGACTCATCATGCTTTCGTGTTGCGAATCGATTCGGGTGGGTGAATCGATTCGGCCCCCAATCCAAATCGATTCGAAAAGTGTTCTGCAAACAGGTCCTTAATGGCGAATCGATTCGGTCTAAATCAGAATCGATTCGGACCACTGCAGAATTACAAATCCCCTTAGGCGAATCGATTTGGCCAAGACACGAATCGATTCGGCCTGTTCGAGGGGCACTATTAGGGCGATTTTTTTTCCAATCTCCAAAATACCCAAATATCAATCCAACCTCCATTTAGATTATAACTCGGATTTATTCCTACAAACCCAAGGTTTTCATATCTCCTCAAATTATTTAGAGGTCCTAACAATCCTTTTGAGAACCCTAACACTTATCTCCAATAATTTCTAACCTTAATTTCTGACTAACGATTTCGATCTCGGACAGCTTTTCGTAGAAAAATCACTATAAATCCAAAAAAAATCAAACAAATACGCGGTCAGTGCCCACGCGACCGTATCAAAAAGATCTACAATTTTTATTTTTTGACCAAGAGCTGAATCGATTCGTATCAGGGCCGATTCGATTCGGAAGTCAACTGACTCACTATTCATCCCGAAAATCCCAAACCTCCATTAATACACCTCCAAGCATTTTATCTCTTCTCCCATCAACATATAACTACACCTAACTATATATACACAAAGTAAATAGGTTCCAATCATCCTATAACCAAGAATAAACCATTAATTTCGAGTAAATTCTAAGTTACTCCAATTTGACATTTTTCGGTTTTCAACCGTTAAACTTCCGAGAAAAAACGGTTTAACCCATGAAAACCCAACCCAAAATATTTAGGGTTTGTTAATACCAAACTACGATATGAGATTTATGCTCAAAAGTAAATAAAGCATGTAAACACCTGCCTCGTGGATATAATCTGACGATCCCGAGTCGAATCCCGCGGAGTTTAGCCGGAACCTCCCATTTTCTCCTCTTTTCTCTCCTCCTCTCTCTCTTCTCTCTCTTTTCTTTCTTTTCTTTCTCTTTTCTCCCTCTCTCCCTCTTTATATAGAAATAAAAAGGGTTTTAACCCTTAAAACCCCAAAACGACTCGTTTACTCAATTTCGAACCCTTTTAACTCTAAAATTCCTCGAAACTCAATTTCGATAATCGGACACTCTTTTTCGACTAACTCGGCCATTCCGAGACTCATGGGTGCAGTCAAAATTTCCATCTGAGGTACTTGGCCGCAACTCACTATTTAACTCCAGACGACTAAATGCGGGTTTTCCAATTAAAATCTTACCTCGTGTCGCTTTACTCAACGACGACAAGCAATTAAAATACTCCAACATATTTACTTAATCCCAAAAGTAACTATTACACCCATCGACAATCATCCGATCCTCGAAAATCCTAAAAATTACTATTCATGATAATTTCTTAAATTCCCAAATTTACCCCCAATTATGGAATTTAATTGGCTCCAAGAACACGGGTTGTTACAGCTTAGTGCCGCTTCGTTAAAACCTTTACTATGAAAATTCAATCGGACAAAATCTAGTTAAAGGAAAAAGTGTATAGTGTAAAAATGTTCCAAATTATATTTTCATGGATCCTCTCCTTGATAAAATGGTCCCCGTGATTGATATGTTCAATTTCACTGTTGGTGGAGTCGACGCATTCCAATCTCATACCCAAACTTCTGAAATGTCGCCTTTGGTAGTGACTTGGGAAAAGATCAGTTATGTTATCACTTGAACGAACTTGCATGACTTCAATCTCATTTTTCTTCTTGGTTCTGTCTCTTTTGATGAATCCTTCTTTAATTTATAATATACATACTGCATTATCTTCATATATAACACTTGGAACATCTGTAATGGAAGGCAATTGACATGAACTACTAATATGCTGAATTAAAGATCTCATCCATACACATTCTCGACTAGCTTCATGAAGAGCTAAAATTTCGGAGTGGTTAGAAGAATTAGATTCTAAAGTTTGTTTAGTAGTTTGCCAAGAAATTACAGTATTACCGCAAAGAAATACATAACATGTTTGAGATCGACCCTTATGAGGATCAGAGAGATATTCAGAATCAGCATAACCAACCAACTTGGAACTATTAGAGTTAAGGAATAAAATAAACCCATGTCAGTGATTCCACGTAGATATCTTAGAATATGCTTGACACCAGCCCAATGTCTTTTGATTGGTTCAGAACTATATCTAGCAAGCAGGTTCACAGAGAATGAAATATTCGGCCTAGTGCATTGTGCCAAGTACAACAATGCACCGATTGCACTTAAATAGGGTACATTTGGAATCAATATTTCCTCATCCTATTCTTTAGGACGGTATGGATCTTTCTTTATGTCTAAAGACTGTACAACCATGGGTGTACTTAGTGGGTGCGCTTTATCCATATTAAAGCGTTTTAATACATTTTGGCTATAATTAGACTGAAGGACTAAAATACCACTAGAATTTCTCTCGATCTGCAGACCGAGAAAAAATTTAGTTTTCCAATATTTCATCTCAAATTCCTTTTTCAAATAGTTAGCAGTTGTTTCAAGCTCTTTTGGAGTCCCGATTAAATGTATGTCATCCACAAAGACATCTACTATTGCATATCCTTTTGAGGATTTCTTTATAAATACACAAGGGCAAATTGGATTATTTTTACACCCTTCCTTAGACAAGTATTCGCTAAGATGGTTGTACCACATTCTTCCGGATTGCTTTAAATCGTACAATGAACGTCTTAGTTGGATTGAATGTATACTACTTGGCTTTGCTTAAGGCAAAGGAAATCCTTCAAGGATATTCATGTATATTTATGTGTCTAAGTCCCCGTATAGATAAGCGGTCACAACATCCATGAGTCTCATATCAAGATTTTTAAAAACCGCTAAGCTAATCAAATATCTAAAAGTTATACCATATATAACAGGGGAGTATCAATCACAGGTTTCTGCAAGAAACCTTGTACCACAAGTCGTGCCTTATATCGAGTGATTTCATTCTTCACATTTTTTTCCTTACAAAAACCCACCGATAACCTGTCGAGTTAAAAACCTTTAGGGGTATGTACTATCGATCCAAATACACCACATTTATTTAGAGACTCAAGTTCTGCCTTGATGGAAAATTTTCATTTTGGCCAATCTACTCTTTTTCAAAATTTATTTAGAGTACGTCGTTCATTGTCCTTATCATTGCCCTTTGAAATTTGTATAGCTACTGCATATAAAAATACGTCATCGATGATAGTTTCTTTACGATCCCATATTTATCCTGAAAGGTACCTCTACCTCTTCAGGGGCTTGTATAGTCACTTTAGCGGCTTGTGTATTTTTCAGAGACAATAACCTCTTCAAGGGTTTCAGATAAAGTGGATATTTTATTCATAACATCTTCTGGAGGGTTATTAAGGCATGATTTTTCATTTGAGCTCCTCTTTTGGGGAGAAGAGTCTTTCGAACCTATAGGTCTTCCACATTTCTGGCATGCAACAGATTCATTTAATGCGATGTCAACGTTTATCCCACCGGTACATCAATTCCAACTGTCATATTTGCAGTGGGTACATGGGACTTAGATACTTTTGAAGCATCATTGAATGCATAGGGTAATTTATTTGCAATTTCTATAAGATGCGATATCCTTATCGCTTTATGCTCACATTGAGCAATATGGAGATCTAGATGAGACAATGTGAAAGTGTTCCATATTAATTCTCGTCGTTCTTTAGGAACGACCCGTACTTCTGGTACATTCTTTCCTCCCCTAACGACGAGAAGAGGATCTCATCAAAATGACAATCTGTAAATCTAGCGATAAATATATCACCTGTTAATAGCTAAATATAATGAATGATAGATGGCGAATCATAACCAACACATAGTCCCAAATGATGTTGGGGACCCATTTCAGTACGCTGGGGTGGGGGATGGGCACATGCACTGCACAACCAAATTTACGCAAACGTGATATATTTGGTTGACATCTAAACACAAGTTGATAGGGTGAAAATAGGTGATAAGCAGTGGGTCTAAGCTTAATTAACTTAGCAGCATGAAGGATAGCATGTCCTCAAGCAAAGACTGTGAATTTGGATTACATAAGTAAAAGTCGCGCAATAAGTTGCAAACGTTTAATTAAATACTAGGCTAAACCATTTTGGGTGTGGACATGGGGGACTGGGTGATCGACACCAATTCCTCGTGATAAACAATAGTCATAAAAAACTTGAGAAGTAAATTCTCCCTCATTATCTAAACGGATGGATTTAATATGTTGATCAGAAAAATGTGCTCTAAGTTTTTTTATTTGAGCAAGTAATTTTGCAAAGGTAAATTACGAGTAAATAACAAACAAACATGTGACCAACGAGTGGATGCTTCAATTAAAACTCTAAAATATTTCAAAGGTCGATTAAAAGGGTGGAGGGGCTGTAATACCCCGTATTTTTATGACTTTTAATTTTGGGGATTTATTAAATTTAATTAGAGATATTAATTTAATATTAATCAGGAAAATCATTTAAATACTTACTAGCGTGATGAGAGTTAGTAATTATTGGAATTTTGTTGTAAGTTACTATATGGGTAAAGTAAGAGGTGTAATTGTATTTAGTAAAATTATCACGAGAATCTAATTTGATAGTTTTGAAAATTTATCGGGACGCGCGCTTGTGTCGTGTCAGGATTAAATTCGAACTATTAAAAGTGAATAAATTATAAGTCACTCGTATGGTCATTTTGAGTACGTCAATGTGTCCCAAAGGGTCGAGATAGTCAAAATAATGTACCCGGAGGTTTAGTTTGGGTCTCGGGGAGTTTCTAGGCCTAATTAACATTCCGGGAGGGCGTTTTAGACATTTTACATTTTTGGGCATGAAAACCCACGAAATTTCTAAGAGTATATCAGATAATAGGAGTTGTCTTCTAGGGTTAGAACAACCAAAAACCTAAGACGTCCATTGGAAGGGAAGAGGAGAAGCTTTCCAAGGAGTTCTAGGCCAAGAACTCCACCGTTTGCATCGCCGTCGCCGCCAAACTTTAGATCGCGCAATGAGGATCACAACCACACCAATATTTTCCAAAAATCTGAGCCATGAATTCCCAGACAAGTATCTATCTTTCTCTATATTAGTTAATGCTTCAATGATATTAGCATAGGATTGATTAGAACTAGTTTTTGTGGAAGAAAACATATTTTGGAGACTCGAATTTGCATGATGTATAGATAAAAGACATGTTCTGGAAATCTAATTCATATGTAGAGGTTGAACCACGAAATTCATTGAGTTAGGAATAGAAAATCTGGGAAAAGAATGGGAAGAACTAAGTTAAAGAAATTATTAGGGTTCTTGTAATTTTCTGGATTTTAACCCTTTTAATTCGTTATAATTGATGAAAACTCGCATGTATTACATAGAATATTCATTATTTGGGGACATAACACTTGTGGTATAATTTGTTGGAAGTTTGGAAATCAAATATGACGATTTGAATGATTTTCGAATAACATTCCCGTAACTGAAAATTCTGCAGTTTCGTCATACCTGCTTGATCGATCGATCGACCCAAGAGCATCGATCGATCGAACACCTGCCATGGATCGATCGACCCCTCCTGGAAAACTAAAATTCCCCTTTTTAAATAGGTTGTTCCAATTTAAATGAATAGAAATTCTTGGACATTATTGTTAGAATATTTTGGGATATAAGGAAGACCAGTAGGACTTTATAAAAATGGAACCTTTAATGTAAGACGAGATTAACATTTAACGGAGTTGTTTTGCACTTAAGGAACAATGGGAACGCGTGTCTAAAGGGTGAGACTCGTAAGGAAGTTACGTCGTAAAGTAAAAGAGTACCTACTGAAATTACACTTAGGGAGATAGTATTTCACTATTGTTACGAAGAAGGTTTGGAATAATCCCATAAATAAGAATAAGAGACGAACCGTTACACGGGATAATCTAGTAATGTACAATCATAATAAATATCATAAATATGGGTCATGGGTGTACCTAAATTTGAAATGGGAATGGTAGTATACATATATGATTGTGTTTGTGCATATACTATATACGTGTAAAAATCATGCCCGCGCTACTTGCTATCCCTGAGGTTACCGCGCTGGGACAGTCTTATCTCGATGGGACCTTTATGGGGAATATTGACTTGTACCCTAGAACATAGGAATCCTTGTACAGGCTATCGGATCGATAGTTAGACGGTCTTAAGAGACGTGAGGGTATGTGCTAACCTCTTAGTGACTTGGAACTATGCTTCGCCTCAATTTGTATGTGTTTTTGTATTAATACAGTTCAAGAGTGATTCCGAAATAGTATTTCCCTTAGTACGAGTGATACGGGGACTTGATAGCAGAGTATGCCAGCACCATAAATTTTATGTGGGGTGATGATAGTATATATATATATATATATATATATATAAACTTGAAATTTGGGAACTATCTACTGTGACTAAAGGTAGGTAAGTAATGAATAATTATTTCAATTTGGATATACGTGTTTGAAAAGTTTGAGGCAGTACTGAGAAACTTTATAATCAAATGAGGTTTATGTGAGAACTTTGCTTTTAAATAAAATTAATTTTCTTAACACTAGAAATTGTCGACATGAAATCTTGTGAGTAACTTACGATAAGCTAAACTGTTGGGAGTAGTAGTGCGGTAGGCGTGCACATTAGAACAGAGGTGAGAATTTCTCAAGAGAGTGCCGCACTAATATGATTGTTGAATTAGTCGGTAAGCATTTTTAATACTTGCTAAACTAATTTTAAATTGTTTTACAATCGGGCTCTGACCCGTTTCCTATTTTCTCTTCTCTCTTGTATATATATGTATATATTACAAGTGCTCACCCACATGGGCGTCTTACATAGGATCCTTTGGAAGGAACGTGCTACAGCTTAGGTAGGAGTTGCAGGCCTCTTGCTTAGATGACCTCATTATTGATTCCACTTCTAGTTTTATTTTATCCAGTTGGGCATGTGTCGCCCTTTTCCATTATTCAGTTGGTTTTATTAGAGATTGTGATTCGTTTATTTCTAGTATTTATACTTCGGGATTGTTACTGTCGGGATGTTTTTCCTTGAAGTTTTAAAGTTGAAGTTATTTAGTTGAATGCTTAAATTTCTTGGATTATATTTTTCAGTCTAGTTATTATGTGATTTTTAAACCATGGATTATGAAAGGTTTTAAATATTGGTTTTAAATTAAATTTGGAAATTGATGTCTTAAAATGGTTTTGTCACTTAGTTAATTATTTAAGGTGTTTAATTGGAAAAGTTATTTTTTTTGCGACAGTGATGCTAAGAATGAACCAACCATTCACCTTGGTTATAATTTAATAAAGGACTGATCACCCTGTATTTAATTAGGCGGGGTGTCATAGGTGGTATTCGAGCATCAGGTTCTAGTGTCCTTTAGGATCTGTATGTCTTATTTCGCTTTCAACTTAGCGTTCTTGCTATAGAGCCCTATTTTTAGGATTGTTCTATTCTTTCTTTTATGATTACGTCTTCAGCTATTTGAGATTTGATAATAACTATAGACTAATAATTCTTTTTTTGTACATTTCAGATGCCTCCGAGACGCGCACCCAAGGACAGACGTGCCCAGGTCGAGAAGCCAGCAGCTCCGGCTCAGGGAACAATGAACGCCACAGAGGTAGCCGCTATCGTTGCTCAGGCGATGAATGCCGTGTTGGCAGTAGTGCAACAGGCTCCACCCTAGGTTCAGGCAGTGGCGCCAATACCGACACAACTTCCTTCTGCATGGGAGCGAGTTAGGGATGCCTTCCAGAAGCCGCATCCCCTAGAGTTTGCGTGTAGTTCGGATATCATTATAGCTAGCCAATAGAAGAAAGATATCCAGAGGCATCTGCGCATGTACGAGTGCACGGACGTGCATAAACAGTTGTTGGCTTCCTTCGAGCTAGTTACATTGGTGGGAATCCACCACCACCTTGGAGGAGAGGGATATTATCACTATTCAGTCATTTTGGGGGCGGTTTGACAACAAATACTTTCCATCCGCCGTGCAGACTGAGATGAGGAAGAAATTACTGAATCTGAAAAAGGAGAATACAACTGTTGCTGAGTATAAAGAGGAGTTAACTATACTTCTCACTATAGTGCTAGATGAGGCACCCACTGATGGAAAGAATATACTGTTGTTTGTGAACGGATCGGCCTGGAGGATCCGTCAACACCTCATAGGCAGTCTGTCACTGAGTACCTACACCGATGTACTCAATGCTGCTTTGTTACACTGCCAAGATCACCGCTTCCATCTGCAGGGAAGCAAACGAGTAGGAGAGTCCAGTCAGCAGGGCAGGACAGGGTATAATGGTACTAGTGGAGCACCAACATCCCAGGGGAAAACTCGTCAGCATGAGCAGAGTTCCCATCAGGGGGACCCTGCCAAGCGATTCCGATCAGGTGACTCCAGACAAGGAGTTAGGGGATTTAGTCAGGCCAGTATAATCAGCAGGGCCAATATCCCCAGCCGCAGAGCCAACAGCGTTTTCAGCAGGGTCAACAGGGCCAATGGTGGGGTGGTAACGGTTAACAGGGCAGGAGAGGAAATTTCAGGGGCCGATGCTTCGGGTGTGGTAAAAATGGCCACAGGCGCCATGATTGTCCAGATGGAGATACGGCCCCACAGCAGAATGGTGCCCGTAATGAGCCACAGAGGCCACTTTTTCCAGATACCCTCCCAGCGCCAGCTCAGGCACCAGCCCTACCAGCCATCCCAGCAACTCCAGTGCAGTAGGGGCAGTTACAGTACAGAGGTGTCTATAACGTCCACCAGGCAGTAGCTCCACAGGCGCCACCCGCGATTGAGGGTACGTTTCCTATCCACGACACTATGGGTCGGGTTTTATTTGATACTGGGGCGACACACTGTTTTATAGCTACTCATTTTGCGAAGGCCTTAGGGTTATTAGCCACAACAGAGAGCACTGTGACATGCGTAGACTCACCACTAGGAAATGGATCGTTAATTTTCTTTATATATCGGGGTGTGGGAGTAGAGATTGGTAGCTTAATCTTACCAGCAGACATGTTTGTCTTAAATATGCATGAGCACGACATTACCATTGGCATATATTGGCTCGCAGCATACAGAGCCATGATAGATTATTTCGGTGGGAGTATTGTCTTTGCCATTCCGGGGCAGGAGATGTTTGTAGTGGCGATGCCTCCCCCAGAGGGAGGCTCTTCCGCTCATTTGCATTACATAAAGGAGGTCGTGATTCCCTTAGACTCAATCCCGATTATTCGTGAGTATTCTGATGTATTTCAGGAGATACCAGGCCTACCCCTAGTTGAGAGATAGATTTTGTCATAGGTTTGTTACCGGATACTCGACCGATTGCACGCATTTCGTACCGTATGGCTCCGACGGAGATACGAGAGTTACGAGATCAAATAGAGCAACTGTTAGGTCAGGGATTCATTCGTAGGAGTGCCTCACCTTGGGGCGCTCCAGTTTTCTTTGTAAAGAAGAGAGATGGTTCACTTAGGCTATGTGTGGACTATCGGGAGCTGAACAAGGTCACGATACGAAATAATATTCGTTGCCTCGAATCGATGATCTGCTCGACCAGCTGAGGGGAGCAACTTTCTTTTTGAAGATAGATTTGAGGTCAGGATACCATCAACTGTGAATTAGGGAGCAGGATGTTTCGAAGACTATTTTCTTGATGAGATATGGGTCCTATGAGTTCAGAGTGATGCCATTTTGACTCACAAATGCTCCAGCCGTGTTCATGGACTTGATGAACCGAGTGTTCAAAGAGTTCTTTGATTAGTTTGTCATCGTCTTCATAGATGACATCCTGATATATTCACACACAGAGGAAGAGCATGCTGAGCACTCGAGGCAGGTTCTTCAGACCCTACGAGAGCATCAGCTGTATGCTAAGTACGAGAAGTACGGATTCTGGTTACGGGAAGTGCAATTCTTGGGACATTTTGTTTCTGAAATGGGGATAGCGGTTGACCCGAGTAAAGTGTCAGCAGTGAGGGAGTGGGGACAGCCCACAACACCGACGGAAGTGCGTAGTTTCTTAGGATTAACCGGGTACTATAGGAAATTCATCCGAGGGTTCTCTAAGATAGCGAGTCCATTGACGAACCTGACTCGCAAAGGGGTACCATATGTTTGGGACGATACTTATTAATTGGATTTCGATGAGCTGAAAGACAAGATGACTTCGGCACCAGTCCTTGCTTTACCCAAGCCGAGCGTGGAGTATCTGGTTTATACCGACGCCTCCTTACGGGGACTCGGGGGAGTACTTTAGCAGGAAGAGAATGCTATAGCTTTTGCCTCCCGCAATCTTAAGCCGCACGAGAGGAATTACCCCACACATGACCTAGAGTTAACAACGGTCGTCTTTGCATTGAGGATATGGAGACACTATTTATTAGGGGAGAAATTGCGCTTGTTCACAGACCACAAGTCACTGCAGTACCTGTTCACTCAGCGAGAACTAAATATGCGTCAGCGCAGGTGGTTGGAGTTTGTGAAGAACTATCAGTTCGACATATAGTACCATCCGGGGAAGGCCAACGTGGTTTCTGATGCGTTGAGCCGTAGACCAGTAGACGATGTAGCAGACGTCTGGAGAGCAAAGTGGAAAGAGTTGGGTTACCAGGATGCGATAGCTCGTTCCTTCATTTTTTCTCATGACAGTGACACCCGAGATTATTATGAGGGTCATACAGGCACATGCAGCAGACTCATTTTGCCAGGAGCAGATTGTATGGCTTTTAGCTGAGGGTGCTGAGTCCTATTCTGTTAGTTCCGATAGAAGTTTGAGGTTTAATGGGAGATTGGTGGTCCTAGAAGGAGCAAACTTACGTCATGCAGTGATGACCCAGTCTCATGGGTCCCGATTTGCGGTGCATCCTGGGGGAAATAAGATGTACCAGGATATGAGGTGGCAATACTGGTGGAGTGGAATGAAAAAGGACATTGTTGAGTTCGTGTCCAAGTGTTTTACTTGCCAGACGGTAAAGGTGGACCACCAGAAACCGTCAGAGTTGCTTCAGTCGTTGGAAATACCCGCGTGGAAGTGGGAGAGTATTTCCATGGATTTTATTACTAGGTTGGCTACATCACAGCGGGGCCACGACTCCATCTGGATGATTGTGGACCATTTGACCAAGGTGGATTATTTTCTGCCAGTACGAACGGGCTATAACACGGGACAGTATGCTCAGTTGTTCATTGCTGAGATTGTTAGACTACATGGGGTGCCCCTGGATATTGTGTCAGATAGAGACAAGATTTTCGTGTCACGTTTCTGGGAGAGTTTCCAAGAAGCCATGGGTACAGAGTTGAGGTTGAGTTCAGCTTATCACCCACAGACAGATGGATAAATAGAGCGTACTAACCAGATGTTTGAAGATATGCTACGCATGTGTGTCCTTGATTTTGGGGGGGGGGTTGGGAGCCATATCTTCCACTAGTAGAGTTTGCTTATAATAACTCTTATCAGTTCACGATTGTCATGGCTCCATTTGAGGCATTATATGACAAGCCTTGTCATTCTCCCACTTGTTGGTTAGAGGTGGGGGACAACAAGTTGCTCGGACCAGAGGTGATTCAGGAAACCTCCGCTAGGATTGAGATTATCAGGAGTTGCATTCGGGTAGCCCAGCACAGGCAGAAAAGCTACGCCGATGCAAAACGGTTCTTCCGAGAATTTAATGCGGGGGACTAAGTATTACTACGTGTATCTCTTATGAAAGGAGTGATCAGATTTGGGAAGAAAGGGAAACTGGCCCGGAGGTACGTGGGACTATTTCCCATTATCGAGAGGATTGGGCCGGTAGCATACAGATTGGGACTGCCAGAGCATTTACGCCGCATTCACGATGTATTCCACAGCTCGTCGTTGAGACGATACCTTCGGGATAACATGGCTCACACCCACATCGCGATTGAGAAGATTGACTTATAGCTTGATAGTTCTTACGAGGAAAGGCTAGTGGCTATTCTAGACCATAGCGAAAGGAGATTAAGGTCGAAAGTAGTCCCACTTGTACGGGTCCAGTGGGAGCATCATAATGTGGAGGAATCCACTTGGGAGCGTGAGGCAGACATGCGTGAGAAGTACCCAGAGTTATTCTTACCAGGTACACCTTATTTTTTGAATTTCGGGACGAAATTTCGTTATTAGGGGGGAAGTATATAATACCCCGTATTTTTATGACTTTTAATTTTGGAGATTTATTAAATTTAATTAGAGATATTAATTCGAAAAATCATTTAAATACTTACTAGTGTGATGAGAATTAGTAATTATTGGAATTTTGTTGTAAGTTACTTTATGGGTAAAGTAAGAGGTGTAATTGTATTTAGTAAAATTATCACGAAAATCTAATTTGATAATTTTAGAAATTTTTCGGGACGCGCTTGTGTCGTGTCGGGATTAAATTCGAACTATTAAAAGTGAATAAATTATAAGTCACCCGGATGATCATTTTGAGTACGTCAATGTGTCCAGAAGGATCGAGATAGTCAAAATAATGTACCCGGGGGTTTAGTTTGGATCTCGTAGCATTTCTAGGCCTAATGAACATCCCACGAGGGCCTTTTTGACATTTTACATCTTTGGGCATGAAAATCCACGAAATTTCTAAGAGTATATCAGATAATAGGAGTTGTCTTCTAGGGTTGGAAGGGAAGAGGACAATCTTTCCAAGGAGTTCTAGGCTAAGAACTCCACCGTTTGCATCGCCGTCGCCACCAAACTTTATAACGCGCAACGAGGATCACAACCACATCAATCTTTTCCACAAATCTGAGCCAAAAATTCCTAGGCAAGTATCTTTCTTTATCTATATTAGTTAATACTTCAATGATATTAGCCTAGGATTGATTATAATTAGTTTTTGTGAAAGAAAACATATTTTAGAGACTCGAATTTGCATGATGTATAGATAAAAGACATGTTCTGGAAATCTAATTCCTATGTAGAGGTTGAACCACGAAATTCATTGAGTTAGGAGTAGAAAATCTGGGAAAAGAATGGGAAGAGCTAAGTTAAAGAAATTATTAGGGTTCTTGTAATTTTCTGTATTTTAACCCTTTTAATTCGTTATAATTGATGAAAACTCGCATGTCTTACGTAAAATATTCATTATTTGGGGATATAACACTTGTGGTATAATTTGTTGGAAGTTTTAAAATCAAATATGACGATTTGAATGATTTTGGAATAGCATTCCCATAACTGGAAATTCTGCAGTTTCGTTATACCTGCTTGATCGATCGATCGACCCAAGAGCATCGATCGATCGAAGCATCGATCGATCGACGCATCGATCGATCGACGCATCGATCGACCCCTCTTGGAAAACTCAAATTCCCCTTTTTAAATAGGTTGTTCTAATTTAAATGAATAGAAATTCTTGGACATTATTGTTAGAATATTTTAGGATATAAGAAAGATCAGTAGGACTTTATAAAAATGGAACCTTTAATGTAAGACGAGATTAACATTTAACGGAGGTGTTTTGCACTTAAGGAACAATGGAAATGCGTGTCTAAAGGGTGATACTCGTAAGGAAGTTATGTCGTAAAGTAAAAGAGTACCTACTGAAATTACACTTAGCGAGATAGTATTTCACTATTGTTACGAAGAAGGTTTGGAATAATCCCATAAATAAGAATAAGAGACGAACCGTTATACGGGATAATCTAGTAATGTGTAATAAGAATAAATATCATAAGTATGGGTCGTGGGTGTACCTAAATTTGAAATGGGAATGGTAGTATACATATATGATTGTGTTTGTGCATATACTATATACGTGTAAAAATCATGCCCGCGCTACTTGCTATCCCTGAGGTTACCGCGCTGGGACAGTCTTATCTCGATGGGACCTTTATGGGGAATATTGACTTGTACCCTAGAACATAGAAATCCTTGGTACAGGTTATCGGATCGATAGTCAGACGGTCCTAAGAGACATGAGGGTATGTGCTGATCTTTTAGTGACTTGGAACTATGCTTCGCCTCAATTTGTATGTGTTTTTGTGTTAATACAGTTCGATAGTGATTCCGAACTAGTATTTTCCTTAGTACGAGTGATACGGGGACTTGATAGCAGAGTATGCCAACACCATAAATTTTATGTGGGGTGCCGATAGTATATATATATAAACTTGAAATTTTGGAACTATCTACTGTGACTAAAGGTAGGTAAGTAATGAATAATTATTTGAACTTGGATATAAGTGTTTGAAAAGTTTGAGGCAATACTGAGAAACTTTATAATCAAATGAGGCTTATGTGAGAACTTTGCTTTTAAATAAAATTAATTTTCTTAACACTAGAAATTATCGGCATGAAATCTTGTGAGTAACTTAAGATAAGCTAAACTGTTGGGAGTAGTAGTGCGGTAGGCGTGCACATTAGAAGAGAGGTGAGAATTTCTCAAGAGAGTGTCGCACTAATATGATTGTTGCATTAGCCGATAAGCAGTTTAAATACTTGCTAAACTAATTTTAAACTGTTTTACAATCGGGCTCTGACCCGTTTCCTATTTTCTCTTCTCTCTTGTATATATATGTATATATTACAGGTTCCCAGCCACATAGGCGTATCGTATAGGATCCTTTGGAAGGAACGTGCTGCAGCTTAAGTGGGAGTTGTAGGCCTCTTGCTTTGACGACCTCATTATTGATTCCACTTCTAGTTTTATTTTATCCAGTTGGGCATGTGTCGCCCTTTTCCATTATTCAGTTGGTTTTATCAGAGATTGTGATTCGTTTATTTCCAGTAGTTATACTTTGGGATTGTTACTGTCAGGATGTTTTTCCTTGAAGTTTTAAAGTTGGAGTTATTTAGTTGAATGCTTAAATTGCTTGGATTATCTTTTTCAGTCTAGTTGTTGTGTGATTTTTAAACCACGGATTATGAAAGGTTTTAAATGTTGGTTTTAAATTAAATTTGGAAATTGATGTCTTAAAATGGTTTTGTCACTTAGCTTAATTATTTAGGGTGTTTAATTGGAAAAGTTATTTTTTTTGCGACAGTGATGCTAAGAATGAACTGACCATTCACCTTGGTTATAATTTAATAAAGGACTGATCACCCGGTATTTAATTAGGCAGGGTGTCACGTGGGCCCACAAATATCCCCTTGAATTATTTGTAAAAAGGATGGTGACTCATAAGCTATTTTGAGAAAAGATGGTTTAGTGATTAATTTACCTTGAGAACAAAGGGTGCAAAAATGATCATCGGGTAAGGTAAGTTGTTGTTTGTTAACGAGTGCCCATATGAGTTATTTATGACTCGACGCAACATCTTTGATCCAGGGTGACCCAAGCAATCACACCACAATATTAAATTATAAGGATCATTGAGCTTTCGGCTCATTAGAGTATATGATTCTACAACATTAATTGTTGTATGATATAACCCCATGGATAATGCATGCAATTTCTCTAGTGTGAGATTCTGGCTTCCAACACTAAAAGTAATGCAAAGAAACTCTTTACTACCTTCATTACATGTTTCCATATGATTACCGTTCATCCTTGTGTCCTTAAAAGTGAATAAATTTCTTCTTGAATTTTTTTGAGTATATAAAATTATTTATGAATAAGTGGGTACCATTAGGTAACACCACATGGGCTCTTCCAGAGCCTCCAGTGATCTCAGAAGGACCAGCTATAGTGAAAACATCCGTTGTATTGTATACCAAGTCTGAGAAAAACTTATAGTTTTTCAAAATGGTGTTGGTTGTCTCACTGTCTACCAGACATGTATCATCGCTTGCTCTTATTTTCGGATCCATACCTTTAATATAGTTAAATATAAATTGAAATTTAATCCACCAATCATATAAGCATAAAAATGATCAAAACCATTCCATTAACTAATAAATGCTCAAATAAAGATATTAATGCTCTAATGATAAACTACTAATGTCTCAATAGTAAATATGAAGCAGATAAATAAATAAATAAAGCATAATCATTTAGGTCTTTAAGACCGTGTTAGGTGGTTCTCCAAGCATGTTATCAAATGTCTCATCATCAATAACATTTTTATCCCTATCTTAAAAAAATCATTAAAATTGAGATCAGTATCGTCATGTTTCCAACGCCTTCAGGACCTTCCATAATGTTTGTCTCCGCTCCCTTTTTCGAGGCCTGATATTTTTCCACCAAGTTCTTTGACGAATAACAGAGATAATGTCAAATGCCTACTACGGCCACATCTATGACAAATATCATTCAGATTTTGTGGATTTGACTTTTGAGTCCATTTATTATTATGATCATTCCACTTCTAGTGGTTCTTGAATTTTGTATTTTTTTTTAGGGCCTTGATTACGGTAGCCACCTCTTCTGGAGTTGCCACGTACCCATCGCATATTTCTTTGTCCTCTTTCATAATTCTGAACATAGTTAGCATTCACTTCAGGGAGTACTACAAATCCATTGGGTCTAGATGTATGATTCTTCATCAGTAAGTCATTATTTTGCTTAGCAACTAGGTAATATGAGATTAGTTTTGAGTACCTTTCAAACCCTCGCTCTCGATATTGCTGCTGCCATAGAATATTTGAGGTGTGAAAAGTTGAGAAAATTTTCTCCAACATATATGCATCCTCTACCTTTTCTCCACATATATTTAGCTTAGAGGTAATCTTGAATATAGTAGAATTGTATTCAGACTTAGTCTTTGATAGTACAAATATAACACCCTGTCGCGGAATGTATTCTTCTCTATATTCAGTTCGCAGGCATACCTCATAGGCCATACAGGGCGCGGCCAGACCTCACAAGGACGCGACATCCCTTCAAGACGCCACAGATTCTTAGCACAGGGTGCGACCCTATGCCTTATAGGCCGTGGACACTCCTCCGTACGATGGGCGACACGGCTCCAGCTTGGCTACTGCTTGTTTTGCAGGACGCACCCCCCTCATCCGCAACTACTGCAGACTTGGTAAAAGTCACGTGCTCAGGGCACGTGACTCAGCACATTTTATCTCATATAAATAGAGGATCACACCTCAAGGGAGGGGGATTGATTCCATACCCGTCCGGGGCAGGCTCTACAATAGAGATTCTCTCTACACACCTCAACATATGCCTTGGAGGCTACAAATCTACATCACAGTTACCTCCCCGGCTGACCGGAATCTTTAATACCGACATGTACTCTCCTTTATTCTCATACTTGTACGCCTCTTTAGGCATGATTATATTGTACAATACAACCACATATTGAGAACGTAGCAACATAGTGGACGTAGGCCTATTCTAAAGGCTGAACCACTCTATATCTTGTCTTTTCTCTATTTACTTGCTTGGTTTATTCATTACCTATTTTACACTTTGACTTGTTGATATGAGAACGACATGTGGCGATTTCTCGTATCATCAATCTGGCGCCGTCTGTGGGAACCGAGATATTTCAATCTTGTTTCTCTACATATATGAGTTCTTAAACACCTTATTCGATCCCTGAGGGTCCTATGGATCATCTTATCACGGGTCGATTACTGGTTATTGGGCTCCATCTTATATTCTCCCCCTTAAACGAGTATTTCATATTTCCTGATCTGTTCTTGGATCTTCATTTGATGGCTTTGGATCTTTTTTACATACCCCCGTGATATCATTCCATCTAGATAATGCTGAAAAGCATGGTGGACTTTAGTCCCGAAAAGGTGGATGATTAGGGAAGGGTTATATTTACTCCCATTTTGTTGTCATTGACCTATAATCAAGGGTTTATCATTGAAATTGTGCCGTCTTGCGCACCGCAAGGGAATTCTCTCATCGATAGACCCTAGTAGGTTTTCTTCTCGTATTGGGGGAGAAAATATCAGTTTCTGGGTTCCTGTCTTGGGATCTCTCCACTGCCTAAACAAGTGTGCGACCTGTAAGTTCAACAGCCTCTCGTGTCGCGACCCCTACTAGTGCGGACCTATTACAACAACTCAAAATCACCGTAGGAAGGACTTGAGTGGCCTTCGGATCGACCTTGGTGAATAACATTAAAGGGCTGCGGCAGTGCACTTGTGTGTCATACTGGCCGCGGCCTCGTCAGCATATCATAGAGCAGTTCAAACCCTGCTTCCCAATATTTTTGTGATCACTCACTTCTGTTAGTTTTGTCTCAGATTCTATATACTTTATAAAGACTAATAAAAGCCGAAATGGAAGGAGAATCCAGCCAGAGCGCAGAAGTCAAGGATGAGATTGTGCAACTGTACAATCACCTTAATCACCTCTATGACAGCCATGCCTCACTTCAGACCCAGGTTAATTATCTAACTCAGAGGGTGCTAATGCTCGCGGCCGCGGCCTCCCAGAATATAGGCGCTGGAGAGGAGGAAACAAAGCCATCTTTGTCTGCTGCGGCAGTTAAAGAAGCCGCAGAATCAACCGGCAGAAGTCAGAAAAGGAGAACAGAGAAATCAGAGAAGAAATCGGGTGCCTATACTCCGTTGACCTTCCCGATTGAAGAGATCTTTGAGTTCATTAGAGAGGACAAGCTTTTGAGGTGGCCAAAAAAATTGAGAGCTCCACCCCACAAGAGGAACAAAGCTACCTGGTGAAAATTCCACCAGGACCATTGCCATGACACCGAGCAATGCTATGCTCCGAAGGATGAAGTTGAAAGGCTAATTGGGCAAGGTATGCTGCAGCAATTCCTAAAGAATGCATAAAGGATTCAGCCAGACCTGACAGAGGCTGTATACCGCATCTTATCCTTAGTTTTTCCAATTTTAACTATTTATGTTTATGTTTTATGAAGCTCGTTATAGCCCTAATATTCAAGACTTGATGTTTTATGAACAAAGTCATTAGCTGAAGCATACATATATAAATATATGAATTAGCAAAATTTTGCCATATATGATATCTCTCTTGACTTCATAATCTGTTATCTCACAAAAAGACTTTTTGTCTTAAACAGATTCTAAAGGAAGAATAATAAATTATCTCGAAGGATTATTTTACTTCGGGATGCACCTATGGAGGGATTGCGATCTTAATTTGCTTAGAGGTTCCCCTCATGATGTGCAACTATATCTTATCGTATGATGATCATATTCACGAAAGCATGTGAGAATTCAAGGAGCCTTTATTAGCCACGGGGGCTTACAGTGCTCATTATTAGCTTTCGGGATGCGTCATTGAGCCGGGAGGCTTATAATATCCAACCAGGGATGGCTCTATATATATATATATATCAGCAGCTATGGGTGACTTAATAACATAACCCAGCCTGGGGAGGCTTGATAGTGTCCCGCATATTAGTTGTGGGTGGCTTAATAACATAACCCAGCCTGGAGAGGCTTGATAGTGTCTCGCATATTAGCTGTGGGTGGCTTAATAACATAACCCAGCCTGGAGAGGCTTGATAATGTCTCGCATATTATCTGTGGGTGGCTTGATAACGTGACCCAGCCCAAGAAGGCTTGGAAATTCCAACGTTATGTCTACATAGGCACATTGTTCAGATGGACCAGAAATGTGCCGCAGCCCACCGATACGGTTGTAGATCTCTAGGAGCCATTCGTTCATGAAAGTGCTGAGGCACTAACATCTCCAAGCAACCTTCAAGCTGCAATGTCAAATGCCACGGTGGAAGAGAACCAATTGTATCAAGGCTCGGGAAAGTAGAGAAGGTATAACATCCCAAGAGCCATTCTTCTCTGACACGGTGATTTGACCGTTGAAGCCTTAAAGGAAAGGCCTTCTCTACATGCTCCACATTGGTTATGGGATGGAAAAAGATAAGCAGTTCAGATAATCGGGTGTAATGAAAGCAGCTGGGGATCCATGTAATCAGAGTGCCACAGCCATAAAATTAACCTTGAAATTATGTTCGCGACAGACGAGTGAAATCGTTTATATGACGCGGCATATGAAAGAGGCCGCGGCTTGCACGCAGCAGCCTAATGAAATAGCAGCCAAATCCTTCACTTCAGAAGTAAAACATTGCACTATTTATGTGTTCGCGGACATTGGCAAATAATCATCCTACGAAGAAATCGATCTCTGTCCGTGGAATTAAAATGTTATGTTTATCTAATCAATGATGCATTTCCAAGCATGAAAGTAGTTATGTTCAATTATTCATTATAGCAAGCAATGTAAAAGATCAAGGAGTTGCTAGCAGTCATGTACAAGTAGTAAATATAGTCGCAACCTTGATATTAATAGTCAAGATTACAGAAAGGAGGCCGCAGCCACTACAGAAATTAAGTAAAAGGAGGGATGCAACCCTGTATTAATGATGAGCAGTAGAAATTGAATACAACTTTAAGAAGCTGCGTCATCATCATCATCAACCTCTTCTCCGTTCGCAGCAGTCTCCGTCTCTCCATCCGCAGCCGCTGCTTCAGCTTCATCCCTCAGCCTCGCCCTCTCTTCTGCCGCGGCCTTAAGTTCAGTGATGCACTCTTGATGTTCAGCATCGCTTAGTTTCCAAGCAAGGACTTCCTTCTTGGCCTCAGGGAAGCTCTTTATAAATCTCTGTCACAGCTCTTGATAGCCGCGGAGGTATGCCCTGTTGTTGATAAGAAAGTAATCCTTAGAGCCTTTAAATGACTCTACAGCATGGTCTACGGCTAGCTGGAGGGCGTCACCATGATCAACCTCCATCCTTTTTATTGGTGCAGCATGCTCTTGGGCTTCCTGAGCAGACTTGGCCTCAAGCTCTTTATACTTCTTCTGAAGGAGGGTGAGCTTGTTATTTGAAATTTCTGCGGTACAAGCGACTTCAGTTGTCTGGGCTTGGGAGGCTTTGAGAGATTTCGCAGCCTGTTTGAAGTTCTCTTTCGTTTCCTCTCTTGCCTTGTTCGCTTTCTCCAGGTCCATGTGGGTTGCCTGAAGCGCCGCGACAGAAGACTTCTTGCCCGCTTCAAAGGATGAAGTCCGTGCAGCCTCAAGGTCAGAAGTATGCACCCTATATGTAGCCTCTTTCAGCTTATAAAGGGCCTCATACTTCCTCTTCTGGGCCATAAGGACGTCCGCGGCCTTAAATAAAACAAGTTAGAAGCAACACTGGGATGAAAAAATGTTAAAACAACAAAATTAAAGAAAGATGGCACTTACCCTCAGAAGACTATGGAGACCACAGTCCTCCAAGTCATCGTGGTCTGCCCCCACCAACCTGTCCAGATCCGCGGCATCAAGAATTCTTTTCATTCTTCGTGCAGCCTTTGCAGTGGTGTCCCATGAGGACTCTGGGTTGGGCTGTCTCATCTAGGGCCGCGATCTACCGTCAGAACCAACTTCGCCGCGGAACTGAGGTGGGGCCAAATTTGCGTTTACTGCAATAATAGGTGGCGGCGACGGTGGCGGAGACGCAGAATGAAGGGGTACATCAGTTGACATCAAGCCCACCGCGGCCAGGTTTTCCCCTATGTCGTCATCAAACTGGTCATGCGGGAGGTTCTCATCATTAACCATTTTGTCCGCGGCAGTAGTTGTAGTTTTTTCGACAGAGTGAGTCGCGGCATCATTAACCATTTTGTCCTTGGCCTTGGACCTCTTCCTCTTTCTTCTCCGTGCAGTGTTGTTCAGGGTGACTGCATCCTCATCCATCTCCGCTAGTTGCGCCGCTAGCAATTCCCTGTTAACTTCTTAACCTGAAAAAGCAACAGCATATGAGTTCAAGAGCATAAGTGACCGCGGAGTAAAAATTATGGCCAATGAATTACCCTCCGTGCCCATCTGTTGAGGAATGGACTTGTTTGGGAAAAATCTTACTTCAAATATGGTTGCTGACGTTACAAGTGTGCTGAACTTTTTAAGTTCAGCAGGAACTGCCGCGGCCTCAGCAACTCTTTTTTCCTGCCGCTTCTTCAAGTGCAGATTGTCAAGGGCTGCAGAAAAAATAATGTAAAGGTTAGTGGAAGTTAATATGCAAATTCATGTGAAAGGACGCGACTATAGTCTTATTACCTAATTTGGAAGGAGACCCCCACTGCCGCGGTATTTTATACGACCTTTCCCTCTCATTCTCATCGGGGTGCATCTCCCAGCCTTCGTCAGAGAGGTAAAAATATTTCCCCTTCCAGTTCTTCACACTGGTAGGTCTCCCAGTATAAAAGGTCTCGTCCCTGTCGCGGCTCGAGAAGTAGTAGTAGCCCGCGAACTTCATCGAGTTCTCCTTTGGGTGGTATAAGTGAAAGAATTCTGCGGGAGTGATGTCTTTTTTCAACAAGTTCTTCGAAAGGACAACTGCGGCAAGAATGGCTCTCCAGCCATTAGGATCTAACTGCGCTGGGGCTAGTTTCATTGCCTAAAAAAGGCGACGAATAGGAACTGGAACAGGCAGTCACAACCCGTAAATATAGGCGTTTAGAGGGAAGCAAATTCCATCATCGGCTAAAACCGTGCACGGTCTTTGGTTAGCGGCAGGAGCTGAGCACGTCAAATTTTCTGGAAATTCGAAAGCCTCAGCCACCTGCTCAACCTAATCTTGAGTTATGGAGCCGCGGATATCAAGTGTGGCCAAGGGTCTCTCAGCCCTCCCAGATACGCCACCTGGGTTATATCTAACTACCGCGGCTCCTGCACCCATTGGATGTGTGCTTGAGTTGGCTTCCTCTTCCATCGGTGCGGATCGAAAATCCTTCCCAGATGCAGAGTATGCGGAGTCTGAGTCAAGTATCACGCAGTTTGGGCAGTCTTTTAGTTTGCAAGGCCCTATTGATCTTAGTGGGGGCACGGAAGTAAGTTCAGGAGGAAAGGTTCCAAAGTGCTTTGCCGAAAAGCCTCTCAGGAACTCGTCTGGGTCAAAGCTCATATGGCTACAGCAGTACCTGAAAAGCAGAGTTCGCAGTTAGGCGCCGCAGCCAGTATGGTTTGAAAAAGACTTCAAGAAGCCGCAGAAGAATTATTTATAGGTCTTGAAAATGTGTTTGGAATTATTTCCCTAACGTAGTTATTAATGGGCCAATTCTACTACTTGAACTTATGGGATCGTACTGTCCCTACTAGCCGCAGCCACCTCCATATCAGCAGAGGAACATAGGCTGCCGCGGTAATAAGATCGAATTTCTTTAAGAGATTCCTAGCCACGGCCATTCCTAAATTTGCTCAAAAGTCAATTTGATGTGCTCTAGCAGCAATTACAGTTATTTAACATGGATATGTATTGGGTTCATGAAAGTTTGAAGGCTGATCGAAACTACAAGGGTGGTGATTTGATGCCGCGGATGATAATTTAAGGTACCACGACCATTTGACACGATATGACGCAGATAAGGATCGAATCAGTTCAAGGGAATGGGTTATTGAAATCCTATCATGTCGCAGCCTCTATCCTAAACAGTTGATTATCTAACTTTTAATCGTTTTAAGATCAAATTCACAGAATATGAAGAGTTCGATTATGAACACCAAGAACAGTTATATGTGTTTTATGTGCAGCATACGAGGGAAAGAACAAATTGTACAAACAAAACCCTAGATTTCTATCAAATAATCCGAGAAAAAATAAATCATATCAAAAGGGAAGAAAACTGTAAACTTCGAGGGTTATTTAAGAAAGTTGAGTGGTTGAAAAATCACCTGAAAATGAAGAAATTTGCAGTGCTCAGCTTCAAACCGCCTTGCACCACCACACACAGCCTCGGAAGGTCGCCGGAATATGTAAGAGAAAGAAAGTGCAGAATTTTGCTCTCGATGTGCTCTTAAAGTTTTATAAACGTAATGAAGTCCACGGCCAGGAATAATTTATATAAGGGAGTGCGAAAGACGAATCGTCGCTTTGGATGCACCGCGGCACCTTAGCCACTTAGTCGCAACCCCAATTAATTTCTCTTGGCACTACGGCTTGGGGGCTTATTGATAGTACAAATATAGCACCCTGCCGCGGAATGTATTCTTCGCTATATTCAGTTCGCAGACATACCTCATAGGCCATACAGGGCGCGGCCAGACCTCACAAGGACGCGACATCCCTTCAAGACGCCACAGATGCTTGGCACAGGGTGTGGCCCTGTGCCTTATAGGCCGCGGACACTCCTCCGTACGATGCGCGGCACGGCCCCAGCTTGGCTCCAGCTTACTTTGCAGGCCGCACCCCCCTCATTCGCAACTACTGCAGACTTGGTAAAAGTCACGTGCTCAGGGCACGTGACTCAGCACATTTTATCTCATATAAATAGAGGATCCCACCTCAAGGGAGGGGGATCGATTCCATACCCGTCCGGGGCAGGCTCTACAATAGAGATTCTCTCTACACACCTCAACATACGCCTTGGAGGCTACAAATTTACATCACAGTTACCTTCCCGACTGACCAAAATCTTCAATACCGACATGTACTCTCCTTTTTTCTCATACTTGTACGCCTCTTTAGGCATGATTATATTGTACAATTCAACCATATAATGAGAACAGAGCAACACAGTGGACGTAGGCCTATTTTAAAGGTTGAACCACTCTATATCTTGTCTTCTCTCTATTTACTTGCTTGGTTTATTCATTGCGTATTTTACACTTTGACTTACTGATATGAGAATGACATGTGGCGATTTCTCGTATCATCAGTCTTGAAGTCTTGAAATCTCAAGTTAAGCTATTCATGGGGTGCACATGGAAGTATGGCCGATTTTTAGTGGTCATAACTCTCCTTCAGGGAGTTCTATAAATCAAGAGGATCTTTCACAATCAGGTACTCACTTTTTAAATCATTGTGTATGTGATGCCTAAAGAATATCAGGGCCTTATCTTTGTCCTGCCGGAACATGGTATTTTCATGTTTTATTACATCACCAAGAATCCGAGTTTGAAGGTGGAGTTCAGCGTCTTAAGACCGATTAAGATAACTCACCCTATAAAGTTCAAGTGTTTCAAATTCGAGTTTAGATACATTTGACATTTTTAAATTATTCGTGATAAATAAATTACGATAAGAAATATGTAATACATAATAAGGAAATATAATAATTCAATATTGATTGGAATATCATGTGTGCAATTAGGACTTTAAACCCTTGAATTAATAATTATAACTTCAGGTTCGTGCTAATTATTTTGGGGAACTTCAGATCAACACATAAAATAATTAAACTTCGGATCAATTATAGTAGGTGTAAGGACTTTAAAATCTCTACTATATTGTGTCAAAACTTTAGGTTTGATCAAAATTTTTATATAAAAAAAATACCTGGAACTTCAGGTCCAAATTATAAATTATTTGGAGACACTTAATGTCCCTTACTCTGTAATACAAATAATCAAAACTTCGGATTTTGATTTAGGGTATATATTCTATGAAACTTCAGGTCCATAATTTGAATAGCAATTCAAGTCCCAAATTTAAAGGTAATTGAGGACTTCAGGCCCCAATTATAGGAAATTTTGGGTCCGAAAAAATCCAAACTTCAGGTTTGATTTTACGGTACTTTATATTTTCATGTCCAAAAACTTGAACAATAATTCCGAACTTCAGGCCATAAAAATTTAAATAAGATTTGGGAACTTCAGGCCCCAAAATTATTAATTATTGGAAAACTACAAGTCTCGAAAACTAATTATTTATTCACACACTAATATGATTAAAAAAATTAATAATGAACACAAATATGTGACATGTATGAAGCAAAATTAAAATTACATATTATTTATGTTTTAAGTATGAAAGGAGTTGTTGCCCAAATTGAATAAAATAGTTATGAGTACAAAAAGTTTTCATATTAATCAATCTGATATTCTAACCAAAACGATATATACCAACCTATTATTATAAAACATTAAACATCATTCATGCCTTAGAAGGCTAAAATCATATATAGCTACGCATATATGTGTGAGAACAAATTGTGAGCTTATAACTCTGTGTTTGTATAGTAGTGTGAAAGTTTGACCTTCTTATCATATAAAAAAATATATATAAACATGCCATAATATATACATTTTTAAAAGGATTATGTGTGAACTTTGTGAACTAAAATAATATATTCTTCATATGAAAAAATAAGACTAGATATAGACCAATAATATTTATCAAAGAAAATTAAAGTTACGGCTTATATCACATACAACTTCATGCAACACGTATAAAAAAAATGACAGGCAACACATTTACACACACGGAAGAAGAAAAAAAGTACAGACCTCTTTTGGTAATTGATAGGGAACTAATATTCATGGTGAGATTGGTGATATACTCCTTCATGCCTTTATGACTGTCTATTATTTTTCTGATGTAAAAGTATTTGATTTGTCTGATCAAAGTTTATTGGGCGGAGATAGATGAGATATCGTGCTGATAACGTGATAAAAGAAATAGCGCACGGAGATAATTTTAGAGAGAGGGAGGGTTCTCATTAATTGGTGTGTCAAAAATGGGGGAGGGTCACCCCATATTTATAGTATAAGCTGGTAGGTCCTAATAGGAGTGGACATCCACTTAAATAGAATAAATACAAATATTTGTAACATTTAGAGTTTAAAATTTATTTGCGAGGGATCCAAGAGTACTTTGCTATTTTTTCAGGATCTACCCCGATTTAAGTCCAATAGTTTTATATTTAGGGAGATTTTATTTCAACCCACCTTTTTTTATAACCGCCCTAATTTTAATATATCCCCATTATTAGGTTGACAACTTATTTACCCACCCCACCTCACGGGGTAGCTTAAATGAAAATGGAAATATACTTTAATCACACATGCAAACACTCTAAACGACTTTCTTTCTCTACTTTTTATATGTTTTCTTCATCTTTGATATTTTTCACTTTTTCAAAATACACACACACACACACACACACACACACACACACACACATATATATATATAGATAGATAGGGAGAGAGAGATAGAGAATCTCACATAAGGGCTTAAAAATAAGCTCGTACTGTACGAATTCTTCTTTTAAAAATAGCCACAAAAAAAAATCTTGGTTTTAAAAATTTAAGGTTACCCATAAAAAAATCAGGTCAAAAAGATTTTTTTTTGTTATTTTAAAAGAATGGTTCAATGTTTGACAGTTTTTGTAATTGTAATAACTTTGAACTGATTTTTTTTATGGGTAACCTTAAATGTTTAAAACCCACAAAAAAAATCACCCAATTTTTTTTGGGTATTTTTTTTTTAAAAATTCGAATGGTACGAGCTTATTTTTAAGCCCTTACCCGAGACTCTCTCTCTCTCTCTCTCTCTATATATATATATATATATGTGTGTGTGTGTGTGTGTGTGTGTGTGTGGATTTTGGTGAAAGAAGGAAAGTAACTTACCCATTCAACCCACTTTTTTTTTCTTACCACCCCAATTTTAATATAATCCTATTATTAGGTTGACTTCTTATTTACCCACCCCACCCCATGGGATGGTTTAAATGAAAATCAAAATATAGTTTAATCACACGTGCAAACACTCTAAATGATTCTCTTTTATTTTTATATGTTTTCTTCATCTTTGATATTTTTTACTTTTCCACACACACACACACACACACACACACACACATACACATATATATATACACACACAAACACACATATATACAAGAGTGATCTACGATGCACGCCCGTAAATGGATGTGCGATTTTGGTGAGTTAAATCATGCCCAAAAGTGTATTTTTGGTCAATTCAATAATGCCAAAAAATGTGTTCTCTCTCCTCTTTCTTCTCATAAGAAAAAGTGTATTCTCTTTCCTCTCTCTTCTTTAACCCTCTCACCTCACATCACTCCTTTATCCTAATATCAACAAAAACACACGGTTATGCCTCTCACCTCTCTCCATTCTCCACCTCCAATATTAACAAAAACTTCATTCTCACCCATTCATAAACAAATCTCTTACAGGTATAAAATGGTAATTTTTATGTTGACTTTTTTTTTAAAATCTAAATAAATCGCATACATTAATGAAACTTTTTTTTAAAATCTCTTACATATTTATGGTGGTATCTCTTACATATTTATGGTGGAATCTGATTATTTTGGAATTTTTTGTAGGTTTCTTGACTGATTTTAAAGGTCAGAATAGCAAACTACATTTATCTAAATTTTTTTTACATATTGATTCCTGGACTGATTGCTCAATACTTTTCATGTTTATGAAAAAAGAATGATTTTTGGACTAATTGCAGAATATTTTTCATGTTTATAAAAAAAGCGCTAGATTTATTTTCATTGTAAATATTTTTCAGGTCTTTTGTTATGGAGTGATGATCATAATATTTTTGTTCTTGAGGAAACTAGTGTTAATGTTGAAAATACTGAAATTGGAGTAGAGAGACAAGATTCGGCCTCTAATGTCTACAATCCGCAAGTATCAGATGAGGTTAAACCCAATATGGGGCTAGAATTTCCGACATTAGAGGTTGTTCATGATTTTTATAATAAATGTGCAAAGGATTTGGGGTTTAGTGTTAGAAAATGGTCTGAACGAAGAAGTCGGGTAGTGATGAAATTTTTTAAAAATAGTATGTATGTTATAAACAAGGAAAGGGCTCGTTAATTACGAATGTTGATGCAGTGAGACGACGAAGGTCGGTAAAAGAAAATTGTAATGCAAAATTTGTCGTTGTATTGTCAAATAAAGGTGTTTATGTAGTAAGTGTGTTTGTTGAGGCCCATAGTCACCCTTTATCACCCCACCCCAACCCCCCAACCCCGAAATCACATTTGTTGAGGTCTCATCGTAAAGTTTTGTAATACACCGTACTTTTGGATATAATTAAATTTCATAAATGGGTGTAAAGTGAGAATTTGAGGTATTTCTCTGAATAATAAGTTTTGAATGTTGGATGATTTCATAGGTGTGCATTTTTTGAGCCACTACTGTCATAGACGCGTTAACCGCTTGGGCCACTATGTTTGCTACATCAACAGCACTAATTGTTCCTTGTGGCGGCGGTGGAGGACCAACCTCCTCTTCTACAACCCTATTTCGCCTCGCTGGGCAACCTCTCTTAGGCGGCATCTGAGATGGGGAAATAATAGAGTTAGAATACTATATAAAACAATCTATCTTGCAGAAGATCGTAAACATAGGCAACAAAGCAGTCCTAACATTAGGCTCTATATCAAAGAATGCTACGGTAGAACGTGAAAAGTCCACATAGATCCTAAAGACTCTAGAACCTAAGGCTCTGATACCATCTGTGACAATCCGTGATCCAAAATAAGGGGTGGCCAGCCCTATACCTCAACATAACGGAATCATGGATGGAAATCATTCTCAGCATCATAACAATAAATTAAGTATATGGGAAAACCACCCAATAACTCAGAAAATGGGTTGCCTAAAATTTTAGTTTGATTAAAAGTTAAGAAAATAATTTAAACAACCCAATCTGATAAGAAAGTGGAATTCCAAAGAAACTTATATTAATACTAAAATAACCATACACTGAAAGGACCGAATAATCGGTCGGTCAACAGTTACATACAACGTAGTACAACACTTCAATAATTTACATAATACAACCATTAAAAATTACAAAAGTTTGGGCCACACGCCCGAATGAAAGATCCGATCGTATCTAGATTTCAAAAATGAAGGCGTCTAACAAAATATCCTGTAATATCCGCAAAATCATACAGCTCCTCTAAAGTATTGGAATAGGAATATCATAACGGGCGCCCTTGCGGAGGAGCACCTGTGCGGAGATAATAACATGCACAACATGGGAAATGAAC
Organism: Sambucus nigra; assembly: GCA_949130495.1. Classification (NCBI taxonomy): domain Eukaryota; kingdom Viridiplantae; phylum Streptophyta; class Magnoliopsida; order Dipsacales; family Adoxaceae; genus Sambucus; species Sambucus nigra. The sequence continues at coordinate 811,974,925 of OX422207.1, forward strand.
GGGTCAGGGCCCGGTTTATATATGATTACCAGATTCATAATAAGAATGATAGATATAAACAGTTAATCATGAATGACATATATGAGAATCTAACAACCTAATCATCAAGTATAATAAGGCAATTTAAATGATACTAACAGTTATTAATTTATGCAAGAGAATATAATTTAACATCATTATTCGTCACATCATTTCCTTTTCCATTCCTTAACAGGAATATAATTACCATCATATTTTCTTATGGCAATTTACATATATCAAGTCCCACTTGAAATTAGAAATGTTATATTCTTATACATATAACGATTCTAAGACCGCCCCTCCGAGTTTCCCCACTGGGCGCGCCCCCAAATGACTATCATCTTCCAGGGCCTATCTATACAAGACAACCTGGGCACCTAACGCACGTCGGGAAGTGGCCATATGCCTGCAAGTGAGTCATAACCACACCCGAAATTACCTCACTAGCACAGAAAACATAGAAAATCCTGCATACGGCCGAGGACTATAGTCTCCCTACGTTCACTAGTCAGGGGACATCACCTCATGCGCGAGCTTCCCTTATGATAGCATTTAGAGAGGTGTGTTTAAGTAAATTAACATTTACAAGTTAAATCTCATTATCATTTTCATTAATCACATGTATGTTTCATTTTATTTGAAACCATCATCCTTGAATATTCTCATTAATAATCATCATATCATAATTCCCGACCTATTCTCCAAATGACCACCAACATCTTACGAGTCCCAAGGTGTTATAGACCTCAATATGGCTTCTAAAATCTCGAAATATGGGCTTATAACTCTTGATTCCTAATAATTTGTGAAATGAAAAGTAGTGCCTAAACATCACTTTTTGTACCCATGGAATGAACTCCAAGTGAACCCACTCAACTCTAGGGTAACGACCAAACTCAACTAAAACTCTAGGACTCTAAGTTTACTTCATACAAGAAGGTTCCTAGTCCCTATTGGAAAGAAGAAACCTAGGAAACAAAAATAAGGTTTATGGGTGGAAAACAGGGGACCGGTCGACCGGTCTTGAAACCGTGGTCGACCGCGTCTCAAAATTTGGCCTACGAAGAAAAGCAGAAAGTCCAGGTAGAAGGGGCCGGTCGACCGGTCAACGGAACGCGGTCGACCGCACACCAAAATTTTGAACTTGGTGGGAAAGCAGTGTGCCCTCCTCCGAAGGCCCGATCGACCGGTTATAGCACACCTAGGACCCATTCTTCTTCCAACAAGAAGAACCTTATCATTTATTACCACCAACTGATTTTAAATGCATCAAACAACCATAATTTACACCAATATCAAATCAAATCAACCTCCAAAGATTTAAAGCCCATAAATCCAATAAAAACCGTGACTTTCTTAAACCATAATTAACCCACAACTATCAACACTAATTATTCAACTTAAATCATATAATAGAAAGTATAAAACTTGCCTCAAGCTTGCGAATTCAGATTTGATGAAGATGTAGGCAAGATCGATCTCCTAACCTTCAATCTCTCTTTTTCTCCTTGAGTTTTCTTCTTCTCTCTCTCTCTCTTGGTCACTAAATACACTTAAGAAGAATAAATGGATTTCAAGACATAAATCGTGCCTTAGTCTATAATTACCAACTTAAGTGATCAATACCGCGATAAAATAACACACAACTACATATTTAAGCTAAAACCAGTCAAAAGTGCTCGAGACCTCAAAATACAATATGGCACATAATTTGACTATCTCACACCTTCCGGAACTAACTACGCCCTCCAAATTATTATTTGGAAATTTTATAACTCATTTTAAGTTCCGATTTCGTTTTAGGCCAAAATGTCATTTTAAATCTTATGACACAATAAAACACAACATGGTGATATTCACCTACACTTAAGGTAAATATGCAACATCTTAGTAAATATTAACTTTTCTTCACTGAATTAATACTTACTCCATATTCCAACATTTTATATCTAATTACTATACCTAGCAAATAAATATAAAATAGGTTCTCAAAAGCGAGGGTTATTACATACTCCCCCCTTTATGAGGGAATTTTGTCCCCAAAATTCAAGCGTACCTCGTATAAAGAGATGCAGATACTTTTCCCGCATATCATCTTCGCGTTCCCATGTTGATTCCTTGGCGTTACGGTGATTCCATTGGACTCACACCAAGGGCAACACTCGAAACCTCAACCTACGCTCTCCATGCTCTAGGATAGCAATCGGTTGTTCTTCATAGGAAATATCGGGTTGTAAGTCAATATCCTCGAAAGGGATATGCTAAAGTGCACCTTCGCTCCTCCTATACTTCTTTAGAGAGGAAACATGGAATACATCGTGAATTTGTTGCAATGGTTCCGGTAACGCAAGTTGATATGCTACTGGACCTACCTTCGCAATAACTGGAAAAGGTCCAACAAAACGCGACGCAAGCTTCCCCTTCTTCCCGAAACGCTTGATGCCTTTCATCGGTGACACTCGAACTAAAACTTGGTCCCCAATCTCCAACTCCATGTGTCTCCTACCCGCATCGACATAGCTCTTTTGGCGGTCTTGGGATATCCGAATGCGATTCCGAATAAGTTTAATTTTTGAAGAAGTATCTTGGATCATTTCAGGTCCAAGGAATTTATTATCGTCCACTTCCAACCAACAAGCGGGTGATCTACAAGGTCTTCCATAAAAGCTTCATAAGGCGCCATTCCAATAGTAAATTGGTACGAGTTGTTATAAGCAAACTCAACCAATGGGAGATATTATTCCCAACCACCTTTGAAGTTAAGCATACACATATGAAGCATATCCTCCAACATTTGGTTTACTCGTTCAGTCTGGCCATCTGTTTGAGGATGATAAGAAGTGCTTAACCTCAATTCGGTCCCCATAGCCTCTTGGAAACTTCGTCAAAAGTGGGAAACAAAGATCTTATATCGGTCAGAAAATATATTTAGAGGCACCCCATGGAGTCTAACAACCTCCTCGGTGAATAATCGGGCAAAGCGAGCAGTCTCAAAATCAGTCTGCACGGGTAGGAAGTGTGCCGACTTAGTCAAGCGGTCGACAATCACCCAAATAGAATCACAACCACTTTATGACCTTGGCAAGCCCGTAATAAAATCCATCGATATGATTTACTATTTCCATACCAGAATCTCTAACGGTTGCAACAAACCTGTCAGTCGCTGATGAACGATCTTGACCAATTGACAAGTAGTGCATTGGGATACGAACTCAGAAATATTCCGCTTCATGCCTGGCCACCAATACTGACGGCTCATGTCTTGATATATTTTGTCCCCACCAGGATGTACCATAAATTTAGATCCGTGAGATTCGGCCATCACCGCCCGTCTCAAATCCCCCTCCTCCGGAACAATGAGTCTTCCATGGAAGCGTAGTCCACCCTGAGAACTAATCGAGTAGGACTCCGCTCCCTCGGACAGTAATCGGCGTATATAGTCTTGACAACCCTTATCCCTTCCCTGGGCTTCTATAATTCTTGCCACAATGGTAGGGGTAACGGTCATCACTAACATGAACGCTTTCATCACCGCATCCTCCTGACTGAGCTCTTTCCACTTAACTTCCCAAACATCAACTAACTCTCCCTCGGGCTTCCTACTCAAGGCATCTTCCACAATGTTCGCCTTGCCCGGATAATAATGGATATCAAACTGATAATCTTTTATGAACTCCAACCATCGGTGCTGTCGCATATTCAAATCTTTCTGTGAAAATAGATATTGCAGCGATTTATGGTCCGTGAAAAGATTGAACTTCTCCCCTAAAAGATAATGCCTCCATATCTTCAAGGCAAAGATAACTACTGCAAGTTCTAATTCATGCACCATATAGTTTCTTTCATGGGGCTTTAACTTGCGAGAAGCATAAGCAATAGCCCATCTCTCTTGTTGAAGTACACCCCCTAATCCTTGAAGAGATGCATCGGTGAAGACTAGATATTCCAATCCCAGTTTTGGCAATGCAAGGACTGGAGCCGAAGTCAACTTATCCTTGAGCTCATCAAAAGCAGCTTGATAAGAATTATCCCAAGTAAATCTCACCCCCTTCCGGGTCAAATTTGTCAAAGGGCTAGCGATTTTAGATAAACCCTTAATAAACCGACGGTAATAACTCGCCAAACCCAGAAAACAATGAACTTCGGTAGGTGTCGTGGGCTGACCCCACTCCCTCACCACAACCACCTTGCTCGGATCCACCGATATACCCTGGGACGTCACAACATGACCCAGAAACTATACCTCCTGTAACCAAAAGCCATATTTCTCGAACTTAGCATACAATTGGTGATCCCTCAATCTTTATAGGACCAACCTCAAATGAATAGCATGATCAGATTCTGTTCGAGAATAGACCAAGATGTCATCGATGAATACAATAACAAATTGGTCCAGGAAGTCCCAAAATACCCTATTCATGAGATCCATAAATACAACGGGGGTATTGGTTAGTCCAAAGGGCATAACTAAAAATTCATAGGACCCGTATCTTATCAGAAAAGCGGTATTGGATACATCCTCCTCCCGTATCCTCAACTGGTGATATCCCGTCCTCAAATCGATTTTTGAGAAGTACGACGCTCCTTGAAGTTGATCAAATAAGTCATCGATACGAGGCAAATGGTATTTATTCTGGATGGTGACCTTGTTCAACTCTCTATAGTCAACACATAACCGGAGAGAACTGTCTCTTTTCTTTACAAACAACACTGGAGCACCCCATGGCGACGTGCTACGTCTAATGAATCCCTGCTCCAATAACTGCTGGATTTGATCTCTCAACTCCCTCATTTCAATAGGAGCCATTTGATATGGAGCCCTCGCAATGGGCCTCGTTCCCGGCGCTAAATCGATCACAAGCTCAAACTCTCGGCTAAGAGGCAAACTCGATATTTCCCGGAAAACATCCTCAAAATCTCTCACAACCGGAATAGAATCCAAGGGAACAACTACATCCCTAGAAGTCTCCTCTGCAATACAATACATATAAGTACTAGTACTTTCCTCTAAACGAGGGAAAACTACCAAGAACATTTCTTGTCTCGGAACGGTGAAGACTATACTCTTCTTGTAACAATTAACTATCGCATGATATTTCATAAACCAATCCGTGCCCAAAATCACATCATACCTGACCATGTCCAGGATGAGTAAATCGGCCTCAAAGCATAAATTACCAAAAGAAATTCCTATATGTTTACAAATAAGGAAAATGAGTGAACCATCACCTATAGAGGACTCGACGCTAGTACTAGTACTCTCAGCAGTTTTAATCAACTCTGTGGTCTGAGCAAATCTCCTAGAAATGAATGAATGTGTCGCACCCGTATAAAATAAAACGCGACCCATATGCCCTTGAATAAGGAACTTACCCTCAATGGCTGGTGGTGACAGCGGAGCCAGAGGAAGCATAACGTCCTGAATATGATAAACTCTCCCATACTATAACTGACCCTGCTGTAGAGGAACAACCGGGTTAGGTACCTGTGGAGGAAACTGGACATACTGACCCCCCATCAACTGAGGACACTCCTTCTTGTAATGAGCCGCCTCACCGCATTGGAAGCACCGACCCAATATATTCTCCGCATTTCGACCCCGATTATTTCTAAACTGGTTAACACCTTGGCCCTGATGGCCTCTACCTCCTTGACCATCCCGACCTGCTTGTTGTTGCGGGGCACCCTCATCGTGCCTATTATTATGGTTCCCCGAATTGAACCCATTAGAACGTTGCCTCTTTGACAAGTCCCCATGCTGGGGATCCCTTTCTTTCTGCTTAATACCCGAAGATTGGGATGAGGGAAAGATTCCTCCTCCGCTCCCACTACCTCCAGGCCTTCCCACTTGGCCCACTACGATGGCTTTCTTGCCACTTTTCACAAACAATCTATGTTCTTGGCAATGCAATAATGCGGCATTCATTACCTCACCAAAAGTTTGCAATGTCGGATTACCCATCAAGTGTTGTCAGATCCTCCAGTTTATACCTCTCATAAACTTTGAAACCTTCCTCTCTTCGGGAGTCACCTCATCCGCTACAAAACTTGCCAACCGGGTGAACTCCTCTTCATATTCAGCCACGGATCTCTCACCTTGCACAACGCCTTGAAGCCTCCTTCTTATCTCACTTTGAACTGCGGGAGGAAAATACTTTTGATCAAATAAGACCCAGAATTCAGTAATCGTCATGGTATCTCTCTATTCTGGTGTAGTCATAGACTCCCACCAATGCAATGCGGCCCCAACAAGTTTAAAAGTAGCAAGGACTTGCTTCTTCTCCTCACTACATTCCACCATATGTAGATGGCGTTACATATCTTTCTTCCATTGATTTGCCCTTATGACATCCGAGCCTCCATCAAATTCTGGGGCTGGCCCTTTAAAAAGGATTCCCTAACTCTCTCCCACGGAGAAGGTCCCGTAGGAGCTTGGGCATCTTGTGCTCGCTGTTGAGCTTGTGGTATTTGTTGAGCCACTGCTGTCATAGCCGCGTTAACCGCTTGGGCCACTATGTTTGCTACATCAGTAGTATTAATTGTTCCTTGTGGCGGTGGTAGAGGACCAACCTCCTCTTCTACAACCCTATTTCGCCTCACTGGGCGACCTCTCTTAGGCGACATCAGAGATGAGGAAACAATAGAGTTAGAATACTATATAAAACAATCTATCTCGCAGAAGATTGTAAATATAGGCAACAAAGCAGTCCTAACATTAGGCTCTATATCAAATAATGCTACGGTCGAACGTGACAAGTCCACATAGATCCTAAAGACTCTAGAACCTGAGGCTCTGATACCATCTGTGACAATCCGTGATCCAAAATAAGGGGTGACCATCCCGATACCTCAACATAATGGAATCATGGATGGAAATCATTCTCAGCATCATAACAATAAAATAAGTATACGGGAAAACCACCCAATAACTCAGAAAAAGGGTTGCCTAAAATTTTAGTTTGATTAAAAGTTAAGAAAATAATTTAAACAACCCAATCTGATAAGAAAGTGGAATTACAAAGAAACTTATATTAATACTAAAACAACCATACACTAAAAGGACCGAATAATCTGTCGGTTAACAGTTACATACAACGTAGTACAACAGTTCAACAATTTACATAATACATCCATTAAAAATTATAAAAGTTTGGGCCACACGCCCGAATGAAAGACCCGATCGTATCTAGATTTCAAAAATGAAGGCGTCTAACAAAATATCCTGTAATATCCGCAAAATCATACAGCTCCTCAAAAGCATTGGAATAGGAATATCATAACGGGCGCCCTTGCGGAGGAGCACCTGGGCGGAGATAATAACATGCACAACATGGAAAATGAACGGGTCAGGGCCCGGTTTATATATGATTACAAGATGAATAAGAAGCATGATAGATATGAACATTTAATCATGCATGACATAGATGACAATCTAACAACCTAATCATGAAGTATAATAAGGCAATTTAAATGATACTAAAAGTTATTAATTTATGCAAGAGAATATAATTTAACATCATTATTCGTCACATCATTTCCTTTTCCATTCCTTAACAGGAATATAATTACCATCATATTTTCTTATGGAAATTTACATATATCAAGTCCCACTTGAAATTAGAAAGGTTATATTCTTATACATATAACGATTCTAAGACCTCCCCTCCGAGTTTCCCCACTGGGCGCGCTCCCAAATGACTATCATCTTCCAGGGCCTATCTATACAAGACAACCTGGGCACCTAACGCACGTCGTGAAGTGTCCATATGCCTGCGAGTGAGTCATAACCACACCCGAAATTACCTCACTAGCGCAGAAAATATATAAAATCCCGCATATGGCCGAGGACTATAGTCTCCCTGCGTTCACTAGTCAGGAGACATCACCTCATGCGCGAGCTTCCCTTATGATAGCATTTAGAGAGGTGTGTTTAAGTAAATTAACATGTACCAATTAAATCTCATTATCATTCTCACTAATCACATGTATGTTTCATTTTATTTAAAACCATCATCCTTGAATATTCTCATTAATAATCATCATATCATAATTCCCGATCTATTCTCCAAATGACCACCAACATCTTACGAGTCCCAAGGTGTTATAGATCTCAATATGGCTTCTAAAATCTCCGAATATGGGCTTATAACTCTTGGATTCCTAATAATTTGTGAAATGAAAAGTAGTGCCTAAACATCACTTTTTGTACCCATGGAATGAACCCCAAGTGAACCCACTCAACTCTAGGGTAACGACCAAACTCAACTAAAACTCTAGGACTCTAAGTTTACTTCATACAAGAAGGTTCCTAGTCCCTATTGGAAAGAAGAAACCTAGGAAGCAAAAATAAGATTTATGGGTGGAAAACAGGGGACCGGTTGACCGGTCCTGAGACCGCGGTCGATCGCGTCTCAAAATTTGGCCTACGAAGAAAAGCAGAAAGTCCAGGTAGAAGGGGCCGATCGACCGGCCAATGGAACGCAGTCGACCGCACACCAAAATTTTGACCTTGGTGGGAATGCAGTGTGCCCTCCCCCGAAGGCCCGGTCGATCGGTCCTGGAATCGCCGTCGACCGGTCATAGCAAACCTAGGACCCATTCTTCTTCCAACAACAAGACCCTTATCATTTATTACCACCAACTGGTTTTAAATGCATCAAACAACCATAATTTACACCAATATCAAATCAAATCAACCTCCAAAGATTTAAAGCCCATAAATCCAATAAAAACCCTAACTTTCTTAAACCATAATTAACCCACAACTATCAACACTAATTATTCAACTTAAATTTTATAATAGCAAGTAGAAAACTTGCCTCAAGCTTGCAAATTCAGATTTGATGAAGATGTAGGCAAGATCAATCTCCAAACCTTTAATCTCTCTTTTTCTCCTTAAGTTTTCTTCTTCTCTCTCTCTCTCTAGGTCACTAAATACACTTAAGAGGAATAAATGGATTTCAAGACATAAATCGTGCCTTAGTCTATAATTACCAACTTAAGTGATCAATACCGCGATAAAATAACACACAACTACATATTTAAGCTAAAAACGAGTCAAAAGTGCTCGAGACCTCAAAATACAATATGGCACATAATTTGACTATCTCACACCTTCCGGAACTAACTACGCCCTCCAAATTATTATTTGGAAATTTTATAACTCATTTTAAGTTCCGGTTTCGTTTTAAGCCAAAATGTCATTTTAAATCTTATGACACAATAAAACACAACATGGTGATATTCACCCACACTTAAAGGTAAATATGCAACATCTTAGTAAATATTAACTTTTCTTCACTGAATTAATACTTACTCCAGATTCCAATATTTTATATCTAATTACTATACCTAGCAAATAAATATAAAATAGGTTCTCAAAAGCGAGGGTTATTACACATATATTGTGATATTTAACTGTAATACTTGGTGTAACCTGTTTGTTTTGGTCTGTTAACCGACATCTTATTCAGTTATTATTTTGAGGTATAGTTGTAAATTGTTACGTGTTTCTATATTTTTATCCACATTCTCTTCAAATTGGATTGTCGAAATGTTTTTTTTATTAAACTTGCAAATTAATTTGACATCCGTTTTTTTTATAATTGGTGATTTTCTCGTACTATTGTTTTCATGACAGTGATGCTAAGAATGGACCATCTATGATTCCTGTATTTATTGGAGTATCGGGCTGGCCACCTCTTATTTTAATAAGCGGGGTGTCACAGCTAAATCTTGGAGGGACTATAACTTTTATGGTGATGTTGTTATATTTGACACTACCTACAATACCAATCGATACAATATAATTTTTGCACCACTAATGGGGGTAAACAATCACGGTCAAATAATAATTTTCGCTTGTGCATTTTTGTTCGATGAAACTATCGAGTCATTTGTCTGGATTTTCAATCAATTTTTAGAATATATGCCCGATGATGCTTCTAAAATGATAATTACATACCAAGATCCTGCGATGAGCAAAGTTGTCTCTCAAATGCTCCTTAATTCTTTCCATCGATATTGTAGTTGGCATATAATAACTAAGTTTTCAGAGAAATTAGATTCTGCAAAATATTTTGCATTTTATAAGGAGTTTTCTAATTGCATTTGGAAATCTGAAATGAAAGAAGAGTTTAAGTCGATATGGTTGGATCTTATAAAAAAAAGTGGGTTACATGAAAACAAGTGGTTAGGGAATATCTATGCAATTAGAAACATGTGGGTTCCAACATTTGTGAATCATGTCTTTTTAGCAGATATGTCTAGTAGTCAAAGAGCGGAAAGTGGTCACTCATTCATGAAGAAATTTGTTTGGAAAAAAAGTTCTTTGGTTGATTTTATGGTTCAATTTACTAGGGCCATCCAAAAACAACGACAACAAACATTGGTTGCGGATAATAGAGATATGATTGAGAAACCCAAACTGAAATTTCCCAATGACATTTTACTGCAAATGGTTGATGTATACACACGTGAGATATATTACAAATTTGAGGATGAGTTGTGTGCAAGCTTTAGTTACAAATTAGAGCTTGAAATTGAGTCAAACACTTTTCTTACCTATAAGGTGAAACGTAAAGGTGTTGATAAGTATAAAGGACGTCGAGTAATTTATGATTTGCAATCGGATTTTGCTAAATGCATATGTAAGAAATTTGAGAGCGCTGGGATTCCATGTAAACACATTTTTGCCTACTTGCAAAAATATCATGACTACGAGAGATTGTCGGAACAACACATATTGAAGAGATGGACGAAATGTGCAAAGTCTAATGATGTGTTTGATGGTGTTGGAACGGAGATTATTCATGATAACATTATTTTTGAAAGGAGTTATTTGATACAATGTTGTTTGGATGTAGTGGACAAAGTTCTTACAAGTACCGCTGCGAAATAAATTTTAATGGACGCGGTCAGAAAAATAAATTTATTGGTTGGTAGTAATACAAATGCCAATGAAAATATTCAAAATTCTATACCAAGTAGTAATATGGAAACTTTATATCGTGAGCCAAATCAAGTGAGAGCTAAAGGGTGTGGAAAACGACTCAAGGGTGGGAAAGATAAAGTGCTAGCAAGACCGAAAAAATCAACGAAAAAATGATGCCATGGTTGCGGGCTAGTTGAACAAGCGCATGACAAAAGAAATTGTCCCGGGCTTACAAATCAGTAAGAAAATATTGATACTAGGTTTCTGTTTTTTTTACATTACATTAATTACAGGTTTTTGTTTTTTTACATTACATTAATAACACGTTTCAATTTTTTTTAATTACAGTGCTAGCACCACGTGCAATGAAGATGACTATTCATCTAGTTCGTATGATGATGGTAATATATGTATCCTTAATTTTTTTTTCTATTTTTATAACTCTATAGATATTGTTGGTAATTAATTTATGACTAGTATTTTGCAGAATTAATTTCGAAGTAAAGGTTGGCATATTGGAAGAAACTGAAATTGATTTCGAACTAAAGGAATTTGCAGATTGGTAGCTGGTAGCTGTTGGAATCTATTTCAATGAAAACAGATTTTATTTTTGGAATATGTTGGTGTTAAAAATTACATTCGTCATTATATGTCTATTTGATTTTTTGGAAATATGTCTGTTTGAATTTTAGAAATATGTTTGTTTCAAGTGTTTGGAAGTATTTCTATTTCTTCAACTGCTTGGCAATATGTCTCTTTATATTTTTGGAAAGATCTCTCTCTCAAATGTTTGGTCACTGTATGCATAAGATGATGTGGACTTGGTTAAATGTTTTATTATGGAAGAAAGAGAAAGTGTTAAAGAGGAAGTTAGAGCATCCACAATGGTGGAAGGTTTGGACAAAAAAAATGGTAAAGTTACAAATTTGTAGGCGTGCAGTGGGGATTGGTAAGTACCAAAAGAGGAGAGAGGAATGGTAAGGGGTTTGTAAATTTACCGGATGGCTACTGAATCAGTAAAACCTTCTTTCGAACTTCTGAAGTTCGTAGGAAACCCTTTTTACCACAGTGAAAACTAACACCGTTTGGGAGGGATTTCTTTATAAATAGCACACTTCTTCTTCCATTTCTTTATCAGACCCTATATCCTTCTTCCATTTTGTTATTTTCATTATAAATATATTATATTTTTATAAAAAATATGTCTTCTTCTCAACCAATTATTTCTGGTACATCTCGACAACCTAATATGACTCCTTTTGAGGATGAAATATTATGTACTATTTATGCAAAATATACAGCTCGAAGTATTGAAGGAAACTCAATATCATCGGGCACATTTTGGGACACTGTGAAAGATGAGTATAACGTCACGCATGGAATTACAATTACTCGTACGAGATCCATGCTATCAACACGTTATAATCATATATCGCATCAAATAATGCTATATATTGCAAAGCTTTCTCACCAAAAAAATAATATGGGAAGCGGGATGAACGAATTCCAAGCGGTTACTAATGCACGCGACGCGTACCGCGCCGAAACCAACAAACATTTTACGTTCGATAACTGCTATCAAATTTTAAAAGATTTGCCAAAATTTGACTTGGAAAATACAGCGGGGAACAACGACAACCCTACACCTGTTCGCGAAGATGATACTCCGGGGGTACGAGACGTACCGGATAGACCCCCAGGTAGGAAGGGTGAGAAATAACGTGCACGTCAACGAGCGCATTTTGACAGCTTGGATTGCAACACGACAATACTCAAACATTGCGAAGACTTCAATGCAATGTTTAAAAGCAAGCAAGAGTGGAAGAATAATCGTGCCCTTAAATTTGACTCTCAAATGGATGCGTTCATTCAGATGAAGCGAGCTGATCAACTCACCAAAAAGCAGGATCAACTCGTGTGCCTAGGTCGAGAGCAATCGTACATCATGGAGCTGGATATGACCCATATGAATGAAATACAAAAGCAGTTTCATTTTAAAAGATTCAATGACCTAACAACGATGGTTGTTGCGACCGAAGCTGCGATATCTGAGTTGCAATCGAACTCCGCCGGGTCGTCTGGTCCAAGCGGTTCAATTAATGATTAGTAGTGTTTTTAAATGATGTATTGAACCCTCATGATTGTAATTTGTTTTTTTCCCGGTATATGGAGAGTGATTCACTATCCATCTTAATAAATGAAATGCCACCCTTAAATAGATGAAATGTGATTATTGTTTAATAATTTTCCGCTTATATAATATTATCGGTTAAACCATTATTTTATATAAAATAACAGGTATATGATCACTACGACAATCCTACAAATACAAATTGAAAATGGAACAAACATAACATTTAACCACGGTTAAAATAAAAAATACAATAAATTCATCAACCGACCATTTCATAACCGTGGGTGTTCCAAATGTGCTCTACCAAATCATTCCGTAACTGTTGATGTTTAGTTACGTCTCTTATCTTAGCATCCCGTATGAGGTAGTCCTAGAAATTAGTTTGGCCCCTCATAATTATAGGTGTTTCATCATTCTGTTCGTACTCATTTTGCCATGGACAATCTCTGCGTTCATCGTCAATAATCATATTATGCATTATAATGCACGATTTCATAATGGTTGATAGTGACACCCTATTCCATAATTTACAAGGTTCCCGAACAAAAGCGAATCGAGCTTGTAATACACCAAACGCACGTTCTACATCTTTTCTGCACGCATCTTGGTACTTGCAAAAAAATTTCTGTTTTTGGGTAATACCATTTTGGTTCCTAAATGTTTTTACTATTGAAGCGTACGGAGGGTAAATGCCATCTCCAAGGTAGTAGCCCATGTCGTAAGAATTTCCGTTAACATTGTAATTAACGGGAGCTGCCGTCCCATTGCATAATTCTTGAAAGACATTAGATCGGTGCAAGACATTCAAATCATTGCAAGAACCAGGCACCCCAAAGAATGATTTCCAAATCCAAAGATCGTAGGAGGCAACCGCTTCAAGGATTATAGTTGGTGACTCTTTACGACCACTATATTGAGCGTGCCATGCTGTTGGACAATTTTTCCAACGCCAATGCATGCAATCTATGCTCCCTAGCATTCCTGGGAAACCTCTATTTGCATTTTGTTCGAGTAACCTTGTAACGTCGCCTTGTGTCGAATTTCTGCCGTACTGGGGACCGAAAATTCGTACAATTGCCTCTGTAAATTTAATAACAGTTTCTAATAGAGTGGTTTCACTCATAGCGTACTGCTCAGACCACACGTCATGGGAACCCCCATTAGCTAACAGTCGAATTTCCCCCATCACTTTCTGATGAGAGCTCAAACCTTGACGACCGCAAACATCATTCTTCTGAACAAAGTAGTTATCATAATGGCAAACAGATTCAAGGATGCGATTGAAAATACTATACCGCATCCTGAATCTCCTTCGGAAAAAATACTCATTGTATACCTTATCTTCCCCAAAATAATCTTCCCATAGTGTTGCATGTCCCCTTTATCTCCTACGATTCACTCGACGCCTCGTTTCGAGTTCTTTCCCATCGCGAATTATATTTTTTTCAGCACACCACCGGGTAATCTCCATCATAATAATCATTTCCTCGTCTGAATCATCGGATGATCCACCGTCATTAAATTGTGCATATTGTAGCATAAGATTTCGGCCCTCATCGCTAGAACTGGAGGAGTCCATGATATAATATGGTTACAAATTAATTTAGGTGTAGATGAAAAATTATACTCTACCTGTATAGTTTTACGATACACAGGTATTTATAAGTTTAGATGTAGAGGAGTAAATTATACTCTACCTGTATGATATGTGTCCCTTAACAATTATTATAAATATTTTTTATCATTGTAAAATAAATATCTCTATCCTTCCGTAAAAATTATACTGTATGATATTGGTAAGTGTGCTCATGATTGATATTGGTATGTGTGTTAATTTAGAAAGTTACCTTGTACAGGTTCTTCAGGCAATCAATAAGTGACAATTGAAAAAGTTACCTTATACAGCTTTATGTGTGGCTTGGTATGTGTGCCTTTATATAGTTTTACTTCTACATTGGATATGTCTGCCTTAACAATTATTATAAATATTTTTTATCATTGTAAAATAAATATCTCTGTCCTTTCGTAAAAATTATATTGTATGATATTGGTAAGTGTGCTACTGATTGATATTGGTATGTGTGTTAATTTATAAAGTTACCTTGTAGAGGTTCTTCAGGCAATCAATAAGTGACAATTTAGAAAGTTACCTTGTACAGCTTTATGTGTGGCTTGGTATGTGTGCCTTTATATAGTTTTACTTCTACATTGGATATGTCTGCCTTAACAATTATTATAAAAAAATTTATCATTGTAAATTAAATATCTCTGTCCTTCCGTAAAAATTATACTGTATGATATTGGTAAGTGTGCTCATGATTGATATTGGTATGTGTGTTAATTTAGAAAGTTACCTTGTACAGGTTCTTCAGGCAATCAATAAGTGACAATTGAAAAAGTTACCTTATACATCTTTATGTGTGGCTAGGTATGTGTTCCTTTATATAGTTTTACTTCTACATTGGATATGTTTGCCTTAACAATTATTATAAATATTTTTTATCATTGTAAAATAAATATCTCCGTCCTTTCATAAAAATTATATTGTATGATATTGGTAAGTGTGCTACTGATTGATATTGGTATGTGTGTTAATTTATAAAGTTACCTTGTAGAGGTTCTTCAGGCAATCAATAAGTGACAATTTAGAAAGTTACCTTATACAACTTTATGTGTGGCTTGGTATGTGTGCCTTTATATAGTTTTACTTCTACATTGGATATGTCTGCCTTAACAATTATTATAAATATTTTTTATCTCTGACCTTCCGTAAAAATAAATATCTCTGACCTTCCGTAAAATAAATATCTCTGACCTTCCGTAAAAATTATCATCACATGATATTGGTAAGTGTGCTACTGATTGATATTGGTATGTGTGCCTTTAAAATTACCTATAAATAATTTAGAAGGATTGCAACAATTATTTATCTACCATTATCTTATATTTCAAAAATGGCTTCATCTCCCTACTATTCATCCATTTACAATGGCTCTTACACAGATATTGTTGGTAACGATTGGTATGGGAAAAAATAATTTTCCAAACATATCCAATTGATACTTCTCGACGTTTTCTCAATGACTTTGGTCATATATTCATAATCTCTCCCAATTCGGAACCTGAAGACGGAGTTGTGTATCCGTGGGAACACCTCACATGGCCAGATAAATATAATGAAAGGTGTGACCTGGAGGTGCTTTGCCATTACCATCACATATCCGTGCCAAAAAATCGGGCTGCCGCACTTTGGCCAATATCGTATCCCGAAGAAGTGGATATGTTTTGTCTTGATTTATTGGAGGAAGAGATATGGCAGATGGAGAGGCGCCTACAACGTTATCACAAAGCACAACGCACGATGCTATCAGGTCGTCACATTCAAGAACAATTAATTAACATATATAACGACTCTACGTTGGCATCAGATAACGATATTTCAGATTACACGAATTCCGGTTATGATTACTTTTCGGAATGCATATATGAAAATGATGGGGCAGAGTACGAACCAAATATATCAAACTACAACGAAGAATATGTTGATTCAGATACGCAACGATCTTACTTACCTAAATGTTTAGTGCGCAATGGGAAACCATATTGTTGTACTTCTACTAGGTTCGACCTAAGCGTTTGAATCATATTGTTGTACTTCTCCTTTTAATCATTTTGATCGTGTATCAGTGTTTTTACTACTTAAGTCAATAATAAAAAATGATACAGAGCAATGGAAATAAATATGAGACATCATAACATTTATCATCACAATTACATTGAGACAACAATAAGAAAATTTATTCTTAACATTTTTCAATTGTACATTATACATCACTGGCGCCCCGGGCCGAACTCAAAATCAACACCTAAATCTGCATGTGAACCTGTGTAAGGGTCAGACCCAAATAAATTACCCCAACCTTGTTGGGCCTCATATGTCGGGACCGGGTCAGAGGGTGGGGCTGGTCTGTAAACGTTCGGACGACTAGAACTAGTACCACCCTCCTCAAACCCTTGACTAGGCATAGTAAAACGTGATAGTCTACGCTCCAACTCTTCAATGCGATCATCACGTGCTTTGAGTTGATCCTCTCGCTGACGTGTCTCGTGTAATATTAAATGGCGTAGACCTCTAATGTTATCTGCTTCCTCGACGTAGGATTGACGCCATTCTAACTGCGTCAAAGATTGAGCTGGAGGTGCGTTGGTTGAAAATTCAGGTCTCGGCACATCTATAGTATATGAAGCCCCCTCCGGTAGGCCTACGTCAACCGTCCAATTCTGCCTCGGTGGTTGGATGTGCGTAGAACCACCCACAGAGAACTGTGTCTCATACACATGCGGATCATTAGTCGGTGCTAGTGCTTGCGGGATTCGCAACGTCGAAGGTGCCACTGAACCAACTCCAATCAAATCTACATTAACATATCTGGCAATCGGCGGTAGTATTGGCCCGAGTGCTACTGCCTTCCAATATGCATTATACTCTTCTTGTGACACATCTCTTACGTATTGATTTACGATATGCCAATTTTGGGCGGCAGCTGCTTGGAAATCATTTTCTGAGGCAAAACACAAACTTGATGGTGGGTTGTCTGCGATACATATCCTCCCAGTCAATTGACAGATGGCCCGATCACCCAAGTACCAAAACCCCTTAAATAGGGGATCCCAAAAAATAATCCGTAACCCCGATATCTCTCGAGCATATAAGATGACATCAGAGTCACGATAGGCAGAAGTCTCGTATGGCTGCCATATAATGGACTCGGGTGACCGCATCTCAAGCTGATGTTGACTGCTTGAGATGTTAAATCGCTGTGCTCCCTTTACTTTCTTTCTATTCCCCCTCGACCAACGAAAAATGCGGGGCCACACATCAATAGACGGATCAACGAGAATAGGACATGCCGTGGCCATGTACTCGTGATGTAAATACTGCAAATTTTTTCAATAAATTTAATTCGTTAGAATAAGTTGAACGTATATTGTAATGAAACATAAATTTTAATAAATAAGATGAAACGATAATATACCTCAAGTATATGCCACATGCATTCAACGCTAGTCAACGATCGTCGACTGGCTTTGTCCAAAGACCATAAAATACGGGCATAAATAGCCGAACCCCAGTCGTATGTGCCTATGGCATGAATATCCTCAAGATAATGTAAATAACCGAGGTCGGCAGTGGAGTGAGCATTTGGAAAAAATACACTCCCCAATACATAAAACCAAAATGCCCGAGCTATGATTGGGGACATATAATCTGGTAACGGTTCAACCTTGACAAAATTTTCTATGTATTTTTTTAGGTCAGAAACTGGAATTCCCGCACCAGTAAATCTCTGTATATGAATTTCTGGAAAAAATTCATTTATGGTATTAACAAAATTTGTATATTGTTCAATTCGTACATTTTCAATCCGTCGTCCTTGTCCAATTGGAATGCCTGCACGAAGGTTAAAATTTTGTCATATATTTAAAAAACTATGAATATGAAAACCATAATAAATATTTCAAATAATCATTTATGAATTTAAGTACAACTATTTATTTTCACATATGGAAACATTAAGTGAATATGAATAATTATTTTCATATATTGACACAATCGGAATGCGGGAACATTTTCATCATTTTTTTGTCGTATATTGAAATAATTATGAATATAATTACCTAAAAATATATTTCAAACATTTAATTATGACTTTAAGTACAACATATTATTTTCACATTTTGAAACGATTATGATGCCGGTACACAAAGGTTAAAATTTTGTCATATATTTAAATAACTATGAAAATGAAAACCATAATATATATTTTAAAAAATCATTTATGAATTTAAGTACAACTATTTATTTTCACATATTGAAACATTAAGTGAATATGAATAATTATTTTCATATATTGACATATTCGGAATGCGAGTACATTTTTCAATTTATTTGTCGTATATTGAAATAATTATGAATACAATTACCTAAAAACATATTTCAAACATTTAATTATGAATTTAATTACAACATATTATTTTCACATTTTTAAACAATTATGAATATAAGTAGAACGAAATAAGCCATAAGTTATTACCGAAAAGCATTGTTAAGTCCAGCGGAGTGAACGCAAGCTCGACATATGTTAGCCGGAAGGTATGCGTCGTGTCCCACCAACGTTCGATCATCGCCGTGACAATACATTGATCGGAATTGGGCATCACCACAGAAAAGAAATTCGACATAAAACCGACACCGTCGATAATTGTTTTGATATCGGCCTTTCTCTCTTGAATCAATTTGTACAATTTCATTGGCCCCGCCCAATTCCCCCGAAATTCGAATTTGTTTCCGTTTATTATCGGAGTTTCGCCGTCCGATACGTGTGATACTCCGTCGTAAATACGGGTATAGTTGTCAATTGCGGGATTCGACGGTTGAGTCGGCGCGAAAGAATCGGGAATTGCCGTTGAAGTCGACCCGTGTTTTTTCGATTTCCCAATATTAATATATTTCTTCCATTTTTTTCCTAATTCCATCGTGTTGACAAGATCTGATTTGGAGGATTTTCTATATCTGGATTGGGTATCTAAATTGGGACTAATTTGGATTAAATTGGGACTGATTTGGACTAAATTGGAACTGATTTTTTATAAAAAAATTGGACTGAATTATGAATACTAGACTGTTGCGTATGAAAATGGAGAGGCAGAAAAAATAAATGAAGATGAAGAAGGAAAGAAAGAAGATCAAGAGGTTAAATACACTAATGATGCAGAAGAAAGGAGAATAATGAAGAATACTGGAGATGAATGAAGAACGAAGAGGAAGCTTTATAAACGAAGGAATGTTACCGTTTAAATTAGACCGTTAGGTTCTTACGAACTTCTATACCTCGTAAGAACTTCTTACGGACTTTAGATGTTCGTATCATTCTTACGAACATCTTACGAACATCCGTAGGAACTTCTTTACACAATTCCAATATCTCCCCTTATTCCAATTTTCAGTTAAATTTATCAAAATGAGGACACAACTTCTTTGACCATGTTTCAGATTCACCAAGTTTGTTTGCATTAAATTTATAATTTGGATCCTCATTTTATCCATCATATTAATTATTGATAAATGTCTTTCCTCTAGGATCCAAGAGTTGAATGATTCCACAACACTTGATGCTATGTCACTATAACGCTTACCGATGAAATATGCACAAGAACAATTCTTCGGAGGAAAATTATCAAGAAAATCAGCTACAATAACTCCACCTTCCTTCTTCAGGGCATCAATGTTCTTCAGAAATTCATCAACTGTTATAGCATATGCACAACGCATGAAATCTTGAATGAGCTTCTTTTGAAAGTTCGCAGTACCTCGTATTTTCTTCTTTATATTTCCCTGTAAATGATGTATACAATAACAATGTGCATACATTGGAAAAACCTTAGAAACACCTTCAATAAGACCATTGTTACGATCAGATATGAATGTGATGTTCTGATCTTGATGAGCTATTGGATCACGCAAATTAATGAGAAACCACATCCAATTATCCTTCGTCTCTGAATCAACAACTGCATATGTAAGAGGATAAAGGCCTGAAATTATAATGACATATATCATTACACAAAGATTCTATGATGAACTCTGAAAATGGTGCGGCTGGCGCGGACCAATAAACAAGTAGGCTATAAAAGAGAATAAATATATTTGTAGTGATAGGTTACATAAATGTAAATTATAATCATATTATGATTGTTTCATTTGATAATAACAAATAAAGAATCACAAAGTACATGCAAAACATTACAATGTAAACATTAAGTGTAAACATTAAGTGTACATAGTAATGAAATGCGTGTACTTTACAAGAAATCCAAAAGTGCATGCATGACATCATAAAGTACACGTAACATAGAATATAAATTCACATGTACTGTTTTATCTATTGCGCGTACTTTGGGATTCTAATGAAAATAACAAAAATAAACCTCAAAGTACACGCGTAATTTCCAAAGTACACGCATATATTCATGTGTACTTTGTGATGTTATGCGTGTACTATATTTTTCGTTGAAAGAACATACAAAGGATTATAAAATAAAGGCATAATATTGTCAAGTAAACTTCAATGCTTCACAAGTACCATTGTTCCCATTACTTGCAGTTGTCGACAAAATCGTTCCACAGTACATGCTCTTCAAAAAGGCACCATCAAGAAACAAAATAGGCTTGCAGTATTGAAATCCATTACTAGATCCTACAAACATTGCAAAAATTCTTCTGAATAATTTGCTCTCCGATTCGACGTCAAGAATGCAATGTGATCCTGGATTATACTGCAATAGAAGTTCCCTATAATCATTGATTAATGTAAACGATACCTTCTCATCACCATGCAGCTCAGCAACAACCATCTTTTTGCCACATCATGCATGATGATAACCTCAAGACCGTAGTTATTCTTCATATCTCTAACTACATCAATTGATCTCAGCAACGGTTTATCCCTTAACTCATCAACAAGCAATGTAGAAACTAATTTCGAGTCCATCATTTTGCTTAATAGACTACGATATACACCCCTACAAGTATTATTATTGTTCAGACTTCTTATATAAAAGTAATCATTTAATGTTTATAATGAAGCATGAACTCTCCACATGCAATTCTCAGTATTCCTTTTAGAACACTCTACTGTCACTCCAGTTTTATCATTCTTCAAATATATATACTTGAAACCAACCTCAACAACATACTTTCGCAACTTATCACGAAACTCAACCACACCTCCTTTGAAATACTGCTTATCATGACTCATATATGTATTCCAATCATTGGAGAGATAAACTTTTGATGTACTCGGCTCCACACCTCTAATATAAACATTATTTTCAACAGCACTACTAATATCAATCGCAATGGATGATGATATATAGTCTACCCTTTCTCTACTTGTACCACTGCATGCAACCCTCTCACAACTTGTATAGCTGTGGTCATCCCGATCATAAATTCTATACGTGCATTTGACACGTTCATGAATTGTACTAGTGACAAAAGTTGCTGAATCGAAGACATATATCCAAATAAAATCAGCATTGAGAATCACTTGAGACCGCAACATACAACGAACATCTTTATCACAAAGCAACATGAATCGACTTTCATCACCGAAGTCGTATTTCAATAAAAAAGATCCAGCTTTCAAATCCATAAACCTACTATGTAACTCATTGCATATGAAATTTAACGAGCTGTCTTCAAAAATTTCAATGCAAGCCATATTATCCAAATAACAACACCTAGCAATCCGACAACTTTCCATTATCACCTGCATTATATTAAAACAGAAAAATAGTTTTGTTAAAGTTCAATTTTAATTAAGTCGCAGGCGCGACCAACAAACACATGACCAACAAAGACATTACTATTCTATTAAACATGACTCAACAGTAACAAATTAAATCCACATCAACATTATGAAGAATTAATATAAAAAAACAAAATGAAAATTAATCAATAAAAAATCACGTGTACATTAGATCAAATTGTGTGTACTTTACTGCTATTTTCTACTCATGTATATACAAAGTATTTTACTAATATAAAATATCAAAATTAGTTAATGTCGCTAGCGCGGACCAACAAACACATGACAAATCTATTATGTAATGAGTCAAAACTAACAAAGTACATACACATTAACATTATTCCAAATTAATGTCAAAAGAAAAAATCAGAAATAATTAAGTCCAAAATTCACGTGTACTTTACATCAAATTGAGTGTACTTTACTGCAATGATCATTTGAGGTATATGCATGAATAACTTATATATACATAGAGTATACACACACACATGAACACACAATCAAAACATATAAATACACAACCTGTTACGAAATCAAAACACAAAGCCAAAATATATTCATATAAAATTAAAATACAATTATAAAAACATAACCAAATCACTCATTCAATGTTCGAGTTAATTTATCATATGCTTTACACAATTACAATGATTTGATTAAACGAAACAAATACATCAAGCTGTTTTAATTGATCGACATGCAAAACATTTCTTTATAGCAAGTATAAACTTACGAATGATCGAATAAATGTAAAGGAAAATCTAGGTTAAACAAAGCGCAAAGCATTGATTTCTTCGAACAAATTGATAACTTTTTCTTTGATAGAACAAAGCTCGTTGAACAGAAGTGAAAAGAAATCATAAGATCCTAAGTTAATGAAGAGAACGAACCTGTTTGACAGAAGCGGAATGAAGAAAGAGAAGGACATGCTTATTGGAAATACTGCCAATCGTTGATTAGGTCAATGATAACAAAATGAATGAAATGTCGTAAAAGATATTTATATGGACCTAATCCTTTAAAATTTGTTTGACCCGGTTAAAAAGTCCAAAATGTCTGGTCAAATGACTAGATCGTAAAGACCTAATTTTAATAAAGCCCCATTATTAGGTTGACTTCTTATTTACCCACCCACCCCATGGGATGGTTTAAATAAAAATCGAAATATACTTTAATCACACATGAAAACCCTCTAAACGACTTTTTTTTTCTCTTTTATTTTTATATGTTTTCTTCGTCTTTGATATTTTTTATTTTTTCAAATACACACACACACACACACACACACACATATATATATATATATACAACTGCATGTACACGTATATATACACATACACGTATATAGATGATATAGACACATATATGCCCACACGTTTATAGACTGCATATACACACATATAGTCATATATAGACTACACACACACACACACACACACATATATATATATATATATATATATATATATAAAGAGAGAGAGAGCGAGAGAGAGAGAATATCAGGTAAGGGCTTAAAAATAAGCTCCTACCGTACGAATTATTTTCTTTAAATAAAAAAAAAAAATTTGTTGGATTTAAACATTTAAGGGTACTTATAAAAAATCAGCTCAATTTTGTTTTTTGCTATCGTAAAAAAATGGGTCAATGTTTGATAGTTTTTGTAATTATTACAAAAACTGTCAAAGATATCCATTTTTTTAAAAATAACAAATATCATTTTGAACTGATTTTTTTACGGGTACCCTTAAATGTTTAAAAACCCACAAAAAAATATCAACCAATTTATTTTTGGGTATTTTTTTTTTGAAAAAAAATCGTATGGTACGGACTTATTTTTATGCCCTTACGTGAGACTCTCTCTCTCTCTCTCTATATATATATACACACACACAGTAGGGTATGCCAGTGCCTGAAGGCATAACACTACTTTTTGAAAGTGTATGACGTTGTTTGGACTATATGTCGTATTTAGTTCACAACAGATAAACAATTTTTGAAATAAGCCATTATACGAACATATTAGTTTAAAAAATGGAAATTCTTTGAAGGTTTTTTGCATACGTGCATGCATGCATACGTATACCGTGTTTATATACATACAACGTCGTACGGACCTATTAAGTCAAGAATTTTTTTTATAATTCATAATTGTAAATAATTTTTTTTAAATGGGCAAATTTTCATATGTTTATATAACTATTCACGGTGTTTAATCCATCATGGATCTCGTAATAATGGTTAACTATTGTATAACACAAATATTTGCAAACAAATTCAAAAAATTGCGCAAAGCTTCTTTATTTATATAACAATCCACCACGTTTAAGGAAAAAAATCCATAGCAATACTAATAGTCCATCTTGGACCTCACATAAACAACATCATATCCATAAAAAATCTAATTTAAGTTCTAAAATTTTTTTACAACCCCATGTAAACATTTTATAAATTTTGGACAAAATCTCATTTGTTTACAGGACTATTCCCTATTTAAAAAATAAAAAAAATACTCCAAACAACAACAATAATAATAGTCCATATTTGATTGTATAAACAACATCATAATTTAAGGCAAATTTTTTTTGAAACACAATAAGTGTAACTAATTTTCAAAATCTGGGCAAAGTTCCCTTTATTTATAGGACTATCCACCGTGTTTAACAAATAAAAATTACTCAAATAACAATAACAGTAGTCCTTCCTGGACTTTGTATAAACAATATAATTGATTCCACAAAATTGTATTTGGTATATAAAATTTTCAAATATAAACATGGTTGGACATAATGAAAATATTAATCTCTTTATCACTATCTGTCTCATTCAGATTTTATTGTCATGCAACATGGAACAGCCAAGAATAGTAATGAATTGGCGTGTAGATATGAAACAATAGTATGTAGTTAGAAACGTATTAGAGATCAAAACTTAGTAGGCGAACCAAAGTGTCGAAATTGAAATGCCATAAACTTTAGAGAATCGATATAGTATTCATGATATATTTTATACATACATAAAGCTCCATAACCGGTTCTTGAGAGCTAGAACCTTAAGACATTATAAAGAAGAATATAATGAAGCACAAAGCTATTAGTTACGCAACTCCGATTAGAGAACGGTGGACGTAAACATTAATATTAACGTGTGGATATATGATGGGAGACGCAGAACTTCATATGAACCACCATAACTATATTCATAATTGATAAGAACACATATATAAAAAACTTAGATCCGTAAGAGGAACCCCATTCTTAAAGAGATTTAGGATTAATTTGTGTTTTAGATCTGCAAAATAAAACAATGGTATCACAAACATATCTAGGAATCTATGTAGAACTCATAACTTCAATCCATTAACATAAATTTGTGCATCCTCACTCGTGTAAAATGAATTGTACTACTTCAACCATTTGTAAAGTAAAAATACAAAAAATCATGTAATTACATTTTTGCTACTACTGAAGTTTGAACTTTGATGTTTCACCTTTGTTCAGTGCTTTTTTTCGTTGTTCCACTATGGTATGGTACTTTTGAAATGAGATAATGATAACAATGATAAGCTTTGAAGTTTGAAGTTTAAACTATGAGCAATGTTAGCCTCTATGCAGCGATAACAGTGTTAACCTCTATGAAGTGTTTCCAAGCTTTCGATGGTATAAACGAAATATCATGCAATGTATATTATAATGGGAAAATAAAATAAATCACAATTCAACATAGAACATTCCTTTTGTGAATCTGAAATAATAGAACCAAGCAACTCCAGTAAGAATATATAATGCAATATAAAGAGAAAATTCAGTCAAATTTTTTATTTCATTATATTCGTAAAGCAAAAATAAAATCTTTTTGTAAATTATATTTCCTAAGAGCACACATTAGTTGTGTCTGAAACACTTTGGGTGTTGACAACACCCTATGTGTGCTTAGTCATATCTTATGAGATCTATTATAGTCTACTGTTCATTACCAATTTTTTTTATTTATTTCTAAGCATTCAAAAACATATAATTTGTAGGCCAATTCATATAAAAAAAACACATTTTCCAACCAGATACACTACCTTTTCGGTGGAGCATCTGAAAAAAGTAACAAATCTAGAGAAAGTTAAATATCGACAAAACTTAAAACCAACAAAGGTAACATATCTAGAGAAAAAAATATCAAACGGAATGGAGAACCAATCAGTGGAGTATCGGATATTAGCACATCTACCTCTTTCTCCTCCAATTATGTATCCTCAATATCATTCTCGTCCCATGGATTTTGCAACTGAAGGTTCGTTAACATAAATAGTGGAGGATGAGTATAACTTCATTCTCGTCCAGTGGAATTTGCAACTGAATCTCCGTTAACATATACATGTAGTCACATTTATCCCCAAATTGTTGTGCGTTTGGGTATATATATTGGTGTGAATGAAATACACTCAACAAGCCCCTTTAGCATAGTGGTAAGTTTTGAGGTTACTTTGGTTGAGGTCATGGGTTCAAGTCCCACGAAGAGCATTTAGGAGAATTTGGTAACATTTATACCTAAATAGATATATAAATATTATATTATATGTCAAGACTTGGGACTTGGACTTAGGTATTGGGTCCAAAAATCAGTTAATTTTTAAATTCGTTTTATTTAATTTTTAAAATTAATTTTTTTATTAATTAAAACACGTTTTTTAAGGATCAAATACCAAAAAGTCCCTCAAATATTTTTTAATACACATTTAGTCCAAGCCTTTTATTTGCGTTTGACACGCGCTACTTTTCGCACTCGATCAGAGATCCTCAATCCTATCATGATGCTCTTAATTATCTAGAAGTTTCATTTTAGAGAGAGGCTGTTAATAGTGAAATAGAATCTATTATGCAAAATCACACATGGGATTTAGTTAACTTGCCAATGGGATGTAAAACTACAGGGTGTAAATGGATTTTCAAAAGAAAAATGAAATCAGATGGATCCATTGAAAAATATAAAGCTAGGTTAGTAGACAAAGGATATAAACAAAAGGAGGGACTCGATTTCTTTGACACTTATTCTACGGTTATGCCAATTACTTTTATTAGAATTTTAGTTTCCCCCGCATCCATTTGTAAAATGGAAATACGTCAAATGGGCTTTAAAACTGCCTTTTTAAATGGAGTTTTAGAAGAAGAAATTTATATGGATCAACAGGAAGAATTTGTCGTTAAAGGATTGGAAAATAAAGTTTGCAAACTAGTTAAATCCTTATATAGACTAAAGCAAGCCCCTAAGTAGTGGCATGAAAATTTGATCAAGTTATGATTAATGATTTATTCAAAATAAATGAATTTGATAGATGCGTGTATTTTAAATTTCATATAGATGCATGTGTGATTGTATGCCTATATGTTGATGATATGTTAATATTTTGATCACATATGAGTCTTATAAAAATACTAAAAAGATATTATGTGAACAGTTTGATATGAAAGACCTGGGAGTAGCAGATTTCATTTTGGGAATCAAAATAATAAGAGATTCCATGGGAATTAAATTATCACAATCACATTACATAGAAAGTGTGTTAAGAAAATTCATTCAATATGAATGTACTCCTGCTAGAATTCCTTATGATCCAAATAGTAAATTAAAGAACTTGAATATTCAAGAATTATTGGTAGCCTAACGTACATTATGAACTGCACCAGACCTGATATTCATATGCAGTAGGGAGATTAAGTAGATATACTTGTAATCCTAATAATGATCACTAGAATGCACTTATTAGAGTATTGAGATATTTAAAATTTACTTTGAATTATGTTTTATATTATGTTTCTTAAGATGTTGTGATTGAAGGTTATATGATGCTAATTGGATTTCTGACTCAGAGGAATAAAAATGTACAAGTGGATATGTATTCACATTATGCGGGGCTACTTGTCATGGAAATCCTAAAAACAACCATACATTGCGAGATCAATAATGGAGTCCGAATTCATAGCTTTAGACAAAGCAGGTGATGAAGCTGAGTGGTTTGTGGCAGAAATTTCAATGTGGCCTAAACCTATACCTACAGTACTTATACATTATTGTGACTGACAAGCATCAATAGCGAAAGTAAGAAACAAGACCTATAATGGTAATTCAAGGCATATTCATCGCAGGCAAACTAGTGTGAGGTAACTCATATCTAATGGTATTATAACCATTGACTTTGTGAAGTCAAATGATAATTTAGCGCATCTGTTAACCAAAGGGTTGTCAAGATATATTATATACAAAACATCGAGGAGGATGGGCTTAAAGCCTAATAAGTAGAATCACCATGATGGATACCCAACTTATATGAATGAATATCCCAGGATATAAGTTCCAAGGGAAAACTAATTATGGATGATTACGTGTAAGCACTACAAACTTATAAGTGTCTCATCCCTATGGTGTAAATAATAAAAATAATAATATTAGTGCTACCTGTAATGAGAAAGGATGAGTTAAACTCTTAATGAATCTATGGCTTGAATTTTCAAGTGGGATGTGACAGGACATTCTTGATAGATTCACCTAAGTGAGTGCGGAAGTGGGGCCGCTACCTGTGAGAATTGTGGCTTAATTTCCTAGAGTGCTCATGATACTCGGATATAGCTCATAGCCTTAATGAACAAAAATATTTTGAACCACAAGTCTGTTAAAGTGTTATGTGGGTAGTCTGTTGAACTGGTTTACCAAAATAAGTGTTCAGTTCAAGATGTGTAATTCACTGAATACTTTGTTGTAACACCCCGTATTTTTAATGATGTTAATTATAGGATTAATTAAATTTAAAATGGGCAATTAATCCAAAATGAAAATAAATATTAATTAGCGAGACAAGGACTAACATTTGTTGATGTAAATTATATTGAATATTACACAGTGAATAAAGTGATATGTGATTTTGAAATTATATCAAAGCTGTCGCGAGTGAAAAATACGACAGTTACAATAATTAAGTCAGGACGCGCTTGTCACTTGTGTCGGAACTAATTTAATGAGATAAAAAGTAATTAATTTTTAAGTCATTCAAATGGTCATTTTGAGTGCGCCATTGAGTCCAGAAGGGTTGGGATAGTCAGAAAAGTCTACCCGGGGGTTTAGTTTGGGTCCCGGGGCACGTTTAGGCAAACCAGCACCCCGGAGGGGTATTTTAGTCATTTGTGTTTTGGGGAGAATTAGACCTACGAATTTCTAAGAGTTATATCAGATTAGAGGTTATGTCTTATAGGGTTAGAATCAAACAAGTTATAGAGAGACCATATGAGGAAGAAGAGAGGAAGTTCCAAAGGCTAGAACCATCAACTGTGTCTTTTCTTGCACCACAAACACCACCGTTGTGTAAATCGAAGAGAGAGGAATGGAACCATAATCATCTTCTTCAATGAATCAAAACTACACATAGAGACAAGTGTTTAAACTTTCAAATTTATAGCATGTATGATAACCATGTTAGTATATGAAGATTATGCATATGATTTTGTAGGAATTGGATAAATATTTGGAGAATTAAAATGTGTTCTTGGATGAAATTCATGTTAGACTGAACCCTCTGATATATGCATAATGAAATTTATGAATTAGTATCATCCATATGTAAAGAAATCTGGGTTTTATATTGAGTTCTTGAATAAAGGAAATGAACTAGGGGCTTAAAGAAATAAATTGGAAAGTTATATGATTCTTGATGAAAATTGATGATTTAATAATTTTGTACATTAGAAATTGCCCCTACATGTTACTATAATGTTTAGGATACTTGGTTGGAAGTTTGAAGAAGAATCATGGAGGTTTGAGAGTTGTTTATGGTGGAAAAATGCATTTGCCATAAGGCAGATTGCGTCATATTTGTAGGGACCGATCGATCGGGGTCCAAGGGCCGGTCGATTGGGGGTCCGATTTTAGGCGCGGTTGGTCCGGTGAGTGCTATATATATATAACCCTTTCTTTGGGAGAAACTTTAAAAGGGGATATCTTGGTCATACGAACTCGGATTGACGCATCGTTCGCAGCCACGGGTAGCTAGTTTAAAGAAGTACATTATTGTAAGGATTAAATGAATTTCGCATAATATATAGAGGTCTAAAATTCCCTTGAAGTTGTGAATGATGACGAAACATTCTCAAAATTTAATATAAAATTATAGGGACCTAGTGAGACCAATAGGTACCTATCCGAGTATATAGGAGACGAGAAATATAATCTCTTGGTTAAATAATAAATGGTGGGGCATAGATATTTTGGTATTGGATCGAATGTAAAACGTATGGGATATATATGTTATAGGTGGGATGTATACTTATATTAATCTATGTAAATAGGTTGTATGAATACCTAATGTGTGACTATTTATTTGTAATAAACATACCTACGATACTTGTTATCACGGGTGGTTCTCGCGTCATGGGCGGTCTTATCCCGATGTGCCATTCTGGGGGATCTTAGACTCATACCTTAGAACATGGAACTTAGGGTTGATCATCATTTGTGTGAACAATGGTGTGATCGGTCATTTGGATGCGCTAGGTATGTGCGTAGTCCAAAGGCTTAGGAATATGTTCGTCTCCCACGTATTTTTGTTTGCATTTATGGTTAAAGAGTGACTCTGGACTAATAGTCCTTTATTTAGTACGAGACGTACCGGGACTTGATAACAAAGTATGTATGCACTGCAGCTGAGCCTAGGGGTGCCGTATTACTATATATACTATATAGTGATGATATGTATACACTTGTGATGTAGTCTACTGTGTGAACTTAGTAGATGATAAAGATAGTGAAATCTGAGATAGTTTAAGTATGCGAACACTTAACTGCTGAATAAGAAATTATTACGTGAGTTAAATAGACATGATAACAATCAATTATGAATTACGAGAGGAATGTGGGTGGACACTATGAGTAATAGTTTAAAAAGGGCTAACGCATTCGAGCTAATTAGTTGTGATAGCAGTAACTAAAATTGTGTAGAAGTATGTTAGGCGTGCACACTAGTTGAGAGGTGAGGTTTCTCAAGTGAGAGGTGGGGAAACTAACATGTTTATTATATTTGATGTTAAGCATTTTAAATACTTGCTAAAATGTTTTAAACTGTTTTCTACCCGGGTTCTGAACCATTTCTTACAAATCTATTTTCTTATGCATATTATATTAGGTGTCCAACCACATGGACGTCCGAGCTCATTGCCGCTTGACGTGTTGCACCTGTTGTGGAAGTTGCAGGTCCTCGATATTAGACGCCTTCACTCTTATTTATTCAGTCTCCTGTTGCAGTTACTTCAGTTAGGGCATGTCTCCCATTTCTAGTCATTCCTTATTTCAGAAATATTGTACCCATTTATTTCAGTTTGCTGGATTCAGTTTTATTTAAAAATTTATTATGTTGGGATTTTTGGCTGGAGTGTTTTGTCCACGCTCATTTAATTATTTAGACATTCATTAGTTATCTCGTCGATAAAATGCAGTTTATTATTTAATTCAATTTGTTGTATGATAATTAACGAGGTTTAAAATTTGACACTAACTTAATTAATTATTAAGTGATTAGTAATTAAATGTGTTTCGACAGTGATGCTAAGAATGAATCAACTGTATATTCTATTTAATTTTAATAAAGGACTGATCACCCAATATTTAATTGGGCGGGGTGTCACATTTGCAGGCCCAATGGATATACACTAAGAAAGGTTCTAGTCCAAAAGACATCTCTGCCTATTAATGACATTTTACTGCCTTATAATTTTCTTTTGTTCCTTTTTCTCGTATTTCATTCATGTGGGGGATTGTTGTGTGTTTGGACATATATATTGGTGTGAATGAAATACACTCAACAAGCCCCTTTAGCATAGTGGTAAATTTTGAGGTTACTTTGGTTGAGGTCAGGTTCAAGTCCCACTAAGAGCATTTAGGAGGATTTGGGGACATTTATACCTAAATTGATATATAAATATTATATATTATATCAAGACCTGGGACTTGGGTCTTGGGTCCAAAAATCAGTTAATTTTTAAATTCGTTTTATTTAATTTTTAAATTTTATTTTTTAATTCATATCAAAACACGTTTTTTAGTTTATATTAAAATATTATTACCCCAAAATGGTCAAATTGACACCCTTCAACCGGCCAACATTGTCACGATCATTGGCCATGATAAAAAAAACACCCTTTTTTTGTCACGATCAATGACCGTGATAAGATCGCGAAAAAATCTTATCACGGTCATTGATCGTGACAAGTACAGTTGTCACGGACTTGTCACGGCCATTGACTGTGACAACACCGTGACAATCCTATAATGTTATCACGATCAATGACCGTGACATGTCCGTGATAATTTTGTGAGTAAAAAACCCTTCCCTTTTTTTTCCCACCGATTTCTGTTCCCTCCATTTCTCTCTCTCTCTCTCTCTCTAAGCGACTGCACTCTCTCTCTCTACGATTTTGGTATATTTTCTCTCTCTATTTCTCTTCCATTTATGTATATGTGTGTGTGTGTGTAAATGTGCATGTGTGTGGTGTATATATATGTGGGGGGGGGGGGGGCACTCTCTGTGTGTGTATATATGTGTATGTGTGTGTGTGTGTGCGCATGTGTGGTGGGCAGTGGTAGGGGGGGTAGGGGGTAGGGCTGGGGGTGGGCAGGGGGTGTGTATATGTGCGTGTGTGTGTGTGTGTTTAATTAATTTTATTAGTTCATTAGATATTGCCGTCATATTGTAGTGCCCCTTGTAAAAGAATTGATTGATTAAATATTGATTGGTTGTTAATTTTTTTAGTAAATTAATAATTAGTGCCTTTTTCATATGCAAGTAGGATTGCCCCTTATTGTAAATTAGTAAATTAGTAATTGTATAATTTAATTGTTAGTTTAATTAATAAAAAAAATTAATTGAGTAGATGAATTAGAAGGAGTACGGGGTACACATTTGTTGTTGCCATTGCGGTTGAATTGTAGTGGATCGATGTTCGGTTGGTTAATTTTAAAAGTGGCATGACCACTGGATTATTGTCCATATGGGGGTGGGATTTTTCAAATTTTTTTAAAAATTACTTTGTATCACGAACAATATATATATAATATGATAATTAAATGAAACATACTTGAAATTACATATAGATCGCATAGATTCTAGCCTTCTAGTTCTTATGCGTACGCATTCAATAGCCCTTAGACCCGTTCGAGAGTCATCACCCCTGTAATGAGATCTCTCGAATTGTCCCGTTTGGACAGTTTGGGACTGCATAATTTCTGTATAATAATATTCTTAGTGGCTTAAAGTTGTTACTTTTGGAGGAAGTTCTGCACTCGTATCCTAATGTTCTCTGGGTACATACTAGATTGACAAGTGTGAATGTTATTTCAATTGATCAATTGAAATAACACTCACACTTGCTAATCTACGTCGTGTACTTGGATAACTACGGGGATATGCTGTCGAATTTGTATGAAATCGTAACAATGTGCATGAGCTGTTAAGTATATTACATAAATATGTGGTCTTGTATGGGATAGGACCACTCACCCTATAGAGGAGATGGAGGAAATAGGAATTTCTATTATAAATTGAATTTGAATTTGAAATTTAAAAATCGAATATAAATAAGACATAATTAAATGAAGCATACTATAAATCTATGCTTTGTTTATACTAATCCATGAATATACGCTTCTTATCTTTAATAGGTGATTAGTTGTGGTACCTGTGATGGGATATCCGAAATACAAAAAGTGGATGAGTGAGAAAAATAGAATGGGGGATTGTGACACCCCTCTTATTAAATAAGAGGTGGCCAACCCGATATTCCAAATAATACAGGAATCATAGATGGTCCATTCTTAGCATCACTATCGTTAAAATAAATATATGAGATAACCATCAATTATTTTAGAAAACGGATGTAAAAATATTTATAAATTTAAAGAAAATTCTTTAGATAGTCCAATTTAAAGAGGTGAATGAAAGAAAATGAATAATTACATTCATTCACCATATAATAACCGAATAAGCTGTCGATTTACAACCCAAAATAAGCAGGTTACACCGAGTATTAAAATGAATATCACAATATATTTAATAAGTACAAAAACTTGGGCGACACGCCCGAATTGTGTAAACTGATCATAGTTAGAGTACAAAAGATCGAAGCGTCTATAACAAATATCCTCAACATCCGCAAAATGCTATAGCTCAGTGACACTTGGATGGAAGGGTCATTACGGGCGTCCTTGCGGCGGAGCACCTTGGCGTGAGGAGAATTCATGCAAAAACAAGAGATATAAACGGGTCAGGGCCTGATTTGATATGATCATCATGTGAATAAAATGCATGACAATTATGAATATCAATCATCATGAATAAGCTTATCTCGCTCTCCACAATTAATAATAGTCCTCACCTCTCAATCTAAATTCACAACCTAACCTAATTTCAATAACAATGATGAGTATTCTTATGCAAGAGAATATAATACAATTTCACTTGATAAGATTCCATTTCCATTTAACACATTATGACTTATCAAGTCTATTGCTCATTAGGAACTTATTCCCAACACAGTTAATTTCGTAAAATGTTTCACCATTTATAAAATACCACTTTCATAAGAATAGTTATACTCACAACATATAACGATTCTAAGACCATCCTTCTGGGAGTCACCCCACTGGATGCGCCCTTAAATAACTATCATCTTCCAGGGCCTATCACCAGGACAACCTGGGCATCCTAAATCGTGTGACGTTGGGAAGTGACCATACACCTTCATAACCATACCCGAAATTACCTCACTTCGAAAAAAATAACAACACAATATATTAACCGTTCCTGTGGCCGAGGACTATATTTACCCTGCATTCACTAGCTAGGGGATTTCAGCTCATGCGCGTAACTTCCCTTATGATAGCATTCAGAGAGGTATGTATATACAATTCATCATTCACAAAACATGCCAATTTAGAATGTACATTACATTTTGTCCGGAGCCATAAGCGTTTAATGATATAATTGTAAACCTCAATATTACGTTTAATGATAGTCTCCGAGAGTTAAAAACATCCCGATACCAAATATAATACACCTCATATAAGTATCTAGAATTCCAAAATTATTTACTCCTACTTTTCCTAGTCTCAAACTAGCTTACTAAAGGAAGAGACTACCCTAACTGAAGCACCTTATACTCTCGACTCACTTGAGTCTACGTTGTATAAGTGCTCATCTAGTTTGGAAATTGTGACAAAATTTGTTTCCCATCCCCTAGATACCAAAGAACCTCAGATTCTTCTCCTGATGCCTCATTTGATTCATTTAAAGGCAAATTCTCAACCATCACACAGACCAGTATTGCATACATTTTATATATTGCATTAATTGCTTATGTGAGTTAATTCCCTTTTAGAATAAGTTTTTATTAATTTTTGGGATTTTTTAAACAATTTTTAATTGATTTTTAAGAAATTAAAAGTTGGGTTTTAAAACATTTGGGGTCACTATGCTAATATTGGTTTTATCATTTCTTACCTGAATGTTTGGTTGGGTAGAATTCAAAAGCGCTTGAGACTTGAGTGTGTGTGTAATTAAGTTTACATACGCGTTTTTTAGTTGATCTGAGCCTTACATCTCTCAACATTATGACGGTTTGATTTGTGTTTATTGTTAGACTCAGAAGCTGTACGCAATATCATCCCTTGGATATTTTTTATCAACGTTCTGCATGCGTTGTATCCCAATCCATGTGAACCCTCTTTACACCAATCATAAAGCGTTTAATCTACAACTCATGTTAAACCGTTGGATGAAAGTCAAATGCCAATGACCAAATCTTAGCCATTAGATTTGAGCTGATATTCTTGAACCTTCATTGCTTAGTATAAAAGGAGGTTGAGCCTCTGCATTTCAAAAACTTTTGCTAGTTCGTCAAACTGAGAGAGAGATAAGAGATAGAGAAGAGAGATAAAGAGAGAGAGAGAAACAAGAGAGAAAACAAACCCTAATCTCGTTTCAAACCCAAAATTCATTTTAGATCCAAAACCAAACCTAAGTGTGTGAGAGTTATTTTGGATATGGTTTGAAGCCTGTTCGTGGTTTGAATCCTCTGAGTTCGAGATCTTTTAACCAACTTAAACATTTTAAGTTTGATCTCTATTTTTTTATACAAACTATAGATCTTGCTATTTTATGTCATATTACACTTAAATATGCATTATTTCGTTTCTCATCTTGAGAAATCATATTTGTTGATTATTTTTTTTGTAAATGTTTTTCACAACTCAAGAGTCAACAAATTTATTTTATGTTTCTAGTTCTTATGAAACAAGACTTCTGATCTAGTTGGAATCGCAATCGATGGTTTATAATTTTAAAAAACGTTTTCAAAACCCTTTGAAATTGTTTAAGACCTTGACCGTTTTTCGAGCAAGGTAACTGTAGACACCCCATTCTGTTACCCCTCCACTCTCCTTAGGTCCCCAGTACCTCCACTCATCACTGTAAACCCAGGTCACTTCCCGAGTACTGACTTAGAAGCCATCGGGCACCCCCATGGCTCAGTTTGACCTAAAAGTCAAACTCCTCATCTCGACTGAGACTCAATGAATCTTCAAAGGGCACTGAATACCCTTTCCAATGGTCCGCCCCGTGCACGATTCCAACTTACCATGAAGACGAACACGCCGTGTGCATCCGAAACCTGACCCAGAGGCCACCGGGAACTCCCGGGCTCTGTTTGACCTATGTCTACCCTTTAGCTCGACCGAGGCTAAATGAATCTTCGAAGGGCACTGAATACACTTTCCAACGGTCCATCCCGTGCGCAATTCCAACTTTCCATGCGGACGAACGATTCGTTTGACTCCGAGATGCTACCGAGCGCTTCCCGGGCCCGGTTGACCAAAGTCAACTCTCCAAACCGGGTCAAACTCTTTGGAATGTCGAAGTACATCTCCTAACCTTTCTAACGGTATGCTTTGTGCGCGATTCGAACTTACCATGCGGACGAACGCGCCATTTGCGTCCGCGCGATTCCCCGTCCAATGGACCGACAAACGCTTCCGAGCCACATTTGACCCAAAGTCAACTACCGAACTCGGGAGCGTTCCAAAGGACTTTCTAAGGTCTCTGAATTACCTTTCCGACGGTATGCCCCATGCGCGATTCTGACCAACGGTTTGCCCTCGACGACCAATTTTTCAAAAAAGCCTGAGACACACTGCCAAATGGCAGGTCCCAGATCCTGCCTATCGGCACCTGCCGATAGGTAGTGCCATGACAGGGCCGATTGGCAGTCCCCTGGGGTTATAAAAGGAGGCTTTTGCCTCATTTGCAGGGGGAGCCCAGATCTGATAGAAATCTCTCTGAACGAATCCCAGAAACCTCTCTCGAAGGCAGCGTGATTTCAACTTCCAAATCCTCTTTTTACTTCCACTTTCCATCATCCTCTTCATCAAAATTGGTGAATTAACCACTCTCCATCATCATCCAAGCTCAGGGGCTGCTCTCCAACATTCAAGATCAAGCTCAAGATCTTCAAGAAGGTCCAACTTTCTCAAACTCTCTCTCTTAAATTCTCTTGAATTCCCAATAACTTGTTTTCTTACTTAGCACTTTTATAATCTCATCTCACACATCCTAATATACTTTTTATTTAGTATTATTTCAAATCTCTTATTTTCATATAAATAAAAAACCCAAAACAAGAAAAAGAGGGTTTGCTCATAAATTCCAAGTAGGGATTCTCACACTTTTTTCCACACTTTTCTCACTACTAAAACACCTTTTCTACACACACACACACACACACACTTACAAATAAGAGATCCCACATTTGGATTTATGGGATAAACCCCACCCCCCTTTGCTTTGCATGCGAACTACGTGGACTTTGATGCCTTTATAGGCTACGTAGGCGTCTCGGGGTAAAACTCGAGACTCGAGTCCTTTCTCTCACTTTTTCTCTCATTTCATATTCTCTAAATCCATTTTTCTTATATATATCCTTAATCTTAGTAACACATTACTCCATGTGCGTTATCGTTCTCTTATAGCGATCAACGTAGGGGTAATCGCGTAAATCTTATCTTTCTAACACTATCCTTATATCTTCCTACGGATGACTCGCTTTATCTTTTCAATGATACAAGCCGAGGATTCCTACCTCCATTCTATATATACACATTCACACATCTCACGGGGGGAAACATAAAGGAACATAGAAAATATCCATTAGAGACCTAAAGGGCGGAATGGGTGCCTAACACCTTCCCATTTCGTAACTAAGCCTCCGAACCCTTTTCGAATCATTTTGGTTTCGCACGCACCAGTATGTCTTTGGAAGCCATCCTATGGGGTGGCTTCCCCTTTTTCTTTTGTCTGTTTTGAGTAAAATAGACTGGCGACTCTGAATATCTCTACATCTCTACACCTCACAAAATCGATGCCGGCCGAAGCGCTCTCCCGAGAGGGGATGCGCGGGACCCGAAGGTTTCCTCCTCCCTCCGCGGCGGGGATCGACGGGGATGGCCACAGTGGCGACTCCGCTAGGGAGTTTATTTATTTTGAGGGCTTGACTCTATTTACATGGATGCTATATTTGTTTATGCTCCCCCCTATCTGCATGTTCCCCTTTCTCACATGTGTATCCCATGCTTATGCTTATGTTCACACACTTGTATAAAATTCTCCATGAACACTTCACACCACGTACACCTAGGGTCACATATATTCCCATGTTGCACGCATCACCTATCTATACTTGGCTTACCTTTTGGGGTACTTGTACTTCGTTCCCGGTTTGGCATAATCAAAGAAAGGAATTCTCATCATAATCTACTAATAAGAGAATCATGCATGATTCACACGACATCACCAAAGAGCATTGATATTGACCAAATTTTGCCCAATAAATGGAAGGTCACTTCGTGATGGGCGCTGGTCCGGCAGGTCGCAGTTAGCCTAAGCGATATGACTCTCACCTTCCATTGGCCAAGTACCTTCGACGTATATCGAACGGTTCCCCCGTATCGCACCGCTTGACCGAAGTCATGACGGGAGGTATATCGCAGGGAATTCGTTCATGTACGCCGAGTATATCGAATTCTCTCTCACACGTACCGT
This sequence comes from Sambucus nigra, assembly GCA_949130495.1. Classification (NCBI taxonomy): domain Eukaryota; kingdom Viridiplantae; phylum Streptophyta; class Magnoliopsida; order Dipsacales; family Adoxaceae; genus Sambucus; species Sambucus nigra. The sequence goes on from OX422207.1 coordinate 812,014,500, forward strand.
CCTCACGAGGTATATGGTGAGGCAATTCACGTACACTCGGGTATATCAAATGGCTTGTCCACACGTACCGATTGCCCGCAAGAGCAAGACGTATATCGTGGAAGTCACGCCAAAGGGGGAACCCATGTCGATTCACCCAACCAACTGCATACCCGTATATAGGCGTCAACCCTAGGACACGCACTTTAGATTACCGGTTTCAACCCGAAACTCTACCAAAATTCCGGGTCGATCTCTCGCCCAATTATCGCGCATTTTTTAAAACAGGACTCTGTCTGCGAGCCTGGTTACAAGTCCAAACCGTAGCTTCGCGTATACTAAGAACCCCACTTTTCCAGGCTCGGATCCCGTCCGGCATTGCATTTAGGAGAATTAAATACAAATGAGAACATAATAATCACAATAATCATGCTGAGTTCCATCTCCAAAAAAAAAAAAAAACATTTCTCCCTTTTTATCAAAAATCCAAAAACATTTCTCCCTTTTTATCAAAAATCCAAAAACATTTCTCCATTTTTATCAAAAATCCAAAAATGGTTCCTCCCCTTTTCTCAAAAATAAATCTTATCCTGCGTCTTTTCAGGTTGATCGCACGCCCTTGGCCTGTCTCCCTATTGGCTTAGGTCTTCAATCAAATAACCTCGAAGTTTCATCTTCTCCTCTACTACTTCTTCCGAATCTGAAATCCATCCATCTTCCATAGAGAATGCATATCAAGCACCAATCATATAACCAGATCTGCCGACTGTCCTAGCTCAGCTCGTAGTCAAGATTGACAACCTCCAAGCTGAGGTCCAAGAAATGCAACGAAACCAAGGTCCTATTCCTCAAGAGCCTGAGACCCTGTTCCCTCGTGCCATGGGTCCACCCGAGCCCATCTGGGTCCCGGAAGAATATCATCACGCTCCACGTGCCATTCTACCAATGGGCCGTCGCCTGCCCAGCTTCCGATGCCAAACATTTCCCAGCCTGTGGCTAACCTGCCTGTGGTCGCTGATCCAAAAGAGGAGGAGTTGAACAAAGTCAAAGAGGATCTCAAGATGCTCACCAAGAAGATTGATCAAGTCAGGATCTCTGAAAATTACATGGACTACACCCATATGTCTCCTTATCCAAAAGCAAGGTTACCCGAGAAGTTCAAGATGCCAAATATCGAGAAGTTCGGAGGGAGTGGTCCCCCAATTGTTCATCTTCGCAGTTATCATCGTTCCATGACTCTGCTAGGGGCTTTCGAAGAAGTAATGGCCCAACTGTTTCAACAAACTTTGAAGGACAGTGCCCTCCGATGGTTTTTATCTCTTGAGAAATCCAGAGTCCGTAGCTGGGAGGATGTAGCCTGAGAATTCATATCGCAGCACAAATATAATAAAGAGCTTGAGGTCACCCGCCGTGTTTTAGAATTGATCAAATAAAACTCCGGAGAATCAGTCAGTAAATTTATAGCCCGATGGAGGGAAAAAGCAGCTACCATGACTAATCGACCGTCTGAAGAAGAACAAGTCAGCACAGTGAAGAAGAATTTCTTGCCCCATGTCCGAGCAACCATGGGAGGAAAGTACTACCCCCATTTTTGAGCTCTCAGAGAAGCAGGAGTGGAAATCGAAGAAGGTCTTGCCAAAACAGAAGTTGAACCGAAGAAGGTGTCCGGACAGTTCACCCCTCGAAAATATGACAAGCCTGCCAATGCTACAGTTTCAACCATCAACAACATCTCTCAACTAACCACATCATGGGCACCAGAAAGTCGACCTACTCCCATCCGAAGGGAATACATCGAGCTTCATGCTCCCCTCTCCAAAGCCTACCAAGCCCTGTTAAGCCAAAATCTTATAAAACCCTTGGATCCACGTCCATTACCCAACCCACTTCCCAGAAACTTCAATACCGATGCTCATTGCGCCTTTCACCAAACAGTTGGCCATACCACCGACCAATGCTTCCACCTTCAGAACATAATCCAATATCTCATTGACCGGAGTGTTATCGCCCCACCGGCTAATCCTAAGCCAAACACTACTCATAACCCCCTACCAAATCACACTAATGCCATCTTCTTAGAAGAAAACCCGGATTTTGTTCCATCAACTCAAATCACACCCCTATACCCCCCTAAACCTCTTCTAATTTGCCCATATTTCCTCCTACACCCTACTAGCTTCGCTGATCAAGCACTGTCACTCCTTACCAGGGCCTGCATCACTGTTCGTACCCGTTCCAAAAGTAGAAGTATGGAATTATCAGATGTGTTGAACCAACTCCTAGAGTTCGGGCTGAAATTGCCCTCACAAATGATGGTCGACTTCTAGAGGTTCCGTACGTTATTTTTGGAAGCACAAAAATGGGCCCGGGAATCAGATAGATGGGTGGTACCAACCGACGAAGTCAGCTTGGATGATGTTATCCAGATCATGTCGGAAGCATTCACGCAAACCAACAGCATTTGCAGTATCACTGAGTTACTGGACACTTTGAAGCTACAAGGGCGCCTGGTCCCTTGACCCTTACATATCCCCACAGAATGGGAAAACTTATACGAAAAAGCCGTTGAGGTCGTGGAATGCATTGATTTTGCAGCGGAAAATTGAATTGTTGCTGCCGGATGGGGGGAAGAACTCGAAGATTCAAGCGTAAAATAAGTTTCAGAAAGAGCTAACCCTGTAACCGATATGTGTGGGATGATATCATTTGAAGAACTCCTCGGAGAAATAGATAAGGTGGCAGAACAACCTGAAATTGATGAGGAAACTGGATTTAAGTTTTTACCCTCTTCAGTAAATCACATGACCAGCAAATGACAAGGGGAAGGGCATTGAAAACCTTCCTATGCCAGAAATGACTATTGAGGAAAGCAAGATCCTCGATCAACTGAAGAAAACTCAAGCTAACATCACTCTATGGGGGCTTTTCATGTCTTCCCAGCTACACAAAAATGCTTTGATCAAATTGCTCACTGGACCCATAGTTCCTCCCTCTACCACACCCGAAGAAGCGGTGAACCAGGTCAGATCCTTGACCTCTACCTGAATGCTGTCCTTTTCTGAAGAAGAAATCCCCAAAATTGGGCCAAATCACAATCATGCACTCAATATTTTCGTCGAAGTTATGGAAAAGGCCGTACCACTTTCTCTCGTTGATAACGGATCCTCTTTGAATGTCTGCCCACTGAGAACCTTCAAATGTTTAGGCCTGAAAGAAAGCGACCTCGCTCCAACCTCCGCCGCTGTGCGTGCCTACGATAATGCCCGCCGTGAGGTGATGGGATCCATAAAACTTACAATAGGGGTTGGACCTATAAACCCTATCGTTGAATTCCAAGTCATAGACATCCCAGATTATTTCAACATATTGCTCGGACGCCCCTGGCTCCACAGTATAAGGGGTGTGTCTTCCTCACTCCATCTGAAATTGAAGTTCTTCGCCGATGGGCGAGTCATCACCATCCTGGTGACGGCGGTAACGCCGAGGGTGCAAGCACTAACAGTCCAATTCTCGAGATACAGCATGGTTCAAATGATATGCTCCTATCAGGTTTCCGAGTTGAACCATCCCTACTCCCGGTAGGGGACGATTTCAAAGAAAGGGTTTGTCTAGAATATGACCCTCATGGCAATGTCAATGTGATTCAGATGTTCAGAAACATGCACTTCATGCCCAGACTGGGGCTAGGACAAAGGCAGCAGGGGATACTTGAGCCCATCGAACTGAAGAAAGCTTTCCCTCCTTGCGGCTTGGGATATCAACCATCAGAATCAGAACTCAGAATGATCCGCCAGACTCGATCAAAGAGAAGGTTAGACCTCGTCCGTACTATCTCGGGAGATTCTTTAAATGGATGATTCATCAAAGAGCGCGAGGATTTCCCCTTTTACGGTTTTCCAGAATCGTGGTATGACCATACAGATAAGAAGATGAAGCCTAGAATGGAGATCTTCTTCGAAGATAGCTACCCATGGGCCGAAAGTAACCAATACCCGACACAATCGCTTATCAAAGATACTGAAGAGACTAAGGAGGGCGACTCCGAAGATTCCTTCAAGCTGCAGACACTGGGCTGACACTCTGCATGGTTCATTCAGGCACTACATCACTGGATCCCTCTCATCTGATCAAAGCCATTGATACACCTCTCCTCAACTGGCATGCTGCGCCAGTTTTGCCTCTTGAAATCCCACCTAACCCCAATGTTTACCCTATTTCTTCTACTGTTGTCCATCCTTGCTCAAATGTAATCGAAACCTCTTTTGATGAGGTTCTCAATGATGTTTTTCCTATCAATGAAATAAACGAAGATTTTGAGTATCTTGTTGTGCCTTACATTAATTGTGTAGATTCTAATGAAACTTTTGATGCTGATGATTTTGCAAATGAATAATTCTTAACTGATCTAAATAAGGTTAATAATAAATTCTAGTAGCCAACTGTGCGAGATTAGGATAGGGGCCACCCTTAACGAGCATGAGCATGCACAACTTGAAGAATTGCTAAAGGAGTTCGTGGATGTTTTCGCATGGTCCTACGACGATATGCCCGGTATTGATCCCGAAATAGCTCAGCACGAGATCCCCACTCTCCCAGATTCCAGGCCAGTTAAATAAAAATTGAGGAAACTCCGCACCGAATGGTCGCTCAAGGTCAAAGAAGAGGTTATCAAACAGTTAAACGTGGGTTTCATTCGAGTGATCGAATATCCCACGTGGCTAGCCAACATTGTACCTGTATCAAAATCAGGAGGAAAGGTTCGAATGTGTGTGGACTATCTAGATTTGAACAAAGCCTCTCCGAAGGATGATTATCCGCTACCCAACATCGACATGATCGTTGATAACACAACCAGTCATGCTCTCAAGTCATTCGTCGACGGGTTTGCCGGATACAACCAAATCAAGATGCACCCGATCATCAAGAGAAAACCGCATTCATCACCCCATGGGGAACCTTTTGTTACACCATCATGCCATTCGGTCTCAAGAATGCTGGGGCTACCTACCAAAGGGCCGCCACAACCATCCTGCATGATTTAATTCACAAAGAGGTCAAGGTTTATGTGGATGATATGATTATCAAGTCCAAAACCAGAGAAGGTCATGTTCCCGCTCTCCGGAAGTTCTTCGAATGATTGCGACAGTATCAGATGCGACTTAATCCATAAAAGTGTGTCTTCGGCGTTACAAAAGGAAAACTCTTAGGATTCATGGTCAGTAAGAGGGGAATAGAAGCAGATCCCGCCAAACTAAAAGCCATACTTGAGATGCCACCTTCCCGAACAGAGAAAGAAGTCCGAGGTTTCCTTGAAAGTTACAATATATCAGTCGGTTCATCAGCCAGTTAACCTCCATCTGTGAACCAATCTTCAAGCTCCTCCGAAAAGATTCCACCAAGGTTTGGAACGAGGCCTGCCAAGAAGCTTTTAACCGAATCAAACAATACCTAACCCAGCCTCCAGTTCTCATGCCACCACAACCTGGTCTCCCTTTGCTCCTGCACCTAACCATAACCGACACTACAGCTGGGGCTTTGCTAGCCCAATACCTTGAGGACTCCCGCAAATAAAGAGCCGTCTATTATGCCAATCGCAAATTAGCCGGGTACGAGGTCAACTACACTGCTTTGGAAAAAACATGCGTCGCGCTTGTTTGGGTCACCTAAAAGTTGCGACACTATATGCTCGCCTTCCCCATCAAACTTATATCCCGAATGGATCCCATCAAATACCTGCTCGAAAAACCCGCTTTGTCCAGCCGAATGGCCCGATGGTTAATGCTCCTAACCGAGTTTGATATCGTGTACGTCACGCAGAAAGCCGTTAAAGGAAGATCCATCTCTGACTACCTCGCTGACTACCCTGTGGAAGAAGCAGATGTTTGGATCTCTGAATTCCCAGATGAAAATGTCCTCTGCACCACTCAAGACTGCCGCCGATGGAAAATATTCTTCGATGGAGCAGCCAATAAAAAGGGATATGGCATTAGGATAATACTGGTCTCCCCAAATGACTCTCATACTCCCATGGCCATAAAATTGGATTTCCCTTGCACCAACAACATGATGGAATACGAGGCATGCTCAGTGGGCCTCAAAGTTGCTCTCGAAAAGGGTATTCAACGCCTTGATGTCTACGGGGATTCTGCCCTTATCATCGGTCAAGTGCTCAGAAAATGGAAAGTCAAGGACGAAAAGCTTTCCCCCTTTCATGCCCAATTACAAGAGTTGGCCTCCCAATTTCAAGATATCACCTTCCATTACCTACCCCGAGCAAGGAATAACCTAGCCGATGCTCTCGCTACTTTGGCCTCCATGGTCGACATGCCTAAGGGAATAACAATGACCCCCTTCCTAGTTCAAAAGCAAAACAAACCTACTCATTGCTACCACATTGAGCTTGCCACCTCAGAAGACCCTGAACTAACCAATTACTGGTACTATGATATCTGGTGCCTCCTCAGGTACGGTAGGTATCCCAAGGGTTGCAACAAGAATGACCGAGATACCCTCTGAAGGCTGGCCTCTCAATACATCATATGTCATAAAGCACTACTCAAGAGGAATTTCGATGGAACTCATTTGCATTGTATCGCAGGGGCTGACATTGAAAGGATAATGCAGGAAATCCACAATGGGGAATGCGGGCGCCACATGAACGGTCATATACTTGCCAAGAAGATCATCCGACAGGGCTACTATTGGACCACCATGGCCTATGATTGCACCGCCTATGTTAGGAGATGCCCTAAATGCCAACAGTTCTCCAACCTCTAATACCTACCTCCACGCGAGTTATATAACATGACTTCTCCCTGGCCATTATCCACCTGGGGTATCGACATCATAGGAAGGGTTACGCCAAAAGCGTCAAATAGGCATGAGTTCATCCTGGTCGCCATCGATTACTTCACCAAATGGGTCGAAGCTGAGTCATACGCAGTATTAAATGCCAAGAAGGTAGCCAAATTCATTAAGAAGAATATCATCTGTCGATATGGGGTCCCGCACGAGCTAGTGTCAGATAACGGTTTGCACTTCGAGGCAGAAGTCACGAAAGTAGTCAATGAGTACGGGATTCAGAGACACAAATCTTCTCCCTACCGACCTCAGACCAATGGTGCGGTTGAAGCCGCCAACAAAAACCTCAAAGCCATCATCAGCAAGATGACCGAAAGTTGTAGGGATTGGTCCGACCGGATCCCATATGCCCTCTGGGGCTATCGAACCTCAATCCGAGCTTCTACCGGGGCTACCCCTTACTCCCTGGTCTACGGCATGGAGGCGGTCCTACCTGTGGAGCTAGAAATACCCTCGCTACGCGTCATGCTTGAAAGCAAGATTAGTGAAGAAGACTGGTGCCAAAGCCGTCTTGATGAGTTAGCCCTCCTAGATGAAAGAAGGTTGAAATCACTATACCACATACAGGGGTATCATCACCGAATAGCGCGATCATTCAATAAGAAAGTCAAGGACCGCGGTGTCCAGGAGGGAGATTTGGTCCTCAAAGAGATAATAGAACCCATTTGGGACCCCAGAGGAAAATTCAAGCCCAATTGGAGCGGCCCTTACATTGTGAAGAAGATCTTGTCCGGCGGTGCCGCCATGCTCACTGACCTGGATGGCGAAGAGATGTCTCGTCCAGTTAATCTGGACCATCTCAAGAAATTCTACCCCTAGTCCGAAATCTAGGCACACTACGACTCTTCTCATCCCCCTTTTGTTATATATATCTTCATTTCCCTCTACCCAGAACTACGTGGGCCTGATCCTCTGCAAAAACTATTTTTAAACTGATGAGAACTTTTTTTCAAACCCCAGAGGTACGTAGGCAACTCATACTCCTCACATGAGCACGTCCCCTTCTTTTTTCACAAAATACCATTATTTTCTTACCTCCGAGAACGATAGTTCATTCTAAACATATACTTGAACAAAAGGATTATGTATGCCTTAGCGATTAGTATAGATAATTCAAAATGCAAAATTCATCGAAAGGCACAGCTGGATGATCAGAAACTTGTTTATTTCATTAAATAAGAAACTACAGTACATATTGCATAAGAAAAAGGAGCGGATAACTCCCTTCCCCCTACTACCGTAAAAACCAAACAAAATCCCCCACATCTGCCACATAAATAAACTCCCCAGGAGTCCTACCCACAGCTACCCGAAGAGCCTGCACCCTCATCATCTACATCCTGAGGACACTAAGTTTCCCCTGCCTGAATAGAGTGTCGAAGACACTTCATGGATCGATGAGCCTTAACCATCTTTGAAAAAACCAAAATACCCCCTTCCATGGAGTCAGATAAAACAAACCACCTCTGACCAGTCTCTACTGTCAACATCTTGCTGACTACGTTTCTCCACAACCACCTCATATAATCTTTGGGGACATGGCAAACCTTCCCAACAGACTGAGAGGGACGGGTCGATGGACGCCGATTTTCCCACAGAGATCCAAGCAACAAACGCAGGCGCTCAGTCAAATCTTCTACTGGAAAAAAATTCGAGGTCCGAGGGGGCACGACCTGCGCCCAGCAAAATTGGCGCAAAAGTCGCCAAGGAAAATAAAAAGAGGTCTGCTTGAGACCAACCAACCGCACATATGAATATTCTCCTAGATCCAGAACAGGCTGTAAATACCCCCACCAAGGCACTGACCAATACAATCCACGAGCCCCATGCTCCACAAACCAATTCTCCGAGTTCTCGACATACAGGCCTATGCTGATGAAGTAACGTGAAAAGAAGTTGGGTAAAGTCGACAAAGGATATTCTGGAGGAGTTGACAAGCGAAATCTTTCAGACAACCACATGAACAGCATCACAGGGCTACCCCTCAAAAAGTCAGAACGACCTTCTCTCCAGGCATCCAGGCCATTAAGAGTCTCCGCCAATATCACCGCCGCAGGATTGCGATGGTATGACATCCATGAGGTAATGGCTGCAAGTTGGGGGTCCATTCGCACTTCCCCAGTCACCAACAACAATTTTGAAACCAAGCCCAGAACAACGGCTCCTGCATAGCCAGCATCACTAACCTCCCGCAAATGCACGGACTGCAACACCACCGGGAGGGAGATCAATCCTCTAGAAACCAATGACCTGGCCGCCAAAGGCGAGATATAGAGAAGCCCGACCAAAAAATCTCTAGGAGAACAGGAAAATTGGGGCAAAGCCGCGGCGACTCTAGGATTCACACCTAGCATGGCAGAAAATTCCTTGTAGGTAGGACAAACTTCTTCCAACCTAAAGCGGAATACATGGTCTTCGGGGTACTAGAATTGTACCGCCGCTGTCAGCATATTCCACTCAAAGGGCAGATTGCGCCACAAGGAAACCCGACGCATGTTAAAGGCATCATAGTCGACATTATAAGAGCACATAGCTTCCAAGGCTTCTAGGTAGTTGACAAACTCAATGCTACCGGGGAGAGCCATCTCGCAAGACTAAAAGATGATGGGTAAGTATGAAGAATGCAAAAGGTGTGAGGAAAACACTCCACCCTCCTCCCTTTTTATACTTAAAAATCCTCACAAGAGACATAATCCCTGCAGAAATCAGGGGGTATCTTACCCCACAAGGTATAAAAAGCTGAAGAGGGTGCCAATCAAAGCCTTCAAAATGATGGGACTGGACTGAACTGCCGATAGGCAGGCCAGGGTGCTTGCCGATCGGCAACCCCCCTTTTTTGGAAATTTCCTCCTTTCCTCTTTTGTAAAATCAGAAAACTCCATAAAAATAAATTGATATTCTCAAAAGAATTTCAAGAATCCTGTTCCCTCCTTATGGGATTCCCCGTTTTGAATAAAGTAACTTTGCTTCAAAAAATTCCAAAAATATTCATTTTTTATGGTCTCAGCAACAAAGTTAAAAAGAACATGTGCATGCATTCATTCATTAGGATAATAAAGAGATAATAAAAAACTCCATTGCATTGCATATATATTATTTTCTGTGTTATATCATTTTGCAGGAAATAAAAAGCCAAAAACAAATGGGACTCAGCCCAAACCCACACTTTCTCTCTCTCTCTCCCCCTCTCTCAAGAATTTCCACCCCTGCGACACGCTCTCTTCCCCGCTAACCCCTCTACCCGAGCCAGAGTCTCCCCCAGACGAGGCTGACGACACCAAACAAGAAGGAACAGGAACAACATCCCGAATGTGGGCAGTCGCCGATGATATCCAATCTCTGATGTCCCTCAGCCAAGTGGTCGACACCCGGATTTTCTGCAAGGAAAAGGACAAATCAGTATCAAGCAAAAAGAAATCAAAAAGAGTAAAAGGGGCCGAAAGGTTTACCGCAGGAAGAAGAACCTCCTCTATCAAACCCAGCTCCTTCGGATCCATCGCAAGGGGACGGTGCAGCATCGGCACTATCCCTCCATCAGATCACCAGATTTTGTACGAGGGAGTATGCAGCCGAACAAAAAGGACCTTTGAAGTCGCCGCCACCGCAGGTGCCGACGGACCACCACCGTTGTGGGAAGACCCCACCACCCGACTCAAACCAGCAGGAGGGAAAGGCAAGGCATCATGGATGCTGGGTGCCATCAACCAGCTTGTAACAAAGTCCATATAGTCATATGGCGCGGCCGTATCAGCATATAACGCATAAGACTCGCCGATCATCGCCGCGATCCTCTCATCCTCCGACAATTGTCGCTCTCGCCTCATAGAAGTAGGAGGCTGCGCGGGAGGCACCACCACCTCCTCCTCAGAAATCTGATGAATCACCCTCTCCCCGAGGTACCAGGAATGGACGAACTCATGCGCCAACAAACGCCTCATTTGCGCGTTCACCCCAGTCACCCACGTATCCTGAATGGCGGTCCCCCAAGGATAAAAGGTCACCTGAAAATCCCCAAGTAGGCATAAGTCAATACAAAATCAGAAGGTGCAAAAAAAAAAAAAACTAAGGCTGAAATGGAAAGAGCCTTACCCTACCACAGGTCAGGGCATTCAAGACCTGACGCACCGCCTCTAGGGAGAGAGATCCCTTCGACTATCGATTGGCCTTACGCCACCGGTACAAACGACAGAAGTCCCCAACGGTGTCGTTCTTCAGAGCAATCACCGGGGTGTTGCACCCAATCACCTCATAGAACCACGTCTGAATTCACAAGCAAAAAGAGACGCATAAAGAAAATGCGAATGCATGAAAGTGAAATGCGAATGCATGAAAGGAAAATGCACAAAGTAAAGAATACCTCAAGGAGATACGTGGCTCCAGTAAAAGTCTACTGGCAGCACCGGCTGAACTCATCCAAAGAAGAATAAAGGGTCGCCAAGGTTAGACTCCCCCAATCATAGAAAGGGATGTTCGAAAACATCCTCAAGTATGGCAAAAACCACAAATGGACGACGTCGCCGCTCGACGCCACCATAAAACCTCCCAGCACCAACAAAATGAATAACCGGGCCATCTGCGTCACTTGCAGCCCGTCCTCCAAATCAATCACCCTGCTCAGCAGAACATCCTTCAGCAAGGACAGCCGGATAGAATCTCCAGAAATTATCCTCCTCACATCACCGAGTGCCGCATACACCGCCTCCGGCCTCACCCGCAAAGAGCGGTCCACATCTATCTGCTCCCCGTCACAATCCAGCCCCAGAAGTTATTGCACATCTATGGGGGTCACTGTCATCTCCCCGAAGCCAAAATGAAAAGTGCGGGTAGTGTCCCACCACCTCTCCCCTAAGGCACACAAGACTGCTGTCTAGCGAGGCGTCTCATCTATCGCAGCCTCCAACCTCCCAAAACTCGCCGATGATACCATCCAACACACCACGGGTGGAAGATGCTCCCAAACATCCTTAAGCCCCGTCGTCCCGCGAGCACGCATATTCTTCAAAGAGATATCAGACTGGCAAAAAGAAAAATTCAGGCAAAAGTCAATAAAGAAAGAAAAATCTCCCAAAAAGAAAGGAATGCCAAAGGTCAAGTTACTTACATAACCACCAGGAATCACTCTCGAAGAGCGATGACGCGACGACTCCCGCAGCAGGGTCCGCTCGTCCGCAACCGGCTCGAATGCATCAAAGGCATTTTCATTCCCCAAAGCAAGAGGCACCCTGTCCCTCCAATCCACATTCGCCCAGTCATCAATGGTCAACCACTCCCGGTGGACAGCGGTGCTCACGAAGGCGGTCATTTCTTAGAGATCAGAATGATGAACGATCTGCAGAGAGAATCGCAGAAAGAGAGAAGTCAAGAGGCTGTGAAAAATGAAGGGGATTCACCCCCTTTATATAGGAGGCCAAACTCCATGCCGATCGACAACCCCCCATACTATCCCGATCGGCACTGTCTCTTCACTTTTCTGAGGCAGCCCAAAAGTCCGTGCCACTGCTGAATGGCACCTCTCATCCTCTGCCGACCGGCACCCCCCTTAAAATTTCTTACATAAATTCCTAGAAAATACAAGAAAGCCTCGAAAAATCCCCGAAAAATTCCTAAAAATCTCAGGAGGGATTTAGAACATTTCCACCAAGAAATTTTACACTCCTTCGGGCGACACCCCATTTTCCCCAACGGAGCCCTCAAAATCCAAGCGATTGATCTCTCGAGCAAGGTGCCCGGACCACCTAATCACCTCCTCCTCAGACCTTACAACCATCGGCTATCCGGTGCGGTACGCTATCACATGGTATTTTTTCCAGCAAAAATCAGAAGAACCACTCGCCCTGAGCGATCTCTCCCAAAGGGCAATCCAAATTTTCCCCGGCTTGTTCATCTTTCCCCAGCGGAACCTCAAATCCAATCCTTATCGCTCAAACGGAACCCCCTTTTCCCCTAGCGGAATCCCCAAAAGCTAAGATTTCTCCCGGCCAAGCTCCGAAAAATCCCTAAAGATCATCTGATCACTTACCCAGCGGAATTCTCTCACGACACTCAAAATAGGTTGCTCCCCCTCGCGAGGCCTCCTATAAATCTTCCCCCAGCTATCAGCTCCCCAGCTCAAATCGGAATCACAAAGCTCTTTCTCCAGCGGAATCAAAATATAAAACTCTTGGGTCATAATTGGCCCCGGTCTTGGATCGTCACCCTAGTTAGGTCAGAATTGACCTCGGTCCTCGGTCGTCACCACTCTTGGATCAAAATTGGACCCGGTCTTGGATTGTCACCATAGTTAGGTCAGAATTGACCTCGGTCCTCAGTCGTAACCACTTTTGGGTCAGAATTGGCCCCGATCTTGGATCGTCACCCTAGTTAAGTCAGAATTGACCTCGGTCCTCGGTCGTCACCACTCTTGGGTTAGAATTGGCCCCGGTCTTGGATCGTCACCATAGTTAGATCAGAATTGACCTCGGTCCTCGGTCGTCACCACTCTTGGGTCAGAATTGGCCCCGATCTTGGATCGTCACCCTAATTAGGTCATAATTGACCTCGGTCCTCGGTCTTCACCACTCTTGGGTCAGAATTGGCCCCGGTCTTGGATTGTCGCCATAGTTAGGTCAGAATTGACCTCGGTCCTCGGTCGTCGCCACTCTTGGGTAAAAATTGGCCCCGATCTTGGATCGTCGCCATAGTTAGGTCAGAATTGACCTCTGTCCTCGATCTTCACCACTCTTGGGTCAGAATGGCCTCGGTCTTGGATCGTCACCCTAGTTAGGTCAGAATTGACCTCGGTCCTCGGTTGTTACCACTCTTGGGTCAGAATTGGCCCCGGTCTGGGATTGTCACCCTAGTTAGGTCAGAATTGACCTCGATCCTCAGTTGTCACCACTCTTGGGTCAGAATTGGCCCCGGTCTTGGATCGTCACCTTAGTTAGGTCAGAATTGACCTCGGTTTTTGGTCGTCACCACTCTTAGGTCAGAACTGATCTCGACCCTCTGAATTGGTCATCCTCATCTCCTTAGGTCCTCAGAACTGACCTCTATCCTCCGAATTGATCATCCCCAGCGTACTTCTTAGGTCCTCAGAATCGACCTTGACCCTTTAAATCGATTATACTCCCTCAAAAGCATCATGCGATGTCTAATCGACGGCTATCATTTGTTCCAAACTCACCCGTAGAGGGGCTCTATAGACAACCCATTTTGTTACCCCTCCACTCTTCTTAGGTCCCTAGTACCTCCACTCATCACTGTAAACCCAGGTCACTTCCCGAGTACTGACTTAGAAGCCATCGGGCACCCCCATGGCTCAGTTTGACCCAAAAGTCAAACTCCTCATCTCGACCGAGACTCAATGAATCTTCCAAGGGCACTGAATAGCCTTTCCAACGGTCCGCCCCATGCACGATTCTGACTTATCATGAAGACGAACGCGCCGTGTGCGTCCGAAACCTGACCCAGAGGCCACCGGGCACTCCCGGGCTCTGTTTGAACTATGTCTACCCTTCATCTCGATCGAGGCTAAATGAATCTTCGAAGGGCACTGAATACCCTTTCCAACGGTCCATCCCGTGCACAATTCTAACTTTCCATACGGACGAACGATCCGTTTGACTCCGAGATGCTACCGAGCGCTTCCCGGGCCTGGTTGACCAAAGTCAACTCTCCAAACCGAGTCAAACTCTTTGTAATGTCGAAGTACATCTCCTAATCTTTCTAACGGTATGCTTCGTGCACGATTCGGACTTACCATGCGGACGAACGCGCCATTTACGTCCGTGCGATTCCCCGTCCAATGGATCGACAAACGCTTCCGAGCCACATTTGACCCAAAGTCAACTCCCGAACTCGGGAGAGGTCCAAAGGACTTTCTAAGGTCTCTGAATTAACTTTCCAACGATATGCCCCGTGCGCGATTCTGACCAATGGTTTGCCCTCGACGACCAATTTTTTGAAAAAGCCTTAGACACACTGCCAAATGGCAGGTCCCAGATCCTGCCTATCGGCACCTGCCGATAGGCAGTGCCATGACAGGGCCGATCGGCAGTCCCCTGGGGTTATAAAATGAGGCTTTTGCCTCATTTACAGGGGGAGCCCAGATCTGATAGAAATCTCTCTGAACGAATCCCAGAAACCTCTCTCGAAGGCAGCGTGATTTCAACTTCCAAATCCTCTTTTTACTTCCACTTTCCATCATCCTCTTCATCAAAATTGGTGAATTAACCACTCTCCATCATCATCCAAGCTCAAGGGCTTCTCTCCAACATTCAAGATCAAGCTCAAGATCTTCAAGAAGGTCCAACTTTCTCAAACTCTCTCTCTTAAATTCTCTTGAATTCTCAATAACTTGTTTTCTTACTTAGCACTTATATAATCTCATCTCACACATCCTAATATACTTTTTATTTAGTATTATTGCACATCTCTTATTTTCATATAAATAAAAACCCCAAAACAAGAAAAAGAGGGTTTGCTCATAAATTCCAAGTAGGGATTCTCACACTTTTTTCCACACTTTTCTCATTACTAAAACACCGTTTCTACACACACACACACTTACAAATAAGAGATCCCACATTTGGATTTATTGGATAAACCCCACCCCCCTTTGCTTTGCATGCGAACTACGTGGACTTTGATGCCTTTATAGGCTACGTAGGCATCTCGGGGTAAAACCCGAGACTCGAGTCCTTTCTCTCACTTTTTCTCTCATTTCATATTCTCTAAATCCATTTTTCTTATATATACCCTTAATCTTAGTAACACATTACTCCATGTGCGTTATCGTTCTCTTATAGCGATCAACGTATGGGTAATCGCGTAAATCTTATCTTTCTAACACTATCCTTATATCTTCCTACGGATGACTTGCTTTATCTTTTCCATGATACAAGCCGAGGATTCCTACCTCCATTCTATATATATACACATTCACACATCTGACGGGGGGAAACATAAAGGAACATAGAAAATATCCATGAGAGACCGAAAGGGCGGAATGGGTGCCTAACACCTTACCATTTCGTAACTAAGCCTCCGAACCCTTTTCGAATCATTTTGGTTTCGCACGCACCAGTATGTCTTTGGAAGCCATCCTTTGGGGTGGCTTCCCCTTTTTCTTTTGTCTGTTTTGAGTAAAATAGACTGGCGACTCTGAATCTCTCTACATCTCTACACCTCACAAAATCGACGCCGGCCGAAGCGCTCTCCCGAGAGGGGACGCGCGGGACCCAAAGGTTTCCTCCTCCCTCCGCGGCGGGGATCGCCACAGTAACCTTAGATTCTGGGTTAATTTGAAAGATCAAGAAAGTTTGTGGTTTCTAAAGAAGAGAGAAACTTAAAACCTTAATAATTTAGATCTTCATTAATTTCATAGGACTTGTTTGTATAAATAAGTGTGCGTGTGTGCATGCATGTGTTAGAACACTATCATAAACACTTGTCACACTACAACACAAGAAGTGTTGGCTATAAGATCTTGAAACGCCAAGAGTCGACGTAAAGCTGAAATAAAGTGTGGAGAAGTTAGCAAGCTGGGAAAGTCACGTCAACATCAGAACTGGAGAAAAGTTAAAATCAAACCAGTGGGTATATATTCTGAACTTGTATAGGTCTGTTTTGTTTGCATGTGTGTTAAATAGCCTGTAACTTGTATTATCTGTTTTAGTGGATTTTTGGTTTGTGACTTAGAAGTCACCGTGGTTGTTTCCTCAGTTAGGTGAGGTTTTGCCACGTTGAAAACTGTGTGTACTTAATCATTCTACATCTCCTCATCTCATTCTGGTTGGTGTGCTGATTTAAATTGTTTTAGTTTTGTTTTTCAAAACTAGTTACATAATCTTGAACATATCTCGTACATATTTTTATTAAACGCATCTTGTGATTAATCAGCTTGATTTAAAGAAAAGATTTTTCCGAGTTACTTAGATAGTTTAATCTTGAATTAAACGACTTAAGTGACAGTTTTTCACTAACGTCTACTAAGTAATACTCGAAATAAGCCCAATTATCCTCTTTCTAATCTAGGGTAATCACATCCCTAATATAAGACTCTAGTACATTACTTTGCTTCATAATAGAAGGTTCCTAGGCCTTAAATCTAGAGGAACATGGCTAAAAACTAACCTAGCAAAAACACCATAAAACAGCAAGATTCTGAATCGATTCGCCCCAGGGGCTGAATCGATTCGTCCTTAAAAGCGAATCGATTCGATAGAGAAAACCCAACTCCCTGTCTCATGCCGAATTGATTCGGCCATTAACCCGAATCGATTCGGCCCAACAGACCTGTAGCCTTCCTTCTAGGCGAATCAATTCGCTTAGGAGGGCGAATCGATTCGGCCTGGCAAAAATTCTAAGTTTGGGGCTACAGGTTATGAACTCTAAAATATTCCAAAACTCAAACTTCTCTCCTCAAATCTCAACCAAATCAACTCATATCAACCCCAAATCATTTCTAAACATACAACACCTACTAAAACCAACTTAAATCAAATCTAATACCATTTTTAAAGGTTTAAACACCAAATCTCTGAAAACCCTCAATTTGTTCCATTCTTTCAATTTCACAACCATTAATACAATTTATTCACACTAAATCATACACTAGCAAGTTAAAAACTTGCCTTAAGGTTATATTCTTGAATTCTCTTTCGGTAGATGCAAGATCAAGATCAATCTCAATTTCTTCTCTTCTCCTTCTTTCTCTTCTTTTTCCCCCAATTCTCTTTCTCTCTAAGTTTAGAAAGCATACAATTGAGAAATAAGAGGGTTGGAAGACTTAAACGTCTATTAACACCAAATTCAGTCTTTAAATGTTACTACACCATTAAAATGACTCGTAACTACCTAATTAAGTCATAACCTGTCAAAAGTGCCCGAAACCCAAAAAATACAATATGGCACTTATTTTGACTAAATCAATCATTTCAGGACTAACCTCGCCATCTAAATTGGCATCCGGAATAACATAAATTATTTCATGTTCCAACATCACTCTAAACCACAACTGTCGTTTAAAGCACAACGAAGAAATAAAACATAACATGATGCTATTTACATTCTCTTAACAATAAATATGCAAAATTTAGTAAACATTGTCTTTTAAATCACTTAAAATAGTATTTACTCCAACTTCCATAATTTTATATAATTACCTCACATGGAAAATTTATATAAAAACAATTATTCAAAAATAAGGCTTATTAGATACTACCCCCTTATAAGGAAATTTTACCCTCAAAATTTAAGCGTACCTTGTAAAAAGAGATGTGGATATCTCTCTCGTATGTCGTCCTCACGCTCCCACGTCGACTCATCAACATTGTGATGCCCCCATTGGACCCGGACCAAGGGCACCACTCTGGACCTTAGTCTATGCTCACCGTGGTCCAAAATTGCAACTGGTTGTTCCTCGTATGAGATATCGGGCTGCAATTCAATATCATCTAAAGGAATGTGCCAGTAAGCTCCTTCACACCTTTTGTACTTTTTCAAGGATAAAACATGAAACACATCATGAATCTGTTGTGGGCGTTCCGTTAAGACGAGTTGGTAAGCTACTGTGCCTACTCTAGCAATAACGAGAAAAGGGCCCACATAGCGTGGCGTAAGCTTGCCCTTCTTCCCGAATCGTGTTATTCCCTTTATTGGCGACACTCGCACCAAAATTTAATCTTTAACCTACAACTCCATATGTCTTCTATTCGCATCGGCATAACTCTTTTGGCAGTCTTGGGCGACTTGGATGCGGTTACGAATAAGCTCAATCTTTGAAGAAGTATCTTGGATTATTTCATGTCCAAGAAACTTATTATCCCCAACTTCCAACCAACAAGTAGGTGATTTGCACGGTCGGCCGTATAATGCTTCATAGGGTGCCATACCTATTGTGAATTGGTAGGAATTATTATAATAGAATTAGACTAAGGGAATATATTGTTCCCGTCCTCCTTTGAAGTCAAGTACACACATTCTGAGCATGTCCTCCAACATTTGGTTGACTCTTTCGGTCTGTCCTTCTGTTTGAGGGTGGTAGAAGGTACTCAACTTCAATTTGATTCCCATCACTTCTTGGAAACTTATCCAAAAATGGGAAACTAAAATCTTATCTCGATCGGAGACTATATTAATGGGCACCCCATAGAGTCTAACAATCTCCGCAATAAACAGTCGGGAATACTGAGCGGTATTATAATCTGTACGTACTGGTAGGAAATGTGTTGACTTAGTTAAGCGATCAATGATAACCCAAATGGAATCATGGCTATTTTGTGATGTTGGCAATCCCGTAATGAAATCCATCGAGATGCTTTCCCACTTCCATACCGGTATTTCCAAGGGTTGTATCAATCCCGTTGGTCGCTGATGGTTTGTTTTCACCAACTGACAAGTTGTACAATGGGAAAGAAATTGAAAATATCCCGTTTTATACCCTCCCACCAATATTGACGGCGCATGTCTTGGTACATTTTATCCCCACCAGGATGAACTGCAAATCTGGACCCATGAGATTCTGCCATTACGACACGCCTCAAATATCCCTCCTCCGGGACAATAAGTCTCCCGTGGAGACGCAATCCACCCTCCGAACTTATAGAGTAGGATTACGCTCCCTCGGTTAGTAACTGGCGTACACGGTCTTGACACTCTTTGTCCCTTCCTTGAGCTTCCATAACTCTTACCACTATCGTAGGCGTAATGGTCAACACCGACAAAAATGCCCTTGCTACCGCATCCTCCTGACTTAGCTCTTTCCATTTAGCCTTCCAAACCCTTGCTAACTCCCCCTCGGGTCTCCGACTCAATGCATCTGCCACTACATTAGCCTTACCCGAGTGATAATGAATATCAAACTGGTAGCCTTTCACAAATTACAACCACCGACATTGTCACATATTCAAATCTTTTTGTGAGAATAAGTATTACAATGATTTGTGGTCCGTGAAAAGACTAAACTTCTCTCTCAGGAGGTAATGTCTCCAGATTTTCAAGGCAAATACCACGGTGGCCAGTTCCAGGTCATGGACTGGATAATTCTTTTCATGGGGCTTTAGCTTGTGAGAATCATAAGCAATAGCCCACTGTTCTTGCTGTAATACACCTCCGAACCCTTATAGAGATGCGTCAGTAAAAACCAAATATTCCACTCCCGGCTTCGGTAGCACAAGTACTGGAGCAGAAGTTAACTTATCCTTTAGCTCATCAAAAGCTAGTTGACAAGAATCATCCCAAATAAACCTCACTCCCTTCCGAGTCAAATTTATCAAAGGGCTAGCAATCTTAGAAAAACCCTTAATAAATTGGCGGTAATAGCCAGCCAAACCTAAAAAACTGTGAATCTCTGTAGGTATCGTGGGCTGACCCCATTCCCTCATCGCAACAACTTTACTCGAATCTACCGAAATACCCTGAGCTGTCATAATGTGACCCAGGAACTGCACTTCCTATAGCCAAAACCCATATTTCTCAAACTTGCCATATAACTGATGATCCCGTAACGTTTGTAGGACCAACCGTAGATGCTTAGCGTGATCGACTTTTGTCTGAGAATAAAATAGGATGTCATCAATAAACACGATAACAAACTGGTTCAGGAAGTCCTGAAACACTCTATTAATAAGGTTTATAAACACAACAGGAGCATCGGTTAGCCCGAAAAGCATAAGAAAAAAATTCATAGGACCCATATCTAGTTAGGAAAGCAGTTTTGGATATGTCCTGCTCTCGTATCCGTAGCTGGTGATACCCCGTCCTCAGATATATTTTAGAGAAGTACGATACTCCTTTAAGTTGATCAAACAAATCATCAATCTGAGGTAATGGGTATTTGTTCCTGATGGTAACCTTGTTCAATTCTCGGTAATCTACACACAACCGGAGGGAACCATCTCTCTTATTCACAAACACTATAGGAGCTCCCCATGGAGACGTACTACGCCTAATAAACTCATGCTCTAACAACTTCTAAATCTAATCTCTTAACTCCCTCATCTCCACAGGAGCCATAAGGCACGGAGCCCTAGCAATTGGCCGCATTCCCGGTGCTAAATCTATCACAAATTTAATCTCCCAACTTGGGGGGTAAACCCATTATTTCTCGAAAAACATCCTCAAAATATCTCACAACGGGAATCGAACCTATGGAAACAACTATTTCACGATAAGTCTCCTCCTTAATGCAATACAAATACGTGTTAGAACCTCCCTCAAAAAGAGGCATAGCCATAAGAAACATCTCTTGCCCCGGAATGGCAAAGACTATACTCTTCCCATAACAATTTACTATCACAGGATATTTCACCAGCCAATCCATACCCAGGATTACATCATACCCGACCATATCTAGGACGAGTAAATCGGCCTCAAAACACAAATTGCCAAGATTTATTTATACTCTTTTCTAAACAAAGAAAATGAGGGAACCATCACCCATAGAGGATTCGACACTAGTAAAGGTACTTTCCACTGATTTAATTAACTCCGTCGATTGAGAAAAACTTCTAGAAATAAACGAGTGCATTGCACCCATATCAAACAACACACGGCCTATATGCCCCTGAATGGGAAACTTACCCTCGATAGCTGGCGGCGCGGACGGGGCAGGAGGAAGTAAAGCATTATGAATATGGTAAACACGTCCATATTATAATTGCCCCTCCTATGGAGGGGCGACTGGAATAGGCGATGGTGGCGGTAGATGTGCCTGCTGATGCTGTGGAACTCTAGGCAACTGTCCCCCAATTAACTAGGGACAAGCCCTCTTAAAGTGACCCATTTCCCCACATTAGAAACAACGGCCCACCATATTTTCCTCATAATGGCCCCTATTATTTTGGAACTGCCCCAAGCCTTAACCCGGATGGCCTCGACCCCCATTATTACCCCGACCTGCCTGGCCTTACTGGCCCACTGGTTGCTGCTGCTACAGGGCACCCTCACCATGCCTGAAACTTCTACCACCAAAATTAAAGTCCCCAAAACGCTGTCTCTTGGACAATTCCCCTTGTTGGGTGTCCCTTTCCTTCTAATTGTTTCTCGACGGTTGAGACGAGGATAGTGCTCCTCCAGCACCATTGCCTCCCTGCTTACTAGGTTTCCCTGACACTAAAACCTTCTTACTCCCTAGTACATGCAAATAATGATCTTGACAATGAAGTAATGCGGCATTCATTACATCACCAAATGTTTGTAAATCCAGATTTCCCAGTAAGTGTTGTTGTATTCTCTAATACAAATCTCCAATAAACTTTGAGATCCTCCACTCTTCGGGAACTACCTCATCCGGCATAAAACTAGCCAAGTGAGTAAATTCCTCTGCATACTCTGCCACATAACGTTCACCTTGGACTACATCTTGAAGTTTCCTCCTTATATCCCTTTGGACTGCGGGAGGAAAATACTTCCGGTCAATTAAAACCTAAAAATCCGATATTGTTATAGTATCTCTCTGTTCTGGTGTGGTCACCGAATCCCACCAGTGTAAGGCTGCTCCAACCAGCTTAAAAGTAGCAAGTATTTGCTTTCATTCCTCACTACAATCTACCATGCGAAGATGACACTGTATGTCCTTCGTCCATTGGTTTGTGACTATTACATCGGAACCACCCTGGAAATATGGGGGATGACCCTTCAAGAAATATTCTCTGACTCTTTCCCATGGGGAAGGTCCCGTAGGGGCTTGCACCTCATGGACTCTCGGTTGTTGAGCTTGAGGAAATTGTTGAGCTATAGTACTCATCGCAACATTGACAGGCTGGGCAACAATATTATCTACCTCCGCGGCATTAATAGTTTCTGGCTATGGCGGTGGAGGTTCTACATTATCTTCTACAACTCTATTTCTCCTCCCTGGGCGACCTCTTTTAGGCGGCATCTGAGATGAAGAAAAAAGTAAATAAGAATACAATTTAAAATAATTTATCTTTACCGAAGATCACGTACATATACAAATAAAGTAGTCCTAACAATAGGGATCTACATCCAAGAACGCTATGATAGAACGTGATAAGTCCGCATAGATCCTAATAACTCTAGAACCTGATGCTCTGATACCATCTGTGACACCCCGCTTATTAAAATAAGAGGTGGACAACCCGATATTCTAAATAATACAGGATTCATATATGGTCCATTCTTAGCATCACTGTCGTTAAAATAAATATACGAGATAACCACTAATTATTTTAGAAAACGAATGTCAAAATATTTGTAAGTTTAACGAAAATTCTTTAGACAGTCCAATTTAAAGAGGTGGATAAAAGACAAGTAACAATTACATTCATTCACCATAAAATAACCAAATAAGCTGTCGACTTATAGCCCAAAATAAGAAGGTTACACCAAGTATTAAAATGAATATCATAATATATTTAACAAGTACAAAAACTTTGGTGACAGGCCCAAATGTGTAAACTGGTCATAGCTAGAGTACAAAATAACGAAGCGTCTATAATAAATATCCTACAACGTCCACAAAATGCTATAGCTCCATGACACTTGGATGGAAGGGTCATTACGGGCGTCCATGCGGCGGAACACCTGAGCGTAAGGAGAATTAATGCAAAAAAAAGAGATATAAACGGGTCAGGTCCCGATTTGATATGATCATCATGTGAACAAAATGCATGACAATTATGAATATCAATCATCATGAATAATCTTATCTCGCTCTCCACAATTAATAAAATTCCTCACCTCTCAGTCTAAATTCACAACCTAACGTAATTTCAATAACAATGATGAGTATTCATTTATGCAAGAGAATATAATACAATTTCACTTGATAAGATTCCATTTCCATTTAACACATTATGACTTAGCAAGTCTATTCCTCCTTAGGAACTTATTTTTAACACCGTTAATTTCATAAAATGATTCACCATTTATAAAATACCACTTTCATAAGAATAGTTATACTCACAACATATAACGATTTTAAGACCATCTTTCCGGGAGTCACCCCACTGGATGCGCCCTTAAATAGCTATCATCTTTTAGGGCCTATCACCAGGAAAACCTGGGCATCCTAAATCGTGTGACATTGGGAAGCGACCATGCACCTTCATAACCATACCCGAAATTATCTCACTTCGAGAAAAAATAACAACACAATATATTAACCGGTCCCATGGCCGAGGAATATATTTACCCTGCATTCACTAGCCAGGGGACTTCACCTCGTGAGTGTAACTTCCCTTATGATAGCATTTAGAGAGGTATGTATATACAATTCATCATTCACAAACAATGCCAATTTAGAATGTACATTACATTTTGTCCGGAGCCATAAGCGTTTAATCTTATAATTGTAAACCTCAATATTACGTTTAATGATAGTCTCCGAGAGTTAAAAACATCCCGATGAGCCACCATATATAATATACCTCATACAAGTCTCTAAAATTCCAAAATTATGTAGTCTTAATTTTCCTAGTCTCAAACTATCTTACTAAAGGAAGAAACTACCCTAACGTCTATTAAGTAATCCCCGAAATAAGCCCAATTATCCTCTTTCTAATCTAGGGTAATCAGATCCCTAATATAAGACTCTAGTACACTACTTTACTTCCTTATAGAAGGTTCCTAGGCCTTAAATCTAGAAGAACATGGCTAAAGATCCCTAATATAAGACTCTAGTACACTACTTTACTTCATTATAGAAGGTTCCTAGGCCTTAAATCTAGAAGAACATGGCTAAAAACTACCCTAGCAAAAACACCCTAAAACAGCAAGATTCCGAATCGATTCGCCCCAGGGGCCGAATCAATTGGCCCTTAAAAGCGAATCGATTCGGTAGTGAAAACCCAACTCCCTGCCTCATGCCGAATCGATTCGACCATTAACCCGAATCGATTCGGCCCAACAGGCCTGTAGCCTTCCTTCTAGGCGAATCAATTCTCTTGGGAGGGGGAATCGATTCGGTCTGGCAGAAATGCCAAGTTTGGGGCTACGGGTTATGAACCCTAAAATTTCCCAAAACTCAAACTTCTCTCCTCAAATCTCAACCAAATCAACTCATATCAACCCCAAATCATTTCTAAATAAACAAAACCTACTAAAACCAACTTAAATCAAATCTAATACCATTTTTAAAGGTTTAAACACCAAATCTCTCAAAACCCACAATTTGTTCCGTTCTTGCAATTTCACAACCACTATTACAATTTATTCACATTAAATCATACACTAGAAAGTTAGAAACTTGCCTTAAGGTTGTATTCTCGGATTCTCTTTCGGTAGATGCAAGATCAATCTCAATTTCAATTTCTTCTCTTCTCCTTCTTTCTCTTCTTTTTCCCCAAATTCTCTTTCTCTCTAAGTTTAGAAAGCATACAATTGATAAATAAGAGGGTTGAAAGACTTAATTGTCTATTAACACCTAATTCAGTCTTTAAATGTTACTACACCATTAAAATGACTCGTAACTACCTAATTAAGTCATAACCTGTCAAAAGTGTCCGAAACCCAAAAAATACAATATGACACTTATTTTGACTAAATCAATCATTTCAGGACTAATCGCGCCCTCTAAATTAGCATCCGGAATAACATAAATTATTTCATATTTCAACATCATTCTAAACCAGAACCGTCATTTACAGCACAACGAGGAAATAAAACATCACATGATGCTATTTACATTCTCTAAACAGTAAATATGCAAAATTTAGTAGACATTATCTTTTAAATCACTTAAAATAGTATTTACTCCAACTTCCATCATTTTATATAATTACCTCACATGGTAAATTTATATAAAAACAATTATTCAAAAATATGGGTTATTAAAGAGATGTGTTTCGCAGAGGTACTAATGAATTTGTGAAATACGCAAAGAGATGTCATAATGATGAAGAGTTTTCGTGTTCGTGTGCTAGGTGTAAGAATGGTAAGGTATTTAAGAAGAAAAAATTTGAACTACATTTTTTAAGATGGGGTATTCAAGATATTTATCAATTTTGGAGTTTTCACGGTGAATTGAAAGTTCCTTGTGTCCCCGAACAACCTTCACAATAACCTTCAAAAAGTAGGATAGATGTAGAAGGGGACGATGCAGATCATAATATGTTAGAGGATTTAGTTGATGATGCGTACGGAGTTTATGAAGCGGAGGAGAATGAGGTTACTAATGATGTACAAGGTTTAAGTGCTCGTGAAGATATCGCGATAAACCTTGACGATGACTATCAAAGTTTAAATCTAAGGCGACTCAACCGTTATACTCTAGCTGTGAGAAAGATCAAACAGCTTTACATGCCATGGTTAGTTTGCACAGTTTGAAGACGTAGTACGGTTTGTCTGGCAATAGCGTGACAGGATTTCTAAATTGGGTGGAGGGCTTACTACCCAAGGAGAATACGCTTCCAAATACCTATCCTGTTGTGACAATCGCTTATCAAAATAAGGGGTGGCCAGCCCGATACTCCAATAATAACAAGAATCATAGATGGACTATTCTCAGCATCACAATAAAATACTAAGTGTACGGGATAACCACCCTTGATTTTGGAAAACGGATTGTCAAAATTTTGTTTTTAGATTAAAGAAAGCATTTAAACAACCCAATTTGAAAAGAAGGTGGATAACCAAACGACTTATAATACATCTGCAACAAGAATACATTTAAGGAACCGAATATGATGTCGATCAACAGTTTCTACAAACCATATTCAATAAGTTCATTAAGTTACATAGTACATTTCATTATACAATTACAAAAGTTTTGGGCCATACGCTCGAATAAATGACCTGATCATAACTAGAGTATAAAAATGGAGGCGTCTATGACAAAATATCCCGTAACATCCACAAGGTATTATGGCTCCCAAAACACCGACATAGGGAAGTCAAAATGGGCGTCCTTATGGCGAAACACCTGAGCGAATGAACAATTCATGCAAAACAAGAAATATGAACGGGTCAGGGCCCAGTTTTATATGATCACTAGATGAATAAAGAGTATGACAGTTATGAGCAATTTATCATCATGGATAATGACAAGAATCTATATACTGAATCTAGAACATAAACTAAAACAATAAGGATGACCATCAATTTACTTTAATTATACAGGAGGATATGCATAAATATGATTAAATAAGAATCGTCATCATTTACCTTGTTTCATTTTATCTTTCCGTATCTCATTAGGAAACATATTCAGAGCCCATTAATTCTTAGAGCACTTTATCAATCATCAAGTCCCACTTGATTAAGAATAGTTATATTCATTCATATATAACGATTCTAAGATCATCCTTCTGAGTTTCCCCACTGGACGCGCCCCTAAATAGCTATCATCTTCCAGGGCTTATCGAACAAGACAACCTGGGCATCCTACGATGCAACGTCGGGAAGTGGACATATACCTTCGATAGTGAGTCATAACCACACCCGAAATTACCTCACTTCGAAAAATACATACAATACATAATAATCAGTCATATGTCCGAGGACTATATTCTCCCTGCATTCATTAGCCAGGGGACTTCACCTCATGTGCGTACTTCCCCTATGATAGCATTTAGAGAGGTGTGTTTGCGTAAATTATCATTTACATATTATTCCCATTTCAATATATACATCACATTTTATCCGGAGCCATACGTAATTATACCATCATTATTACCTCAATGATTAATAGACCTTTTATTCATTCTCCAAGAATTCATGCTGTTACTATAACCCATCAAGTCTAGCATACCTCAATTAAGCTTCTAAAGTTCCCCCAATAAAATCTTACAACTCCTAGTCTCACATTAATTAACTAAAGGAAAATAATACCTTAACATCAATTTGGACAACCCCGTAACAAGCCCTATTTAAGCCATTTCTAATATAGGGTGGGTACTTAACTCATCTATGACTCTAGGACTCTAAGTTTACTTCATAAGAGAAGGTTCCTAGGTACTAAGACTAAAGAAAAAGGTTTGGAGTTGAGTTAGAAAAATAACTCAAAACAGCAGGATTTCCTAATCGATTCGCCCTGGCCGAATCGATTCGGTCTTGAAGAAAATCGATTCGGTCAAGAAAAACTTGACATTCTACAAGCTGCCAAATCGATTCGGTCCACTCAGACCTGTAGCCTACCCCTTTAGCGAATCGATTCACTAGGGGAGAATCGATTCTCCCAGCCCAGATTTGTAAATTTCGGCTATGGAGTCTTAGACTCCAAATTTCCCCCAACTCATTTCTACCAAATCCAAGATCATTTATTGCAACCAACCAATTATAAATGCATCTAACAACTATAATTTACACCAATAACACCTAAATCAACTTCCAAGGGTTCGAAACCTACAATCCATTAAAACCCTAAAATTGCCAAACCATAACAATTACACAACAATCAATACAATTTATTCACCCTAAACCATATATTAGCAAGTAAGAAAACTTTCCTTGAGTTTGAAATCTTAGATTTCCTTTGATAGCAACAACTCCAATCTTCAATCTCCAATTTTCTTCTTTTTTCCTCTCTTTTCTCCATAACTTTCTTACTCTCTCTTTCTCACTAGGTTTAGTAAATACACTTAAGAGAATAAAATGAGGTTCAAGACTAAATCGTGACCTCTACCCTTAATTCCCAACTTAAATTGTTAATATCTCATTAAAAGGACTCACAACTACATATTTAAGTCAAAATCAGTCAAAAGTGTCGGAACCCTAAAACACAATATGACACTTATTTCGACTATCTCGCACATTTCGGAACTAACTATGCCCTCTAAATTAGCATTCAGCAATTTTATAAATCATTTCAAGTTCAAACTTTATTTACGCCATAAATGCCTTTTAAAGCATTCAACACTGTAAACGGAACATGAGGATATTTACATACACATACAGTAAATATGCAACAATCTAGTAAATATTATCTTTTACTCACTTAATTAATATTTACTCCATTACCCAATATTTTATATAATTACTTCACACAGTAAATTAATATAAAATAAATGTCTCAAAAGTGAGAGTTATTACATACTCCCCCCCTTATGACGGAATTTTGTCCTCAAAATTCAAGCGTACCTCGCAAGAAGATATGCGACTATTTGTCACGCATATCGTCTTCACGCTCCCACATTGATTCCTCGGCGTTATGATGACCCCACTGGACACAAACCAACGGTACCACTCTAGATCGTAACCTACGTTCCCCATGGTCTAAAATTGCAATCGGTTATTCCTCATACGAAACATCGCGTTGTAATTCGATATCCTCCAAAGGAATATGCCAATGGGCTCCATCACACCTTTTATACTTTTTCAATGATGAAACATGAAACACATCATGAATTTATTGTAGGTGTTCTGGTAAGGCAAGTTGATATGCCATTGGGCCTATCATGGCAATAATGGGAAAACGCCCAACATATCACGACGCAAGCTTAACTTTCTTCCCAAATCGCTTTATACATTCCGTCGGTGATATACACACTAAAACTTGATCTCCAACTTCTAGCTCCACATGCCTTCTATTCACATCCGGATAACTCTTTTGTCGACCTTGAGCTATTCGGATGCGATTTCGGATGAGTTCAATCTTGGAGGAAGTATCTTGGATAATTTCAGGCCCAAGAAACTTATTATCCCCCACCTTCAACCACAAGTGGGTGATCTACAAGGTCGGCCATACAAGGATTCATAGGGTTCCATCCCGATGGTGAATTGGTACGAATTATTATAAGCCAATTCGACCAAAGGGAGATATTGTTCCCAACCACCTTTGAAATCAAGCACACACATTCGGAGCATATCCTCCAATGTTTGGTTGACTCTTTGTGTCTGCCCATCTGTTTGAGGGTGATAAGAAGTACTCAATTTCAATTCGGTCCCCATAGCTTCTTAGAAACTTCGCCAAAAATGGGAAACAAAAATCTTATCTCTACCGGAGACTATATTTATGGTCACCCCATGGAGTCTAACAATCTCTGCAATAAATAACCGAGCATAACGAGCGGTATTGTAGTCGGTACGTACTGGTAAGAAATGGGCCGACTTAGTCAAATGATCAACAATAATCCAAATAGAATCATGACCATTTTGTGACGTTGGCAAGCGCGTGATGAAATCCATCGAGATGCTCTCTCATTTCCATACCAGAATTTCCAAGGTTTGCAACCATCCCGTCGGTCGCTGATGATCTATCTTAAACAATTGACAAGTAGCACATTGGGAAATGAACTCAGAAATATCTCGCTTCATGCCCGCCCACCAATATTGACGGCACATGTCTTGGTACATCTTATCGTTGCTAGGATGCACTGCAAATTTGGAACCATGAGATTCCGTCATTACGATTCGTCTTAAGTCCCCTTCGTCCGGAACAAAAAGTCTCCCATGGAAACGTAACCCACCCTCCGAACTTATAGAGTAGGATTTCGCTCCCCCGGTTAACAATTGGAGTATACGGTCCTGACAGCTTTTGTCTCTACCTTGAGCTTCCACAACCTTCACCACTATAGTAGGCATCACGGTCAACACCGATATAAATGCCCTTGCAACTGTGTCCTCTTGACTAAGCTCCTACCATTTAGCTTTCCATACCGAGGCTAACTCCCCCTCGGGTTTTCTACTCAAAGCATCTACCACCACATTCGCCTTACCCGGGTGATAATGAATATCAAATTGATAGTCTTTTACAAATTCTAACCAGCGGCGCTGTCGCATATTTAAATCTTTTTGTGAAAATAAATATTGCAACGATTTGTGGTCAGTGAAAAGACTAAATTTATCCCCCAGAAGGTAATGTCTTCAAATTTTCAAGGCAAAAACTACGGCTGCAAGTTCCAAATCATGAACCGGATAATTACTCTCATGGGTCTTTAGCTTGCGAGAAGCATAAGCAATAGCCCGCTGCTCTTGTTGAAGTACACCTCCCAACCCTTGCAGAGATGGATCGATAAAGACTAAATATTCCAATCCTGGCCTTGGTAACGCAAGGATTGGAGCAGAGGTTAACTTATCCTTGAGCTCGTCAAAAGCTAACTGACAGGAATCATTCCAAACAAACCTCACCCCTTTTCGGGTTAAATTTATCAAAGGGCTAGTAATTTTAGAAAAACCCTTGATAAACCTGCGGTAATAGCCAGCTAAACCCAGAAAACTACGAATCTCGGTAGGCGTCGTGGGCTGACCCCATTTCCTCACCACAACAACTTTAATTGGGTCTATCAAAATACCCTGGGCTGTCACAATGTGACCCAAAAACTGTACTTCCTGCAGCCAAAAACCTCACTTCTCGAACTTGGCATACAATTGGTGATCCCTCAACGTCTGCAGGACCAACCGTAAATGAGTAGCATGATCAAATTCTGTCCGAGAATACACCAGGATGTCATCAATGAACACGATAACAAACTAGTCTAAGAAGTCCCGAAATACCCTATTCATGAGATCCATAAACATGGCGGGGGCATTGGTTAGTTTGAAGGGCATAACCAGAAAATCTGGTTGTTCAAAGCCTGCCTACTTTTGAATTCGTACGACCTATATCTAGTTAGGAAAGGAATTTTGGATACATCTTATTCTCGTATTCGCAACCGGTGATACCCCATCCTCAAATCTATTTTAGAAAAGTACGACGCTCCCCTAATTTGATCAAACAAATCATCAATTCGAGGAAATGGGTATTTGTTCCGAATGGTGACTTTATTCAACTCTCTATAGTCAACACATAACCGGAGAGAATCGTCTATTTTCTTCACAAATAACACCGGAGTGCCCCACGACGACGTACTATGCCTAATGAACCCTTATTCCAACAACTGCTAAATCTGGTCTCTTAACACCCTCATCTCAACAGAAGCCATACGATACAACGCTCTCGCAATCAATCGCGTTCCCGGTGCTAAATCAATTACGAACTCAATCTCCCTACTTGGAGGCAAATCCGGTATTTCCCAGAAAACATCTTTAAATTCCCTAACGATCGGAATTGAATCTAAGGAAATGACTACATCCCGAGAAGTCTCCTCCGCAATACAGTACAAGTAAGTGCTAGTACCTCCTTCTGAACGAGGCATAACCACTAACAACATTTCTTGCCCTGGAAGGGCAAAAACTATACTTTTCCCATAGCAATTTACTATCGCACGATACTTCACTAGCCAATCCATACCCAAAATTACGTCATACCCGACCATATCAAGGATGAGCAAATCGGCCTCAAAACACAAGTTGCCAAGATTTATTCCTACTTGTTTACAAAGAAAGAAAATAAGTAACCCATCTCCCATAGAAGAATCAACACTCATGAAAGTACTCTCTGCAGACTTAATTAACTCTGTAGACTGAGAAAAACTTCTAAAAATGAACGAGTGTGTCGTACCCGTATCAAATAATACACGACCTATATGCCCCTGAATGAGAAACTTACCCTCAATAGCTGGTGGTACTGGCGGGGCCGGTGGAAGCATAGCATCCTGTATGTGATAAACATGCCCTTATTGTAGTTGTACCTATTATGGAGGGACAATCGAGTTAGGTACTTGTGGCGGTATCTAGGACTGTGGCTTTTGTGGAATGCTAGGAAGCTGTCCCCCGATCAATTGTGGACACACCTTCTTGAAATGACCCGACTCTCCACACTGAAAGCCTCGGCCCACCATATTCTCCTGGTTTCGACCCCGATTATTTCTAAACTGCCCGAAGCCTTGGCCCGAATGGCCTCTACCCCCATTACCACCCCAACCTGCTTGTTGCTATTGTGGGCCACCTTGACCATGCCTAACATTACCACCACCAACATTAAACCCACCAAAATGTTGCCTTTTTTACAAGCCCCCTTGCTGGGGATCCCTTTCTTTTTGTTTATTCCTCGAAGATTGGGACGAGGGTAGTGCTCCTCCTCCTGTCCCATTGCCTCCGGGTTTTCCTGCTTGCCCCACAACTGTAGCCTTCTTACTACTTTGGACATACAACCGATGCTCTTGGCAATGGAGAAACGCCGCATTCATCACATCCCCCAAAGTCTGCAAAGCTGGATTACCCAGCAAATGTTGTCGTATCCTCCAGTGCAAACCTCCCATAAACTTTGACATTATCCTCTCTTCCGGAGTCACCTCGCCCGGTACAAAACTTGCTAATTGAGTAAACTCCTCTTAATATTTCGCAACAGATCGCTCACCTTGCACCACATCTTGAAGTTTTCTTCTCATCTCCCTTTGTCTGATCAAACAAAACCCATAATCATTAACAGTCATGGTATCTCTCTGCTCCGGTGTAGTCACTCACTCCCACCTATGCAATGCATCTCCAACGAGTTTGAAAGTAGCAAGGATTTGTTTCCTCTCCTCACTACAATCTACCATACACAGATGGCGCCGCATATCCTTTTTCCACTGATTTGCTCTTATGACATCAGAACCTCCTTAAAATTTCGGGGGATGGCACTTTAAAAAGGACTCTCTAACTCTCTCCCACGAAGAGGGTCCCATAGGAGCTTGTACATCCTGAGCCCTTGGTTACTGGGCTTATGGAAATTACTGAACCACGGCAGTCATTACAGTGTTGACCGCTTGGGCCACAATGTTTGCTACTTTCGAAGCATTTATCATTCCTTGCGGTGGCGGCGGGGGAGGACCAACATCCTATTCCACAACTCTATTTCTTCTAGCGGGGCGACCTCTCTTAGGCGGCATCTGAGATAAAGAAACAATAGAGTTAGAATACTATTTAGAACAATTTATTTTGCAGAAGATCACATACATAGGTAACAAAATAGTCCTAACATTAAGCTTTATATCAAAGAACGCTACGGTAGAACGTGACAAGTCCGCATAGATCCTAAAGACTCTAGAACCTAATGCTCTAATACCATCTGTGACAACCCGCTTATCAAAATAAGGGGTGGCCATCCCGATACTCCAACAATAACATGAATCATAGATGGACCATTCTCAGCATCACAATAAAATACTAAGTGTATGGGATAACCACCCTTGATTTTGGAAAACGGATTGTCAAAATTTTGTTTTTAGATTAAAGAAAGCATTTAAACAACCCAATTTGAAAAGAAGGTGGATAACCAAACGACTTATAATACATCTGCAACAAGTATACAATAAAGGAACCGAATATGCTGTTGGTCAACAGTCTATACAAACCATATTCAATAAGTTCATTAAGTTACACAGTACAATTCATTATACAATTACAAAAGTTTTGGGCCACACGCCCGAATAAATGACTCGATCATAACTAGAGTACAAAAATGGAGGCATCTATGACAAAATATCCCGTCACATCCGCAAGGTATTATGGCTCCCAAAACACCAGAATAGGGAAGTCAAAACGGGCGTCTTTGCGGTGGAGTACGTGAGCGAATGAACAATTCATGCAAAACAAGAAATATGAACGGGTCAGGTCCCAGTTTTATATGATCACTAGATGAATAAAGAGTATGACAGTTATGAGCAATTTATCATCATGGATAATGACAAGAATCTATATACTGAATCTAGAACATAAACTAAAACAATAAGGATGACCATCAATTTACTTTAATTATACAGGAGGATAGGCATAAATATGATTAAATAAGAATCGTCATCATTTACCTTGTTTCATTTTATCTTTCCCTATCTCATTAGGAAACATATTCAGAGCCCATTAATTCTTAGAGCACTTTATCAATCATCAAGTCCCACTTGATTAAGAATAGTTATATTCATTCATATATAACGATTCTAAGACCGTCCTTCCGAGTTTCCCCACTGAACGCGCCCCTAAATAGCTATCATCTTCTAGGTCTTATCAAACAAGACAACCTGGGCATCCTACAACGCAACGTCGGGAAGTGGCCATATACCTTCGACAGTGAGTTATAACCACACACCCGGAATTACCTCACTTCGAAAAATACATACAATACATAATAAGCGGTCATATGGCCGAGGACTATATTCTCCCTGCATTCATTAGCCAGGGGACTTCACCTCATGCGCGTACTTCCCCTATGATATCATTTAGAGAGGCGTGTTTACGTAAATTATCATTTACATTTTATTCCCATTTCAATATATACATCACATTTTATCCGGAGCCATACGTAATTATACCATCATTATTACCTCAATGATTAATAGACCTCTTATTCATTCTCCAAGAATTCATGCTGTTACTATAACCCATCAAGTCTAGCATACCTCAATTAATCTTCTAAAGTTCCCCCAATAAAATCTTACAACTCCTAGTCTCACATTAATTAACTAAAGGAAAATAATACCTTAACATCAATTTGGACAACCCCGTAACAAGCCCTATTTAAGCCATTTATAATATAGGGTAGGTACTTAACTCATCTATGACTCTAGAACTCTAATTTTACTTCATAAGAGAAGGTTACTAGGTCCTAAGCCTAAACAAAAAGGTTTGGAATTGAGTTAGACAAAATAACTCAAAACAGCATGATTTCCTAATCGATTCACCCTGGCCGAATCGATTCGGTCAAGAAAAACTTGACATTCTGCAAGCTGCCGAATCGATTCGATCCAATCAGACCTGTAGCCTACCCCTTTAGCGAATCGATTCCCTAGGGGCGAATTGATTAGCCCAACCCAGATTTGTAAATTTTGGCTATGGAGTCTTAGACTCCAAATTTCCCCCAACTCATTTCTACCAAATCCAAGATCATTTATTGCAACCAACCAATTATAAATGCATCTAACAACTATAATTTACACCAATAATACCTAAATCAACTTCCAAGGGTTCGAAACCTACAATCCATTAAAACCCTAAAATTGCCAAACCATAACAATTGCACAACAATCAATACAATTTATTCACCCTAAACCGTATATTAGCAAGTAAGAAAGCTTGCCTTGAGTTTTAAATCTTAGATTTCCTTTGATAGCAACAACTCCAATCTTCAATCTCCAATCTTCTTCTTTTTTCCTCTCTTTTCTCCACAACTTTCTTACTCTCTCTTTCTCACTAGGTTTAGTAAATACACTTAAGAGAATAAAATGAGGTGCAAGAGTAAATCGTGACCTCTACCCTTAATTCCCAACTTAAATTGTTAATATCTCATTAAAATGACTCACAACTACATATTTGAGTCAAAACCAGCCAAAAGTGCCCGGAACCCTAAAACACAATATGACACTTATTTCGACTATCTCGCACATTTCGGGACTAACTACGCCCTCTAAATTAGCATTCGACAATTTTATAAATTATTTCAAGTTTAAACTTCATTTATGCCATAAATGCCTTTTAAAGCATACACCACTGTAAAACGAAACATGAGGATATTTACATACACATACAGTAAATATGCAACAATCTAGTAAATATTATCTTTTACTCACGTAATTAATATCTACTCCATTACCCAATATTTTATATAATTACTTCACACAGTAAATTAATATAAAATAAATGTCTCAAAAGTTAGGATTGTTACACCGGTTATGATGAATAGTTTGAAAGGTTTGGGAATAAAGTATTAATCGATTCATGCTTGTGTGTATGACTGCATACAATACCGAAAGGAGTATAAAAATATCGATCGTTGTCCGGTACGCAATGAGCCTAGATATGTCCAACCTACTGGTAAAGAAGGCACAAGCTCAAAAGTGCCTCAAAAAGTGTTGAAATATTTTCCCCTTTATCTTAGATTAAATCGCTTTTTCACAGTACCATGGATAGCGGAGGCAATGACTTGGCATGCTAGGGCAGAAGTAGGGGTAATCTCAAGCGTCATCCTATTGATTCTACAACTTAGAGGAGGAAGATGAATTATGAGTATCCCGATTTTGCTCGAGAACAGTGCAACATTCGTTTGGCTATATCAACAGATGGTTTCAATCCATTTGAAAATATAAGCACCAATTAGAGTGTATGGCCAGTGATCCTAGCCCCACTCAACCTCCCTCCTTCACAGTGTATGAGACCTGAATCTTCGATGCTGTCTTTGTTGATACCTGGGTCAAAGGCACCAAGTGATGACATCGACGTCTACTTGGATCCTTTAGTAAAAAAATTAAATGAGTTGTGGGAAGAGGGTGTGCAATCATTTAACTCTTTCAAAAAAGAAGAGTTTACGCTGAAAGCTATGTTGATATGGGCAATTCATGATTTTCCAGCTTATGGGACATTATCCGGTTGTGTAGTACATGGTTATTTGTGGTGTCCTATTTGTGGAGAAGAGACTTAATCTCTTCATCTATCCGCTAGCTCAAAAAATGTATACCATTACCATAGGAGGTTTTTACCCTAGGCTCATAGTTTCATATTTGAGAAAGGTTCCAATTATTTATCGGGAGGGGTTGAATATAGGCTGCTGCCGAGACAACTTTCAGGTTCAGAAATTAAAAGTAAATCTGACAGGTAAGAATTACAAATTTAAGAATATCAAGCATAAGAAGACCCCAACTGGGAATGAAACTAAGACAAGAATGTCATGGTCTAGGAGGTCAATTTTATTTGACTTACCTTCTTGGAAGAATAACCTGGTGCACCATGTATTGGATGTGATGCATGCAGAGAAGAACCTCGCTGAATATATTGTGGGCACTTGCCTTGGGGGTAATCATTTGAAGGATGGATAAAATGCACAAAAAGAACTTAAATCGTTAAAACTTAAGCCACAAATACGGTTGAAAGAAGATAGCAGGGGAAGGACAATAATTCCCCCTGGTGCGTTTACTTTGACGAGTGGGTAAAGGAAGGTGCTTTTAGACACAATATATAATTTGAAGGGCCCATCTAATTTTTCGTCCAACTTGCAAAGGATTGTGAATTATGCTACTCATGATTTACATAAGTGTAAGTCCCACGATTGGAATGTCATCATGAAATTGGT
This sequence comes from Sambucus nigra, assembly GCA_949130495.1. Taxonomy (NCBI): domain Eukaryota; kingdom Viridiplantae; phylum Streptophyta; class Magnoliopsida; order Dipsacales; family Adoxaceae; genus Sambucus; species Sambucus nigra. Next base: position 812,052,142 of record OX422207.1, read on the forward strand.
TCCTCTATTGTTTAAGAACTGTTTCTATAAGCACAAGGATTTGTGGAGGGCTATTATGCAAATTAGTATTACCTTCTGACTTTTGTGTGAGAAGGTAGTCAATCGAGAACACATAGTGGTCGCAAAATTGGTGGTGACCGAAATGATTTGTGTGTTGGAGAAGTACTTTCCCCCAGCATTCTTTGACATAAGTGCTCACTTGTTGATACACCTATGCGACGAGGCACTTCTTTGTGGTCTAGTTAGATATCTGTGGATGTATTTGTTGAAAAGATTGATGAAAGTTTTTAAATATTACGTCAAAGATACGTAATACATTACATGATCAATTGCAGAGGAATACATCACCGTGAAGTCATCAATCTATACTCAGGAATATATGCCTGACTTTACCAACATTGATGACACTGATGATTCGTCGATGATAGTGGTCATGTGATGGGAAAACGAGTGAATTTAATGAGTTTACAACATGAACAAGTAGCTCGTTATCTATTTGACACTCATGAAGATGTCAAAGAATGGAAAAAGTAAGTTTAAATTATTTTAAGTTTTACATTATTTGAGAATATTATAGATTATTTTATACATGATTAATTTTGTAATATGTAGAAAATATGAAGCCTGTGAGAACAATAAAATATGAAAAACAATTGTACAATCAGACAACGAATTTAGGCTGTGGTTGTCACAAGAGGTAATTATAATGAAAATGATCGTTATATAATGTTACATTACACTCAAACTTTACAACTAATTTAATTAATTGATTTATATTCTCAGCTCTTAAAGACGGGTGATGCGACATCAAGACTTGCTTGTCTAGCCACTGGACCCTTGTTTATGGCACAAGAGTACAAAAAGTATTGATTGAACAGTTACGTATTCAGCACAAAAGTGTACGAGGAAAGTACAAATGTACAGAACTCGGGCATTTCATATAAGGCTCTTACTTTCTTTCGAGCGAGTACAAAAGATAAAAACCTCGTTGAAGCTAAAATGACTTACTATGGTGTAATTCGAAATATATTTGAATTGGATTATATAAGCTTCAAAGAGGTTGTATTTTACTGTGACTGGGTAAGAGTTGAGGATAAAAATGCTTGTAAAGTTGATCCTGGCACCAATTTGATTATGGTTGACTTGTCCAAGTTGAAGAGCAACGACCACATGAGCGATGAGCCGTTTGTTTGTGCATTTCAAAAGGTCAACCGAGTGTTTAACTCAAAGTATATCAACAACGAGTCGTGGTCAATTTTCCTACATGATCCAAAGCGTCTAAATAGTAGTGTGGATGACTTGGCTGCTCCTACCAAATATCAATCCATTTCTTATGATAACCCGCATTTGAAACAATTTTTTAATTTGTAATAAATATTCCAATTTGTACTTTGTCAATCCATTTTTAATGCTTTTAATTGATTTGAACTTTATCATTTTCACTCTTGTGTAGTGTGCGTGTGTGTGGGCAGTAGGGGTGGGGGTGGGGATGTCTTGGATTTTTAGTAATTGTACATATTTGCAGTTAGATGTTGTTATTTTGGAATTCAGAATTGAGGTGTTAAACAGTAATAATTCATTTGGACGTGTAGTAATTGTACATATTTTCATGTCTTCTTGTAATTCATTTGGATTTGTACTAATAACAACATTTTTTTACAAAAAATGTCTTCTTCAAGTATTAAGACGAGGATGATGATGCTGACTATGATGATGTCGTCTAGGCTCGGTGGTAGCGGAGGCGACGAGGTCTCCTCGGCCCCTAGGCTCCCCAAATATGGCAAAATTAGGGATGAACACCGAGAAAAAGACGTGGCTATAAGCGAGATCCCTCGAGATGGTAAAGACGATCATCGGCCCGGGGTACACTAATTGGAGGGACGTGCCAAATTATCTCAAGTTAGCTATTTGGGAGGCACTACAGGTAATGTATATATATTTATATTTATATGAGTATTTCAATTTCAATTTTTATTTCATTTTACATTTATTCGCAACTAACATTGTATTTGTTGGACATGAACGATTCAGCATGGATCCAAAACTACGCGATTCCGTCTTGGAACAGTTGAGGGAGAAACACAAGACGTGAAAGAAAAATATGCGGACCCGGTACTTTGGAAAGACCCGAGAGTCCTGTATCCGAATGCGTGACTCCGTCCCGCCGAAGGAGCCGATCTCATTAACACAATGGCAAAAGTTCATTGACAATGAGATCAGGGAGCGACAATTGGCATCTCGCCAATCAGGGATGGAAAATCGGGCGAAAAAGATGGACGTGCACTACTCCGATCGGACGTCTTATGCCGAGGTGGAGCATAGGATGATGGTAAGATTTATTTTTTCTATAATTGCAAAAATATATTATTCTGCATTATTTTACTTTGCGGCGGAGATACTAATTTTGCATTATTTTATTTCAGGGGACGGGGAGTGGCCCTGGGGGTAGGCCACATAGGCTCGATACTTATGTGGCTATTCGGACGAAGAAGGGGAAGCATAAGGAGGTATCCCCAAGCGTCACGACCACGATTGTAAGTAATTCGACAGTTTACTTTTTATTAATTACGTTATAATTTTTTTATTTACTTATTTAACTAATCATTTGCTTTTTGTCGTTTCAGGCAGAGCTTAAGGAACTGCACGAGTCACAGTCTGATGCCGATAAGGCATCTTTGTCCACAGACGCACTCAACCAAGTGTTTGGCGCTGATCGCAAGGGGAGGACAAGGGGGTGAGCTCGCGGGTGGCTAAATCATGGATCATCGTATTGGAGAGGAGTGACACCGGGTTGGCTCGAACAGTGGACTCGCATGACACGAAGCTATCCCATTTGGAGGTGACGGTCCAAGATATGTTCTCATTCATGAAGCGTTCGTTGGGCAGAAACTGTAAGGGTAAAGGGAAGGAGAAGGTGGTGGAGGAGGAGGAGGTGCAGGAGGACGAGGATGTGGACCTCGTTGATTCATCACCGGCACGTGCGGACTCTGATGATCCAGTCCCCTATTTATCTCCCTTCGACCGACCGATGTTGACACTTGGTTGGCCAAGCATGTTTATATAGGACATATTTGATGGCTGAATAGAGCGGGGGTTGAGGGACCCAAATACCGTCCAGGGTATGCCAGTTTATGGACGTTTGCTTCAAGACATAGAGGCCAAGGTGCTCGTCACGCATGTGATACCCGGGAAGGAGAACTCCCCATTGTGGTTTCGCGAACAATATGGCACGATGCACATTATTGGGTGTATTAATTCGTATATCATGTGGCCTATTTACCTCCTCAGACCTACCCCAGACATGTAGTGACATTTTTTGAATTGAATTATTTTAAGTTGTTACATTTGAATTATATTTGGATTATATCGTAATGCATATTGTTTTGAATGTATATTTGCATTATCTCTATTTTATTTGGATATATGATGTTTGAACAGGTACAACATTGCTATAACAGGTACAAATATACTGTTGGGCAGTGGTAGTGGCCATACTGCCCATGAGATTTTTTTTCAATTTTGTCCGGACTTGTCACGGTCAATGATCGTGACAATTTTTTAAACATTTGCACGGGTTATTTGCGGTCATTAACCATGACAAAACTTGTAAAGGTCAAAGACCATGACATGACCGTGACAAATCTAATGAACTTTTCACGGTCACTGACCGTGACAATCCGTGATAACAAAAGTTGTCACCCCTAGACTTGTCACGGTCATTGACCTTGACAAGTTGAACTTGTCACAATCAATGACCGTGACAATTCGACAGATTTGGTGTAGTGTATGTTGATTTAGTAGAGCCGTTGGAAGTGGTTTGGTGGAGAGGTGGTTACCCCCTTCTTGTGGAGAATGGGTGGTTATGTATCCCTTTATTAAGGGGCTCTGCAGATCATATTGAAATTCAGTTTTTTCCTCTCTCTCTCTCCCCCTTCTTCTCTAAAAAACTTTTTCTTCCATATTCTAATTTTCGGGCAACATAATTGTGGTTCTAGTGTTTTCCATTGAGTGCTTCAATCAGGTGAACTATGTTGTTGAATCCTGGGATGGATATCTGAGGCTCGAGGCATCACTCAACAAAGTGCGGGATATATTTATGTCTTAGGACTGTGTGTCTAACACACCCCTCAGCTTCCAAATAAGTCGTTCCAATTTTATTATTTTAATGTTTTTCCCGTATATGCAAATAACACAAATTACTCAATATGCAGGTTTGGTTCATGCAATAAAGATAATTATTTTCTCTTATAAATCAAATGTTTAATTTTAACATCTATCTCAATAAAAAGAACGTCATACACAATGTTAATGACTAGACCTTTGATTAAGCTCTTCAGATAACCTATATTGTTATAATTATCTTAAGTATCTAACTATGCACTCGTTATGATTAACGTCCTCATTATTGTTATAATTATCTTAAGCATCAAAATCTGCATATATTTCTTATGAAATACAAAACTGAATTACTATCTAGAAACCTTCGTAAATGTGTACGACATTATCTAGAAACCTTCGTAAACTGAATTACTATCAAAATCTTAAGCATCAAAAGGATTGATAAATGTCCCCTAAAAAGGTGTATGACATTTTCTTCATAACCAGCATAACAAATACATAAATTTAATATTTTGTAGCAAAATATGATTACCTTTCCTTTCGCAACCTCTTTTCGGATATAACGCCATATTCTATAACTTACTAGATCCCACCAAGAAACAAATTTCATTATGAATATGGAATACCATATAAGGTCCTAGATATGCATTTTGTTACTTGCACATTTGCAAAATCGGGTGTACGGTATTCTACATTTAAGTCTATGTTTTACAAGCATGGTTGAACTATTGTTGATGGGAGTAGACTTATTAAAATGTAACAATTGCTTCAAATCTATCTTTCAGTTACAAATATGGAGTGCTAAATGCTTCTGTAAATGAATGAGAATGCTTTCCATTATCCCAAAATTTTAAAAAGACATCAAGTCATATAAATAAGAAAATTGGATTGTAAAATAAAAGAGCCATCAAGAAAAGATCTTGCATTTGATCTCGTTTTGTGATTTTGTTAGAGTCATAGTAATACATTAACGTCTATAATCCCTTGATATTTTGACTCCTCTATAAACTTCTCAATTTTTAGTTTCATGGAATTTAAAACATAATCAGATATCTTCATGTACGGAACTTAACATTTCAGCTCTTATTTTGTTTCAAAGACTAACTTCCGTTGGAAACTTGGTGTGATTGGAGCAATAAATTGACTTTTAACGTAAGTCTCAAAATTAAAGGGACATATACCAAATAGTCCCTCGGACATTTTTTAATACCCATTTAGTCCAAACTTTTTTATTTTGCCTCAAAAAGTCCTTTGCCACATATTTTGGAGAGGGAGTGCCGCTGGCGCGGACCTCTAAAAATAAGAGGATATTGAGTGCTTGAGGGACTAAATGGGTTAAACTAAAAATATATGTCCTTTTTAAAAAATATATATTTATAGTAGGGACTATTTAATAATTGACCCAAAATTAAAACATACTTAAAAAACATGAAAGTTGTTTTTCGAAATAGACTCTTAATTAGGGACGCCTAAATAAGGAAAGTATGACTCTAGGCATGTGGGATGGAAAGAGTATGAGTTTATATTCGTACCATATGAACCATCTCTTTTATAATTAAGCTATGAAAGGGTATTTTCCTCACTATTTACTTTTCTCTGTAAGGTTAGAGATGCAGGCTTCCCAAGGTCAACTTTTTCCTGGAGAAATTAGATCAGAACACAAAGCTTTTAGAACTTTATTAACTGAAAAACATAGTGATTCATCAAAATGTACCCTGGGCATTTCTTTTAGAGCAAAGGAAGTAAAGGGTGAATGTCTATTGTAATTTATTTATATCATGATTAGTTTATTGATAGGAGATACATATAAGCTGGCATAAAAAGCCAAGTAATATATTTTGTTTTAGTTTTAGCTAAATTAGATTTTGATCCAACATATTTTGTCTTCAAACCTTACTAAGATTTACCTACATTAACTTAAGTAAGAAAGAGGCCTTGTCGTAATCCTCAAATAAAAAGTGGCCAACTTCATTATTACATGAAAAAGAAGAAATCGAGTGTGGGGCCTACCATATTATTACAAAAGTTAGAAGGTCCCTATCTTCATCAATACCGTTATCCTTCATCTTTAAAAAGCGAAATAAAAAACTGAAACCCATTCATGATATACAAACATTAATGATTTTCAAAGCCAATGCTATGATCTTCAGTAATTAGATAAACAGAGAATGAAGAAAGTTATGATATTAACATAAAAACACACTAATATCCCGTGAAACGAATTAATCACAGTATTGTTCAACCAATATAAACCATTTAAGGAATATAAACCACAGCGGCATTTGAAGCTCAGCCCAAATAGAAATACATTATAGACTATATTAAGGCAGGGGATGCAGGTAAAGGCAGGGCATATTAGGCTTATGCCAATCGTGTTGCACATTTCAAATATATTTGTGTTGATCTCTACTAAAATACCCACAAAATGACAGTGGCATTTCCTCAAACACAAATTATCTCTAAAATTCAATAAAGCTCAATTAAAAACATAGAGTATTAAATTACCCACAAAATGACTATGGCATTTCATCAAACATACGGTATCTCTAAGATTCACATTAACAGATTTACACATCCCACACATATAATAGTCCCAAAAGAAAAATGACATCACTAAAACAAACACATTAAAGACACAAATACAAGATTAAAACAAAATATGTTGACAGATTTGAAGAAAATCAAAAACTGCATCCATGAAACAAACACATCTGATGGTCTGATTATATGTGTGTGTGTAAGAGAGAGGGATATAAGAGAGAGGATATTACAGAATGAGAGGAGGATAAGGAGGTCGATTAGTGAGAGGGAGAGAATGAGGAGAGGTGTAGTGTTTTCGGGGCAGCAGATGAGTGAGAGGGAGAGAATGAGGGGAAATGTAGGGCTTGGGGTTGGTGATAACTTGTCCCATTTGCCATGTTATAAGTCTCTTCTTATGATGTGGCGGCGTTAACTTATGACATGACAAAAAAACCTCCTCCTTTATTATATATATATATATATATATATATATATATATATATATATATATATATATATATATATAGAGAGAGAGAGAGAGAGAGAGAGAGAGAGAGAGGTTCTAAAGTGAATTAAAAGAATAAATTTTTTAATGAAACTAATAAAACATTAAAAAATAATCCAATTAATTTTAATTCCTTGTTGTGATTGATCCGCGTCAGCGGCAATGAACACACGCATTTTTTAACCCCCCCCCCTTACCCCAATACCCCCCCCCCCCCCCCGCCCATAACTGGGCTTAAGGAAGATGAGGGAATGGGTCTCGGGTATGAAGTGGGCGCTTTTTGCTACAATAGGTATTGGCTTGGCTCAAGAGCTGGGTTTGAGTTATAAGGGCGATTTTGGGTTGGAATCGTGTCAAGGTCGGTGGGGTGATCGGGTATGTCGTCGAAGGTGCAAAAGGTTATGGGTTTGGGAGGTTTGAAATTCGTCGACGGGTTTAGTTATTGCCATGACCAGTGCCATGGCATATTGGATTTTTTTTATGTGGTCGTGTTTTTCCAGTTATGAGGGATTAAAGGGAGGTCGTCGGGTTAAATGGGTTAAGCAGGTGGGTCGGATTATGGTTGGTAAAGTTGGCCAGAGCTTATGGAGTTAAGGGAGGTTCGATTTTTGTCAGGTGAGAGGGAAGAGATTGTTGGGGTAGGAGAGAGAACAGGTGGGAGGTAGGAGATGAGGGGTGTTATTGTTGTTAAGGTTTGTCACGTGTGTGTAGGTGCATATTTAAAAAATACGTGTCACATGCATATCCGTTGTTGCTAGCGTGGACCAATTACAACATGGAATTAAAATTAAATGGGTAACTTTTTAAAGTCTTATTAGGTTTATTAAAAAATTCATTCTTTTGGTTCAATTTAGAACCTCTCTCTCTCTCTATATATATATATATATATATATATATGTGTGTGTGTGTGTGTGTGTGTGTCTATATATGTATACATACCATTTATATACAAGTACATATATGTGTATATTTTAAAAAAGTGAAAAATATCAAAGATGAAGAAAACATATAAAAATAAAAGAGCAAATAATTATTTAGAATATTTGCGTGTGTAATTAAAGTATACTTCGATTTTCATTTAAACCACCCCATGAGGTGGGTTGAATAAAAAATAAGTCAACCCAAGAATAAAACTATACTAAATTTGGGATGGTTAGACAAAAAAATGGATTGAAATAAAAACTCTCTTTATTTAACTATTAACATGCAACTTCCGCGATACGCGGGCGAACTACAGTTTTTATTATATATTGATGTATATATACAACACCCCCACATTTTTCACAAAATAAGAAGTGTCACTTGACAAAAGAGCAAGAGAAAGAGGAAAAAACGATACATGTAGGTCCCCAAAATATAACTTTTGCTTGAGCAGAATTAAGTTAAGGATGAATGCAAACCAACTTTCTCCTGTTTGAAAAACTCTTTTTCAATTTTATCAAACCAAGTTGTGACACAAATTAACTTAACCATATTTTATCTTGTTTAACCCTAAGCATGCAACTAGTGATTAAATCAAGTAAAATAAAGTAAAGCAATACTCACAACGCCGATGTACGAGGAAAAACCCAATCGGGAAAAAAACTCGGACGGCCAAGGCTAGACAATCATTATGACAATGGAATTACAAAGTCACACGGTAGTCGTAAACAATGACTCGATCCACCCACGAGATTTGACGCTCCTCTGATCTTCTAATAATCTTCACAGTGACCACGCGGAAATTAACCTTCTTCTACGATGCTCGTCCATAATAGTCACTTCCACGAATGCCTCAGTATCCACCGATGCAGCCTTGTGTCATCTACGATATTGAAATCGGTATCCGCCGAATCTTTACCTCAAAACCAGCAATGGAACTTCAATAGAACCTCAAACTTGGTTCCAACAAGATCACAAGAACATATGATAATGAAAATCTCGGATCTTGAAACTTTAAGGATGTTTTATTGTGAAAACACTTAGAAAACTTTGTGCAGAAACCTTTTTGTATAGTAAACTATTTTTCATAATGCACACGTTTCGAGGAAATTGACAATGCCTATTTATAATTATTTTAAGCCGGTGGAGGAATCTCGTTTGAGCGAGATACTGCGTTGTCCGAACGACAGCAGATCTCGTTCGAACGATAACAGATCTCGTTCGAACGACAATGCTCGTCATTTGAAATACGTCGTAATTAGAGTTTGATATCTATCTCATTTAAAAATAGAGTTTTGCACTATTTTTCGCACTGCACACATATCGAGGAAACTGACCATGCCTATTTATAATTATGTTAAGACGGTGGAGGAATTTCGTTCGAGCGAGATACTGCATCGTTCGAACGGTAGCAGATCTCGTTTGAGTGACAAAGCTTGTTGTTTGAACGACGTCGTAATTAGAGTTTGATATTTATCTCATTTAAAAACAAAGTTTTGCTTAAAACCAACTCTTATCCAACTCTAATCTGTCCTCATCAGCTTTAAACGAAGTGTAAACAATTAAAACACTTTAAAAACATTTTTCTTTTAAAAATAACATCCTTATAATTGTAAAATAAAATTTCGATCTCCATTAACATTATGCATTCATACCTATGTGATCTCGTAAAGAAATTAAACCTTGAAGACGAGAAATTGCACAAATTAAACTTCAGCATGATTAATTCTTTGTAGCTTTGCCGCAACGTCCTTAATTAAATCTTTGATAAGTCATAGTCTCGTAGTGATTGGATAATAAAAATCTACTTATGACTCAAACGTGTTTTGTTCTTAGAATAAGTCAAAACTACATTAAGACTCAATTGGAAATTTGGTCCGTACAAATCTCTCCCTTTGACTATTCTGGGACAAAACCAACAGTGAAATGCCTAAACTGGGCCGTCAAGCCGTATGACGCCTAAAACCCAAAATGAAAATACATAATCAGTATAGGATAAGATTCTTCAACAATGGACCGACAAGCATGAAACTGTCTCGAATGTCTGAATGTGATGTAGACTTGAAATCTTGAATATCTTTAAGCATACCTACACACATGAAACAGACAAATATCCAGTGAAGTATGGAGGAACAAATGATATAAATCAATATGAAAACTTGAATCATAATCATTTGTTATGTGAGTAAACATGATACCAATATGTAAACATGATATATAGACCATCAAGCATGAAACTCACAAAACTCCCCCTACATCACAGACATCTCTCCCCCTTTTTGTCTCGAATAGACAATCCGGTGAAAAGATAAACAAATCTATCATGTGATATACCAATGTGATATCATGAACACATATTATGCTAGATAAACACGAAACTACCAGCGAAATATGATCAAGTAATATCAAATTAGTAGCTAGCAAATAATGAATCACACAAAAATATAACAGTCTAAGCAGGTGTGATTAAACGAACCAATGCGGTAAAATATCAAATCAATCAAAGTAAACTTCATAAAAAGAAACCCACTACCAAAATATGAATCAATATGTAGCAGGGTATTGAAACCAAAATTAACCAAAAAAAGTTAAAACTGGTCAAACAAAATGTTGTTCTAATGAGCCAGGGATGTCGTTTGAACGAGAAGCGACATCGCTCGAACGAAGACAAATGTAGTTAGAACGACATTATCAAATTTTCACAGTCTCCCCAGAAAATAAACAGGTTTGTCGTATGAAAAAATTTCAGGAGAATTCATATTGGAAGGGGCTCAAAACTGCGAAACAATAGCAAAACTAAGAAAACTCAAAAGCAAACAAATATGAGTAACATGCTAACATAGTATCGATGTGCCTAAACATGAACATGAAATGTATGTGCATTAACTAAAACAAATGAATCACAATTTAAACACATCGAAATGATCAAGAAGCTCTAATTGATAGCAATCTATCATCAAACTTTATCGTAGCCATATGTGACAATTAAAGTGTGAGCTTAATGAACTAAACAAACATCATGCACATGAATCAAAAATTTTGACGATTCTATAAACAACAGCGTCATGACACGAATTTTCAACGTTAGGATTCTTTGAGCAAAACCGTTTAAAATTTTTAATCCATCCAAAACTCCTTAATAATATCATATTTTCTTTGGAATGAGCAACTAATTTGGCCCGTTTTGGCATATGATTCTTTTTATTGCCTTATGAATTTTGGGGGGGTCTTTTAACTGGTGGCTTTAACGATGAGTCTATTTTACACTCTCGCAGCCCTTTCTCGTACACTCATCATATTTTTAATATAGATTAAAATGCTCACGGGTAAACGGTTATTACATGCACACCTCCTCCTTATCTATACTTACGCATAGATGACAAAATTAAGATAAGAACGTCTCACCAAACTCAAATATGCAAGAGTGGTCAAACATTCATATAAACTCGTGCATGTGGGTAAAGATGGCATATATACAATGTCAAATCAAAACGCATATCAACTTCGAAACAACCCCATAATACAATGGTTAAGATCAATCTAAGCATCGATAATAATGACCAAATGTCCCAGCCACATGGACAATGGAAGGAAGGGGGTCCAAGCACACCAATATGCCATATCAAACATGTTAACTCAAGACACACAAAAAAAATCTTCTTGGATTTTAAAAAAATATTTTGACTATAATAAAACAAAATCTTTTTGTGTTTTTCTCAAAAAAATTCAAAACCAAAAATCTTTTTGAATTTTTCAAAAAAACAATTTCTCAAAAACAAAATCTTTTTGTATATTTTCAAATAAGATGCAATAAATGAAAAATATAATACAATATGATAAACATGGTGACACACACAACCTTTAGATTTATCATGGGAAGAATCAAGTGCAACCAAATGAGAACCATGAAGTTTTATTTCTAAAGCTACCAAATCCGACTTCCTAACCCAATTCGGTGTGTAACGACACATGGAGATGGGAGAAATCGGGGAAACTTTATTCCTACACTTCCTAAACTTTCGAGGATCATTCCTAAGGTCATAGCAAAACTTTCTAAGGTGACCTTTCCTACCACAAAACGTGCAAGTGTAGCGATGGTATGGAAAGTGACCTACATGTTGACCTTTTCTAACGTTCCTATGTGACTCTATCACATGTGCGGGGGGAATGGGAACAACACGATCATCAAAACCAATACCTCCCCTATCTCTCTTAATTTTGACCGTGCCTAGCATCCTATCCAACTTCTCACTTCTAGCCTCCAAGTCAAACTTAACTCTAGACGAGTCTCTTAAGCTCTCCTCTAACTCCTTAATCCTAGACTCAGTAGATGCCTAGACTCCTCAAACTCTAGAACCTCCTTTTTTAAATCCTTCATCAAACCTCTAAGGGTATCTCTCTCTTTCTTGATGTATTCTAACTTCTCCCTAAGATTATTCTCCCATGCCCTAATATCCTCAATCAACACATCATTATTTTCTACGGCACGCTCTTTCAACTTAGCTTGCAATTTCGAGTTAACCCTTTTCACCTTCACCGTCTCCTCAAATAACTCTCGAAATGCAACTTGCAACTCTCCTACGTCGATCTCCTCACCCTCACTGTTATGACCCTCACCCTCTCGGGAAGCACTCTCAACAACCTCGGAAGTGTCATGCACATGAGTATCCTCGTGGGAAGATATATCGTCATCGCTCACATGACATGCCATAAACGTTAAATAATTACATTCAATGGGGGAACTCTCTCCCTCTTTCGGTTCACTATCACCTAAGGTGGCGTTGTATGCTATCGATTTCTTGCCCTCTTTATTAAGTCTAGTGGGACACTCAGCTAGTTTGTGACCATACCCCTCACACGCGAAACACCTATCAAACTCATCTCTCTTAGATTTCTCACTTTTATCCCCAGGGGGGAGTCTTCCTTCTTTTTGAATTTCTCAAACCTTTTGGCATCTTTCAATTGCTTATGAATTTGAAGAAACTTCTTGAACTTTCTTACCAACAAGACGAAATCCTCAAAGTCGAAATCGGAGTCGTCATTCAAAATTTTAGTCTCCTAGTTCAGGGCTTTCAAAGTAATGCCCTTTTCTTTCTTTGGCACTTGCTTGGAGGTAAACATATCGAGTTCATAGGTTTGTAAGTCACCTATGACCTCTTCTAGTTTCGACGAGTTAAGCATACCAAAGGGATTCATAACGGTCACTTTAGCATCAAACCTACTCGGCAACGATCTCAAAATTTTCTTAATCACTCGGTTATCGGGAATCTTCTCACCTAGGTTAAACGCCGCATTGACAATAGTGGATAACCTAGTGTAAAACCCATCAAACGTCTCACTCTCTAACATTTTAATCGTCTCAAACTATGTAGTGAGATTTTTCAACTTAGATGCCCTAACCGTGCTCGTGCCCTCGTGAGTGAGTGCTAGTGTTTCCTAAGCTTCTTTCGGAGTTTCACAAGTTATGATACGATTATACTCTTTGGGTGTGACATGTGAGGAAATAACGTACAAATCTTTAGAGTTATATTGTGCAAGCCTATGTTCAGTCACAGTCCATGACTCAACAGGTTTCAAACTAGTGACCTCACCCTCTCGTGTGATAGGTGGTGTCCAACCTTTTTCAACAGCTAACTAGACATGCTCATCAATGGATTTTAAAGAATTTTTCAATCGCATTTTCCAATAAGCATAATTAGTGCCATAAAAAACACGAGTGCGAAAACTATCGTAATTTCCAAAATTCATCCTTACAAGAAACAGGGATCAAACACAATAAAAATGTATCTCTAGCTCTGATACCAATTTGTAGGTCCCCAAAATATAACTTTTGCTTGAGCGGAATTAAGAATGCAAACCAACTTTCTACTTTTTGAAAAACTCTTTTTCAATTTTATCAAACCAAGTTGTGACACAAATTAACTTAACCATATTTTATCATGTTTAACCCTAAGCATGCAACTAGTGATTAAATCAAGTAAAATAAAGTAAAACAATACTCACAACGCCGATGTACGAGAAAAAACCCAATCGGGAAAAAATCTCGAACGGCCCAAGCCAGACAATCATTATGACAATGGAATTACAAAGTCACACAGTAGTCTTAAACAATGACTCGATCCACCCACGAGACTTGACGGTCCTCTGATATTCTACCAATCTTCACAGTGCCCACGCGGAAAGTAACCTTCTTCTACGATGCCCGTCCACAGCAGTCGCTTCCACGAATGCCTTGTATCCACTGATACAGCCTTGTGTCGTCTACGAAGTCGAAATCGGTATTCGTCGAATCTTCATTGCAAAACCAACAATAGAACTTCGATAAAACCTCAAAATTGGTGCCAACAAGATCACAAGAACATATGATAATGAAAATCTCGGATCTTGAAACTCTAAGGATGTTTTATTGTGAAAACACTTAGAAAACTATGCAGAAACCTTTATGTATGGTAAACTATTTTTCGCACTGCACACGTTTCGAGTAACTGATAACGCCTATTTATAATTATTTTAAGGCGGTGGAGGAATCTCGTTCGAGTGAGATACTACGTCGTTCGAACGACATCAGATCTCGTTCGAACGATAATGCTTGTCGTTTGAACGACGTCATAATTAGAGCTTGATATTTATCTTATTTAAAAATAGAATTTTGCTTAAGACCCACTCTTATCCAACGAAGTGTAAACAATTAAAACACTTTAAAAATATTTTTCTTTTAAAAATAACATCCTTATATTTGTAAAATAAAATTCCGAGTTCGATTAACATTATGCATTCATACCTGTGTTATCTTGGAAAGCAATTAAACCTTGAAGACGAGAAATTGCACCAATTAAACTTCGGCATGATTAATTCTTTGTAACTTTACCTCAACGTCTTCAATTAAATATTCGACAAGTCATAGTCTCGTAGTGATCGGACAATAACAATTTACCTATGAATCAAACGTATTTTGTTCCGAGAATAAGTCAAAACTACATTAAGACTCAATTATAAATTTGGTTCTTACAATACCTATAAAAAGTAAACTAAAGCAAATGCCCACCTATAGATGAAAAAACTAAACTTGGAACACAAATGCAAATTTATTTTATCAAAATTCTAGAAAAATATTAACCGAAATATAGATAAACTTTGTAGAGATGTTTTAGAAAGTTTATACACATATGACTCATACAAAGTCTTCCAAATTTGTGGAGGCAAAATAATATATTTTACTAAAATAACATAGATAAATTAATTTTTAAAAAACTACAGATATCCTAAGGCCCTATTTGGTTGCACAAATTGTTTGATTATATAAATTGGTTCATTGTGAATTAGTGAATTGTAAATGAATTAATTTGAAGGGAGTTTAAATCCAATTTTACACAATGGTTCGTAATCTGAAACTGATGTTCAGGTTCTATGAGAAAAAAAGATAAAAACAAATTAAGAGAGAGGGGAGGGGGAGTAGGGAAGGGAGGAAAAGAGAGATAAATGATCATGCACTTTATGTGACCCCAATTTCAAATCGATGCATTTCACAATTTTTTGAGACGATCCAATTTCATATTTCACATATGAACTGAAATGGGAAAATTAATGAATCATTTCATTAATGAAAGCAAACGCAACTAATGGATAAATTTGTAAATGGACCAATTTATAAATGGGCTAGTTTACAATTTTGGGACAATCAAACGAGACCTAAGAAATTACAACAATCAGTTTCACATAAACTATTACAGGAACCAAATACATAAAACACATCATGCATATAATTTCATTGTTGCATTGAACCAATTATTCCCTCTTCAATCTCCTGATCATAATAGATTGTACGGAACACGCCTGAAAAATAATCATCAAAACATAATGAATGAATTAAATCAATAAAATCATCATCCTTTATACAAATGGAAGCATAAATCAACTCATGCTAAAATATCCATGGATATTTGTACATAGAAACATGTACAAAGATATATACGCGTAGTAATAATTTATAGTCTCTCATGAAAGATTCAAATTCAATAAATAAAATAATTCTTAATTTTGGAATTCATTATAAATAACTTATAATTTAATTTTTAATTCTAAAAATATGCAACATAATTTAATAATTCCTTTTTTTTTAAATAAATACATTTTATGGAGATGATCAATACTCAACCCAGAATAACAAAATTAGTCAAAACATAGTAGGTTTGTTTACACTCATGTTCCTAGATTGGGGTCTAAGGTTTTAAAATTTGTAGTTTTGGATATATTTCAACTATTTGCCTTTTGAGACATAAAAGTTTGCAAAACAATTCTAAAAATGTTTGGAATTCTGAAAATGGAATCCAAATATTTCAACTCTTTGCCTTGTGTGCTATGGATGAGAGAATTAAATGGACGGGAAGTGAAGAAAAGATGGGCAAGATAAAAAGTGCACATGATGGAATATAGAGAGAATAAAATAGAAAGAGTCTCGAAAGTTAAGAATTAGGTTCTATTGGGTTGTCTAGTAGAATTCGGTGTAGTAAAGTGTTTTCTACTTTCTAAAAGAAATGAAAATGAAGGAAGAGAGTGTGCCACGTGGACAACCTATGTGCCATTGAGAATTAATGCGCGACTTCCATTTTAAATAGATAGTATAAATATTATTTTTATTTTTAAAATATTTTTTAGGATCAATTAATGTATAGTCCCCAACATAAATGTATATATTTTTTTAATAAAAGGCACTTATTTTTAATTGAACTCATTTAATATAGACACGTGTATTTGTTCTTTTTAGGGTATAGTTGTCTTTCGACGAAATAAAAAAGACACGTGTGACACCCCACCTATTCTAATCCTGGGTGATCAATCCATTATTAAATTAAACATAAATCACTAATTGTTTCATTCTTAGCATCACT
Source organism: Sambucus nigra (assembly GCA_949130495.1). Lineage (NCBI taxonomy): Eukaryota > Viridiplantae > Streptophyta > Magnoliopsida > Dipsacales > Adoxaceae > Sambucus > Sambucus nigra. Next base: position 812,069,095 of record OX422207.1, read on the forward strand.
GTCGAAATCCAATTAATTACTAATACCCTAATAGACCAGTGTCAAAATTTTAAGCTTTATTATTAACATGCAGCAATTATAAACGAGACAAAATTTCATTCACCATTTCCATACACATAATAATGAATAATGAGATAAAGACATAATATAGATGAGTCTGGAATAACACTCCAGATAAAATCCTAATACAATCATCCATGAGTAAAATCTAAATCAAATACTGGAAATAACTGAAAATACAATGTCTCTGTAAATAATAACCAACTACAAATGGGCGATATGGCCGACTGAGATAGATAAGGATAAATAAGAACTGAATAAACGTGGAGGCGTCTAATAGCAACGTTGTGCAACTTCCACAACAGCTGCAGCACGCCAAATATGGGAAATCATATGTCTGGCGTCCTTGTGGCTGAGTTTTTACAAAAATGGATTTGAAATGGATTAGAGCCCAAGTAAAACAGTTGAAAAAGTTTAGCAAGTGTTTAAAATGCATTAAGATAAGAGATTATACACATGTTAGTACCGCGTGATCTCACTTGAGATCCTCACGTCTCAACTAATGTGCACGACTAACGTACTACTCTAACCCACCTAGTTATGCTACCCGCCTAACTAGTCTGACTTACATATTTTATTCCACCTAATAAGTTATAGTGCCAACTCGTATTTCCCATACAATACGATATTACCGTTTCTAATTCTTTATATTCATTAGAAATTACCAATAAATGATTTAATTCTCATACACTTTGGTTAATTTAGATATCACTATCTATCTTATATACCAATACACTCGTAGTAGGATCAATCACATGTATATACACTTACATAACTATATTCATATATACGTATACAACACCCCTAAGTGGAGACCTGCGGTGCGGGCACACTTTGCTATCAAGTCCTGGTACATCACGAACTAAATAAGGACACCGGTTCGGATAATCTCCCTCGAACCATAAATCAAATCACACAATTGGAGGCGAACATAGTTCTAAGACTTTGGGATATGCTCATACCTAATGCACCCAAATGATCGGTCACACCCTTATTCACACAAGTGGTGCTCAATCCCTAATTTTCATGTCATGAGGTAGATCGGCTCATCAGAATAAGACTGTCCATGACGCGAAACCTCCCGCGATAATAAGTAGCCTAGGTATGATTACACATACAAATCAAACAATAGGTATACACACCACACATACTCAACTCAACTCAACAAAGCCTTTTCCTAATTATTTGGGGTCGGCTACATGAATCCTATTTTTCCTTTCCGTTTTGTCCAATGTAATATCTTCGATTAAACTATATGACATCATGTCCTTTTTTATAATATCTCACCAAGTCAATTTAGGCCTACCTCTACCCCTTGTGTGACCACCAATACTAACTAAATCACTTTTCCTTACAGGAGCATCCATTGGTCTATGTTTGACGTGTCCAAACCATCTAAGTCGATTTTCTCTCAATTTATCTTCTATAGGAGCTACTTTTACCATTTCACGAATTTGTTCATTTTTAATTTTATCCTTTCGAGTTTTACCACAAATCCATCTTAGCATTCGTATCTCCTCCACACTCATTTTTTGCACATTTTATTTCTTAGTTGCTCAACACTCTGTCCCATATAACATGACTGATCTAATGGCCATCCTATAAAAATTTTCTTTTAAATTTAAAGGTATACGCCTATCACACAAAATGCCGGTAGCACTTCTCCACCTAACCCAGCCTGCTCTAATCCTATGAGTAACATCATCACTAATATCTTCATCTTTTTAGATAATCGATCATAATAACGAAAATGATCATTTATAGGTATCTCTTGAACCTCCAATTTCACCACATCTCCATTTGTCCTCCTATTACTACTAAAATTTCACTTCACATATTATGTTTTAGTTCTGCTTATTTTAAATCCTCTTGTTTCTAAAGTTTCTCTCCATAATTCCAACTTACCATTAATCCCCGTCTTAGTCTCATCCACTAAAATAATATCATCTTCAAATAGCATACACCATGTCACCTCATCTTGTATTTTTCCAGTTAACTCATCCATAACAGGAGCAAAGAGATAAGGACTTAATGTTGAACCTTGGTGTAGACCTACCGTAATTGAAAATTCACTACTTTCTCTGATTGATGTTCTTACTATAGTCTTCGCACCATCATACATATCCTTGATTACATCAATATATCTGCGAGTCACTCCTTTTTTATGTTGAACCCACTATAGTATATCTCTGGGTATCCTATCATACACCTTCTTCAAATCTATAAAAATCATATAAAGATCCTACTTTTTCTCCCTATACCTCCCCATTAATCTCCTTAATAAATAGATTGCTTCCATTGTTGACCTCCTAGGCATAAACCCAAATTGATTCTCGGATACTCTTGTCTTTAATCTCAATCTATATTCAATCACTCTCTCCTAAAGTTTTATTGTATGACTCATTAACTTATTACCACGATAATTTGAACAACTTTGTATATTCCCTTTATTTTTATAAATAGGTACTAAAAGACTTTTTCTCCATTCATCGAGCACCCTATTAGTCATTAAAATTCGATTAAATAATTTTGTAAGCCATGATACTCCATCCTCCCCTAAGCATTCCAAACCTCAATAGGGATACCATCTGGTCCTAAAGCCTTCCATGTTTTCATCTTTTTTAGAGCAATCCTGACCTCTGTTGTCCTAATACTACGAAAAAATATATTTTCTTGAATCTCCCTAAGTTCCTCTATATCTAATCTTCTCCCATTATCTCCATTTAATAACCTCTCAAAGTAGTTTTTTCGTTTCTTCCTAATTTCATCATCTTTGACTAGGACTCTCGAATCATCACTTTTGATACACTTAACGTTATTAAAATCTTTTGTTTTCATGTCCCTAAGTTTGGCAAGCTTATACATACTTTTTTCCCTTCTTGTGTTCCTAATTTTGTATAAAGATCATCATACGCTTTAACTTAGCATCTCTTACCACTTTCTTAACTTCCTTTTTAGCCCATTTATATTTCTTAAAATTTTCTTCATTTCTATTTATTTGCCATATTTTAAAGCACTCCCTTTTAATTTTTACTATATTTTGTACTTCTTCATTCCACCACCAAGTTTCTTTAGACTATGGCCCCTTGCCTTTTGATTCTCCAAGAATTTCTTTTGATATTCTCCTAATGCATGTGGCCATCTTATTCCACATTATCTTAGTCTCTTCTTCAGTATTCCATGTTGCTTCATTTAATATTTTATCTTTAAATAGTTTTAATTTCTCTGCTTTTAAGTTCCACCACCTAGTTCGTGGGTAAATCTTCACTTTTCGCACTCGTGATTTATTTTTAATATTTATATCCAACACCATTATCCTATGTTGTGAGGTTAAGCTCTCTCTTGGGATAACCTTACAATCTTTACACGTTAATCGGTCTCCTTTCCTAGTAATGAAAAAATCTATTTGGCTCTCATGCGTTCCACTTTTATAAGTTATTGTAGTAACCCGCGTAATTTTGAGCTATTTTAATTAATTTCTGGAAAATGGAGAAAAATAAAGTTTTTGATAAAATTATTTTTATTGCTCAAATATGTTGGTTATTATTTTTAAAGGCGAGAATTTCAAACGGTTTCGAAAACGGAGTTAAAACGGATTTTAACTCCTTAAATCTCGCGAGTGTCATTCTCTTTGAATTCTTGTTTAATTGAACTCATATTTGAATTGATAAATTCATTGAAATCTGGAAAATAATTGTTAAAATTATTTTGATTCATGTGGTATCATTATATTGTTGATGAGCACGTTTTCATGAGATTTTAATATGACACGGATGTTGAGTACCCGCCAAAATACCTATTCCCGGGCTATGGCTTGATAAAGCATATGCGAATGGGGTGAGGCCTGGTTACCCATTGATGTGTTGTTGAGAAATTATATTGATAAATGCTTTGAGATTTGCATTTTTATTTGAATATTCGTACTCGTCTTGTTACATTTTATTCATCGCTAATATATATTTGTTGAGCATCTTTCTTGTCGTATTGTGTACTTCCCCATATTTTCTTTTAGTGGAAGGTTAGCGCAGATTTTGGGGCGCTATGGAGATTGATTTTAGCGAGGATTGTTTGGGAAAGATTTGTATTATTTTGATGTATAAAGCTTTGGAGATTTGTATTTTATTTTCGAGTTAGTTGTTGTATGTAATTCGAGAGACTTGTTGTAATTGAAAAGATTGAGACTAGTGGATTTATATTATTGTGGGTTTATTTAGATGCTCTACACCTTGTCACTTGTGGATTTGGATTTATTTTATCGCATTAGCGCTCCGTTCGCTCTCCCCGGGCGGGCGGTGTGTTAGAGTTATTAACTGTTTAAGCCTCTTTTTAAAACATGTATTTACTAGTACAAAATCATAAGCCATCGCAAAATCTATGATAGACTCTACCTCGTCGTTCCTATCTCCAAAACCATATCCTCTATGCACTATCTCATATCCTACACGATCTTCTCCTACATGGCCATTAAAATCTCCCCTAATATAGATTTTCTCACCTATGGGTATTTCTTGAATTAGTTCATCCATTTATTCCCAAAATTGTACTTTAGTGTGCTAATCTAATCATACTTGGGGTGCATACACTACACCAAATCTGTCTAATTGTCACGATCATTGACCTTGACAATTCGGGGCGAGATAACTTTTTTTGTTAGGGACGTGTCACGGTCGGTGACCTTGACAAGTTCGTTAGAATTGTCACGGGCGTGTCACGGGCCATGACCGTGACACGTTTAGTCACAGTTATTAACCGTGACAAAGCCTTGACCCATTTTAAAAAAATTATCAAGGGCATTAACCGTGATAATTCTAGGCCGAATTTAAAAAAAATCTGCTGGGCAATATGGCCACTGCCACTACCCAGCCGTATATTTGTACTTGTTATAGCAACGTTGTACCTGTTCAAACATTATATATCCAAACAAACTAAAGATAATGCAAATATATATTCAAAATAGAAACAATATACATGACGATATAATCCAAATATAATTCAAATGTACCAACTTAAAAATAATGTCACTACATGTCTGGGGTAAATGTGAGGAGGTGAGTAGGCCACACGATATACGAATTGACACACCCACTAATATACATCGTGCCTCATTGTTCGCGCAACCACAATAGGGAGTTCTCCTTCCCGGGTATCATATGCGTGACGAGCACTTTGGACTCGATCTCTTGAAGCGCACGTCCATGAACTATTCCACCCCGGACGATATTCGGGTCCCAAAACCCCCGCCCTATCCATTGTCCATCAAATACGTCCAATATGAACACGCTCGGCCAACCAATTGTCGATATCGGTCTGGAGAAGGGAGACAAATAAGTAAGTGGATCATCGAAGTACGCTCGTGTCGGTGATGAAGCGGCGAGGTCCACATCCTCGTCATCCTGCGCCTCGTTCTCCCTCACCTCCTCCTCCTCCTCCTCCACCATCTTCTCCTTCCCTTTCCCCTTACGGTCTCCCCCCAACGTACGCTTCATGAATGAGTACATATCTTGGACCATCGCCTCCAAACGGGACAACTTTGCGTCATGTGAATCTACCGTTCGAGTCAAGATGGTGTCGCTCGTCTCCAATCCGATGATCCTAGATTTGGCCACCCGCGAGCTCACCCCCCCTTGTCCTCCCCTTGCGATTAAAGCCAAGCACTTAGCTGAGTGCGTCTGTGGAGAAAGACGCCTTGTCGGCATCAGACTGCGACTCATGCACTTCCTTAAGCTTTGCCTGAAATGACAAAAAACACATGATTAGTAAAACAAGTAAACTAAAAAATTATAACGTAATTAACAAAAATTAAACTGTCGGATTATTTACAATCGTGGTCGTGGTGCTTGGGGGCACCTCCTTGTCCTTCGCCTTCTTCGTCCGAAGAGCCACATAAGTATCGAGCCTATGTGGCTTACCCCCTGGGCCACTCCCTACACCCTGAAATAAAATAAAGTAAAATTACTATCGGCTCCGCAAAGTAAAATAATGAAGAATAATATATTTCTGTAGTTATAGAAAAATTAAATCTTATCTTCATCCTATGCTCCACCTCGGCGTAAGACGTCCGCCGGAGTAGTGCACGTCCATTTTTTTTGCCTTATTTTCCCTTCCCGATTGGCGAGATGGCAATTGTCGATCCTCGATCTCATTGTCAATGAACTTTTGCCATTGTGCCAATGAGATCGGCTCCTTGGGCGGGACAGATCCATGCCAGTGGATAATGGACTCTCGTGTTTTCCCAAAGTGCCGTGTCCGCATATTTTTCTTCCACGTCTTGTGTTGCTCCCTCGACTGCTCCAAGACGGAATCGCGTAGCTTTGGATCCAAGTTGAATTGTTCCTGTCCAACAAGTACAATGTTAGTTGCGAATAAATATAAATATAAATTGAAATTGAAATTGAAATTGAAATTGAAATTGAAATTGAAATTGAAATTGAAATTGAAATTGAAATTGAAATTCAAATTGAAATTGAAATTGAAATTGAAATTGAAATTGAAATTGAAATTGAAATTGAAATTGAAATTGAAATTGAAATTGAAATATAAGTATATTACATGTAGTGCCGCCCAAACAGCTAACTTGAGCTCATATGGCACCTCCTTCTAACTCATAAACCTCGGGCCGATGACCGTCTTTAGCAGCTCGAGGGATCTCGCTAATAGCTCCGACTTGTTCTCGATGGTCATCCCAAATTTGCCATATTCGGGGAGCCTAGGGGCCGAGGAGCCCTCGCCGCCTCCGCTACCACCGAGCCCAGACGACATCATCATAACCAACATCATCATCCTCGCCTTAATACCTGAAGGAGACATTTGCTGTAAAAAAATGTTATTAGTACAGATAAAAAAAATGTTATTAGTACACACAGACACACACGCAGCCCCCCACCCTCATCCCTGCCCCCACCCCCACCCCCTCACCCCACCCCCACCTCCACCACACACGCACACGTAGACGTACACGTACACGTACACGTACACGTACACACACACACACCCCATCCCTTCCCCCACCCCCTCACCCCACCCCCACCACACATACGCACACGTACACACACCACCCCCTGCCCCCCATAACACACACAATAATCCAATAATGATTAATAATTATATACACTATGTTTCATTTTATTATGTCTTATTTATATTCAAATTCAATTATTAATAATTATATATAGAATGTTTCATTTAATTATGTCTTATTTATATTCAAATTTAATTATTCAAAAATTGAAAAATCTCACCCCCATGTGGACAATAATCCAGTGATCATGCCACTTTTAAAACTAACCAACCCAACATTTACTAAATAAAATAATCCAATAGCAATGTCTACAACAAATGTGTATATTCAAATTCAATTATTAATAATTATATGTAATATGTCTTATTTAATTATGTCTTGTTTATATTCAAATTCAATTATTAATAATTATATATAGTACGTTTCATTTAATTATGTCTTATTTATATTCAAATTTAATTACTCAAAAGTTAAAAAATCCCACCGCCATATGGACAATAATCCAGTGGTCATGCCACTTTTAAAACTAAACAATCCAACATTTACTAAACAAAATAATCCAACGGCAATGTCTACAACAAATGTGTATATTCAAATTCAATTATTAATAATTATATGTAGTATGTCTTATTTATATTCAAATTCAATTATTAATAATTATATATAGTATGTTTCATTTAATTATGTCTTATTTATATTCAAATTTAATTATTCAAAAGTTAAAAAATCCCACCCCCATATGGACAATAATCCAGTGGTCGTGCCACTTTTAAAACTAACCAACCCAACATTTACTAAACAAAATAATCCAACAACAATGTCTACAACAAATGTGTATATTCAAATTCAATTATTAATAATTATATGTAGTATGTCTTATTTAATTATGTCTTATTTATATTCATATTCAATTATTAATAATTATATATAGTATATATTAATTTACTAATTTACAATAAGGGGCAATCATATATTAATTTACTAAAAAAATTAATAATCAATCAATTTTTTACAAGGGACACTACGCGCACACACACATAAACACACACGCAGCCCCCCACCCCTACCCCACCCCCCATCCCTACCACCACCACCACCCCGCCCCCCTCACCCCACCCCCACCACACACATGCACACGTACACATACACCCCACCCCCCCAACCCACCACACCCCCTCACCCACCACACACATATATACACACACATACACACACATATATACACACACATATACACATACATATACACACATACATATACACATATATATACACATATACACACACATATAGAAATGAAATAGAAAGAGAGGAAAAAAATTTACCTTAGAGAGAGAGAGATAATCGCTTGTAGAGAGAGAGAAAGAGGGAAACCAAAAACGGTGGAAAAAAAAAGAGTCTAGGGCTTTTTTACTGAAGATATTGTCACGGTCGTGTCAAGGTCCTTGACCGTGACAAGTCCGTGATAAATATATTCGTCACGGACTGGTCACGGTCATTGACCGTGACAAATAATTGTCACGGTCTTGTCACGATCATTGACCGTGACACAAAACGCGAGATTCGTGTCACGGTCAATGACCGTGACAAGGGTGGCCGGCTGAAAGGTGACATTTTGGCCATTTTGGTGTAGTAATAGCACTAACAATATTAATTATACTTTCACCTAATACCAATTTTACAAGTATAAGTCTATCGCCTTTCCTAATAACGGTTACGATATCGTCCTTAAAGTTCTTATATATTATTATTTCAACTCCGGTCTTATTTATATTTTTTCCTATAAAATATAATTTAAATCCTGTATTTTTTTATTTCTCTAGATTTCTCACCGACCCATTTAGTTTCTTGTAAACAAGCTATGTTAATTTTTCTTCTTATCATGGTATCTACTAACTCCATCCCTTTTCCTGTCATAGTCCCTATGTTCCAAGTCGCTAACCTAAGTCTAGTATCCTGGACTAGCTTCTTTACCCACACATGTCCATCTTGTTGCAGGAACCCTTGCATATTTATCATCGCATCCGGGCGCCGATGCAACGCCCCTTGCCTATTTTGTGAGACACCCGGGGGCAGGCGCAACGCAGCTTACCTATTTTTCGAGACCCCCGGTGGGAGGCGCAACGCATCTCTTAAGGGGAATGCCCTAGCATTAGCACGTATATTCATAGGATTCATGTTCGTAAGGATCTGACAAAGTTTTACATTAGCTGTCAGCTACCTAACGCAACCCTCCTCCTTTATCCGGCCTTGGGACCGACAGTGTCAAAAGAATAAGAAGTTAAGCACGACACAGGTGGAGTTCACACCACGTAAATATATACAAAACCATTATACGTATACACTGAACCTATATCATATGCCCCATACGTAGTATAGTAACTCTCGAATATTCTACGTATTATGATACTTCTCATTATATAATACTGAGTGCTTCATAATACCCAAACGGTTACGAATTGTCCCTTAAGTAAATTCAATAGGTATCTCTCCCAAGGCCTAATAGTCTTGGTCCTACGTTCCCATAATTTTCCACGACACGAAATCATTATTCGAATAAGATTTTATTACTCCATTAAACCTAATCAATTATAGCCTTAAGCTTTCCTTGTGTGACTAACCTCAATCCTCACATTACCCTACTGGTAAATAGAATATCTCTCATTAGGAATTAAAATTACTTAAAAGGTCAACCTAATCATTTCCTATGAATTATAAGCAAAAAAGGGAAAGGCTATCCAAATCTGGGAAACCGAATCGATTCGGCCTTGGTCCGAATCAATTCGCCTTCTAAACCACCGTTACACTGTCCCAAACTCCTAACTAAAGGTCTCAAACATCATAGTAACATGCATAAACAATTTTTAACGCAATAGAATCATTAAATCTTTAAAGAACAACTTCAAATTGGATTAAATCAAGATTAATCTCGGAAAACCCTAGATTATCATTCTTGTTCAAGAACTTCAATATAATTCCAAATTTCTTCACAAATTCGAGATACTTCTCATCAAATTCATCCTATATGTATAAAGGATCAAGTGTATCACCATTCCTACCCAAGAACATGATTTATATCCTCAAATTTAAGTCCAAAAGTCATGAAATTCATAAAGTAATCATCATATTCTAACATGGATGGTATATCAAATCATAAATAAATAAGATAAACACTTGCCTTAATTCGAAAGTCTGATTTCTCTAGAATTGATGGTGAGATTTGTGTTCTCCTCTTCCCGATCTCCAGTCCGGTGGTGGGGGGGGGGGTGCAAGAATGTGTTTTTTTTTTTGGAACACCTAGAAACACCTCTCCTTCTCCCTCTTGTGCTCTCCTTTTGGTTTGGTAACTGATAACCCTAACCCCTCTTACGTGATTGCAGATATAAATATCCAATTTTTGTAGGTTTATTTGCCCCAAAATTTCAAAAGACTAAAATATCCCTCCGAAGTGTCGGTTTGGCCTAAAGTGCCCCAGGACCCAAACTAAACCCCCAGATAGACTTTTCTAACTATTTCGACCCTTCCAGACACACTGACGCACTCAAAATGACTAATTTGAATTATTAAGATTAAAATTACATATTATTTTCCAAATTAAGTCCCGACACGCGCGTCCCGACTAAATTTACTGTAACTGCCTTATTTCTCACTCACGACAATTATAATATTTTCTTATCATTATTATTACTCATTTACTAAGTAATATTCAATATAATTAAATATTAACCCTTATCTCGCTAATCAATATTTATTTTATCGGATTAATGTTTCAAATATAATTTAATTAATCCCAATTAATTTCCAATATAAAAATCAATAAATTACGGGGTGTTACATACTTCCCCCTAATAATGGAAGTTCTTATCGAAATTCAAAAAAAGAAATACTAGGTATGAACAACTCTGGATATTTTTCGCGCATCTCATCATCGCGCTCCCAAGTGGGCTCGTCGGCATTATCATGCCCCCACTGGATCCGTACAAGTATAACTACCTTCGACCTCAGTCTCCTCTTGTTATGGTCTAAGATAGAAACTGACCTCTCCTCATACGACATATCAGGCTATAAATTAATCTCGTCCAAAGCAATGTGAGTGTGAGTAAACGCATCCCGAAGATATCACCTCAGCGAAGAAATGTGAAATACATCATGAATTCGATTCAAGTGCTCCGGTAGCCCAAGTCTATATACAACTGGTCCAATCCGCTCAATGATAGGGAATGGCCCCACGTATCTTGGCGCCAACTTCCTTTTCTTCTCGAACCTCGTTATACCCTTCATAGGAGATACCCGTAGTAGCACCTGTTCCCCCACATTAAACTCCAGGAAGAACCGCTTAGCATCAACATAACTCTTCTTTCAGTTCTGGGTTATCCATATATGACTCTGAATCAACTCAATCTTGGCCGACGTATCATGAACCAACTCCGGTCCAAGAAGCTTTTTGTCCCCCACCTCCAACCAACAAGCGGGTGAATAAGGCCTATCGTATAACGTCTCAAATGGTTCCATGCCAATCGTGAACTGGTAGGAGTGATTATACGCAAACTCCACTAGTGGAAGATACTGCTCCCAACCTCCCCCAAAATGGAGGATACACATCCATAACATATCTTCCAACATCTGATTCGTCCTCTCCGTCTTCCCATTCGTCTGTGAGTAATAAGTCGTACTCAACCGTAACTCGGTACCCATGGCCTCCTGGAAACTCACCCAAAATCGAGACACAAATATCGTATCCCTGTCGAACACAATATCTAATGTCACCCCATGCAATCTCACTATCTAAAACAACTATACCTTTAGTTCCTCTAAAATATGGAAATTTTTTCCTTTCTAGGTCTTATGATCAAATGGTCCCTTCATAAGTATTTTTATGAACTCCTACCCTTCATAATTCTTATCCTTTCAGGACCTGATGACAACCCTTATCAATCATATGCCCAGGAATACAATCAATTTGTATGACCATAAGATACCTTCTCAGTTCAATACTTATAATTTAATTGTACTAGTGTTAAACAATTATAATCTAACTTGCTCTTTAGGAATCATAAACCTACACATTGATCCACAACATTCTAGTTATTTCTAATTTCTCAAAATCCCTTTACTTAATATATATACACTGATAAATCTCATAGAGGCTTAATAGGCTCTTATCACTAAAGAGTTACATAGTTCAGTCTACGATGTCCTCGACTTTTCTCAAATTTAAACTTCGGCGAATAATAGCTTACATCACGATGGCATATGACCATGTTATTACTACGTGCCGGTAGCATCCATGATAACTTCTCATGTCATGAAGTCAATTAATTATCAAGGCCTATTAATTGCTTCTAAAACTGAAAATATGAACTTGCATGGTCATTATATATCCAAATTTAGAACTCATGATCATTCGTTTACCCAACTAAGATGACAAGATATAATTTAATGCGAATACTAATTGGTCATCACACTACACCAAATCTGTCGGATTGTCACGGTCACTGACCGTGATAAGTCCAACTTGTCAAGGTCAATGATCGTGACAAGTCTGGGGGTGACAATGTTTGTTGTCACAGACTGGTCACGGTCAATTATCGTGACAATATTAGTCATGGTTATTAACCATGACAAACCCATGACATTTAATAAAAAAATTATCACGGTCAATAATCGTGACAAGTTTGTGACAATTATCCTTTGTCACGGACTTGTCACAGTCAATGACCGTGACATTTATGGGAAGAATTGAAAAAAATCTGCTGGGTAGTATGGCCACTGACACTGCCACTGCCCAGCAGTATATTTGTACCTGTTATAGAAACGTTGTACTTATTCAAACATCATATATCCAAATAAAATAAAGATAATGCAAATATACATTCAAAACAATATGCATCACGATATAATCCAAATATAATTAAAATTTAACAACTTAAAAGAATTCAATTCAAATAATGTCACTACATGTCTAGGGTAAGTCTGAGGAGGTGAGTAGGACACACGATATATGAATTAATACACCCAGTAATATGCATCGTGCCGCATTGTTCGCTCAATCACAATGGGGAGTTCTCCTTCCTGGGTATCACATGCGTGACGAGCACCTTAGCCTCGATGTCTTGAAGCAAACGTCTATGAACTGGCATACCCTGGACGGTATTCGGGTCCCTCAACCCCCGCCCTATCCACTGGCCATCAAATATATCCTGTATAAACACGCTCGGCCAACCAAGTGTCGACATAGGTCGGTCGAAGGGACCCAAATAGGGGACTGGATCATCAGAGTCCACACGTGGCGGCGATGAAGCAGCGAGGTCCACATCCTCGTCCTCCTGCACCTCCTCCTCCACCACCACCTTCTTCTTCCCTTTACCCTTACGGTTTTCGTCCAACGAACGCTTCATGAATGAGAACATATCTTGGACCGTTGCCTCTAAATGGAACAGCTTCGCGTCATGCGAGTCCACTGTTCGAGCCAACCCGGTGTCGCTCGTATCCAATCCTATGATCCTATATTTGGTCACCCGCGAGCTCACCTCCCTTGTCCTCCCCTTGCGATCAGCGCCAAGCACTTGGCTGAGTGCGTCTGTGGACAAAGATGCCTTGTCGGCATCAAACTGTGACTCATGTACTTCTTTAATCTTAGCCTGAAACGATAAAAAACACATGATTAGTTAAATAAGTAAATAAAAAAATTATAACGTAATTAACAAAAAGTAAACTGTCGGATTAGTTACAATCGTGGACGCGACAATCGGGGACACCTCCTTATCCTTCCCCTTCTTCTTTCGAATAGCCACATAAGTATCGAGCCTATGTGGCATACCCCCAGAGCCACACCCCGTCCCCTGAAATAAAATAATACAAAATTAGTATCGGCCCCGCAAAGTAAAAAAATGCAGAATAACATATTTCTGTAATTATAGAAAAATTAAATCTTACCATTATCCTATCCTCCACCTCTGCGTAAGACGTCCGGTCGGAGTAGTGCAGGTCCGTATTTTTCGCCCGATTTTTCCTCCCCGATTGGCGAGATGTCAATTGTCGCTCCCCAATCTCATTGTCAATAAACTTTTGCCATTGTGCCAATGAGATCGACTCCTTAAGTCAACAGAGTCACGCATTCAGATAACGGAGTCTCGGGTTTTCCCAAAGTACCGAATTCGCATATTTTTCTTCCACATCTTGTGTTGCTCCCTCAACTTCTCCAAGACGGAATCGCGTTGTTTTGGGTCCAGACTGAATTGTTCTTGTCTAACAAATACAATGCTAGTTACGAATAAATATAAATATAAATACCTTACCATCTTAACAAATGTAGTTAAACTGTTTTCCACTCAAATACCTTACCATTCTTACACCTACCACACGGACACGAAAACTCTTCATTATTATATCTCTTTGTGTATTTCACAAATTCATTAGCACCTCTGCGAAACTAATCCCCTATTCTATTTGTCTCACCCATCCACTCTTTGTATTTAGGATATCCCATCACAGCTACCACAACTAATCACCTATTGGGATACACTTAAACTACTTAGGATACTATTTTCATAAGGTTGAAACCATCATACCTTTGCTAGGGTTACGTTCTAACCTGCAGTTCCTAACCTTTGATACCGTGGGAAATCAATCACCACAAGAAAAACATAATCCCTTACTCCAAGTTTGTTACCGAAACCGTCGAAATCATTCGACCCTAAAGTTCATTAAAGATTTAGAACTCCATTATCCACAAATCAATAAAGCCACCCTTTAATGACTACAATTGTTCGAAAGCCCTTTCTTAAGCCTTGATACAATTTTTGCCTAGTCATTACTACAAATCATTTGTTTCCTCCCAAAAATACACACAATTTTCTCCACAAGATAATGCATATTTTTTCTTTGTATACTAAACTCTTCACGACAATATATACTTAATACTAAACTGGACTCCTCAATGTACTTTTTTTTATCAAGAAAAAACTCCTTAATTTGAAAGGGACAAAACACCGAAAAGCCACTTTTAAACTCCAATTTAAATATGTTTTTTTCACTAGACACCATTCAGTGACTTATTATATGCCTCCTATCAAACTCAATCATTCCACCTAATAAACAAGACCAATATTTTTCCTACTTGTTACGATTAAAATAAGATTCTTTATGTCTCAACTTATCCGCGGGTCATAATGACTATATACAACTTACATTCTTGTTCTTATATCATATACCTAATCTCATTCAAAGTATTGAAGATTTGTACACTACCGTACACTTGCTTAATTATTAAAACTTATGTTTAGACTAACACACCTGCCGTGTTGGGTCCCTATATTAATATTTTTATCTCAAAGGGTACACCTGAATCGTTCTATTATGTCACGAGTCCTTGAAAATAACAACTTTCAATACCATTATTAACCTCATGCACGACCACCGGTGGCATGACCTTCTATAACATTAACTTATTATTACTTGACGTAAGAACCCCCGTCATCTTGATGCCTCACTCGTGTACATAAACAATTGTAAAATTCTAAATCCACTTTGCAGAGTATCTTTCAAACTCAAACCTGAAGATCGAAGGATTAAATCACGTTCTAATAACCAACTATTACACTAATCCTCAACATAGCCAAAGTGAACTAATACCTTAGCGTAGATAGAATATAACAGTTTACCTTTATATGAAAGTGAAATACAAGTGCACACTCTGAAACTCACGTAACCTATGCTTTGATACAAAGTTATGACACCCCGAATCCAGGTTCCAATGCGGAAAACCTTTTTACACTTTGATTCTATTGAAGGAAATTCACTTTTTTAAATAAACAATTGACTTATTGATTTGTGTCAAAGAATATATTTAATTTAATTTCATGAAATAATGTCCAACTTATGAAATTCATAGGAACACTTGAAACAAAAGAGTTTTGCAGTTTCAAGAAATAAATAACAACTAAAGTGGAATTCATACAATCCTGAATTATTATAATCCCAAATTAAAGTACTTGTGTTACTATCAAATGATTAAAAACCATTGTTCGAAATTAAATAGCATAATTAAAATGAATAGTGACAGAGCTCTAATTGCGTTGATAACTCTAATTTCCTTTCCCGTTATCCTTGTTGTTTCCTCTACCTGAAGTACATGAAGGGGGGGGGGAGGAGGTTTGGCAAATGGCCGAGTATAAGCATATGCCCAGTAGGAGAAATACTAACTGTGTGTGTGTATATACACACACACACACACACACATATATAAAATGTATTTTAGCAATTATGAAATCATCATTTATTTGATTAAGTGTTCTAATGTAAGATGTATCGTAACCATGCAGTTTATTTTGTAAACATGCAATCCAGGTGATGAATCCACTTACACTCAATCTTTCCTTGACTACTACTCGAGTCTTGTTAATTAAACCATTAACGTAATTTTAATACTTCTCAAGTAATTACATTAACTCGTCTTTTCTTTAACGATTAATGAGTTTCGTGCTCAAATTCATGTTTTCACTTTCTTAACGGAGGTCACCAACCCTATTTGTATTTACGACTTTTCACCGACTACCACAAATGTTACACTATGCTAATTGGTTAATGGTTTTGGGTTTAAGCTGAAGCCGCACTCCAGAGCTCCGAGCCCTTTTTAAATTTATGTTTTAGTTGTTAGGTATTTATAACCCTTTCTTTTCTTATTCATTTTCCATTTCTTTTCCTTTTTTCTATTATCCTTTATTTTATACATCCGCCGATGAAAAAACAATATCCAAGGTAAGACTAGTCCTGACAAGCTTTATTTTCAAGTTTCACATTTCATCAAAATACTCGTTTTCATTTTAACTAAAACTTGATATTTTACTTTAGAAAACAAACTTTAATTACCATTTCTTATGAAACTGAATCTTTGAGTTCAAAAATCTGTTTCACACTTTTATATACGTTTTTACTTCATGCGCATTAATAAAATGCATTTTATTCCCTCTGCCAAAATGCATATTTTCACATTTACTTTCCAAAATATGAGTTTTTGTTATATACTTTAAAGTCCAACTATTTAACTAGAGTCCTCTTAGTTTAGTGAAATCATTCTTATGTTCATATTTCATTCAAAGTGGCATTTTGCTCTAAAACATTTCTTTTTTCATTCAAGATTTTACTTTTCAAAATATTAACTTTGCATTTTTCACCTTGTTTCTTATTATTATATATGTCTGTATCACACCATTTCATATTCTTCCTTTAAAACCAACTTTTCAAAACAATACTCCATTTTGCAAATGTTATTATTTAGTTCAAACTTTTTATAAAATCATACTTTCGGCCCCAAAACCATACTTTTGACATTTTAATACTTGTCTTACAAATTAATAACTTTACATTGTTATTCTTGCTTCCGTGTTTTAATTTGAGCGTTAATTTTTCAATATTACACATTTAAACATCTAACTTTTCAATATTACACATTTAAACATCTATGCTTTTATTACTTTTACACTCAACACCCATTTACTTTGTTTTTTCAAGTTTCTCAAACTTTGTACTCATAAATATTATCATTTTATGTGATTATAGTTCTAAAAAATTTCAAGTTTATCATTTCATTTTCAAAAGACCATTTTGATGCACTTTCAACATATTCAACCCATTTATCCCAACTATATAAGTTCGTGTTCACGAAAGAGAGATTTTATGCTAATAAAACCCAATAAATGCATTATATTATTTCTTCATAAGTTTAATATAATATTTTATCATGAATCCAACAAGCTTAACATGATTTATGCAAGAAATAGTTAACATTTTAAAATTTATTCTTCTTTCAAGCATTAACTTTCATCCATTTTTATCACATATTCTTCAACATAATATCATATGTATTGATAATATGCATAAATAAGCATATGAATCTTACACTTATACACATATATCTAGCATGTTTTGATTTAAACTTGAAAATAGTGTAGAACCCCTACCTCTTAAAAATAATAATTCATTTGAAGAAGAGATAGAAAAAAAAACCATTAAGTTCCTTCTTCTAGCAAATAATGAGGGGATAGAATGGTTGTCTTGCAAGCTTGAAGTATAGAGATGATATGGGGACTTTAGGCTACTGAAATGGGAGAGAAAGAAGACTCCAATGGTTTTATTTTGGGGTTGAATAATTATGCAAAAATAAAGAGAGTGAATGGGCCATAATTACCCAGAGATGAGGGGAGTGAATGGGCAATATCTCCCATTTTCTCTCTTATACTGCTCCAAACTCTATTCTATTAAGTTCACATGCCTCAATGATGTACCCACTATGTTTCATGGTGTAGGAAGTGAGATAATTGAGCTAAAAAATGTGGGTAAGTCGGCTACCTTTACACTAAAAAACAATCCAAAAGTTGAGAGTACACCCAACTAAAATTGCTCCATTTTCCCACTAAACTTTGGACAAAAAATACTCTCAATATGGGTCAAAATAATTTTTCCCAAAGACGCCAAAGAAGAGAAAGTTGTCTAGAATTAAAATTTTCAAATTTTTCTGAGCACCTTTATTTTTTGACGAAAACCTCATTATTATATTAGTTTTTTTAATTTCCTTCATTTATCCTTATGATATTATAATACATAAATAATTATAAATATTTAAATTATTCTAATTAATTTCTTTAATTCCGATTAAAATCTGTAACTCAATTAACACGCGCAACGTGATACACGACAAACAGAAATTTGTGACTTTCTTATTTATAGAAGAACCAGGTGTTACAGGCACACTCGCAAAATATCATAAATCAAACCATCAAAACATATTTTTTGGCATGGTCAATGGGACCCTGGTGGTTGAAACCATCAAAACATATTTTTTGGCATGGTCAATGGGACCCTGGTGGTTGAATTGTCATGGCTAGAAACAGAAGAGGCAAAGACAACAATGAACAATGAAAAAATATTGGTGAAATCTTCTCCTCCAATCAAGACACCATATCCACATATCCGTTGGTTACTCGAATTGGTCAAGACATGAGATTAGAGAATCAAACCCATGATATGAATGAAGGCCCAAGTTCGAGGATCAGACATCCTAATGTGGTGCCTCCAATAGGAACCCATACACATAATCAATTAATTGAAGAACTAAATTCAGTTTTTGATTATCTCAATAATGTAGTTCAAAACTTGAACTCATTGGTGATCCTTGTTACCAGTAGAATCGCCAATCCCCCCGTAATACCACCAACTAGCCACATTGGGACACCATCAACTGGTGTTGTTTCAAGGAATCAACTAACAAGTTTTGTGCTAGACTGTTATAGGCCTAATATAGGAGAGACTAACTTTGTTGTGAACATAAGGACATAGGTCATAAGAACCACTAATGGTTTTGCTTTCACTAATCCTATAAAGATGGGTGAAGGAGTTGGGGATTACCAACAAATGGGATTCACATATCCTTTAAGAAGAATGACCGCCCCCAAAGTGTACAAGTTTAGACCTTAATCAAAGTATGATGTCAATACTAACGGTTCTAATACTTCGAACCAAAGAATGGTGAACAATCATTTGTTCGAAGTAGAACTTAGGGGTGGGAAATGGCAAGAGAGTTGATAATGACCTTTAGATAAGGGTAGAGAACTCAGCGCCACAAGCACCATTAAAAGGGCCTTTACAAACTCAACCAAATATATCTCCACAAATCCCACCACTAATAATGCTACACACACCTATTGCAAACCCATCGACGGTGCAACCAATAAGGTAACCCTATAGGTCATCGGAAGAAATGAGATAGTGGGACTCATTCATAAGATCTGTGGACCTCTGGATTGGGGAGTCCAACCTCGTATGTATAGGACACCATATCCCAAATGGATATATTAGATTGAGCTTCCAAGGGAATTTAAGTTCCCAACTCTTGCTTTATTCTCTAGCGTTGGGAGTCAATCCACTATCGAATGTGTTTCTAGATTAACATATGAATAATGAGAATTTGTTTAAGACTAAAGTATTTTATTGAGCTTTGGATCGTCACTTTTAAAATTTTGGTTTAATGATTTGTAACTCTTATAGAAGACATTCAACTCAACTGTATTTGCCAAGTTTTATATCGTTATTGTGATAACAACTGACTTATTTGTCCGCTTTGAATCTAAAGTGTTTTAGCCAAAGTCTTAGCCAAAAGACGCAAGGCTTGTCCCAAGTGATCTTGGACCATATTGTCAATCTCAAGCTCATTATCACCATCCAACTCACCCAACCCAATGCACAAGGTCCCCTCCCCCCAAAATGCGAACGCGGGCCCCAATAGTTGGCCTTCAAGCTTGAATTACATGATAGGGGTAATTATTCATCTTGTGCCTCTGCTCCCATGAAAAACATAGCATGCACGTTGATCATAAGGGACAAAGGGTTGTACATTAAGACCCAAGTTCTCAGATAGGGGCCGGTCCATTCTCCACTCTTCACGATTGAATCGCTCGATATCCTTGTGAGTTCAACGTCGTGTCAAAGTCACCGTATCAACTGGACTGATAATCTTATGTCATCACATCTCATTTTAAAGTATTCGAAATGGCCAATTGAAGGCCCTGGGGCTGAAATACAATAAAGCCTAACGCTCGAGCATCTGACGATAATTTTGAAAGACATATCTCACCATTTTGTTCCGTCCACGCAAACTCTCCAAATGTGATACCCCGAGTGGGGTTCTTGCCACCATTCTTGAGCCCTTCTCCCACGGTCTCTCACAATGAATTTTGGGTCGGAAGGGTTGAAAATGTCAATTGCACATCGAGTGGAACCCTCGAAAGTTTGACTGGGGCCCGTCCATCCAAAAGGACAACATTTGCATCTAAAAAGTGGAAGGCAAAAAAGGAAAGGGCCTAGATATGCGCTAGTGGTTGTGTGAATTTTGGTGAACGACATTTCCTTTGTCCGAGTTTGGATGTCGCCGCGAGTGGTAGAGAAGGTGTTGGATGGTCTCGAATCTGAATTCTCAACCTCACTAGTTCCTCACAATGACTGACAATAGCCTTGGCCTTGTCGCGAGGAGGAGGTTGAACACCTATGGATTGAAATCCCCCATTTTTTTTCCTAAAGCGTTTGAAACCCTCCACAAAACTCTTGTTGGTACTACGACCACGCAAGGAACCTTCCCTATCCTTAACGACAAATGATTGTCCTCTGCTACGAATATGTCAGGGTACCTTAGATACTAAGAAATGGTATGCTATGTTTATTTCATGTCTATAGTATTTATGGAAAACTACAAGTCTTGTATGATCCTAAACTAACATAACTACATTATTTATCAACATATCAAAATCATGATAAATCATGGAAATGAACCACCAAGTACTGCAACGTTTGAGAGATCTATAGAGAAAATTAAAAAAATATTTGTATCAATCTCAATGTCATTGGGAGAAATATATCCAATACAACGGTTATAACATTATCCATTTAATGAAGTTACTGGGTACCCTTCAAGGCTTGCTCTCCCCATAATCTCATCCTGCTCATTCACAATAACAAGAATGATTTTTACATCATCTCAATGCATCAATGGAAGTAAAAGTAATCAAAAGAGGGTATATAGCTATGGGACAAGGTACATATGACTATAAAGTGTCATAATAAAAATGAAATAACAATTATAATATGTGTCGACCTTAAATTATGATACCTTCGCATTCCCAGTGAGAAGCACATGAAGCAAAGTGGTGCAAGCGTAGTAACTTTATGAAAATATTAACGAGATCTAGATTTTTTGAGCATCATAATTCTAGGCCGCATAAGTTATTCTTAATATACAATCCCGCCATCTCAAATTAAGAGTTGCATTTTCCTTTTTAGGACGTCCCAAATTAAGTTTCGTCTTGAAAATAAATATACTCGATTTCACAATAGTTACGTAGTTTTATGATTCTATGGTTGACACTCAAATAGAATTTGAGGAGAGTGCTAAGTCAGAGTGGTAACATCTAATGGTAGCGTCTCAAGTTACCTTAGAATAACCATGTTATAAAATACTCGCACAATCTCGCTAAACCTAAAGCAATGTTTATTCCAAATTGAAATCATTCCACAACGAAAAATATGTAAAAAAATAAATTAAAATGTCTATTTCTAATCTAACTAGTAAGCAATAACTGTGGTATACTGCAAAAATTCTATGTAGATTTTTTACCAACAAAGAGTGATAAGATCAGAGAAATTCCATATTCTTTTTCTCCATTTAAAAACATCTTAAATGTTGCTTATTGCCGAAGTTTCTAGACACAGTCTGAAGTGTGGTCAGGGTTTCATGAATACAATTTCATGGTATACCTAGAGGAGGTGAACTAGATTACCTTATAATTAACCAGAAATTTTGGCAAAGATTATGTTAGGTAAAAAAGGAGCAAAATTGTTGTATTTGTGCCCAAGATAAAAGGTCCAATGACACCTATTCCCAATCCAAAAGATGCGTTTGAAATATATAAAAATGTTCAGTTAGAATCTCAAACATATCTCATTAAACATACCTAAATAGCATACCAATTTTTTAAAATACATAGCCTGAGTCATCAACAAAAATTCAACTATCTAGTGAGTGAAATGAAATTGGGTAAATATATTTTTATCGTTCAAACTTTTGATTAGTGTAAAAAAAACTTTTGATCATCATCTTACCCACTACCAAAGATGATTTTTTTGATGAAATTTTTTGTAGAGGATCTTCCGCCTATAGAGATCATCTATACCAAATTTGGTTAAGAAATTCAAATTTTTAATATTTTTATTAATTGGTATGTTCTTTAGGTATGTTTAATGAGGTGTGCTGGAGAGATGTATATTTTTACTGTTTCATTTCTCTAAAACATGGGAGAAATAAGAGACTCGCGTATTAACAAGATCAACCCACAACCGATCATGACAAACAAATCAAAGTAAACAAGTAAAAATCTAATAATTCACCTGGATTACCGTTGTGATCCTTCCTGGCCCGTCCTGATATTCAAACAGAAAAGATCATTTTTCAGAAAATAATTGTTACTGTATTAATAAAAATCGCACTCTCCTGTTACTATAAGAATTCCCACTTCAGTTCAAAGCCTATTCTCTTGCTACTGTAAAAATTTGCACTTCAGTTCACACACCTTAAACCTCCTCTCCTCCCATGTTAAGTCGTTCCAAGTTTTTGATTCCGTATATTCCCATGAAGTTGGAACTCGAATGGTCTCCACATGCTGCAAAAGCCTCAAGCTATCTGCAAAGAGGTCTAGTTAAATTGTATTACCCGTAAAAAAGTAACCAGAACTAGCAATCCATCATAAACGTTCGCTATATACTCGATACCACCAAGCATTAGATTGGGCAACCTTCATGTTCTTGTTCTAAGAAATTGAAGGATATTGTCCCAGACATGGTTCAAAGTCTTGGTATCGATCCCGGTATCAGCCACTCGATTTTCAACTCGGTCGCGGTATCGGTCACGATATCGGGCGATACGCAAAAATACACTATTTAGATGGCGCAAAAAATTCCAAAAAAAATTTAGAAAATTTAAAAAAAATACGATTAACAATGTGGACCAATCAGATAAGTTTAAAACTATCCTTTAATTACATAACATTGTACAATTGATTATATTAACGTGCTGCGAACTTGCCTGATTCAATGTTCCATAATAAATCAATGTTTTATTTCACGGAGGATACAAATATTATATTTTTACAAAGAAAAACATATGTTACCTTTTTAGTAAGAGGATAATATTTTTTTTTTTACAAAGAGGATACAACTATTATATTCTTAGTATTATTTTTAGTAAGAGGATACAAATGTGTTTTTTAAGTATGTTATATTTTTCTAAAAATGATAGAAATGTTTCTTTTTTAGTATTGTTATTTTTTTACAAAGAGGATACAAATAGTGATTTTGACAAAACACTACATTTTTTTTTACAATCATTGTTTACAAAAAGGATGCAAATGTTATTTTCTTACAAAAAATGATGCAAATGTTATTTTTTTACAAAAGGAATGTAAATGTTATTTTTTTTGTTGTTGGGTTGCAAATGTTTTTTTTTAAATTGATGGAAATGTTATTTTTTTACAAAGAGGATGCAAATATTTTTTTTTACTCGTGTTGCAAATGTTATTTTTACATAAATGATGCAAATATTATTTTTACAAATGTTTAGAGGATACAAATATTATTTTTACAATAATTACAGTTGTATATTTGTTTGTAAAAGAATAACATTTACGTTTTTTTATAAATAATAACATTGGGAACATTATTATAAAAAATAATAAATAACATTTGGATCATTTGCATTCTTTAAAAAAAAACTGGCACATATACAACGCACTAAATTAAACCCACACGATGACCAAATAACCCCCACACACAACACACTAAATTAAAAAAACAATAGCATTTCGTAACCCCCAAAAAACCACGCTTACCAACATAACACTGGAGAGAGAGAGAGAGAGAGAGAGAGAGAGAGATTGATGCTTAGTAACTTATACCATCTCGGTCGATATATCACCGATATGGGGCGATACTATTGTGATATCGTCGATATGAGCCGATTCCATCGCGATATGGGCCGATTATACCGCTATAGCACTGATACTACCGAGAAATTACCGATATAGGGTCGACTCACATCAATGACTGAAAAATCAACTCGTAACTCGGAATCGGATCGGTGGGCACCAATACCTAGTCAACTCGGTCGTATTGTCGCGGTATCGGCCTTGACTTTGAACCATGGTCCCAGATCACATACAATGCATAATCACGCGAGAGCTAACTCCCCAAAGCTAAGAATACATAATTACAGAAAAGAAAGGAAATAAATGGCACATGTGTGGATTTTTTGTCCGACCCCGTAATCGCATAAAAATGTCACAAGTTTCATGTGCACCCATTGTGCACTCCATCTCAATTTTGAAATCCTCCCCATTTTAAAAGACGCTCAGTCCAATTTGACAAGTCAACTTACCAGAACTCATGATATTCAAATAAGTTTCTTCACCATTTAAAGTCAATTTTTCTTTAGAAGGTTTGACTTCCCAATGAAGACTCTGATCATGAGCCACAGTAAAAACTATCTAAGCTGGGAGTTGGTTAAGCCCCACAAACTAATAAATGATCACTGCTATGAAGCCATGGTAGATTTTCAAAAAGATTGCATACTCAGAGATTGCAAATGACTCTTGAAGCTACCAAAAAAACAGACTTCAGAATAAATAATAAACAAAACTAGTCAATGCTAACAGGGGTAAATTTAGTATTTACCCCTAACGAGAAGATGAAAACTGAGGGGGATGGGAATTCCGGAAGGGAAAACGAAACGCCACACACATTCTGTTGTGTAATTAGTTGTCACCGAAGATAAATAAAGACAATAAAAACATACTTGTAATGAATGCTTCTTCCCACAATTCACGCTCTGACCATGATGGTGCAACTTCTCGAAATGGGATTCCCTTTTGCAAGCATACTCTGTACAAAATGAAAATCATTATATGCAACAGGCAGTTCGCCTCACTGGCACCATATTAGCCTATTCAAGACACTAAGGATGTTATGCTCAGTAATGAGAATCTGCAGGTTAATAAAGCAACTAATCATAATTTGTTCTTTTTTTTTTGTAAGAATAAAGTCAACTGATCAAATAAGTCAGAAAAATGGTACATGTCGGGGTTCAAAAACTTTTGTTTGCTTGAACTTGATATTGGAAGGTTCACAATATTAACATAGTTATGTATCAAGGTCCGAAGTCATGATTTGAAGTACAAAAAGATTTATTACATATGTTCTTCTTAGAATAACTGTTTAACCAGTTTACATTTTTGAAGGGTGTTGGGTTTGAATTATTGGTGGTGGTGGTTTGTGGGTGTTGATGGGGGTACGATTGTTGGGTTTTTTGTAGGGGTTCTGCGATGGTTTAGGTGTTGGTGCCGCTGGTGTTTGATTGGAGATGATGTTGATGGTTGTTGTTTGATGTGGAGCAGTGGTAATATGAAGTGGGTGGGTGGTTTGTTGAAGGTGGTGGTGGGAGGGGCGGTGGGGTTTGCAGAAGGTGGTGGTGGTGGAGGGGGGAGGGGGGGGGTCAGTTTTGATTTTAGGTTTTGGTTGAAATGGGTGTGAGAGAGAGAGGGTGATTTTTTTTGTGGGTGGGTGGGTGGGTGGGAGAGGGGGGGGGCCGGGGGGGACACTTAGACTACGGGGTATTTTTATCCATTTAGACTGAAAAAAGGAGGGAACCCAATTTTTGGACTTATTTGTAACGTGTTAATAGTTTAGAGAGAGAGTTTGTCGGGTAAAATAATTCAGGGGGTGATCCGTAAACCCGAGATAGTTCGGGGGGGGGGGGAGGGGGGGATGGTGGTGTAATTTACCCTCTTTTGTTTCCTTAACTAATCACTAGACACTGTGACTAAAGAAAATACCTTTCAATTTCATGAAAAACATAAATGACAACCTAAGTATCTGACATGTATGGACACTATGCCCACCAATAATAATTTTAAATAGCACGTATCGCACATAGGCCTGCAAAAATACTCTAGCAATCATGTTTGCTCTTCCTATATTGTTTTCAAAAGTATGCCTATAAGTCGAACTAACGATTGTATTTTCGGCAAGCATGTGTGTGTGCATCTTTGCCCATGTTTGTGAGTGTGATTATGTTCACATTAGCACATCATCATCTCAGATTTTATCAATCCAACGAGTCATATTGTTTCAAGTTGAAGAGAATGGCTATATGGCATAATAGTAATTAAAATGCAAATATAAGGCTTCATTAGTACTAGGAAAAAGCCATCAGTCTGACTGGTCAGCTGCAATTGAGCACTCGAATGAACTGACAACCTGTATATCATAAACACATCTATCAGGAAACATGTGCCACACCCGATTCTAACATCTCTCTCTATTACCCCCCCCCCCCAAAAAAAAAAGAATAAAAAAAATAAATAAGTATTCTCTTCTTTTCAGAACCCTTAACTTCAATTTCATCTCGAAACAACTCAATCAATCACAACAATTTTATCATCTCAGCGAAAAAGTAATCATTACTGCAGAAATAATGAGGTGCATATAACCTATTTTTTCTTCATGCTTCATTATTGAAGTAGATTGTTAAAATTATTGATATTGGTTACTTGATCACGAGTTTTTAATATTAATCATTCCCTCTTAATGGATCTCAGGATTTTTAGTTCATAGATGTTGAGCGTGTTTGTATTAAAGTTCCCTGCATCCAGTTGAGAAAAAGGTGAGTTTGTGTAGATGTTTTAGTATACATAGTTGAATCTTCAATATTTATTATTCTATATTACAGAAAGAAACGTAGTGAAGTTTTTCAAGGGTAAAGTTTGGATGGGAGTCTGCTGGAGCCTTCATTGTAATGGGGAGATCAGTTAAACTCCAATTTTGTCATCGCTCATGTAACTCATAATATACGCACACAATGTCAAGAACAGATTTATTTTGTTTTATATAATATGTTATCTTGTGTTTGTGTTTTAGACAAGGGAAGATGGGCTAAAAAAGAGGAGAGAACAGAGGAAAGAAAGATTTATGTATTGTTTTATTTCTTTTATTTTCTCAGTTTCGACGTAGATTGTGTTAAATCACATTGTCTTCAAGATGATAAGTGTTTCTTCATACTCGCTTGCTCTTCTCCAACTACCTCACAAGCAGAGACACATGATTATAGATGTAGCCTTCTTACATGTAATTGTTAATCTTATATCTATCTGTTTATACTAGTAGTAGTAATAGTTTAAGGCGTTTGGGATTTGAAGGTGGAGCAATGGCCTTTGTGCTTCTCTCCATTTTATGCATTTGTATGTAGTTTTAATATAATAGTTATCTTGGAGATGTTCTTATAGATGGACATTTCACAATTAATTTAATCTTTCTTAACATGTACCCATAGAGCACATATGTTTACAAGACACCAAAAATAAATATAAATAATTAGAACGATAGTAGTAATAGTTTAGACAATATGTTTAGAAAGACAACAATTTGAGTTATACGAGAGGAAAGGACTAACTCGATGATTACTTGGCGTACAACCCCCGGAAGGACACCGTCACTGATTGGCGCAGTCTGTATCTCAAGAGAATATGAACATTTCAAATTGTGCAGGTCCTTCTCCTTAGATCCACTGCTTTCTTTGTGCCTATACTGCAAGCGAGTTAGTTAGAACATCAATAACTGAAACTTAATACAAGAGCCCATGTAATCAAAGGCCAAGTTGTTGAGTGATTACAAAACCATACACAAACGCATAAAATTTGAAATAATTATATGTATTCATAACAAGTGGTCAATGCATGATTCAATTTAACACTCTAAAAAGAGAAAGCCATGTCAACATGTAAGAGCAAGTTGCATTGCCAATTCAAACAGGTTTTAGATGAATAAGCCGATGGGATCTAATCTAACATAATCCAGGATAAATGTGTTCAGTGCTGGAAAAGGACAAAAGCTTGCATACACTGATAGCCTCTAGATCCTGATCCATTTCCAGTGCAAAGATCATTTTGTGACCTCCTAACTACTACACTACCCCATTGTACAGTTCGGTCTATCATTTGATTATTATATACTACATATTAGTATTTCGTTAGTATTGCTTCAAAGTGAACTAAGAGCTATAGAGTTAAATACTTCTATTCATAGGTTATTTTGAGATAAAATAAATAAAAAATAAAAAAAGAAAGAAAGAAAAATATTATTTAGGTTCATACATGATTTTAGACTTGGGGTGTGTTTCATAACAAAATTAAAAATTAACTGAAAATTAGTTCAGTTTCACAAGAATATGGAAAATGAGTGGAAAAATATAAAAGCGAGATGTCTTACTTTTGGAGTTTACCAGGGAAATCAATTCTTTGGGGTTTGGGTAAGAAATGTTTTCCATGAAACATAATAAAACTATGAAACGTCTTTCGTATTTATGGTTATTGTTTTCATAGAATGAATTTGAAATCAAGCATTACAAAAGTAAAAAAGGAAACTAAAATCACTATTTTCCCTGGAAAACAATTCCATATCAATCAAACGGACTCTCTGATTCACATTTATATTGTTCGTGTTTCAGATCTTAGCGGTGTCACCTAATTCAGATGTTTCGCCTTCTTACGAGACAATTACATCATCTGATTTAACTGTGTTATAGTCCGGTGATGTCTCAGTTAATCACTGTGAAGCTACTGAATTAAATGTTGGTAAGATAAGTAACATATATAAAAGAATAAAATCACACCTTGCGAGCAACAATGAAAAAATTCGTCAAACACCCTTCTAGTATCCGATCCCCATCATTTGATAACAAGAGCTCGGTAGCCAATGGCGGCCTCAACTTCTCCAAAGGCCTCCTGAGCCTACCTTAAAACAATCAAATCCCAATCCGAATATTTACAATAATACAAACATATATATATATATAATAATGCTCTTGTGCGGACTAGTCCGCACACTAGTCCGCATTTTAAGTGTGCGGGATAGTCCGCATTTTAAGAATGCGGACCGAACATGTGTCACCTAACGGTGCTCCTAGAAATTATCGCCTAAATTATAGGTATACTCTCTCTCTTTTCACCGTCCGGTGACACATGTTCGGTCCGCATTCTTATATATATATATATATATACACGCACGCGGTCTAAACTGCGTATAATTACCTAACCCAATCCGAATATTTTGCATTTGCAACATCCCTCCCGCGACCAACCACAGCCAAATGAGCACTGTTTTCTCTGTTTCCAAACAAGGGAGGAACATACACACCCACATGTACATACACGTCGAAAACGCTAGAAATAATTTCTTCATCTACATTCTCATCTCCACTCAATTTTTCCAAATTACCACTCAATAGAGCTGTGATTGCCAACTCCTCACCACTTTTCCTCTGTTTCAATGCAACTGGCATTGCTTCTCTCATTGAATCGTTCACAAGAGACCAAACAACCGATTCCCAAACCGAAGATTGTATCGATGGGAGTGTACTTATTTGAGGTTTGAACAAAAGTTTGGGGTTGGAATTGAACAAAATTGTGGCAGAATTCGCAAGCCTGCGTAAATGTCTTTCCCAGAATAAGAGATGTGAAGCGTCGTTGTGGGTGCGAGAGGTCGTGTAAGCACCTGAAAAATTGGTTTGCAAAAAATTATAGCTAATAGAGATATGGACAAAAAAAACAACGCAGAAAAATAGTTGGTGATGACCTGGGTGGGCTTGGAGTAACGTTGAAACGGGAGGAGTGTCGGAAAAAGGAGAGACGACGCCGTTGATGAACAGAAACCTGGGACTCGACATATTGAAAATTGATTAATGTGTATGATCTTGCATTTGGGTTTTTACGAGTTACTGTACAACTCAAACATAAAACACTTTAATCATTTCTTTAAAATATATTATAGAAGTTAACTTTGTAATCGTATGTAATAAAATTGATAATTTTGCTTGATTATAACTTACTTGAATCATCTCGATTTAAAATTTTTGACACACTTTAATTCTTGAAAATTTTAATATCATTAAGGTCAAACTCGAGTTCATACACAAAGGCTCAGAACCATTTCAAATTAAAACAATCTCCAATGGGCTCAAAACAAACAATATATTGCGTAAAAAATTTGATAGTCTCGAAAAATATATTTTGTGATTTTTTTGAATTGTAAATTCGAGTTTTCTGAATAATAAAATTTTAGAATATTACGAATATTCTGAATAGAAAAAAAATCTGAAAAAAAACTCCGATTTGGTAAGGATTATAAAATTCCGAAAATTTTAGAAAACTTTCGAACACCCCTATTCTGATCCGATTTTATCCGACTGAAACACGGCCCTAGTTGTAAGGGTTGGCTTGTGCCAATTTCCTCCTAATGTGAGTAAATGAAATGTTAGGTTTTTTTAGTTTTAAGTTTAACTTCAAATCAGTATTCACTAAGGCACCATTTGATGTGCCAGATAAGATGGTCGAATAGGACAAAAGTCGGATTGAATATGATAAAGATGGGCCAGATAAGGCTTTATCCAATTATGCGTTTAACACAGTTCTTGATAAAAAGATAGGATGGTATATAATAATCTAATCCTGCTTTTTAAGTGCTCAAGATATGAATAATTTGTCTTTAATATTCCAAGAATACCCCTATTTTGTATTTAATATTCAAAATATACAAAAATATAATGTTATCACATATTTAACACACGAACATAGATTTTAGTGCCTCAATATCTAATCAAACAAAAATTAAAGTGAAAAAATAATATAAATATTTGTAACTGATAACAAAGTAAAAAAGTGTTACTTATCATTTTTTATTCAAAAGCACGGTGCCCAAAATTTTTGGCATAACAAAGTCGACGATTATCATTTTCGAGTTACATTTGAATGTCAGTAACATTTGCATTGCATAAATAAACTATTTATGAGTTTTTTAAATCCATTAGGTGATTGACTCCTACAAGTTTACCGGCACGAGAAGGTCCCTCCCCAAAGGTAAATTATTTCATGTGGTTGTTATGAGACGTATATTAATGTATGATATTAGTTCGGAGATGGGCACTATATTTAAAGTCACACTAATATGTTATGATATGAGATTGTGTGTATCTTATTGTTTGGGTGACATGAGTGGGAGTTGGTACTGGATCGTATTCTTTACATATATGATATAGCCCGGCGATGGACACATTTAATTAAAAGAGACTAAGTTACGTTAATATGTTATGATATGAAAACCAGTGTATCTTATTATTCAGGTGACATAAGTGGGGATTGTTATTAGGTTGTATTTTGTACATGCGTAATTAGTTATATCCCGATGTAGTGTATTAATATACGATGTTCACTTATTAGTCCAGTGATAGACGTATTAGTATTGCTTATGCGTTGGATTGGGATACTCGTGTATCATTTCACTTATGATTAGGGGTGAGGTAGTTCTTGTATTTGAGTATTGACGGGTTGGCGTGTTTATCATATATGAGTCGCATGCTTATTACTGCGTCAATATAATAAGACATTTTTCGCAACTTTTGAGCCTTCACCCAATACTTCACCACCACCCCCCACCCCCCGGGAGTACTATTATTATACAAGAATATCAAGTGTGAGCACTTATAGCTTCATTTCTATGGCAATAAGAAAGAGGAGAAAAAAACGAAATAGATAGAGAAGAAGAAATGGACCATTCCGACCGAGGGTGGAGGAGAAGAATGTAATACCCCGAGGTTTTTGGGATAATAAATTATTTATTTTTGGGAGAAATAATATTATTTTAATTGGAGAATAACTAAATTGACATTTGAGGTCAAAATTGGAAGATGTTAGAAAGTATTTCGAATGACGATTCTGAGTGTGCGGCTGATTCCGGAAGGGTCGAGAAAGTCGAAATGACTGTACTTGGGTCTTATTTGGGTTCCGAAATATTTTAAGTTTGTTTGGCTCGAATTAAAGTAACCGAGTCATTTAAAGTGTGTATTATCATTTAAAGTTTGGTATCTTGGAGATAAGGCTTATTAAGCCTACGGGAGAAACAAATCTCATTTGAGATTAAGAGAAAGCCCTATAAAGAAAGAGAGAAAGATAGAGAATAAGAAAAGAATAAGAGAAAGAGAAGAAAAGCTTGGGAATTCCAGCAAATCTGTGATTTTGAGGGCGAATCATACTCTACAACTTTGAGGCAAGTGATTACACTTACTAAATAATTCTTGTGCATCTTTTATTTCATGATTTGTGGATAAATTTATGGATTTTGGGTTAATAATGTTAAAACCTAGATTTTGGGTTAAATCTTACATTTGATGTGTATATGATGGATTTGAGGTTGTAAATTAGTTGGGTTTATATATTTGATGAGTGTTAATGTTATGAATATGTTTGGGTTGAAGATTTGGGGCTTGAAGTAAGTATTTAGAGGTTTTTGGAAAGTTAGAGTTCTTTGAAAATGGAGTTTGGCCGAGGTTACTGGTAAGGCCGGTCGACCGCGGCTAGGGGGGCGATCGACCGCACCTCAAAAGAAAAGCATACTATCTTCATTTGTAGGCAAATTTGAAAATTACGGTCGACGCGGTTATGGGGACCGATCGACCGAGCCTCTGTTTTGGGTTCAAGTGTGGGATTTTAAGTTTATTCCCTTTCCTTTGGGTTTATATTAATGGACCTTCTCAATGAAAGTATCTTAGAGGGTGAAGTGATTATGTAAGGGGATTAAGGATTTTAGAAAAGTGAGGAGATGTTTGGGGTTTATATTATAATGAAATTGAGTGCGTATTTCCTCTCTGATTAAGTAAATGAGGGCAAAATTTATAGATTATTGGATGTAAATGTTGGAGTTTTAGTGATTGATTTAGAGAGAGTGCGAATTTAAGATATCGTATTTATTTAGTGGGAAAATTCTCTTAGTGTCGAGGTTAATATTTGAGGAATAATGAATGTTGATCGATGTGCATACGGATATAGAGAATATCCTTAACGTTAATTGAATTGGGAGCTTATTCATACAAATAGAAGTGATGGATGAGTAAATTTTAAGTTAGGGATCGTATTGTGTATAGTAAGTGGGGAAGTTATGTGAATTAGTGACGATTAGTATATCGAGAGTAATATACTAATATAAATGAAATTATTTCGGTTACGCACACGAGCGTAAAAAGGAGTGTGTATACTTATATGGCGTGATATATATACCTTGTGTGATGGTATACATTTATATGATGTAATGATGTATGTATTGTCATACCCCGTAATTTATTGATTTTTATTTAATGGATTAATTGAATTAAATGAGAATTAACTTGGAAATTAATCCAGAGGTAAATACTAGCGAGATGTGAGTTGGTATTTGATTATGATTGTTGATACCAAAATTAATATGCTGATGTGGACGAATAATACGAAGACACGTGTCAATCTACGTGGCACGATAGCTGGGAGGAAGTTCATTTCCCGACCAACCATGCTTCTTTCCGAGCAACGAGGATACACCGAGGAACTATAGCACACCGAGGAACTCCAGCGCACCGAGGTACTTTAGCGCACCGAGGTACTCTAGTTCTCCGAGGAACTCCTGATCAGCTAGCAGCTATGGCGGTCCGAGCTGCACCTCGGTCGTACCATTAATCGCCAGATAATCAACTGTTCAGATATTCATTGAATGCTTATATTCTTGACGCACACGCTGCATTAAATGTATTACCATTTCATATGTATATCATTTAATGTATTGAACCTTTCATGTACAGCCTCAAGGCTATAAATACCTTGTATCAAACCCATTCAAGGGGATCGGAATTTCTTGAGAGAACTTGTAATCAAGAATTCTGCAAACACTCAGCAATAACATAACAGTGGACGTAGGCTTTATTCCTAGCCGAACCACTTTAAAAATCTTTGTCTTATTTATTTATCTGTGATTGAAAAATTAGAGCGATCTAGTTTTTTACATCAACAGATTGGCGCCGTCTGTGGGAAGCGACTGTTACTATCGTTTTTCGCAAAAATCATTTGTTATCAATGGCAGATAATCCAGAATCCAGTAATCGAAATACTGGAAATGCTGGAAATCCTCCAAATCCATCTGCAACTTCAGATCTGGCTGGAATCATGACAAATCTGGCTCAAGGACAAACCGCCATGCAAGAATCTATGAGGCAACTCATTCAAACTCTTCAAGGCGGTGCACCTACCTATTCAGGACAACGGAGTGATCATGGGCAATCACGATCCAGACGTACTGGGTCATATCGCAATGAAGAGTCTAATGATTATTCTTATCAACCTGGGCGAACTTCATCGATACGGGCTACGGATACAAATCAACCTATATCTCTCTCTCCGGAGAGAACCAGCGCTTTGGAAAGATTAAGCAGGGCGTCTCCTTTCAGTCGATTAGGACCAAGGAGGAATATGAGTCCACCTAGAGCTCCATCAAGAAGTTTTCGGCCACCATCAGGTTTGAGAGAAGGATCAGCACAATCACGACCAGTTACTCGTCGAGATAAATCTCAGGAAGCTACGTCCGGGCAATCAATTGCTCAGACTAAGCGGCCTGAGGAAGGAAATGAAGCATGGAAAGGTTCTATTCAACGGTTAGAGGATAGATTGGGAGAAATGGCTAAGGCGAGGAATCCCTTACAGAGAACTTTTGTTCAAGGGACACCCTTTGTGCAAGCCATTGTGGATTTTCCTACACCATCGAAATTCAAAGCACCAGTAGTGACCCCTAAGTACGACGGAAAGACAGATCCTGTACTTCATATAGAACAATACCAAGCTGCTGCTGACATCTATGCCGTACCCGACGAGATGAGGTGTAGGGCATTCTCGGGAACTCTTGCCGGATCTGCACAGATATGGTATAACAATCTTCCTCGGGGTAAGATTTCAACTTTTATTTAATTAGCCGAGTTGTTCATTGGCAATTTTTGCTTTGGGGCGAAGCCGGTAAAACGAGTAGCACACTTGTTAAGTGTTAGACAAAAATCAGGTGAAAGTACTAGAGATTACATAACTCGTTTTAATAACAAGAAGTTGGAAGTCATAAACTATGAAGAAAAGACAGCGATCACTGCTTTGATGAGTGGTTTGCTGCCTAATAAGCTGTACTATACTTTGGCCAAAGATCCACCTAAAACTATGTCGGAGTTAATGGCTAAAGCGGCCAAAATCATGAATGCCGAGGAGGCTATGGCTGCGAAGAAGAATATGGATAAAGAAATCAAGGTGGAGGTCGACAAGACTAAGAAAAAAGATCAGAAAGGTAATGGTGGTGACAAGCATTCCTGGAATAACAGGATGGCCTTGGAAGTCCTAAAGAAGTATGATAATTATACTCCATTGAAAATGGGTATTAGTCATGTTTTGGAAGAAATCAGGAATAGCGAGGAAATCAAGTGGCCAGAGAAACTGAAGACAAATCTCGATCTGAGGAATAAGGCCAAATATTGCGAGTTTCACAAAGATCGTGGCCATATGACAAAAAATTGCATAGCCCTTCAGAACGAGATTGAAACACTCATCCGAAGAGGAAAGTTGTCAAAGTATGTAGATCGCCGAGGTGAAAGGAAGAATGCCGACAGAACTAGAGAGAGATCTAGATCTCCTCGTCGTGCAGAGGAGAAAAAGAAGATGGACCATGAAGATGATCTAGATGATGACCCTGATCTTCCCAAGAAGCCAAGGAAGCCTGAACGAGAGGTATTTTCCATACGTTTTGGGTCATTTGATTGTAATGTTATTACAGGAGGAGATGCAGGAGGAGGAGATCTTACTGCAGAAAGAAAAGCTTACCTCGGAGAGGCTCAAGCTTGTTCATACATTCAACGAATAAACCTGGCCGAGGATGATCGTCCGAGGAAGGTAAATAAAGAGAAGCTAGTGATTGGTTTTTCAAAAAACGACCTGGCAGGTGTTATTTACCCTCATGATGATCCTTTGGTGATCAAAATGAGGATGAAGGATGTGGTCATTTCAAGGGTGTTAGTAGACAATGGTAGTTCGGCAGACATCATGTACTATTCATGCTTTGATAGCTTGAATTTAAAATTATCTCAATTGGAACCTTATCACAGACCCCTTCTGGGTTTTGCTGGCGAGAAAGTTTTTCCACTTGGGACGATCAAGTTGGATATACTCATTGGAACTTGGCCTGCTTGTCGAACCGAAAGAATACGCTTCTTTGTGATGGATAAGAATGTGCAGTCAGCCTACAACATCATCATGGGAAGAGTTGGATTGAAGAAGTTCGAGGCAGTTCCATCTACAGTACATCAGTGTTTGAAATTCCCAACGAATTTTGGAGTTGGAATTATGAAAGGTGATCAAAAAGTAGCTCGGGAATGCTATTATTCGTCTGCCGAGCAAGAGGAACTTGAAGAGTCAAGGAAAAAAACTACTACTTACCAAGTGGAGGAAGGTACAGAAATTGAAACTCTTGACCTTAGGGATGAATCTCAACTCGTAAAAGGGCAGGTGGTGGAATCTACAGAAATTGTTATCCTGGACGACGAGCATCCTGAACGAGTAACTCAGATAGGATCGTCGTTGGATGTTTCAATAAAACAGGAGTTGATAACTTTCTTGAGAAACAGGAAGAATACTTTTGCTTGGAGTCATGAAGACATGCCAGGAATAGATCCAAACTTCTTATGTCACTAACTCAATGTGAATAAAGAGATCAAGCCTGTGAAGCAAAAAAGAAGGGTGTTTAGTCCCGAGAAGAACCAGGCCATACAATAGGAGGTCGAGAAACTTCAGAAAGCCCAATTCATTGAAGATGTGAAATATCCAGATTGGTTGGCAAATGTGGTGATGGTAAAGAAGAAGAACAACAAATGGAGAATGTGTGTTGATTTCACTGATCTCAACAAGGCATGCCCAAAAGATCATTTTCCATTGCCCAGAATTGATCAACTAGTGGATGCTACCTCGGGACATGAGCTACTCAGCTTTATGGATGCATATTCTGGCTACAATCAGATCAAAATGAAGCCTGAAGACAGGGAAAGTACTTCTTTTATCACCCCAAGGGGAACTTACTGTTATAATGTTATGCCTTTTGGTCTAAAAAATGCAGGTGCAACGTACCAGCGGCTGATGAACAAGGTTTTTGCCGAACAAATCAGTTGCAATATGGAAGTCTATGTCGACGACATGCTCACCAAAAGCAAGAAAGCTACTGATCATCTAGTTGACTTAGGCCAAACCTTTGATCAACTGGACAAATACCAAATGAAGCTCAACCCGACGAAGTGTACCTTTGGAGTACGAGAAGGAATGTTCCTCGGATACATCGTCAATCAACGAGGTATTGAGGCAAATCCAGAAAAGATCAAAGCTCTTTTAGGGCTGCGATCCCCAACGACGAGGAAAGAAGTACATAGTCTTACCGGACGAGTTGCAGCGCGCAACAGATTTGTATCCCGAGCAACTGATAAATGCCTCCCGTTCTTCAAAACACTGCGAAAAAGTTTTGAGTGGACTGATGAATGTGAGAAGGCCTTTCAAGATTTGAAGAAGTATTTGGGAGCCCCACCATTGTTGTCTCGGCCAATAACTGGAGAGAAACTGTACTTGTATTTGGCAGTATCAGAGAATGCAGTTAGTTCAGCATTGATCAGATTGGAGAATGGAGTCCAGAAACCTATCTATTACACAAGTAAAGCTTTCCGAGGTGCAGAAATCAGATACCCAAAGCTAGAAAAATTGGCATTGGCATTAATTGAAGCAAGTAGAAGAATGAGGCCATACTTCCAGGCCCATACAATCATTGTGTATACCGACATGCCATTAAGACAAGCCCTTCACAAGCCAGAAAAATCAGGAAGATTGATGTACTGGGCAATAGATTTCGGTGAATATGATATTGTGTACGAACCCAGATCATCATTAATGGGCAAGCTGTAGCAGATTTTATAGCGGAATTCACATACCCTGATACCCCCGAGGAACAAAAGGTACTTGCTGACCTACCTGTGGACGATACAGGATCAACAGGCACAGATCCAGACCAACCAAGGTTGGTAAAAGGACTTGTGGATGTAGAAAAATCATCATATTCAAACCCAGACCAACTCCGGTTGGTAAAAGGGCGCGAACAAATTACCGACGAGGAACGAAGGATACCCGGGGATGATGAAAGAAAACAGATGATATTTTACCGAGGAACTCTAACAGATAAGAAATTTGAAGACGAGTTACCTACATGGAGATTATATGTAGATGGATCATCTTGCACAGCTGGTTGTGGAGCAGGGATTGTTTTAAACACCCCAGATGATATTGACATGGAGTATGCCTTAAGATTCCAATTCAAAGCTTCCAATAATGAGGCTGAATATGAGGCTATGATAGCAGGTTTTCATTTGGTGAAAGTTATGGAAGCACGGCAAGTAATTGTTTACAGTGATTCTCAATTAATTGTGAATCAAATGATGGGAATATATGCAGTTAAAGGGGAATTAATGATGAAGTACCATGCAAAGGTGATGGAATTATTGGCAGACTTTGAGTCCATTCAATTGGTGAGAATACCAAGGATGGAGAATGCTAGAGCAGATGCATTGGCCCGATTAGCATCAGCTACGCGCACCGAGATGCGAAGGACAATACCAATTGAAGTACTGGAAAGTCGGAGCATAGAAGAAGACCTGATGGTGAAAATTATTACCCTTGATTTAGGACCATATTGGATGGATTCTATCAGGGCATACATTGAAGAAGGAGTGCTACCGTAGGATAAGCTCACTGCCAAAAAGCTAAAGTATAAAGCTGCTCGGTATGTACTAACTAATGGTGTTTTGTATAGACGAGGAATTATGGCAGGTTTGTAGAGATGTGTGCATCCATCAGAAGTCAAAAATTTGATTGAAGAAATCCATGAAGGATCATGTGGAGCTCATATAGCAGGTCGGACTCTTCTGCAAAGGGTGATGACACAAGGATATTATTGGCCGACGATGAGGGCTGATTGTATAGCATATGCTAAGAAGTGTGACAAGTGCCAACGTTTTTCCTCCATCCGACGAACGCCACAAGCATTGCTAACACCAATAACTTCCCCGTTGCCATTTGCCATATGGGGAATTGATTTGGTTGGACCACTGCCGACCACCCGAGGAAGATTCAAGTACCTCGTCGTTGCAGTGGATTATTTTACTAAGTGGGTAGAGGCTGAACCACTAATTGATATGACGTACGAGAAGGTATATCAGTTCATTTGGAAGAATATCATTTCTCGATATGGTCTCCCACATGCTTTTATCACAGACCATGGAACACAATTCGATAATGAAGAATTTGCTGCTTACTGTCATCAGTCGAACATTTTGAAGTTTCATTCAGCACCAGGCCATCCCTAAAGCAATGGACAGACTGAGGTGACGAACAGAACATTATTAAATGGATTGAATAAGAGGCTAAGTGAGGCCAAAGCAAATTGGATTAATGAGCTACAGTCAGTCTTGTGGGCTTACCGAACAACTCCCCGAGCAGCAACTGGAGAATCACCATACATGCTGGCATTTGGAAGTGAGGCTGTAATACCTGCCGAGTTGGGCCTACCGACACACAGGGTGTTGAATTTCAACTCTCCGATCAGTGATTTGATGAGAATATTGGATTTGAATATGCTCGAGGAGGTTAGAGAAGAGGCAGCTATTAGGAATGCCGCTTATCAACAACGAACAGCTTTGTTTTACAACAAAAGGGTGAAGAAATGCGATCTAAAAGAAGGAGATTATGTACTGAAGAAAGTCATTCAGAAGCACAATAAATTAGAAGCAAACTGGCATGGACCTTACCGGGTTACAGAAGTTGTTCGTCCAGGAACTTACAGAATAGCAACTCTAGAGGGAGAAGAATTTAAGAATGCGTGGAATGCTGAACACCTACGCAAGTATTATCAGTAATGTCAAATGTAAAGCATTTCTTTCATTATGAATAAAGCAAGGATGTTTCGCCATTTTCTTTCTGGTTGAAAGTTTTTCGGGAATACTAGTGTAATACACTACACAAAAAAGTGCTATAAGTAGCCAAAAAGTGCTATAAGTAGCCAAAAAGTGCTCTAAGGAGCCAAAAAGTGCTATAAGTAGCCAAAAGTGCTCTAAGGAGCCAACCTCCTTTGGTTAGGAGGACAGCTCTAAGGAGCCAAAAAGTGCTCTAAGGAGCCAAAAAGTGCTATAAGTAGCCAAAAGTGCTCTAAGGAGCCAACCTCCTTTGGTTAGGAGGACAGCTCTAAGGAGCCAAAAAGTGCTCTAAGGAGCCAACCTCCTTTGGTTAGGAGGACAGCTATAAGTAGCCAAAAGCTCTAAGAGGCAAAAAATATTCCTTTGGTTAAAAGGTGTACAGGTGTACACCAGCATGATCAATTACGGTTGGTAAGATAAAAATATACTCTCATATTACAACTTATGATTGGTCGGGAGGTAATATTATTACAAAAAGTTCTTTGAAGAACAAAATATTCAAAAATACACCAAGTATAGTTGGTCGGGGATAAAGACCCAATAACTGTAGTTGGTCGACGAGGACAAATTATTGATCTTAGTTGGTCGGACGCATTTTTATATTCGAAATTGAACCAAGTAAAGCTGGTCGGGGATAAAACCCATCAACTGTAGTTGGTCGACAAACATTATTTATCCACCTTGGTTGGTTGGAAACAGTTTGAACAATTTATATTCATTACTTTATTATTATTAAGTGATTGATCAACCTTGATACTTGTAAATTTTTATTATTAAGTTGGTTGATGAACAGCGCGATATTGTTATCTTTTTAACAAATACATAGATACATATGCACAAACATAAAGGTGTTTGATAAACACAAGACAATAGCAAAATTGGCAAACAGAAAATGAAAGTCTTTTCATTAAAAATCTAGAATAAATTACAAGTTACATTAAAAACCTATTCTATTGGTTTCTTTCCTTTATTTTTTGAAACAGGCTCCTCGCCAGCAGGAGGATCCTCTAGGCAAAGAGGAGAATTAATGAAAATAACATCCCTGAGCATTCTAACGTTCATCACAGAAGGTGTATCCAAGAGATGCTCAGGACGAGACAATTCAACCTGAGAATGAAGGCTGTAATCACCAAGGTACTTTGAAATCAAGCTACGAGGAATGGAACGAGCTGGGATCCATGCCATGTCCAATTTGAAAGGTGGTACAGGCAAGTCTAATAATGATGGAGCATGATAATCCCATAAATAATGCCCTTGCTCCAATTTTAACACACCCAGTGCGTTCAACCATCCTTGCTTGTAACCCTCATTATTGGCATGTTCAATACGAGCATCCAGGTGAACAAGGGCTTCATTGTATCCTGCCATCCAGAATTCCCTTGGCTGTTTATGGAATTGGAAGGTTAATCTATCCAATTGTTCATGAAGGCTTTTGGCAAAAAGATCCTTATTATGCAGAGCAGATTTCATCGTTGTAAGTTGATCTTCCAAGGATAGATTCTTCTTGGACATTTCTGATAGGGCCCGATCTTTGACGTTTAACTGGAATGCTTGAGTTTCCAAAGTAGATTGGGTACGAGCCTCTTCAACGTTGCGACTAATAACTCTTGATCGGCTCTGAGAAGCAACTGGAGAACTTTGCTC
Organism: Sambucus nigra; assembly: GCA_949130495.1. NCBI lineage: Eukaryota > Viridiplantae > Streptophyta > Magnoliopsida > Dipsacales > Adoxaceae > Sambucus > Sambucus nigra. Next base: position 812,111,289 of record OX422207.1, read on the forward strand.
CTCGGCAATTCTTCCTCGTCCCCGAGAACCTCTTCCTCGTCCACGAGCGTTCCCAGAAACAGCAGATCTTCTTAAATCATCCAGCTCTTGCCTTAATTTGGCATTTTCGACCTCTAAGAAAGAGAAACCTTCATTAGTAACGGGCACTAGAGCGGTGGAAGATGATGCTGCAGATTCATATTGAGCCAACTTTTTCTGTAAATTGTTATTTTCTTGTTCCAGGATCTCGGCAATCTGCCTGCAAGCTTCAACTTCACCTTTTAAGGTCCTTTCCCTAATATCGTATCCAGCAATGATCTTCTTATGGCATGTTTCAGAAGAGAGTTGTTGATATCTATTTTCATAATCCTCGTGCAATGAAGCCATTGTTACATTGTGTTGATTTTGAAGATCCTCTATGGAACCATGAAGTTCCTCGATCAGTTCGTAATACGCCACATTATTGGCCACAGATCTATCAAGCAAATCCTTCAGATACCGATAAGCTTCAACTGCTTGTTCTGAAGCATCGTGACCAAGGATGTCAACAATCTCTGATACACTTAGGTCTGTATGACCAGCTTTATAATATCCATTGCATTGTCGCATCAACTCAGTATCAGGAGCAGATATCAATTCCATTCTGGCCAAAAACTAATAAAGAAGAGGAAGCAGGAATTAATAAATAAGAGCGGACAGAGTATCAACAAAGAAGAGAAACGAAGATGTATTTTATTAGATCATCAAAAAGTTACATTGTTCGATTACAAGTAAGGAAATATAGAAATGATACCGAACAACTTCACACCTTTTGCTTGTCCCCCAAGACTTTCTCGGGAGGCTGGGACGAGGAGCTCGGTTGCTCGGTGGTAACAACGGTTTGATCAGCAGGAATCTTCTCGGGAGGAGGAGGCATGGAAGAAACGTCCTCGTTGATAGAGGGTTGAGAAGCAGAGACTGGGTCACCCATAGCCATAGAAGACTCATCTGAGGCAGGCTCATCTTCTTCTTCTTCCACAATTGGTGGAGGAGGACCAGGGAGATGTTGTTGGAATAGCTCAGAATCGTCTTGGACCTTCAGCTCTTGCAGAGCAGCTACCCAGCCATCGTGGAAGTATTTCAACTTCCCATATTGGACTTGGGATGTCATTGCAGCTATCCCTCTCTCCCATCCTTTCTCCCAACCAGCACTGAAATGTTTCTTGATTGCGACCTTTCTCCTCAACTTCTCCGAGGAGAGCTTCACCTCCAATTCCTCTTTTTTGACCTTGATATCTCGCAGGGTAGATAACTCTTCCTCTACCTTTTTCAGCTGGCCATCATATGCCTGATGTTTAACTTCTAAACCTTTAACTTTCTCCTCCAAATTCTTGGAGGTTTCAGCCATTTTCACCTTCTCAGCTTCAGCCACAGCTAATTTCTTCTCCCAAACAGCTTTTTCGTCAACATACTGTTGACGAGATTCCTTTAAAGACTGGGTCAAACCCAACAGAGCATCCTCTACGCCTGACGAGGAGATTGAAGCTTTAATAGCTTCATCCTTCTTCACAATATTATTAAAACAGTTCACCAACTGAAAGATGAGAAAAATAGAAAAGTCAATACGAAATGCAAGCTTTCAAGGAAAGAAAGAAAAATCAGAAGTATAAGAAATTTACTGAAGCAAGGTGACGAGCAGCTAAGGATGTCAGCATATCCCTAGGAATTCTCTCATCAATACCATGGACCTCGGGTACGACCGAGCTCATTGCAGAACTTGGAAAAGTGATGTTTGGAACATCAGTACCACCAGCAGGTAAGGAGGAGGCAGTTTCAGCCGGAGTAACTGAGGATGATTTCCTCAATCTCTTCAACGGACGATCAGAGCCTTCAACCAAAGAGGTCTTGGTCGGGGAAATTGTAATTACATCTACAAGAGCAGTTTTCTTGCTCGGAACCACTGGGGGATTCTCGGAAACTTTAGAAGACCCAGCATCCACTTTTTTAGTCCCTTCTGGGGCATCAGTTTTACTTTTCTTGGCCCCAGCAACGGAAGTAACATCATCAAAGAGAGCAGGAGGAGCTCTTTTCTTACCCATCTTTTGACTTAAAGGAAGATGAGAATCTGAAGATGAACCTTCTGGAGTTGAAGCTGGTTCAACAGGGCGAGCAGTATAAGAGGTTGTATAACTCTTATACTGTAGCAGATATGAGGCAGACCTGATGTGTTCGTCTGCAATATTCTTGTGCAAACCCCAGATAAGTTTCAGATGCTTGATATTAACCTCTGATTCTTTTGGAGTTCTTCTTTTACTATCAACTGCAAATAAATACATATTGAGATATCAGTCATACATTTTGTCAAACATGATGAAAGCATAATTTCATAAGTAAAATAAAATGAAAAATAAACCTATCCCATTGCCATATGGGGGACATCTGGGACCGTTGTATACTTCATTTCCAGCTAAAGGGGCATATTGCCCATTTTTTATAACCAACCCATGTTCAAAATAATCTCTATTTGAGTCAGGGAGGTTAACTACAAGGGCCCTATTCAGAAACCTAGTTTTTAAATAATAAATATTATCTAGAGTGGCCCACTTATAGCAATACATAATCTCAGGGATCCCAATACGAGTCCCATGAGTTAGATTTAATTTGTGTACCCCATTAATTATTCTCCATGAATTGGGGGCTATTTTTGCAGGGACAAGATCAAAATATTGACAAAACTCAAGACATAATGGATTTGGTGGAAAGGAAAAACCACATTCAGCAATAAAAAGACTGGGGAACCAATGTCCCTCAGGCAATCGGAAGTAATCTAAAGGCTCAGAAAGAACCTCTAGAGTTACCCATGAAGGAATGGAAAAATCAGAACGAAATTTCTCGACAGACTCCACAATATAAACCATACTGAATAAAAGAGAAGAAAGGAAAAAGATCTTACAGGAAGAAAGGAGGTCTGCTGACAACTAACGAAGGAAAAGATGAACGCACAAGAGAGAAGGAGAGAATAGAAAGCTTGAAGGCAGAAAATTGGAAAACGTAGAAGACGGTATGGTTACCTAAGAAGTTTAAATACTTTGCATTGGGAAGCAGCGAAAGAAATGATTACCAAAAAGAAACTACTGAACTTCCAGCGGCTAAAAGGACAAAAATTGCACGGAGACCGAAGCGCTTATAAAAAATTCAAAAGAAAGGCGGAAGCTGCGAAATGAGAAGGAGATTTGAACAAAACGTTCCCAGGAAAGTCATTTAATATTGACATATACCGAGAAAGAATGTTCCATACTCCTCAAAGTTCGAAATATGAAACATTGGGGGCTTCTGTTGATACCAAAATTAATATGCTGATGTGGACGAATAATACGAAGACACGTGTCAATCTACGTGGCACGATAGCTGCGAGGAAGTTCATTTCCCGACCAACCATGCTTCTTTCCGAGCAACGAGGATACACCGAGGAACTATAGCACACCGAGGAACTCCAGCGCACCGAGGTACTCTAGCGCACCGAGGTACTCTAGTTCTCCGAGGAACTCCTGATCAGCTAGCAGCTATGGCGGTCCGAGTTGCACCTCGGTTGTACCATTAATCGCCAGATAATCAACAGTTCAGATATTCATTGAATGCTTATATTCTTGACGCACACGCTGCATTAAATGTATTACCCTTTCATATGTATATCATTTAATGTATTGAACCTTTCATGTACAGCCTCAAGGCTATAAATACCTTGTATCAAACCCATTCAAGGGGATCGGAATTTCTTGAGAGAACTTGTAATCAAGAATTCTGCAAACACTCAGCAATAACATAACAGTGGACGTAGGCTTTATTCCTAGTCGAACCACTTTAAAAATCTTTGTCTTATTTATTTATCTGTGATTGAAAAATTAGAGCGATCTAGTTTTTTACATCAACAATGATGTTAGAATAAAATATTACTGAGAATATATGGTGATATATGAGTATTGAAAATATTAAAATTATAGCGAGGCAAAAATACGATAATTTGGGAAATTAAGTTGGGAGGTGCGTGTCAGTCGCGTCAGGAATGAAATTAATTAGATTAAAAAGTAAATTATATTTTTTTATCAACCGAATGCTCATTTTGAGTGCGCCAACGTGTCCGGAAGGGTCGAAATAGTCAGAAAACACTAGCCGGGAGTTTAGTTTGGGTCCCGGGACACTTTTAGGCCAAACCGGCAACCCAGAAGGGTATTTTGGTAATTTTAAAAATTGAGGAAGTAAAACCCACGAATTTTAGAGTTAAATTAGATATTATTAGAGAATCCACTAAGGCCATTACTAGCCAAAAGCAAAAGAGTGGGCTACGGGAGTTTTCGAGAGAAGTTAGAGAGAGGTTAAAAGAGGTTCCAAACCAAACCATCTCCCATCACCATCATTTTGGAAGGAATTGTGACCAGAAAGAGGAGAGAATTAGCCTATAATCACCGACAACAAATCTGAAGAACAAAACCTAATGCAAGTGATTTGATCTTATTAGTTTCAATGAATATTCCCTCCATGTTTAGTGTAGAAACTTTATATGCTTTAAAAGTTTTGATGAAAACCCAATGTATTTGTCATGGAACTCATAAGTTTGGATAGGGATTGCATGTAGAATGTTTATGGATGAAATTGGTACCAAAAACTTAACTTTGATGATTTAAAAACGGATTAATGAAGAGTATTTAGGTGCAATAAAATTATGTGTTCATGTTCATAGAGTTTGGGGCAAGATTTGGGAAATTATGGCAATTACATGTTGATTAATAAGATTTGACCCCAAAAATATGTTAAAAAGTGACTTAGGGTGACCTAGAGTAGTTTAACAATACAAGAACGTAATTATTATGAACTTAGGATGGATTTGGAGAAAGAAATTTGGTGAAAAACGAAGTTGGGAAAGTTCTGGGCGTTTTTTGCAATCTCGTTAGAAGACTAACCTAGGTCATTCGAACGACCTCGTTCGAACGAGCTTTTAACGAGATTCCAGTATCCCTTCTAACGAGTTCGTTCGAACGACACTCGTTCGAACTACCTCGTTCGAACGAGATTTCTAACGAGTTGACAGAATGACCTTTTACGGCCGATTTTTGTTTCGAACTTCACATAGATTTATTTATGAGTATTATTTTTGGTTGAAGTTTAATAATTTCGTCCCTAGAGAATTAATGTTAGGAACTTATGAATACTTAGACTTGAGGAAGACCAGTAGGTATGTTTGTGTGACCGGAGTATAATTACGATTAAATTTGGAGAAGTATATAAAAGACTTAGTAACCTTTATGAGTTAGGTTTTAAAGTACTTGGTGCTACGATGTGAGAAGTGGCGGCAGTCTATATTGTCTATTGTCCGGAAACTTGTAAATGTACAAAAAAATTGAATGACGGTATGGCGATGTAAAATATACCTCAATTATTATTATAAGTTATCTAAGATGTGTGAATGCTTAATATATGGACTTATATGTGTATAACATACATACCATACTTGCTATCACGGGAGGTCAGCTTTCGATCAGGGTCATCTAATCTTTGTGTGCCTACGGGGGGGGGGGGGGGGGGGGGGGGGATTTAGATTGGTACCTCAAGGACATAGGTCAGAGAATGACTTATTAGTGAGTTAATAAGTCTGCTGACCATGGGAGCGTAGGTATATGCGTGACCCATGGGATGTGAACTATGTTCGCCTCCAATATGTGTGATTGTTATTTATCGAAACGGTTCCTAAGAGATTCGGAATACGTGGTCCTTATGTACGTGATGTCCCGGGATTTGATAGCAATGTATGTGTGCGCCGCAGCTTTGCCTAGGGGTGCCATTATTGTATATTTATGATGAGATTAATATACTGATAATTGAAATGGACTGCTTATATAAGTGTAAGTGTGAATAATGGTAATATTTCTATTAAAGCTAAAAATGGTATATTCTTAGTAATTACTACACCTAATTCTGAGGAATAAAAAGTAAGACTCTTAGCTTATATTAAGTTATCGAGAATTGAATTTTAATCTGAAAAGTAAAGTCAGGTTATGGATTGGACTAGTTAGATAGTGGAATAACTAGAACGGATACGGGTATGATAGGCGTGCACAATTAGTTGAGAGGTGAGGAACTCATGTGAGAGTACGCATTATCATGCATTTTATATTCACTGTTTAATGACATTAAACACTTGCTATATTTTAAACTGTTTTCACAATCGGGCTCTGACCCGTTTGCTTTCAAATCTATTTTTTTTTGTAAAAACCTTTTAGGTGCCCGGCCACAAGGACACCAAGATTAGAAGTTCCATTCCAGTGACGTGTTGTAGCTGCTGTGGAAGTTACAGGACCTCGATTATAGACGCCTCCACTTTCTACCTTAATTTCATTTCAGACTTATTCATCTGTAGGGCATGTCGCCCCTTATCTCTTAGAGACAGTTTATTTATTCAGTTTTATTTCAGTTTTGAATGTAATTAATTAGTGATTCAGACTTTATATTCGGTTTTATTCAGTATTCGGATTATTCTGAGGAGTATTCCTCCAGATTCATTTTATTCACTTGATTATTCCATTGTGATTGTGATGTGGTTGTGGTATTAGCATTTCTTAATTTAAATTGGTTGTATGTTAATCTAATTTAATTAAAATTGACAGCTCACTTTTTAAATATTAGGTGGCTAGTAATTGTTAAAATGCTTTTCGACAGTGATGCTATGAACTGAACCAACTTGACATTTTGTATTAATTTGAATAAAGGAGTAGCTACCCAGTATTTAATTAGTCGGGTGTCACAGGTGGTATCATGGCATCAGGTTCTAGTGTCCTTAGGATCTGTTCGGCTTATTATGTTTTCGCGTAGCGTTCTTTGATATAGAGCCCTATATTTCAGGATTGTTGTACTGTATTGTGTATGTTTCGTTCTTCAGCTATTTTGAGATAATAACCGCGAACTTATAAGACTTTACTCTCATTTCAGATGCCTCCACGACGTGCACAGCGAGTTCCCAGGGATGCTCAGCCCAAGCCACAGCCTGCACCAGTTCAGGGCTCCATGAATGCCACAGAGGTTGCCGCTATTGTGGCCCAAGCGGTAAATATCGCGCTAGCGGTTGTGCAGCAGGCACCGCCTCAGGCGTCGATTGTAGTGCCAGTACAGGCTCATGCATTCTCGTCTGCTTGGGAATGCGTTCGTGATGCTTTTCAGAAAGCACACCCTCCGGAGTTTGCAGGTAGCTCCGATGTCGTTGTGTCCAGTCAGTAGAAGAAGGACATCCAAAGACACTCGAAGATGTATGAGTGTACGGAAGTACAGAGACAGATACTGGCTACTTTTAAGCTGGTAGGGTCAGCGTTGCAGTGGTGGGAGTCCGTTACCACCTCGGAGGAGAGGGATGTTCTTACTATTTAAGAGTTCTGGGTGCGGTTCGATCGCAAGTATTTTCCCTCAACTGTTCACACTGAGATGAGGAGAAAATTGATGAACCTCAAGCAGGAGGATAGGACAGTTACTGAATATGACATCGAGTTCACAAATCTCTTGAACATCGTCCCCGATGAGATTTCGACAGAGGAGAAGAAGATACAGAAGTTCATGGATGGGTTGACTTGGAGGATTCATCAGCATTTACTAGGAAATCTCTCGTTGGCCACTTATTCTGATGTGGTTAACGCAGCACTGCTTCACTGCCAAGAACACCGCTTTCACTTGTCAGAAGGGAAGCGATCGGGAGAGTCCATCCATCAGGGCAGTACAGGGGGAAATGGTGCCAACGGGGCACAATCAGTTCAGAATCAGCACTGGCAGGGTGATCAGGGTTCCCAGCAGGGGGATTCTAAGAGATTTAGATCTGGGGGTTTCAGAAATGGTCAGGGAGGTTTTCGTCATGGCCAACAGGGTCAGCACAGCCATCAGGGTCAGCAGGGCCAGCATGGCTAACAGCAGTAATTTCATCAGGGCCAACATCGTCAGGGGAGGAATGGCAACGACCACCAGGGTCGCGGGCAGCAGGGTCAGATTGGGGGAAATTTTCTGGGGAAATGTTTCACTTGTGGCAAGATTGGCCACAAACTCCAGGAGTGTCCTGATAGGGGCAGAGCCCCGCAGCAGCAGTAGCAGGGTGCTCGACACGAGCCCAGAGACCTATACTTCCCGCCGCCCTCCCAGCACCACCACAAATGCCAGCTTTGCCACCCATCCCAGTAGTCCCTGTCCAGCAGGGACAGCTTCAGTACGAGTGAGTTTATCAACTCCAGCAGGCCGCAGTCCTACAGGATCCACCTGCTATTAAGGGTATGTTCTCTATTCAGGGGACTATGGGGCATATTTTATTTAATACGGGGGCCACACACTATTTTATTGCCACGAAATTTACACGCACTATGGGATTGTTAGACACTGCAGACAGTACGATTACTTGCGTAGATTCACTCTTATGTAGGGGGTCTGTGATTTCTCTTATTTGTAGAGGTGTGGGTATAGAGATCGGGAGGTTTACTTTACCTGCTGATATGTTAGTATTAGAGATGACTGAGTACGATGCGATCGTTGGTATGGATTGGCTAGTTGCATGTCGAGCCATGATTGACTATTTCAGCAGGAGTATTATTTTTTCCATACCCGGGCAGGAGATGTTCTTAGTGGCGATGCCTCGCCCTAAGGGAGGATCGTCCACTCACTTGTACTATATAGAAGAGGAGACCTCTAAGGAAGTGGTACTACCACTCGATTCGATTCCAGTTGTTAGGGAGTTTGCTGATGTATTTCAGGATATACCTGGATTACCTCCTAGTAGAGAGATAGATTTTGTTATCAATTTGACGCCGGGCACTCGGCCAATTGCCCGCGCACCTTACCGTATGGCTTCAGCGGAGATGAGAGAGCTAAGGGATCAGATAGAGCAGTTGTTGGGTCAGGGATTTATCCGTACGAGTACTTCGCCGTGGGGTGCCCCTGTACTGTTCGTAAAGAAGAGGGATGGATCGTTGAGGTAGTGTGTAGATTACCAGGAGTTGAATAAAGTCACGATACAGAATAAGTATCCGTTGCCCCGAATCGATGACTTATTCGACCAGTTGAGAGGAGCTTCCTTCTTCTCAAAGATTGACTTGGGATCGGGATACCATCAGTTGCGTATCAGGGAACAAGACGCCTCAAAGACTGCTTTCTTGACGAGATATGGTTCCTATGAGTTTTGGGTTATGCCTTTTGGCCTAACCAACGCTCTAGTCGGGATTATGGACTTGATGAATAGGGTATTCAGAGAGTTCCTAGACCAGTTCGGCATCGTCTTTATTGATGACATTCTGGTTTACTCCCAGGCATAGGAGGAGCATGTCGAGCATTTGAGACAGTTTTTACAGACGCTGCGTCAGAACGAGTTATATGCGAAGTACGAGAAGTGTGGGTTTTGGCTGAAGGAGGTACAGTTTTTAGGGCATATCATTTCAGACCGGGGGATATCTGTTGATTCGGGGAAAGTATCTGCAGTGAGGGAGTGGGGACAGCCCACGACACCGACTGAGATCCGTAGTTTCTTGGGCTTAGCAGGATACTACAGGAGATTTATTCGGGGTTTCTCTAAAATAGCGGGTCCTTTGACACATCTGACTCGCAAAGGTGTGTCATTCATCTGGAGTGATGCCTGTCAGTTGGCATTCGATGAGTTGAAGGGCAAGTTGACCTCAGCTCCTGTGTTAGCATTGCCCAGACCGGGAGTTGAGTATCTAGTCTACACCGATGCGTCCTTACAAGGACTTGGAGGTGTACTGCAACAGGAGAGTCAGACCATAGCTTATGCTTCATGTAAGCTTAAGCCTCACGAGAAGAATTACCCCACCCACGACTTGGAGTTAGCAACAGTCGTATATGCTCTTCGAATTTGGAGACACTATCTCCTGGGGGAGAAATTCCGTTGGTTCACAGACCACAAGTCTCTACAATACCTCTTCACGCAGAAGGAACTTAATATGTGTTAACGTCGGTGGCTTGAGTTTGTGAAGGATTATCAGTTCGATATCGAATATCACCCAGGGAAGTCTAACGTTGTAGCAGACGCGTTGAGCCGTAGGCCAGTAGGTGAGGTGGCCAAGGTGTGGAAAGCAAAGTGGAAGGAGTTGGGACACCAGGATGCAGTGGCCCGATCATTCATGTCTGTAATGACTGTTACACCTCAGATTGTTACGAGAGTGATACAGGCCCAGGCAAAAGACTCATTCTGTTATGAGCAGATAGTTCGATTACTAACAGAGGTAGCCGAGTCTTATAGCGTTAGTTCAGACGGGAGATTACGCTTCAATGGGAGACTGGTCATTCCGGAAGGGGAAGACTTGGGACACAAGGTAATGACAGAGTCACACGGTTCGCGGTACACCCTGGTGGGGATAAGATGTACCAAGACATGGGACGATAATACTGGTGGAACGGGATGAAGAGAGATATTGCAGAGTTCGTTTCAAAATATGACACTTGTCAATTGGTAAAGGTGGATCATCAGAGACCGACAGGACTTCTACAACCGTTAGAGGTTCCGATGTGGAAATGGGAGAGCATTTCCATGGACTTTATCACGGGGTTACCTACTTCGCAGAGGGGTCACGACTCCATATGGGTAATCGTGGATAGACTGACCAAAGTTGCTTATTTTCTCCCAGTTCAGACAGACTACACTACGGGACAGTATGCCCAGATTTTCATAGCGGAGATAGTGAGACTTCACGGGGTGCCTCTCAATATCGAGTTTGACTGAGATAAGATATTTATTTCACGATCTTAGGAGAGTTTCCAGGAGGCCATGGGTACGGAATTGGGCTGAATACGGCATATCACCCGTAAACAGATGGGCAAACCGAGAGGACAAATCAGATGTTGGAGGACATGTTGCGTATGTGCATCCTAGACTTTGGAGGTGGTTGGGAGCAGTACCTTCCACTGGTGGAGTTTGCTTATAATAACTCCTACCAGTTCACCATTGGCATGGCTCCATTCGAGGCGTTGTATAGGAGACCTTGTCGTTCCCCAGCATGTTGGTTAGAGGTGGGGGATAACAAACTCCTTGGGCCGGAAGTGATTCAGGATACTTCGGCAAGGATAGAGATGATACGGAGCCGTATTCGAGTAGTTCAGGACCGGCAAAAGAGCTATGCTGATGCCAAGAGGTTATTCAGAGAATTCAAGGTGGGGGACCAGGTGCTACTCAGAGTATCTCCGATGAAGGGGATTATGCATTTTTGGAAGAAGGGGAAACTGGCACCAAGATATGTGGGGCCATTTCCTATCATCGAGCGGATTGGGCCAGTAGCATATAGAATTGGATTACCAGAGCAATTGCATAGGATTCATGACGTGCTCCATATTTCCTCGCTAAGGAGATGTCTTAGGGACGATTTGGCCCATACTCACATTGCTTTAGAGGACATCGATCTACAGCCCGATAGTTCCTACGAGGAGGGGCCAATTGCTATTCTGTACCACAGCGAGAGGAAACTGAGGTCGAAAATAGTACCGTTAGTACGCGTGCAGTGGCAGCATCATAATGTCGAGGAGTCCAAATGGGAGCGCGAGGATGAGATGCGTGAACGCTATCCAGCGTTATTTGTACCAGGTAATTTTTAATTTCGAATTTCGGGACGAAATTCTGTTATTAGGGGGAAGTATGTCGTACCCCGTAATTTATTGATTTTTATTTAATGGATTAATTGAATTAAATGAGAATTAACTTGGGAATTAATCCGGAGGTAAATACTAGCGAGATGTGAGTTGGTATTTGATTATGATGTTAGAATAAAATATTACTGAGAATATATGGTAATATATGAGTATTGAAAATATTAAAATTGTCGCGAGGCAGAAATACGACAATTTGGGAAATTAAGTTGGGACGCGCGTGTCAGTCGTGTCAGGAATGAAATTAATTAGATTAAAAAGTAAATTATATTTTTTATCAACTGAATGGTTATTTTGAGTGTGCTAACGTGTCCGAAAGGGTCGGGCAAACCGATAACCCAGAAGGGTATTTTGATAATTTTAAAAATTGATCAAGTAAAACCCACGAATTTTAGAGTTAAATTAGATATTATTAGAGAAGCCACTAAGGCCATTACCAGCCAAAAACAAAATAGTGGGCTACAGGAGTTTTTGAGAGAAGTTAGAGAGAGGTTAAAAGAGGTTCCAAACCAAACCATCTCCCATCACCATCATTTTCGAAGGAATTGTGACCAGAAAGAGGAGAGAATCAGCCTATAATCACCGACAACAAATATGAAGAACAAAACCTAAGGCAAGTGATTTGATGTTATTAGTTTCAATGAATATTCCCTCCATGTTTAGTGTAGAATCTTTATATGCTTTAAAAGTTTTGATCAAAACCCAATGTATTTGTCATGGAACTCATAAGTTTGGATAGGGATTGCATGTAGAATATTTATGGACAAAATTGGTGCCCAAAACTTAACTTTGATGATTTAAAAACGGATTAATGATGAGTATTTAGGTGCAATAAAATTTTGTGTTCATGTTCATAGGGTTTGGGACAAGATTTGGGAAATTATGGCAATTACATGTTGATTAATAAGATTTGACCCAAAAAATATGTTAAGAAGTGACTTAGGGTAACCTAGAGTAGTTTAAACAAGAACGTAATTAGTATGAACTTAGGATGGATTTGGAGAAAGGACTTTGGTGAAAAACGAAGTTGGGAAAATTCTGGGCATTTTCTGCAATCTCGTTAGAAGACCAACCCAGGTCGTTCGAACGAGCTTCTAACGAGATTCCAGTATCCCTTATAACAAGTTCGTTCGAATGACACTCATTCGAACGAGATTTCTAACGAGTTGACAAAATGACCTTTTACGGCCGATTTTTGTTTCGAACTTCACATAGGTTTATTTATGAGTATTATTTTTGGTTGAAGTTTAATAATTTCGTCCCTAGGGAATTAATGTTGGGAACTTATGAATACTTAGACTTGAGGAAGACCAGTAAGTATGTTTGTGTGACAGGAGTATAATTACGATTAAATTTGGAGAAGAATATAAAAGACTTAGTAACCTTTATGAGTTAGGTTTTAAAGTACTTGGAGCTACGAGGTGAGAAGTGGCGGCAGTCTATATTGTATATTATCCGGAAACTTGTAAATGTACAAAAAAATTGAATGACGGTATAGCGATGTAAAATATACCTTTATTATTATTATAAGTTATCTAAGATGTGTGAATACTTAATATATGGACTTATATGTGTATAACATACCTACCATACTTGCTATCACGGGAGGTCGGCTTTCGATCAGGACCATCTGATCTTTGTGTGCCTATGGGGGGGGGGGGGATTTAGATTGGTACCTCAAGGACATAGGTCAGAGAATGATTTATTGGTGAGTTAACAAGTATGCTGCCCATGGGAGCATAGGTATGTGCGTGACCCATGGTATGTGAACTATGTTCGCCTCCATTATGTGTGATTGTTATTTATCGAAACGGTTCCTGAGAGATTCGGAATACGTGGTCCTTATGTACGTGATGTACCGAGATTTGATAGCCGGGTATGTGTGCATCGCAGCTTAGCTTACTATACCTAATTCCGAGGAATAAAAAGTAAGACTCTTAGCTTATATTAAGATATCGGGAATTGAATTTTAATCTGAAAAGTAAAGTCAGGTTATGGATTGGACTAGTTAGATAGTGGAATAACTAGAACGGGTACGGGTACAATAGGCGTGCACAATTAGTTGAGAGGTGAGGAACTCATGTGAGAGTACGCATTATCATGCATTTTATATTCACTGTTTAATGACATTAAACACTTGCTATATTTTAAACTGTTTTCACAATCGGGCTCTGACCCGTTTGCTTTCAAATCTATTTTTTTTTTTTTGTAAAAGCCTTTTAGGTGCCCGGCCACAAGGACACCAAGCTTAGAAGTTCCATTCCAGTGACGTGCTGTAGCTGCTGTGGAAGTTACAGGACCTCGATTATAGACGCCTCCACTTTCTACCTTGATTTCATTTCAGACTTATTCATCTGTAGGGCATGTCGCCCCTTATCTCTTAGAGACAGTTTATTTATTCAGTTTTATTTCAGTTTTAAATGTAATTAATTAGTGATTCAGACTTTATATTTGGTTTTATTCAGTATTCGAATTATTCTGAGGAGTATTCCTCCAGATTCATTTTATTCCATTGATTATTCTATTGTGACTGTGATGTGGTTGTGGTATTATCATTTCTTAATTTAAATTGGTTGTATGTTAATATAATTTAATTAAAATTGACAGCTCACTTTTTAAATATTAGGTGGCTAGTAATTATTAAAATGCTTTTCGACAGTGATGCTATGAACTGAACCAACTTGACATTTTTTATTAATTTGAATAAAGGAGTAGCTACCCGGTATTTAATTAGTCGGGGTGTCACAGGTGGTATCAGGGCATCAGGTTCTAGTGTCCTTAGGATCTGTTCGGCTTATTATGTTTTCGCGTAGCGTTCTTTGATATAGAGCCCTATATTTCATGATTGTTGTTCCGCGTAGCCTTCTGAACAGAGAGATACATTGCCCATAACAGATTTTTGGGAACTCTTTGATCGAAGGTATTTTCCCTCTACGATTCAGAAGTAGATGAGGAGGAAACTTATGGATGTGTTTCAAGGTAATCGAACGGTTGCCGAGTATGAAGAGGAATTTACTCGATTGGCGAATTTAGTGCCCGATGAGGTAAATATTGTGGGGAAGCGTATATCTAAGTTCATGCGAGTCTTAGATTGGAGAATTGAGCAGCATTTGTTAGGGAACCCAGCGTTAGTGACTTTCGCCGAGGTAGTGAATGCAGCACTATTACAATGTCATGAATATCGTCTTCGTTCGAAGGGGGTAAGAACTTTAGAGATTCGGGTTCATCAAGTAGATCTAGTGAAGAGAATGCCAGTAATGCCAGAGGGTATAGGCAGGATTTTCGAGGGTCACAACATCGTTATGTTACTCAAGATGGGCAGAGAGAATTTGCGGGTAGATGTTTCTTTTGTAAAGAAATAGGTCATAAAAAGAGAGATTGTCCTAAAAGAGGTAAAGGACCACGTTTTGAGGAAGTATTGGATGTGAAACCCTTACAGCAGATTCGAGGTCATTTTAGGCCAGGGGGGACTTTGTGTGGGAACCCAATGATGAAGAGATGAAATCGGACTAGAGAAGTATGGTGTAAGTTATTTTTACTTTGTGAATAGGATTATGCTATATGAGGCTTTGGAAGTATTGTATGTGATATTGAAATGAGTGGTTAGTGCTATAACCCTATTATGTATGTAATGACACGGAAGGGAATATTGAGCAAGTGAAGCTCCTATATGATTATCTTTTGAGAGAATAAATTATCTTGTGAGGTGCTAGTAGAGAGCTATGATTTTGTTTTGGACGTAGGAATTGTTAAAATGTGTTGAGTAGTAACAGTAAAGCTATTGTATTATAGTTGTGCTAGACTTGTATATTTGTTATATTCCAGCTGTGGAAGAGCCTAGTGTATGGCAATATTATATTATGATGTAAGAGATTTTGAATTTAGTGGACTATTGTTGAGCGAGGGATTTAGCTCATAATTATGCTAGTTTTGAGGACTATATGTTATTATGAGTATGATAATTATTAGAACCTTGTGTCTTGGGCATAAGGTATTTTATTTAAATGTCAAAAGACATCAATTGTTTTTTTTAAAATAAACCGTTTTCCAAATAAAATTTTTATAGGCCTTTGGGCAATATCAAAAATGATTTACACAAAAATATTTTTTTTACTCTAGTCCCGATCTAACTAATCTCAATCCCCGACATAGCTACCCAGTAGTGTATCGCTTGCGAGACCTCCCCCGCATGAAAGTAGCAAATGTCAGGAATTGAGAGGAGTTATATCTTTGGACCTTTTAAAATTTTTATATAATTAGTATGCTATTATGATTTGATTTATTTCGAGTTATTATACTATTTGAGGCTAAGTGAAGCCAAATTATGTTGATACGAGTAGAGCTCGAATATAGGCGTATGGGCACCCTAGTTGGCAGATCTGGTTTTATAAATTAAAATGATTCGCAGTGAGAAGTGGGAGGAATATGTATAGTGATCGTGATGGTAGGTGTCATAGAATTTAGTTGAGATTTGAAGTACTAGGCTTAGCTTAATTTCGAGGGCGAAATTCTTGTAAGTGGGGAAGTCTGTAATACCCCGAGATTTTTTGGATAATAAATTATTTATTTTTGGGAGAAATAATATTATTTTAATTGTAGAGTAATTAAATTGACATTTGAGGTCAAAATTTGAAGATGTTAGAAGGTATTTCAAATGACGATTCTGAGTGTGCAGTTGATTCCAGAAGGATCGAGAAAGTCGAAATGACTGTACTTGGGTCTTATTGGGGTTCCCAAATATTTTAAGTTCGTTTGGCTCGAATTAAAGTAACTGAGTCATTTAAAGTGTGTATTATCATTTAAAGTTGGGTATCTTGGAGATAAGGCTTATTAAGCCTACGGGAGAAACAAATCTCATTTGAGATTAAGGGAAAGCCCTAGAAAGAAAGAGAGAAAGAGAGAGAAGAAGAAAAGAAGAAGAGAAAGAGAAAAAAAGCTTGGGAATTTTGACAAATTCGTGATTTCTAGGGCGAATCAGACTCTACAGCTTTGAGTCAAGTGATTAAACTTGCTAAATAATTCTTGTGCATCTTTTATTTCATGATTTGTGGATAAATTTATGGATTTTGGGTTAATAATGTTAAAACCTAAATTTTGGGTTAAATCTTACATTTGATGTGTATATGATGGATTTGAAGTTGTAAATTAGTTGGGTTTATATATTTGATGAGTGTTAATGTTATGAATATGTTCGGGTTGAATATTTGGGGTTTGTAGTAAGTATTTAAAGGTTTTTGGAAAGTTGGAGTTCTTTGAAAATGGAGTTTGACCGAGGTTACTGGTAAGGCCGGTCGACCGCGGTCAGGGGGCTGGTCGACCGCACCTCAAAGGAAAAGCATACTATCTTCATTTGTAGGCAAAATTGAAAACCGTGGTCGACCGCGGTCATGGGGACCGGTCGACCGGGCCTCTGTTTTGGGTTCAAGTGTGATAATTTAAGTTTATTACCTTTCCTTTGGGTTTATATTAATGGACCGTCTCAACTAAAGTATCTTAGAGGGTGAAGCGATTATGTAAGGGGATGAAGGATTTTAGAAAAGTGAGGAGATGTTTGGGGTTTATATTATAATGAAATTGAGTGCGTATTTCCTCTCTCGTTAAGGAAATGAAAGCAAAAATTATAGATGATTGGATGTAAAAGTTGGAGTTTTAGTGATTGATTTAGAGAGAGTGAGAATTTAAGATATCGTATTTATTTAGTGGGAAAATTCTCTTAGTGTCGAGGTTAATCTTTGAGGAATAATGAATGTTGATCGATGTGCATACGGATATAGAGAATATCATTAACGTTAATTGAATTGGGAGATTATTCATACAAATAGAAGTGATGGATGAGTAAATTTTAAGTGAGGGATCGTATTGTGCATACTAAGTGGGGAAGTTATGTGAGTTAGTGACGATTAGTATATCGAGAGTAATATACTAATATAAATGAAATTATTTTGGTTACGCATACGAGCGTAAAAAGGAGTGTGTATACTTATACGGCGTGATATATATACCTTTTGTGATGGTGTACATTTATAAGATGTGATGATGTATGTATATCTTGTGTGTATGATATATATATATATATATATATATATGTGTGTGTGTGTGTGTGTGTGTGTGTGTGTGTGTGTGTGTGTGTGTGTGCGCGCGTGTGTGTGTGTGTGAAGCATACTCCCTCTATGCTATCATGGGAAGTTGTGCGATGTGGGTGAGGCCCCTGGCTTGAGGAGCAGGGCGTGTATAGTCCCCAGGTCCGCGTCCATTATTATTGTGTGATTTTTATTAAGGGTGAGACGTGGTGGGTATGTTTCGTCTCACTTTCAGGGAGGAACTATGACCGCTTCCCGTACGTGTGTTATGGTTTTTGCCAAGGCGGTGTGAGATTTCGACCGTTGGTACCCAGGATGATATGTGAGTGATTTCCTGGTAGATGATAGCATTGAGAACCTGTGTCCTCGAGTTATAGCTCGTTGGTATGATTATTATTATAATTTTGTGAATAGTATATTAATTGTATATGATTATGTGATATTATATTTGTCTCTAAAGTAAAGAGATATAGGAAGATTGATTGAATCTCATTTCGGGAGATTAAATTCGGACTAAATTTTGATGAATACATTAGAGTAAAAATGAAGCGTATGTATGTATATATATATATATATATATATATATATATATTACTTTGAGTATCGAGGGCATAATGGACCTTAACGCCCGACGGTGTCAAGGAGTAGTGTATCGGGGGGTTCTTTGTTTGGATTTCGCTTTGCGACACGTCCCACGCACGAAACGCCGTGCACTGTTGAGAATTGAGAATATGTAATTATTTATATTATATAAGAATTTGGGGGTTATATGCATGATGCATTGAGGGCATAATGAATATTGATAATCAATGATGTCAAGGAGTAGTGCATCGGGGGGGAGGTTCCTTGTTTGGATTTCGCTTTGCGAGACGTCCCTCGCACGAAATGCAGTATTGAGAATTGGGAGAAGTTTAGTCCTTAGCATTCGATGCTATTAGCTCAATTATGTTTATAACTAGAATATGAGAAATTCTAGTAAGAGAATGTTTATGTATATGTTATATGTAAGTAAATTGACGAATATTTGAGATGGGTAATATTAGAAATTGAGGGTTAAGATTTAGATGGAATATTAAATGAGTATAAATTGGGAGTAGGTTAGATTACTTTGCCCTAGGTAGATTTGTGCAATTAATTGAGGATTATGTGCATACGTTTAGATGTGCGCTTTAGTTTAGGGGTGAGTTGGATTTTCTGGAGAGTGAGATTCCACTTTAATCATGTTATAATGCATTTATAATTATTATGGATTTTAATGCACTTGCTAAAAAAATGTTTTTCACACCTCGGGCTCTGACCCGTTTATATTTTCTCTTGCTATGTATATATTATATTATTTTAGGTGTTCCTCCGCAAAAACGTCATTGATGTTATCCATCCAGTGCATTCGTGGAGCTGCGGCAGTAGCGGACTGTTGCGGTATTTTGGTAGTCGATTCCTACCTTTTGCGTATCTAGATTAGGATTCAGTTTGTATATCGGGTTTATATCCATGTGTTGTAGATGTAGCACTTTTATCATTTTATTTACAATTTATTGTATTGTCTGTGACCCTCTTTTTCGGGTATTTTATTTTGTACATTGTGTTGTACTCCTTTATTAGTCTCTTGTATATTATTTGTGGGTGTTCTTTATCACATTTGGTAGTTGTTATGTTGTTGGTTAGTTGTTGCATAGTTTGTTTCATTAATGTTAAATTTTTTTTTGGCACCCTCTTTTTGTAGTAATGGGTAGTTAGTAGTGTTTAGTTTTATTTTCGTCAATTGATGCTGAGAATGATCCACTTGCGATTCCTGATTATTTTAATATAGGGCTGGCCACCCGTTATTATTCTGAGCGGGGTGTCACAAAGAACTATGGTCGACGGTTTTGTTCAGCGAAGAGTGGGAAGAAAGAGGGTCGGGCTGGGTTTGGAGGATTTTTACTAGAGGTTCGTTGGTGTTTGTGGGTTTTGGGATTTTGGTAGAGGAACATGGGTTTTTTTCATGGGTTTTGTGGATATAGAAACAAGGGTTTGAGGCTTCGTGGTTTTGTTGGTAGAAGAGCAGAGCTTCAAGGCCTTCTAATGTTTTCTTTCAGAGATAAAAAATATAATGAACTCATCTGGATTGAAATGAGAAGAGGTGTAATTTGTATGGTAGGTACAAGTCTCAGTGAGGACACAGTCAGCTTGGATAATCATCTAATTGAGTGTCTTTGTACTCAATTATAATTTTTTTCGGATATAATATTTTGTAATACTTGAAATTTCATCCAACAATAAATTAGTATTGAAACGTATAGGTTACGCTTTTGTGTTATTTTCACGTTGACATTACTTTTGGGTAACGCTAATTTATACATACACACTGTAATTTGAATAATAATTCAAAAAAATCGGTTTTAGTCTCGTTCTACTATCTGTTTTAATGAAAAATAATTATTTCGAGCAAGAGAATAAATGTGTCGACTCTATTTTCATGTTACATGACGTACTTACGGGTCATAAACGTTGCAAAAATCATGAATGGTCCGTAAAATGGCATTTTGATACATAAATAGTTCAATTTAAATAAACATAATAGTCAGGGTATTACATATTCTACTAGAAATAACACCCAACCATTAATAACAAAATCTCTGGCACCCAACCAATAATAAACAAGAAAAATGACAATTGAAAAGTAAATAACCATATGAAAATTATTGAGTGTCAAACTGTAAAATAGACAAATTAGTGCGCACAAAAACTCAAATGACCCTAAAACTATTTTTTTGACGAATAGCGTTAGAAATGTGGTGTAACACATTTTTTTTTAGAAAAAAGAGTAGCACGAAAGTAACTATCAATTAATAATTCATACAAGATAATTAAAAAATAATTATCGATATTACATTTTTGTGTTAAAAGTTTAGGGATTAAATTATTACAAATTTTAAAATTCAAGAATCATAAATATAATTATTAAAAATATTTTTACTTATTGAGAAGAAAAGAAAAAAATGACATGATATAATATCGGACTAACCCCAAACCAAGCCTCTTGGCCCAGTGACAGATGCCACTGGGACAGTCTTGGGGGTGGATTGGGTTTGGTCCCCAGTTCGATTCCTGAGAATGTCAAAATAATGTTTGACCAGCGAAAGTCACGAATCGCAAATGATAATTAATCGAGATGCGCGTAAGTTGACCGAAATACCTCATGGTATGCTACCCAAAAAAATATCCTTATTCAATCAAAAAATAAACGCAACGTTAATTTCGTAACTTGCGTTAGTGGAAATATTCCA
The DNA here is from genome assembly GCA_949130495.1 of Sambucus nigra. Taxonomy (NCBI): domain Eukaryota; kingdom Viridiplantae; phylum Streptophyta; class Magnoliopsida; order Dipsacales; family Adoxaceae; genus Sambucus; species Sambucus nigra. Next base: position 812,132,263 of record OX422207.1, read on the forward strand.
AAAGACATATATATACCCTATGTTTAAAAGATTGAGTTTATATTAGTGGGATATTATCGGAAGAAAAATTGTGACGGAGTTCACTTGTCGTAGGACCTGTTTGTTTTCACCTCTGAAATCTGAATTTAAGCCATTCAGATTTCAGAGGAAGTAAAAATATGTTTGTTTTTGAAACATTTCAGATAGTAACGGTAATATTATCCTCTTAATGATTCAAGGGTTCAAAATCCTCTGAATCTGAAAGCTGAAATCTGAATTAAAATATGTTTACAATAATACCCTTATCATGTAGAAGAGTATCTTCTTCCTTCTTATTTCTTCTTTCTTTTTTCCAACTTGCAGAAGAGTTTCACAGCAGAGTTGTAAAAAAAAACGTTGTAAACAAAACATCAGACCTTTAAAGGCTCCATAAGCTTTCTTCTTCTTCCTTTTTTTCTTTATGTTTGCAACATATTTTGCCTCTATAAAATTTGTATGTTATTCTTTTGTAAAATAGCATGCGATTGGTATCTTTATGCATCTGTACTAGGGGTGTAAACGGATCGGGTCTGGATATATCCAGATCCGATCCGAGTATTTTTTTAACGGATCGGGTCTTACCCGATTACCCGTCGGGTCTCAGAAAATGGATCCAGACCCGGATCCGTTAAGGACCCGAATACCTGTAACTATATATATATATATATATATATATATATATATATATATATATATATATATATATATATATATATATATATATAACTATTATATATATACACTATATATATATATAACTATAACTATATATTTATTATATGGGTGGGGCTATCCCCACACCTTTTAAGTCTTCCCCCACACCCTACCCTCACCCTCTTAAATACAAAGACATAAATACCCTCACCTTCTTATATATAATAAAATAAAACATTTTTAACAAATAAAAATAGTTTATAACAAAGAAAAAAAAATTTAAAAAAAATTATAAATAATAATGTTTTGGGGTTAAAAAAAGCTTATAATAAAAAAACAGCTTTTATAAAAAAAAAAATTGGAAATTAAAACTGTTTTTAACAAAATAAAAATAGTTTAAACGAAAACACTTTTTTTAGCAAAATAAAAACTGTTTATAACAAAAAATAGTTTAAAAATCAATTTTTAACAAAACAAAACAGTTTTTAATAAAATAAAAACAGTTTTTTGTTATTTAACCTAAATAATATTATGTTTTAGGGTGTGGCTATTCCCTAAAAATAATATTATTTTATCTAACCTAAACTAATATTATGTTTTAGGTTAGATAAAATTGATACTTTAAGCTAAAATATAATTTTTTTTATAATTATTGTTATTTCGATTTTTGACTTTAACACATTACTAATTATTTCAATAAATTATAGTACATTTTTATGAATTTATTAGGCTTTGCTACATTTTTTGTCACTAAATATGAAATTTTTTACACGAAAAGTGACATTTGGTAACAAAATAAAAGATGTTTATAACAAAAAACCGGGTTTAAAAAAATAATCTTTAATAAAAAAAAATAATTTATAACAAAGAAACAAAATCTTTAAAAAATCATAAAAAACAGGTTTTGGGGGGGTTAAAAAAAGCTTATAATACCCCCAGAGGTTTGCCCGAGTGGTAAGGGGGGGACCCTTGGCAGCCTAAGACCGGTTGGTCGAGGGTTCAATTTCTACCGCCCTCGGTCACTCCTGATTTACATTGGTCCAGCACCATGGGGTCGGGGAAACAGGACCCGTGAGTTTGCTAACCGGTAGTGTTCACAAAGTGGCACCGGCCGGGGAAGTTCTCACGATAATCCCAAAAAAAAAAAAAAAAAGCTTATAATGGAAAAACTAGTTGTTTACCAAAAAAAAAACATTTTTGAAATTAAAACTTTTTTAACAAAATAAAAGTAGTTTAAAAGAAAACAATTTATTAACAAAATAAAAACTTTTTATAGTAAAAAATAGTTTTAAAAAATAATTTCTAACAAAACAAAACAGTTTTTAATAAAATTAAAGCAGTTTATAACAAAGAAATATTAAAAAACAGTTTTTAGAAAAATAAAAAAACTTTAGTGAAGAAAAAATAGTTTTTAGAAATATTGCGTTTTACATGTATGGTTATTAGTATAATTAGTATAATAAATATTGTTATTAATAATATTATTTGGATTTTTTTTACTTTAACCCGCAACATTTTTTTATTTATTTTAGACTTTACTACAAATTTGTCAGTTTGTTATACGTTGGCACATTCATTGCTAAATATGAAATTTCTCCAAGAAAAGTTTTTAGTATTAATGTTGATTTTTATTTTGTTAAAAAACGTTTTTGAAAAACTATTTTTATTCTCTTAAAACTGATTTTTTGTTAAAAACTCTTTTTTTTCACTAAAGTGTTTTTATTTTTCTAATTTTTTAAAATAGTTTTATTCTTTAAAAACTATTTTTTTGTAAAGATATTGCTTATTTGTTAAAAACTGTTTTTATTTTTGTTAGAAGTTTTAAAAAAAAATAGTGTTCTGTTATAAATAGTTTTTGTTTTGTTAAATAAAAGTTTTTCTAAACTGTTTTTATTTTATTAAAAACAATTTGGTTTTGCTAGAAATGGTTTTTTTTAACTATTTTTTTTATAAACAGTTTTTATTTTTTTTTAAAAATGTTTTCGTTTAAACAATTTTTATTCTTTTAAAAACTGTTTTAATTTCAAAAAATGTTTTTTTTTGGTAAAAAGCTGTTTTTTTAACCCCTAAAAACTGTTGTTTATAATTTTTTTAAAATTTTGTTTATTTGTTATAAATTATTTTTATTTGTTAAAAATATTTTGTTTTGTTATATATAAGAAGGTGAGGGTATTTATGCCTTTGTATATAAGAAGGTGAGGATAGGGTGTGGGGGGAGACTTAAGGGTGTGGGGATAGCCACACCCTATTATATTATATGTATACACATTTGGGTCGGGTCCTTATTGTAATACCCCGTAATTTTATTGATTTTATTTAAGGGATTAATTGAATTAAATGAGAATTAATTGGAAATTAATCCGGGTATAAATACTAGCGAGGTGTGAGTTGGTATTTGATTATGATGTTAAAATTTAATATTTTTGAGTATGTATGGTAATACATGAGTATTGAAAATATTAAAGTTTTCGCGAGACTGAAATACGACAATTTGGAAATTTAGTTGGGACGCGCGTGTCAGTCGCGTCAGGAACGAAATTATTTAAATTAAAAAGAAAAATTATATTTTTATCAACCGAATGGTCATTTTGAGTGCGCCAACGTGTCCGAAAGGGTCGAAATAGTCAGAAAACACTACCCGGGGTTTAGTTTGGATCACGGGGAACTTTTAGGCCAAACCGACAACCTATAAGGGTATTTTGATAATTTTAAAAATTAGGGAATTTAGACCCACGAATTTAAGTGTTAATTTAGATATTTTAAAAGAACCACTAAGGCCATTATCAGCCAAAAAGGGAGAGAGTGGACTACGGTAGTTTTTGAGAAAAGTTAGAAAGAGGGTAAAGGGTTCCCAAGCCAAACCATCTCCACACCATCAGTTTTGGAAAGGATTTGTGACCGAAAAAGAGGAGAAAATCAACCTTGAACCATCGACAACACATCTGAATAACGAATCTAAGGCAAGTGTTTTGATGTCGTTATTTGCATTGAATATTTCCTCCATGTATAGTGTAGAAAACTATTTATGTCTTGGAAATTTTGATGAAGAATACCCAATGGAATTATTGTGAAATTTGTGAATTTGGGTAGGATTTTGCATGTAGAATGATTATGGACGAATTCAATATACAAAACATAACTTTGATGACCTGAAATCGGATTAATAAGGAGTCTTTTTATGAAATTAAATTATGGGTTCAAGTTCATAGGGTTTGGAATAAGAATTGGGGATTTATGATTTTGGCATGTTAATTTGTAAGATTTGACCCAAAAGCATGTTAAGGAATGATCTAGGGTGACTAAAAATAGTTTGCAAACATTAAAAACGTATTTGGATAGTCTTAGGGTGGATTTAGAGAAGAGGAGAAAGAAGAAAAATGGATTTTGGGATTTCTGGGCGTAGTCTGCCATCTCGTTAGAAGACCTGCCCAGGTCGTTCGAACGAGCTTCTAACGAGATGACAGTATCCCTTCTAACGAGTTGGTGGTTCGTTCGAAGCCTTTCGCTCGAATGACACTCGTTCGAACGACCTCGTTCCAACGAGACTTCTAACGAGTTGACAGAATGGCCTTTTAGGCCTGATTTTATTTCAAATGTCCCGTAGACTTACTTAATGGAGTAATAACCTTCCCTTATTGAGTAGTGGGTATATTTGAGAGATTGGAGTACGTTGAGGAGTAAAACTTAGAATCTTGTAGTAAATCGAATAACCTTTATGGATTAGGAAACGAGTACCTAATTACGACGTGAGAAAAGTTGACAACTTTAATGTATATAAATCGGGGACTTATAAGCGTATGACATTAAATGATGATACGAGAACGAGAAGTATACCTCTATTAATATATTGAGATATCTAAGATGTGCGAATGCTTAGTATATGTAGTTATCTGTGTATAACATACCTACCGTACTTGCTATCATGGGAGGTCGGCGTTCGATCAGGGCCATCTAATCTTTGTGTGCCTATGGGAGGATTTAGATTGGTACCTCGAGGACATAGGTCAGAGAAGGACTTATTGAGAAGTTAATAAATCTGCTGATCATGGGAGCGTAGGTATGTGCGTGACCCATGTGATGTGAACTATGTTCGCCTCCATTATGTGTGATTGTTGTTATTTGAGAACGATTCCTGAGAGATTCGGAATGTGTGGTCCTTATGTACATGACGTACCGGGATTGGATAGCAGAGTATGTGTGCACCGCAACTTAGCATCGGGGTGCTAGTATTGTATATTTATGATGAGAATGATATACTGTAAATTGAAATGCACTGTCATGTATAAATGTGAGTATAAATAATAGCAACATTTTCGTAAAGATAAAAATGGAAATCCTCTAGTAAGTAGTATTACTAATATGGGAAACCGAGAAGAAATGTAAGACACTTGATTTAAATGAAGACACCGGAATTAAATCGTGAATCGTATAGTAATGTTAGATTTTATGTTGGACTAGTTAAGTATGGGAATAACTAGAATGGGTACGGGTACGATAGGAGTGCACAATTAGTTGAGAGGTGAGGAACTCATGTGAGTGCACACACTATCATGTACTTTATATTCACTGTTTAATGATATTAAACACTTGCTATATTTTTAAATGTTTTCACAATCCGGCTCTGACACGTTTGCTTCCAAATCTATTTTTTTTTGTAAAAACCTTTTAGGTGCCCAGCCACACGGACACCAAGCATAGGAGTTCCATTCCGGTGACGTACTGTAGCTGCTGTGGAAGTTTACCGGACCTTGACAGTAGACACCTCCATTTTCGATCTTGACTCTATATTATCAGATTCTCTCATCTGTCGGGCATGTCTCCCTATTTCCTTTTAGAGATACTTTATCTATTCAGTTACTTCAGATTTTGGGTTGTAATTAATTTAGTGATACAGACTTGGTATTTGTTTATTTCAGTACTCGGATTATTGTGAGGAGTATTCCTCCAGATTCATTATTATTTTATGGTTATTCTATTGTGACTATGTTGTGGTAGTTATGTTAGCATTTCATAATCTACTTATTGCATGTTAATCGGATTTAATTAAAATTGACAACTCACTTTTAAATATTAGGTGGCTAGTAATTGTTAAAACGTATTGCGACAGTGATGCGATGAACTGAACCAACTTGGCATTTTGTATTAATTTAATAAAGGAGTGGCTACCCGGTATTTAATTAGTCGGGGTGTCACAGGTGGTATCAGAGCATCAGGTTCTAGTGTCCTTAGGATATGTACGTCTTGTTATGTTTCCGCTGAGCTTTCTTTGATGTAGAGCCCTATATTTTAGGACTGTTGTATTCTTTTGTGTATGTTTCGCTCTTCAGCTGTTTTGAGATAATAACTGCGAACTTATAAGACTTTACTCTCATTTCAGATGCCTCCACGACGTGCACAGCGAGTTCCTAGGGATGTTCAGTCCGAGCCACAGCCAGCACCAGTTCAGGGCACCATGAATGCCGCAGAGGTTGCAGTTATTGTAGCCCAAGTGGTAAATGCCGCCCTCGCAGTTGTGCAGCAGGCACCACCTCAGGCGTCGGTAGCCGCGCCAGTTCAGGCTCATGCATTCTCGTCTGCTTGGGAACGCGTTCGTGATGCTTTTCAGAAAGCACACCCACCGGAGTTTGCAGGTAGCTCCGACGTTGTATTGTCCAGTCAGTGGAGGAAGGACATTCAAAGGCACTTAAGGATGTACGAGTGCACGGATGTTCAGAAGAAGATACTGGCTACTTTCAAGCTAGTAGGATCAGCGTTGCAGTGATGGGAGTCCATTACCACCGCGGAGGAGAGAGACGCCCTTTCTATTCAGGAGTTATGGGTGCGGTTCGACCGCAAATATTTTTCATCAGCTGTTCACACTGAAATGAGGAGGAAGTTAATGAACCTCAAGCAGGAGGGGAAGACCGTGGCCGAGTATGAGGCCGAATTTACTAATCTCATAAACATTGTTCCCGATGAGATTCCAACCGAGGAGAAGAAGATTAAGAAGTTCATGGATGGATTGACTTGGAGGATCCGTCAGCACTTGTTGGGAAACCTCTCGTTGGCCACTTACTCTGATGTGGTTAACGCGACACTGCTTCACTGTCAAGATCACCGCTTTCACATGTCTGAGAGTAAGAGATCAGGAGAGTCCAGCCATCAGGGCATGACAGGGGGAAATGGTGCCAGCGGGGCATAATCTGCTCAGGGTCAGCACAGGTAGGGTGATCAGGGTTCCCAACAAGGGGATCCTAAGAGATTCAGATCTCGGGGTTTCAGGAATGGTCAGGGAGGTTTCAGACATGGCCATCAGGGTCAGAACGACCATCAGGGCCAGAATGGTCAGCAGCAACAGTTTCAGCAGGGCCAGTATGGTCAAGATAGGAATGGTAACGGCCATCAGGGCTGTGGGCAGCAGGGACAGCGAGGGGGAAACTTCCCGGGGAAGTGCTTCGTTTGTGGCAAGATCGGTCACAAACGCCAGGATTGTCCTGATAGGGGCAGGGCCCCATCGCTGTAGCAGCAGGGTGCTCGACACGAGCCACGGAGGCCTATGTTTCCCGCCGCCCTCCCAGCACCACCACAGATGGCAGCATTACCACCCATCCCAGCGGTCCCAGTCCAGCAGGGACACCTTCAGTATGGGAGAGTGTATCAGCTCCAGCATGCCGCAGTCCCACAGGATCCACCTGTTATTGATGGTATGTTCTCTATTCAGGGGACTATGGGGCATATTTTATTTGATACGGGGGCCACACACTGTTTCATTGCCATGAGATTTGCACGCACTATTGGGTTGTTAGACACTGCAGAAAACACGATTACTTGTGTAGATTCACCGTTGAGTAGGGGTTCTGTGATTTTCCCTATTTGTAGAGGTGTGGGTATAGAAATCGAGAGATTTACTTTACCCGCTGATATGTTAGTATTAGAGATGACTGAGTACGATGCGATTGTCGGTATGGATTGGCTAGTTGCGTACTGAGCCATGATTGATTATTTCAGTAGGAGTATTATATTTGCCATTCCCGGGCAGGAGATGTTTTTAGTGGTGATGCCTCGCCCTGAGGGAGGATCGTCCACTCATTTGTACTATATAGAGGAGGAGACCTCTAAGGAAGTGGCATTACCACTCGATTCGATTCCAGTTGTTAGGGTGTTTGCTGATGTATATCAGGATATACCTGGACTACCTCCGAGTAGAGAGATAGATTTTGTGATCGATTTGACGCCGGGCACTCGGCCAATTCCCCGCGCACCTTACCATATGTCTCCAGTAGAGATGAGAGAGCTAAGGGATCAGATAGAGCAGTTGTTGGGTCAGGGGTTTATCCAGAGGAGTACTTCGCCGTGGGGTGCCCCTGTGTTGTTCGTAAAGAAGAGGAATGGATCGTTGAGGTTGTGTGTAGGTTACTGGGAGTTGAATAAGGTCACGATACGGAATAAGTATCCGTTGCCCCGAATCGATGACTTATTCGACCAGCTGAGAGGAGCTTCCTTCTTCTCAAAGATTGACTTACGATCGGGATACCATCAGCTGCGTATCAGGGAACATGACGTCTCGAATACTGCTTTCTTGACGAGATATGGTTCCTATGAGTTTTGGGTTATGCCTTTTGGCTTGACCAACGCTCCAACCATGTTTATGGACTTGATGAATAGGTTGTTCAGAGAGTTCCAAGACCATTTCGTCATCGTCTTTATTGATGACATCCTGGTTTACTCCCAGACAGAAGAGGTGCACGCCGAGCATTTGAGGCAGGTTTTACAGATGCTACGTCAAAACGAGGTTTATGCAAAGTATGAGAAATGTGGGTTTTGGCTGAAGGAGGTTCAGTTTTTGGGGCATATAATTTCAGATCGGGGGATATCTGTTGATTCGGGGAAGGTATCCGCGGTGAGGGAGTGGGGACAGCCCACGACACCGACTGATATCCGTAGTTTTTTGGGCCTAGCAGGATACTACAGGAGGTTTATTCGGGGTTTCTCAAAGATAGCGGGTCCTTTGACACATCTGACTCGCAAAGGTGTGCCATTCATCTGGAGCGATGCCTGTCAGTTGGCATTCGATGAGCTGAAGGACAAGTTGACCTCAGCACCTGTGTTAGCATTGCCCAGACCGGGAGTTGAGTATTTAGTTTATACCGATGCGTCCTTACAAGGACTTGGAGTTGTGCTACAATAGGAGAGTCAAGCAATAGCTTATGCTTCCCGTAAGCTTAAGCCTCACGAGGGGAATTACCCCACACACGACTTGGAGTTAGCGGCAGTCATTTTCGCTCTTCGGATTTGGAGATACTATCTCTCGGGGGAGAAATTTCGGTTGTTCATAGACCGTAAGTCTCTACAATACCTCTTCACGCAGAAGGAGCTGAATATGCATCAACGTCGGTGGCTTGAGTTTGTGGAAGATTATCAGTTCGATATCCAGTATCACCTAGGGAAGGCTAACGTGGTAGTAGACGCGTTGAGCCGTAGGCCGGTAGATGAGGTGGCCGAGGTGTAGAAATCTAACTGGAAGGAGCTGGGACACCAGGATGCAGTGGCCCGATCGTTCATGTCTGTGATGACTGTTACACCGCAGATTATTACGAGAGTGATAAAGGCCCAAGCAAATGACTCGTTTTGTCAGGAGCATATAGTTCGATTACTAGCAGAGGGAGCTGAGTCCTATACTGTTAGTTCAGACGGGGGATTACGCTTCAATGGAAGACTAATTGTTCCGGAAGGGGAAGACTTGCGACACGAGGTAATGGCAGAGTCGCACGACTCACGGTTTGCGATACACCCTGGTGGGGATAAGATGTACCAAGACATGAGACGACAGTACTGGTGGAGTGGGATGAAGAGAGATATCGCCATGTTCGTTTCTAAATGTGCCACTTGTCAGCTAGTAAAGGTGGACCATCAAAAACCGACAGGACTTCTACAGCCATTAGAGGTTCCGACGTGGATATGGGAGAGCATATCCATGGACTTTATCACGGGGTTACCTACATCACAGAGGGGTCACGACTCCATATGGGTAATTGTGGATAGGTTAACCAAAGTTGCTCATTTTCTACCCGTAAGGACAGACTACACTACGGGACAGCATTCCCAAATTTTCATTGCGGAGATAGTGAGACTTCGTGGGGTGCCTCTAAATATTGTGTCTGACCGAGACAAGATATTTGTTTCACAATTTTGGGATAGTTTTCAGAAGGCCATGGGTACGGAGTTGCGGTTGAGTACGGCTTATCACCCGCAGACTGATGGGCAAACAGAGCGGACAAATCAGATGTTGGAGGACATGTTGCGTATGCGCATCCTAGACTTTGGAGGTGGTTGGGAGCAGTACCTTCCACTGGTGGAGTTTGCTTATAATAACTCCTATCAATTCACCATTGGCATGGATCCATTTGAGGCGTTGTACGGTAGACCTTGTCGTTCCCCAGCATATTGGTTAGAGGTGGGGGATAACAAACTCCTTGGGCCGGAAGTGATTCAGGATACTTCGGCAAGGAAATAGATTATACGGAGTCGAATTCGGATAGCTCAGGACCGACAGAAGAGCTATGCTGATGCCAAGAGGTTCTTCAGAGAATTCAAAGTGGGGGACCAGGTGTTACTCAGAGTATCTCCTATGAAGGGGATTATGCGTTTTGGGAAGAATGGGAAACTGGCACCAAGGTATGTGGGGCCATTTTCTATCATCGAACGGATTGGGCCAGTCGTATACACACTTGGGTTACCGGAGCACTTGCATAGGATTCATGATGTGTTCCATATTTCCTCGCTAAGGAAATATCTTAGGGATAATTTGGCCCATACTCACATTGCTTTGGAGGACATCAATCTTCAACTCCGATAGTTCCTATGAGGAGGGGCTGAGTGCTATTTTGGACCGAAGCGAGCGAAAACTGAGGTCGAAGATAGTACCGTTAGTACGTGTTCAGTGGCGGTATTATAATGCCGAGGAGTCCACATGGGAGCGCGAGGATGAAATGTTCGAGCGCTATCCGAAGTTATTTTCACCAGGTACTCTTTAGTTCAAAATTTCGGGACGAAATTCTGTTATTAGGGGGGAAGTATGTAATACCCCGTAATTTTATTGATTTTATTTAAGGGATTAATTGAATTAAATGAGAATTAATTGGGAATTAATCCGGGTATAAATACTAGCGAGATGTGAGTTGGTATTTGATTATGATGTTAAAATTTAATATTTCTGAGTATGTATGGTAATACATGAGTATTGAAAATATTAAAGTTGTCGCGAGACTGAAATACGAAAATTTGGAAATTTAGTTGGGACGCGCGTGTCAGTCGCGTCAGGAACGAAATTATTTAATTAAAAAAGTGAATTATATTTTTATCAACCGAATGGTCATTTTGAGTGCGCCAACGTGTTCGAAAGGGTCGAAATAGTCAGAAAATACTAGCCGGAGGTTTAGTTTGGGTCCCGGGGCACTTTTAGGCCAAACCGGCAACCTAGAAGGGTATTTTGATAATTTTAAAAATTAAGGAATTTAGACCCACGAATTTAAGTGTTAATTTAGGTATTTTAAAAGAAGCACTAAGGCCATTATCATCCAAAAAGGGAGAGAGTGGACTACGGTAGTTTTTGAGAAAAGTTAGAAAGAGGGTAAAGGGTTCCCAAGCCAAACCATTTCCACATCATCAGTTTTGGAAAGGATTTGTGACCGGAAAAGCGGAGAAAATCAACCTTGAACCATCGACAACACATCTGAAGAACGAATCTAAGGCAAGTGTTTTGATGTCGTTATTTTCATTGAATATTTCCTCCATGTATAGTGTAGAAAACTGTTTATGTCGTGGAAATTTTGATGAAGAATACCCAATGGAATTATTGTGAAATTTGTGGTTTTGGGTAGGAATTTGCATGTAGAATGATTATGGACGAATTCAATATACAAAACATAACTTTGATGACCTAAAATCGGATTAATAAGGAGTCTTTTTATGAAATTAAATTATGGGTTCAAGTTCATAGGGTTTGGAATAAGAATTGGGGATTATGATTTTGGTATGTTAATTTGTAAGATTTGACCCAAAAGCATGTTAAAGAATGATCTAGGGTGACTAAAAATAGTTTACAAACATTAAAAACGTATTTGGATAGTCTTAGGGTGGATTTAGAGAAGAGGAGAAAGAAGAAAAACGGATTTTGGGATTTCTGGGCGTAGTCTGCCATCTCGTTAGAAGACCTGCCCAGGTCGTTCAAACGACCTCGTTCGAACGAGCTTCTAACGAGATGACAGTATCCCTTCTAACGAGTTGGTGGTTCGTTTGAAGCCTTTCGTTCGAACGCCACTCGTTCAAACGACCTCGTTAGAACGAGACTTCTAACGAGTTGACAGAATGGCCTTTTAGGCCAAATTTTATTTCAAATGTCCCGTAGACTTACTTAATGGAGTAATAACCTTCCCTTATTGACTAGTGGGTATATTTGGGAGATTGGAGTACGTTGAGGAGTAAAACTTAGAATATTGTAGTAAATCGAATGACCTTTATGGATTAGGAAACGAGTACCTAATTATGACGTGAGAAGAGTTGACAACTTTAATGTATATAAATCGGGGACTTATAAGCGTATGACATTAAATGATGATACAAGAACGAGAAGTATACCTCTATTAATATATTGAGATATCTAAGATGTGTGAATGCTTAGTATATGTAGTTATCTGTGTATAACATACCTACCGTACTTGCTATCATGGGAGGTTGGCGTTCAATCAGGGCCATCTAATCTTTGTGTGCCTACGGGGGGATTTAGATTGGTACCTCGAGGACATAGGTCAGATAAGGACTTATTGAGAAGTTAATAAGTCTGTTGATCATGGGAGCGTAGGTATGTGCGTGACCCATGTGATGTGAACTATGTTCGCCTCCACTATGTGTGATTGTTGTTATTTGAGAACGATTCCTGAGAGATTCAGAATGCGTGGTCCTTATGTACGTGATGTACCGGGATTGGATAGCAGGGTATGTGTGCACCACAGCTTAGCCTCGGGGTGCTAGTATTGTATATTTATGATGAGAATGATATACTGTAAATTGAAATGCATTGTCATGTATAAATGTGAGTATAAATAATAGCCACATTTTCGTAAAGATAAAAATGGAAATCCTCTAGTAAGTAGTATTACTAATATGGAAACCGAGAATAAATGTAAGACACTCTGTTTAAATGAAGACACCGGAATTAAATCGTGAATCGTATAGTAATGTTAGATTTTATGTTGGACTAGTTAAGTATGGGAATAACTAGAATGGGTACGGGTACGATAGGAGTGCACAATTAGTTGAGAGGTGAGGAACTCATGTGAGTGTACACACTATCATGTACTTTATATTCACTGTTTAATGATATTAAACACTTGCTATATTTTTAAATGTTTTCACAATCCGGCTCTGACACGTTTGCTTCCAAATCTATTTTTTTTTGTAAAAACCTTTTAGGTGCCCAGCCACACGGACACCAAGCATAGGAGTTCCATTCCGGTGACGTACTGTAGCTGCTGTGGAAGTTTACCGGACCTTGACAGTAGACACCTCCATTTTTTATCTTGACCCTATATTATCAGATTCACTCATCTGTTGGGCATGTCGCCCTATTTCCTTTTAGAGATACTTTATCTATTCAGTTACTTCAGATTTTGGGTTGTAATTAATTTAGTGATACGGACTTGGTATTTGTTTATTTTAGTACTCAGATTGTTCTGAGGAGTATTCCTCCAGATTCATTATTATTTTATGATTATTCTATCGTGACTATGTTGTGGTGGTTATGTTAGCATTTCATAATCTACTTATTGCATGTTAATCAGATTTAATTAAAATTGACAACTCACTTTTAAATATTAGGTGGCTAGTAATTGGTAAAACGTATTGCGACAGTGATGCTATGAACTGAACCAACTTGGCATTTTGTATTAATTTAATAAATGAGTAGCTACCCGGTATTTAATTAGTCGGGGTGTCACACTTATCGGATCGGAGTCATGTATATTCATATCCGGTCCATTAACTAATCGGGTAATCGGGTCTATAAAATTTGCTCAGATCTATTAATTCGGATCGAGTTCGGGTCAGATCCGAATCTATTCTCGGTCCATTGACAACCCTAATGTGTACAATAAAGTAGTCATAGAGTTTAGTAGCAGATGAAAAAATAGCTTTTGTTTTTTTGGTGAAAAGATGAAAAAATAGACGTTGACATATGTCATGTGAGGTCTTAGCATTTGACAGCTATCACAGCTTTTGTCCAGCATAACATTCGACACAATGTCATAAGAAGTGTGAAAAGAGTAACTATTTAATAGAGAAATGCTTTTGTCATGGTTCAATTGTTTTACTTTTTTTTCCTCTTAAAAAAAGTTTTTTAAAATTATTTTCTCAAAATGTTTTTTTTGTGTTATAAACTCTTTTTATTGTTAAAACTATATTTTAAGAATTTTTTTTCCTGTTATAAGTTGGTTTAGTGTAAAAATTATTATTTTAGAAACTATTTTATTAATGAATGTGGGTCTGCGACAGTGACACTAACTATTCGATTTAATTTTTTTTTTTGATAAAAGAGGTTTTTATGTTTTTTATTTTTCAGTAAAACTGTTTTTTTCATTAAAAAAAATATTTTGTCTTTGTCAAAATTGTTTTTTTATTGTTAAAACATTTTTGCTAAAAAATGTTTTTATTTTGTTTTGTCCTGTCGTGTCATATGTGTCGGTTGTGACACGCAGGGGCGGAACTAGAGGTCGGCTGGGGGGGGCTCCAGCCCGCCCCTAAAAAAAAAAAAAAAAAAAAGTAGTGTTAAAATTTAACTTCAGCCCACCCGAAATTTAAATTCAGCCCACTCTTAATAGGAATTTTGATGATTTTCGTCAAAATGTTTTAAATAACCTCAAAAAAATTCGGCGAACCCCCGACATTAGCCCATCCCAGCGTCAAATCCTGGTTCCGCCACTGGTGGCACGCTGACATAACGTGTTGCGATTGATTAATCTCTTATGAATGTGGGTTAATGTCAGCGACAATAACCAGTTTTTACATATTTTTAAATATTTTATATTACACAAATTTCTTACTACTTGGAATGCCTAATATTATTTACATATTAAATTGTATAGTGTGTGTAATAATATTTATTTATGATCATGGATATTTCAAATATGTATTTTATTTATAAAATAAATATAAGGGTAAAATGGTCCAGATAATTTGTATTCAGATTTCAAATATAAAAGATACCGAACAAAAAATCTTTTCAGATTCATATTTCAAATTCAGAATGAGATTTAAACAAAAAAACAAATGCAACCAAAAAATAAATGCAACGTTCAAAAGACATATATACCCTATGTTTAAAAGCTTGAGTTTATATTAGAGGGATATTATCGGAAGAAAAGTTGTGAGGGAGTTCGCTAGTCGTAGTGTCCTGTGGCTTTATATAAAGGTAGAATCCCCAAGTGATGTGTTTTGGGTGGTTAGATAGCGAGGTGATGAGTATGTTTTTGTCCTCTTTCCTTTTTTGAAAATTTATTTTACGAGTTGTCTAATGTTATGTTTAGGTTTTTAAGCAGGATATTATTGGGGAATGCGTGATTCCCATCATTTTTGTTAGAAGAAATTTGTGTAATGATGAGCCAAATCCCAAGCGCAAGAAGAGGGAGAGGGGAAATTGATGGGTCTGGAATTGAAGAAAGAAAGGTTGAGGGAATCAATTACCCCTTCCCTTGCTTTCTTTCTTCAATTCCAAGCCCTTCAATTTCATCCTCAAATCAGTTATTTGGTCGATGGTCGCCCAGTTCATGCTGACATGAAACTTGCCGACACATTATTACTTGGAACTTAAACTAACATTTGAAACATTTTCTTCAATCTCAAATCTATAACGTTTTCCATCTATTGGTTAGCCATATTACCTAAAAAATAAGTATTACATTTGTAATTATCATGGTATTGAGTATATATCCCGTGTACTCACGTGATTTCCTTGCAATTTAATATTTTACAAAATTACTCTTTATTGACTCCACTTATTATTCAAGGATCTGCCTTGTTTTAATGCTTAAATATAAAATAAATTACTTCTCATTTATCTAATATACTTTTACCTTCTTTTTTTTGCAGCACTCCAGGGTGTTTTATGTATGTATTGAATGAGCATTTCTATTTCTGTTAGTGTCTGTTGTATGTCTTCTTTTGGATTTATAAGGACCTGTAACTCATTTGAGACATGTAAGTTATTTTCTCCATGTGTTTTGGATTGGATTGTTTAATACTACTTATTTTATTATGTTTGCTTTGCGCATGAATGTATTACGCTACACATTTGTTGTATTTTATTTTGGAGTAGTTTCATGTTTAAGAGTTCTATGTCAAAAACATGTAATGCCGGTGTACCTCACATACCATTTCTTCTTAGTAAATTACCTTTTCTCACAATAAAATTTCTTCCGCAATGCATTTTGTAACTGTTGACGCCACTAAAATGGCAGTGGCCATTTTCTGTTGTTAACGCAAAAATTCTCCATCTACGAGGACTAGTAGTGGCAAATGGGCGGTTATGGGCGGGTCAAAAATGGATATGGATAAATTTGGGCGGATCAAAGGCGGGTCGGACATAATAATTTGGTCGGGTTTGGTCGGGTTAAATCCGGGTCGGGTCGGGTCAAACCCGGATCGGGTCGGGTTGACCCACTTTTTTTTTTTTTGAAAAAACAATTATTATACCATATACAAATAAACATGGTATAATAATTTTGAAAAAAAATATACAAGTACATACTTGAATAAAAAAAATCTTTTAATTCTTAAGTAATTTGAGTTTTATTTTTGTGAAGGTCCAAAACCATTTTGACCCGCTAATGACCCGCCAACAAACCATCTTATTGGATCGTTCAAACCATTTTGACCCACAAACACAATTAATGGGATCCAAACACATTATTTTGGGTGGATTATCGGCGGTTTCATCCTCAAAAGCCCATATTGCCAACCCTAACGAGGACCAATCAGAAAAGGACACATGTCATCCTACGTGGCAATATTCGACATCCGAGGAGAATTAGTCGGCACCCGAGGAGAGCCGGGGGGAATCTAGAAACCCCATACACAAGATACACATCCTTTCTCTCTCTACACCCTATGGTGCTATTGTAAACCCCTGGGAATAAAATAACAGTGGACGTAGACTTTTTCTTATAGCCGAACCACTTTAAAAACCTTTGTCTCTTATATGTTTGATGTGAATGTTTATCTTCATCTTCAATCTCATCCTCATCATTTATCTGCTGTTGACGCCACTAAAATGGCAGTGGCCATTTTCTGTCTTCAACAGATTGACGCCGTCTGTGGGAACGTGTTACAAGCATTGTTCTCCATCAAAAGCTAAGTTTTTTATTTTCTCTATGTATAATCAATTATATATTCTACATACATCTTTTGATTCAATCATGATTTTTATGTTTATATACATAAATTAATTGTCCAATTTTTATCTGCAAAATATTGCATATCATGATTTTAAAATCATAACTGTTAGATTAATTCTTATTTAGAAATCTGAAAAATAGTGGATTTCATAAATCACAACTGTTTGCTTGATTCTCAAGTTTCAATTTTATATCATGGAATAAATATTTAAATGATTACATATACCAATATATGTGACGGTGGTAAGATTTGATAATTTTCATTATAAATTTTGTAAGATCTTTGATGACTATTCAAATTCCCATTACATTTTTAATCTGAGAATGGGAAAAGGTTAAAGACAATAAAAAGTTTTCTCATGGAAATCATGACCCAGATCTACTTTCTCTCTCTTTAAGTTTGAGTCTATTTGCATTCATTTTTATGAACTATATACTTAATTTGGTTCATCTTCCATCTATGTCAATAAAGTCAAATTGATTGATTTTTGATATAAATTTGGTAATAACTTCGATCATTCACCATATTTTTATCTCTCCAAATAAGGAATAGGAAGGGATCAGTATAAAAAATAATTTTCTGTCACCTGAAAAATCATTACCCACCTCTTGTAAAAGATGATCAGTAAAACAATCATGACCATATCAAGACTCTGGGCACAAATTTGATATGTTGGCCCCTCGTTCATCACATCACAGGGTTTCTTTGTCGAAATCACACGATCTAGTGGATTAGATAATTATTCATTTAATTAACATTCTTAATGCTTAAATTTTACATCGACTGTTATTTTTCTGATCTAAGGATTCGAGATATTCAGGTCAGCCATTTATATTGTTGGTCGGCATCATCTTGGGCCATCTTTTATTAAAGGGAAGCTTAACCAGACCATTTTTGTTTGTCTAAGAAAAGATGTGAAGATCCATCAGCAACGTTGAAATAATTTTATCCAACTACGAGGTATCTTATTGTTGGTCAGAGACTTTTATTGTAGCTCGATGGAACCAATTGCAAGTCGACGATCATCTACTTCTTGATCGACGACATCTCAGTCTTGTTCGGAGGGTTCAATTTACTGGTCGGCAACTATCCAACCATCCACTTTTTGGTTGGTGACATCTAATGTTGTTCGGTGCTGTCAATGCACCATTTTTGTTGATCGGCGAAATTGCTCAGCTGGTCGGGGATCATTTGCTTCTTGGTCGGCACCCGAGGAGAGTTGGTCGGCATCCGATGAGAGTTGGTCGGCACCCGAGGAGTGTTAGTCGGCACCCGAGGAGTATTAGTCGACACCCGAGGAGAGTTGGTCAGTACCCGAGGAAAATTAGTCGGCACCCGAGGAGAGTTAGTCGGCACCCGAGGAGAGTTGGTCGGCATACCAACCAGGAAGATCAAAGGATAACTATGCATTTAATGTGCATTAATGAAGATGGCAGCGCATTTAATGAGCCTTAATGTACATTTATACTGTATTAATAGATGACAACACATAGCATACCAAGCAATTCAACAATTAGATTCGTTGAATGTAGCCATAAATGTCTACATACAATGAATCTCTTTATCTCCCATCACTATAAATACATGTATTTCCTTAGCCAAAAGGGAGGAGATCCGGGAGATCCAAGAGATCCGCCAACGATGAGAGACCATACACAAGATACACCCTTTTTCTCCCTCTCTCTACCACATTGTGCTATTGTAAACCTCTGGGAATAAAACAATAGTGGACGTAGGCTTTATTCATAGCCGAACCACTTTAAAAATCTTTGTTTCTCATGTGCTTGATTGGATTGTTTTTATCTATTTATCTGTGATCATAAAAATGGGATTCGGTCCAGTTTTTTGCATCAACAGTAACCTTTTTTTTTCTTTGTAAAATATGCATTTATATTTGGAGTCTGAATCTAAAATAGTCTATTCAGAGGTACATACAAAGGGTCATTGGATCCCTTGCCTTCTTAACTTCACCTACACAATAACAGTAGAGAACGCCTTATCCCAACCTCTGGTATAAGTGCCCTCTTTCTCTTTCTTAAACATGGCCTTCAATATAGTTGTTAAAGGCGCGCCTAGGCGCAGGTGGCGAGGCGCATTTCAAAAGGTGCGCGCTTGAGGGCAATAGGTGCGAGGTGACAACTAGGCGTGCTTCTTATTTTTTGCTTTTTTTTTTCTGCTCTTTTTTTTCTGCCTATTTCTTACCCCGTATAGCTGTTTTCTTCTCATACTTGTATTTTTTTTCTTTTTTCTACCAATTTCTTCCCTGAATGGCTGTTTTAGTCTCTTTTTTTCTTTTTTCGGCCTTTTTTTTTGCATTTTCTTTTCTTTCTTTTTTTCTGCCTCATATTCCTGCCTTTCTTATTATTTGCTGATAGGAAAAAAAAAATATTAGTTGAAAAACAATACAATGAAAAATTAAATACAATACAATACCATTTAAATACTGTTTTACATATGTTACTGTTTTACTGTTTTACATAGGAAAAAAAATATCAGTTGAAATACAATATAATGAAAGTTTTTAATACACTACTGTGGTGACAATGATTATGCGACACAAATAAATATGAGAGAAGTAATGACCAAGAAAGAACAAAGAAAATAAAACGCCAATCACACAACAACGGATGTACGTGGTTCAGCAAAGATGTGCCTACGTCCACGGTGGTGCAGTCAGTATTATTTCTCAATATTCTGGAGAATGAATACAGAGAATACAACTTGTCCTTTGCCCCGGACCTAGGGTTTAATTTATATATGTATATGTTAGTTAGTGGAGATGATGGGTTCCTCCTTATTAGCCATCTTCCCTATAACTTCCCTACATGGGATCGTGCTCCCCTATAACTTCCCTTCATGGGGTCGTGGGGAAATCGGATCAATTCAAAAGATGAGGGGCCTGGACTTTGGGCCGCTAGGGCTGGGCTACTCGTCCAGGCCTATAATACTAATTTTCGGGTACCCATAATTGCCCCTAAATTTGTTGTGCCATGCAGCCCAACAGATTTAAATGATTAGCCATAATAGCCGTGTTGCAATTCCTCGGGAGCTGTAGAGTCGATTTCTGGCGGCAGCCGCTTCGCTTACTGTGCGATATGATTAGATTTTGAAGGTTTGTCGGAATAAGGCTCATTTCTTTTCGTCGTTTCAGCTTTTCCAGCACTCTTCTATCTTCTGAGAACTCTTGCGCTTCGTACCTTCTACTTTCGATCTCCATTCTCGTTGCTTCTTCGTCATTTTCTGTCTTGTAAGTTTCTCGTGCCCTTTGCATTTTCTCTTTGGTTTGTAGCTTTTCTTGTATTTTCCAATGGCGAAGATTGGAAATAGGTCAATCTCGGAATTTAGAAAATTCTACAACATTCCTGAGTGGGTAGAGATTGAGTGTTGTGCCTCGCCTCCTAGGAACGTTAGGGATATAGAGGATGCCCACTGGATTCATGCTTTGTTGCTTTCCCAGGGGGGACTTACTTTTCCCCCTAATGATCTGTTTTTGCATTTCTTTAGCTATTTTAGTATTGTACCTGCACAATGTTCGCCCAATGTATGGAAAATAGTGAACGGCGTGCATAGGATAAATCAATTGTATGGCACAAGGTTAGGGCTTGCCGAGGTCTGCTTTTGTTACTCCTCTCGAACTAGTTCAGGTGTCCTGTACCTCAAAGCTAGGAGCCCTGATAAGGTATTGGTAGTAAATCTACCTGATTCCCATAAGGACTACTGGCAGGAAGGTTTTCTTGTTAGGAATTGGCAGTTCTCTCCCCAATCTGAAGGGTCAAGGTCTGGAAGATTCACTGTTCCCTTTTATGGGGAAGAATATATAGGTAGATATTTGTACTGTTGCTTCAACCTCTGCTGACTTATGACTTTTCTAACTCCTTTCTGCGTTTTCTTTTACAGCGAGGTCATGGAACTTGGAGCCTGCTCTTAGCGAGGTCCGAATTTCTGAGTTGGTTAAAGCTTGGAACATCAGAGAGCCTTTGGGTGACGGCGAGCATCCCAGATCTGCCGCTTTCTTGTTAGAGTATAAGAACGTAGGCTCTAGCTTCATAGCACGACCTGTGGACAGTGTTCCAGAGTTTGCTTCCTTCGAAGAGACTACTGCCGAGCTAATCCAGTTGGACGAAGAGGAGAGGAGCTCTGAAAGTGAGCCTGTCGGTAATCTTGGTGGAGGGAGCTCTGTCAGTAGCAGTTCTTCTAATTCTGAGGAGAATTCTGAAGCTCAAGGATCGTCGAGCACTTCCGACAGTTCTGGTGAAGAGATGCCTCCCAGGAAGAATTTGATCAGAGATGATGACGATGATGATGACGTGCTCCTTGCACAGAGGTCCAAGAAACTGAAGTCTGCATCTGGGGTCATAGCTACTGGTTCTCGGCCTTCTTCTCAGGAGCAAGAGAAGAAGAGGAGAGAGGAGGAGCAGGTGAGAGAGAGGGAGAGGAAAAAGGAGGAGGAGAGGAGGAAGGTGGAGGAGAAGAAGAAAGTGGAGGAGAGAAAGAGAAGGGAGAGAGAAAAGGAGGAGGAGAGGAGGAAGATGGAATCGAGGACCAAAACAGGTCAAGCCCTGGTCCCAGTATCTGCCTTGCCTGAGGGGGCTTCGGTGGCCACTTCTCCTCAGCTAGCCCCTGCGCTGCTCGAGAGAGCAGTCCTTCCTGCGGATCGCCAGAGGGCGTTGGGGTCCGATCAACTGGCTCTGCAAGCTAGCCAGAGGCTTGCCTTGGTAAAGTTCTCTTCTAATTCTCAATTTCTTTTAACAAGTCTTGATGGTTTCTTCTTCTTGATTTCTTCTTTATTCTTTGCAGTTTGTGACCGACTTCGCTGTGCTCTATCGCTCTCGCGACGAGCTGGTGAGGAGGAATGGTGAGCTGGAGCAGCAAAAATCTGCTCTGGAAGCCAGGGGCTCTCAGCTGGAGGCCGACCTGAAGGCTGCTGATGCAGCTCGAGTTTCATCTGACCTGGCCTTGTCAATTCTGCTCGCGAGAGAGATGATGCGGTCAGGGAGCTGGGCGAGCTGAGGAAGGCTTATGATCTGGTGTGCACGAGCAAGCTGGACCTTGCAGAGAAGAACAGGGTTCTGGCCGAGCAACTGGAGGCGGAGAATGCCCAGGCAGCGACCCTTAAGGAGGACTCGTACAACTCTGGCTGGGCTGCTGCGTATGAGGACGCTGAAGTTCAGATAGGCTATATCAGCCGTCTGAACTTCAAGAAAGGGTGGAATAAGGCTCTCGTGGCCGCTGGGGTGGACGTTGCATCCCCACTCTTTGACGAGCACGATCCAGGGTCGAGGCCAGTCGTAGATGCGGACCCTGCCCCAACTGCTGAAGGCACTGATCCTGTCTCTCAGGCGACTCCTGCTGACGCTCCTTTGGTTGAGAGGACAGAGGACACCCCTGCAGAGGGTAATGCCCCTGCTGATGCTGATAAGGACAAGGGACCATCCACCTCTGGGCCACCCGAGGTTGCTAATTGATAGGGCTGCTTTGTAATTTTTTCTTTTTCAATCTGATGTAACCTCGTTCCTTATTAATGAAAAGACTTCATTTTGTTTATGCTGATCTCTTTCTCTTCTCTTTCTTTCTTTTTCTTGTAGTTGGTTGATGTTGATGTCTATATTCCTGCTACCTCCCAACTGGGTAGGACTCTTGGTCCTAATGCAAGCCCTGCTGTTCGCCAGGCCTTTGTTAGACTTTGTAAGTCACTTAGGTCTAGGTATCAGAAATATAAGGAGCAATCCGAGCTAGTGGCTAACCTGAAGGATAGGCTCCAGGAAATGGAAGAAATCGGTGCCTCAGTACAAGAAGAAGTTATTGCACTGAGAGCAAAGTTACTGGAGGCCACCGAGATTAACCAAGTTGGGGAGTTCCTGCAGCAGGAGAACGAAGACCTGAGGCGGGAGGTCTCGAAGCTTAAGGAGCATTCGCCGAGCACCGTTCCAATAGTCCTGCAAGGCTCTTCTTCGTCGCGAGCTACTCGGCCTCCCCTCCCGCATGCTGGCAGGAGTGCCAGGGGTAGGAACAGGGAAGCCGTCGAACAGCGTGATAGGGAGATTGGGGAGCTGCGCGACGATGTTCGGCGAGCTTATGTAATTGCTGCTGGGCTCCAGAGGGACGTTTCCCGACTGCGGCATCTATTCAAGAAGGGCCCTCGCCAAGTGTGGTCTGATGGCTACGATCAGGGCTGGTTGGATGCTCCCACGAGACTATCAGAGTTTGAAGAACTTTCTTTCATCAGAGGGTGGTTGAGTGCCCTGAGAGAGCTGCAGGTCCCGAAGAACTTTCTTTCATCTATTTGTTCCCTCTTAAGTCTGAATGGTTCTGATTCAGACTTATGAGGTAGAATCAAACACAACCTTCACCTCTAAAGTTTTAATTTTCATCCTCAAATCAATTATTTGGTTGATGGTCGCCCAGTTCATTCCTTGCATGCTGACACGAAACTTGCCGACGCATTCTTACTTGAACTCAAAGTAACATTTGAAACATTTTCTTCAATCTCATATGTATAACACTTTCCATCAATTGGTTAGCAATATTACCTAAAAAATAAGTATTACATTTGTAATTATCATGGTATTGAGTATATATCCCTTGTACTCAGGTGATTTCCTCGTAATTTAATATTTCATATCGGTATGTGAGTCGGTTAAAATTTGATTTCGCCAACCTATTGTCTTTTCCATTAAAAAAGTACCTAGATTAGTTTTGTCAAAACCCCAAAATTGCGATTTATAATATGAACGAAAAAATTTCTCCGTTACTCCCGTGTTACAGTAAATGTTGTTGTGTTACTGCAGTCCGATAGTGGACAGAGGTATAAGACACTATCTACTGCCGTGCGACATAACCATCTGAATCACTGTCTCCCCGTCTTTGTAAAATTCATTGTTTTCCAAACTAACATGTATGGATTTTGATAAACATAATTCATTTTCCACTACTAGTGAAATGGTGAAAACAGTTTTGAGCAAACTACCACGAGGCGGTACATCTTACCGGCCCAGTAGAACCTCAGCCAGCTCGCTGTTCTCCACCATTTCATATATTCTTCCAACTTTTTTTTTAACAAAATCTAAGTGTTTTGCTAAATTTAAAATCAAACTCGGGAATGCTAAAGGAACTAATTTTATGTTACTGCTATATGTTACGTGAGGTTGAAGGCATTAGAGCTTTGGAATCCTTGGAGCACCTAGACGTGTCTTGGTGCTGTAGATTACATTAGCTTGAGCTTCGTAGGGCTTTACAGTCCTTGGAGTGCCTTGATGTGTCACAGTGCGTATCTAATATATTGGATCTGTGAAAGCAGAAAAATTTAAAAGCAACTGGCAGTTTTCTGTTCAAGTAAGATTTTGGTACTTGGGAACTAAAAGCCTTATAATGGTTGGACATTTCTTAATGCAAGTCAATTGAAAAAATACCGTTTTTTTCAATTGATTTGTAGATATAAGGAAACATATGCTTTTGATTGTGTGAAACTGAGATCCGGGTATGTGAGGAATTGAAATCTTCCTGATTTGTCAAACCTTAGTAGTTTAGGAGAATTACCTGATTTGTCACTGAGTCAATTGGAACTAACCGAGATCCAGGGGCTTTGGGAGCAAGATTCTTTAGGGTCGCTGTCCATTTACCACCATGAGTCAATTGGAAAATTACCTGATTTGTCAAATCTCAAAGATTTAAGAGTGTTACTGGCTGATGGCAGTGCAAAAACTAACTGAGATCTGGGGGCTTGAGGAATTAAGATTCTTTAAGTACTTGAACATAATTTGATGCAATGCATTCAAGATACTGAATTTGCTAAACACAAGAATAGAAAATATTGATTGATGTCTGGGTATTTCACAATTTGCTGTTGAATAATTAATGTTTTTCCCTCTTTGCAAGAGGGATTCCCCATGAATGCTTCCTAATTAGCTTATGTTTCTCCTTTTGTTGTTCACTTGATTATAGCAACTTCATTACTACTAATCAAAAAGTCGAAGTAAGATCGTCGTGGTTCATCACTCTAGAGTATCCTCCTCAAAAGCGTTGGTTACTACTATGCACGTGTCTCTTTATATTCCTGTTGTTTGTTCAGTTTCTTTATTTTCGCCATTAATTTCACATGGCTGTGAAACGTATGGAGTATCAAGAAAATCTTGATCTTTTGATCACATAAGAAATTACAACTTTATTTTAATATTTATCTTTTAAAAGGAAATCTAGTAACTTGTGTAGGCAGAAAAATGTAACTTGTTTATCAATGCAAATGTTTAGGGTCCCTTTCCAAATCTCTCGATGTTTATCTTCCCAAGGTTTAAATGAATATGAATCTATTTATTTAATTTACACATTAAACACAGGAGGAAGAGACAAGAGAACCGAATTACATCATTACAGGTTTAAACTTGATGTTCATCTTTAGTAACGGATTTCAGTATATCTAGAGTTACTATGTTAGAGAATGTCTCTAAATATCAGAATGGAACTTCAGGCTCAATATAATACTTCTCTAAAGACAGGCTGCAAATGCTTACTAATAGGTTGGTATCTACAGTAGGGAATCAACCTTGTCCTAGAATAACAATCTCAGAGGGGGTGTATTAGATTTTATCCCTTTTGGTGATTTATAATTACTTGATAACATAATTAAATTGTAAAATCAAATTAATTGCTTGTAAAGTAAATAATAAACCAATAGTGTTTCACCTCCACTTGAGCCTACATGCACTTATTCAAGAATACCACCTCCACTTGAGTGTCACCAAAATCCTTGTTGTATGGTAAAGGCAAATACCCTGAAATAAGGGGAAAGATCAGCTTCTTACAGCGGGAGTCACTCATTACAATATCGATCTACTTTACGAGATGAATATACTATGAATGCTCGCAATGAAAGCTCTCCTTTATGAGATATAATTAGAATTGAACTCAAGTATCTCTCTCGTGTTGGTTCACCAATGTTTGATTGAGAGAGATGGAGCTTTCTCACGTATAAATTTCTCAAGGAATGGCCTTTTTATTGGAGTTGAAAGTTCAAAATATCCCTCCTTGAATGGGGTTAAATATTCATATTTTGGGTGACAATGCACAATGTTCTAAAAATTCCCCCTAAGATCCGACTAGGATCTAGCAGTGCTATGTCACCTTATCTAGGCCCTGGGTGCTAGGAGTTACTATGTTGTCTTGCCAATGCCACACACACACACACACACGTATATATATATATATATATATATATATATATATATATATATATATATATATATATATATATGCAAGATACTGTTTTGGTGTATGTACCATTGTTGCTACATTGATTTGAATAACTTGGACTTTTTGCTGAATTTTTAAGTTTGTACTATTGTTTAACTTTTTTTTTTTTTGTATATATACATATATATTTTGGGGGGTTTGTTCTTTTATCATAGGAGGTGCTCTTTTATAAACAAAAAATATAGCGGGTACTTAAAAAAGTGGCGCTCAAACAAAATTTCAAGTTGCTTGTGGTTGGCAACATGAAATAATTGCTCCCCTCAACAGCGGAACCTTAAGCCCCTTTTCATTGCTGTAAAGTCCACCACTTTGACTTGCCACCAGACCAACTGTTGATACGAGAAATCTTACATAGGTAGATCTCATATTAGCAAATCAAGTGAAAAGTGTAAATTAGGCGTGAAAAGCTAGTAAGTGATAATAAAGACAGGATATAGAGTGGTTCAGCCTCTAAAATAGGCCTACGTCCACTTTGGTGCCCTACTCTCATTATACATATGTTGTTGTACAAGTTGACAATGCCGTTAATGGCGTATAATAGAATGAAGGGAAGAGAATACATGAGAATGGCTAAGCAGGGGCCCTCGATGTTGCCTGAAGGATGACAGCGCGACTTTGGCAGGGGGTTAGCCCCCAAGTCCGATGCTCTAGAGAGAGAGAGTATAGTTGAGCAGGGATTCGCCTATGAGTTCTTTCTCCCAATAATGAGGTGAGTGCCTCTATTTATAGGGGGTACAAAGGTGTGTCTCGTGCCCAAGTCACGTGACCTATGGATGAGTCTGATTAGTAAGGAATTCTTCTAGAAGGTGGACAGTTGTAAAGTGGTCATGATGGTGGACAGTCGCGGCCTGTAGAGAGAGGGGCGCGGCCCGTCATAAAGTATGCAACCCGTAACAGGGTGTGGCCCTTAACAATGGGGATGCGGCCCTTAACAATGGGGATGCGACCTGTAACAAATCATGTAGAAATGGTTCCGCGGCATAGGGCCATATTTGTACTATCAATAAGCCCCCAAGTCGTAGTGCCAAGAGATTGCAATTGGGGCTGCGGCTGATAAGTTCTCTTGAGGTACCGCGACACTTATGAGGCGACGCTTCGTCTTCCCGCGCTCTCTTATAGAAATTGTTCCGTCCGTGGACTTCATTACGTTTCCAAAACTTTGAGAGCAAATCGAAAGCCGAACTCTGTTGGTTCATCCTCTTGCTTTTTTCGACAACTTCTCAAGGCTGCGCGTGGTGGTTCATAGGTGGTTCAAGGTTGAGCGTCATTGTTTTCTCCTTTTCCAGGTAATTTTTTCAATTCCAAACCTCTTTAATGGATTTTTCAGTTCTCACATCTCAATCCAGTTGTGATTCTGAATTTCTTCATTTCCCAATCTTGAATTAAACTTGATTTATTCACCAAGAATTGCACTTATTCGAATGTATAATAGTTGTATCTATGATCATGTTTGCTGTCCCGATTTGAATATGCTTGCTTCTCTTAGTTTATCAATTGATCGAACCCATGTGATAATATGTAGTTGTTTGGATTTGAACTAGGCAACCATCATATTGGTTAGGGTTAAACCTCAGGGCTTCTGAACTCCCATTATGTTGTTGATGTTGTTGATGTTCTTGAGGTGGACTCTTCGTATTTCGGGTCTTTGCTCCTTGAAATAACAACTATTAGATACTAAACTGTTTGAGTTAGAGGTCGCGACATGATAGAGTATCCCTTAGTAATCTAGGGCTGCCCTTAATCCTTGCAATATTCCTTGATTTGAGCCCTACTGTGGCGAGCGATGGCTGCAGCCCCTTAGGTTCTTAGATTTCGTCTCCGCGGCATTTTAGACCATAGTTTGATGCTGTTGAGTGAGTAACCACGACACTGTAAAACCCCTTGGTAACTACGGCGATGAAATAACACCTATCCAATCCATGTGCCGCGGCGATAATTGTCTTTTAGGGCTCTGAAACCCCACACTTGCCCATTTGGCCTCAATATTTCGTGTTCTTGCTATTTCATTGAACCTGCCGTGGCCTCTAAGAGGCCTCTATACCATACTGGCTGCGGCACCTAACTGCGACTTGTGCTTTTCAGGTACTGCTGCAACCATATGAGTTTTGACCTAGACGAGTTTTTGAGAGGCTTTTGGGCAAAGCATTTTGGAGCCTCGCCTCCTGAACTTCCTTTCGTGCCCCCTTTGAAGTCAATAGGGCCTTGTCAACTGAAGAATTGCCCCAACTGCGTAATATTAGACTCAGACTCCGCGGATTTTGCCTGTAGGAAGGATTTTGAGACCGCGCCAATGGAAGAGGAGGCCAATTCTAGTAACCGACCATTAGATGTGGAAGATGATGCCGCGGCAAGGGGTGCTACTGATGTTAGGGACGAACAAGCTGGCTCATCTGAGAGGGCTGAGAGACCCCTAGCTGCGCTTGATATCCGCAACATTATGACCCAATACTGGGTTGACCAGGTAGCTGAGGCCTTTGAGTTTCCAGAAAACTTGATGTGCTCAGCACCTGCCGCGAACCAAAGACCGTGCACGACACTTTCTGACAATGTGGTCTGTTTTCCACTGCATGCTTTCATTTACGGGCTGCGGCTGCCAGTTCTTGTTCCCATCAGACGAATTTTTCAAACAATGAAACTAGCGCCAGCCCAGTTAGATCCCAATGGATGGAGGGCCATTCTTGCCGCGGTCGTGCTTTGGGAGAACCAATTCAAAAAAGACATTACTTCCGCGGAGTTTTTCCACTTCTACCGCCCGAAGGAAAACTCCGTAAAGTTTGCTAGCTATTACTACTTCTCTGTCAGCGGCAGGGACGAGACCCCTTACTCTGGGAGGCCGATCAGTGTAAAGAACTAGAAGGGGAAGTATTTCTACGTCTCTGGAGAAGGGTGGGAGATTCACCCTCAGGAGAACGAGAGGGAGAAGTCGTTTCGAATGCCGCGGCAATGGGGGTGTCCCTCCAAACTAGGTATTTGGATTGTAGCCGCGTCCCTTCTTTACACTTGCTCATTATTCTCTGTACTAACCCTTGAAATGTTTTCTGCAGTTCTCGACAACTTGCAATTGAACAAGTGGCAAGAGAGGAGAGTTGCTGAGGCCGCGACCGTTCCTGCTGAGCATAAGAAATTCAGCACACTTGTTACTTTTGCCTTTGTATTTAAAGCAGGTTACTTCCCCAGTAAATCTATACCCACAGAGATGGCTGCGGAAGGTAATAACTTGACCAACAAACTTACCCCGCGCCAACTTATATTTAAAACTTCAAATATTTACTCTTTCAGGTGAGGAGTTTGACAGGGAACTCTTGGCCGCCCAACTCGCAGAAATGGATGGGGATGCAACTGTCCTCAATAACGCTGCAAGGCACAGAAAAAGGAAGAGGCCCAAGACCAAGGCTCCAGTCGCGGTCCCTTTCAGCGACCTAAATCCTCCTACCGCGACCCAAAATCAGGCCGTGGAAAAAACTAACATTGCTGCCCCCCAACCCCCAGCCGAGTTCGATGATGATATCAGAGCAAATTTGACCGCGACAGGTTTGATGTCCACGTCTGACGCCCCTATCCATTCAGCTTCTCCGCCACCGCCACCTATTGTTGCAATCAATGCCAACTTGGAGCCTCCCCAGTGCAGTGCCGGGGTTGGTCCTGATGGATGGCCGCGGCCACAACTAAGACAGCCCGACCCTGAGTCCTCATGGGACACTACTGCAAGGACTGCGCGAAGGATGAAGAGGGTTCTCGACGCCGCGGACCTTGATAGGCTGGTGGACGAAGATCATGATGACCTGGAGGATGGTGGCCTCCATAGTTTTTTGAGGGTAAGTGCAAGTGCTCTCTCAGTTTTAATTTTGCATTCCATACCTTTCTCCTAACTTTTTCCTTTCAGAACGCAGACGTCACGGTAGCCCAAAAAAGGAAATATGAGGCCCTTTATAAACTAAAAGAGGCCGCAGAAAGGGTACACGCCGCTGACTTGGAGAATGCACGGAATTCCTCTTTTGAAGCTGGAAAGCAGTCTGCTGTCGCAACACTTCAGGCGACTTAGATGAACTTGGAAGCTGCAATCAAGGCAAAGGAAGAAGTCGAGGCAAACTTCCAATCAGGTCGCGGAGTCTCTTAGGGTCTCTCAGGCACAAGCCGCAGAAGTTGCCCAAGTTGGTGAGTCTAGTAATAATAAGCTCAGACTCCTTCAAAAGAGGTACGAGGAGTTGGAGGCCAAGACTGCTCGTGATGTTGAAGCTCATGCCGCTGCAATCAAGAAAATGGCGGCAGAACATGGCGAAGCCCTTCAGCTGGCCATCGACAGCACTGTGGAGTCGTTCAAGGGCTCCAAAGATTTCTTCCTTATAAACAATAGGGCCTATCTCCGCAGTTACTAAGAGCTCAGGCACATAATCATAAAGAACTTCCCTAAGACTAAAGAGAAGGTTCTTGCCTGGGGCCTTGGTGATGTTGAGCATCAACAATGCATAGCTGAGCTTAAGGCCGCGACCGAGGAGAAAGCCAGATTGAGGGCAGAGGCAGCGACCGCGGAGGAAGAGACCGAAACAGCTGCGGATGGCGAGGAAGGGGATGTCAACGACGACGCGGCCTCGTGAGCCTGTAACCTTCAAAATATTTGAACTGCTCAACCATGCAGGGCCGCGCCCCTTCCAATTTTTGAACTTTTACATATATGGGCTGCGCCCCTTTGTGACTTTTTGTAACTCTTTATAACGACTGCGACCCTTTTGTCTGTAATCTTAGCACTGATATTATCAAGGCTGCGGCCACCTTTAATGTTTATTATTTTTGCCTCCTTTTCTAGTAGCTTTTGAATTTCTTCTGCTTTGCTTGCTTTAATACTTGAATGAATGCTTTCCCTATACATCTTTGACTGCTTGAACCATATAGTTTGTTATCGTCCCATAGCCAATATGGAACATAAAGAATGGGCAAGGCCGCAACCACTTTTAAAAGCCTAATTAAACTCTGCAATAGTTTAAGGCCGCGACATTGTATCGTAGATTGCCACATAAATGCTCTTCACATAGGCCGCGGTACCTAATAACTGGATCCTCATCACTGTCGCCTCTTAATCATGGCTGCGGCAGTTTAACTATTCTGTCGCGTCTTCCGAATGAATCCACAGATCACGACGATATATATAAGGTTGCGGCACCCTTTTGTGTCCTGTAGCCTTGTCGTGCCTTGTGATCACAGCAACACAGCCTCTAGTCGCTTTAATTGTCTTTCATGGCTTTACATAAGTCGCTTCAATTGGGTTATTATCAGGCCCCCCGGGCTAGGTATTATAAAGCTTCCCCAAGCTTATGTGGATATATATAAAGCCTTCCCAGGCTATAATAGAGTTATCCATAGAGGATTAAGTCTCTGGCACCCTGTGGGTTATTTTCAGGCCTTCTCGGACTAGGTATTATGAAGCTTCCCCAAGCTAACATGAGATCACCAAGTTAATGATGGTTGGTCTTATATCCACCAAGTTAAATGATGTTTACGGGGGGAGTAACCTCCCCGGGCTAATGACGCATCCCGAAAGCTAAGAATGGGCATTGGAAGCCCTTACTTTGAAATGTTGGAGACCAATTCCGATAGCTGGTCCCAATAGTTGCTTTCATTATTTTCAATTATCATTTGACTTCATATAATCAGGCATCATTGCGGGCATTGTGAGCCCATTTGAATATAACTAATCCTGATATAGTTCGATATCTCCATATAGAATTTGTTTAAGACAAGGAGTCCTTCATAAGATATCATTTGATAGAATCGAGAAATTAAAATATTATATTCATCAATTCTCATAAGCATGGACATAAAAAGTCAGAGTGAAATAAAAGATAATGTTCACTATGAACAGTAACAGAAGGAGATATAAATGGATCAAAAAGACAAGGAAAGTATGGCCTATCAGCCTAGGCTGCATCCCCTAAGCATCTCTCTGCAGCATTCCTTGCCCAATCAGCCTTTCAATTTCATCCTTCAGAGCATAGCATTGCTCAGTGTTATGGCCACGGTCGTGATGGAATCTGCACCAAGTAGCTTTGTCCCTCTTGTGGGGTGGAGCTCTCAGCTTTTCTGGCCACCTCAACAACTTGTCTTCTTTGATGAACTCAAAGATCTCTTCAATCGGGAAGGCCAACAGAATGTAGGCCTCAGATTTCTTCTCTGCCTTCTCCATTCTCCTTTTTAGGACCCTGGCCGCGGCCTTGCCTTCTGCTTCCAGTGCTTTTAGCTTGTGCACTTCCTTGGGCGAAACTTCTGGAGCTGCGGCAGCAAGGATTCTGGGTGCCGCCCCTACGTTGGGTGAGGCCGCGGCCTCTAGCATGAGGACCCTCTGAGTCAAATCGTTGACCTGGGTCTGGAAGGAAGCATGACTGTCGTAGAGATGGTTGAGGTGATTGTATAGCTGCACAATCTCATCTTTGACCTCTGTGCTCCGGATGGGTTCTCCTTTCATTTTCTGCTTTTGTTAGTCTTTACAAAGTATATATAATTTGAGACAAAACTAACAGGAAGTAAGTAATCTCTGAAGTGTTGGAGTAACCAAGAAATGGGGATGCAACGTTTGCACTTCTGCATGGTACTAATGCTGAGACCGCGGCCAGTAACGCACATAGGTGCGCTGCCGTGGCCTTCATACGGTATTCACCAAGGTTGAGTTGGAGACCATCTGAGTCCGTTCCTCGATGTTATGAAGCTTTTGTAACGTAGCCGCGCTAGCAGAGGCCGTGGCCATAAGGCATTTTAACTGCCCGACCGCATCCCCTCCTAAGCAGCAATGGGAGCGATCCCGAAGATCTCAAGTCCAGACTGAGTCTCTCTCCCATCAAATGGAGAGCGCCCCTATTTGTTAATGAAAGGACAGCCTCACGGTGCACAAAACGACACAGTTTTAATGATAAACCCTAGATCATAGATCCAGAACAGAAAAAAGGGGGGTAATACAATCCTTCCCTAACCATTCACCTTTTTGGGGCTAAAGCCCATCACGCTTTTCAGCAAGATCTAGATGAAATGATATCATAGGCGTGCGTAAAATAGATCTAAGGTCGTACAATGGAGCCCTATGAATAGTCTGAACATATGAAATACCCATTTAAGGGTGTAAATATAAAACAGAGCTAGATAACCAGAATTTATTCATGAGACGATGATCCGAAGGATCCCCACAAAAAAAATATGGTGTTAAAGAACTCGAAACATAGAGAAATAAGATTGAAATATCTCCTTTCCCACAGACGGCGCCAAACTGTTGATACGAGAAATCGTACATAGGTAGACCTCATATCAGCAAATCAAGTGAAAAGTGTAAATTAGGCGTGAAAAGCTAATAAGTAATACTAAAGACAGGATATAAAGTGGTTCAACCTCTAAAATAGGCCTACGTCCACTTTGGTGCCCTACTCTCATTATACATATGTTGTTGTACAAGTTTACAATGCCGTTAATGGCGTACAATAGAATGAAGGGAAGAGAATACATGAGAATGGCTAAGCAGGGGCCCTGGATGTTGCCTAAAGGATGATAGCGCGACTGTGGCAGGGGGTTAGCCCCCAAGTCCGATGCTCTAGAGAGAGAGAGTATAGTTGAGCAGGGATTCGCCTATGAGTTCTTTCTCCCAATAATGAGGTGAGTGCCTCTATTTATAGGGGGTACAAAGGTGTGTCTCGTGCCCAAGTCACGTGACCTATGGATGAGTCTGATTAGTAAGGAATTCTTCTAGAAGGTGGACAGTTGTAAAGTGGTCATGATGGTGGACAGCCGCGGCCTGTAGAGAGAGGGGCGCGGCCCGTCATAAAGTATGCAGCCCTTAACACTGGGGATGCGGACTGTTACAATGGGGATGCGGCCTGTAACAAGTCATGTAGAAATGGTTCCGCGGCATGGGGCCATATTTGTACTATCACCGACATTCATCACTCTGCTCTCACTGCCTAATTTAAACATTAATATGCTGCTTGTGTGAAAGACCTCTGATTTTTTGTGGCAATTCTGTAGTCAAGTTTGATGTTGTACTTGTGTGAAAGCTACAGAAGCTTGCCATCCTAAAGCTTGTCCATGTTTTTCCTTAGTCCATTTCTTGCTTGATATATAATTTTTCTACATGCCATAATTTTCTTTATTTTATTCTATTAATTTCTGTCATTTTCGATTGGCAAGTTGCTGATTGTGGTTTATTGAAAGCTTGTCAATTCTGGATAGCTTCCTGATACAATGATATTCGTTATTTTGTTTGTTGTGTGGGATACCTCTGATTTTTTTTGGCAATTCTGTAGTCAAGTTTGATGTTGTACTTGCTGTGTGATAAAGCTACAGAATCTTGCCATCCTACATGGAATATGATGATTGCTTATGCAAGTTAAAAGCAGTTTTTTATTTATTACACTTGGCCACCCACAAGGAGGATGATAAAACGCTGTAGCTATACAACCCATGGAAAAAGTAGTATATTACTAGTGTCTGGTGTCCAACAGTTTAGGGTTTTTGTCTTAAGTTAGTTGTACCATATCATTTCACTAGTTTATAAACAAGTCTAATGCTATGTGAACCCTATCTCTAAACTACGGATTAGGACAATTCCATAAGGAAACATGTTTTTGGTCATCTATCCCTTTTATTTACATTTCACATTGAAGTAAATGTTATATAGAAATGTAATATTTTAATAATGTAATATTTAGACAATAGTGAAGGTAACATAGTAAGTAATTCTTTTCTAGTGTGGCCATATAATCTTTTCAATTACTAAAATAATGGAGATTTGTCCATTCAAACATTTCTGTTTGCAATTTTGCAGCAATTGATTCTGAATCTGTTGCAATGCACCTGTTTTGTAATTTTTTATATGTTGATTTATGCATCGTCTGCTCTTTGTTGACTCCTCTTATTATTCAAGGATCTTCCTTGTTTTAATGCTTAAATATAAAATAAATTGCTTCTCATTTATCTAATATACTTTTATTTTCTTTTTTTGCAGCACTCCAGGGTGTTTTGTGCATGTATTGGATGATCATTTCTATTAGAGTCTGTTGTACGTCTTCTTTTGGATTTATAAGGACCTGTAACTCATTTGAGGCATGTAAGTTATTTTTTCCATGTTTTGAATTGGATTGTTTAATACTAATTTTATTATGTTTGCTTTGCGCATGGATGTATTACGCTACACATTTGTTGTATTTTATTTTGGAGTAGTTTCATGTTTAAGAGTTCTTTGTCAAAAACATGTAATGGCTGTGTACCTCACATACCATTTCTTTTTAGTAAATTACCTTTTCTCACAATAAAATTTCTTCCATAATGAATTTTGTAACCTTCTTGTTTGTAAAATATGCATTTTAGTTTGGGCAAACCTTAGGGGAACTTAACAAAATTAATCATACAATTATTTTAACAAATTTGAAATAGGACGTCGATAGGTATCTAAAGGGGTTGATAGATTTACAATTGATTGTAACACATTTGAACACTCGGTTGTTTCAGTGCAAAACATTTGGAATTGGGGTTCCCAAACACATCCTAAGACTTTGTTGAACTTGGAAAGCCTTAAATCTGTGTCTAAAGGGCCATAATCGCACATTCTCTCACCAATTGATACGTAACACATGGGTCTCTCAATCACGATTATAGAAACCTATAGGAAACTATATGCTCGAATTTCAATTGCCCATGAGAGAGATTGCAGTAGTATAAAGTTCAGGACTTGGGTCTAATCTAAGGGCCTTCAATAATCCGTCGTCACTTTAGTGGCGGAACATACTACACTTGTTCCATCAAAAATTTCAAACATAAAACTCAAAAGAACTCAAACTTGGGACCGCATGTTCCAAATGACCTTATCTCCTATCAGTTGGCATGGGAACACAGTAAACACCCTGCTTCCCATTGATAGAGAATAGAATAGGATGAAAATCAGATCTATATGACTGAGTTAGAATCGAAAATATGAATCCTAGGAACTCGAACTCTTAAAGTCCCTTCAAAAGTATGTTTTTTGCACAGTGGGATGCTTATAATAGGATTAACACGTGATTTTTCAACTTAATGACCGGAAACTCACCTCTCGCTGCAAGGTTACATACTTGGAGTGGTTTTTTTGGAACACCTATCATTTACATTGACACTATAGCTTCTCTAGATATTTATGGGATAATTTCTTTTTGGAACTGAATGTGAGTAGTGTTATTCCAAAATCTTAGCATGAGTTGCTTGCCATGAAAATTTGTTTGCGTAGTAAACATAATAAGAAGAGACTTTTGTGAAGGTGTGCCTGTTTGGAGTGGTCTGCCTGGGGTTTTATGCAGAGAGAAGATAGAATTTTACAACATAAGGGAGTCATATGCAACCTCTTTATGAGCTTCATGTTCTAAATTTTTCAAGGGGATAGAGATCTTATTGATTCTGAACAACTGGGCAGAATCTTTTCTGTGAAATTCGATGAGCGTAACAGAGATCTGGTTTATTGCTCATTTTGTTACCTTTTTTTTCTATATATGTTTGTATAGTTTCTTTTTCCTTTGTTCCGCAACTTTGCTTCTGGGTGTGGATTGCTGGTCAATTTTTGTTCTACTTTTCTTTTATGGAGTTAATACCATAATCTGCTACTAATACAAAAAAAACGATAAATAAACACAGTAGTTCTTAAGGCTCAGTAAATCGCAGGGACAAACAATTGAAATTCCAATCCCCGGTGGGGCGAAACTGAATATTCACATTAAAACCTCAGTCTACTTTTTTTATATGGATTTAAAAACAAATTAACAACATAACACATTTTTTTTTTGGTTTTGTAAAACATTTTGAGGATGGGCTTTCATGTCAACATTGAGCTACGGGGAGAGTTAGACCATCTCCAAGGCAAGCAACATTTTTTGATCACCCATTTTGTGATTTTGGCTCTCGAGAGCAAGGAGCAAACTAAGAAAGTTAATTGGGGGGAGGGGAGCAAAATTAGGAGCAAAATGTTCCTGATTTTGCTTCCCTTGGAAAACCATACATATGGTTCGCTCGGTGAACCAATTGCCACGGGAAGGACAAGCGGCAATTGGAATGCCGTGGGAAAATGTGGGTAAATTATAAAAAATTCTCTGAGCTATCACATATATTTCAATTGTTTGATCTCTTAATGAGATTGTTTACGATCTCTCATATATGGTAGTTACTTGTGCTTTTTTTGTCTATTACTGGCCCGAGTTAGTCAACAAAACGTGGGTAAATTACAAAAAATTCTCTGAGCTATCACATTAGATGCAAATACCGCATTGTAAACTTCGTTCTTCTGCAATTTACCCGATGTAGCTAAAAATTATTTTTAGCAACACACGAAGGGGTATTTGCAACTTTTTCATAGTTTAGGGGAGTGTATGCAACAGTAAGGTGGTTTTTACAATTATAGCAGTTATTTAGGGAATTTTTGGGGCAATTTACCCAAAAAAATTTCCAATTTAGTAATTTTTTTTATTTTAGACTTTAGAGGGGTGCGAGTTTATAATTGATTTATTATGTTCCCATTCTATTGCAGATCTTCCGGACTCTGAGAAAGGTAGTGGAAACTATCAGGGTTAGAATATTTTTAGCTGAGTCCACATGCACAAGACTTGACTCGTGGATTTTTCAAGGTAGAAGCCGTGTTTTTTTCGTCCTTGCACAAACTCTACTGAAAGTGACATATTAGAAAGCATAAACAAATGGATCAAACTCATAAACCCTACAATCCACAAGGAAGAGTCATGTCCGAGAGAATAGTCTCAAAATTGTATTGATGGTAGATTGTTTAAGTTTGATATAGGGATTCCGATATACAACAGAGAATAAAGACCAAGAATAAAAACATTCTAGCTAATCAAAGATTTGACTTCTCTCAAGAAATAGAAACATCCAAGAGTTGATCGAATTCAGTTATAAGTTTCTTAACTGAAATTATTAACATGAAATTCCAAAAATGGCAAAAACGCATTTTGGAGAAATACACGATGTCGGATGTCCGAAAACTGCACATGTCATCGTGGAAATCAAACCACTCGGGGTGGGGGGTGGGGGGGATGGATCATGGTTACCACCTCAAGGAGGGTGATAAGCGCGAGAAGGATCTTTTATATTGGAAAAAAACATATGTATCCACCCTCTTTCTTCAAGTATCTAGGTTGTTGATGGCATTTCACTCTTCCAAATTTTCCTGTAGTGTTTGAAAACAAAAAAGATTGAGTATTCCCCAGAAACGTTAATGTTTTCACCTGAGTTGTTACCAACTCACACCCTGTTATCGCTAGAATCCCGAGAAAGATAATACCCCTAAGTAATGGAACAAATTCTTTAAATTCTCTATCACCAAGATTTCTTGTAAGATAGAACTTTAAAAAATATACAAGACGCAAGAAATATTTTTCTACGAGCTACAGAAGGACCCTCCTACCACCACTTCAGAGTTTCACCCATTTCCGTCAACACCATTCAGTAATAGAACGCCGTAGAGATCCCTTTTCTAGTGGAAACCTTGTCTTTTACCCAAAAGTGACAATCTTTTTATTAGTGCCTTTTTCTATGTTAGAAAGAGAGGGTATTTTGGTCAGGAAATTGGTGAGTGTCTTTTGATTAGTGATAAATGTTTCCTGATCAAAACAGAAACACGGGTCAGGTTTTGTGTCCCAGCAGTGTGTGTGTATCTGTTAGGTGTAAACCTCAATAGAGATCAAAGATGGATACTGATTTCTTAATATATATATATATATAGGACTGTTTAAGAGATGTGACGCCGGGGCTTTAGAAATAATGTAATTTAGGCTCTACTCTGTATTTGAACAT
This sequence comes from Sambucus nigra, assembly GCA_949130495.1. Classification (NCBI taxonomy): domain Eukaryota; kingdom Viridiplantae; phylum Streptophyta; class Magnoliopsida; order Dipsacales; family Adoxaceae; genus Sambucus; species Sambucus nigra. The sequence goes on from OX422207.1 coordinate 812,171,404, forward strand.
GAATTGCACTATTACTTCACATATTATGATGATTTAATAATAATTTGTAGTGCGATAACCAATAGCCAAAGGCCAAGTGTTGGCACCTATGTGGATACAACGTATACTATATATATATATATATTGCCTTGGTATTAAGATTTAAGTGTCGCACTATAATTTGCTAAAATTCATATATTAGTGCTGCAAATATTTATACTGGATTTCCTTTTGGCCATAAATTATTGGACACAGAAAATTAGATATCATCCTGCAACATGATTGCTTGCATAATAGATGATTATATCAGTTTGATGATATTATAGTGTTTTCTGGACAATAAATTATTAGTCATTGTATTATTTCATTTCGTATCCCCCAAAAAATACTCCCTCTTTGAAAGTCAATTTTTATAAGAAAATTTCACATTCATATTTATGTCCTAAAAATAATGAGTACCCGTGTCATTTCACAAGGGATGCATATGGCGTCTACGATGAGTACTGTTGGGATGGGTTAACTTTGGAATCTCACATGGTTTTATATACTATTTTTAGAAATAGGGTTCTTAATTCAGAAACCTCCAATTTAGGATGGTGGGAGTATAATTGCTACTTAGCTGCTTTTTTGCCTAATATGGTAACTGCTGATTAGATCCTTAAATTATGGAAGAAACTGATCAGAAATATCGTTCCAACACGAATGTATTCAGTTTCAGATTGAATATACTCTTTGAAACATAATACATTCGTGTTCGTATGATGAATTCATCAATTTACGCCGAAAAATCTGTTTCTTTTCTGCTAAGAATCCACAACAAGTTGTAACCTTCGCTTAATGGGTCAATTTCATGGGCAATAAGCGACCCAAATGTAGGGGCTTCGAGGAAAATTAAGGAAAATGGATTTTGAGTGAGTTTTGTTTCATAAAAATAGAAATTGTTAGAAGCTTAAAGGTGCATCTCTGAAACTAATGAATATATACATGTATATATGGATGTATATACGCAAAGAGTCAAAATCAAGTGCGGACTACTTAAAGACAAACTAGGTGTGGACCAATTTATTAAGTAGCTTTAAAAAAATTGGTCTGGAATCGATCCTTCCCCTACACATATATACCATTCCAACTCGACCTGAAATAGTAAATTATGTTTGGACCACCTACATTAGGTTTAATTTCTTCAAATTGAGGGAAAATGGTCCATGTTTGAAGAATTTTGTAGTAAACACAATTAGGGTTGGCTGTAAATAACAAGTAGGGTTAGACTTTAGGGGAGATGGATTAGCGGATGAGAAGATAGTGGTATTTTGGTCCACCAAAATACAAAGGCTTCAACCTAAGTATGATTATAGGGCCACGTTAATGGAATGACAACTACGTCTAATTAACGAATATGAGGGGTTATGTGTATTTAGGCCATTATACTAGCGGTAAGACAAAATAACTCCTGATTAAGTACCAATACCTTAATCCTTTTCAGATGTTTCTAAAATCTTCCCCTTTTACAAGGTGTTTTTTTCTACCTTCCCCATTTACTTTCCAAAGAAAATTTCTTATGAGTTCATCCAAAAGAGAGGCATTTTCATAGGGATTATTTTCCCTTTGGTTCCTACTTATTTTCTATATTCAGTTTGGCCTATACTACTTCTATTACTTGAATTTTATAATAAGACCGTAATATATTACAAAATACTCCCTTAAAGCCTCATAAAAATGAATTTTTATTTCGTCTTTAGCCCCTAAATATTTGTGCTTACCTAGTTGTTCCACATAGTTCACTTGGCATTTTGCACCCAAAATCATTTTGCAACACGCATGTTTTGGGGGGGCGAAATCCAAAAAATAAAAAATAACAGGGCCAAACTCAAAATAACCGTTTCATGCTTACCCACCTCGTCATCACTTTCCTCAGGATTTCAAAGACAGTGGGTAAGCTTAAAGAGGAGACTGATCCTGAAGTTTTTGACAATACCAACACTATAGCTACCATATAACATGTGACGGCCCATTCCACCTCCTACACGAGCATTTCAGAGCTGCCAACGATCCCAGTTGGGGCACCCATTTATTCTCTATTTACTTGCGACTCGTTTTCATCAGACTTATAAGCTGCTGCTAAAGAAGGCTGAGAAAAACAGCCCCAGGACTGGTTGACTAGTTAAAAAAACATGTGGAGAGGGAAACCCATAATCCTAACGTGGTGGTTATTACCACTTGAGGGCCACATTACCATGATGTGTCTGCTGCTAGGACCGCTCTTATTCTAACATGGAGAACACTAGTACATCAATGAATGGTGAATTAACAACATTGTCAGAACAAGGAGAACAAAAGAAAGCGGTCGGTTGATATGATTGTCCATGTTACTGCGAACTGGGTCGAGAAAAAATCTGCATGCCGTCTAACTTTGTTTGAAGCTGAATTCATTCTCGAATCCAGTTGTTGTAAGTTGTAACTTTTTTAAACACTTCACGACCCAGATAAAATATAGAATATTGTGGTTGTAGGATAATATGCTGTTTTAAACCAATAACATCTGAATAATCATTGAGAAAATGTGAGCTCCTTTATTTGGAAGGGAAACTTTTTTAGAAATTATACCATGCAAAATAACTGTTGTTCCCTTTTTTTAATATAGTTTTTCTTACTGTTGCGGTGGGTAGTTCAGACTTCAGAGTGTTGCTTTATGACTACAATTAAACAAAGTTTTTTCCCAATTATTTTGTGTCGGACATTAATTTTATGTCTCCATTAGGATTTATTAAGAACAATATCCTCAAATAAACAAAGTCTTTTCCCAATTATGCAGGGTAAGATGAAAATAAATTTATAGGTACAGTGGCATTGACGAAAATGAATATATTAGTTGAGCTTCATGACATTAGGATATCCCCCCTCAATTTTCTTTTGGGTAATTTGGTGTTTGATTGTGATACATTTAGGCGTAACTAACCTTTGTGCCCACAATTCCTGTTTGTGCCCCTCCTTCTAAACTCATCCCCACCCTTCCCCCCCCCCCCCCCCCCCACCCCCACCTCACGCCACCACCACCACCACCACAAAAAAAAAATATCATGAATACTCAAAAAACACTCTGAAAAGAGTATTTGATACTTTTGGTGCATTTCCAATAATTCCAAATAATATCATTTTTGAAAGGACAAAGTGCAGAAGCCACACTGGCACGGTTTTTGCAAGCTACTCCCCCCCTAAACTTATTTTAATTTAAAAACCCACCTCGAATTATGCATTTTTCTTCAAATACACCCCTTGGGGACTTTTCGGTGACATTTATTACCAACACTTGGGGTTTTTTCGTATTAATAATGATTCCATAGGATTTTTTGCAAACAACATAGCTAAGTTTTTTTTTTCTTGCACTTGTACGCGTTTTAGAACTTCCTGTGCTTATTATTTATTTTAAAAAAAGAACTTCCTGTGCTTATTGGAAAGCAGGAAAATATGAGGTACTTAACATTAAGAATAGAAAGACGTATCTAAACCCAACCTGTGCAGAAATTTCTTTCAGCTTCTGCCCTGATTGGGGGTCATCAGTAAGTAACATCTTTAGGAACCAAAACAAGTTGCCGAACAGTGCAATTTTCTGACTAGCTCTCTACAAAATCTTCTCTTAACTATCTATTTACAATTAACTGATACACCGTAATATACATCATCAATATGAACCTTTAGATATAGGATTGACCTACTGGCCCCATTTAACATGTCAACTAATGCATTGTTGCCATGTCACAGAGTCAACTAATAAAGACCTCAGACTTGCATCCTTAGTCTGACCCAACCGCGGAGCTTTATCCATAGCCCGAAGAACCAAAGGGGCGCAAAAACAAGGTTGGTTTCATCATACATGTGTGTGCATACGCGGGGGGCGGGGGGAGTTTTTATTGAGCATCAATTATACGTTAATAAATAAGCTTCATGACCCTAAGATACCACCCCTACTTTTTTTGGTAATTTGGAGTTTGACCTTCGTACATTCAAGCGTAACTAATCTTTTTCCCCAAATTCGAGTTTATTGTCATAAATAATCAAAAAGCCATGAAAAGGGGGGGTACGTACATGAAAGTTGTGGGGACCAACCTGGCTCGCCTAAATATATAGGGGTGAAACCCCAAATTACCTTTTTATTTTTCATTCATACGATTTTTGCAGCCCCCTCATTTCTTTGTGTCAATGGTATGCCTTGCGTTGATCCAAGTCATTTGACTCTCGTTAGTCACATTGCATATTGTAAGGACGCAAATTTCCAAATTGAGTCCTTTGTTATTTTGGCTCAATTCTGGACAAAAACGTTTGAGTCATAGGATAGAGTATATTGATCATCTTTCAAGCCTATGACGTATTTGTTGAAGACGTAGCGACCAAGTGTATAAAGCCTCATCAAAATGCCGTGGGTTATGTGCCTCGTTTTAACGTCATCAACAGTGGTTCCATGCTCCCAAGGTATGAATGCATTACATATATATATAGGAGCTTGGAACAGTTTATTTTGGGTGTTCGGTTTTTAAAACTGCGTTTTGTTTTCAGAATGTTTACTATTAAAACTTATATATAAAGTATATAAAAGTTTCTGGGCTTAAAAAGAATTTTTTGAACATTCTGTGAGTTCGTTCGAAGTGTCGTTCGAACCACAAGTCGTTCGAACGAGATTGCCAACGACTTCCCATTAAGGCATACTGGAACTTCGTTCGAAATATCGTTCGAACGAGATGGTCGTTCTAACGAGATTTCCAACGAGTTTCTAACGAGTTCATACTGGAACTTCGTTAGAAGACTCGTTCGAGCGAGAATATCGTTCGAACGAGATGTCAGGCGGGAACAGTTTTTGGCAGTTTTTAAGCAGTTTTCTCCCACTTCCCCACTTGTTTCTTAACTAATTTTTCTCAGACTCTATTATGTGCGGGAATAACTTTTTCAAAGTAATCTTTTTCATATTCTTCTAACTCCTAGAGAATGTTTTGAGAGCCAAATCATAAAGAGAAAAAGATCAAGTTTTGAGTGATATTTTCAAAGTAAAAATTCATCTACCACTCTAGTTTTCACCCATAGTTTTATTTATCCAAGTTCACATATATATATACATCTTGCTTGGAGTTTGGCACCGGGTTTATCTCTACACCGAATTGAAGAGAGTGTTTGGGTTTACTTCTAAATCCCACAAAGAAGAAGTTGTTTACGTTGATTTACCCACTTGGAAAAAGGCTCCTAGTTCGGGTGACGGTGACCGTATAAAGTCCGATCGGTGAATTTCGAGACCGTGGTGGAGCTCCAAAGTTATCTTCTAGGAAGTGGTGTCAACAAGAAGAAGCATTGGGGCTTGAGAGGGATCGAGTCATGTGTTGTAAGTCTTTTGTCTTGTATTTGTAAATTCCATATTTAGTGGATTTGAGGCTAGGGCCGTCCGAGGTTGTTTCCCGTCTTGGATTTTTCCTCGTACATCGCGGCGTAGTGATTTCTTGTTTTATTTTATCTTGCAATATCATCTAGAACACATGCTTAGGTAAAGAAGATAAAATTGGTTTAAATCACTATTAACTTAATTTGGTGCATAATTAAATTTGGGTAAAGTTTATATAATTCAAGTCATTTGTTAAATATGGTTTAGCCTAATTTCGATATAATGATAAAAATGATTTAGGAAAATTCTAGGACTTGATTTAATTGGTTTAAGTGAAATTAATATTTGTGTGTGTTTAATTAATTTTCACTCGGGTTTAATTTTAATTTGTTAAGAAATTAAAATTTGTTTTAATTGAACCATCACCTTTACGCTTCCGCATCGATTTTCACAAAAAGGAAATTCTATTTTTAAATTGGGGGCCTCGTATTTTACAAATTGGTATCAGGGCCAAAAATGATAATTTACTTCGTTAAAGATCTTTTAACTATTTTTGGCTAAAATGGAATTTTTCCCATTTTCAATTTTTTTTAAATTTCCGATGGTTCTAATTACGCGTATTGGAAAGCGCGTATGAAATCGGCACTAAAATCTATTGACGAGAGAGTTTGGATGTCTGTTGTTAACGGGTGGTCCCCACCAACTTATTTAGTTGAAAATGAACGTGTTCCCAAACCAGCCGATAGATGGACTGAGAATGAGTTTAAACTTTCTAATTTTAATTCCCGAGATTTAAATGCCTTGTTTAGCGCAGTCACACCGGATGAATTTCGACGCATTATGATGTGTGAAATTGCTAAAGAAGCTTGGGATATTTTACAACTAACTCATAAAGGAACTAATGTTGTTAAAGTTTCGAAACTCTAAAACCTCACCACTCAATTTGAAACCATCAAAATGAACGATAATGAAACTTTTGATGAATTTTATGCTAGACTTTCAGATATTGTTAATTCATCTTTTAACTTGGGAGAGAAAATACCCGACAACCGAGTTGTAAAGAAAATTTTAAGGTCCCTACCCGATAGATTTATTCCAAAAGTGACCGTTTTAAATTCTTTACCAACTTTAGCCTCTACGAAATTAGAAGAGCTTGTAGGTGATTTACAAACCTATGAACTAGACATGTTTTCCTCTAAAACTGAAAATAAAATTGAAAAGGGCGTTGCTTTAAAAGCCCGTAAATAGGTCAAACGAGTATAAGAGAGCGAGAGTGATAGTGACTCGGAAGACATGGCTTTGTTTGCTCGTAAATTTAGAAAATTTCTTAAATTTAACAAAGATAAATTTGAAAATGATTTTAAGAAATTTGAAACTTCTAAGCATGACAAAGTCGAGAAGATCCCTAAACCTATCAATGAAAATTTAAATAGGGACGAGTTAAATAGGTGTTTTGGTTGTGAGAGTTATGGCCATAGGGCTTCTGAGTGCCCCACTAAACTAAGTAAAGAGGGTAAACGACCCATTTCATATAATGCGACCCTTAGTGATAGTGATAAGGAAGAGGGACCCGATTCCCCCACTAAGCCAAATTTTGTGGCTTTTATGGATAGTCATGTGAGCACCGAAAGTGAATCTTCTCATGAAGATACTCAAAATCATGACACTTCCGAGGTCAAATGTTTTGATTCCCTTGCTTTTGATGATAGTGAGAGTGGAGAAGAGAGTGAAAATGAAGAAGAGGTTAATGTGAGTGAACTTCAAAATGATTTTCAAGAACTTTATAAAAAATCTATTAAATTGAAAAGAGCTAATTTGAAGTTAGAAGCTAATTTAAGAAAGAGTGTCAAGATCGTTGATGATAGTATGTTGGTTGAAGACCTTAGGACACGAGAGAAAGCTCTTCTAGAGAAGCTTGAATACATAGAAGGCGAGAGAGATAGCCTTAGGGGTTTAATGGAATCCTTGAAAAAGGAGCTTCTTGCTTTTGAAGAGCGAAATGTTTTATTAGAGTATAACATTTTAGAATTGCAAAATAAATTAAAAGACTCTAGTAATGTCAAATTTGATTTGGAGTGTCGTTCGAAAAAATTAGATAAAATCTTAGGAACGGTCCAAATTAAAAATGACATGTGTGGTTTAGGCTTCAATACTTGTAATGAAACTACTCATAAAGTCAAAACCAACATTTTAGGAGAATCTTCTTGGAAAGTCTTTAGAGATCACTCCTTAGGTAAATCTTTTCGACATGTTTTTACTTGTACACATTGTGGTCGGAAAGGTCATCTTAGGAAATTTTGTTTTGATCTTAAACGAATTCCTAGAAAATCCCAACGAAAAACAACCAATGTATTTAAAATTCCTACACCCCAAGATAGTCATTCTTCATTAATTTGGGTTAGGAAATCCGACTTGGTTGCCTTACAAAATAGGGTTTTTGATTCTCATTTACTTTCGCATGCTTCCTCCCTTGCTAAATCTAAAGGATGAATGTGTTAGTGTTTGCATACTTTAGCTTTTGTACTTTATGCTATATTCACATGCTAAATGTATCCTTGTTTAATCATTTTCTAATCTATGCTCCATGCTTATCACATGCTAGAATTATGATTTTTGTTTATCTTTTGTATTTTATTTCTTCATTTTGTTTGCATTAAATGAAAAATACAAAAAGATTTTTGTTTATCATTTGGGTTTTTATCTCTTAATAATTTAAGCTTAATGAAAAGTTCAAATGATTTTTGTTTGTCTTTTGAACAAGGTTCTAAAAAACGCGGGGCGTGATCGAGGCGTGGAGGCCAAGCCTTAAGCCTTAGTAGCCTAGGCGGGCCTAGACGTAAAAAGGCGTGAAAAGGCGTTTAGGCCTTTTTAATATATTTTAACATTTTTTAACCATAACAAGGCTATTAAAATACTAAAATTGTACATATCATAAATATATGTCTGAATATTTGCAACTAAAAATGCTATTTGATTATTTTGGATGAGATAATGGTCCGGTTTGTAAAAAAATATTTAAAAGGCGATATTGTTTCACTAAAACATTGTTGTTTTTAGAGAAAAAGTACGCCTTAAGGGTTTAACCAAGCCTAAGGCGTCAAAATCTTAAGGCGAGGCGTTTCTCCCAAGCCTCAAGCCTAGGCGTGCCTAGGCGGAGCCTAGGCGGGTTTTTTAGAACAGTGCTTTTGAATATATATTTTTATTTTTGGTTAAAAATGTCAAAAACTCAAAAAGATTTTATTTTGTGTGTATTTTGGTTTGACACACTTTAAGTGGCATATAATTGTGTTTGAATCTCTCCTTTAACGCTTTCATGTGGTTAGAACTTTTGGTTTAGATTATCAATCCTTATTATGTTCTTTACCATGCTTACATGGAGTAGTTGGATTTTGTTTTTGTTTATATGGCTTCTATTTTTATATGCCTCTATTCACACATGCACTAACTCTTTTGAAATTTTAACTTCATGTGTATATTTGAGCTATGTGAGATGTTCTCTTTCCAATCTTGTCATCTACATAATTGTGACTTAGGAGGACTAATGCATGTCAAAATTCGTTGCATGTGAGATTTGTGTGAAAAATGAAAACATGATAAATAAAAATGTGCACGGGGAAGGGCTCCGAAAGGACTTAATGATCATTTGCGATTGTAAGCCACCGTTTTAAATGGACCTAAAAGAAATACGTGGTCCAAAGTCCTAAAAACAGAATATATGACATTTAAAAGAAAAATAATTGCCAAGGCCTATGTTTGATTGATATACTCATTCAAAATTAATATAAATGCTTATTGAGGGAGATTGGATGGTATATCAACGGTTTTCACAATGTCCGTTTATCCTAGTTGCGTATTCCATGTCATGACTCTATTGGTTTGTAGAATCATCAATATGCTAGGCTTGTATGCATTGTGTATGTTTGTTCATTGAGTTCAATCTATATTGTCACATGAGGTTATATTCAAATGTGATGATGTTTGCATTCAAATGAGAACTCCGTGAACATGTTTTTAAGTGATTGGGTCTAAATTTAATCGTTACTAGTTCACACTCCAACACTTCCGTTTCCATATGACACATTTTTTTCATACGAGTGTGAAAGACTCCTATTATATTTTGTGTGTGTCATTTGTGTGTTTATATCTATATATGTGTACTTGAGTCTCTTTGATATATATTATGTATACATATATTTGATAATTTTTGTTTAGACTCTGCTTTGATTTCTAATCCATATATGCTTTAATTCATACTTGGTATCCATCTTACTGCATTCTTTGTTGATATCACATGCTTAATAATTTATATATCATATTGGTATCATTTCATTGCATCCTAGTTGGTATTCGATTTTAGTGTTTGGATTAGTTGAATTTTTGTTGCTCATATGCTTTAACGTTCTCATCACTATATGCACAATTACATGTTTTAGCTTGTTATCCCATTCTTTTATCCTTTGCTTAGTTTAGAGGGTGTATATGCTTTATTTGGGGGAGATAAGTTATTTTTTTTTCTTTAGCCTTTATCTATTCCCGAACAAAAAAGGGGAGAATGATAGGGGGATAAATGGTATCTAATCCTATTATTATCGTATCTTAGTTTAAGGGAGATTTATCTTAGGGGGAGACGTCTTTCTAAGTTGATCATACTTGGGTTGTTTGAGTCAAGCATCTTACTTTACTAGCATTAAATATTTTGATATTCCTTATGCGTGTAATGTGTTTGCTTAAGTGTGCAGGTATCATATTATAAGTGGCAACTTTCACCGGCAAAGATTGTGATCCTTGGGTTGTTTGAGTCAAGCATTGTATTTTTATTTTGGGTAGGACTTTTTATTAGTCTAGTAGAGCTTGACGACCCTTTAGGATTTTTGTATAGTTTTTGTCCTGGAATAGCCAAAGGGGGAGATTTGTAAGGACGCAAATTTCCAACTTGAGTCCTTTATTGTTTTGGCTCAATTCCGGACAAAAACGTTTGAGTCATAGGATAGAGTATATTGATCATCTTTCAAGCCTATAACGTATTTGTTGAAGACGTAGCGGCCAAGTGTATAAAGCTTCATCAAAATGCCGTGGGTTATGTGCCTCGTTTTAACGTCATCAACAGTGGTTCCATGCTCCCAAGGTATGAATGCATTACATATATATATATAGGAGCTTGGAACAGTTTATTTTGGGTGTTCGGTTTTTAAAACTGCGTTTTGTTTTCAGAATGTTTACTATTAAAACTTATATATAAAGTATATAAAAGTTTCTGGGCTTAAAAAGAATTTTTTGAACATTCTGTGAGTTCGTTCGAAGTGTCGTTCGAACGAGATTGTCGTTCGAACCACAAGTCGTTCGAACGAGATTGCCAACGACTTCCCATTAAGGCATACTGGAACTTCGTTCGAAATATCGTTCGAACGAGATGGTCGTTCTAACGAGATTTCCAACGAGTTTCTAACGAGTTCATACTGGAACTTCATTAGAAGACTCGTTCGAACGAGAATATCGTTCGAACGAAATGTCGTTCGAACGAGATGTCAGGCGGGAACAGTTTTTGGTAGTTTTTAAGCAGTTTTCTCCCACTCCCGACTTGTTTTTTAACTGATTTTTCTCAGACTCTATTATGTGCGGGAATAACTTTTTCAAAGTAATCTTTTTCATATTCTTCTAACTCCTAGAGAGTGTTTTGAGAGCAAGATCATAAAGAGAAAAAGATCAAGTTTTGAGTGATATTTTCAAAGTAAAAATTCATCTACCACTCTAGTTTTCATCCATAGTTTTATTTATCCAAGTTCACACACATATATATATACATCTTGCTTGGAGTTTGGCACCGGGTTTATCTCTACACCGAATTGAAGAGAGTGTTTGGGTTTACTTGTAAATCCCACAAAGAAGAAGTTGTTTACGTTGATTTACCCACTTGGAGAAAGGCTCCTAGTTCGGGTGATGGCGACCGTATAAAGTCCGATCGGTGGATTTCGAGACCGTGGTGGAGCTCAAAGGTTATCTGCTAGGAAGAGGTGTCTACAAGAAGAAGCGTTGGGGCTTGAGAGGGATCGAGTCACGTGTTGTAAGTCTTTTGTCTTGTATTTGTAAATTCCATACTTAGTGGATTTGAGGCTAGGGCCGTCCAAGGTTGTTTCCCGTTTTGGATTTTTCCTCGTACATCGCGGCGTAGTGATTTCTTGTTTTATTTTATCTTGCAATATCACCTAGAACGCATGCTTAGGTAAAGAAGATAAAATTGTTTTAAATCGCTATTAACTTAATTTGGTGCATAATTAACTTTGGGTAAAGTTTATATAATTCAAGTCATTTGTTAAATATGGTTTAGCCTAATTTGGATATAATGATAAAAATGATTTAGGCAAATTCTAGGACTTGATTTAATTGGTTTAAGTGAAATTAATATTTGTGTGTGTTTAATTAATTTTCACTCGGGTTTAATTTTAATTTGTTAAGAAATTAAAATTTGTTTTAATTGAACCATCACCTTTACGCTTTCGTATCGATTTTCACAAAAAGGAAATTCTATTTTTAAATTGGGGGCCTCGTATTTTACACATATCATCTCCGTAACTTCTTTTACACTGGAATTGGGGTTCTCTCTGCGTGTCTCTTTTGTGGTACTGGTGGTGGGGAGAGTCTTGTGGGTTCAACATTTTATTTAGATTGCTACATTTGACATCATTCATGGTTCATTATCATAGTTTGTTAATAGTATGTGTTTTGTAAGTCAAGCGTTTGGATGCATTTCATCCATGATTTGCAAATTTGTAATACTATTTTGATTCTCTTTGAAATATCATGAATCACATGATAATGTAAGCACTGGGAATAGGATTTTTTGGAGAGAGCCTATGGTTTGTCATTTTCTTTGACTCACATATTTTATGGCTTACAAGTTATACTTAAGCAGATTCTTGAGAACTTGGGATTTCTTGTAAATCCCTTGCATGTGCGGAGGGGGGGGGGGGGGGGGGGGGGGGGGTAGGAGGGGCGGAGGCTCCCCCTCGGTTTTTTGAAAAAAATTACCGAGAAAAAAGATCTAGGCGTGTTTTGTGTTAAAAAAAAATTAAAAGGTGTATTTTTGAAGAGCTTTGAAAGTTAAAGGTCAAAAACGTAATTAAGTTTCCATTGTCTTAGGTTAAGACGCGCATGCTTCATTTTCTCACGCCTCTCTCTGAAATTTTCCAAATCTCTGGCGCCTCTCTCCTCCCTCCGACATATCCTTTCCTCCGATCCCGAAGTCTCCTCCCTCCATCCTTTCCTCTTCTCAGCCTCCAGCGACCTATCTCCCTCCGATCCAACCTCTCCTCTTCTCAACGATAGGACAGAGACTCCGAGTCCAGCTCCGATCCCATCCAACTTAGCTCGGGTCAGTTTTCATTCCTTTTTTTTAAATCTCAAGGACATAATGTTATATTCATATTGTTAAAACTTTTGTTATATTGTTAAATGAATGTTATTGTTAATATTGTTATTAACATTATTGTATGTTATTAAATGTTAATATTTAGGTAGATTTTTTTAATTTTTTTTTTACCGAATATGTTTTTAATTTTTAGGCATAAACGTAATTAATATTGTTGTCATTAGTTAATGCTAATTTTTAGGCATAATATAATTTTTAGGCATAAAACTTGAATTAGTTAAAGTAACTCTTCAAATTAACTAAACAAACCAATAATTTGTAAAAAATTTGAATCAAACTTGAATTAACCCCCCCAAAAATTGCCTTGGGTCGGTTTCCCACCCCTGAACCCCTGGCAACAGTCGAAAGTTAGGCTCCCCCTGAACAAAAATACTAAATCCACCACTGATCCCTTGCATCTTCGTTTCACCCTAATATATGTCATTCACTGCAGTTCGTCAGTCAATGCTTAGATAGGAAAGTAGTGACTTCTTTATATGTTCTGTTATCTTTTTGTGACATTTTTATGTGACCTATGTTGAGACTTCCTGATGTACTCTTGTATCCCTTCCATATAGGTTAATCAAATTACTTGTTTCCTTTAGTTAATATATTTATCCTGTTAACAAACTTTCTCAATTAGAAGAGCTAAATGTTCTGGTATTAACAAATAGTGAGTAGAGCCTAAAAAAATAAAACATGAAAAAATTAATAATTTTTTGTACTAAAACATTCAAATTTGAGATCTGTTCCCTATCTTGGAAATATTTATGTGCAATTCCATAGTTTGTTTTTTCATTGAACATGTCTTGATTCAAAGTTATAAATTTATCGACGAGTACTTTACAAATACTTGATAGGGTTTGCCTTCTCAGATTTTGAGGTGTGTTTTTTTCAGATGGTTGTTCAAAGATTTAAAATAACTCCAATTTATAATCGTGTATCGTTAACGCCTTGCTTCAGGTTAATTGAAGTTGGTAGATTTGCAACTAGAGTCTAATCTGTAAATTTTGTTTTTGCAATTTATCTATGGTGGGTATTGATTTCAATTCACTATTTTTCCAAGTATATTTTAAAAAGACCCTTATATTTGATTAGTAGCTTTTGAAAATGGCTCCATAAATATGGGCCAATATTTGATGCATAGCTTTTAACTGTGAATACCAACGTCACAATGAATTGAAAGATGATCATGTTGATAACAATGAACGTCATGTGATGAAAATACCAACGTCGATCCCATATTTTTTTAAAATAAAATTTTAGTTACAAATATAAGGGTCTTTAAGCCCTTACTAATCAAAGAAAACTAGGAAATATGGTCCGAAGAATCTCGATAGTCGTTCCATGAACAATTCTTTGTTGGGTTGGATTTTTTTATTTATAGTGGAAATGTATAAAGGGCGAACCAAGATTTGTGATACGAAAATCAAAATAAGTATACACACTAAATAATTTTCTTGAATTCCAACACGACTTATGGGAGAGTTTCGAGTACGTGATTTAAAGTTCTAAAGATAATGTCGATCATATTGCTTGCAAGGTGAGGAGACCAAATGCAACAGTTTCCAAGTTGAGAAATTTTTTACATGATAAGTTTTTAAATTTTGCAACTTGTAGTTCTAAGAAGTTTAAATTTAGAGGTATTCCCTCTACACTTGTTTTGACATATTTTAAATTTAATCAAATCGTGTTTTTGTCGGATGAGTATACATTGAGTAGATGGATAAAAATGCCAAGCGGGAAAAAGTTATTGACAATTGTGGCATGGAAGTGAAAGATTATAGTGACAATTTCTTATTATTGAGACACAAAAAGCTATCTTATCTTACTTCGAAGATAATTAATGATGTTGTAGTTAGTGATGAGACTGTTAATATTTATGAGGAACATATAAATTGGTACATGAAAAGATTAAGAAAGTGGTTGCAAGTAGAATAGACAGAGTTCCTTCACAGGAAAAAAACTCATGAAAATTTGATTTTTTAATGAACCTAATTCGGTTCGGGTGAAAGGATGTGGAAAACACTGATTGCAAGGAGGAAAATAAAGGGAAAAGGTTCAAGGGAGGCATTGCCATGGATGTGGATACAGTGGACAATCACAAGACAAAATAAATTGTCGAGTGTTGAACAAACAATATGTTTATATTTTTCAAAAATAAATTATTATTATTTTTCTCTGGTGCCAAAAAAAGTATGTCCCTTTGAAATTCTTCATGTCACATTTTTCAAAAGTGTAACATGTATTATAGAGTTATTAAATTATTATATATATATACAAAAAGTCTCTTTTAATGTCTCCTTATGGTGCAGACCCCTACATACCATTTTTTTAAAATAGTAAAAAAATGAATTTTGTGATGAAAATTCATGGATATGATGTCCAAGATTAGAAGATCATCTTTAATTTTTTTCATAAAAAAATTCAATAAAAAAAACCGTTGAGATGAAGTGATATGTAAAAAAATGGTATAAATATTCATTTTCAACCGTTGAAATGTTAACGAGGCGCCAACCACTTTATTGATTGAATTTTTATATAAAACTTCATGGATATTATCTTCTAACTATCGAGAACATATCCATGAAGTTTCATCAAAAAATTCAATCAAAAAGTGGGTGAGATGATCGCCAACATTTCAACGGTCGAAAATGCATATTTAGACCATTTTTTTTACATATCACCTCATCTCAACGGGTTTTTTATTGAATTTTTTGATGAAAAAAATTTAGAGATGATCTTCTCACTTTGGAGACCATATCCATGAAGTTTCATCAAAAAATTATTTTTTTTACTATTTTAAAAAAATGGTATGTACTGGGCCTACACCATAAGGATTCCTTACAGAAGGGGACCTCTCTCTCTCTCTCTCTCTATATATATATATATATATATATATATATAGTGAAAGTATAAGATAAAAATTTGTTAAGCAGACCACAATGAGTTTGTGACCATGGATTTTGTCTAATTGTCAACATTTGTTGATATTTTATCTTATTTGTTTTTATAAATGAGCGGGGATTTTAACAATTGAGTTGATATTTTTTTTTTTTTTTTTAAAGTGTTGGAGACTTCTTTATCCCTTTGCAGTAAGTGGTGGACATGATTTTTAATTATTTTTGTTGTAATGGTTTTCGTTTTGTGAGTTAATAGAGAACAAATCAATAACTATCCTAGGTGATTTTTTTCTTATAGTTACCTTGTGATGCTTATATTATGCACATTTTTGTCAATGGCTAATAGTTTCGTGTTATTACTATTTTTTTAGGAAAATGCAAATCCCATTAATAATAAACAAGAAATACAAAGTTCATGGCACAACCAACCATACATAGATAAAACACAAAATCCCTAAACATTGAGGTAAATCTAAAGCCGAAACAAGATGGTACAAAAAATGTAGACTTCTTAACACCATAAGATGTTACAACGGTCAAACATCTGGTAAAACGGGCTCTCCACTGGCCAATAAAATGAGGTATGGAAAAAATATATCATACATTTAGGAGAAAACAACCAATCGGTATCAAAACCTTTTGAAAAACGGGGGTTAATATAGATTCGTTCCACTTAAGATCGTCCCAAAAATAGGAGAAACACTAACTGAGAAAGAGAAGCCAAACGCGCTTAGATTTGAAAAGTATCCATAGATCGGTATCTAAATCTCGACCCTAACTGAACTAAAAAGTAGACATAGATCGATAACTGGATCTTGACCCAAAAGAACGGAGGCAACACTAATACCGACAACAACTCCGTCAGAGAGGAAAAGACACTGAACAAAACTTCCAAGAAGAACAAAAAACACACTAAGGTAGAAAATCTCCCACACATAATCCTACCAAAAGGAGGGACCAAACTCTCATAAAAAAGAGACAGAGATCTCAAAAAGGAGAAACCAATTTAGATTAACCAAAACTAATTCATTGCAGAAAAAATGGAGAGTCCCCTCCCCCCCTTCCTCATGGGGGAGGAAAAGGGGAAGAGGGTGACTGCTAGGGTTTTAATGGAGAAGTAGAGAGGTGGAGGGGGTGACAGTTATGTTTGAAGTGTTTTGTTGTTATTGAAATTAATTGAAATTTTTAGTACAAAAACCTTTTATTATTATTATTATTATTATTATTATTATTATTATTATTATTATTATTATTATTATTATTATTATTATTATTATTATTATTATTATTATTATTATTATGTTCCTATTATTGGAAATAGTTTATAGCTTTAACTTAGGTACAAGTCAACCAGATCGATGCCCATTTATGCAACCCATATCCATCATCATACATATAATTATATAAAAAATTCTAAACTAATGATTTTTTGGAAAGCTAAATGTTCAGTAGGAGTTTTTTTTATTAAAAAAATGCAGTTAAAAACTATTACAAAAATATTGCACTTCTTAAAATCGCGATTTCCAATTACTATTTTATACTGAATTCCTTGTTAGTAATCGCAAATTCAGGTTAGATTAAAATGACCATTGAATAGTATTAATTCCTAAAAGCACGGATGGTAACAATGTATTAATTAAAAAGAATTAAATTAATATTTGGTAACTGCGTATTCACTTTAAACAAATCATCTTCCAAATGAAAGACATTCCAAACTCTCTAAACCAAAAGCAAACCAAAACTCGTTAGTGCCAATTGAGCATTCTGAAGCAAGTTATGGCCACCATTCGACCCACCTCAACTGCAAAAACCTTCGGCTAAACTTCAACCTACCACTCACTGTTTGTTATTCGAAATTCGTGTTTGGTATGGTTATATCTGTTACCGTTTTATTGAAATGTTATTTTTTTCTACACATTTATGGTATATTTGACCCTTATTTTAATATACATTCAAGTATATACAGTTATATAAGTTTATTAAATGTTTATCAGGGCTGCAAACATCACCTTAAACTTGTTTGGAGTCAAAATGCCTGGATTATTCGATGTATTGTGGCTTAATTGTTGTAAATTGGAAATGGATAAAACATTCGCTGGAATTTTTTGATTTTTGGGTAAATTATATTATTATTGCAAATTATATTATTGGGTGCAGTAAAACGACGAGTTATTACACACATATATGCTATGATTTTGTAATTTGGCTGAATTTGTTTTAATTAATATGTTGTGGTGTAAACTAATTAATGTAAGTTGTTTACTTTTACTTACCAAGATTATTATATGGAAAGTTTGGGTGATAAAATTGCTGAAATGATTTTTGAAGTACCATATCCATTTGGTTTATATTTAATATGTTTATTTCAAATGCAAACGGTACACACTAAATAGTTCAAAATTTTATTGTTTTGACAATATTAGAGAGATTTTGGGACATGGATTTCCACCAAATGCATCCATCCTAAAAAATTAAATATGCGTGCCTTCAAAATCCACAGTAGTCTACAATTTATTTGTGCATTGGTTGACTTTAATGTGTAATGTGGCTGAAAAACATGTAACGTAGGTTTGGTTGAATAATATGAACTGTATTTTTTTTAAAATTGGGAACATGAAAACAGATCTACAATTTCAATATGGACATAAAAGGTATACCCTAAATATGCCAAAATATTATTGCTAAGACTGTAGTAGAAAGATTTTGTGACGTGAATTTTGATACGTAACTTATACTTCACCCAAAATAGATAGTAAGTATTCATGACTGAATGAAAAATTCTTTTATTTTTAAATATCTTATACATTAAATGCGTTTATACCACACTATCGAATATGTGTACCATGAATTTCCATATCACACTATAATATTACAACAAGCTTAAAAGGCCTTATTTAAAAAAGAAGAACGTAAAGACCAATAAATTCAATAATTCCAAAGATATATTATCATATTTAGATATTTAATAATGTTGCAATCATCAAAAAATTTACTTCCTTGTCTAATCTAGCAGATAAAGAGCAAATATGTGATATTCATGTGTTATTGGGAAAATGGAATTTGTATTGACCAAACGGTTGAATTAAGCAACAATGGTCAGGTCCACAAGGCTATCACTTTGAGCTCAACATCCACATACGATTAGATGTTAAGAAAGGCACGGTGTGGAATGGTCGTAGACAATGCCACGGGTGGCATTAGATCACTTGTCGTTGGCCTGCATTATCGATTCCACGTGTAAAAAACATGCAGTTGGTTGTAGAAGAAGACAACATTGTGAAAAGTATGGTCGATATCATTTTGAATATCAATGCAATTAACAATTCTGAATTATACTTGGAATTGAACCTTAATATTATGACGTAGCACAAAGACCTTTACCAGTTATTGATACTAAAAATTACCCACTTATGTGGACTAGTCAAAGATGAACACGTGTTATCCTACCTGGCAAGAATCCTAGTCAGCAAGTCATAGCTTCACCGACCAATAGCAGGAAGCCTGACCGACATCAGGAAGGCCGACCAACACCAAGAAGCCCGACCAACATCAGGAAGGCCGACCAACCAGATCAATAAAGCGTCAACAACCATGTACATTATGAACGTTATGTATTGATGTAAATGCCTAATTGATAAAGGTATTCAGTCCTTTTATATTCCATCTCTCTATCTCTCTAGAAGACTATAAATACATTGTAATCCCTTCATCAAGGGCAAGGTTAGATAAGATTAACACTCTGAACAAGAGGCAAAACGGAATATAAAGCACAGTGGGTGTAGGCTTTCCCAAACAGTCGAACCACTTTAAAAACCTTTTGTCTCTCTCTTTTATTTACTTGTTTCTATCTATAATTGAAGAATTCGGTCTATTCTAGTTTTTTATATCAACAAATTAACGTCGTCTGTGGGAACATATTTCTAAACGTTTTCATTCTCATTCACTTATGATAACTCAAAGATGATTGATATCTCAGAGTCCAATACCTGAAACGATGGCAATCTGCCTATTCCATCTCCTCCTCCAACAAAGAATGATCTGACTGGAATCTTAGCTAGTATTGCTAGAGGACAAGACGCTATGCATGATACCATTAGGCAATTGGCTCAAACGCTACAGGTTGGATCTCCTGCCTTGTCTATTCACAGGAATATGCCACAACCGCCTCCAAGAACCAATAGGCATAGCCAACCCAGGACTTCCAAATACACGTCCTACCGTCTAGGAGCAAGTTCTTCCCTTAGGACTTCAGATCCGTTTGATGCGCGGTCCTTTTCACCTGAAAGGCCAGGTGCCTTACAAATGTTGAGCCGAGCATCGTCCTTTGATCATTTGGGACCCCGAAGAAATAAAAATCCTCCTAGGTCCTTATCAAGGAATACCCAATGACAAGCCGATCAATGTGAGGGCTCATCCCAATCCAGATCAAACGCCCAACGATCTGTTCAAGCCGAGCAGACCTCTCAAAAGGAGAGCTCAACACCGATAATTGGTCGGAACAGCCGAGCTGCAACGCATAAATCTGATTCTGTCAATCATGTATAGAAAGGCTCTATTCAATGATTGGAAGATAGGCGTGAGAAATGGTGAAGGTAAAGAACCCTTTACAACGAAGTTTTGTGAAAAGGTCCCCTTTTGTGCAAGCTATTGTGGACTTTCCCACTCCCTTAAAGTTCAAAGCTCTTATGGTTACTCCCAAGTATGATGGGAAGACATACCCTATTCTTCATATAGAGCGGTACCAAGCAACAACTGATATTTATGCTGTCCCCAATGAGATGAGATGCAGGGCATTCTCAGGTACCATCATAGGACCTGCTCAAATATGGTACAACAGGATTCCTCGAGGAAAATATGGTTTCAAATAGTTTGTTGAGCTGTTTATTGAGAACTTCTGTTTCAGAGCCAAGCCAGTAAAGAGAGTGGCTCACTTGCTAAGTGTGAGACAACGAGTAGGGGAAAGCACCAGGGACTACATCACTCGATTCAACAATGAGAAGTTGAAGGTCATTGACTACGAGGATAAAATATCTATAACAACTCTCATAAGTGGATTGCTTCCCGAGAAGCTTTATTACACTCTTGCCAAAGATCCTCCCAAGACTATGACGAAATTAATGGCCAAGGCAGCAAAAATAATGAACGCTGAGGAAGCCATGGCAACGAAACAGAGCTCGGTTGAGAAGTCTGAAGTCAAAATTGATAAGAAGGATAAAAAGGAGCAAAAGGATTTAAAGAAAACGAATATTGATGATCGAATCAGAAAATACAACAATTAAACTCCATTAACGATGGGTATTCACTATGTTTTGGAGGAAATTAGGCACAACAAGGAGGTACGTTGGCCAGAGAAGTTAAGGGCACCTGCTGGGAAGAGGTATAGGTTCAAGTACTGTGAGTTTCACAAGGACCATGGGCGTACGAAATATTGTTGTATTGCTCTACAGAATGAAATAAAAACCCTCATCCGTCGAGGAAAATTGGATAAGTTTGTTAATCGATAGGAAGACGGAGGAGCTCGTTGAAGGTCAAAATCTCCATGAAAGCCCAGGGATGAGAAAAAAGAACTCATGAAGATGACCAGGGAGAAGATCCCGATCTACCTAAGAAACTCAGGCAACCAGAATGTGAGGTATTTATGCTTAGTTTTGGTTCTTTTAATTGTCAAATGATTACAGGTGGAGATGCTGTGGGAGGAGATCATCCTGCTGAAAAAAAAGCTTACCTCAATGAGGCTCAAGCTTGTTCTTATATTCAGAGGATCAATCTAGCCAAAGAAGATCGACCAAGGAAGGTCAACAAAGACAAGTTGGTGATTGGATTTTCCAAAAATGATCTTTCAGGAGTCCTTTATCCACATGACGATCCCTTGGTAGTCAAGTTCATAATGCAAGGTGTAATTGTCTCCAGGATATTAATTGATAATGGGAGTTTGACGAACATCATGTTCTATCATTGCTTTGAAAAATTGGACCTAAAGCTTAGTCAATTAGACCCTTATCACAGGCCTTTCATAGGTTTCTCTGGTGAAAAATTATATCCAATGGGCACAATCAAGTTGGAAGTGTTGATCGACACCTGGCCAGCAAGTCGGACATAAAAAGTACGTTTCTTCGTAATGGACAAAAATGTTCAATATGCTTACAACATGATCATGGGCAGAGTGGGATTGAAGAAATTCGAAGCTGTGCCTTCCATTGTCCATCAATGCTTGAAGTTCCTGACTAACTTTGGTATAGGTGTTATAAAGGTGATCAAACGGTAGCCAGATAATGTTACTACTCCTCTGACGAGCTAGAGGATTTGGAGGGATTGAAGAAGAAGACTACTTCTTACCAAGTAGATACTACTGAGACCAATAACGAGTCTGAGGTTGAAACCTTAGATCCAAGAGAGGAGACGGAGCTGGTTAAAGTCAGATTATAGAAGTGACAGAGAGTATCATCCTGGACGACGACAAGCCGGAACAGACTACACAGATAGGTTCAACACTAGATCCTGTTCTTAAGCAGAAGCTAGTAATGATCCTACGACATAAAAAGACTGTGTTCACTTAGAGTCGTGAGGATATGCTTGGTATTGACCTCAATTTCCTTTGTCACGAACTCAACGTCAATAAGGAGGTTAAGCCATTCAAGCAAAGGCGTAGGGTGCTCAGCCCCGAAAAGAATCAGGCTATTCAGGAGGAGGTAGAGAAGCTCTAAAAAGCTTCATTCATTGAAGATGTGAAATATCCAGATTGGTTGGCCAACGTTGTTATGGTCAAGAAGAAAAATAGCAAGTGGAGAATGTGTGTAGATTTCACAGACTTGAATAAGGCTTGACCAAAGGATTATTTTCCTTTGCCAAGAATTGATCAACTGGTGGATGCTATATTGGGGCACGAATTGTTAAGCTTTATGGATGCCTATTCTGGTTCCAACTATATCAAAATGAAGCTCGAAGATAGTTAAAGTACAACTGCCATCACTCCCCGAGGAACTTACTTTTATAATGTGATGCCTTTTGATTTAAAAATGCAAGTGCTACCTACCAGAGATTGGTGAACAAGGTCTTTGAAGATTAAATAGGTAAAAATATGGAAGTATATGTGGATGATATGCTGACGAAAAGAAAAAAATCCTCTGACCATATTTCCGACCTCAGCCAAACCTTTAATCAGTTGGAGAAGCACCAGATGAAGTTGAATCTGACCAAGTGTGTGTTCAGTCTGCAAGAAGGAATGTTCCTCGAGTACATAGTGAATCAAAGGGGAATTGAAGCTAACCCAGATAAAATAGAGGTGTTAATTAAAATGCAATCTCCGACTTTCAAAAAGGATGTTCAAAGGTGTGACACCCATCTAATTAAATACCGAGTATCTACTCCTTTATTAAATTAATACAAAATATCAAGTTGGTTCAGTCTTAGCATCACTGTTGAAAAATATTTAATTAGTTACTAGCCACCTAATATTTAAAAAATGAGATGCCAAATTTTATTAATTAAATTAAATTATGACTAAGTAATGAATAACCAACCAATCAACATACACATAAAAAATCTCATATAAATAACTAATGTAATGAAATAAACTGAGTCTGGAGTAAACTCTCCAGTAATAATCCCAACGCAAAAATATAATCCTAATACAGAGTCTGAATAAATAAAATCAACATCTGAAGTAAATGAAAGTCTGAAATTGCTAGCTCTGAATAAGAATGGGCAACATGCCCTAACTGACATGAATAACACCGAAGGAAGCAAAGATAGATGTGGAGGCATCTAATATCGAGATCCTATAACTTCCACAGCAAAGATAGATGTGGAGGCGTTTAATAGAATGGAACTTCTATGATTGGTATCCCTGTGGTTGGGCACCTAAAAAGGTTTTACAAAAACAAAATAGATTTGGAAGCAAACAGATCAGAGCCCAAGGTAAAAACATTTTAAAAACAACAAGTGTTTAATTGCATTAAACAGTAAATATTATATACATGTTAGTCACGTGCTCTCACTTGAGCTTCTCACCCCTCAACTATTGTGCATGCCTAACGTATGCCTTTAACCCATCCTAGTTATGCTACTAACTAAATAGTCTATATTAAATTTGACTATAAGAATTTCTACATGGATCCACCCGTATTACTTAATTAAGACCTACTTACAATTCAAATACTCGTTATTTGAATCCATTATCTCATGTATTATTTATGTTCTCACATCATTAAGTCATTTAAATATCTTAACCACTATTATCTACTAAGAAACAATGAATAATCAAAAGTATATATTTATATCACACTTAGTACATATATACACATATGGTACCCCTAGGCTAAGCTGTGGTGCACGCATACTCTGCTATCGAATCCAGGCACATCACGTACATGAGGATCACAAGTTTCAAATCACTTAGGAATCGTATCAATACATATCACATATATTGGAGGCGAACATAGTTCACATACCCATGGATCACGTACATACCCACGCTCCCATGGTCAGCTGACTTATCAACTCGCAAATAATCTTCACAGTTCTATGCTCTTGAGGTACCAAATCTAAATCCCCCTGAAGGCACACAAGATAAGATTTTCCTCTTCCTACAACCTCCCGTGATAACAAGTATGGTACGCATGTCATACACATAATAATCCATATATTAGGTAATCACACAACCTAAATAATCATCATTTTGATTTAGGTATACTTTTGTCCTATATTACAAGTCTCATGCATAGTATAGTTTAATCCTGATTATTTTCGTTATAACGTTTAGCGCGACAACTCTCGTCGTATATATACGAGTACTTAAACCTATCCCAATAGGTTACTAAGTATCCCACTTGTCTCTAAGGTTAATTCGGTAATCTAAAGTCCCTTTACAACTGTTCCTAACCTTAAGTTATTATTTATCCTAATTAAATCCAAGTTTCCATAATTTCAAACCGTAACACTCTCGTCGGACACTCGTAAGTTTATCATTTAATCCAAAACCAAACTAATATTTTTCCGGCCTCAAACATACCCCTACTGACATTCCTTAAAAACTAATATGTTTAATTAGTCCATACCAATAATTCTTAAAAGTCGGAATTGGTTAAACCTTATAAGGAAATTTTATCACAAATGCAGGGGAGTCGATCGATCTACTCAAGAATGTAGATCGATCGAACCAGTCGATCGATTGATTGTGAATATCGATCGATTGATCGACCAGTTACAACCCATAACTGTTAACATTTTTGGCCATCGTTTTATCTCCAAAATTCATTACATAATCCCATTCTCCAATGTAAATGTACTAGATGTTATCACAAACTAAACACATGATTTCTAACGTTCCAGAATCATCAAATCATCACGAAAATCACACACTAATTCAATTGTTCATCAAATTTTCATGGTTAAACCCCAGGATAACTTCTCAATCCAAGATAACCAATTACTCTGATTTTTAATCCATGATTCATAACATTTAGGATCTGATTCAATTCTCTAATCTTTCCAGAATTTATCTACAAGCAAATCCTACCCATATTCACAATTAAATTTTCCCAATTCATGAAATTATCAGTATTTCAAGTTAAATCTCCAATTCTTAACTACCATGGATAATATATTTGCTGAATTATAACAAGTTAAATCACTTACCTGGAACTAGAAGTTTTGATCCTTTGGGGAAGATGATATGGTGGTGTTGCTCTCTCTCCGGTCACAAATTCGACGGTGGTGGTGGTGTAAGATGGTTGTTTGGCCCTAGCAACCTTTGGAAACCCTTCCTTTCTCTCTACTTCTCCATCTCAAGTTTGTATCATCCAATATTCTAATGATTATAAGGCTTGGCTAATATATTTAACCTAAATTTCGTTGGTCACTTTTCACCAAATAATAAAATGACTAAAATACCCTCCCGGGTAGCCGGTTTGGCCTAAAATTGCCCCGATAGACTTTTCTGACTATCTCGATACTCCCGGACACAGTGGCGCACTCAAAATGATCATAAGAAATACATAAAAATAAATTACTATATAATCCACTAAATTGGTCCCGACACGACTGACACGTGCATCCCAACTTAATTTTCAAAACTGTCATATTTTCTACACGTGACAATTTTAATAATTTCATAATCATATATTACTATACTCATCAGTAATATTAGACATAAATATCATGATCAAATACTAACTCTAAACTCTCTAGTATTTAAATCCAGATTAATTACCAATTAATTCACATTTTTAATTCCCTTAATCCCTATTTAAAATCAATAAAAAACGGGGTATTACATACTTCCTCCCTAATAATGGAATTTTGTCCCGAAATTCAGAAATAAAGGTATTACCTGGTAAAAATAACTCAGGATAGTTGTCGCGCATCTCATTCTCGCACTCCTAGGTATACTCATCGACATTATGATGCCGCCACTGAACACGTACTAACGGTACTATCTTTGATCTCAATTTCCTCTCGCTACGATCGAGGATAGCAATTGGCCCCTACTCGTAGGAACTATCGGGCTGCAAATCAATCTCCTCCAAAGCAATGTGAGTATGGGCCAAGTCATCCCGAAGATATTTCCTCAGTGAAGAAATATGGAACACGTCATGAATCATTTGCAAATGATTCGGTAACCCAAGTCTATAAGCAACGGGTCCAATCTGCTCGATGATAGGGAATGGCCCTACATATGTCGACGCCAACTTCCCTTTCTTACCAAAATGCATTATCCCCTTCATAGGAGATACTCTCATCCACACCTGGTCTCCCACATTGAACTCCCAAAAGAACCTCTTGGCATCGACGTAGCTCTTCTGTCGATCCTGAGCAACCTGAATACGACTCCGAATCATCTCTATCCAGGCCGAAGTATACTAGATCACCTCTTGCCCAAGTAGCTTGTTATTCCCCACCTCTAATAAACACGTTGGAGAATGACAAGGTCTAACGTATAACGCCTCGAATAGAGCCATTCCAATCGTAAACTGGTTGGAGTTATTATAGGCAAACTCCACCAGTGGAAGATACTTCTCCCATCCTCCGCCAAAATCTAGGATACACATACGCAACATATCCTCTAACATCTAATTCATCTGCTCGATCTTCCCATCAGTCTGCGGGTGATAGACCGAACTCAATCGTAACTCCGTACCCATGGCCTCCTGGAAGCTCTCCCAAAATCTAGACAATAAAATCTTGTTCCGATCGGACATAATATCAAGAGGCACCCCGTAAAGTCTCACTATCTCTGGAATGAAGAACTGAGCGTATTGCTCCGCATTATAATCAGTCCGAACTGGAAGAAAATGAGCTACCTTGGTCAAACGATCCACAATCACCCATATCAAATTGTGACCTCACTGAGATGTAGGCAACCCTGTGATGGAATCCATGAAAATGCTCTACCATTTCCACATACGGATCTCTAACGGATGTAGGAGCCCTGGAGGTCTCTGGTGGTCCACTTTTACCAGCTGATAAGTGGCAGACTTTGAAACAAACTTGACAATATCTTTATTTATTCCACTCCACTAGTACTGTCGCCTCATATCCTGGTACATCTTATCCCCACCGGGATGTACCGCAAAACGTGAACCATACGACTTTGTCATCACCTCATGTCGCAAGCCCCCACCCTCAACCAATCTCCCATTTAAGCGCAACCTTACATATGAACCAACCATGTAAGACTCGTCCCCCTAAACTAGGAGCTGTACTATCCGATCTTGGCAGAATGGATCGGTTGCCTGGGCCTGTACCACCTTCGTAATAATCTGAGGCGTAACTGTCATAACAGACATGAATGATCGAGCCACTACATCTTGGTGTCCCAACTCCTTCCATATCGCTTTCCACACCTCGACCACCTCACCTACTGGACTACAGCTCAATGCGTCTGCTACCACGTTAGCCTTCCCCGGGTGATATTGGATATCGAATTGATAATCCTTCATAAATTCAAACCACCTGCGCTGATGCGTATTCAACTCCTTCTGGGTGAAGAGGTACTGTAGTGACTTGTGATCTGTGAATGAGCAAAATTTCCCCCCTAAGAGATAATGTCTCCATATCCTAAGTGCAAACACCACTGTTGCTAACTCTAAGTCGTGGGTGGGGTAATTCCTCTCATGAGGCTTAAGCTTTCAGGAAGCATAAGCTATAGCCTATTCCTCCTGCTAAAGCACACCCGGGTCCCTATAAGGACACATCAGTGTAGACTAAATACTCCATTCTCGACCTGGGCAGTGCCATCAGTGTAGACTAAATACTCCATTCCCGACCTGGGTAGTGCTAGAATAGGTGCAGAAGTCAACTTGTCCTTCAGCTCATCAAAGGCTAACTGACAGGCGTCATCCCAGATGAATGACGCCCATTTGCAATTCAGGTTTGTCAATGGACTCGCTATCTTCGAGAATCCCCGAATAAACCTCATGTAGTATCCTACTAGGCCCAAGAAACTACGTATCTCTGTTGGTGTCGTGGGATGCCCCCACTCCCTAACCGCTGACACTTTCCCCGAATCTACGGATATACCTTTGTCCGATACTATGTGCCCCCCAAAATGGACCTCCTTTAGACAAAACCCACACTTTTCATATTTGGCATACAACTCGTGCCGGCGCAGTGTCTGCAACACCTATTGCAAATGATCGACACGCTCCTCCTCAGTCTAAGAATATATCAGAATATCATCTATGAATACAATGACAAATTGATCAAGGAACTCTCTGAACACTCTGTTCATCAAGTCCATGAATACGGCTGGAGCGTTTGTTAGCCCAAATGGCATAACCCTGAACTCGTAGGATCCATATCTCGTCAAGAATACAGTCTTAGACACGTCCTGATCCCTGATACGCAACTGATGGTATCCGAATCTCAAGTCTATCTTCAAGAAGAAGGAAGCTCCTCGCAACTGATCGAATAAGTCATCGATTCGGGGCACCAAATACTTATTCCGTATTGTGACTTTATTTAGCTCTCGGTAATCAACACACAATCATAAGGATCCATCCCTTTTCTTTACAAACAGCACGGGAGCACCCTAAGGTGAGGTGCTCCTCCGAATGAACCCCTGTACCAACAGCTGCTCAATATGATCCCCTAACTCCCTCATCTCTGTCGGATCCATACGATAAGGTGCGTGGGCTATCGGCTGAGTGCCCGCCGCCAAATCTATGAGAAAATGTATCTCTCTACTAGGTGGCAATTTCGGTATCTCCTGGAATACATGAGCAAACTCCCGTACAACATGAATCGAATCAAGTGGGATTACTACCTTCTTCAAGGTCTCAACCTCTATGTAATACAAGTGAGTGGACAATCCTCCCTCAAGACGAGGCATCACCACCAGGAATATCTCCTGACCCGGTATAACAAATATAATACTCCTACTAAAGCAATCGATCATGGCCCTATACACGACAACCCAATTAATACCGATAATCGCATCATACTCATGCATATCTAAGACAAGCATATCTGCCAGTAATAACAATCTCCCAATCTCTATGCCTGCTCCTCGACATATAAAGAAAATCAGTGACCCATAGCCCAACGGTGAATCTACACTAGTAACCGTGCTCACTTTCGTGTCTAATAACCTCGTGGCGTATGCAAAACTAGTGACAATGAAATTATGTGATGCCCTCGTGTCGAACAAAATACGCCACAGAGTCCTCTGGATTGAAAACATACCCTTAATTTTTGATAGAGCCTGTGGAACTGCGGCCTGATGAACGTTGTAAACATGCCCATACTGTAACTTCCCCTGCTGAACTGGGACCACTGGTATGGCTGGCAAAGCTGGCATCTGTGCTGGTGGTGGGAGGGCGGCGGGAAATATCGGTCTTTGAGGCTCCTGTCGCGCACCTTGCTACTGCTGCTGTAGGGCCCTGCCCTTCTCAGGACAATCATGCCGTTTGTGTCCAATCTTGCCACATATGAAACACTTTCCACTAAAGTTTCCCCTTCTCTGTCCTTGCTGCCCTCGGCCCTGCTGGTCGTTACCTCTTCTCACTTGGCCCTGTTGGCCCTACTGTTCCTGATGGCCATGCTGACCCTGTTGGCCATGCTTATAACCTCCCTGACCGTGTTAAAAACCCTCTGATCTGCAATGCTTAGAATCCCCTTGTTGGGAATTCTAATCACCCTACCTCTGCTGGCCCTGAGCTGGCTGTTCCCCACTGGCACCACTGCCTCCTGCCCTGCCCTACTAGCTGGACTCCCATACTCGCTTTCTCCCTATCAGATGGAAGCGGTGGTCCTGGAAGTGAAGTAGTGTTGTATTAAGCACATCAGTATAGGTCTGAAATGAGAGGTTGCCCAGAAGATGCCGTCGAATCCTCCAGGTGTGGCCATCCGTGAACATTTGTATCTTCTTCTCCTCAGTAGATACCTCTGTTGGTACCAGATTAACCAGCCTGGTAAACTCTTCCTCCTACTCAGCTACGACCCTCCCCTCCTGGGTGTGGTTTAGTAGTTTCCACCTCATCTCAATCTAAATGACGGAAGGGAAATATTTGTAGTCGAAATGCACCCAAAAATCCTAAATAGTAAAGACATATCTCTCCTCAGCAGTGGTAATAGACTCCCACCATTGCAGCACTGCTCCAACTAGCTTAAACGTAACTAGTATTTGCCTCTATACATCTGTGTATTAATACATCCTCAAGTGCCTCTGGATGTCCTTCTTCCATTGGCTCACCACTACAACATCGGAGCTCCCTACAAACTCCGAAGGATGTGCCTTCTGAAAAGCATCTCTGACACGTTCCCAATAAGATGGGAATGCATGAACCTGAATTGGGGCCAATATCGGTGCCTGAAGTGGCGCCTGCTGCACTGCTATAAAAGCTTCATTTACCACTTGTGCTACTATAGCGACAAATTCAACGACGTTTATAGTACCCTAAACTAGTGCTGGTTGAGGCTCGGGTTGGGCACCCTTGGAAACTCGATGTGCACGTCGAGGAGGCATCTGAAATGAGAGAGAAGCTTTATAAGTCTACAGTTAATATCACAAAATAGTTGAAGACGTAAAATGCGCAATTAAAGAATACAATAGTCCTAAAACATAGGGCTCTATATCAAGGAACCCTACGTGGAAAGCATAATAAGCCGTACAGATCTTAAAGACTCTAGAACTTGATGATCTGATACCACCTGTGACACCTCATCTAATTAAATACCGGGTAGCTACTCCTTTATTAAATAAATACAGAATATCAAGTTGGTTCAGTCTTAGCATCACTGTCAAAAAATATTTAATTAGTTACTAGCCACCTAATATTTAAAAAATGAAATGCCAAATTTTATTAATTAAATTAAATTATGACTAAGTAATGAATAAACAACCAATCAACATACACATAAACAACCTCATATAAATAACCAATGTAATGAAATAAACTGAGTCTAGAGTAAACACTCCAGTAATAATTCCAAAGCAAAATATAATCCCAATACAGAGTCTGAATAAATAAAATCAACATCTGAAATAAATGAAAGTCTGAAATTGCTATCTCTGAATAAGAATGGGAAACATGCCCTAACTGATATGAATAACTCCGAAGGAAGCAAAGATAGATGTGGAAGCGTCTAATACCGAGATCCTGTAACTTCCATAACAACTACAGTACGTCAATATAATGGAAATCCTATGCTTGGCGTCCCTATGGCTGGGCACTTAAAAAGGTTTTACAAAAACAAAATAGATTTGTAAGAAAACGGGTCAGAGCCCGAGGTGAAAATATTTTAAAAACAGTAAGTGTTTAATTGGATTGAACAGTAAATCTTTTATACATGTTAGTCACGTGCTCTCACTTGAGATTCTCACCCCTCAACTATTGTGCACGCCTAACGTATGCCTTGAACCCATCCTAGTTATGCTACTAACTAACTAGTCTATATTAAATCTCATTATAAGGATTTATACATGGATCCTCCCGTATTACTCAATTAAGACGTACTTACAATTTAAATATTCATTATTTGAATCCATTATCTCATGTATTATTTAAGTTCCCACGTCATTAAGTCATTTAAATATCTTAGCCATTCTCATTTACTAAGCAACAATGAATAATCACAAGTATATATTTATATCACACTCAATGCATATATACACATATGTCACCCTTAGGCTAAGCTGTGGTGCATGCATACTCTACTACAGATCACATATATTGGAGGGGAACATAGTTAACATACCCATGGGTCATGCACATACCTACGCTCCCATGGTCAACTGACTTATCAACTCACACATAAGTCTTCACAGTCTTATGCTCTTGAGGTACCAAATCTAAATCCCCCCGAAGGCACACAAGATAAGATTGTCCTCTTCCTACAACCTCCCGTGATAGCAAGTATGGTAGGTATGTCATACACATAATAATCCATATATTAGGTAATCACACAACCTAAATAATCATCATTTTAATATAGGTATACTCCTATCCTATATTACAAGTCTCACACATAGTGTAGTTTAATCCCGATTATTTTTCGTAATAACGTTTAGCGACAACTCTCGTCGTATATATCCGAGTACTTAAACCTATCCCAAAAGGTTACTAAGTCTCCCACTTGTCTCTAAGGTTAATCCAGTAATCTAGAGTCCCTTTACAATTGTTACTAACCTTAAGTTATTATTTATCCTAATTAAATCCAAGTTTCCATAATTCCAACCGTAACACTCTCGTCGGACACTCATAAGTTTATCATTTAATCCCAAACCAAACTAATATTTTTTGGGCCTCAAACATACCCCTACTGACCTTCCCTAAGTCCCAATATGTTTAATTAGTCCATACCAATAATTCTTGAAAGTCG
Source organism: Sambucus nigra (assembly GCA_949130495.1). NCBI lineage: Eukaryota > Viridiplantae > Streptophyta > Magnoliopsida > Dipsacales > Adoxaceae > Sambucus > Sambucus nigra. Next base: position 812,203,874 of record OX422207.1, read on the forward strand.
GGATTTGTTAAACCTTAAAAGGAAATCTTATCACAAATGCAGGGGAGTCGATTGATCGACTCAAGAATGTTGATCAATCGAACCATTCGATCGATCGACTATGAATTTCGATCCACTATGAATTTCGATCGATCGATCGACCAGTTACAACCCAGAATTGTTAACGTTTTTGGCCATCGTTTTATATCCGAAATTTATCACATGATCCCATTCTGCAAAGTAATGGTACTAGATGTTATCACAACCTAAACACATGATTTCTAACATTCCAGAATTATCAAATCATCACGACAATTACACACTAATTCAATTGTTCATCAAGTTTTCATGGTTAAACCCTAGGATAACTTCTCAATTCAACATAGCCAATTACTCTGATTTTTAATTCGTGATTCATAACATTTAGGATCCGATTCAATTCTTTAATCTTTCCAAAATTTATCTACATGCAAATCCTACCCATATTCACGATTAAAGTCTCCCAATTCATGAAATTATCAGTATTTCAAGTTAAATCTACAATTCTTAACTACCATGGATAATATATTTGCTGAATCATAACAAGTTAAATCACTTGCCTGGAACTAAAAGTTCTGATCCTTTGGGGAGGATGATATGGTGGTGGTGCTCTCCCTCTGGTCACAAATTCGACGGTGGTGGTGGTGTAAGATGGTTGTTTAGCCCTAGCAACCTTTGAAAATCCTTCATTTCTCTCTACTTCTCCCTCTCAAGTTTTTAACTGCCAATAATCTAATGATTCTAAGGTTTGGCTAATATATTTAATCTAAATTTCGTAGGTCACTATTCACCAAATAGTAAAATGACTAAAATACCCTCGTGGGTAGCCGGTTTGGCCTAAAACTGCCCCAGGACCCAAACTAAACCCCCAGGTAGACTTTTCTGACTATCTCGATATGCCCAGACACATTGGCGCACTCAAATTGACCATAAGGAAGACATAAAAATAAATTACTTTATAATCCACTAAATTGGTCCTGACACGACTTACATGCGCGTCCCAACTTAATTTCCAAAACTATCATATTTTCTACATGTGACAATTTTAATAATTTTATAATCATATATTAATATACTCATTCAGTAATATTCAACATAAATATCATAATCAAGTACTAACTCTTATCTCGCTAGTATTTAAATTCGGATTAATTATCAATTAATTTACAGTTTTAATTCAATTAATCCCATAATTAAAATCAGTAAAAATACGGGGTATTATAAAAGGCTCACCGGGAGAGTAGTTGCTTTGAACATATTTGTGTCCTGAGAAACAAAAAGATGCTTACTATCCTTTAAGGTGCTTAAAATGTCCTTAGAATGGAATGAAGAATGTGAGAAACTTTTCAGGAGCTGAAGAAGTATTCGGGATCACCCCCGTCGCTCTCTCGACCAGTTTTGGGGGAGAAATTGTATTTGTACTTAGCTGTTTCTGAGTTGGCTGTAAGTTCTACTTTGATATGAGAAGATAATGGAGTTCAGAAGCCAATTTACTACACTAGCAAAGCCTTCCGAGGAGCAAAAATCAGATATCCTTGATTGGAGAAACTCGCTTTGGCGCTTATAGAGGCATCTAGACGTATGAAGCCTTATTTTCAATCGCATACTATAATGGTGTATAGTGGCATGCCTCTTCGACAAGCCTTTCATAAACCTGAGAAGTCTGGGAGATTGATGTACTAGGCGGTAGAACTAAGGGAGTATGACATTGTTTATAAGCCAAGGTCCTCATTCAAGGGCCAATCTGTGATAGATTTTATTACAGAGTTTACTTATCCGGAGGTTCAAGAGCAGCAAGGTTGTCAAGTAGAGCATACCCTAACAGGGGTGAGCTTAACCAAAGTTATCGCCAACCAATAACCTGAGAAAAACTCAGCATGGGAGAGCTCGAATGAAGTTGCTACCAACCTACCAGAATAATCAACCAGGATGCAGAATATGGCTCAAAGATATGATAAGACGAGAAATAAGGCATTCCACCATGGTACATTGTCAATACCCTTGATGGGATCTTTGTGTGCGATTAGAAGTGGAGAAGGTATTATACTCAATACCCGTGATGGGATTTATATTGAGTACGCACTTAGATTCCAGTTCCAGGCTTGAAATAATGAAGCGGAGTATGAAGCCCTAATAGTGGAATTAAATTTGGCTCATTCACTAAACGCTGAGCAAGTTGTGGCGCACAGTGATTCTCAATTGGTGGTCAACCAGATCCTAAGTTTGTATGGATCCAAAGGAGAATTGATGATAAGGTACCTCACCAAGGCACTGGAGTTGATAATAAAATTACCAATTATTCAGATGCGCAGAATTCCATGACTAGAGAATACCCGAGAAGATGAAATTTCTTGGCTCGCATCAACAACCATAATTGAACTCTAAAGAACAATCCCCATTGAAATATTGGCTATTAGGAGCATTGATGAAGATCTAATGGTTAATTTCATTACAGTAGACATGGGACCTTCCTGGATGGATCCCATCAAATTTTATATTGAGGAGGGAACTCTGCTAACAGATCTACTTGAGGCTAAAAATCTTAAGTAAAGGAGGTAAGGTATATGTTAGATAAAGGAGTTTTATAGAGGAGAGGATTAGCAGCTATTTTGCAGTGATGTGTCCACCTAGTGGAGGTTCAAGATTTGATAGAAGAAATTCACGATGTTTTTTTTGGAGCTCATGTGGTAGGAAGATCATTGTTACAATAAATGAATACGCAAGGATACTACTGGCCAACCATGAGGGTAGATTGTACAGATTTTGCAAAAAAGTGTGACAAGTGCCAAAAATTCTCTAACATTCGTAAAACTTCGCATGCTGTTTTGACTCCCATTGCTTCACCTTAGCCATTTGTTATTTGAGGAATAGACTTGGTCGGGCCATTACCGACCACCCGAGGAAAATTCAAGTACTTGGTTGTAGCTGTTGAATACTTCACCAAATGGGTTGAGGCGGAACCATTAGTGTCCCTATTGGTGGACATGCCTTATACGAAGGTATACCAGTTTATCTGGAAAAACATTATTTGTATATATGGTTTACCATATGCCTTCATCATCGATCATGGTACTCAGTTCGACAACGTGAGTTTACAACATATTGTGCCCAGTCCAAGATTAAAAAATTGCATTCTGCTCCAAGACATCCTCAGAGAAATGGGCAGACTGAGGTGACAAATAGGATTTTGCTCAATGGGTTGAAGAAAAGACTTAACGATGCAAAGGGGAAATGGATAAATGAATTGCACTCAATTTTATGGTCCTACCGAATAACTCCAAGAACTGCTACAGTGGAAACACCATACATGCTGGCATTTGGAACAGAAGCATTAATACCAGCAGAGATAGGTTTGCCAACTCATAGAGTATTGAACTTTGATTCACCGGTCAATAATTTAATTCGAAGACTAAACTTTAATATGCTGAAAGAGGTGCGAAAAGATGCAGCCTTGAGGAATGCTGCCTATCAACAACGAGCAGCGCGCTTTTACAACAAAAGGGTGAAGCCGACCAACTTAAATGATGGGGATTATGTACTTAAGAAAGTGATTCAGAAGACTAATAAGCTTGAAGCCAATTGGCACATGCCATATCGTTTCTCGATAGTTGTCCGACTAGGAACTTATAAAATTGAAACTCTGGAGGGGGAAGAATTCAAAAATCCTTCGAATGCCGAGCATCTTCAGAAGTACTATCAGTAATGTAGCGAGCAACTTCTTTTGTAATCAATTTGCTTCCATATTAATAAAAAGTTATTTTTTTCCATTTTGTCCATTTTGTCCATTTTTGTTTGAGTACTGGTGATATGCATTTCCATAAACACTTGGTCGGCAGGGATTCAATACTTGATCGGCAAAAACAAGACTTGATCGACAAAGAACAGAAACCCAAGTCAATACAATATTTTAAATCCTCAATATTTAGTCAAGAAAAATCAGGGATAAAACTCTGTATAAAAATCAACAAGTTCTATTCGAACTGAGAAAAATGGAGGAAGAATATTATAAAGATTTATAAATAGGAATGTAGACACATATTCCTCATACGCTTGGTCACCATGGGTAACTAATGCTAAACTTAAAAATTTAGGTGCATTAGTAGAACCTATGAAAATACCACAGGTAACTAGTACTAAACTTAGATTTAAATCTAGGTGTACTAGTAGAACCTATGGCCACATCAGTGGTAATTGGTACTAAATTTAAAAATCTAAGTGTATCAGTAGAACCTATGATAATCTCATTGGTAACTGGTATAAAATTTAGGCAAATGTCTAAGTGTATTAATACAACTAATGAAACAACAAAGTCATTCAGGCATCCCGAAATTAACAAGATAAGTTAAATAAACTGCATTTCATTAATATAAATGATGATTACATGCAAATAGTGTTTACAAATGAAATACAAGAATAAATTATTCTCAAGTTATTCTACTGGGTGCTTTTCTTGAGCCTTAGAGGAGCTCGGAATGAGTCCTATGCCTGTTGGAGGATCATCCAATGTGTATGGATAAGTGATGAAGTTAAAACTTTGAAGCATTCTCCTATTACTGTTGCTCGGAGTATACAATAGATGAGGAGGCTAAACTATTTCCATCTCATCGTGCATACTATAATCCCCTAAATACTTGGAGATCAAGCACTTGGGAATGGATTCTACAGGTATCCAACTAATATCTAGCTTGAAGAGGCATTTATCACAATCTAAGAATCTAGGGTCAACCCAGTACCATAGTTTGTTGTCCTGATCAACCTTCATAACTATTAGGCAATTAGTCCAGCCCCATTTATAGCCTTCACGCTGAGCTTGACTGAAATGATCGTCAAAATGACTAAGAGCCTCATTGTACCCTTCCATCCAGACTTCCCTAAGTTACTTATGAAACGAAAAGTTAACCTCTCAACTTGGTATTGCATCTTCTTCAACACTCCATCCTTAGTTTTCATTTGAGAAGACTGGTTTGAAAGTTGATCATCTTGAGTCTTGATCTTCTGAGACATTTTAGCTATGGATAAGTTTTTAGCTTTTATCTGAGCAGCTTGATTGGAAAGAGTTTGTTGAGTTCTAGCTTCATCAGTTGTAGGTCGACTGGATCTTGGTCGGGAAGTAGAGGAAATTTGTATTTCTTCAAGGTCTTCAGCTCTTCTCTCAAGTGGGCATTTTCAGTCTTCGAAAAGGAAGCTCCTTCATCGGGCCCAATAATTGAAGAACCTTTCTGGGATCCTAATTCATCCCTCAGTTTATTATCTTGCTCCTCCAATAGTTTGGCAATTTCTCTTACCTCATCAACCTGACACTTCAACAAAAATTCTTTCTTCCTAAAAGTGGAAACATATTTCTCTAACTTCTCATCAAAGCTCTAAGCTTCACTTAAATCTTTGTACTGGGCTTCATAGTCAATATGTAGCAGAGCTTTAACTTCGTTATGATCCTCTTGAAGTTCTTCAATCATTTCATAGCAAGACACATTATTAAACACAACCCGATCAAGATGAAACTTGATATAAATATATGCATCATTGGCTTGATCAGAAGCATCTACGCCGAGAAAGTTTGACAAGTCCTCATCGGTCAAAGTCATATAAACATATGTAAATAAAATGTTGCAGCGGTTGAGTAACTCAGAGTCATTGGAAGAGAGATGTTCCATCTTGGCCATGAACTAGAAAAATGAAGTAGCATTCAATCAAAAACATAAAAAGGAAATGTAACAAACAATTAAGAAATGACAAACAGTATGAAGAAAAATTCCTTTTATTGATATGAAGGGAAATTACAAGTACAACAGAAAAGAAATAAAAGAAAGACGAAAAGACAAAATGCCAAATAAGTTTATACCTTCTTCTGATATGTCTCAACATTGGGGTTTCTACCCTGGTCAGTAGACGGGGCAACTTGATCAACTTGGGGCTTATCTTATTTGGCTGGGGGGATGAATGACTTGACAACATTTTTGCCTTGGTTGGTTAAAAACTCAACCATCAGAGAAGACTCCCCAGAACCAATATCGTCTTCAACTTCATCATCCTGTGACTATGCAGTTAGTTCCAATGAGTTACATTGGCCCCGTGTGAGTTGTTCCTGCCTCTAACGGAGCCGTTTGGGGGTTGTTTTGAGTTTTTCCCTCTAGCGGAATATTTTTAAGCCTAAATCTAGTTATTTATAAATTTTAGTCATATTCTCAAATTCGGCTTTCCGTGACTACGCAATCAGTTTCTACGAGTTACATTTGTCTCGTGTAAGATGTTCATGCCTCTAACGGGGCAGTTTGGGGGTTGTTTTGAATTTTTGCCCCCTAGCAGCGTGTTTTTAAGCCTGTCTAGTTATTTTTAAATTTTATGTCGTATTCTCAAACCGTGCATCCCATGACTACGGGGTCAGTTAATATGAGTTACAGTAGTCCTGTGCGAGGTGGTCGTGCCCTAAACGAGGCCGTTTGGGGGCTATTTTAGGTTTTTCCCTCTAACGGCATATTTTTAAGTCTAAGTCTAGATATTTGAAGATTTCAATCATATTCTCACATAGGGCATCCCGTGACTACGCGGTCAGCTCCTACAAGTTACATTGGTCCCTACAAGGTATATGTGTCTCTTACGGGGCCATTTGGGGGTTGTTTTGGATTTTCTTCCACTAGCCACATGTTTTTAAGCCCTAGTTGAGTTATTTACAAATTTTAGTCATATTCTCAAATCGAGCGTCTCGTGACTATGCGGTCAGTTTCTATAAGTTATATTTGTCACGTGTGAGGTGTTCATTCCTCACACGAGGCCGTTTGGTGGATATTTTTGGTTTTTCCCCTTTAACGGTATATTTTTAAGCCTAAATCTAGTTATTTGTAAATTTTAGTCATATTCTCATACCGAGCATCCCATGATTACGTGATCAGTTCGTACGAGTTACATTATCCCGAATGAGGTGTTCGTGCCTCTAAAGCGATCGTTTGGGCCTGTTTTGGGTTTTTGCCCTATAACAGTATGTTTTTAAGCCTAAGTCTAGCTATTTCTAAATTTTATGACAAATTCTCAAATCGAGCGTCTCGTGACAATACGGTCAATTTTAGCGAGTTACAATGGTACCGTGCGAGGTGTCCGTGCCCATAACTGGTCCGTTTTAGATTTATTTCCCTTTAACGGCATATTTTTAAGCCTAAGTCTATATATTTGCAAATTATAGTCATATTCTCAAATCGAGAATCCTGTGACTACGCGGCCAGTTCCTACGAGTTACATCGGTCATGTGCGAGGTTTTCGTGCCTCTTAAGCGACCGTTTGGAGGCCTTTTTGTTTTTCCACCCTCTAGCGGCATGTTTGTAAGCCTAAGTATAAATATTTAAAAATTATCATCATATTCTCAAATCGAAAGTCCCATGACTGAGCGGTTAGTTTCTACGAGTTACATTTATCCCATTCGAGGTGTTCGTGCCTCTAACAAGGCAGTTTGGAGGTTATTTCGGGTTCCCCACTAGTGGCATGTTTTGACGACCAAGTCTAATTATTTGCAAATTTTAGTCATTTTCTCAAACCCGGCATCCCGTGACTACATTAACAGTTCCTACGAGTTATATTGATCCCATGGGAGGTGTTGTTGCCTCTTAAGGGGTTGTTTGGGGCTTGTTTAGGATTTACGCCCTTTAGCGGCATGTTTTTAAGCCAAACTCTATATATTTGAAAATTTTAGTCATATTCTCAAATCGGGCATCCCGTGACTATGCGATTAGTCTCTAAGAGTTACAATTATCCCTTGGTAGGTGTTCATGCCTTTTACGGAGCCGTTTGGGGGCTGTTTTAGATTTTTGCCCTATAGCGGTATGTTTTTAAGCCTAAATATAGTTATTTGGAAATTTTAGTCATATTTTCAAACTAGATATCTGATTAATACGCGATCAGTTCTAACAAGTTACATTAGTCTCGTGCGAGGTGGTCATGCCCCTTACCAGGTTGTTTATGGGTTGTTTTTGATTTTCCCCTCTAGCGGCATGTTTTTTATGATTAAGTATAGTTCTTTTTAAATTTTAGTCATATTCTCAAATCGGGCGTCCAATGACTATGCAGTCAGTTCCTATCAGTTACATTTCTCCCGTACGAGGTGTTCGTACCTCTTACGGGGCCGTTTGGGGGCTGTTTTGGGTTTTCGGCCTCAAACGACATGTTTTTAAACCCGACTCTAGATATTTTTAAATTTTAGTCATATTCACAATTCGGGCATCCCCCGAGTATGCGATCAGTTCCAACGAGTTACATTTGTCCCGTGCGATGTGTTCATCCTCTTATGGGGCCGTTTGGTGGTTGTTTTGAGTTTTCTACCTCTATTGGCATGTTTTTAAGCCTAAGTCTAGTTATTTGCAAATTTTAGTCGTATTCTAAAATCGATCATCCACTGACTACGTGGTCAGTTTCTACGAGTTACATTAGTTCCGTACGAGGCGGTCACGCCCCTTACGGGGCCGTTTCGAGGTTATTTTGAGTTTTTCCATTTAACGACATATTTTTAAGACTGTCTTTATTTTTAAATTTTTTTGAGATATTCTCTAACTGAGCATCCCGTGAGTACGCGATCAATTCCTACGAGTTACATTTATCCCGCTCGAGGTGTTCATGCCTTTTATGGGCTGTATTGGGGTTTTTTCTCCTCTAGGTGCATGGTTTTAAGCCTAGGTTTAGTTATTTAAAATTTTAGTTATATTCTCAAACCAGGCTTTCGGTGACTATGTGACCAGTTCCTATGAGTTACATTGGTCCCGTGTGAGGTGTCCGTTCTCCTTACGGGGTCATTTGGGGGTTGTTTTGAGTTTTTTCCTCTAGCGGCATTTTTTAAGCCTAAGTATAGTTATTTGTAAATTTTAGTCACACTCTCAAATCGAGTGTCCCGTGCCTATGTGACCCATTCTTATGAGATGCATTGGTCCCGTATGAGGTGTTCGTGCCTTTTGTGGGGCCATTTGAGGGTTGTTTTAGGTTTGGCCCCTCTAGGGGCACGTTTTTTAGCCTAAGTCTAATTATTTGCAAATATTAATCATATTGTCAAACTGGCCATCCCGTTACTACGCTGTGAGCTCCTATGAGTTATATTGACCTAGTACGATGTGCTCGTGCCTTTTATGGAGCCGTTTAGAGGATGTTTTGGGTTTTCTCCCTCTATCGGCATGTTTTTGTAATCCTAAATAAACATTAATAATTCAAACTAAACATTCATAAATCAAAATAAATATTCATAAATAAAACTAAAGAGCCAATATAGTGTTAATATCATAATAGGATATAACTGGAATTTGTCCAATTGTTGTAACAGTCATTTTAGACGATGATCACTGGATAAATCAGTTTCACTCGATCAATCAATTTCACCTGATCGATCGATTTCTCTAGCGCTTTAAAAAATAAATAAACCCCATGTCCGGTGGCAACACCTCTGTTCGACGTTCATTTTACCATCATATGTCTGACTTTCTCTTATCAACCCTACACGATATGTCCGACTTTGGGTTTGAAATCTACCCTACATGATCTGGGTTTGCAATAAACCCTGCACGATCTGGGTTTGCAATTTTCCCCACACGATTTGGATTTCTTTGGGTTTCTAATCTACCCTACATCTCTGAAATCTGTTCATTCAAGTTTTTGATGCAAACAGAACTGAAAAAGGACTGAATTCTACTATTCCAACATATATGTTAATTAACGAAACCCCTTTTGATCGTCAGTTGGAGGGTCTGATCTAATCTATTTCATCAAATTCAAATTTAAAGATTCAATAGATTTCATCAAACCCTTTTGGTTAGGTCGAAGCAATTGATGTTGCAATTGGAAATCAAATCATCGGGGTTTTGGGTTGGCTGAGGTTGTGATTGGAAATAAAATCTCTAGGTTTTGGACTGGTCACCAGAGAACCCATTTAAACAGACCCAAAAGTGGCACAAACAATTTCCCCCAAGATCTGTTTTACAAGCAGGGTTTCGATTTCAAGTTCGGATTCAAGATTGGGTTACACAACAGTGGCCGGGGTTACGCAACAGTTTTGTTGACCAAAGAGTTTCCCCAAAAAGTTTAACAAGGATGTGATCGACCAAAGAGTTTCCCCATCTCTTTCAAGTAAATGTGTGAGAGTAAAACTGCAAGACGACTCATTGCCGTGAGATTTGCACTACCCAGGTGTGTTGTTTTCATTATTTACTATTCTAGATATTTCCATTATTTTTATTCATCTAACTTGGACGTACTTTAGTTAATTTTTTTTATATTTAGATATGTTTTATTTGTGCTTTATGTCATTGTTGGTATTATTTATTGCTGGTACATATATTGTACTCTTGGTTTAGTTGTTAGCACATTTATTTTGCATCTTTATCTATAAGAGTATTTAATTAATTAAATACTTACTTACTTAAATTTTTTTGGATCTACCATTGCCGTGCCCAAGTTCGGATGTGAAACGAGGTGGGTTAGTGTGAGGTTGACAGTCGACTGTAAAATCTATGTCAAATCTTGTGATGGATTCTCTAATTAAAAGAAGAAACGTAAATAAAAATAACATACATAAATCAGAGTTGGTACGTGGAATTTAGGCACACTTACTGGCACGTGTAAAGAACTTATGGATACTTTAAAACAGAGGAAAATCAACATAGCATGCCCGCAAGAAACTAAATGGAAGGGGGAAAAGGCTAGAGAGATAAGAGAAGGTTATAAATTATTTTACTCGAGAGGGATAGATAATCGTAGAAATGGGGTGGTTAAAGTTGTGAATGTTAAGCGATGGGGAGATAGATTAATGAGTATTAAGATTGTCTTAGATAAAACGATATTGAATATTATAAGTGCTTACGTGCCCCAAGGAGCTTTAGATGAAAATGCAAAGAAATCATTTTGGGAATTATTGGATGAAGTATTACAACATAGTCCTACGCATGAAATATTTTTTGGGGAGGTGAGTTAACTGGACATGTAGGAGTAGAAAGAGATGGTTATCTAAGGATACATGTAGGTTATTGTTTTGGAAGGAGAAATAAATAAGGGGAAACTATCTTAGAATTTGCTAAGTCATATAATCTAGCATTAACAAACACGTTTTTAAAAAAAGGGAAGAACATTTAATAATATTTAAAAGCGGAGAGAATAAAACTCAAATAGACTATTGCTTACTTATAAGAATAGACTTGTACACATGCAATGATTGTAAGGTTATACCAGGTGAGTGCTTAACAAATAATCACCGTTTATTAGTAATAGATTTTAGCAATTAAAGGATTTAAGTATCGAAAAGAGAAAATAGGTTATCAAAATATAAAATGGAAGGATTTAAAAGGATGCAAAGAGATTGATTATAGACAGAAGTTCATGTTAAACATGAAGTGAAATTTGAATGACAATGTAAACAACATTTGGTCAAAAACAAAGAATGATATCGAAAAAATAGGTAAGCAAGTTTTAGGTGAGACTAAAGGAAAAATATTCATAAAAAAGAGACTTGGTGGTGGAATGAGGAAGTGCAAAAGATAATACAAAAGAGACGAGTAAGTTTTAAAGAGTGACAAAAGAGAAAACTCATAAGAAGTTAAAAAGTGAAGTAAAAAATATTATTAGAAATGCGCAACAAAATGCACTAAATAATCTTCATAATAAATTAGGTACCAAGAAAGGTGAAAAGGAAATATATAAATTAACAAAGAATAGAGATTGATTGACAAGGGATATGTGTCCATTTAAGTGTATTAAAGATGTAAATCAAAATATATTAATTAATGATAAAGAAATTATAGATAGATGGGAAGAGTATTTTTAGGGATTATTGAATGAAGAATATCCGAAAAAGATGTCGAGAACATTGAACAAAATATAGGAATGGTATGTTCGATTACTGAAAAAGAAATAGATATATCAATAATGAAAATGGGAAAAAATAAAACGGTTGGCCCAGATAAAATATCCATAGATGTGTGGAGAACCCTTGGAAGTCTAGGGGTAGAATGGTTAGCAGGTTCGTTTAATAAATTTTAAAAGACGGAAACATGGCAGATGAATGGAGGAAAAGCACCATAATACCGTTATATAAAAATAAAGGGGATATACAAAACTGCGATAATTATAGAGGAATCAAATTGATGAGTCACACTATGAAATTATGGGAAAAAGTTATAGAACAAAGATTAAAAAATAAGTCAACTATCTCGAAAAATTAATTTTGGATTTATGCTAGGGAGATCCACCACGAAAGCTATGTACTTATTAAGACTGTTAATAGAGAAATATAGAAATAAGAATAAAAACTCATATATGGTCTTTATAGATTTAGAAAAAGCTTATGATAGAGTATCTAAGGATATAATTTAGTGGGCTTTAAGGAGGAAAAGAATCCCTATGAGTTATATTAAAGTTATTGAAGATATGTATGATAACACAAAGACTAGAGTAAGGACTATATGTGGAGAAATTAATGACTTTGCGATTAAAGAGGGTTTACATCAAGGATCAGCCTTAAGTCCTTATTTATTTGCCGTAGTTTTAGATGAGATTATTAAGGACATTCAAGAAGATGTACCATAGTGTATGTTATTTGTGGATGATATAGTTTTAATAGACACTTCAAAGGAAAGCTTAGTGATGAGAGTAGATACTTGGAGAAAAGCCTTAGAGTCCAAGGGACTAAAAATCAGTAGAAGTAAAACGTAATTTATGGAATGTAAATTTAATAATGTGGCGTCAAGTAATATAATGTTAAAGACTGAAGAAAAAGTGATAAACCAAACTAATAAATTTCATTATTTAGGTTTCTATGAGTGGAAAATAGGATTATTTCACAGTTGCAATGGAAGACATTCCTTTGGTGTGCCGATCTGTCGTTCGGTTATGACCGTCACTTTTTCTTCTTTCTCTAGGACTATTACTAAGGCAGATCATCCAACTTCGGCCTTTGCTTCTTATTCATCTTTATAATTTTCTAAATCTTCACCCTCTTCTTTTCAGTCATTGATTCGTATCGAACCCTGCACATTATTACCCTCGAACTTAGGCATTTTAGCCCCCTCAGGTACCGTAATTGCTATAATTATGCTCGATAACAAAACAACCTCTGTTTTATGTGTTAACATATTATTTGAGGTACTATTGAGCTTTTATAGGTGTTACGATGCTTAGTATGAAGTTTGAGCACGTTCTGGTTAAGTTCCGTCACGATTCGCACGTTCGGGAGCATTTCGATAATTTTACACTTCGGAATTTTTGCCCGAAGTCTTCACGAAAGTTGTAGCCCTCGGGCCAAGCTTCGCGTGACCGTGAACGGTGCACAAATCGGAGTTCGAATGAAATAAACACGGACCTTTAATCGGAAAGAATTATAAGAGATTCATTAACAATTTATATAATTCCCCTTATGTCCCTTTTCTTCTTTATTAACAATTTCATAAATGACATTCATGTCCCTAACACGATTTTGGCAGCAAACTTCATTGGCGATTTTGGTCCAAGCTCGGGTTTTGGGTTCGTCCCAAATTGAGGACTTTGGTCCTAAATTGGAGCGTGATTATTGACCACACGCGCAAATGGGTCTCTATGACCATTTTTGGAGCTTTGGTTTCATGGCTTTGGCCAACAATGGAGGGTTTTGTCTTTTTCATGGAGGTTTTGTTTTTTTGGCCTTTCACGCTTTGGTTTAGGCTTATACTCCACAATAAGTAGCTAGTTTTGGTGTTGGTATCGGTTTTGGAGCTTTTGGTTTTGGTCCTTGGCATTTCAGTTGCAGGTCTCGGCCATCTTTGGGATGTGGCTATTGGTCTCAATTTTTTGAAACCACAGCATCCATGGAGCTCGGTCTTTGCATGTTGAAACAGCGATGTGGGCAGCCTTGGGCGCGACCGGTCGACCAGCTTCTGCCACGCGGTCGACCGGATTTTGGATTTTTGCCCTGTGGCCTTGGCAGTGTGCTTTGCTCTTCTCCGTTGGTCGACCGACCGGTCCCCTGCTTTTATACGAGACCTGTTACTTGCTTCCCTATTTTTTTTCTTTTCTTTTGTTAGTTAATTTGGAGACTTAAACCCTTTTTCATTTCTTTTTTTCTTTTTCTTTTCTTTCCTTTCCAACTTATTATAAATACACCCTTTGGTGTATTTTTGTAGGGAATTAGATTTTAGTTGATTTTCTCTTATTTTAGACCTAGGTAAAGGAACTCTTTGGGGATTGTTGTGGATATCACCCCTCTCCTCCATTTGTGTTGTGGTTTGACTCCCATTAATGTAAGTGGATATTATTCTTGCATTGTTCCATTTATTTTCCTTGCATATTTAATTTCCATGCCTAGTTAATTAGTGTAATTTATTTATTTCTTGTTTTAATTATTAATTAGTTGTTTAATTTATTTTAATCATATTGTGTGAGTAGTTAAATAAGGCTTGGGTCGTGTGTTCGCCATTGATGAGCGTCGAGCTCCGACAATTAGGTTTCGTGTAAAATTATATTTAATTGAAACCTCGCGAATTAAAATGGGATTATTATGCGTTTAATTTTCATTGTCACGCAACGTTATTATTTAAAGTAATAGTCCGATTTTAATCCGCGTTTGACCATTTTTTATTAAATATTTAGTCTCGCATCGTTGGCTTAAATTCTTTCATGTGTGATGTTAATGATTAATTAAAAATGCTCGATTAAACGTTTTCGAACCAAAATTCTAATTCCGCGTGTTTAGCCCATGGCGGGTACGTGATCCCGACCCTCGTTTTATTAATTATTGTTTAGACTTAACTTCTTATTTTTCCCTTTTATTTTAAACAACCCATCACCTTTTACAATTTTATTCCTAAAATAATAAACCGATAAAAAATCTATCGAACACTCCCTGTGGATTTGATACCCGACTTACCGCTATACTGTATCGCAAGTGCAGTCGTAATTTACGTTTTTGTATTAATGCGATGAAACGAATTCAATGATTAGCGTGCTGACAACGCGCTACCTTTCACGCGCTTAATCAGTCATCTTCATCATTAGACTCGGATGTTACCTCTTCTCAAATAGAGCCCAATGCTCAAGAAGTAATAGACCTTGATGAATACGATAAGAAGTTAGAGAATACTTCTTTCGATTAACTTGCCACTAGGTTTGCCCCTCTGAATAATGATCTTGGAGAGAAGTTTGTAGGTGACGATGAGGTTTATACAATTGACTTTTCACGATCCTACCTTTATAAAATTACAATTAACATGATAAAAGGTAATAGGCTTAAATATTTCTACGTCATAAAATCTTCCATTACTGTGAGAACTCCATAGGACGATGAGAGAGCATACGACCTAAATAATGCCTCAGAGATTACCTTGTACGATGCTAGGTTTTGATTAAGGTTTTGGCTTCCTTATTATACTTGCATACGATATATACTTTCAAATCTTGGGGTTGCACCCACCCATTTATATCTAAACTCCTGGAGGATCATACTCGACTCTATCATAGCCTAGAGATCAGTTTATGATGAGAATATCACTAGGTAGATATTTCAAGGTGTTTATACCGTTGTATCTACAAAGCACTTCCTAAGATAATATGACCTGAGCCCTTATAATTCAAAACATAAATTGGTGAAGGTTTCCCAAACTTTTAACCACCACTGGAAGACCAACTTCTTTTATGTAAGTGGAGACTGGAAGTTTCTAAAAGGAGAGCCACAAAAAGGAGTTATGAGGGATCCTCGTGATGGAAAAAAAGGCTCATCTGGGGAGTATTTATTTACCCCTTTGATATATTCTCTTCCTCGTAGCATTTTTACCCTTTATTGTTGATGCTTACATTTATTTTTCTTTTCTTTTGCTTTGCAGATAGAGTTACTCTAGATTTGAGCGCTCTTGATTAGCAACTGGTAGATGATGTTGTCAATTTCGACATTAAGACCCGATGATGAGTTGTCTCATTTGGAAAAAAATTTGGAATTTAGGATTATCTTTAACCCTCATTCCCTTAAACAACTTTGTAAATTTCATATTTTGTAACTTGTTTATGTTTCGACCCAATAGCATATTGTCTAAATATAATCTATATTTGATGCAGACATGCCTTCTGACCTTAGTAAGAAAGAGTGGGATATGTTGATTCCCAAACTCATACGCGACGACTAAGGCTGATGGGAGGCTTAGCGAGCCTATTAAAAAAATTAAGAGGAAGGGCAAGGGACTAGCTGGTAGCAATCCTTCCAACAAGCAAAGGAAGGAGATTGTTCCTTCGAAAAGGAGTAAGGCCACTATGAGTCCAACTAGGCCAATGATGTAGCATAAACTCATTTATTCTAGGGAAATATATCAAGCTCTCCAAGAGGACCCCAAGACCACCCTTTATGAAAATTCTGTTAGGGCTCGTGACTTTTTGGTCGATAACCCGCATGACTGTGATAAGTTTTTTTTTCTAACATTGAGAGGGGTGAAGAGATGGATTTATCAATCAACAAAATTTTCCAGGTTTGTGCTTTTATTGATTCTTTCATTTTTGTTAAAGTCTTTCTAGGCTATTAACATCTTCATACCTTTTCCAACTGTAGGGTCTGATGCTGATGGTAGACTTCCAATAATGGACCAAGAAGAAAAATGATGCCTTGGTGGATGCCAAGGACAATAAGAAGGTCTTGAATCACTACAAGGGCAAGTACGAGGCCCTTAAGGCAATAGTAAGTCTGAGTTGGATGCCTACAATAAAGAAAAGATGACATAGACCACAACTATGACCAAGGAGGGGGATGATGATAGTCTTCCACTTTAGATAATCGAGTTTGAATTTAAAAAGAAGGTGGTTGGAGTCGTTTCCTCTACAGTATAGAAGGCTAAGAAAGATGCCTTTACTGAGTATCATTCCTCCACCAAATTCCAAGATCTTGGCTTTTACTACATATGATGAGGTTATAATGAGATGAAGGTGAGAACAAGTCGAAACTTACCTGATGTAGAAAAAGATTTAGACACTTGGAAAATCGATGATGCTGAGGGGAAAGATATCTCTGTAGAGTTCGATGCCCAATAGGATGCTCAAGCTACAACTGGGGCCGATGCTAACATCATAGACGACAACCCTTTATATGTTGATAGCATTCCTGAGGGAGACGACACTAAACCTTCCGATCCCCCTATCAATGTTGGCACCCCTAAGGATTATGCCTCTTAGGCTTATTTTCTTTTAAACATTGTCTCAAACCTACGCGTGCTTTTCTTATTTTTTGTGAACATTTCTCCTATCCGAGGGGGATGACATTTAACGCCTTGGAATTTTTATTGCAATGCCATGTTTTTGCTATTCCATATTTATTTTCGTGATGCATGGTAATGCCTTACTTGAGTATTATAATTAATCATATTGTTTAACAGGTTTCTCAGTTAATATCCCCCTTATGCTTAACTTTATTACTTAAGTTTTCTTTATGTCGGAGGCCAAACCTTGGCATGCCGAGGGTGACCTTGGCTTAAATGCATTAGCTAACTTATCTTCGAATAGTGTCCCATCTCGTAGGTAGACTATAATTGGATCCATCCATGAAGGTCTGAGGTTCATATTGAATATTTCTATCTTTGGGTTTTCTCTTTCAATGCTTTGCTCTGCCAAGATTTCTATTAGTATAACCCTTCTGAACTCAATTCTAATAGCTGAAGCTAATATGTCAAACGCATTTGCTATGGCATTCTCTATCCTTGGAATTCTTTACATGTTTACCTTTAGAATTCGAGATATGAGTGCCTTCACTTTTGCTAAGTACTTGGCCATTTTCTCATCTTTGGCTTCATATTCTCTTGATATATGACTCACTGCTAACTGTGAGTCACTACGACCCTCGATTTGCTTTACTCCAATTAACAAAGTAATATTGAATCATGCCCTCAAAGCTTCGTACTCTACCTCATTGTTAGAGGCCTAGAAGTTGAAACGAAGAGCGTATTCAATGTCTATTTCATCAAGGGCTAATAGCATTATTTAGACTTTTTAGTTTCCATAACTAATTTTTAGACTTTGAAAGCTGAATGCAAATTCACCACTAAATGTACCAAAGTCAAAGAATAATTATAATTAACCATCAATTATTTACATTCAGGGGCAAAAGGCATACGAGTCTAGAAAAAATATTATGCAGGAGGTATCAAAGTCTAAATATGACAATTAGCGAGGTACCGCATTTAAAAGCGCAAAATTAAAAATATTAGAATATATAAATAAACATTCTTTGTCTCTCATCCGCACAAATGAGTATTATCATGATAACGTTTGACAATCCATGATAGTTTAAGTGCTATATTATTTCTTGTCGACGTGTATAGTTATAAATATATGAGCACATCACTAATGAAATTTTAATATATATGTGGATTAATTTTAATTCTGGCTATAATGATAATTAAATATTGTCTTCTAGTTATAAATTTATATGAATGTTCCAAATATCCTTATTTTGGTTGGGGTACGAAGCTCCAAGTTTTCAAAGGGAAAAAATGCAAAATTAACTCTGCAATTTTGGATGATTTTCAATTTTGGACCAAATGTTTCAAAAGTTGCAATGTTAATCCCGAAGTTTAAAAACTTCTTCAATTAAACTTTCCATTACAAAAATTAACGGATGTGCTGATTAGGGAGCCTAGGTGTCAATTTATATTTTAATAAATTGTGAATGTAAGATTTCTTGATCCGTTAATGAAATATTATAACTTATCCTGGATAAAAATTTATATTTTGAATATGTATAGTTATAAACCTCTATTTATATTTGTAAGTTATACTTAATTATTGATTGTTATTTCTAAGGATAGTCAGATACTTAACATGGTTAGCCAACATCGTGCCTGTTCCAAAGGCAAGGGGAAAGTGAGGATGATCGTAGACTATAAGGAATTGAATAAGGCCAATACCAAAGATGACTACCCTCTGCTAAATATCGACACGATCATCAATAACACCGCCGATCACGCCTTGCAATCCTTTGTGAATGGTTTTGCAGGTTATAATCAGATTGAGATGCACGCAAACGATTAAGAAAAAATGACATTCACGACCCCTTGGGGAAGAATCTATTATACAATCATATCGTTTGGCCTGAAAACGCTGGTGCTACTTACCAATGAGGATCCACCACTTTAATGCATGATATGATTCACAAAGAAGTTGAGGTATACGTGGATAAAATGATCATTAAGTCCAAGATAGTTTTATGCCTAGACAAAAAACAACAATTGCTCAACCACAAAAACCACCTCATTTCCATTATTCGTAAAAAATTCCACACCACCATTGACTAACGCGATCACATGACTGTTTTAAATTTCAATGAACTATTCCCCCCCATTAGGTTTAAAAGAAGAAGGCTTACAATTTTGATGAATACATCATATGTTCCATCTTAATCAATGTTATACAAATAATAATGTTTAGATTATAATATTTTTAAAAACAATTTATAAAAAAGATAATTTTTATAAATTGTGAACTAAACAATTAGATCAAATATTATAATTTAGCATATAACCAATAAATGATGCTATTTTAAAGAAAATTGTTATCTTATGTGTCGATTTATATTATAATAAATTGTGAATGTCAAAAACTTGTCGTTAGGGTTTTTGTGAATGTAGGATTATTGGTTGACGATGTTCACGTTTAGTTACAGGGTTTGGTATTTAGGATTTCAAACGCTTCAAGAATTTTACATCCACTGGGTACTCTCTCTCTCTCTCTCCAATAAGGATCCTTACTTAAGGGCAGTTTACGGGATTATTTTTTAAAAATAGTAAACAAAAATTAAGTTAATTTTTTTATATGACATTTAAAAATTTCAGGGACCCCCCCCCCCCCCCCCCCCCCCTCCCTCCCAAAGAAAAAACAAATCACCTCAAAATAAGTTTTTTGTTTTCATTATTTTAACAAAATGGGTGAAAATATGTTGGTTTTAAACAATTCTAAACTAACATAGTTTGATTGGTTGGTTTAAAATAGCAAAAAAATCATTTTGAGTTGAGTTTTTTTTGGGAGTTTTTCTGAAATGTTTAAACACCATATAAAAAAGATTAATTACACCAATCCCTAAACTTTATCCTCCACCTTTCACTTTACCATATGAACTTTTATTTTACAAACTTACCCTTAACTTTCAAAACGGCTTTAACTCCTATCGTTAACATCGTTAACTTTTTGGACGAAAAAGTGATCATGTGTCGTGCACACCAGATATTTTTGTGAATAAGTTAAGGATATTAGGGTTAAACCCAAAAAACCTATAGGGATCTTAAGTGCTTAGTCCCATTTTTAAGATTTATTTGTATCCACTCCCACATCTTTATTTTTTTAGTTGTTGGCCTTATTGCAACCGCTATGGGATAATTGTCATTCTTGGTAAAAACAAACCATTTTGGATTTGAAAAAGGCTGTTTTTCAAGGGATATTGATAGAAGTGGTGGATTTTTGGCAGGTTTTTGACCGAGAATGTTGATTGCCGGTTGATTTTGACATAGGTGATGAGTTTTTGACAGAGAAAGTGGTTTCCAGTTGGTTTTTAAGGTGGATTTTTCGTGGGTTTTAACAAAAATCTGATGGTGGGGGTTTCGGGTCTTGACACAAAGGTAGCGGATCTTGATTGATTTTGATTTTGGGTTGAGATATGGGATTTGGTGGGTTCACGGTGGATCTCTCGTGAAAAAAATATTTTTTTAAATTTTTTTGGCGTTGAAATAATTTTTTTAATTTTAAAAGCTAAAAGCAAGTTATACTTTTGCCGTGAATCATTTTTTTTTGCGAAAAAATAGTGTTTTTTTGTTAAAAATATGTTTTGTTTTTTACTGGAAATCAGGTTTTAACAAGTTTTTTTTGCCGGGAAACATATTTTTTGGCTAGAAATGAGTCTTCTCACTAAAAATCACTTCTTTTTGTTAGAAAACAATTTTTTGGTTAAAAATAAGTTTTTTTCCCCCGGAAATCACTCTTCTTTTTTTTTTTTGCTGGAAATCAGTTTATCTTTTATTTGTGAAAATCTATTTTTGTTCTAGAAATATTTTTAAATGTCTTTTTTATTATTTTCAAACTTTTTGAATGTGTTTTCTATTATCCTCAAATTTTTAAAATGTTTTTTCAATATTATTTGAATGTTTTTTCTATTATTTTCAATTTTTTTAAAAACGTTTTTCAATATATTCATATTTGTTTTAAGTTTTCCAAGTTTTTAAAATAGTTTTAAAGTATTTTCAGATTTTCCAATATATTTTCTCTTGTCAAATATTTTAAAAATATTTTTTATAATTTCCAAATATCTTAAATCTTTATTTGTCATTAACTGA
The DNA here is from genome assembly GCA_949130495.1 of Sambucus nigra. Classification (NCBI taxonomy): domain Eukaryota; kingdom Viridiplantae; phylum Streptophyta; class Magnoliopsida; order Dipsacales; family Adoxaceae; genus Sambucus; species Sambucus nigra. The sequence goes on from OX422207.1 coordinate 812,225,170, forward strand.
TTTATTTTTAAGTTTTCCAGATTTTTTTTAAAAATTTAGTACTTTCCTGATTTAAAAAAATATATTTATAATATTTTTCTGATTTTTAAGTATTTTTCAGAATTTTAAATTAAATTTTTTTATTTGTAATCGTTTAAAATATTTTTTTGTAATGGATAATTTTTTTATTTTCCTTCATTGGCATGATACATGATCACTTTTTCATCAAAAAAATTAACGGTGTTAAGAGTGTGAAATTATGTATATATTCTCATATATGAATATAATTCATATATGGGCGTGGAAAGAACTAGAACCTAAAATTGAATTGTCCTGTTTAAAATTTTGAAATTGAACTTTATTGTTTTAGGGTTTCAACACTTGAGAAGTTTGGGGCTTACATGTATTAAGTCATCATTTTCCAATTAAATACGGCTCGGTTTGGTTGCGCAAATTGTTTGATTATGTAAATTGGTTCATTGTGAATTAGTGAATTGTAAATGAGTTAAATCTAATTTTATATAATATTTGGTAATTTGAAATTGATGTTGAGGTTCTATGAAAAAAAGATAAAAACAAATCAAGAGAGAGGGGGGGAGGGAAAGAAAGAGGGAGAGGGGGAGGGGGAGGGAGAGGGAGAGAGGGAACATGCACTTTATGTGACTCATATTTTAAATGGATTCATTTCACGTTTTTTATGAAATTATTCAATTTCAGATTTTGCACATGAACTAAAATGAAGCAATTGATGAATCATTTCATTAATGAAATCAAACACAATTAATAGATCAATTTGTAAATAGATCAATTTATTAATGATTCAATTTACAATTTTGAAACAACCAAACGGAACCTAAATAAGTCATCCCATCATTTTTTTCATTTTGTTGTTAGTCCTCTTTTAAGACGTATGGCTTTGTCTTCATTAAAGTAAGGCAAAAAAAGAACAAGATTTTAGATACCCATAAATTAATTTTCAGTTGAAATTTCAAAATCAGTAATAAATATCGAGAAACTTGTATATCGAGAAACTTCCCAGGAAGATGCTATTGATGTTTCAAAGAATATTCAAGTTGCGAAAATATCAAGTAGAGTTATACCGTCAAGGCGATGACGCGTATAACCTATACGGTCAATACAAGCAATCTGAACCAGGTTATGATGCCTATATATACGAGAATATATTGTTGTAAACTATTGCATGCATACAGGGTAATTAGAAAAATGACTAGATTATTATACCTTGATGTCGTGGGTCATCATGGCAGTGCAGTAAATGAGGCAGGTGGTATGTTTGTGGGTTCTGGGGTTATTTTCATGCTTTGCACGATTGTTGTGTCTGTCTCAATTATTTCCATGGTTGTCTTTGCTTGTGGTGACACTGGTGAGTCCTCTGGTCATCCTCGTAAGAGTGGTGGTGCATTCTTTGGTGGTGGAGGATCAGCTTGTGGTGGCGGTGGAGGTGGAGGATCAGCTTGTGGTGGCGGTGGAGGTGGGGGTGGTTGTTAAAGGATAGTAAAGATATTTAAACTTGATTGTTATACATCATAAACAAGTGGTTTCTTAACTGAGATTGTGTGTACAAGAGTGATATATAACTCTTTTCCGGTAATAAGTGAAGCTTGTATGTATTAATTAATTTGTATTTTGTAATATACTTTGAGAATATAGATGATATAATTACAAAATATTTTCTAAGAGCATCTCCAATTGATAGTGTACTAGCATGGAGCTCCTGAGATGCACATGTGTAAATATAAAAGACGATAAATTGGGATAACAAATCTAATAATTCCTTTATAAAAAGTATATTTATGGCAAAAGTATAATGAAATACATGATCTAGTGCATAAAATAAATATACTCATTTATATGAAAAATTAAATATTTTTCTATTTTAAGTGGGTTAACGACAAACACTGCATATGTATTGTCAAAATATCAAATGTGTACATAAAAAATTTGTGTTATAAACCTAAAATAAAGACGCTTTCGCATATAGGTCCTATTAAACATTGTTTTACTCATTTTAGTCCCACTATATTTCCTCCTACATATAGGTCATACTCCTAATTTTTTGGAACTTTTTTTCACAATTATACCCTTTTAAAACCAACCATCCGTAACTTCCTTGGGGAAGTTACATAAGTGATTGATTTTTTTTTTTTAATTTCAAATGATCATAACTTTTGATTGACAAATCCGTTTTTTGTAAAATTACTATTTTTCAAATCTCCTCGTCGAGATCTAGCAAACAAGACCCGTGAAGCCTATAAAATTTCAAAGAAAAAAAAATTACACATATAGTAAACTTTACTGTATGCACTAGAAATTAAAATAGTCTTATATCTATGACATTTTCACAAATAGTGACATTTTTTGTGTTAATATTACACAGACAGTAAAATTTACTGGTTAAATAAATTGGTCAAATAATCTATAAACTCTCTCTCACACACACACACACACACACACACACACATATATATATATATATATATATATATATATATATATATATATATATATATATATATATATATATATATATATATATATATATTGAAAAAAAGAAACATGTTTTTAGTTTAACCCATTTAGTCGCTCAAACACCCATTTATCCAATATTATCTTATTTTTAAAGGTTCGCGCCAGTGGCACCCAATTCCACCCCTACTCACCCCAAATCGGAGATCCGGTGGATCCAAACCCCATTTACCCAATATTCTCTTATTTTTATATGTTCGCGCCAGCAGCAACGCATGCGAGCTCTACCCACCACAAACCAAAAAATGAAATAGTTTTATAATTGTGATATTTTTCCAAATTCTTGAGAAATTGTCACATTTTCTTGTAAACACAATAAACTTTACTGTCTGCACCAGAAAATGAAATATTCTTATATCTGTGACATTTTCACAAACAGTAACATTTACTGTGTTAAAATAATCTTATATCTGTGTCATTTTCACAAACAGTAATATTTATTGTGTTGATATTATACAAACAGTAAAATTTATTGTGTTGATCAATTAATGTGTATATATATATATATATATTGTAAAAAAGACACCTATTTCTAGTTAAACCATTTTAGTCGTTCAAACACTTATTTATCCAATATTCTCTTATTTTTGAAGGTTCGGCCCAGCAACTCCCCATGCCACCCCTACTCACCTCAAACGAGGGCTCCGATGGATCCAAACCACTTTTTTTCGATATTATCTTATTTTTAAAGGTCCGTGTAAGGACACAAATTTCCAATTGAGTCCATATATAGTTTTGGCTCAATTCCGGACAAAAACATTTATTCATAGGATTGTATTTAATTGTAATATTCTTAAGCCTATGAAGTGTTTGTTGAAGACGTAGCGGCAAAGAGTATAAAGCTTCATCAATATGCCGGTTTGCGTGCCTCGTTTCTACGTCATCAACTATGGTTCCATGCTCTCAAGGTATGAATGCAATATTATATATATAGGAGCTTGGAACAAGTTTTATTGGGTGTTAGGTTTAATACAAACTGTGTTTTATTTTCAGAAAGAATTAATTAGAACTTTAAAATAAGTTTATAAAGTTTTCTGGGCTAATATCGAATTTTCCAAACTTTCTGGAGGTTCGTTCGATATGTCGTTCGAACGAGTTTTTTCGTTCGAACCAGATGTCGTTCGAACGAGTTTGACAACGAGGTTCCAGTACAGGCCTTTGAAATGTCGTTCGAACGAACCTTATGTTCGAACGAGATATCCAACGATATTCTAATGAGTTCAATCTGGAACTACGTTAGAAGTCTCGTTCGAACGAGATTTCGTTCGAACGAAATGTCGTTCGAACGAGATGCTAGGCGGGAACAGTTTTTCACCCACTTCCCCACTTAGTTTTTAACCAACTTTTTCAGACTTTATCTTGTGCGGGAAACCTTTTTCCAAATCCATCTTTTTCACAACCTTCTAACTCTTAGAGAGTGTAAAGAGAGAAAAATCAAAGAGGGAAAAAGATCATGTTTTGAGTGAGATTTTTAGAGAGAAATATACATCACTCTAGTGTTTACACCCAAATAAGTTTATTCCAAGTTCTTATATACATATCAATTGCTTGGAGTTTGGCACCGGTTTTCTTTACACCGAATTGAAGAGAAGTTTGCTTTGTTTTACCCGCTTGGAGAAAGGCTCCATGTACGGGTGACGGTGACCCTACAAAGTCCAATCGGTGGATTCCGAGACCGCGGTGGAGTTCCAAGGTTATCCGCTAGGAAGAGGTGTCTACAAGAAGAAGCGTCGAGGCTTGAGAGGGATCGAGTCGTGTGTTGTAAGCCTTTCTGTCTTGTACTTGTAATTCCGTATCTAGTGGATTTGTGGCTAGGGCCGTCCGAGGTTGTTTCCCGTCTTGGGTTTTTCCTCGTACATCGCGGCGTAGTGTGATTGATTTATTTTTATCTTGCATAAATAATTTAGAATGCATGCCTAGGATAATTCAAGATAAAATTTTGTTTAAATTATCACACTCAATTTAATTTGGTGCTAAATTAAATATTGGGTAAATTTAGTTAATTCAAGTCTCTTGCTAAAATTGATTTGGCCTAACTTCGAAATATTGATAATCATGACTTAGGCAAATTCTAGGGCTTGAGTTGAATTAAACTGGGTTTAAGTGAAATTAATACTTGTGTGTTTTGTTTAATTTCACTCGATTTAATTTTAAGAAAATTAAAATTTGATATTCGTTTGTTTTGTTGAACCTTCACCTTTACGCTTCCGCATCTTGACTACATGTAAAAGGAAATTATAATATTTTAATTGAGAATAATTAGAAAACCCGGGGAATCTCGCACGTTTTCAGTCCGCCTAGCAGTACCCAATCCCCATCACCACCCACCCCCCATTGTCGGAGCTCCAACGACCTTAATTAGAGCTCCGATTTGGTGTGGGTAGGGGTAGCATGGGTGCCGTTGCCGTGGACCTTTAAAAATAAGAAAATATTGGATAAATGGGATTTAGATCCACCGGAGCTCCGATTTGGGGTGAGTAGGGGTGGCATGGGTGCCGTTGCCGCGGACCTTTAAAAATATTGGATAAATGGCGCATACTTTCAAAAGTAAGATAATATTGGATAAATGAGTATTTCAACTAAATGGGTTAAATAAAAATTAAGTGTATTTTTTACAATATATATATATACACTAGCACAGTAAATTTTATTATCTGTGTAATATCAACACAATAAATGTTACTGTTTGTGAAAATGACACATACATAAAACTAATTCAACACAAAAAATGTTACTGTTTGTGAAAATGTCACAAATATAAGATTATTTTATTTTCTAGTGCATACAGTAAAGTCTACTGTGTTTATAAGAAAATGTGACATTTTCACAAGAATTTGTGAAAATGTCATAGATATAAAACTATTTCATTTTCCGGTTTATGGTGGGTAGAGACGGCATGGGTTGCAGCTGGCGCGGACCTTTAAAAATAAAAGAATATTTGATAAATGGGGTTTCGATCCACCGGATCTCCGGTTTGGGGTGAGTAGGGTTCTCATGAAGATGCAAAGCCTAGAGATGAGTCTATTCAAAATTGACTTCAAAATCCGAGGTAGGGGGCTTGATGATAGGTGATAAGGTGAAGAAAGAGAAGAAAAGGGGAAAAACCAGAGGCAGTTCCATTGACCCGAAATCGAAAGCAAAGGTCGAGGCAGGGGGACATTGGGTGCCGTTGGCACGGATCTTTAAAAATAATAGAATATTGAATAAATGGGTGTTTGAGCGACTAAATGGGTTAAACTAAAATAAGTGTCTTTTTTTCATTATATATATATATATGAGTTTATAGATTTTATTTCCCGATTTGTGGTAGGTAGAGCTGGCACGGGGTGTCGTTGGCACGGATCTTTAAAAATAAGAGAATATTGGATAAATGGGGCTTGGATCCATCGAATCTACGATTTGATGTGAGTCGGGGTGGCATTAAGTGCCGCTGGCGCGAACCTTTAAAAATTAGAGAATATTGGATAAATGGGTGTTTGAGCAACTAAATGGGTTAAACTAAAAATATGTGTCTTTTTTCAATATATATATATATATATATATATATTTGAGAATTTAGATTATTTGACTAATTTATTTGACCAGTAAATTTTATTCTCCGTGTAATATTAACACAAAAAATGTCACTATTTGTAAAAATGTCATAGATATAAGACTATTTCTTTTTCTAGTCCATACAGTAAAGTTTACTGTATGTGTAATTTTTTTCTTTAAAATTTTACAGGCTTCATGGCTTTTGTTTGATAGATCTCGACGAGGAGATTTCAAAAAAATTAATTTTGCGAAAAACGGATTTGTCAATTGTAAGGACCAAATTTCCAATTGAGTCTTAATGTAGTTTTGACTTATTTTTGGAACAAAATATGTTTGTGTCATAGATAGATTTTATATTGTCTGATCCCTCGAGTCTATGATGTATCGAAGATTAATTGAAGACGTTGCGGGAAAGCTACAAAGATTCAATCATGCCGAAGTTTAATTGGTGCAATTTCGCGTCTTCAAGGTTTAATTGTATTCAGAGATCACACAGGTATAAATACATAATGTTAATGTAACTCGAAATTCATTTTATAAAAATAAGAATGTTCTTTTTTAAAAGGAAAATATTTTTAAAAGAGCTTTAATTGTTTACACTTCGTTTATGTCAAATAAGGACGGATGAGAATTGGATAAGAGTTGGATTTAATCAAAAATCTGTTTAAATTAAGAACTCTATCTGACGACATCGTTCAAACGACATTTGATGTCATTCGAACGAGATCCACAGTCGTTCGAATGACATTGCATCTCGTTCGAACGAGATTCTAATAGCGACTCAATTTTATTATAAATAGAGGTGTCCAGTTTCCTCAAAGGGTGTGCATTCTGAAAAAATAGTTTTACAATCCAGAAACCTGTTTGCACATGTTTTTTATGGTTTTAAAGGCTTAAACACATCCTTAGAATTTGCAAAGATCCGAGCGTTCATTATCAAATGTTTATGTGATCCTTGTTGCACCAAGTTTTATTTATTCATCTTAGGACAACGTGTGATTGATGGTTTTACGGTGGAGAAGAGATGGACATCATGTGCAATGTCGTAGTTGTATCAAGCCGTATCAGTGGACACCGGGACATTCATGGAGTCGAGTCTTGTGGACGAGCATCGTGGAAGACGGAATTTCTGCGTGGGCACTATTGAAGAACGGTAGAAGATCAGAATGATCGTCAAGACCCGTGGGGATCGAGTCGTTGAGTAAGGCTAATCTGTCTTTGTAAAACCATTGTTCATAGTGATTGTCTGGCTTGGGCCGTCCGAGGTTTTTTCCCACTTTTGGGTTTTTCCTCGTACATCCGGCGTTGTGAGTTTCTTTACTTTATTTTACTTGCCTATCACCTAGATGCATGTTTAGGACTTAAATAATATAAAATTGGCATAGTAAATTTGTTCACAACTTGGTTTGATAAAATTGAAAAAGAGTTTTTTAAGAAGAGAAAGTTGATTTGCATTCATCCTTAACCTAATTTCGCACAAGAAAAGTTTTTGGTTAAAAAAGGGCCTACAAATTGGTATCAGAGCTAGAAATACATTTTTATTGTGTTTGATCCCTTTTGCTTGTAAGGATGAATTTTGGAAATTTTGACAGTTTTTGCACTCCTGCTTTTTATGGCACTAATTATGCTTACTGGAAAGTGCGAATGAGAAGTTATTTAAAATCTATTGATGAGCGTGTCTGGTTAGCTGTTGAAAAAGGTTGGTCACCACCTATCACATGAGAGGGTTAGGTCACTAGTTTGAAAGTCGTTGAGTCATGGACTGAGATTGAACATAGGCTTGCACAATATAACTCTAAAGGTCTGCACGTTATTTCCTCACATGTCACACCTAAAGAGTATAATCGTATCATGACTTGTGAAACTTCTAAAGAAGCTTGGGATACACTTGCACTCACTCACGAAGGCACGAGCATGATTAGGGCGTCTAAGTTGCAAAATCTCACTACACGGTTTGAGACGATTAAAATATTATAGAGTGAGACGTTTGATGAGTTTTACACTAAGTTGTCCACTATTATTAATGCGGCATTTAACCTAGGTGAGAGGATTCCTGATAACCGAGTGATTAAGAAAATTTTGGGATCGCTGCTAAGTAGGTTTGATGCTAAAGTGACCGTTATGAATTCCCTGGGTATGCTTAACTCGTTCAAACTAGAAGGGGTCGTAGGTGACTTAAAAACCTATGAACTCGATATGTTTAGCTCCAAGAAAGTGTCAAAGAAAGAAAAGGGTATTGCTTTGAAAGCCCTGAAGGAGGAGACTAAAGTTTTTAATGACGACTCCGATTCCGACTTTGAGACCGTTGTCCTTGTTGGCAAGAAAGTTTAAGAAATTTCTTCAAATTCATAAGCAATCGAAAGAAGCTAAAAAGTTTGAAAAATTCAAGAACGAGGGAGACTCCACCCCTAAAGAAAATAGTGAGAAGCCTAAGAGAGATGAGTTTGATAGGTGTTTCGGGTGTGAGGGGTATGGTCACAAAGTTAAGGAGTGTCCCACTAGACTTAAGAAAGAGGGCAAGAAACCTATAGCACACAACGCCACCTTAAGTGATAGTGAACCGGAAGAGGGAGAGGATCCCCCCATTGAGTGTAACCTTGTTGCGTTTATGGCATATCATGTGAGCGGCGACGATATATCTTCCTACGAGGATACTCATGTGCATGAAACTTCCAAGGCTGTTGAGAGTGCTTCCTGAGAGGGTAAGGGTGATGAGAGCGAGAATTAGGAGATCGACGTAGGAGAGTTGCAAGTTGCACAGAGTTATTTGAGGAGACGGTGAAGGTGAAAAAGGCAAACTCGAAATTGCAAGCTAAGTTGAAAGAGCGTGCTGTAGAAAATAATGATGTGTTAATTGAGGATCTTAGGTCACGGGAGAAGAAGATTAGGGAGAAGTTAGAATAGGTCGAGAAAGAGAGAGACACCCTAGAGGTTTTATAGAGGCTTTGAAAAAGGAGATGCTAGAGTTTGAGGAGTCTAGGCGTCTACTCGAGTCTAGGAATAAGGAATTGGAGGAGAGTTTGAGAGAATCGTCTATAGTTAAGTTTGACTTGGAGTCTAGAAGTGAGAAACTGGATAGGATGCTAGGCACTATCCAAGTTAAGAGAGATAGGGGTGTTATTGGCTTTGATGATCGTGTTGTTCTCATTTCCCCCGCACGTGTGAGAGAACCACATAGGAACGTTAGAAAAGGTCCACATGTAGGTCACTTTCCATACCATCTCTACACTTGCACGTTTTGTGGTAGGAAAGGCCACCTTAAAATGTTTTGCTATGACCTTAGGAATGCTCCTCGAAAGTTTAGGAAGTTTAGGAATAAAGTAGCCCTGATTCCCCCCACCCCCATACGTCGTTACACACCTACTTGCGTTAGGAAGTCGGATTTGGAAGCTTTAGGAATAAAACTTCATGGTTCTCATTTGGGTGCACTTGATTCCTCTCATGCAAAATCTAAAGGTTGAGTGTATTACGATGTTTATCGATTTGTATTATATTTTTTCCTTTATTGCATCTTATTCAAAAATACAAAAATATTTTGTTTTTGATAAAAAAAAAATTGAGAAAAACACAAAAAGATTTTGCTTTATTTGAGTCAAAATAATTTGAAAAAGACAAAAAGATTTTCGGTTTTGTTTTGTGTCATGATTTAACATGTTTGATGTGGCATATTGGTGTGTTTGGACCCCCTTCCTTCCATTATCCATGTGGCTAGGACATTTGGTCATTATTATAGATGCTTAAAATGATCTAAACCATTGTATTATGGGGTTATTTCGAAGTTGATATGCGTTTTGATTCGATTTTGTATATATGCCATCTTTCACTCATGCATGAGTTTATATGGATGTTTGGCTACTCTTGCATATTTGAGTTTGGTGAGATGTTCTTATCTCAATTTTGTCATCTATGCGTAAGTAGACATTTGGAGGAAGTGTGCATGTAATAACCTTTTACTCGTGATCATTTTAGCCTATATTTAAAATATGATGAGTGTACGGGAAAGGGCTGCGAGAGTGTAAAATTGACTCGTCGTGAAAGCCACCATTTAAAAGAGCCCAAAAAAAATCATAAGGCAATAAAAAGAGTCATATGCCAAAAATGGGTCAATTTATTTTAGTTCATTCAAAAGAAATTTGATATATTTGAGGGAGTTTGGATGGTTTAAAAAATTTGAACGGGTTTGCACAAAGAATCCTATTGTTGAAAATTAGTGTCATGATGCCATTGTTTGTAGAATCGTCAAAATTCCGGATTCGTGTGCATGATATTTTTTCACTTTATTAAGCTTATACTTTAATTGTCACATATGGCTATAAGAAAGTTTGATGATAGATTGCTATTAATTAGAGCTTCTTGATCGTTTCGATGTGTTAGAAGAATGATTCATTTCTTTTAGTTCACACACATTCATTCCATGTTCATGTTTAGGCACATTGATACTATGTTAGCATGTTACTCATACCTATTTTTTTTAAGTTTTCTTAGTTTGTCTACTGTTTTTCTTTTGTTTCGTAGTTTTAAGCCCCTTTCAGTTAGAATTTTCACATAATTTTTTCACTGGGCAACACTATTTGATATTCTGGGGATTCTGTGAAATTTTGAGTATGTCGTTCAAACGACATACTATTTCGTTCGAGCGATGTCGCATCTCGTTTGAGTGACATCCCTGGCTCGTTCGAACGATAACCTTGGTTGACCTATTTTTTGACTTTTTCAGGTTGTACTTCTGTTTCAGTACCCTGCTGCTTATTGATTCATATTTTGAAACTGAGTTTTTGTTTATGCAGTCTACTTTGATCATTGACATATTTTGCTGCATTTGATTCGTTTATCACACCTACTTAGACTGATATATTTTTGTGTGATTCATTATTTGCTAGCTACTGATTTGACATTGATTAATCATTTTTAGCTGGTGGTTTCATGTTTATCTAGCATAATATGAGTTAATTCACTTTGGTATCAAATTGATATCTAATCACATGCTAGATTTGTTTATCTTTTCATCGGATTGTCTATTCAAGACAAAAAGGGGGAGAGATGTTTGTAGGGGGAGTTTATTTATGAGAGTCGGGTTTTTATTTTTATGTTTATGCATATTGGTATCATGTTTTTATGTCTACATAAATTGGTATTATGTTTACTCTCTTAACAAATTATTCGGATTTGATATTTCATATTTATTTATTATATCATTTGTTCCTCCATACTTCACTGGGTTCGGATTTGATATTTCATATTTATTTATTATTTCATTTGTTCCTCCATACTTCACTAGGTATTTATCTGTTTCATGTGTGTAGGTATGCTTAAAGAGATACGAGATTTCAAGTCCACATCACATTCAGACATTCAAGATAGTTTCATGCTTGCCGGTTCATTGTTGAAGAACCTTATACTATACTGATGATATATTTTTCATTTTGGGTTTTATGGAATGGGATTTAGGCGTCATACGGCTTGACGACCCGACTTAGGCATGTCACTGTTGGTTTTGTCCCGGAATAGTCAAAGGGGGAGATTTGTAAGGACCAAATTTTCAATTGAGTTTTAATGTAGTTTTGACTTATTCTCGAAACAAAACATGTTTGTGTCATAGATAGATTTTATATTGTCTGATCCCTCGAGTCTATGACTTATCGAAGATTAATTGAAGACGTTGCAGCAAAGCTACAAATATTCAATCATGCCGAAGTTTAATTGGTGCAATTTCGCATCTTCAAGGTTTAATTTCATTCCGAGATCACACAAGTATGAATACATAATGTTAAAATAACTCGGAATTCATTTTATAAAAATAAGGAAGTTATTTTTTAAAAGGAAAATGTTTTTAAAAGAGGTTTAATTGTTTACACTTCGTTTATGTCAGATAACGACAGATGAGAATTGGATAAGAGTTGGTTTTAATCAAAACTCTGTTTAAATTAAGAACTCTATCTGACGACGTCGTTCAAATGACATTTGATGTCGTTCGAACGAGATCAACTGTCGTTCAAACGACGTGGCATCTTGTTCGAACGAGATTCTGACACCGACTCAATTTTATTGTAAATAGAGGTGTCCAGTTTCCTCAAAGGGTGTGCATTCTGGAAAAATAGTTTTATGATCCAGAAACCTGTTTGCACATGTATTCTAAGGCTTTAAAGGCTTAAAAACATCCTTAGAATTTGCAAAGATCCGAGCGTTCATTATCAAATGTTTATGTGATCTTTGTTGCACTAAATTTGGATTGTTCATCTTTGGACAACTTGTGATTGATGGTTTTGCAATGGAGAAGCGACGGACATCATGTTTAACATCGTAGACATATCAAGCCATATCGGTGGACACCGAGACATTCGTGGAGTCGAGTGTTGTGGATGAGCATCGTGGAAGACGGAATTTCTGCGTGGGCACTATTGAAGAATTATAGAAGATCAGAAGGAGCGTCAAGACCCATTGGGAGCGAGTCGTTGAGTAAAGCTAATCTGTCTTTGTAAAACCATTGTTCATAGTGATTGTCTGGCTTGGACCGTCCGAGGTTTTTTCCTGCTTTTGGGTTTTTCCTCGTACATCCGGCGTTGTGAGTATCTTTCTTTATTTTACTTTCCTATCACCTAGATGGATGTTTAGGACTTAAATAAGATAAAATTGGCATAGTAAATCTGCTCACAACTTGGTTTGATAAAATTGAAAAAGAGTTTTTCAAAAAGAGAAAGTTGATTTGCATTCATCATTAACCTAATTCCGCACAAGAAAAGTTTTTGATTAAAAAGGGGCCTACATCAATCAAAAGTTATGGTCATTTGAAAATTAAAAAAAAAAGTTCAACCACTTACGTAACTTCCCCAAGGAAGTTACGGATGGTTTGTTTTAAAATGGTATAATTGTGAGAAAAAGTTCTAAAAAATTAGGAGTAGGACCTATATGTAGGGGGAAACATGGTGGGACTAGAATGAGCAAAGAAATGTTTAATAGGACTTATATATAATAACCTCTAAAATAAATATATTCATTTATATGAAAAACAAAATATTATTCAATTCTAAGTGGCTTAGCAAAAAACACTACAAATAGAGATATGAAAGGCATACGAAAATTAATGTACGGCCTCATGGGAGGCATGCCATTTTTCAAAATTTATTTATAATGCATTTCAAAATGGTTATACTAAATCCTAAAGATATATGCACAATAGCACAAAAATAAAATTTTACTTGAACTTATAAATCAGTCACTGTAATTGGAAAACGAAGGTAAAGTCTTTCAACCCTATCAAATAGAGATATGAAAGAATATACTAAATCAACGAAAATTGCTTCATCAACAAATTCAAATAATTACAAAATTAAAAATAGAAACAAAAATAAATGAAGATAAGATAAATATAGGAATGAAAATGTTAAAAGATAGTTTTATCTATGACATATTATTTAAGATTTAAATATAAAAAGTATTAAAAATAGTTAATAATTAATAGCGTATATATGGTTTAAAGGATTAAAGATAATTTAGTTCAAATCTTTTTTTTTATTTTTCATATTCTAGTTTTAAAGAAAAGCCAAAATAACCTTATGGGGTGCATGATAATATTTATGTGGTTTTTTGTTAATGCATTTAAATTACTAAAGTCGTTATATTATGGCCAATCTCCTGCATCAATTTAATTCAAAGGTGAACATTCAATCTTTGTATTGTTACACCCCGCGCATTCTGGCAAGTGAGGTGGCCAGCTGCCGTTGTCAAACTACGTCGGGCGTCACTAAATAAATTATTATTTTTAGCATGTGAAAATTCCACAAGATAATAATCAAATTTATCCAATAAATGTAAACATTCTAGCGATATTAAATCCATCAGCATGCTAATCTCCAAAATAAATATAAATCCCAATGAAATAATCCAACTATGAATATCTGACAGAAACCATAAACAACTGTGGAGCCGATTTGCCCACCAAATCTATAAATAAAAGTCTCATAATAAAAGCGATGGAATAAAAAACAATCCTAAACAACTAAAACATCTAAAATAAGTCTCCAGTTGCATCTTCAAAAATATCTTCAATCACTCTTATGCAGCTACTCCAGCGCTATACCTAAAATATTAGTCAACACAATGGGTCAGAGCCCACCGCATGAATACTAGTTACTCTTCCTAATTAGGGTTCATGAACCGAGACAGTAATATTATACATGATAAACATCACAATAGAGTATTTTAATTTAAACGAGATATAATTTAGCATGCGAGTAAAGTAAACTACTACCATCTACCCACATAACTAAATCACCCCAAATGTTTAAGTCCAATTATAATATTACGATCATGAAATTATACTAAAACTATCAATTTAATTTAAATCGATTTAACCAAGTTATTATTATAGCGGCACCGTCATAGCCAACCGACCCTTCTATATGTTCTGCACTTTTTCGGCCCACCTAAAGTTTTACACCATACATATTCCCCTCGCTATAACCATCAAACACAATTTCATTAGTGTTGCACTTATTGACGAGGTCCACACACGACATGTCATAATATCTAACCAACCCGTATTTTGTCAGCTCTACACTTATTGATGACGCCAACACACACCTACGTCGCAATAGCCAGCCAACCCGTACTCTGTCAGTCCTGCACTTATTGACGACGCCTACCCATTTTACTATCTTAGGCATTAATTCTCAATTTCTCATTATTATATATTAACCCCACCCTATTATAGAACATAAATCCTCAAGCCTACCCCTAGTTCCATACCTAGGGGTCTCTAAGACACAAGTACGTCCTACCCTATCATATATGATGAATCTCTACCATTTATTTCCTCCTAGTCTCGCGCCTAGACTATCGAATCAACGGAACGACATAAAAATCAGTCCCACCTCGGAATATCTCATCTGTAAAAATCTACACTAACTAGTCTCATACTTAGAAAGTGTTAAACACTACCAAGACATATTTAGAAAGTGTTAAGCACTCCTAAAATTAAGGTGAGAGCATAACTACCCAAAAATCCCATGTTCCCGCGGTGTCAAAATATAATTAAATCAATAAGTCGCATAAGACATTATATCGACAATTCTACCAATTTCTCATAAGATCACAAATTTATCCAAGTTCACCCATTCAATCAATCTTCATAATTAAACAACTTATTTTTTGCAACTAATATAATTTCATCATCATGCAAGTTTATGGTGCACGGAACAATAATTTTCCTTTTATCACACCTTCAGGCAGACATGTGCCTTCTGTTCGACACGAATCGATTCGACCCTGAGATTGTAGAGAATTGAATTATGAACGTGTGTGGCTTCGTAGTTTTTTTAATTTTATTAAATTTGTAATGAATATTTTACTAACGGGAACTTGGCTACAGTTTGGATATTTTTTTTCTTAATTATAAGAGAATAATTAAGTTAATGAATCAGAATTAAGGCTTGTAATAATTATGTAATTAAGATTACTTATTTTGGGTATTATATGCAACATATCGAGTGTGAATTCTCGCTAGATACGTACTAGAGGGGATATCCTGATGAGACGTGTATGACGGAGACCACTTCGGTAACTCGATGTACAGAGACATGCTTTACCCGGGTCATGATTACGTCAGATACCACTTCGGTAATATGATGTATATACATGAGCTTTACCCTGGTCATGATTATGAAGGAGATAACTTTGGTAAGCCGATACCCATCATGATTATAAAGGAGATCACTTCGGTAACCTAGTAGATAGAGACGGGCTTTACCCTAGTCCTGATTATGACGGAGATCACTTCGGTACCTGGTAGATAAAGACGGGATTTATTCGAGTCATGATTATGATGGAGACCACTTCAGTATCCTGGTAGATATAGACATGAGTTACCCTAGTCATGAAATCGACATTTGTTATATGAGTGCTAATGAGTAGCCTTTTATTATTTATTTGGCATGGACCGTAGTCATTTGGATGTAGATCCCTGATATATTCATATACTTGAGGTGTGTAAAATCTTTAATAGTGGAACCTTTACCTATATTTAGTTGAGATGAATAATACGTAATTATGGGGTTCACTTTGGTTGGGAGTAGACGCGTGAGATATTTAGAATTGTTTAGGTTGGGATAAATTAAAAGAAACTAAAATATGTGGGGAAAATGCATAGTTATATTATAGACCAAACTCAGTTGTAATCTTCCTATGCGTAAACTTTCTGTTAACTTTACTTTTCAGGACATGGGCAGTTGATATCGCCTCC
Source organism: Sambucus nigra (assembly GCA_949130495.1). NCBI lineage: Eukaryota > Viridiplantae > Streptophyta > Magnoliopsida > Dipsacales > Adoxaceae > Sambucus > Sambucus nigra. The sequence goes on from OX422207.1 coordinate 812,241,467, forward strand.
ACCCTGATCTTTTATTTTTAACTCCATTTGTTACTGCTCAGTTACAATGTAGGTGTCGAGCCTACCTTTTCACTCTCTTTACTACTCTTTATATTCAGTCGAGGTAGATTTATGTAGCTGTATAATTTCAGTGGATTAGTATATTGAGACAATTATATAATTTGAAGTAGATTTTATTACTATCATCTATGGTATCAAATGTGTATGGGTTGGTTCTCTTACTTTTACAATTACTTATTTTATCCATTTAGTTTTATTTCTAGTCAGGCTTAGAATGATATTGAATTGTTTTGATTCTCGTAATTTGGTATTACGCCTAATTAATCAATTTATGAATTTTATGAGGTGTCACGGTTGGTATCATAGATTTCTAGGTTCTAGTTTCCTAAGGATTTTGAGTGCGTCCATCTCTTTTCCGTGTTATGTTCTCTGATTACCTTAGAGTATTATCGTTTTGAATTTGTACTCTGTATAACGACGCCCACGTAGGGGATTTTACACGATTACCCAAACAAATTATTTGAATAAGACCGAGCATATGAGGAGGTTTCCTTATTTGGATTTCCTTTATGAAACATCCCACGCATGAGGTCGAAATTGTTCGGGACTTAGGGACTTTTAGACGCGAGACCTTTAGCAAGTTCTTAGGACATGGATCAAGGAGAAATGCCTTTGATCGCCCTTCGTAAATGCATTAGAAGTATGCTTTTGACATCTCATCTGTGTGACTGCGTAGTAGTCAGTATGAGGATAAGTTCAACTATCTTCCTATTTCTACACCGAGAGAGATTAATATGAAAGCAAAGAAGGATGTTACGGTTATCCGCTTCAATACGAGAAGCTTTTTTTAGTTATTATAAACCTTACGTGAAGGGTTTGGAAGGTTTTATCTTCAGATAGTCGGAGTTACCTTCCTACATTAGTAAGACCATCACAATTATATAAAAGATAGCATTCTTAATATTGTGAAAATCGAGGCCAAAGTAGGCCCAGTGACTAGAGATGGTATAGTGTTGACCCAAGTAGGGAATACCTTTATAGAGAAAGGAACCGTATAAGGGGAAAAGACCACAAGAGGTTACAAAAGTATACAATACCAACTGTTACGTTCCATAGAGCCAAGGAAAATATAATCAGTGTGGTCATAACCAATGAGACAAGTTTTGGTAGAAATTAATGTAGATGTAAGGTCAGAGAGGCTGCCAATATGGCCTCTGTTTCGATAGTTTCTTTAGAGGAAGGTATACTTGTGGAGAGTGAGGCCACTTAGTTAGTAGAGGCCGTAAAACAATGTGTGTTATTGATGATATCACTGGGGGATGTGTAAGATTACATTTATGGCTCGTGCACATGAGACTGAGTTAGACATAGAGGAGTTATTATTCTTTAGTAGTAGTTAGTTTACTACGATTATGAGATAATGTTATAAAGTAATGGGGATATTGACGAGGATGTTACTAGTAGAATATCAACTGGTTGGATGAAATGGGATAAGCGAGTGGAGTGTTATGTGATAAGAGGATAACTAATAAATTAAAAGGAAAATTTTATAGAATAGTTGTTAGGCCAGCGACCTTATATGGATCGGAGTGTTGGGTGTTAAAGAAAAAACATGAACAAAGTCTCCATATTAGTGGGATGAGGATGCCCCGGTGGATGATAGGAATTACTATAAAGGACAAATTAAAAACCAATACGTGAGAGAAAAGTCAGGAGTAGATCCCAATAAAGATAAATTAAGAGAAATTAGACTTAGGTGGTACAGACATGTGTTGCATAGACCAGTAGATGCCCCTATAACAAGAGGAAGATTGCTGGAAATAGTGGATAAAAGCAAAAAAGGTCGCCCTATGCTATCGTGGGAAGAAATCATTAGGAGAGACCTTAAGGATTTAAACTTGGATGATAATAATGCATATAATAGATTAGAATGGAAAAGAAGAATCCATGTGACTGACCCCATATGATGGGATTAAGTCAAGCATGATGATGATGATCATAATAGGATACAATTTAGAGACAAATAGAATTATTAAGGGTGAATATAATAATAAAATACAAACATGATTGTCAAGGGTAAGGTAATATTTTGATACTCAATATTCCTTTAAATCAACTAAATTATCCTTCAAGTCATCAATAGGAGACTGGAACTCTTTAGGAGCCTTTAATGCGTCTGCTTGAGTAGTTATACCCTTTGGTGCATGCACAACGATATACAAATCGCCATCGTTTATTCACTTTGAGTATAATACCTTCTTTGCATTCTGAAAGGCACAAATAAAAGGCTCGTCGACTACGCGATATTTACTTTTCATCTTTGATAAATCTACCATGATATGTTTTAAGTTAGGATCAAATTTACAAACTTTCATAGTGTCCTCCTCCTTCACCCAGTCATAATAGAATACAGTTTCTATGAAATCTAAATAATCGAGTTCCAGGATTTGTTGGACAATCCCATAATAGGTCAGAATCGCATCTTTTGGATTTTTATCCCTTTTGCTAGCGACACGGGTAGTCAAGGTAGAAATTGAAATTTTTTTATTTTGCATTAAAAAAATTTCCTCAAATAGATATGAAACGAAATCAAAACAATTGGTGCAAAATTTCTTAAACTCTTTCGCATGAAATTTGGGACATTTTGCTAGGTGTGTAAGCCTTACAGAGACATCACCTCCTTTTAAAAGTTTTATTTATTAATGAATTTGTATTAGACCATGTTTTTACCACATATGAATAAATAACCGTGCACATAAGAGGTGGAAATTACCTCTTTTGATAGTCGTGCTTTATAATCATTCGTCGTACAAATTTATCTTCTGATTTTGGGCAATCTCATTCCCATACTTCCTAAAGGTAAATTGTAGAATTTATATCAAAATATAGAGAATACATATAATCAAACAAGAATAATTCAGTTAATTACTTGCACTATTTTAGGTCATTCATTTTGTAGCTTACTACCCTGCGAAAATTATCGTAATAACCAGTCGGAGTCTTTAAGTTGAACAACGTGACTAGGAGGATATTTTTCTCACGTGTTGTCAAAGTGAAAGCAAATGTGGGGATATAAATTCCTTTTCTTGTAAGAACATTTTTTAACCACGATTTCTTTTTTATTTTCATCTTCTGTAGATCGCGGCGCCCCCGCTCTCCATATTTTAAATGAGATCCACCTAAGCATATTCCTATCAGATGATTCGCAACAATCTTCTTCGTGTGCATAGCATAAGTTCCATGCCTAACATGATGATATTTTTAATACAACAAGTCAAAAAATATTGATGGTATGGTCCATGCCTTCATTTTACTAGGTCGTTCGATGAAGCACCTTATACCTTTGACATGCTTAAGTCTGCATTGTATAAGTGCTCAACTAATTTGGAAATATTGACAAAATTGGTAGTCCATCCTAGAAACCAAAAAGCCTCAGAACCTATCTCTCTAATCCTCTTCAAAGATCAATGATGGTATAAAATGAATCACAAAACACACAATTAGAAGTGCATACATGTGTTCATATTACTTAAAATTGAGTGTGTGTTTAATTCCATTTGATTTGGAGCTTTAATAATTTTTTGGGAATTTTAAATAATTTTTAAATATTTTTAAACTTTTTTTTAATAATTATTTTTATTAATAAAATGGGATAATAAAGTTTTTGGGGTTAATTTACTATTTTAGAAACTTCTTTTTTCACTGAATTGTTTGGTTGGGTACGATCTCAAAGCGCTAGAGACTTCAGGGTGAGGTTTTGTAATTATTTTGACGCGCGTGTGAGAGCCTATAACCAGCCAACACTTGTCATCCTCCGGGTTAATGTATTTGTGTTTCTTATGTGAGAGGGTTGGATGGATGATTGTTGATCGTTGGATCATTTCTTATCAAGGGTCTGCATGCGTTCTTGGTTAATCCCGGTGCTATCCATTTGAACAAATTAGAATCGTTTTAAACCACCGCTGTTTTAGAACCATTGGATCAAGTCAAACCTTTGAAGACTTGATCTCAGCCTTTGATTTGCCTCGAACGTCCAGAACCTTCCCCAGGCACTATAAATACCCTTCACTTCTCAGCCTTAGAGAACTTTTGGGCATTCGTCTTCCAGAGAGAAAAAAAAATAAGAGAGAGAAGAGAGAAGTGAGAGAAGAGAGAAAAGAATAGAGAGAAGAGAGAGAAAGGGAAACAGTTAGCCAAAACCAAACCCTAACCCTAAACACTTCGTCTCTGAAACAAACCTTCAAATAAACCTTACCCCAAACACAACCTGAGTGTTTGAAAGAGAGAGAGAGAGAGTGGTTTGTTCATATTGTTGTTGTAACCTCGTGATTTCTGATCTTGTACACAACTTAAACGTTAGAGTGAAGATCTAGTTTCTTTTTCATAGAAACGTTAGATCTATACTCTGAATGTTACATTTTTCACTAGATCTGCATATTTTCAACTTGGTTTAAGAAAATCATTTCTGTTTTGGTTTTAAAAATGTTTTATAGTTTCTGTTTTTACAAAACTTAACCTGACCTAGTTGGATTCGCACTTGGAGGGTTTTCAATCTCCTAAATATTTTCAAAAGAGATTGAGAAAGGTCTTGACCGATTTCTTAAGCAAGATCTCCGTGGAATCTGGGTTATATTTAAAGTTCAAAAGGTTTTTAGTTTTGTAAGAAAGAAAAATAACAAAATCACTGCATATAGACTTTATATGTAATTTGTATAGGACTGTTTGTAAATCTAAGTGTGTGTGAGTTCATGCATGTGAATAGGATTCACTACACAAACACTTTACACACTACTACACTGGAAGTGTTGTGTTTAAGATCTGAGATCATTGAGTCGACGTAAAGAAGCTAAAGCAAAGGAAGTTAGCAAACCGGAAAACATCATCAACAAATCAGATCTATCAGAAGTTAGAAGGAGCCAAGTGGGGTATATTCCTAAACTTAGAATAGGTTGATTTGTGTGCTTGCATGTTGTGTTGTTTGTAACTGATTTTTGTTATTAGTGGACTTTTGTTTTTGTGACTTAGAAGTCACCGTGGATGTTTCCTCTGTTGGGAGAGGTTTTACCACGTTAAAAATCATTGTGTTGATTATCTTCATCTACTCACCTCATTCTTTAAGTGTGCTGAATTTTTGAAACTGCCTTAGTTTTAAAACTGATTACACTATCTTAATTAATCTCGTACATAAGTTTCTTTGTAAACAAATCTTGTTTATAATTTTTATTTTCAAAAGAAAAGGGTTTCTCCAACAAACATTCGGAGTTGCTTATACAGTTTAACCTTGTGTTAAACGGCATTAGCGACGTTTTTCAATTGGTATCAGAGCCATGTTAACTTTTATTTTAAAAGATCTTGTGTTTCTGAAATCGTTTCTGAAAAACGTAACTATGGACGAGAAGAATGAGAGGTTTGGTAATCTGTCCAGACCTCCTCTCTTTGATGGAAACAACTTTGCTTACTGGAAAGTAAGGATGGTTGCCTTCATCCAAGGGACTTTAGGAGATGATGTCTGGGATATTATCGAAAATGGATACACTTATCCTACAAAACCAGCCACTGAAGGAAGTGATGAGAGGGTAAAGAAAATCTTAAGTGAATTTACCCAAGAAGAGAAAACCATTTCTCGAAATAACAATAAAGGCAAGAATGCCATTTTTATGTCCATTAATGAGTATGAGTTCAAAAGAATCTCATCTTGTGCCACTTCTAAGGAAGCATGGGACACATTAATCACTGCACATGAAGGAGACTCAAGAGTCAAAGCTGCTAAAACCCAAATGCTTATCCAGCAGTACAACTCTTTGATCATGTCTGATTCTGAATCTTTTGATGATTTTTACATGAACTTAACTGATATAGTCACTAAGTTGCATGCTAATGGTATTACTTATGATAGAAATGAAATTGTTTCTAAAATCCTAAGGTCATTACCACAAAAGTTCGACAGTAAGAGGTATGCTATTGAGGAAATGAATGATCAAAACCTTACTCCTGAGTTACTCAGTAGTAAACTTAGAACTGTGGAAATGGAATTAGACTTTAAGAAACAATTGAATCATTCTCAAAGAAAACAACCTAACTCTAACTTGAGTTTTGCCTCTAAGATACCCAAACTTGAGTCCAATTTGACCAACTCTGACTCTGATGAGGAGTGTGATATAGACAAACTAGATAATCAGATTGCCTTAATGTCTAAACAATTTAAGAAAATTGTAAAATTTCGAAACAAACAGGCAACTTAACAAGGCAAGCCTAATTATCCTACTCTGTCTAATCCCAAACCTCATGATAGAGGCTTTGACAAACATCCTAAGGACAACAATTCCAGACCCACTAGAGACCTTAAAAAGATTGAATGTTTTAGATGTGGGAAACTAGGTCACATTGCACACGACTGCAGAGTTAATCTGAATAAAGCCAACACACACAATAGAGCTAATGTCTGTAAAACTTGGAATGATTCAAGTGACTCTGATGAAGAGGAACTTGAGTCATCTAATGTACTTGACCCTTGCATGTCTTTTTATGCTAAGATCATTTACAATGATGATACTCATGTGTGTGATAATGATGCTCCTACTTCTGCTTGTGTGAATACTGCTTTGATTGGCCTAGATGCTTTATTGTCTGAAAATGTTGCTAGTTCTAGTTCCGTGTGTGTGAGTCAAAGTGATCTCGATAATGACGATGCCAATGGGTGCGTGAGTACTAAAACTGAATCGTTAGGGGTCACTACACACACTTCACTTAGCGACTCAGACACAGATGACCTCCCTGATATCCATACCTTGTATGCTAAGACTTTTAAAAAAGGCACTAGACTGGAGAAGACTGTTAGAGACCTGACTAAGAAATTAGATGATCTAAGTCTTATAGTGAAGTTGAATGCTGAAGAGTACACTAACCAGTGTCTATCTCATCAATCTGAAATTGAAACTTTTGATCAAAAATTAAAAGAGTTGACTAAAACTAATGAAACCCAGGAAATGAAATATAAGGGAACATTATTAGAATTGGAGGAAGCAAAAACAAAGACAGCTACTGTTTTCAAAAAGTTTTCTAAGTTTGAAAACAATTCAAACTGTTTTACTGACTTTGTTGTTGACTCCAAGATCAATTCTGATGATAGAACCGGCATTGGATTTTGCCCTAAGAACAAATCTCAAATACAAAACTTGAACCTATTAAGTTTGTGTCTGGGGGCAAAAGACCAATTGAAACATGTCCAGACTTTCATTTGATTAAAAATGAATTTGATCAAAAGCAAAAACAGAAAGTCATTGGAGAGTCTAGTTATTCTAATGCTGAGACTGCACTTAAGACTAAATACGTTTGTCCTTTGATCAGAAAGGCTGATTCTACCTATAAGACCATACCCCCTAGAAATAGGACTTATGAACAGAACGCTGTCAAACCTATCTTTAGAAGTTTTCCTAAGAAAATTCATCCCTCAAGCAATCAATATTGCTCTTACTGTGACATTTATGGTCACTCCTTTGAAGGTTGTTATGCTAGGCGTCTAAACACCCCTATATACAATACTTCTGTCTATAAGAACTTTAACTATTCTAGGCAAAGTCGTAACAACTATGTCCTTCCAAGACAACCTGATAAGAACTCTAACTACAAAAATAGAAAGACCAAAACTAAGAGTTCATTTAAGAGAAAGGCTCCCAGAAACTTTCCTAAACCAAAAGCTCAACTTTTTCACAATAATCAATTTGCTGCTCCAAATGTTTTTCGATAAAAAGCGTCTCGAAAATTTTATCAAATGAGAGCAAACTTGCGCAAAATTAAAACTAGAGCTATTTGGGTTAGAAAAGAGGATCTTTTACCCCAAATGAAGTGTAACATTGTCATCACTGCTTTAAAAGTTGAACACACTTCATCTGGTTGGTACTTAGATTCAGGATGTTCCAAACATATGACAGGAGATGAAACAAAACTTCTAAACAAAACCAGATTTGCTGGTGGGAAAGTAGTTTTTGGTGATGGTGTCTCATATCAGATCATAGGTAAAGGAACCCTAAAAGAAGAAGGAATACCTGTTCTCGAAAATGTTCTATTAGTTAAAGGCCTTAAAGCCAACCTCCTAAGTATATCACAATTTTGTGACTCTGACCATACTGTCACCTTTTCAAAGAACAATTGTAAAATTCTAAATGATAAAGGTGAATGCATTATTACAGGATTTAGAACACCTGACAATTGTTATACTGTCAAGACTAGTTCTGAAACCTGTAACATTGTCAGAATGGATGACAATGAGATCTGGCATAATCGTATGGGTCACTTAAGTTATGATATCCTTGGTAGATTGTCTAGTCAAGAGATAGTTAGAGGTATTCCTAAAATTAAACCTATTTCAAGTGTTGTCTGTGGTCATTGCCAGGAAGGAAAAATAGTTAAGACTTCGCATAAAAAGGTTAAAGACATCCTTACCTCTAGACCTTTAGATCTCATCCATATGGACCTTATTGGTCCCTCTAGAACTGTTAGTCTATGTGGACACAGTTATATCCTTGTAATGGTTGATGATTTCACACGATTCACTTGGGTCGCCTTCTTGAAACATAAATCTGACACGTTTCATAATTTTTTGAAAATTCTTCTAAGAATTGAAAATGAGAAGGACACACAAGTCAATCGCATCCGTAGTGATAGAGGGGGGGAGTTCATAGACACATGAATAGTTGAATATTGTGACTACAACGGTTACAAACATGAATTTAGTTCCCCTAAAACTCCTCAGCAGAATGGTATTGCTGAAAGGAAAAACCGAACTCTTCAAGAGATGGCACGTGTCATGTTGCATGCTAAATCCCTACCTAAATACTTTTGGGTAGAATCCATTAGAACTGCCTGTCACATCACTAATAGGGTCTATCTTAGGAAAAACTCTAAACAAACCCCTTATGAGTTGTGGTACGGTAAGAAACCTAATCTGAAATACCTAAGAACATTTGGAAGTCAGTGTTATGTCTGTAAAGACAGAGAACATCTGTCTAAATTCGAAACTCGTGGTGATAAAGCCATCTTCTTAGGATACTCACCAAACAGTCGTGCTTATCGTATATACAATCTGCGTACTAAGGCCCTTATGGAATCGATAAATGTAATTGTAAGTGACACTATTGTCGAAAATAAGATATCTGAATCACCTATTGTGGTTGAATCTGAAAATGATTTCAAAACTGATTCACCAGAAATAGATGACTCATTACCTATTGAGAGTCCAGAAGTACCTGGCTGGGTCTCTAAAGATCATCCCATTGACAACGTGGTCGGTAATCCTAATGAGCCAGTTCGTACTAGATCCAAGTTAAGAAATTATGCTAATTATGCATGTTTCGTCTCCCTTGTGGAACCGAAAAATGTTAATGAAGCATTGAATGACACACACTGGATTTCTGCTATGCAGGAAGAACTTTTACAATTCGTCATTCACGATGTCTGGTATCTCGTACCTCGGCCTCAAAACAAAAATGTTATTGGAACACGTTGGATCTTTAAGAACAAATCTGATGAAAATGGGGTGATTCTTAGAAACAAAGCTAGACTAGTTGCTCAAGGCTACTCTTAAATAGAAGGGATAGATTTCAGCGAGACATTTGCCCCTGTCACTCGTCTTGAATCTGTTCGTCTTCTTTTCGCCATAGCGTGTTACCTAAAATTCACACTTCATCAAATGGACGTAAAATCTACTTTCCTTAATGGAATCCTGTCCGAAGAAACATATGTAGAACAACCCAAAGGGTTCATTGACCCTAAATACCCTAACCATGTCTTTCGTCTAAAAAAGGCTTTGTATGGCTTAAAACAAGCTCCTCGAGCTTGGTATGAACGCCTTTCCAACTTTTTATTGGATAAGGGTTTTAAGAGAGGAGGAAATGACCAGACTCTCTTTGTCAAACATTTTGACAAAAACATTATCATCGCCCAAGTCTATGTAGACGACATCATTTTCGGGTCAACTTCAAACTCTGAAGTTAAATCCTTTTCTGCTAGTATGCATAAGGAATTTCACATGTCCCTTATGGGGGAGCTACAGCTTTTCTTAGGATTTCAAGTGAAACAGAATTTTGATGGTCTGTTTGTTTCTCAAACTAAGTATGCCTTAGACCTTGTTAAGAAATCTGGCTTAGAGAATGCTAAAGTCGCCAAAACACCTATGAGTACTACTGTTAAATTATGTAAAGATGAAACTGGTAAGTCAGTTGATTCCACACTCTATCGTAGTATGATTGGTAGCCTACTCTACCTAACTGCCTCACGACCAGACATAATGTATGTTGTATGTCTGTGCGCTCGTTACCAGAATAACCCTAAAGAGAGCCATTTATTGAGTGTAAAACGTATAATAAAGTACATAAAAGGCACTCTTAACCTTGGACTTAGGTACACTAAAGATACCTGTAGCACCATCATAGGGTATACTGATGCTGATTGGGCCGGTTGTACTGATGATAGTAAAAGTACATCAGGTGCCTGTTATTATGTCGGCAATAATTTAGTTGGTTGGAGTAGTAAAAAACATAATTGCACATCTTTATCTACGGCTGAGTCCGAATATATAGCAGCAGGAAGTTGTTGTGCTCAATTGTTATGGATCAAACAGATGTTAAGTGATTATGGGATTAAAGAAGAACAATTACAATTGTATTGTGACAATCAAAGCGCCATTAACATATCTAAAAACCCGGTTCAACACTCGCGAACTAAACATATTAAAATAAGGCATCATTTTATTCGTGAACTTGTTGAAACTAAGGAATTAAAAATTCATTACCTGCCTACTGATCTGCAACTTGCAGACATGTTCACTAAACCTTTAGACTATAACAGATTTCTGTATTTGCGAAATTCTATAGGCATGGTATGCGCTGATTAAACTCTTAAAACTTTTAGTTTTACCCTTTGTCCATTTGAGACAAAATGGGGGAGAAATTTGAGTTTTATGAAGTTCATTTTTGTTCTCATTTCATCTAAACTGCTTGATCTTAGTGTGTATATTTGCAGGAATCTCTTCTTCTGATTGTCTACCGTTTCTAGGGTAAAAATTTGTAAATAGTTGAGTTATGTAATTTTTGACTTTCTAGGATATGGGTAGATAGAATCTTTTGTATAGGACTAGGTTTTATTTTTTTGTTCCCTACGAGTTTTAAGCTAACTCAAAGGAGATTTTGTATCATATTTCCAAAGGGGGAGATTGAAGCACCTTATACCTTTGACTTGCTTAAGTCTGCATTGTATAAGTGCTCAACTAATTTGGAAATATTGACAAAATTGGTAGTCCATCCTAGAAACCAAAAAGCCTCAGAACCTATCTCTCTAATCCTCTTCAAAGATCAATGATGGTATAAAATGAATCACACAACACACAATTAGAAGTGCATACATGTGTTCATATTACTTAAAATTGAGTGTGTGTTTAATTCCCCTTGATTTGGAGCTTTAATAATTTTTTGGGAATTTTAAATAATTTTTAAATCTTTTTAAACTTTTTTTAAACATTTTTTTAATAATTATTTTTATTAATAAAATGGGATAATAAAGTTTTTGGGGTTAATTTACTATTTTAGAAACTTCTTTTTTCACTGAATTGTTTGGTTGGGTACGATCTCAAAGCGCTAGAGACTTCAGGGTGAGGTTTTGTAATTATTTTGACGCGCGTGTGAGAGCCTATAACCAGCCAACACTTGTCATCCTCCGGGTTAATGTATTTGTGTTTCTTATGTGAGAGGGTTGGATGGATGATTGTTGATCGTTGGATCATTTCTTATCAAGGGTCTGCATGCGTTCTTGGTTAATCCCGGTGCTATCCATTTGACCAAATTAGAATCGTTTTAAACCACCGCTGTTTTAGAACCATTGGATCAAGTCAAACCTTTGAAGACTTGATCTCAGCCTTTGATTTGCCTCGAACGTCCAGAACCTTCCCCAGGCACTATAAATACCCTTCACTTCTCAGCCTTAGAGAACTTTTGGGCATTCGTCTTCCAGAGAGAAAAAAAAATAAGAGAGAGAAGAGAGAAGTGAGAGAAGAGAGAAAAGAATAGAGAGAAGAGAGAGAAAGGGAAACAGTTAGCCAAAACCAAACCCTAACCCTAAACACTTCGTCTCTGAAACAAACCTTCAAATAAACCTTACCCCAAACACAACCTGAGTGTTTGAAAGAGAGAGAGAGAGAGTGGTTTGTTCATATTGTTGCTGTAACCTCGTGATTTCTGATCTTGTACACAACTTAAACGTTAGAGTGAAGATCTAGTTTATTTTTCATAGAAACGTTAGATCTATACTCTGAATGTTACATTTTTCACTAGATCTGCATATTTTCAACTTGGTTTAAGAAAATCATTTCTGTTTTGGTTTTAAAAATGTTTTATAGTTTCTGTTTTTACAAAACTTAACCTGACCTAGTTGGATTCACACTTGGAGGGTTTTCAATCTCCTAAATATTTTCAAAAGAGATTGAGAAAGGTCTTGACCGATTTCTTAAGCAAGATCTCCGTGGAATCTGGGTTATATTTAAAGGTCAAAAGGTTTTTAGTTTTGTAAGAAAGAAAAATAACAAAATCACTGCATATAGACTTTATATGTAATTTGTATAGGACTGTTTGTAAATCTAAGTGTGTGTGAGTTCATGCATGTGAATAGGATTCACTACACAAACACTTTACACACTACTACACTGGAAGTGTTGTGTTTAAGATCTGAGATCATTGAGTCGACGTAAAGAAGCTAAAGCAAAGGAAGTTAGCAAACCGGAGAACATCATCAACAAATCAGATCTATCAGAAGTTAGAAGGAGCCAAGTGGGGTATATTCCTAAACTTAGAATAGGTTGATTTGTGTGCTTGCATGTTGTGTTGTTTGTAACTGATTTTTGTTATTAGTGGACTTTTGTTTTTGTGACTTAGAAGTCACCGTGGATGTTTCCTCTGTTGGGAGAGGTTTTACCACGTTAAAAATCATTGTGTTGATTATCTTCATCTACTCACCTCATTCTTTAAGTGTGCTGAATTTTTGAAACTGCCTTAGTTTTAAAACTGATTACACTATCTTAATTAATCTCGTACATAAGTTTCTTTGTAAACAAATCTTGTTTATAATTTTTATTTTCAAAAGAAAAGGGTTTCTCCAACAAACATTCGGAGTTGCTTATACAGTTTAACCTTGTGTTAAACGGCATTAGCGACGTTTTTCATTCGAATCCTCCCTAGCATTACACTTTAGAGTTAAACATTGAGGGTGTTTGCCTACATATATATTCCCCACAGTCGTAACTTTCGCCTTCTACTCTATCTGCTGACCAAAAAGTCGAGAAGAATATGTCCTACGCACCTGACCAACAGGTAAGAAGTCAGACTTATCATTCCTAAAAGGGTGATTGGTCGATATAAATCTACGAAGACTCATATAACTCATGGTACCACTATGATGTAGCCAAGTGGCTTCAGGGACATCCATAATAACAACGAACATTGCAACTAGACAAGGTCCTATAAGCAGGAAGGTCCTGGATCGCCCACTTCACCATTTATTTAATTGTGAACTCTTCACCCTTATAAGAGTCAAACTCCATTACCCCTTTATCCCACAACTCTTTAAGTTCTTTAATTAATGGGGATAAGTATATATATATATATATATATATATATATATCCTCACCGGGAGCCTTTATCCCGGGTATCAATAAAGACAATAATGTGAACACATTTATTATGCACAGTTTCGGAGGGAGACTTAAAAGAGCCATAAAAACTAGCCAATAACTCTGATTAGTGCTTAAATTATCGAAAGGTTAATCCCATAGGTTGATAATGCAAAATGAACATTTCACGATTTCTCTGCAAATTCATAGTGTTGTGCATTTGAAAGTTGCCAGATGAGTGAATCAACCGGATGATGTATGAGATTCCCACCCACCTCACATCGAGCATGCCACGTTATGGAATTTTATATCAACGGTACAGTAAAAAACCATTCTAACCATAGCCCAAGGGGAAAATACTTCAAAACCTTTTGTGGAACGTGAGAGAACTCACGATATTTTGCAATATTGTCTTTTCCATTCTCACAAGCCATATATTCAGGCTCACTGCATATGGAACACTCATCCTTCTCTTCGTGCTAGTTGCGGTAAAATATGCAGTCATACTTGCATGCATGAATAGATTTGTACTTGAATCCCAAAATCCTTCAAGCTCTTCTCATATTAGGATAATTGTTTGGTAATGTGTTCTCTTTAGGGAGAATATCTTTAATCCACTTAAGAATTTCGATTACGCTGCTTTATAACAAACCAAACTGACTCCTCAAATTATGCATACCAACCATTTCATATAATACTCAGTGATCTTCATCAAAATCTTTATACATTGGTCTATCCACGTCGATTTTCAATCACGTGTATTCCCAATTTTCTGGTAATTCAGCGTCAACTTGTTCATTGACTTGGTCATAGTGCACATTATCTGTATCCATGGGTTGATGATTTTTATGGTGGTGGACTCTATAAGCATCATCAATTAGGTCGGTCAAAGGACGATGTGTTAGTGAATCATGTACCACTTACGCTCAGTGCGGTTTTGTTACGCAGTTAGGTACCGGTAATCCTTTCAGAACATAAGGTACATTATTTTCATCATTATATGTCCATATCTTATAGTATTTCCAAATCAACTCAACGTCTTCTAAAGACCTATATATTCCAGTTCATACAATGGGTGCACATACATGAAATCTTGTCACTTTTAAGATATTTATATGCATATTTAACAAAATTCTTGAATGCCCTTTAGATGATTATCAGATATTTAGTTAATCACCCCCATCCACTCTTTGTATTGTGGAAAATATATTAAATAATCTTTAAAATTCAATTTAATTGATTAATAGGTTTCAATAAAGGTCGTGCTAAATATAAGAATGAATAAGTCGTAATTCATTCAAATTATTCAAAACAACTTAAACTCAAATTAAAAAACTTAAAATAACTTAAAAAAATAAAATATTATTACAACTTGTTCTCAAATATTACAAATTGTCAAAAATTATTCATGGCCTAGGCTTGACCAACAAATAAACTGGCCAAGTGATAAATAATTTTCATAGTATTTTAGTGTATTCTCTTCTCCTCTTTCAACGTGCATAGGCATTTCTCCTCAATCATTATATATTTCTTCAGTATTTGACCATCTGCAAAGGGCGATTGTGAACGGGAGTTTCGAGAATTAAGGAAATAAGTGTGCATGCGTTGATAACTCTACTATTGGCCTAATCCTTAAAATAATACTGCTCACCATAGTCACCGTGACTGGATGACAACAATCAAGGGACTGTGACAGGTGGAGGCACTGGGGATAGGAATGTTGAAGGAGGTGGCATTTGGGAGGAGAAACCTTGAGAGGGAGGATATGGGAAAATTTGAGAAGGATGATAGGAGAAACCCTAAGGAGGCATCAAAGGCAGAAAACTTTAAGTAAATAAGGACATAAGGCGATCGATTTCACTCATCAACACTCCCGGGTTACTTTTAATCTCCAGAATATCCTCATCTATCTTGGAATAACTTTCCTCTTGGCTCAACATGTGATTCTTGCACGAAGAGAGCTCATCCACGAGAGGTGTAATGTGTTTTTATTTGGTTTTCAACATATGTGATTCGATACCTTTCATCCTCCCACTTTTGTCAGTTCAAAAGGTCTAGACCGGGGCATTATTTTTAATGTCATCATAATGGTTCGAACCGAACTAACTACTAATGTCCTCGATCGATTCATTTAGTATGAAATTATATTTAATCTTATGATTTTAACATTATTTTATATAATGTGTATATATATAAATAAATAATTGATCATACTCTCCAGAGTCGGAGCCAAGTGTGGAGGGAATTTATTATCTTTGTCCCGTTGGGCATGCACGTATAAATTGCCCCGATTAGGTTTTTTACCGGCATACGGACAACCCTTTGTCTTATCTCACCATTCACTCTTCAAATCTTCATACGATTTGGACCCCATCATGTGGATATCAATTTTTTTCACTTTATTTTGTTTATTTTCTCCCTCTGGACTAGCTTTTTGTCCATCACCTCATTTTCCAAAAGTTTTTCCATTGATTGGCTGACATTTCAACATTCGAAGGGACTCTATATCTCAAAGCCAAATATCGAAACTCAATTTTCCTTTCTGGAAATGTCTCCGCCGAAGGTTTCTCCGATATATTCTCAGTTATTCAGAATTCGAAAAAGAACCTTTTGATTTGAACGTTTAGGGAATGAAAAATGCTTACAAAGTTGGTCATAATCTTCATCCTTGATGGCTTGATTATCAACTAAGTTCTAATTATCTACTACCTGACTCCCACATTTATTTTCCAAGCGAAAAACGTTGGAATTTAAAGATCTAGAGGTCATTTTCATTGCTAGTAGGATTAGTCCTGAGAAGGGAGAACCCAATGGGGTTTTTCTTATTTGCTCGGGAGGTGTCGGGAGTGGGAGTGGGGGCTTTGGAGTAACAGACGTTTATTGATTACTCATAGATGTAGTAGTAGAGTGAACCAATGGAAAAGTAGAGAATTGTTCACCATGTGGTGATGAGAATCCTTGTTGGGGTGCAGGAGATGAGAATCCTTGTTGGGAGTCATGTCATCACATGGTGAATTCTGTCCACTGTTGTTCAACATTACCTATAATAAAAAAAATAAGTGACAAAATCATTATACTAATATGTTTAAGACTAACTAATCATGTTTATGACTATATATACACATATAATTTCTCATAATAACACTTTAATATATGTTCACTGTGTCTGATCTCCATCCATTTAGTAAACTTTTGGTTTTATTCTTAATTTTGTTCTTAAAAATTGTGAAGAAATACATGTAAAATTTTCAGATACAATTTATAATAAATAGACCAGTGTTGAAGAAAGAAAATGAGTTATGTACACACTATGATCAAGAACAACCATCTTTTTTTGTATTTTACTTGTAAATTTGTTACAATACAAAAATGGGACTATTGTCCTGAAATATAACAAAGAGAAAAGAAAATCTATCCTATGAGGAACCACAAGTCAGGAGAAGTGAAGAAACCCTCCCAAATTGAAGCAGCTACATCTGAAGCAACATCTCGCTGATACTCAGCCATAGAAAAATATACGATTCATCTTCATCTTGATTATAGCTTCACGTTGTTTTTGGGCATTAGTTGAACCTTCTTCAACTGTAACCACCTCTTGTCATACTCTTCAAGTTTAGAGTGGGAGAGTTTCCTCAGGTTTCCTTACTCAACCTTAAGATCCTTAACATTCTTGAGATACCGAGAATGATAAGTTAACATGTTGGGATCCTTGAGTTACCTCAAGTTGTTGATAAACCACGAGAAATCAAACAATGCCCATCTTATAATCTTTAAGGATGCTCATGTGTTGGTTAGGGACTGATCTTTCTAAGGAAGAAATTGGTTTTTCATTATTTTAGACATCAAAGTTTCCATACCTTGAAGTCAATATCCTATTACCACATTGCGGGGACTCACACAATTAACAGTAAAAGTTTCAGGATTGGAGGAAATCAGCCGCTCCACCAGGTAACATAGGGAACCTTGAATGAAGGCACTACATTAAAGTACTTGCCTATAAAAATATACTGGTGTAATGCTTGGCATTAGAACACCATAACCATATTTGCTCTCCTCTATGTTGACACTGTTTTTGAAACCATGATCACTTTGGCTGGAAGATTCATCTGGATCAAGTTCAGTTGCAATGGGGTCAACCTCCATCACGTGCACAGGCACATCAACTTCAGGATGTGCCATTTAAGGTGCACATGGAGGGTTTCTTTATACCAAAAGCTGTAAAAGAGAGAACATAAAAAGAATTAGTCAAAATTTGGTAAATTATGAGAAAACCTTAGCAAAGATTATTATTTAAAGAAATCTTACCTAAGTAGGGTGAGTGACCACACAAGTGTATTATTTGGAATAGTCTTGCCCAAGAAGGGTGAGTCACAAAGCAGATGTTTATTTAAATAAGAAAGAATGGGAAAAATATTTAAAAATAACTCAATTGAGAGAATAAATTACCAAGAATGTGACTTTTTTATGAAAATCACTCAATTGAGACAGTAAATCACCAATAACGTGACAAATTTTTATGAACATTACTCAAATAAGAAAGAATAAATTACCACGCAGTTGCGATTTTCGTTCAGTTATATCCAAGAAAGTTACAACAACAATAAAAACTGTTCATACACAAAAATCATTGAAAGAGTTAGGTGAACTACTTCATAAACAACTAGAATATTTGATGGAGGTATGGTAATGTTTTCATCCCAACAAGGAGATTGTGTTTCAACCATGGAAAAATCCTTGAGAGCTAAAATGATAGGCTCCACTAGAGGAAGCTCAATTTCCAAAGAGGAAGGATCAACATTTGTTGAAGTCAGTTCAACCTCAGTTGGAAGAGTTGTATGCTCCACCTCCTCATTTCTAGCAAGTAGAAACACCACAAATAGATGAAGCTTATAATGAGTTCACAAGAGATAAAGCAAAGTAAAAGTTAGAAAAAAAATTACAATACACATACCCTAACAATAGCTTGACGAATGAGGGAGATGACATCCAGAGATACCACGGTTGCAGGTATCCTAACTGGAAGGTCTACGATGATTCTTGGCTTCACAAGTCCAGGAGGAAGGACTTACTCATTTATTTACCTAGGGAGGGCCATCACATCCACACCAGGACCAAAGAATGGAATATTTTCATCCATCTGCATATACAACATTCAACTAAATCTTGACAATCATTAGCATTGAGAAAACACTTTGTAATTAAGGCATTGTGTAGACACCACATTCTAGGACCCCCCTAAGTCTCTCTTTAGGTCCCTAGCACTCCCCTATTTCACTACAAACCCTAGTTCATACTCTGAGTACTGATCTAGAGGCCACCGAGCGCTCCTGAGACCCGATTTGACCCCAATCAACTTCATCGTCAGAGCAAAAGCTATTTCAATCTTCAAAGGGCACTGAAAATGATCCACCCCATTGTCGATTCTGACTTACTATACGGACGAACGATCCATTTTCGTTCGGCGATCTCCTGTCCAAAGGACAGACTGCTCTTTTGATCCACATTTGACCCAAAGTTAATTCGCAGACCCGGGAGCGATCTAAAGGACTCTCGAAGGTATCTGAATTACCTTTCTAACAGTATGACAGGTGCACAATTCGGATCAACAGATTACATTCTATGATCATTTTTCTAGGAAAATCTGCACGAGATTGCCAATTGGGAGATCCATTTCCCTGCCTATTGGCAGTGTGTCTAGGGTCACCTACCGATTAAAAGGACTAAGTCCATGCCGATCGGCACCACCCCTGACCCTATAAATAGAGGGCATGACCTCACTTCCAAATCACACTACAGATCCATCAGCATCACTGATCTCAGCAACATTCTCTCGAAATCAGTGAAGTTCCTCCATGTGAATTTCCATTCAAGCTTACATTCCCATCCTTTCATACCCAATTTGGAAAAATCACATTCTCACTCATCCAATCTTCATCTCACATTCAAGGGAGTTCATCCAAGGTCAAAGATCCATCTTCAAAGAAGATCCAAATCCTTCCCCCTCTCTTTAAATTTCTTGTAATTGCATTAAATACATTAGATTCATAATCTAGTTCTTACTTTAGTTCATACACATTAATATCAACATTTTTATTGGTATATTGCACATACTTTACTTTCTATAAAAACCCAAAACAAACAAAAAGAGGGTTACACCTATGAATTCTGAACGGGATTATCCATCACACTCTTTAAAAATTAAAACACATTTTTCTACACACACACCTATAATAAAATCCTGTTCGAATCTATGAGATAAACTCGATCCTTTTTTCGCATGCGATCTACGTGGGCTTCGATGCCTTTATACACTACGTAGGCATCTCGAATTAAAACTCGAGACTCGAGTCCAATTTTCCAATATTCCCTTTTCTCAATTTCCCAATTTTTCCAAATTCCCCATTTTCACATTTATCATATTCTTGCATTAGTATACATACTATATTTGTTAGTGTTTCATCCAACACATATTATCGTTTCATCATAACGATCAATATCGCGATAGACGCATAAATCATATTTTCTATATATTATTTTGGGAACATTCCTATAGATAACCTCACTCTACCTTTTCCATGGTCCGAGTTGAATGATTTCGAACTCCATTATGTATACACGGACACACACTTCACGGAGAAATAAAGGAAAATAATAACACAAGCCCATGAGAGACTGAAAGGGTGGGATGGGTACCTAGCACCTTCCCATTCCATAACTTAGCCTCGGAACCTTTGAACTATTGGTTTCGTACGCATCAGTTTCTCTTCGATGTCGCTCTCTCGAGGTGACAACATGTTCTTTTGCCTGTTTTGTGCGAAATAGGTCGGTGACTCCATCTCTTTACATTTACCCCAAACCGACGAAGGCCGAAACGTTCCTAAGTAGGGCATGAGACCTTTCAATCCCCCTTCCTTCCCCATCCCCCTTCCGAATTTCAGAAGAGAGTAAGGGCGTGCATCTTGATCGAAATGGCCACAATGGTGACTCCGGTGGGGATTTACTTTTCATAAGAGGGCTAGACTATGTTTGCATATGTGTTTTGTTTTCTTGCGTGCGTATGCACCTACTTGTATGTTCCCTTTTTTCCTCTACTATTTCTTGTACATGTGAAATACCGGGTGATCAGTCATTTATTAAATTAAATCATAATATCCAGTTGGTTCAAAATATGCATCACTGTCGAAAACTTTTATTAAAACACTAACCACCTAATATTTAGAAAGGTTGATGTTAAAATTTTATCTTTTAATTATTATAAATCAAATTAACGAATCACTAACATTCACCATCCAAACCAAACTCATATGAAAGGAAATGAATCAAATAATAAATGCAACTGGAGTAAACACATCCAGTCTAAGTATCAAGTACAATAATCCAATCGAAATAATCCAACAACTGAATTGAATAAATCCATAAATCTCTGACTGTCTAATAGAAAGGAGCAAAATTCCCTAAAAGAAGTAGATATCTCGGAATGAAGAAATGAAAATCATCGAAGCGTCTATTACCGAGGTCCTGTAACTTTCACAGCAGCTACAGCACGTCAAATTAATGGAACTCCTATGCTTGGTGTCCCTGTGATTGGGCACCTAAAATAATTTGACAAGAGAAAAGATATTAGCAAGAGACGAGTCAGAGCCCGAGTGTAAAACATTTAAAAAATTTAGCAAGTATTTAAATGTTGCAGTAAAGAAAATAGTATGCGCATGTTAGTTTTCGAACACTCACTTGATATTCTCACCTCTCAACTAATGTGCACGCGCAACGCACCTCTAAACCCATTAATTATTCTATCATCTAGCTAGACTATAGACAAAAATCCTTCCAATCACTACCCACAAAATCAACCCTCATTTTTCATACAACACTATATTAAATGTTTTCACGAATGTTATCTCAATTTGGGAAGTATTTATAAATCACGTTAAGTGTTTGCTTACTTAAGTTATTCAGAGACTTTCATCATTATATATTTTACCCACATACTTTCACACATCAAGTATCACTACAGGTATATATATATATACATCACTATATATTATATATACTAAAAAGGCACCTTTAGACTCAGTTATTGTGCCCTCATACTCAGATATCAAGTCCCGGTACATCTCGCACTGAATAAGGACAATGGGTTCGGAATCTCCCACAAATCATAAATTTACAAACCGCACATATTGGAGGCAAACATGGTTCTAAGCCTATGGGCTACGCACATACCTGTGTATCCATATGACCGTTATCACTATCATTCTCAGATTGCCCGTACCTAGGTTCCATGATCTGAGGCACCAGTCAAATATCCCCCCCTCCCCCCCGAAGTCTCCTCAAGATAGGGTTGTCCCATTTTCACGACCTCCCATGATAGCAAGTATGGTAGGTATGTCATACACAGAATCAATATCATTATAGGCATTCACGCAACCTATCAAGTCATTAGGTATACACATAACCCGAATATTTAACTTATACGTAGTATTTCTCTCATTGCTACTTACATTACCCATGCTACATTACGAATACTCTATCGCTCGTAACTCTCAGGGATAGTTCGTCGCTCTAACTATCATAAAGCATCATAACTACCATACGGTACGGTGCGCGTGCTATAGGTCTCGTATCTGGCAATAGGTCTATAACAAAGTCTATCTCTCGACTGGGGGGTAGGCCTGGTATCTCCTGAAACACATCCGAATACTCCCTGACGACTGGGATCGAATCTAAAGGAATCACAACCTCCTTAGAGGTATCCTCCTCTAGGTAATACAAATGAGCGGTCAAGCCTCCCTCTGGGCGAGGCATCGCCACTACAAACATCTCTTGCCCCGGAATGGCAAAAACAATGCTCCCACCGAAGCAATCAATCATGGCTCTATAATCAGCGAGCCAATCCATACCAATAATCACATCGTGAACATGCATATCTAATACCAACATATCTGCAGGTAATACCAGACTACCAATCTCTACCCCCACTCCCCGGCATATAAAGAATATAAGTGACCCACTCCCCAATGGTGAGTCTACACACGTCACTGTGCTCTCTGCCGTAGCTAACAACCCTAAGGCTTTCGCGAAACGTGTAGCTATAAAACAATGTGTAGCCCCGTATCAAACAATACCCGACCCATAGTGCCATGGATAGGAAACGTACCCTCAATCGCGGGCGGTGCCTGTGGAACTGCTGCCTGGTGGACGTTATAGACACGTCCATACTGTAGCTGCCCCTGCTGAGCTGGGACTGCTGGAATGGGTGGAAATGCTGCCATCTGTGGCGGTGCGGGGAGAGCGGCGGGAAACATAGGCCTCTCCGGCTCCTGGCGAGCACCCTGCTGCTGCTGCTGTGGGGACCTGCCCCTATCAGGACAATCCTGTCGTTTATGGCCAGTCTTTCCACAAACAACACACTTCCCTGGGAAGTTCCCTCCTCTCTGCCCCTGCGGTCCCCGGCCCTGGTGGCCGTTACCGTTCCTCCCTTGGCCCTGCTGGCCCTGCTGAAACTGCTGCCCATTCTGCCCCTGTTGGCCCTGATGGCCGTTTGGACCCTGATGGCCCTGACGGAAACCTCCCTGACCGTGCTTGTAATTCCCTGATCTGAACCTCTTCTGATCCCCCTGCTGGGAACCCTGCTCACCCTGTCTCTGCCCCTGAACAGATTGTGCCCCACCGGCACCATGTCCTCCAGTCCTGCCCTGATGGCTAGACTCTCCCGATCTCTTGCCCTCAGCCATATGAAAGCGGTGATCCTGGCAGTGTAACAAAGCAGCGTTAACCACATCAGAATAAGTGGCCAATGAAAGGTTCCCTAACAGATGCTGACGGATCCTCCATGTCAACCCGTCGGTGAATTTCTCAATCTTCTTCTTTTCTGTCGGTATCTCATCTGGGACGATATTCAACAGATTCGTGAACTCGGCCTCATACTCGGCCACGGTCTTACCCTCTTGCTTCAGATTCATCAGTTTCCTCCTCATTTCCGTGTGAACAGCTGACGGAAAATACTTGCGATCGAACCGCACCCAAAAGTCCTGAATAGTGAGAGTATCCCTCTCCTCCACGATGGTAATAGACTCCCACCACTGTAGTACAGATCCAACTAGCTTGAAAGTAGCTAGCACCTGCTTCTGAACGTCCGTGCACTCATACATCCTCAAGTGCCTCTGTATATCCTTCCTCCACTGGCTCGAGACTACCACATCTGAGCTACCTGTAAACTCTGGCGGATGCGCTTTCTGAAAAGCGTCACGTACACGTTCCCAAGCAGACGGGAATGCATTTGCCTGTACTGGCGCGGCAACCGGCGCCTGAGGTGGTGCCTGCTGAACTACGGCAATTGCGGCATTTACCGCTTGGGCTACAATGGCTGCAACCTCAGCGGCGTTCATCATGCCCTGAACTGGAGCGGGCTGGGGTTATGGCGTTGCATCCCTGGGAACTCGTCGTGCACGTCGTGGAGGCATCTGAAATAAGAATAAAGTTTATAAGTTCACTGTTTATAAACTTAAAATAGCTGAAGAACGAAGCATACACAAAAAGAGTACAACAGTCCTAAAATATAGGGCTCTATATCAAAGAAAACTTAGCGGAAACATAATAGCCGTACAGATCCTAAAGGACACTAGAACCTGATGCTCTGATACCACATGTGACACCCCGACTAATTAAATACCGGGTAGCTACTCCTTTATGAAATTAAATCAAAATGCCAAGTTGGCTCAGTTAATAGCATCACTGTCGAAAACATTTTATTATTACTAACCACCTAGTATTTAAAAAGTAAGTCGTCAAATTTTAATTAAAGTCTGATTAACATGCAGTAAAAGATTTAAAGCAAGAATAATATCATCATTCACTATAACGAAAATAATAGAATAACCATCACATGATTTAAGTAAATCCGGAGGAAAAACTCCTCACAACAAATCCCACAACTGAAATAAGTAACGAAATACTGAATACTAAATCAATACATGCCAAAGTCTGAAAAAAACTGAAATGGAAATGTCTCTAATAGAATTTGGGAAACATGCCCTACAACTGAAGAATACTGAATATGGAATCCAAATGGTAGAAGCGTCTAAAAACCAATCCCTGTAGCTTCCACAAACAGCTACAGCTCGTCACCTGAATGAGTATCCTATGCATGGTGTCCTTGTGGCTGGGCACCTAAAATGGTTTTACAAAAAAATAGATTTGAAAGCAAACGGGTCAGAGCCCGAATGTGGAGATATTTTAAAAACCTGCAAGTGCTTTAAAAACATTTAAAACATTAAATGCAAAGTACATGTTAGGACGTGCACTCACATGAAATTCTCACCTCTCGTCTAACTGTGCACTCCTAACGTAAGTACCCATCTAAAATGACGCTAACCACTAGCTAAGTGACATCATATCTAGCTAGACTGTCATAGGTTCTACCCTTATTACTCGGTTCCCATTAACATTATAACGCTCGCAATTAAATAGGGGGCTTAACGTAAATTCAGGTTCTCACATAAAAGTAATACAACTCATTATAGATCATCCTTTTTGTTATTCCATAGTTATAAACACAATACCATATGAAAGTTCCCAGTTTATTAAGTGTATATTTTCCACAACATAAATATACAATATAAGCACCCCGAGACTAAGCTGTGGTGCACACATACTCTGCTATCCATCCCGGTACATCACGTACATAAGGATTACGCATTCCGAATCTCTCAGGAATCGTTCAGATAACACAAATCACAAACAGTGGAGGCGAACACAGTCACATCACATGGGTCACGCACATACCTGCGCTCCCACGATCAGCAGACTTATTAACATCCCAATATGTCCTTCTCTGACCTATGTTCATCGAGGTAACCAGTCTAAATCCGGGCAACACAAGGATTAGAGGGCCCTAAGCGAACGCAAACCTCCCTTGATAGCAAGTATGGTAGGTATGTCATACACACAAATCATATATCAATACTAAGTAAACACGCATCTTAGTAATCACCGTAGTTTAATTGTAGTACTTATCGCATTCTCGTACCATCTTATAATTTATACAATTTATATAATCCCGGTTCATAATCATACACGCCATAATTTATTCTCACGTCGTAGTAGGCACTCACGTCTCGACTCAAATGTCTATTTGATTCGTTCCACAATTATGTAATTTACTCCTCATTATGTCCCAATTGTCCCAAGTATACCAATACATCATCAAAGGAATGTTATCTCTATCCTCGAACAAGTTTACGGGTCTCCCAAAATCAAAACAGGCCAAAAAGGCCTAAACTGCCAGCTCGTTAGAAGTCTCGTTCGAACGAGGCTGTTCGAACGAGATTTCGTTCGAACGAACTGGGCTATCTAATGAGATCTCGTTCGAACGAGATTATCGAACGAACATCCCTCTCGTTAGAACCCCAAACTGTCAACTCGTTAGAAGCTCGTTCGAACGAGCTCGTTCGAACGACCTGGGTAGGTCTTCTAACGAGTGACCAGATTCAAGCCCAGAAATCCTATCTCGTTTTTCACCAATTTCTACACCTCAAATCTCAACCACAATTCGTCCCAACAATGTTTAAAGGTCTCTAATCAATCCTAAACATATTAAAATCACATACTAACGTGTTTTAAGGAATTAATTCATCCTCAACATCATTAAATCATCAAGTCTCATCACTTTTCCCCAAATTCTCAAGAACATAAACCCTAGAATTTATAATCATCAGTTTACTCAAATTAGATCCGTTTTTGTTACATCCAACATATATTAACATCAGGGTAATCATCTCTATACGATTCTACATGCAATTTCTTCTCAAAATTTAAGTTCTAAGTCCAAATAAAATGGGTTTTTCATTAACTTTCAAGAACAAATGTAAATCTTAGAATTTTCTAACATGGAAGAAACATTCTCTGAATTAAACGGAATTAAATCACTTGCCTTGATTCAATCTCAGATTTTGATGACGATTTGAAGGAGTTCCCTCTCTCTTTCTGCAGAATTCCCTTCTATCTCTCTATCTCCAAGCTTTCTTCTCCAATAGCTATGGTGGCTAGGGTTTGTTTTGGGAAAATATTAGAAAACCTAATTCTAATAACCTACGTAGCCTTCTAGGTTAATATGGGCTGGTTAGTGGGTTAAGTGGGTCAATTCCCAATCAGATAAAACTCTTAATTTTCGTCACTTTTAATTCCCAAAAATACAAAATTACCAAAATACCCTTTATGTTGCCGGTATGGCCTAAAAATACCCCGGGACCCAAACTAAACCCCCGGCTAGTGTTTTCTGACTATCTCGACCCTTACGGACGCGTTGGCGCACTCAAAATGACCATACGGTTAATAGAATTTAAATTCATTTTTATGATTAAAATAATTATATCCTGACGCGACTGTCTCACGCGTCCCAATAAAATGTCCAAATTGCCGTATATCAATCTCACGACAAATTTCATAATTCAATATTCATATATCATCATATATACTCAATATAGTCAAATACCAACTCACATCTCGCTAGTATTTTATCCGGATTGATTCCCAATTAATTCTCATTTAATTAATTAATCCCAAAAATAAATATCGCCAAAAATACTACCCTCATTTTTTAGCCCTCCGAGAAGCAGGAGTGGAGATTGAAGAAGGTATTGCGGAGACAGAAGTCGAACCAAAGAAAGTATCGGTACAGTTCACTCCCAGAAAGTTTGAAAATACTGCCAGTACCGCAGTTTTAACCATTAATAACATCTCTCAGCCTGCCACTTCATACACCAGAAAGCCGCCCTAATCCGGTCCGAAAGTAATACACCGAGCTTCACGCTCCCCTCTCTAAAGTTTAACGTGCCCAATTAAGCCGAACCTTATCAAACCACTAGATCCTTGTCCATTACCAAACCCACTTCCAAAAAATTTCATACTAGATGCCCGTTGTGACTTTCATCAAACTGTCGGCCATACCACTGACCAGTGTTTCCACCTCCGAAATATGATCCAGGGTATGATTGACTGGGGTGTCATCGTCGTACCAACCAATACTAAACCAAACATTACCGATAATTCGCTCCCAAATCATACAAATTTCATCTTCCTCAAAGAATACCCAGAATTAAACCCATTTACCCAGATCGTACAAAGAAAATCACCTATCATACCCATATACTCTTCTAAACCTCTCCAAGTGTGCCCGTATTCTCTCCTACATCCTACCAGCTTCGTCGATAAGGCCTTATCACTCCTCACCAGAGCATGAATCGTTGTCCGTAGTCATTCTGGAGGTAAAGATATGCAATTATCAGAAGTGTTGAATAAACTCCTAGAGTTTGGGCTGAAATGGACCTCCTAGATGACCATTAACTCCCAGAGATTTAGTGCATTGTTCTTAGAAGCTCAAAAATAGTCTCGAGAGTCAGACAATTGGGTGGTACCAACCAATGAAGTGGCTTAAATGATATGGTCCAGATCATGGCAAACTTATTCCTACAGTTTGGTGATATTTGCAGTATGTTCGAACTACTTGATGCTTCGAAACTATGAGGGCACCTGGTCTTTTCACTTCCATATCTCCCCGCCGAATGGGAGGACTTATACGAAGAAGCCATTGAGGTTGTGGAGTGTATTGTCTTTTCTTGGAAAGATGATGTCTTTGCCACCGAATGGGGGGACGAATTCGATGATTCAAATGAAGAGCAATGTCCGAAAAAGGATAGCCCAATAGTCAACATATGTGGGATGATATCATTCTAGGAGCTACTAGGAGTAATCAACAAGGTGTCTGAATAACCTGAGATCGATGAGGAAACAAGATTTCTATTTCTTCCCTCTTCTGTGAACCACATAACCGGGTCAGGGAGGCATTACCAAGTCCCAAACCTCCCACCATCTATGATTGATAAAGGAAACGGTGTTGAGAATCTCCCTATGCCAGAAATGATCCCTGTGGAAAGTAAGATCCTCGATCAGTTGAAGAAAACTCAAACTAACATCACTCTTTGGGGACTCTTTATGTCTTCCCAGCTGCATCGATCAAGCTACTCACAGGACCCACAGTCCCTCCTTCCACCACACCGAAAGAAGTAGTGAATCTAGCCAGATTCCTGACCTCTACTAGAATGCTCTCTTTCCCCGAAAAAGAAATCCCTAGAATTGGGACAAACCACAAACATGCTCTTAATATCTCCGTCTAAGTCATGGGGAAGACTATCCCGCTCTCTATTTTAATAATGGATCAGGTCTTAATGTCTGCCCGTTGAGGATCCTTAATTGTTTGGGACTGAAAGTGAGCGAACTTGATCCAACCTCTGCCACTGTACACGCCTATGATAATACCAATCGAGAAATAATGGGATCCATAAAGCTTGCAATAGGGGTTGGCCCTATAAATCCTGTTGTTGAATTCCAAGTCATCGATATTCCAGCTTTTTCCAATCTATTGCTCGGACGACTGTGTCTCTATAGCATTAAGGGTGTGCCTTCTTCCCTCCATCAAAAACTGAAGTTCTTCGCCAATGGTCAGGTCATCACCATCTTGGGCGACGACGATAATGCCGAGAACGCAAGCACCAGCAATCCAGTACTTGAGATACAACACAAGGCTAATGATATGATTATTTCAGGCTTTCAAGTTGAACCACTTCTACTCCCAGCAGGGGATGTTATTAAAGAGAAGGTTTGTCCGGAGTATAACCCTCATGGCAACATCAATGTGATCCAGATATTCAATAACATGCACTTCATGCCTAGACTGGGGCTGGGACAAAGACATTAGGGGGTACTTGAACACATTGTGTTGAAGAAAGCTTTTCCTCCTTGCGGTTTAGGTTATCAACCATCAACAAAAGAACTCAGAATGCTCCGCCAGCCTCGACTGAAGAAAAGGATAGAAAGCACCCAGATTTCCTCAAGAAATTCCTTAAATGGAAGATTCATCAGAGAGGGTGAGGATTTCCCCTTCTGCGGCTTTCCTGAACCTTGGTATGATCATGTGGACAAGAGGATGAAACCAGGAATGGAGATCTTTTTCCAAGACAACTACTCATGGGCCGAAACCTTCCAGCATCATGTGCAACCACTCATTGAGAAGACCATAGCCGATACTGGAAATTTTGAGGGAAGTTACTCAAAAGATTCATTCAATTTGCAAACACTGGGGATGACACTCTACATGATCCACTCAGGGACTACGTCATTGGATCCATCCCGCCTGATAAAAGTTGTTAATGAACCTCTCCTCAACTGGCATGCTACACCAGTTCCACCTACAGAAATTCAACACAACCCTAATGTTTATCCCATTTCCTCTTCTCTTGTTGTTCCTCCTTACTCTGATGTAATCGAAACCTCCTTTGATGAGGTTATCAATGTTGTTTTTCCTATCAATGAAATGAATAAATATTTTGAGTATCTTGATGTGCCTTACATTAATTGTCTTGATTCTAATCAAACTCTTGATGATGCTGATTTTGAAAATGAATAATTCTTAACTAATCTAAATAAGGTTAATAACAAACGACATAATCGCGTTCAAGTTAAAGAAGATGAAATTATTGTTATTAATCTCGGTTCTAGTAGCCAACTGCGCCAGATTAGAATAGGGGACACCCTTGACGAGCATGAGCGCGCGCAACTCGAGGAATTACTGAAGGAATTTGTGGACATATTCGTATGGTCCTACGATGATATGCCTAGCATTAATCCCGAGATAGCTTAGCACGAGATTCTAAATCTCCCAGACTGCAAATCGGTTAAACAGAAACTGCGAACGCTCCGCACCGAATGGTCTCTCAAAGTTAAGGAAGAAGTGTCCAAACAGTGAAACGTGGGTTTCATCCTTGTGATCGAATATCCCAGATGGCTAGATAACATCATATATGTGCCAAAATATGGGGGGAAGGTTCACATGTGTGTCGACTACCGAGACTTGAGCAAGGCCTCTCCGAAGGATGATTACCCGCTACCCAATATTAACATGATTGTCAACAACACCGCCAGTCACGCTCTTAAATCATTCGTTGATGGTTTTTCCAAATATATGCAGGTCAAGATACACCCGAATCATCAAGAGAAAACCGCATTCATCACCTCTTGGGGAACCTTTGCTACACCGTCATGCCATTTGGTCTAAAAAATGTAGGGGCTACCTACCATAGGGATGCCACAACCATATTGCATGATCTGATACACAAAGAAGTCGAAGTCTATGTGGATGATATGATTATAAAGCCAAAGACTAGGAAAGTTCATGTTCCCGCTCTCCGAAAGTTCTTCGAGCAACTACGACAATATCAGATGCGACTTAACCCACATAAATGTGTCTTCGACGTCACCAAAGGAAGGCTCATAGGATTCATAGTTAGTGAGAAAGGGATAAAATCATATCCTACCAAGATAAAGGCCATACTAGATATGCCACCACCCCGAACAGAGAAGAAAGTCCGGGGATTCCTCGAAAAATTACAGTATATCAGCCGATTCATCAGCCAGTTGACTTCTATATACTAGCCCATCTTCAAACTCCTTCGAAAGGATTCCACTAAGGTTTTAAACAAAGCTTTCCAAGAATCCTTTAACTGAATAAAGCAATACCTAACCCGACCTCCGGTACTCATATCGCCGCAACCTGGTTTTCCCCTACTTCTTTACCTAACCGTGACACATACCGCGGCTGGGGTTTTGTTAGCCCAATACCTTGAAGAATCTCGCAAATAAAGAGCCATATACTACGTCAGTCGCAAGTTAGACGGATACAAAGTTAACTACACAACCTTGGAAAAGGCATGTATTTCCCTTGTCTGGGTCACCCAAAAGTTACGGCACTACATGCTCGCCTTTCCCATCAAACTTGTGTCCCGAATGGATCCCATCAAGTACCTACTCGAAAAACCTGCCCTGTCCAGTCGAATGGCCTGATGGTTGATGTTTTTAGCCAAGTTCGATAATATATATGTCACGCAAAAAGCCATGAAAGGAAGAGACATCCAAATTCCCGAATGAGAATATCCTTTGCATCTCTCAAGAAGACCTCCGATCGTAAATGTTCTTTGACGGCGCTACCAACAAGAAAGGATATGGCATTGGGATACTCCTAATTGACCCTGATGACTCTCAGACTCCCATTTCCATAGAGATGGATTTTCCCTGCACCAATAACATGACTGAATACGAGGCGCACACGGTAGGCCTCAAAGTTGCTCTCAAGAAAGGAATTTGATACCTAGATGTCTATGGGGATTCAACCCTCATCATCGGTCAAGTACTCAGAAGATAGAAAGTTAAGGATGAGAAACTCTTACCCTTCCATGCCCACCTATAAGAGTTGGCTTCCTAATTCCAAGAAATCACCTTCCACTACCTACCCTGAGCAAAGAACAACCTAGTCGATTCCCTTTCTACCTTAACCTCCATGATTGACATACCTGAAGGAATAACAATGTCCCCTTTCCAAGTTCAAAAGAAAGATAACCTAACTCACTACTATCACATTGAGCTCATCGCAGAAGAAGATCCTGACATGGCCAATTACTGGTACTATGATATTTGGCGCCTCCTCAAACATGATAAGTACCCATAAGGCTCTGACAAAAAAGATCGAGCAACCCTTCGCAAATTGGTTGCCCAATACATTATCTACGATAAAGCATAGTTCAAACGAAACTTTGATGGAACCCATTTACACTGTATCGCAGAGGCTGACATTAAAGAGATGATGTAGAAAATCCACAGCAGGGAGTGCGAACCCCACATGAATGGCCATATGCTTGCCAAGAAAATCACCCGACAGGTTTACTATTGGACTACCATGGTGCAAGATTGCACTGCCTATGTTCAGAGATATCTCAAATGCGGCCAATAATTTTCCAACTTCCATCACTTGCCTCGGCGGGAATTATATAACATGACTTCTCCCTGGACGTTCTCCATATGGGGCATCAACATCATAGGGAAGGCTACACCTAAAGTGTCCAACGGGAATGAGTTCATCATAATTGCCACTGACTACTTCACTAAATGGATAGAAGCCGAGTCATATGCGGTTCTGAATGCCAAAAAGGTTGCCAAGTTCATCAAGAAAAATATCATCTGTCGATATAGGGTCCCGCATGAGCTAGTGTCTGATAACGGGTTGCATTTGAAAGAAGAAGTCACATAAGTGGATGACGAGTATAGGATTCAGAGACACAGATATTCCTCATACCGACCCCCAACAAACGGTGCAGTTGAAGCCGCTAATAAGAACCTCAAAGCCATCATCAGTAGGATTACCGAAAGCTATCGAGATTGGGCCGCCCGGATCCCTTACGCCATCTGAGGCAATCGCACTTCAGTTCGAAGATCTACTAGGGATACCCCTTACTCTCTAGTTTACGGTGTGGAAGTAGTTATACCCGTGGAATTGGAAATCCCTTCACTGCGCGTCATGCTTGAAAGCAAAGTCAGCGAGGAAGACTGACATCAGAGACGTCATGACGAGCTGTCACTATTGGACGAAAGGAAACTGAGGGCTCTATATCACATACAATGGTACCATCGTCGGATAGCGTGATCATTCAACAAGAGAGTCAAGGACCGTGGTGTCAGAGAAGGGGACTTAGCCCTTAAAGAAATTGTAGAGCCCATCTAGGACCCAGAGGGAAATTCAAGCCTAATTGGAGCGGCCCCTACATTGTGAAGAGGATCCTGTCAGGCGGCGTCGCTATGCTCATTGACCTTGATGGATAAGAGATGGCCCATCCAGTCAACCTGGACCGTCTCAAGAAATTTTACCCCTAATACGAAATCTCGACGTGCTACGACTCTTCTCATCTCCCTTCTATTATTAAAACAAATAAAATAAAAATAAAAAATTTCTTCATTTCCCTCTACTCAAAACTACGTGGGGCTTGATCCTCTAAAAATCCTTTTGCTTTCAAAAATAAAACTCAGAAAATTTCCAAAACCCTCAGAGGTACGTAGGCAGCTCATACGCTTTACCATAGCACGACCTCTTCTTTTTCACAAAATGTTATTCTTTTCTTATCCCCGAGAATGACAGTTCATTTTTAACATGTACATTAACAAAAAGATTATGTCTAGTGATTAGTATAGATAATTGAAATGCAAAAAACTCATCAAGACTCACAATTAGATGATCAAAAACTTTTTTATTGCAATATTAAGAAGTTTCGATACAATTACATCAGCATAGGGAGTCAAACAACTTCCCTTGCCAACATATTCATACTTTCCTAAAAAACCAAATAAAAACAAGCCCCACTACACCACCCATCCAAAATTATTCCCACAAAATAGACCAAATAACCTACATAACCAGAAACACCATACAAAAGCTTCATAAATTCTACTCGCAACTGCCAGAAGAGCCGCCCCTGTCATCATCCACATCTTGGGGTCCCCAAACTTCCCTTGCCTGAAGAGAGTGTCGCTGACGCTCCGTAGAACGATAAGCCCGGACTAGCCTGGGGAAAACCATAACACCTCACTCCATGGTGTCAGATATGGAGAACAACATTTGCCCATTCTCCATAGCCAGCATCTTGGTAACTACTTTTCTCCACAACCACTTCATGTAGTCCCCAGAAATATTCCAAACACTCAGAACAGACTGGGATAGACGGGTCGATGGTCAGTAATTCTCCCATAGAGAGCCAAGTTGCATGTGCATACGCTCTGTCAAGTCCTCCACCGAAAAGAAGTCTAGTGTCCGAGGTGGCACAATCTATTCCCAGCAAAATTGGTGCAAGAGACGCCAAGGAAAGTAAAAAGAGGTCTGTCTAAGGCCAACCAACCTAACATACTGGTATTTTCCCGGTTCTAAAATGGGCAGAAGCTCCCCCCATTAAGACACTGACCAATGCAAGCCTCGAGCTCCGTGCTCCATGAACTAGTTTTCCCATCTATCGATGCCCATGCCTACATTGATAAAGTAGCATGAAAAGAAGTTTGGAACAGATGGCAAAGGATACTCAGGTGGGACCACTATACGGAACCTCTCCGACAGCCACATGAATAACATTCTGAGGCTACCCCTCAAGACGTCAGAATGACCTTCCCGCCAGGCATCCAGACCATTCAAAGTCTCCGCAAATATCACTGCCACAGGATTACGATGGTACGACATCCAAGAAGCAATGGCTGTAAGTTGTGGGTCCACCAGCAGTTCCCCAATCACCAGCAGCAGTTTTAAAACCAAGCCCATAATGACAGCTCCAGCATAACCAACATCACCAATATCCTCTAAATGCACAGAATGCGGCACAGCAGGGAGAGAAATCATTCCTCCCATGACCAATGACCTAGCTACCAAAGGCAAGATATGGAGGATTTTCGCTAACATCTCCCGAGGAGACCGGGAAAATTCAGGCATAGGTGTCACAACACTGGGATTTATCTCCAACATGGCAGAGAACTCTTCATAGGTCGGACATACCTCGTCCAACCCAAAGAAAAATACATGGTCATCAGGGTACCAGAACTCCACCACTGCCATCAGCACATTCCACTCTATAGGCCGATTACGCCATAAAGAGACTCGACGTATGTTGAAAGCGTCGTAGTCGACGTTGTAAGAGCACATAGCTTCCAACGTTTCGAGGTAGTTAGCAAATTCAACACTACCAGGGAGAGCCATTTCGCAAAGTAAGTTAAGAAGAATGTAAAATAGAAGGAATGGGAAGATGGGAAGAAAATCCTCCACCCACACCCCCATATTTATACTTGAAAACCCTCAAATAAAGACAAGGAACCCTATAGAAATCAGAGGGAGACTTACCCTACCAAGTACCAAGAAATTGAAGAAAGTGCAATTAAAGCCTCAGATTGATTAGACTGGACTGACATGCCGATAGGCAGGACAGGGTTCATGCCGATCGGCAACCCCCTATTTTTGGAAATTTCCCTTTTTTCTTTTTTGTCAAATCAAAAACTCAATAAAAATAATTCTTATTCTTAAAAGAATTTCGAATTTTCCACTCCTTATGCTTTTACTTATCTTATTTTGAAATAAATTCTCTCTCAAATCATTTTTTTCTTTTTCTTATTTTTACGGTCTCAGTAGAAAACTAAAAAGAGCATGTACGTTAAGTCACTAAAAACTAAAAAATTAACAAAAACTTCATTTTATTTGCATGGATGTTGCTGTGTTACATTGGTTCTGTAAGAAATAAAGAAAATACAACGGGACTCAGCTCGAACCTAATTTTCTCTCTCTTTCTCTACCTTCATCTACAACCTCTCTCTCTCTTCTCTTTTTTTCTCTCTCTCTCTCTAGGAGCCTCCTTTCCTACGGCACGCTCTCTTCTCCCGGTGACGAGATGACGTACCTCCACTCACCGAGACAGGCCCTTCCTCAGACGAGGCAGGCGACACCAAATAAGAAGGAACCGGACGCACATCTCGAATGTGGGCGGTCAACGAAGCTATCCAATCTCGAATATCCTTCAGCCAAGTGATCGATACTCAAATATGCTATAAGAAAAATAGAAAATGGCAAATCAGTCGGTCTGAGGCAAAAGAAAAAAATCAGGACATCAGAAAGACATAGAAATAGAAAGTATGCCGGTGGCTGGAGAACCTCCTCCGTCAACCCTAGATCCTCTGAATCCATCGCATTAGGACAATATAGCATACACACCAACCAATCATCAGTCCGTTTAATATTGTATGAGGGAGGGGCCAGCTGCACGAACGGAACCTCCGAGGTCATCGTCGACGTAGATGTTGATGCACTACCTGCGCTATGGGAAGATCTCACTGGCCGACTCGAACCCGCATGGGGGAGAGGCATCACGTCATAGATGCTGGGCGATATCAACCAGCTCGATACGAAGTCCAAATAATCATGCACCGCACCATGTCAGTATAAGAAGAGTAAGGATCACCTGTCATCGCCGCTACTCGTGCATCATCAGACATCTCCCACACTCGCCTCATATACACTGGGGGCCTCGCCGATGTCACCACAACCTGTCGGACTACTCTCTGCCCAAGGTACCAGGAGTAGCCGAACTCATGCACCAGAAAACAACGCATCTGCACGTTCCCCCAATCAACCATGTGAGTTGGATGACCGTCCCCCACAAATAGAAGGTTACCTGTAATTTCCCCAATAGAATAAGATCAATATCGAAAAAGATCATAAAGGAAAAATGATGTCATAAAAGAAAGAATAAGTTACCCACTCACTCGTCAGGACATTCAAGACCCGACGCACCGTCTCCAGAGAAAGAGAGACTTCTTTGACTGGTGGTTGGACCTCCACCGTCGGTAAATCCGATAGAAGTCCCCGACAGACTCGTCCTTTAAATCTATCAATTGGGTGTTAAACCTAATCACCTCATAGAACCACGTCTGCAAAGGATAAAAGTTCAGCAATCAAGAAATCAAGAATAAAATGCATAAAGGAAAAATACGAATTCATAATGGAAAATGCGCAAAATAAAGAATACCTCAAGAAGATATGTGGCTCCAATAAAATTTTATCAGCAGAACCGACTGAACACATCAAGAGAAGAATAAAGGTTCGCCAAGGTCAGGCTCCCCCAGTCATAAAGAAGGATGCTCGAAAACACCCTCAGAAATCGAAAAAACCACAAGTGGATGACGTTGCCACTCGTCGCCACCAAGAACCTTCCCAACACCAACAGAATAAACAAATAGGCCATCTGCCGCACCTTTCCCCCATCATCCTCATCAATCCTCCTACTCAGCAACAACTCCCTTAAAAAAGATAAATAAAGAGAGTCCCCAGAGACTACCCTCTCCATATCACCCAACGCCGGCGTCACCGCCTCCGGCGTCACCCGTAAAGTTCTATCCACCTCAATCTGTACCCCATCGTAGTCCAATCCCAGTAGCTGTTGCACGTCTATTGGAGTCACCATCATCTCTCCTATATCAAATGCATGGCGTGGGTGGTGTTTCACCACCTCTCCCCCAGAACACAAAGAACATCCGTAGAAAGGAGTGTCTCATCCAGTGTAGACGCCAGTCTCCCAAAATCGACTTATGACACCACCCAACGCACCACCAACGGAAGGTGCTCCCAAAAGTCCTTAAGCCTTGTCATTCCTCGGGCACGCAAAGTCGACATAGAAACATCAAACTGTCAAAAGGCAAAAAGGGAAAAGACATACCCTTGTCAAAATTCCAAGGAAAAAGGAATATCACCAAGAAAGGAGAAAATAATACCAAAAGTCACCAATACTTACATAGCCGCCACGGTTCACCACCCTAGAATAACGATGACGCGACGGCTCGCATAAAAGGTTCCGCTCATCCGCCATTGGCTTGAATGATTCGGAGGAATTTTCGCTGTCCAATGCAAAGGGCATCCTAGCCCTACATTCCAAGTTTGACCAATCGTCAACATTGAGCCACGCCATATGTGTCGCACTGCTTGAGAAATCAGCCATCTCTTAATTTTGGAACACTGAAATGTTTCGCAGAATGTAATTACAGAAGAATACAAGTCAGAAAGGTGTGAAAAATAAGGAGAACCCGTCACCTTTTTATAGGAGGCTAAGGGGCATGCCGATCGACATCTCCCTGCCACATACCGATTGGCATTGTCCCTCCACCTGCTCGAGGTACCCCAAAAGACTATGGCACTGCCATTTGGCACCCTTCCAACCATGCCGATCAGCACACACTCTCAGAAATTTCATATAAAAATTCCCCCAAAAATGCCAGAAAATTCTGAAAAATTCCTAAAATTACCAAATAAATGGTTGAACCTTTTTCATCAAGAAAAGCATTTTCACTACACTTATTTCCCCAGCGAAACTCTTACCTCCCCAATGGAATTCCCAAAATCAATTGGATATCTCCCAGTAACATCTCCAAAGGACACCAAAAAAATCAAAAATTTCCCAGCTAAGAAACATGCAACCCTCGGATTATTTCCTCTCCCCCATCGAAACCTAGAAATCAAATGCTTCCCCAAAATCCCCGGCATAACCTCAAGATAAATATCCCCATTTGAGTCTCTACTTAAGTCCTCTTTGAGGTCAAAATTGACCTCGGCCCTTGGTC
Source organism: Sambucus nigra (assembly GCA_949130495.1). Lineage (NCBI taxonomy): Eukaryota > Viridiplantae > Streptophyta > Magnoliopsida > Dipsacales > Adoxaceae > Sambucus > Sambucus nigra. The sequence goes on from OX422207.1 coordinate 812,280,135, forward strand.
ATCACCTCTTTTAGGTTAGAATTGACCTCGGCCCTTGCTTGTCACCTCTTTTAGGTCAGAATTGATATTGACCTCAGTCGTCACCTCTTTTAGGTCATAATTGACCCCGACCCTCTATCGTCACCTCTTTTAGGTCATAATTTACCTCGGCCTTTGGTCGTCACCTCTTTCAGGTCAGAATTGACCTCAGCCCTCGGTTATCACCTCTTTCAAGACAAAATTGACCTCAGCCCTCGGTCGTTACCTCTTTTAGGTTAGAATTGACCTCGGTCGTCACCTCTTTCAAGATAAAATTGACATCGACCCCCGGTCGTCACCTCTTTTAGGTCAAAATTGACCTCAGCGCCCGATCATCACCTCTTTTAGGTCAGAATTGATCTTAACCCTCGATCGTCACCTCTTTCAAGTCATAATTGACCTCAGCCCTTGGTTGTCACCTCTTTCAAGTTAGAATTGACCTCGGTCCTCAGTCATCACCTCTTTTAGGTCAGAATTGACCTCAGCCCCGGATAGTCACCTCTTTTAGGTTAGAATTAACATCGGCCCCAGAATTGGCCATCCCTAGCGTTTCCTTTAGGTCCCCAGAATCATCCTTGACCCTCTAAATCGGTCATCCTCGTCCCCTAGGTCCACAAAATTGACCTATTTTCAAAATATCATGTGGTGCCTATAGTTATTCCATGTTCACCCATCGAGGGGCTCTATAGACACCACATTCTAGGACCCACCTAAGTCTCTCCTTAGGTCCCTACCACTCCCCTATTTCACTACAAACCCTAGGTCATACTATGATTACCGATCTAGAGGCCACCGGGTGCTCTCGAGCCCCAATTTGACCCCAATCAACTTCATCGCAGAGCAAAATCTATTTCAATCTTCGAAGGGCGCTGAAACCCCTTTCCAACGGTCCGCCCCGTCCGCGATTCTGACTTACCATACGGATGGACGAACGATCCGTTTTCGTTCGGTGATATCCGTCCAAAGGACCGACGTTCCCTTCCGATCCAAATTTGACCCAAAGTCAACTCGCGGACCCGGGAGCGGTCCAAAGGAATCTCGAAGGCATCTGAATTACCTTTCTAAAGGTATGACCCGTGTGCAATTCGAATCAATGGAACATTCCTATAGATAACCTGACTCTACCTTTTCCATGGTATGACTTGAACGATTCACATCTCCATTATATATACATGCACATACACTTCACGAAAAAATAAAGAAAAATAATAACACAAGCCCATGAGAGACCGAAAGTGTGGGATGGGTGCCTAACACCTTTCCAGTATGTAACTTAGCCCCCGAACCTTCGAACTATTGGTTTTGTATGCATTAGTTTGTCTTCGATGCCTCTCTCTCAAGGTGGCAACGTGTTCCTTTGCCTATTTTGTGCAAAATTGGATGGAGACTCTATCTCTTTACATTTACCCCCACACCGACGACGACCGAAGCGCTCCTAATTAGGGCTTGAGACCTTTCAATCCCCCGTCGGGAGGCAGAAGAGAGGTAGGGTGTGCATCTTGATCGGGATGGCCACACATTGTACAAGTCAAATTACATTAGTGGAAGAAGATGGAGGGACCACGACAAGTGCTAACTCAAGTGAAACTGGGGGAGAATTTGGTCATGGAATTTTAATCGTTCTACTTAAGTCACCCTTCGTTTCTTCGTGCAAGGGAAGTTTTCGTTCCACCTCAGCAGTACGTTTGACGCGACCACAAATGTGTCTAGTGTGCATGCTATATAGGCTCAAATGCAAGCTTGTCGCTCAAGAATATCCCGATAAGTCGAGAATCAATCCTCGAGGAAAAAGGACGAACGAATTCGTGACAACGTTGGAAAGATGAAGAAATCCTAGCTTTGACTCTAAAAGAAATGAAAAGATTTTTTGGGGGATGAAACAATTACGACTAGATACAAATTTTAGAGTAACAACTAATGAAACTAAGAACTAATAATATGCAACTACGCTAATTAAAAGAATTGCTGATGATAAATGGATTAAAGATTTAACTATGAGGTGAGAACAAGAGGTTGGGTTACAATCCCCCACACCCTAGTAGTTCACTTCATAGGATACTAGATTCGGAAATAAGATTTTAAATGAACCCGGTCTTTATTAATCCAAAGCATTCCATATATAAGGGATCTTAGCCCGCACCATATGAAATCAAAGGCAAGAATAAAGCAGTGTCGTGTTAACCGATACGTGTGTCGCACTCTTAAGCATATCGATTACCTAGTGCAGACGAGATCAAAAGTCCTAAGACGGTTGCAATAGTTATGCAGCACGATTCATATAAGATTTTAATTCAAAATTCCATTTCCCATTATGGTGAATTACATCAGATGGGGTTCATGCACCCCAACCCTTAAAAACTTAGCCAGACATGTTGAATTTAATGAAAACATAAAATCTAATGTGCATGGGTGCATAATTATAAAGATAACAGATCTAAACATGCAAACAATGATTGGAATATCAGGAAATAATCAAAACATGCAAAGAGAAATCAACTTGAAGGAATAGAGATGAAAGAAATAAACTTTTAAGAAGAAAACCTTCAATTAATGCTTAGAACCTGAATATTTGTTGAAGAAAGTTAAACCCTAGTGTTCTTGGGTGAAAGAACTCTCTCCAACTCCTCAAAACCTCGCTCTATAATATCTGGTCTAAAATAACTAAATACATCACGTATTATTAAGTTATCCTCTCATGCACAACTCTATTTTTGAAATTAAAAAATTTAACTTTCCACCCGCCGAATAGGTTCGGATTTTCTATGCTTTTCTGGGGCGAACTGGTTCGCTTTTCCAGTATTGCCAGGAACTTTTGAGCTGGGAATTTTTTTAAGTCTTTTCTTCTCTTTTTTCTTCTTTTTCCATGATTTCTTCCCAACTTCAAACCTTCATAACTTTTCACTCGTAGCTTGGATTTGGACACTGTTTCTTCCTATATGATCATGGGACCACGAACTTCAACTTCTTAATGGGAGTCTGTGTCCAGTTCTGAGTGTAAAATTACAAAACTTCCCCTCAACTTTCCTTCTCTTGCTTTTCATCTTTCTTTCTCGACTTTGAGTTTTCTCCTTTCTTCTCTTGAATGAATTTCCTGTAGAATGTATGAGAAATACACAAAACTTGATGCACTACATAGAAAAGGTTAGTAGCACTAATATGAAAGAAATCAATGGATTTTACGTTACACAAGGTGATAAAAACCTCTAAATTAAGGGGATAAATACACAATATTTATTCCTAATCAAACCCCCTAACTTAGAATTTTGATCGTCCCAAACAATGTAAAAGAATTTAAGCATGTTTGATTACCTAACCAACACGGGAATTGGATAGAATACCACTTTCGCGGGCAAGCGATTGCATTTAGCGTATGCAACATGCCTTTTAACCCTAGGTTACCCCAGTAGGACGAGTTGTGTCTCGTGAGGGTTTGCATTGAATATACCCACAAAATTCATTGTTGACTCAAAGAAATTCAAAATCCATAAAAATTGTATAACTTAAACTTTCCGAAAAATTATCACCATAAATTTGTATTCGTAAGTCTCAATTTTTCGTGTATGTGAATCCAAAAATTAAACCTCAAATTTCCACTAATTGGTCATTCCGTTACTTTCCGAAAATTCATTTTAATCCAGGTGCTCACGTGATGCTCTCACAAATGAATCACTCGGAACGTGGCTATTTCTCTCGGTGTGTGTGATTTATAAGAGTAAATGTAATAGAACGCAATTTCACGCACACGAATATGAAGGACGGACTATTTGAGGTGGAGGGATCTCGTCAACGGGTTACGATTATTGGGAAACTGGAAACATTATCTATAATACACACATTTAATCTCTTTTAGTATCTTTTGCATTAACTCTCCACGCGGTAACCAATTTCGCAATTTGGGCTCGATTAGGACTTTTTCGGGTTATAAGGTGTAATGGGTAATATTAGGAATGGTTAGAAAATTCGGAATTGGAAAATGTTCTTAATGTGTCCATTAATGCTTTTTTGGGCTATTGCCCAATTTTTTCTTCCTTTTCTATTTTTTATATTTTTCATTTTTTTTCATGCTATTTTTGTTGAGCATCTTTTTATTTTCTGTCCCCTTTTTATTGCACCATTTCGACTAAATTTCTAAAATTTTCATTTTCACCATTCCGGGCTAAATTGGTGTTTCAGGTTATCATGCGAAAGGAAAAATCTTATTCGGCTCAATTTCGGTGGCAAAAAGGGATAAATTTTTCACAACTTTTTCTGGCCAATATTTTTGGGTATCAAACGGGCCTACTTCATGGCCCAAATCACTAATTGCGTTACCATATGCGTCTCGAGGTTAATTAAATTTAGATATGTATTTAGCGCATTTTTCAAAACAACATTCCATTTCCCATAATCGATCAAAGTGAAGGAATTGAGATCCCGACGACTTATTATAACCGCTAAAATGTACTTTGAGTTAACTATTAACTCGGATTGATTTTAGTTTCTCAGAAAGATTGATGGGCTTGAAATCTCACCAGGTTTGTTAATCTCCACATTTATTCATTAAGTCGTCAATTCACGCTCAATTTCCATCCTTAGTCACTTTTAGCTTTGTGTGTTTGATTTTTTCAAATTCGAGACTTTAAATAAAATGAAGGTGATATTTTCGAAAAGTTTAAACTCCAATTTTTATTTATATTGAAGAAAAATATTTTTGAATTTTTCAGATTTTTTTTTGGCAGTTTTGGACTTTGTGACTGATAAAAGCGCAGCGTACCCCCACTAACTTAGGCATTTGCATCGTCCCGAGGCAAAATAGATGACAAAATAAAAATTAAATTAAGGAGAGGACACAAGCAAGGAACAACGTACAAAAATGCAAAAATGGAAATAAAGCACAAAACATACCATTGAAACAAACCAATTTCCATTTATAGATAATGTAAGCATATAGTACTATGGAAATAGGAAAGAAGAAAACCATTACATAACCAACACAAAACAAGCAACCTAAGGGGCGGGTGGGTTGGATGGGCCGGGAGCATTGGGGTCATATGGATCATAAAAATAGGTACGGAGAGAGACATTTGGGCCCACTTGCAAACAATATAATTCCTCTTGGAGGCGGATCATCATAGATGTATCGCGACGGTAGTCGTTCACGAACCCATCAAATCGCCCCTCGAGTCAAGCCACCCGCCTATTGAGGTCGTCCCCTTCCGGGTCATAGTCGGAATCCTCCTCCTCATTGTACTCTTCCTCCTCTTTCCCCATTTCAACATCTTCGACCACCGGTGATGGGTGCAACACCTCCATTTGGTGCACGCTTCGAGTGATGGACTCCGGTCCAATAGGCTTGAGAAGACGAGGTTGCGATGCTGGTGGCTAAATTTCGGCGGTCTTTAGGAGTGAGGTGATGAATCGGGCATAAGGTAGAGCCGTTTTGCCTTTTTTGTCCATTGCAGCAGCGATGATTTTTGAGTTAAAGATGCGCGGAAGATTGATGGTACTCGGGTTGCCAAGAAGGTGGTAGAGGAAATTTCCATGGCGGATGCGAATTGCGGAATTTTTGGAGGTTTGGAGAATAGCCCCACAAGTGATAATAAATGCGAACCGGGTGGTTTCATCAAGGTTTCCGACCGCGAAAGTGTCGTGGTCCCAAATGTGGTTGGGTGCTATGCGTTCGATGCATTAGTGTTTCGGGATTGGGTTACCATAAGATGGATAATCAACGTTGGGTGGAAATGGGACATTGTCGGCGCTCATGATTTACGTGACTATGGAGAGAGAAAATGGGATGGTAACCTCATCCACATAAGCTTGATATGCATTTTCAGAAGTGTGAACGAGAGTGCCATAAAAAGACTGCACCCCGTTCATCCACACCTCCTCGTCGGGATTGGCTAGGAACTGACGCCACCGTTGGCGGCGGAAGATGGCATTCACGGCTTGGGGAAAGCCATCCCAATTAATTTCCTGCTCAATGTGGACGGTGCGAGAGCTTGAGAAAAATGCCTCGACCCATTGGCTTTCTTGAAGGGAGCAGTAGTCATGGTCGCCATCATGACGGATTTCGGTGGAATCGTATTTAACGAGCAATTCTTCGTTGTCCATTGGAATGGGTGAATGGGGAAGAAGGATTTTAGGAGAGATTATGGAGGTGTGAGAGGAATGGGGGGTAAAGGGTGTGTATTTATAGGTGGGATGGTGGGAATTGGAGGGAAAGAGGGTGAGGGGAGAAGGATTTGGAGGGAAAGGGTGAGGGGAATGTATGGGGGAAGGGGGACGTATGGGGAAGAGGCACATTAAACTGCTGATTTCCAGCACCTGACTGGGCGAACCGATTCGGGTCTGGGGTGAACCGGTTCGGGTAAATTAATTTTTTATTCGAACCCAGGGGCAAACCGGTTCGGCCCTGATAGTTAAGAAAGGACGAACAGGTTCGAATTTTCAGCATGCCTACAACTTTGACATCCTTAAAAAAAACTAAGTGTTGGAACTCCGAAAATCCCATTTTTCCAAAATTTCTCAAAATACTCTTCCTAACACCTGATCATAAAAACTCACCATGCCTCGCATGGAATTCTTCTAAAATGTGCGTTTGTGCTTCTCCTCGGACTCGACTCGGACCCTAACCAATTCTAACTAACCTAACCTATACAAACCTACTATACACGAGATTCACCCCATACGCGTCAGGGGTGCGACGACCTCTCAAATTCAGCTCACTTTACCCCGTAAATGGGGTTCGACAACCAAATGGTGTCGACTTCTTCCACATATGTCTCTAAGTATGGCTTGAGGCGCTGTCCATTGACCTTGAACGTACTTCCCCCTTTTGGATCTTCCAACTCCACGGCTCCGTGGGGGAATGCGTTCTTCACAATGAATGGGCCAATCCATCGAGACCGCAATTTTTCCGAAAATAGATGAAGTCGAGAGTTATAGAGGAGCACTTTTTGCCCGGGAAGAAACTCTTTTCGTCGAATAATTTTATCGTGTGCGAGTTTCATCCTTTCTTTGGAAATCTTAGAGTTCCCATACGCGTCATTGTGTATCTCCTCTAACTCATTCAATTGAAGCTTGCGAGCTTCACCGGCTTTGTCCATGTCGTAGTTCACCCTCTTAATGTCCCAATACGCTTTGTGCTCCATCTCAAAGGGAAGATGGCAAGGTTTTCCATACACAAAGTGGAACAGGGACATTCCGATTGGGTTCTTGTATGCGGTACGGTAAGCCCATAGTAATCGTTCAATCGAAGGGACCAATCTTTCCTGTTCGAATCGACGGTCTTCTTGAATATGTTTTTTATCTCACGATTCTCCAACTTGGCCTGCCCATTCGTTTGTGGGTAATAGGTCGTTCCAACTTTATGAACGACACCATACTTTCTCATGAGCTTTTCGAATGGCCTGTTGCAAAAATGCATGTCATTATCACTGATTATCGCTTTCAGAGCACCGAAACGAGAAAGTATGTGTTCGTACAGGAACCTTATCACCACTTTATTGTAATTAGTTTTGGTAGCTATAGCTTCCACCCATTTAGAAACATAGTCTACCGCGACTAGGATGTATAGGTAGCTGAAGGACGGAGGAAAAGGGCCCATAAAGTCAATACCCTAGAAATCAAAAACCTCAATGATGAGAATCGGGATTAATGGCATCATGTCTCGTCGGGTTATCGCCCCCATCCGTTGACACCTGTTGCAAGATTTGCAATAATTGTTTACATCCCGGAATATTGTAGGCCAGTACAAGCCGCTTTGGAGAATCTTAGCTGTTGTCTTTTTCACAGAAAAGTGGCCTCCACATGCCTCCGAATGACAGAATTGGATGACCTTTGGAATCTCATCATCCGGTACGCATCGTCGGATGACTTGGTCGGCGCAATATTCAAAAAGGAGTGGATTGTCATAGAAAAACATGCGCGACCAAGTAATAAACCTCTTCTTATCTTGCGGTGTCCACTCGGGAGGGACGGCTCCCGTGACAAGATAATTCACTATATCCGCAAACCAGGGCAAAGAAGAGGTGGCAAAGAGTTTCTCATCCGAGAAGTACTCGTCTATGGGTGTAGGATCACTAGGTACGTCGGACGAAAGTCGTGATAAGTGATCGGCTATAACGTTTTCTACTCCTTTTTTGTCTTTAATGGAGAGATTAATCGATACGCGCATCGCACTCTTAAGCATCCCGGTTACCTAGGGCGGACGAGATCAAAAGTCCTACGACGGTTGCAATAGTTATGCAACACGATTCATCTAAGATTTTAATTCAAAAGTTTATTTCCCATTATGCTGAATTACATCAGGTGGGGTTCATGCACCCCAACCCTTAAAAACTTAGCCGGACATGTTGAATCTAATGAAAAACATAAAATCTAATGTGCATGGGTGCATAATTATAAAGATAACAAATCTAAACATGCAAACAATAATTGGAATATCAGGAAATGATCAAAACATGCAAAGAGAAATCAACTTGAAGGAATAGAGATGAAAGAAACAAACTTTTAGGAAGAAAACCTTCAATTAATTCTTAGGACTTGAATATTTGTTGAAGAAAGTTAAACCCTAGTGTTTTTGGGTGCAAGAACTCTCTCCAACTCCTCAAAACCTCGCTCTCTAATATCTGGTCCAAAATAACTAAATACATCACGTATTATTAAGTTATCCTCTCATGCACAACTCTGTTTTTTAAATTAAAAAATTTGACTTTCCACCCATCGAATCGGTTCGGATTTTCTATGCTTTACTGGGGCGAACCGGTTCGCTTTTCCAGTATTGTCAGGAACTTTTGAGCTGGGAATTTTTCTAAGTCTTTTCTTCTCTTTTTGCTTCTTTTTCCATGATTTCTTCCCAACTTCAATTCTTTATAATTTCTCACTCGTAGCTTGGATTTGGACACCGTTTCTTCTTATGCGCTCTTAGGACCACGAACTTCAACTTCTTCAGGGAGTCCGTGTCCACTTCAGAGTATAAAATTATGAAATTGCCCCTCAACTTTCCTTCTCTTGCTTTTCATCTTTCTTTCTCGACTTTGAGTTTTCCCTTTTCTTCTCTTGAATGAATTTCCTGCAGAATGTATGAGAAATACACAAAACTCGATGCACTGCATAGAAAGGCTTAGTAGCACTAATATGAAAGAAATCAATGGATTTTACGTTACACAAGGTGATAAAAACCTCTAAATTAAAGGGATAAATACACAATATTTATGCCTAATCAATGTTTCAATGTGGCACGCCTATAAAAAGATCATCCAACTATTAAAGATGGGCACAAAATAGGCGCTCGGATAATATCGTCTTCAATAATCAAACTTAAAGAACCTTTAGTGGAAGAACTATCATCGGGAATAAACAAAACATCCACCGATGGAGGACAGTCATCCTAAATGAAGGAGTAGTAGTGTTAGAAATATTTTTGTTCCATAAAAAAACTCAACACTTGGAGAAAATCTGAAAGGAAAGGTGGGTTACATGTTCAGTCATCTCACCAGGAGACACACGCGTATCAACCTAGTTGGAAGCATACACCACATTATCAACTGCCATATCGTCCAAAGTTTCCTCAGAGGAACCTGATGGCTTAGGAACTAGAGTTGAAACCATGCATGTTCGACTCACTTTATTCCACTCACTTCCATCATTTGCTCAACATATGCAGCTTTCTTTCGATGAGCCTGAGGAAATACGAAATCATCATCTAGACGGTGCCTTTCTTAACCAACTATAATTTCCTCAGGAGTGAGAGTAGTAGACTCCATTCGAGAAAGAACATCCGACACCAAGGCCACTTCTTGTTCTACTAGCTTTGGCCTTAGAGTAATGGAGACAGTGTTAGAGGAACCCTGGGTGGTTTTGGACGTTTTTAGGAGTTGTGGGGAAATTTCCCCCTTAGAGGAATTAACGACCGAAAAATCTTTCCTTTTCATTCCACCAACTTTCGTGGAAGCTTTCTTCTTTCCTTTCGCCGACATAATATCAACCTCAGTAGTTGGACCTAGAGGTATAAAGTCTTTGGGGAATGATCGTTCAGGCTAAGTGGAAATTCTATATCCTTAGTGAAGAGATTTTTTAACCCAAGTTCATTAGCACAAAATCTCTCTATAACGATGTACATGGGCTCAATTTTAATAAAGTAGTCAAAAGATTCAACTTACGTAGGCAAATGATGGAAGCTCCAGGCCAACGAAGCATCTCTAAGATTGCACTCCTCTGAAAGGATTAGATTTTGTTATTGTGCACATAGAACAACCACAATTCTCCAGGTGAAGCTTAAGTTAGCACTAAAAATGAGTGATGTGCTCCATAAGACCCAGCAGCATGACTGGTTATTCCTTGGTCATAACCGAACTGACATGTCCACTTATGGGGTTATAAGCTTCACTTACAACCTCCCACTCAGTGTAAGAGGGAAGACGAATGGGATTAATCAGAAGGACCACAACAAGAGATAGGTATTCTTCAACCGCTTTCTCTCCCTCCAGAAGAAGTTGTACGGAGGAAGTATCTAACTTAAAAAATGATTAAGTTTTAACGTTGGCCTCCCCAGTATATAGGCTGAATTTAAAGCAAGTGATATCATCAATTAAAGGAAAGAATGCCTTCTTACTTTTCTTCTTGCTACACTGAGTTATAAGTGGATGTCTTAGAGTAAGCACAGTAATCTCTACAACCTTTGGGGCAAGGCCGGGGAACCTTGCGTAGAGGAAACCCATCAACAAAATTATATTAGCAAAATTGGACACGTTAAAACGACCAACTAAGCGTGCCATATCATGGTAACACCTATCCAATATGGTGTACAGATATCCAAGTGTTATAGCTGCCAGGGGAATGTTACTGTACGAGCCATCCTAACATAAATATTCACCAAGTCCCCAATTGGTTGATTGTTGAGCTTGCCAGTGATAAGAAACCGTGAAAGTAGGTAGAGGATGTATGCAACTAGTTTGAAATCGCTGTCATGACCTTTACTAAATTCAACATCTGGATCGATTACTTGGTCCTTATGCTCTTGAGTGAGTTTGACATAATGCATGTAGAAATATTTGATATACTAGCCAAAAATGGGATTCGTGGCATCACCCAAGCACGCATGTGAAAGCTAATCTAACAGAGTGCTTCGTTATCCTCCTTGGCATTAATGGGGTTAACATAAAGAGGGAGATGGCGACCTGTCTCTAAGCCATACAGTTCACACACATCTTCTAGAGTGATTGTAAATTATCCTAAGTTACCACGAAGGTGTACAAGGCGGCACTCCATTGAGAGGCCAGGAGATGAAGAGTTGGGTTGTTCTTGGACAATGTGAAATCTCCAAAGAACCTCCTGGAACGTCTAAGACCAACCTTTTTCTAGAACCTCCTTGTATTTGCTGTAAATATAGCTCAACTAAAAAGAAAACACATCGGGAGAGCCGCTTGGTGCTTTCAAAGGACAGTAAGAATAGAGGAAATCACCGCGATCCAACCTGAATAGCAGAACGGAAAAAGAGGTGGCATAATCCCCATCAGGATGATATTTTGGTTCCTTCGCTACCAAAACGGTTTCATTAACACCCTCAAAAGTCTTTCTTAAATCTTTGGCTTCCGGGGCAAAATCACCACGTTTCCCAAAATAGGGAGCACGGTGGTATGTGGTATACAAAGCCTGGCGCTCAGCCAGATCGGAGGCAGCATCTTTGTTGGAACTTTGGTCGAAAACTTTAGCAGACCTACTTGAAGAAGTCATAAAACGATTTGAGAAAAGTTTCACGGTATAAAAGAGATCAAAATGGTATAAAAGTAAAGTCAATTGAAAACAATCGGTGAAAATGACTTTAAAAGGGATTTTAAGGAGAGTTTGGGGCAACAACAAGGATTTTCTCTCTCTAGAAGTATAGGAAGCTTTGAGTTTCAATGGAAGAAGGAGTTAAAAATTGGATACAAAGAAGAGAAAAGGCTTTTAAAAGGTTGGGAAAATAGTCGTTCAGGCTGATTTGGCAGTTCGTTATCCCACGTTTCTTTTTTAAAAGTAGGAACAAATGATGATAGCGTGAAACGATGAAATGCAAAGTTAACTCTGTGGAGCCATGTTCCAAATGACGACAAAAATGTCAAATGATTAAACTCAAGCATCAAATGCTAAAGAAACATAAAGATTTGTCCCACACGCGCAGAACCCACTTGCAGTAGATCTAGTTGCTTCGACCAAATTTGTTTTGAAGTATGGTCTATTGATTCAAGTTGTTCTAAACTACAATTCATCCGAGAAAGGTATTTCATACAGAATTTTCTTTCTTACATAACAAATATCTTTACGAGGGGAAAATATAGTAGGAGCTTATAGATAAACCCCTTACTTAGAGATAAACCTCCTCATTAATACATTAAATGAGAAATTAGAGAATGATTCATCAAAGATTAATGATATCACAAATAAGTGTGAGGATTCAACAATGTTTATTCAAAATTAAGGCACGGTAGAGCTTAATCGAAGAATCAGGAAGACTTACATAGGAAGCTAGTTGAAGAACAATGTATTTTTATTTATTTTACTATATAATTTTGAGTTATGCTGTAATAGTGATGAGGTTACTCGGTACCAAATATGGATCAGGTTTAGCAAGACCTGAGAGAGCTTTCATGCTCTATCGAGGAACCACACTTTGGGAACCTTTGAGGGAACTAATTTGGAGGATCGAGGATAAAGACAATGTTAAGGCGTGACCTATCCATTTTAAATACACCAAGTAAAACAGTCAACTTTGCCCGATTGAGTACTTTTGATCAACCTTGATCTACCTACCATGAGCTTACTCTTCCCTTGAGTTTTAGCGCCAAAAATATTATATTTCCATAAAAGATATGAGTTATGTCATGCCATACCTAATACATGTCAAATCACACTTAGCTCAAACAGTGACGGTTTGGTGAGCAACTGCCTTATTTGGCACTGACACGCTGTGGCGCCGCCTAACACAGCGACTGGCCACTCGAGATTTCAATGTGCATTCAATGCATTTGACAAGTTAGGTATAGTGCTTTGACACGTCATTTAATGCACCTGAGGTTCCTCGGGTGTATTTTGAACCTATATATGACCCAACTATCCTTTTAAAAAAGGATGAAACAATTGAGAGAGATTTATGGCTAGATTATTGAAAGAGTTATTGCAAATCAGAACTTTTATCATTGATCATTAATGATTTTGTCCAAGTTTTTACCATGAACGTGAGCATTTAACTATAACCATTATCCTTTATACCTTGGTGTTTGAATTATCTACCTGAGGTGTATCTAGATCGCTTGCTTCTCTCCCCCTCTTGCTAGCTCCTGTAAAGGTTCATTTATTATCAAAGAGTTGCATTTACTATACTTTCATTGAGTTATACACATGAGTTTGTTCTTTGTCATTAAAGTGTGCCTTTGTTGTTGTGTTATCGCCAATAATAAGGGTTACGCCTCTGTTTATCCTTCAACACCCTAGCAAAGAGAACTACCCTTTTACAAAGTATGTTAGAATTATTTGCTTGCACTTGACTAATTAAAATAAACTATTTAAAACATTATAACAAATAAAAAAATAAACAAAAAACGCAATAAAGGAAAAAAGAAAAATGTAATAACGAAAAAAAGACTAAAACCACCAACCGCCTTCGTCCCCGACAGACCTCCCCCTCCCCCCGCCAGTGGCAACAACCCCCTGACCCATACATCCCCTTCGTCTTAGCCTCCCCACCTCTCTCTCTCTCTCTCTGACACACAAACATACATAAACATGCACATATTAAAGTTGGTCCTTTCGACAAAAAAAATCAATATTGAGAGAGAACTAAAATGGTGAGCAAAGAAAATCAAAATCGAGCACTCAAAATCAAATTTTGATTTTGGTTTTTATAGACACCCATATACTCTTATATAGGATCCAAACAAATTCCTTTCAATCATAGACCCTCGGTGCTCCTCCACACCCTAACCGGAGAACAAAAACACTCTACTCGAGCTCATTTGGCCTTGGTAAACTCTTGGACATGGGGGTCCATCCGTTACAAAATCATAGAGATCTGAATCTTTTTTTCAATAATCCTTACTATGCGCAAATCGGACTTACAATTTAAAAGTTATGGACAAGAAACCATGAGATTCCTTAGCAAGCAAGTAAGGCCCGTCTGCTAACAGGCAGGCCGGTAGAATAGTCCTTTTTCCTTTTAAGATTTTTTTATATAAGGAAATCATTACCTAATTTGCACGGAACCTAGATTTCAGTGCATTGATTATTTCGAATTTAGCATACACCATTTTTTCAACATTCTCCCATACATTCTCTTACCTTATCTTACCCCACCTTCAATCACCACTCCACCACCATCATCCACATAGTAAAAAAAATGAATAGGTCACACATATTTTAATAGTGCATGAAGGTACAAATCCTTTTACACTTTACTAGACATATAAATGCCACTTTTCATATATTAGTACTTCCAATCCATTCTTAGTTTGTTTTATCTTATGTCTAGGGGTACAACCGGTACGGGTTTTTACTGTACCGTACCGTTTTGGTCCGGAAAAAAATGGTTTTGGTTTCATATTATGAAATACCGAAAATCAATTTACCGAAACCGAAAATACCGTCAAAAATTTGGTTGGTTTTGGTTTTTAGATACAAAAAACCGATTTACCGAATTTACCATACCGATATCGTACCAAAATTACCGTACCAAACTTTTTGTGCAGTGTCAAATTGGGTATCATACTACTTCTATTTATTTTATATCTCATGAGTGAGTTTTTATATTCTGTTTGAATTTAAATTTATTTATTTGAGTATTTGGTTTAAGTGTTAAATAATCATGTTAATTAAACATATATTTTGTTTAATTAATCAAATATTTAACACAAAATGAATTAGGCAACAATTTATTAAAATAAAAGGAGTCGTTTATTTTGTTGGTTATATTTCCGTTTTGCCCTTATTTCATTTGGGTTTTATATTGTGGTTTGTGTTGAGATCTTTTTTTAGGGTTTCCATTTCATTTTTTTTTTACCTCTTTCTCTCTCAAAAAGTGTGGCCGTCATTTTTGTTTGAGCTCTCTCTCTCATTTTTTTTTCTTCTTCAACCTTGGGTTGATTTTGAGAAATAATTTTTTGGGGACTTTTATTTGAGAACACCATTTTTTTGTTTTGAGATTTGGCTTTCGATTTAGTGTGGTTACTTCATTTTGAGATCGGTTTCCGGTGACAATTTTTTCGGCGCTAGCTGTATTCGGATCTGAGTTCCCTCCGTGTTTTCCGGTGATTTTTTTTCTCGACGAGTTGGCTTTTCCGACGAAGGTTTGTTTTTCCGGTGTTGGAGGTGTGGATGATTTTGACTTTCCGGCGAACATTTTTTGAGGTAACAGCTCCCTCATTTTTTTAGGCTCATCATCTTGGCTCACTCTCCTCAGGCACCAGCTCCCTCATCTCGTCTCACTCTCCTCCGGCTCTGACAAAAGCAAACCGGTTAGTTTGGTCTCGTATCTGTTTAAATCTATTGTTCCAAATGCTACAAATGCTAGAAATTGTACATGTTTGTGTATGTTTCTAATTGTTCCAAACAACTAGAAATGCTAGAAATTGTAACAGCTATAAATGGGTATATCGAAATATATACCAGATTTACCGAATGCATAAACCGATTTGAAATTCAGGTATTTACCGGGAAAAAACTGAATTGAAACCGAAATTACCGAAACCAAAAAAACCCGAAAATACCGAAAAACCGGTCGGTTTGGTTTTGGTTTTGGTTTTTGTTTTGATGTACCGGTCTGTAAATTGGTACAGTACGATTTTACCATATATAATGTAGTTTTGGTATTGGTAAGGGGTCATTACCGACCATACCGTACCGGTTGCACCCCTACTTATGTCCAACACTAATCCTACCTTTTTACTATATATATATATATATATATAGTAAAAAGTAAAAATAAAGTTTAAATTAGTGTTCTTCTACACTCTCAACTGGGGTGAACCTAATAGGCCACACACAACAGGGGGGTTACGATAAGAATAAAAGTACATGGGGGTGTTTTTTGTAATTACAAAAAACTTCTGGGGAATTTATATATAGGTAGGGTGACTTGGGTGAATTACTAAATGGCATCTAAAGCGATTGCATTTAGAACACTAACAACCTTTTGTTGTAATTAGAATTTTTCATATGTAAAGATGCCTTATAGGTAAGGGTCTTAAAGAGTCCCAATCCTAAGTTTAATATATAATTGAGTTCTTTTGTCGTCCCTCAAGTGGAAGAACAAACTCTTGTTATACTCCTTATGTGGATATGTTCAAGATTGTTTGTGAACGGTTCAAGATACAAATTCAGATATTTACAAAAAGTTTGTACCCAAGGTATTTAGATTTAGTTTTCTTGTAGATTAGTTTTTGTGTGTCGTAATATTCGTGGGGTGGGGAATATCCTGTTAAACTATTATAATCGTAAAATTTGTGTTTTCCACTTCGTAATTGTGTCGTAATTAGTTAAACATGTGTATCTTGAATGGTAGCTACCAAGGCACCCAATAATTTACTCCATAATACTACCAAGCTAAATAACTTTCAACCACCACAACAGCCCATTTCAGACTTCATAATGCCACCAATGGCACCCAAGTATTTAAAGTTAAAAAAAAATCCTTCTCTCTTCATCTATTTATCTCTCTAAAACCTTCAAACCCTTTTGAACATCAAACAACATATCATCACCATCTCCATCACATATCACCACCATCTCCACCATAGTTCATCACAATATCCCCCACCGCACCACCACCATAACCACCAGTGCAATATATATATATATAACTTTTTCTAACAAAAGATCCTAGTATAAAATATTATATATTTGTAATCAATAAATGACCCTAAGAAATATTATTTTCTAATATTCATCCCATAAACAACTTAAAATAAACTACATAATAACATATGATTCATAACTTGGTTATAATTTTGGAAAGAACATCCAAAAAATTTAAGCTTGCGGCTTCATTACCTCGATCCCGAACTTTTCCTTCAAATTTGAGGGTTGAATCCCGAAATTTGGCCTCAGCTTAGGGATTTGGCCCCAAATTAGGGGCCTAGAATTTGAATGAATGCAGCTCTAAAAAAATGTCTAAAATTTACCTCAAACTCGGGATTTGGACTTTGAAATTTTGCCCTAAACTCAAGCCTTAGACCCTGAGTTTGTACAACTATATCATTTTTTATTTTTATTCACATTCGAAGCTTGAACCCCAAATTTCATCATCTTTTTTCAAAATTGGGGAACGAAGTTTAGGTTTTCAAACATGTGAATTTTTTTTTTAATTTCAAAGTGTTATTTGAATCCTATGTGAGTTTATACTTTATTTTAAGTTATTTATGATTTGAAAATGAAGCAAAAATATTTATTTGGGTAATTTTTCATTACAAATATAAACTGTCATAACTATGATTTTTTTTTCTGTGTGAGAGACGGGGAAAAAGAAACGTTTCTTTGTGTGTATGTACAGTGCAGAGAAAGCTACGTTGGTAGGTGACGGAGACGGTATGGTGTGGTGTGGTGTGGTGGTGAAAATGGTGTGGTGGTGTGGTGGTGAGGTGGTGAAAATGGTGTGGTGTGATGTGAGGGTGGAGAAGACTGTTGAGAAAAAAAATGAGAGTCTGAGTGGTACAAGGTAAGAAAAAGCAAAATAAAACCCAATAAAAAATTTATCATAAATTATTTATATCATGTAATTACCCTTATCAATAGCATATTATTTTTCACTGTGATATTATGGAGCAGATTATTGGATAGCCACCATCTTGAATCTATCCACAATAATTATACTCAATTTCTGATGCACCTAATAGACATTGGCGGGCATTTTCGTTGAATTTATGGTGGGCAATTGCCTACCTTCAAGTTTGAGACTTCTTGAAAATTGTAATATAAAATGTACATTTTTAAAATAAAAATGATGACATAATTTGCAAACTTTAACATCAGGCCCACCTTGATTTTGGTATAAACATTACTATTACTGCTTACCCACTAGAAAGTTGAACCAAAAGTTTTTCTTTCGCCCCTGCATTTAAATGTAAAATCTACTTTAATACTGCTTGCCATGAACCATTTTCTAAATCAAAAGGTTAAACTTGTTTTGCTCTTGGAGATAATACAACTAAATAAGCGCAAAAAAGTTCAATCCCACATTGAGGCGATACTTGCATGTTGGATTTGGATTTTTAAACTTTTAAAAAAGTAAACATGTACATTATAATTTATTTTACTATGCAAGAAATTTATAGCGTATTTTTACATTTTCTTCGTGTTATTCTTTATCCTTTAACAATCTAAGCATTATATATAATAAAGGGTGCATGAAGCTCCCGCCACTACGGGGTATTTGAGAGGCTAGATGTACACAACTTTTCTCTTCATATGCAGAGAGGTTTTCGCGAAACATTATATATAATCAGTGATGGTAATCAGGAGACTATATACTTAGAGGGTCATTCTCATGATGTGAAGTAAATGGCACATAAGATAAATAGGCAATGAATTCGATGCAATTTTGAATCTTTCTTTTTATTCCACCTCAGAAATGTATAAACATTTGCATATGAGAAGAAAAACTTTTCATAACACCAGTCAATTTGACACTAATGTGAGATTAAATTAGCAGATTTTTGTATAGCATTAAAAGGTAGGAGGATTTTCTTAAACCACAGTCAGGTCATTAATGGAGTAACCCTCCAAAGAAGATTGAAAAGTCTATGAATCCAAAATTTGAGCCTTAATGAGAGATTTAGTATAAATTGCATGAAATGTAAATGTGTAGAGGACAGACACGCAAGCAACTGTAATGATTTAGCATGTTACAAGTTACAACAATAACTGTTACATTCAATATTTCCTAGTTCAATTACAGACAAACTGGATGCATCTTTTTAATGAAGAAATATCCCTTCTAAATTATTTAAGAATTAAGAGAATTCACCATCACTAATTTTATTAATACCATACACACCGTATTTAACAATACCATTTATGGGTACTTACTGGTAATTTCAGTAGGAATAAAGCCTCTTGAAAATTCATAGTGACGAACTTAAGCGGCTGATACCCACAAAGCCAGAAAGCACTACCTTGTTTCGCTCTTTCACTTTCATCTGATATAAAACTCTGCAAGTACCAACTCCATTTTTAAAAACTCCAAGCATAATATTAAACAATACTATCATAAACCTTAGGGAAATATGGTGATAAATCCTTAAACTCTATAGAAATTGAAGATAGAGACATGCTAAAAACAGATTCATCAATAGGATCACATGAGAACGTATTTACATAGGCCCCGTTTGGTTGTCCCAAAATTGTAAATTGGATCATTAATAAATTTCCCCATTTATAAATTGACTCATTAATTGTGTTTGGTTTCATTAATGAAAGGATTCATTAATTGTCCCATTTTAGCTCTTGTGCAAATTTTGAAATTGAATCATTTCACAAAAAATGTGAAATGAATCCATTTGAAATATGAGTCACATTAAGTGCATGTCCCCTCTCCCTCTCTCTTTCCCTCCCCCTCTTTCTCTTGATTTGTTTTTATCTTTTTTTCATAGAACCTTAACATCAATTTCAAATTACCAAACATTGTGTAAAATTGGATTTAACTCATTTCAAATTCACTCATTTATAATTCACTAATTCACAACGAACCAATTTACATAATCAAACAATTTGCGCAACCAAACTTGGCCATATTCTTCTAAAAAAAATTGACTCTCCAACCAATATGTATTTATATACTTTAACCGGGTTTTTTTCCCTAAATGCAAAAATTGACTCTCTAACCAATATGTATTTATATTTATATACTTCTGCAATGAGAATGTATATACCCAGTTTTACGGAAAAAAATAAGGTGAGTTTATATCAATTTGGATGTCTTAGAATAACTATGTACACGTTTATTTTTAGTGAAAATACTATGCGTACCAAGTTTTGTGTCCCAAGCACGTTAAAGTATTGTACCCCAAGTGTACTACTACACTTTAATGCACTTGGCACATGAACTTGGGATAAAATCTTGATACGTACATCATTACTCTTTACTGTTGTAGATATAACTTAAATGTACTTGTATAAAAATGTAACAAGAAGTAAATGGACTTAATGTCAATTAATCAAAATTACGGCGTCCTTGAGATACCACTAAGATTTTCGTGTGTCCTTTCCTTAAATAAAAGAAGAGTCTAGGACGCTATCAATAAATCCCCTATATTAAATGGCTTTAGGGTCCAATAGTTTTTCGTAATGCATTTTGGGGTTCAATTTCATTTTTCGCGGCAAGTGTAAGATTTTCTGCTACACTTTCTTCACAAAGTTGTTGTAAAAGCAGAAAATGGACCCCAAGCCGCAAATAGTAAAAACCTTTGAACCCAAATTCTAACGTAGAAATAACCCTAAAATAAATATGATATTGTACCTCAAGCCATCAAGCCACATTTCTGTGATTAATGTTTCACCAGGGTAGACATGCAAGAGAAATCGGCCAGATATGCTTTTGACAATGTTTGGATCTCCTTTGCAAATACATTTGATAATAGCCCTAACTGCAAAGCCGAGCGTGCACAACCCATGCAGTATTGGACGAGAAAACCTTGACATAGTGAACATGATAAAACAAATTAGGGTAAAACAAAGCATAGGTGTGATTCAGTAAACAATGGTACCTCAAGCAATGCAAATGAATGGGAATCGAAAAAGCAACCCAGTTCATGATATCGGGAAACAATAATGAATATATTCTATCATTATCTCAATAAAGCCATATCATATTATCTTCATGGAGTCTCACCAAAAAGAAAAGGAAACAATGGTTCACTCAAAAGCATCTTGCACAATTAAGTTTTCAGTAACAACATATACAATACGTTTATTCTATACAACTGCAGGCATGGTGTCCTATATTATGACAAACTAAACTAAATTCCAGCTTGTAGACATATAGCATTAAACATTAAATCACGTGACATTATTAATCATAAGGGCTTTCAAGAAGTTTACTCTTATTTATAATGTGATACGAGAAATGTCATATGTAGGGGTTTGATTTTAGGATTAGTTTTTTCCTTTCCTTTTTTTCCTTCATGTGTACCGAGTCTGAAAATCGGGAGAGATCTCTCACATAAAAAAAATTGGGGATTAAGTTTAATTTTGTAACGTAAATAGCGGGCAAACTCTAGAAAGCCTTAATTTTATTCCCATCCAAGGGATGCGACTTAAATCAGTCTGCCACTTTATTCTTTTACACTCCTCTACACACATTCACACACCTGATACTACTTCCAAGATAAAATTAAGACCATTCTTCATTGAATCTTTTATTCAATATTTTTCCCTTTTTCAGCAACTAATTGTAAAGTAAATTTATTAGCCACACAACTGGCAGCAGGTGCTTTAAAAGTATAAAATAAAAATGGCTGATGCCGTTTAAGGGGATAGATTGCTACATTGCAGATTAACCAGCACAGTGGAGCATGCATATGCTAGCAAAGAAGATATGCAGCTTATTTACATTAAAATGGAGAGAAAAGTGAGAGCTTCTTTACCCACAAAATCTAATTCATAATATAGAGCAAATCAACATTAAGATGAAAAAACAATCAACATTAAGATGAAAAAACAATTCAGCTTTGCAATTGGCTAATGAACTAACCCTGCCACTTGTGCAACCATGGGATCCGAATGCAAAGGGTTATAGTCACCAGAGAGCCTGTAAAGCAGTGCCTGCAAAACAGCATTGCAGGAGCTCAGGATTTATGGAAAACTTGTACACTAGCAAATGCTTTTGGCCTTCTTCATATAGAGAGATTTAATTTCTGAGTACATAACTGAGTACAGAACACATAACATATTTCTCATCTGATTAATACAAGGTTTGGTTACACGAGCAACAAACGTTGTGCCGTTATGCAGACGCGTATCAAGCTCTTAAGAAAGAAAAGAAAATTAGTTTACTGTTTTTCAGGGTTTAGCCAATGATAGATTCAGAACAAACAGCACATGGCACGCTTTTGAGTTGAAATTGCTTCCATAAAACTTCGGAGCTTAAAAGGAGACTTTTTAATAGTGACATGAGGAAGGACCATGTCATAGTTACCAAATCGCTACACCCTCCTACCAACCATGATCCGCGGTCGCACAACCCGAAAAATGGTGGGTCTGTGATCCAAATATCAAAAAATAGCGGACCTGAATCTACACTATTTTAGTATTATTAGTAATAAAACTTAATTTTTTAATCAGCAATAATATAACTTTCAGCTTTGAAAACAGAATAAATGGGAATAAAAGACTTCTCAACCAAATATATATAGACACAATAGTCGTTTATATATTTTACTGTTTTTAGTTGACTAGAGAGAATATACTCTACACAGTACCTATTTTCTTTGTGAACCCTTTCAATATTGGTTGAGTAAATGAAGAGTTCTAAAGTGAACCGACTAAGCATACCCCCAACCACACTGGTTAAAGCCATGTACCCGTATAAATATGATGTACCAAAGAGACCCACATTCCATGTAACACTGAATGAGGTTGCATAATAATAATAATAATAATAACTGAATCAGCATTTGGATTGGAGGGTCTACAAGTTCCCTCCAGGATTAGTAAAGTTGGCAACCCGAAAACCCCAAGGTATCAATATATATATATATATGCAAGGCTCCCGCTTAACTGCAGGATATGGGAGAGGCAGATGTTGGTTACCCCCATATATGGAGATACCCCATACATGGAGAGACTGCTCCCATGTCTCGAACCCAAAACCAACCATAGCTTAGGTGAGGGCACTTTCCATCGCACCAAGGTACGACCTCTCTCTCTCTCTCTCTCTCTCTATATATATATATATATATATATATATATATATATATATAGAGAGAGAGAGAGAGAGAGGCAGGCTCCTGTGCACATGCTCAGTGCTGGCGCACACAAATTTTTTTAAAGCATTAAAAAAAAAAAATTTGAGTTGATTTTTTTTATGTGATATTTAAACATTTCAACGGCCCCATGTAAAAAAAATCAGCTAAAAAAAACTTTTTTTGCTATTTTTAAAAAATCGGTCAAACTTTCGCGGCTTTTAAAGTACTTAAAAGCAGCGAAAGTTTGACTGGTTTTTTAAAAATAGCAAAAAAAGTTATTTTTAGCTGTTTTTTTTACACGGGTCCGTTGAAATGTTTAAATATCACACAAAAAAAATCAACTCAAAAATATTTTTTTTTACTATTTTAAAAAAATGATGTGCAAACTTAATGTGCACATGAGTCTCTCTCTCTCTCTCTCTCTCTCTCTCTCTCTATATATATATATATATATATATATATAAAATTTGTTGGCTGAATAATGTAAAATATTAATTAGTAATCAAGAGCAGCCATGAATACCCTTCCTCCCTTCTACCTCGTTCTTGCATCCAAATGTCATAATCATGAAAGAAACACGACATGTGAGCTATGACATATATCTTGTCGAGAAAAAAGAACAGTTCTAAATCACTTTCAACATGAAATGCTACGTGCCTGTGATGGTTGGGTACATTCCTCGTATACTGCAAAAGGTTGACTTTTAGGAATTTTATAAGCTGACATCTGGTTGCTTGGATACTCCGAGTAGGAATATGGGTGAGATGATTTGGAGAAGCCACCAGCACCCCTCAAATAAATAGTCATCCTACAGAGTCAAATATTTGCTGTGTAAAATTTATATAAAACAGCTGTACATCAATCCTTTGAACACAAACTTACCGGTTCATGCAGAGTGGTTCACTAGATTCTTCTCCATAACTTACAATTTCAAGCTCAATGATAGCTGCTTTACCTAAAAATTGAATTATATATCAATATCATTCATAGGGGGAAAAAGTATTATCTACTACACAATCGAGATATGCGATACCATACTTAATTCCATTTTTATTTGTAACTTTTGTGGAAGATACATTATAGTTCCAAACCAATAAGATCAAGAAGACCCCTTCATAAAATCAGGCAACTTTTCTGTGTGGAAACTGATGTGCATCAAAAAGGGCATTTTATTTTGTAGAAAGAATGTGCTAGACTATGTCATAGTGAGGACCATCCTTTAGTGATGTCATTCTAACAGATTCCTTTGGGAGCAGCCCTTCTAGATCCTTCCCTCTCGCCTATAGATATCGTACTCCCCTTGCAAATAATTCCTTAAATAGTTATTTTAAGTCTTACCTCAACGAGAGTGTAATTTCTTTGTGTCATTGACACCATTTACGTCAATTGATATCGCTACCCCTCCCCCCCCCACCCCACCCCACCCACCCGATCGTCATTGGTAAAAATCATAAACAAAGCAAAAATGTCACCAAAGAGAAGAACCCAAGCCGAGTGTTGTTATTGCAAACCTGTGTTAAAAAGTTGAGTACCTTCTCAACCGACCACGACCGCCAACATTCAGGGGCAACGCACTCATTTCCAACCACGGGTAAGAGACACATCTCCACCCGCCAACACAAAAAAAAAAAAGATCAGGAAACCTATATCGCAACCCAAATCTGGCCCTAGGATTTCGACGAGGAGAGAAAAAGGGATGAATTGAAAAGCACACCCCTGTACCACTCTGAGGGCTGCGATGACCTTCGAAGATAGCCCACGTCGGAGACAGCCGCGGGAGTTTTGCTGCCCTATTCAGCTTTTCGACCCAGGAGGTGTTTATCTTAGGCTAAGGAAAGAGAAAAGCGTAGAAGAAGAGGTAAGACGAGGAAGAGATAGATAGAGAAGAAAACTCACTGGAGGCAGAGAAGATCAAAGGAGGCTAGGGATTCAAACCTACAAAGAAGGGACTGTTGGCATTGGATGTGGGCCAGCTGGGACCCTTGTCCAGCTCTATGTGGCGTGGATGGGACTGATGTCTAAAGGAGATGCGAAACTAAGGGCAGGGACGAAGCCAGGATTTAATCTTAAGGGGGGCCAAAGCTTTAAGAAAATTAAATTTTCACCCAACAATATAATATATATTTATCAACAAAATGTAATGGTCGTATATGCAGAAATGAGCTATTAGCGTTTTATTAAAAGGAAAAAACTAAGACAGTGAAAGTAAAAGATACGAAAAAATTAAAAGAGTAGTATTTCGAAAATAATTGAGTAGCTTAGTTATTTACATGGAAAATGAATATCTTATTGCGTTTTAATTTTTAACACTTTGACCTAGCATTTCTTTTAACTTTAAAAAGCCTGAAATAGAATTTACATGAGGTCAAACATTATTTATGCTTTATAACAAACAATACAAGTCAAACTTTAAATTTACAATTATGTGGAATATTTTCAACTAGATGTATTTAAATGTCAAAAATAACATTTGCATATTAAAGCAAAACTTACCACAGATAGTCAGCTAATTTGCAATTAGGAAAAATTTAAATTAAGAGAAAGAGACACCTCAAATAATGGCCCATTAGAATAATAGGATTAAAATATTTAAATGAATAAATGATTAAAATATTTGAACGTTCTTAAAGAAAATGGATTGAATGGGAAAAACATTTTGTGATTTACATTTTACGGCTTAGTCAAATGGGTGGATAGGTGGGGCTCACTTAAAGCTTGATTTTGTAATGCAATTCTCATATGGGCATTGGACGACTGAAAATCCATGCCTCCACCAATAAGGGATATATAGCAAAACAAGAAACTGAATCCATAGCTTGTATAGCATTGCAATGCAAATTAGTAAAATCTTGGAGGGGGCCATGGCCCCCCTTGGTCCTGCTATAGCTCCGTCCCTGACTAAGGGAGTAGGTTTCGCTAAAAAAAAAAACACAGAACTATGATTCATTCCTCTGGCCCAGTTTCTCCGAGCAAAGCAGGGCCTCATTTGGTGCAGCCCACCTTCACACAGAAGCCCAACATTTGAGCAAGAAAAATACAGCGGGGGCCGCATATTTCAAGAATTTACACGAGTCCCTGAGTTTTTAAAGGTCGAGGACGATCTTGGTTTTAAGTGGGAAAGTGTGATGTGAAAAGCATTTTCGGCATTTTTAATTATTCTTATTTTTGATACTGAAATTTTATTTTATTTTTTTTTCCATTGAGGCTATTTTAAGTATTTGTAAATAAAAATCAGTTGGACCATGTAATATCATGGTGGAGACCATCCTTAGTGATGTCACCCATGACATCACATACATGCTAGCACATTCCTTTGTGAGCAAGTAATAGGCCTTTCTAGATCCTTCCGCCTGGCCTAGCCTATAAATATTGTACTCCCCATTTGGAGAAAAACATTCCTTTAATTATTACTGAGTATTAGCATTATTGTTTTAAGTGTAAATTCTGTGTACCATTGACACTGTTTACGTCAAAAACTCTACTACATTACAAACTTGGATGGGATAATTTACCTAAATCTATATATAATACTAAAACTATATAAACTTTGAAGTTTTAAACAAGAGTATCGCAACACTGACGCACTTTCCCACCCGCCTAATAAGACAAGGCAATAAAAAGTTGTACTTTATGCCCTGACAAGATCCACAACAACAAGGTATCACATTTTAATGCATTGGATATGGAAAAAGGGTAGGAAAGTGTGTCCATGTAGCTTTATCCTTTAAACAAACCTTTATCATGCAATCCGACAATGCTTGCTTTATTTTTGATCTGCATAAATAACAATGTGGTTAAATGAGTGAAAAGAATAATAAATAATATGGATTCTAAAAAAATTGTATGTTCAACTTAACATTAAATCACTTAACGATATTTAAAAAGGGCATAAATGTGAACAGGGTGAACAGAATAATAAACCATGTGGATTCTAAAAAATATGTATTTTAACTCATCAACTCAACTCAGCGTTTTCCCAATTATTTGGAGTCGGCTATATGAATCCTATTTTTCCATTCCATTCTGTTCGGTGCAATATCTTTGGTTAAACCACATGATATCATGTCCATTTTTACAATATCCCACCAAATCACATTCGGCCTACCTCTACCCCTAATATTATTACCATTAATACTAACAAAATCACACTTCCTTACGGAAGCATCCATTGGTCGACATGTACAAACCATTTAAGTCAATATTTTTCTCAATTTATCTTCTATAGGAACTACTTTTACCGTTTCACGAACTTGTTCATTTATAATTTTATCCTTTCGAGTTTTACCACAAATCCATGTTAGCATTCGCATCTCCGCCACTCATTTTCTGCACATTTTATTTTTTGGTTGCTCAACACTCCGTCCCATATAGTATGGCAAGGTCTAATGGCCGTCATATAAAATTTCCCTTTTAGCGTCAAAGGTAAACGCTTATCACACAATACGCCGGTATTACTTCTCCACTTGACCCGACCTATTTTAATCCTACGAGTAACATCACCACTAATATCTCCATCTTTTTGAATAATCGAGCTTAAATAACGAAAATTATTATTTCTAAGGATCTCTTGACCCTCCAATTTCACCACATCCCCGTTTGTCCTCATATTACTACTAAAATTGCACTCCACATATTATGTTTTAGTCTTGCTTATTTTAAATCCTCTTGTTTCTACAGTTTCTCTCCACAATTCCAATCTAGCATTAATCCGCATCTTATTCCCATCTACTACAAGAATATCATTTGCAAATAGCATATGCCACGACACCTCATCTTGTATTTGTCCACTCAACTCATCCATAACAAGAGCAAAGAGATAAGAACTTAGTGCTGAACCTTGGTGTAAACCTACAGTAATTGGATTTTCACTACTTTCTCCGGATGATGCTCTTACTGTAATCATGGCCCCGTCATACATATCCTTAATCAAATCCAATTGCATAAAATTCTTCCAATATAATTATTTACTCACTCTCTTATTTACAATTTCTACTGGCAGCACCAATCATACTCTTATCGTTTATCATGTATAACACGCGCCTTTTATTTCAGAGTTTCATTTCAAATTTCATCTTATTATTATTAATCGTCACTTTGGCAACTTCTCTCCCCTTGCAGAATTGCATTCTGCATCATTATATCTATCATAAACCTATTTGGTAGCCATATGAATCGATTTTTCTTACAATATTATCCGACTGGGGCCACTCCTTGATCTCTAGTTAATGAATTCTCCTCTTTATTTTTACACAAACATCACCAATATGGGGAAAGGCTACAATTGGGTCTTCACCTTTGAAGTAAGACACAAGTGTTTGACCCTTTCATAGGCTACTAACCACGAGAAAACCTTAACTTTGGAATGATTCCTAACGGCCCAAATTAAATATTGAGGTACAAAAGAAGGAATCGATAAATTATCACGAAAATAATGAAAATATAATTTACAAGAGAAACCTTCATTATCTGGCACCCATTTTCTCTTGTCGCTAACACCCTCACGAATACATATCCCATCAACAATAACCAATAAAGGCTGCAAACTCCACCGTCTCTACGCCATTGAAATCGCGAGGTCGAAGAACTAGAGTTCGAAGAAGCAACGATATGACAATTTTTATTCAATGACAAATTATATAAACAAGGAAACAACTTTAGGAACAAAGTCCCCCCAACAATAGTGCTCTTACCATCTCCTACTTTCAAAAGACATGCTGACAAAAATGATGTAATACCTTGTCCCAATAATTCTATTAAATTTTGCATAAATTGTAATGGGGTGAGGATTGAGGAGAAATATTAGAAAATTGTGAGTCAAAATTGAAGGAAATAAAAGAAAAGGAAAAAGGGGTCGGTCTAACAACATGGGGATCTCGTTAGAAGTGAGATGAGATGTCGCATGAAGGTCGCGTGAAGCAAACCTTCAAACGAGATCCCACTGCATTACAGTCCCAGGTCGCGCAAAGGTCGCGTGAAGCCATCCATCGAACGAGATGGACATGTCATTTGAACGACATGCCTCGAAAATATTTTATTATGGCTTGTCCTTGTGTGTTGCACATTTTTTGCCCTTACATGTTTGAGTTGTCGAGCTCAGATTAGCCCAAATTGGGCAAAACGGGAATTTAAGGTGTTTGGGGTGTTTTATAAGGGTGTGTTTGGGTTTATTTTGTTGTTGGAAGATTAGAAAAAGATGAGAGGGTGAGAGAATGGTGGTCTTCCACCGTGGATGGACCTCCTCTCACCTTAAACCACCATTACACCACCATTAACCACCACATTCTTAGTATATTCCACCATATTCAAGCCTACAACACCCATTTCCACCATTGTTGAAGTAGAGCTACGAATTTTGGAGAAGTGTTGGGAGATTTTTGGAGAAGATGATGGGTTTCATGGAGTTTGAAGGGGTTCTTAGCTTGGAAGCACAAATGGAGCATTTTGGAAGATGCATTAGGTAACCCCTTGAGGCCATATTTGGAGGTGGGGGTTGCTCCTCCTACACCAACCTTTCTACCACCATTTGGAGTCTTTAGAGGTGGGAAAAACCTTACTCTTAGTATTAAGACTCTATTTTGCATACTTGTAGTCTTGTTGTTATATTATATGAGTAGGGTGCATTTGATTAAATGATGAGAATCATGTGTAGAAAATATTGAACATTTATATGGAATAAAAGTATTAGCAGATGTTATTTTAGAAATGAAGGATGAATAAATATTTCAAAGTCTTGAAATGTTAAAAGTTGATATTTTATGAAAATGGTATATTTTCTAGAAAGATTGATGTTAAACAATGTTTAAGCATAATGATTTATTTTGATAAACATTGGTGAAATAATGTTTAAAGTTCCTTGCAAAAAAGAAGATTTTATGAAAAATGGACATTTATTGAGTGTGAAGAAATCAAATATCTTGTATGCCTTGAAAGTATTTTTTAACAAGTATGATGAATTTCTAAAAGGAAATGTATGTTTAACCCATTAATAGGATTTTAGGATTTAAAATCCATCTGCTCATGCATATAAATTTGTAGTATTTTGACAACAAATGTATAAACAAGTTTAAAGAAGATTTTGTTGTGTTTAAACATGGAATAAAGAAAAAGTGAAATTTCTAGTCTTCAAGTGGGTGAAAATAGGACTAAAGGTGTAATGAACATAAGGTTGCAAGACTACATGTGTTGACAAAAAGAAATGGTATTTTCTTATAAAAGTAGTCTTCAAGTGTAAATGGACTTCTTGAATAAAGAAAGTAAAGAAATGTCTAGTTTGAAAAAATAGTTATTAATTGTGTTGAACAAGTGTTAATGGTTAAACATTGAAAAGTTGGTGTGTATAACTTAATAATGTGGTAAAGGAGTAACACTTGTGAAATTGGAAAGGAAATAATGAGATAAAGATGTTTCCAATTAAGAAGAATATTACTCCAAGGTTAAAAGGGTGTTAAGGTATCTAAACACTTAAGAAGTAAGAGTGGGTAACTTAATAGTGTTTTGAAAAAATTAATAGTTGCAGAAATGAAGTAAAAGATGAGTTTGGAAACAAATGGATAAAATGGTAATTTTACTTAAAGTGAAACATTTTTATGAAATAAAAATGTTGGAAAAGATGCTACAGTGTAAAGGACATGAAATGATAAATTTCAAAGTGTAACATAAGTTGAGATAAAACTCCGGATTTGACTTCGGTCGGGTAAAAGGAAAGGTGGAATTATGTGGACATTTGTAAAATGTTAAAATACATGTAAAGGAACTCGAATGACACCGAGATAATTAAGGAGGCCCCGGAGCACTGGGATGAAAGACCCAAAAAAATTGGCCAAAGCATATAGTGCGCATAGCCGGCGGTGTGGAGCGCGTTGAAGTATGCGGTTATTGGAAGATTCCAAGAAAAGATAAAGGAATAAAGAACATGTCAAGAAATGGGTTGTGTGGTGAAACGTGTTAACACAACCTAACTTGAATGAATTAATAAATGTTCCGGTAAAGATGAAATGGACAAGTGAATGTGTAAATTGATTAATGTTAATAAGGTAAAAGAAGAGTAAAGTAAGTGGATAAATGGGTGGCTAAGCAACCTAAGTGGTTAAATCTATAATTAACGTAAGAATGTGTTGTAAAAGGTTTTCAAAGGCTAAACGAGTATATTCTAAACACGGTGTTCGCGTGTGTTGAAAGGGTGGTTTTTAATCAAAATACTAATGTGGATTGGTAAAAAATAAAAAGGGTAATTTCGGTAAAGAAATAGCTTTCAGTCAAACCACGTGTAGTGATTTCAAGTATTTAATAGTGTGTTAAATAAAGTGATGCATGTCAAATGAGAAAAAGGAAATCTTTTATAAGATTAATGTGAATTAATCTGGATAAATAAGTTGTCGGACGTAAACTGTTCATGCATTAAGTATACGTACATGTATATGTATGTGTATGTTTATATATGTATACAGGGTAGTTGCATGTGCACGTAGCTACAACGTGTTAGAGTCTTCTTTTTGCCGTTCAATCTATACTGCATTTGTATATTTCCCACATCACATTTGGCTCACTCCCTCGCTTTGTTACGGCAAGTTGGGAGCGGATTCATATTTTGAGAGCGTTATACAGGAAAGTACTTTCTTAATTATTACGTTAGTAGCTTTGTATGCTTGGACTTCGGGATGCTCCACATGGATACCTCACGTAGTTTAATTTGAAGTTGGAATCGCATGCTAATCAAGTGAAATGTTAATTAAAATAAAACAGGACTAGCAACATTATATAAGTTATTTCATTGCACTTCACGCTTAACGCTCAGGTTAGACCGGGTTGACTAGGAGTAACCCATAAATACGGGTCGGGACGTTACAAATGCCTTGGGATATAAGCTTATTTAAATTCTTTTGTGTTATCTGTTCGGTTATTAATGTTGTAGAAAAACGTGTAGTGTTATTCGTAAACTAGAAATGGATTTTGTTGAATTAAAATTTGGAAAGTTTTTAACACCAGCTTAATTGGGTATTGGGTGATTAGTAAATGTTTTCGACAGTGATGCTAAGAATGATCCAACTGTATATTCTGTTTTAATTTGGTATGGGACTGGCCACCCGGTATTTAATTAGGCGGGGTGTATATGAATGATTATAGTACGTATGGTATGGGCATGGTTCAAAGTCTCAGTATCGGTCCCAGTATCGGCCACTCGATTTTCAACTCAGTCGCGGTATCGGTCACGGTATCGGGCGATAAGCAAAGATACACTATTTAGAGAGCGCAAAAAATTCCGGAAAAAATCTAGAAAATTTTAAAAAAATACGATTAACAATGTGGATCAATCAGATAAGTTTAAAACTATCCTTTAATATATTGTACAATTGATTATATTGACGTGCTGCGAACTTGCCAAATTCAATGTTCCATGATAAATCAATGTTTTTTTCACGGAGGCTACAAATATTATGTTTTAACAAAGAAAAACAAATGTTACTTTTTTAGTAAGAGGATAATTTTTTTTTTTACAAAGAGGATACAAGTATTATTTTTAGTAAGAGGATGCAAATGTGTTTTTTAAGTAGGTTATAATTTTCTAAAAAGGATAGAAATGTTTCTTTTTTAGTATTGTTATTTTTTTACAAAGAGGATATAAATAGTGATTTTGACAAAACACTACATTTTTTTTACAATCCTTTTTTACAAAAAGAATGCGAATATTATTTTCTTACAAAAAATGATGCAAATGTTATTTTTTTATGAAAGGAATGTAAATGTAATTTTTTTTTTGTTGGGTTGCAAATGTTTTTTTTTAAATTGAGGATGCAAATATTTTTTTTACAATGAGGATGCAAATATTTTTTTTTACTTGTGTTGCAAATGTTATTTTTACATAAAGGATGCAAATATTATTTTTACAATAATTACAGTTGTATATTTGTTTGAAATAATGGATGCAAATATTATTTTTTCAAATGTTTAGAGGATACAAATATTATTTTTACAATAATTACAGTTGTATATTTGTTTGTAAAAGAATAACATTTACGTTTTTTTTATAAATAATAACATATTAAAATATAACATTGGGAACATTATTATAAAAAATAATAACAAATAACATTTGGATCATTTGCATTCTTTAAAAAAAAACTGGCACATATACAATGCACTAAATTAAATCCACACGATGACCAATTAACCCACACACACAGCACAGTAAATTAAAAAAACAATTAGCATTCGTAACCCCCCCAAAAAACTACGCTTACCAACACAACACTGGAGAGAGAGATTGATTCTTAGTAACTTATACTATCTCGGTCGATATATCACTGGTATGGGTCGATACTACTGCAATATCGCCGATATGGGCCGATTCTACTGCGATATCGTCGATATGGGCCGATTATACCGCTATATCACCGATACTACCGAAAAATTACCGATATAGGGTCGATTCACATCAATAATTGAAAACTCAACTCGTAACTCGGAATCGGATCGGTGGGCACCGATACCTAGTCAACTCGGTCGTATCGTCGCGGTATCGACCTTGACTTTGAACCATGGGTATGGGACATATGGGGTTATGATATGGGATAGAATCATATTATGGAAACTAGTGAGGAGGAACGATTAACTAGGAGGTTAATAGGAAACGTTAAGTGTGCACTCTAGATGAGAGGTGAGAATAGCAAGTGAAAGTCTGGATACTAACATGTACATAATAAATGCTTTATTGCACTTGTTAAATACTTGCTGTTTTAAAAATCATTTTCACATCGAGCTCTGACACGTTTCCTTGCATATTTTCTTTTCTATTGTACCTTCTATATCAGGTGTCCAGCAGTAAGGACGCCAACCTTAGAGGATTTTGACGAGCTTTGGAGTATTGCTTAGACGCCTATCTTCATTTGATTCACAGTATTCTTTTAGTTAGGGCATGTCGCCCAAAGGAATTCCGTTATCTCTTTTCTATCTGAGCCAAATACTCTCGTATTCGCGTCATTTTAATACATTTACTATTGTTGGGATTACTGTATTGGATAATTATGTGGGAAAGTTTATTCCAATTGCATTTAAATTCTTTTGTGTTATCTGTTCGGTTATTAGTGTTGTAGAATAATATGTGTAGTGTTAATCGTAAACTAAAAATGAATTTTGTTGAATTAAAATTTGAAAAGTTTTTTTTTTAACATCAGCTTAATTGGGTATTGGGTGAGTTGTAAATGTTTTTGACAGTGATGCTAAGAATGAGCCAACTGTATATTCTGTTTTAATTTGGTATGGGACTGGTCACCCGGTATTTAATTAGGCGGGGTGTTAGTCCTTGATGTTCAAATTGTAACCCTAAGGCTACCCAGGTGTTATATTAAATCTCCCCTACTGGACCTATCCTTAATCCTCATGCATACAAATTAGAATTCAACACATGAATCTAGCAACCGAAATTTCTTTTAATTTACTTATCATAATTCTGATCAATTCAATCCAAATCAAATTAATTTGATTCTTATCTAGGGCATACTGATCTTCCCTAAGTCCCATAATATCCAAATAATAATCACCAAAGATCTACAAAAGGTTTGGGATTAGATCAAGCATTAAAAGAAACAACTTCACAAATTCTGGGAGGTCGATTGATCGAAGGCAGGGGGTTGATCGATCGATTGCCCAGATAACAGCCCAGTTTTTCTGCATTTCTTCTACTACGGGTTTAACCATTTTTTATCATACAATCCTTCATATTAACTTCCCAAATTCCTTATAAACCTTACTACATGATATAGCAACATATATAAATGATTTCTAATGCTCTAAACATCCTAGAATCATCAAGAGTTTGAATTAAAAGCATATATTCATCCTATTTTTCCAGAAAATTATATACATGATATCTTCAAGAACACACCATTGATTCTCAGAATTTCTTCAACAGATTTTATGATTATTTCATGGATTACTATCTACCCACAACTCTCTTGCATAGTTGTCAAATCGCGAATCGTATCGTGAATCGTTTACCCCCCGAATCGTGAATCGAATCGGATCCAAATGATAAAAACGTAGTAAAACATACGTAAATGGGATTTAACACTATAGAATTGGTAATTAAGCGTAATATGACAAAAAACTAATCGTAGCACATGATAATATACCAAAATATATCACAAAAATTAACCGTAGCACATGTTCTCATTCATTTTAAGCTTAAAAATGTAAAAAAACAAAAATATATCATAAAACAGCCTATATATTAATTTAAAACATCCTACATATTAATTTAAAACAATAAAATAAATACTAAGGTTAATTTAAAACAGTAAAACTGTAAAACAAATACTTCCAAAAATTTTAAACAACCTACTTACTAAGATTAACAATATTAATTTAAAACAGCCTACAAAATTACAACAAAATTAATTTAAAACAGTAAACCATATTAATTTAAAACAATAAAACAAATACTAAGATTAACTACAAAACAATATTAATTTAAAATAGTCTTCATATTAATTTAAAGCAACAAAAAAATATACCTTCAAAGATTTTATAACAAAAAAAAAGCAAATGATAGAAGACACTCAGCCAAGAGAATAGACATAATAACCGAGCCAAGAGAACATGTTTTTCTCTAAAACTCAGTATCTTAACGGTATCCTTTGTTGTTTACTTCTTTTTTTATTTGTTTTATTAAAACAAACATATGGTTATAAGGTAAAAAAAAATCGCAAAAAAAAAAAAGTGAATCGGACCCGAATCGAGAATCAGACCTGAATCGGACCCGAATCGGAAGATTCGAATCGTGAATCGCCGATTCGGTCCGATTCTTTAGACAATTGCGATTCTCAACTCGATTCGAATCATTTTATGTGTGAATCGAATCAAATCGTACGATTCAAATCGCGAATCGTACAATTTTGACAATTATGCTCTCTTGGGATCCCACGTAGTTCATATTTTTGTTTAACAATAGCACGCCACAAAGAATCTTTCTGCAAAGGGAATCTCAACAACCACTTAGCTAACAAGGCTTTATTTTTCAAAATTAAGTTTCCTATTCCTAACCCCACTTTGTTTTTAGGTTTAGTTACATTCTTCCAATAAATTATATATTCACATTTACCATCACCACACCCTCCCCATAAAAAGTTTCTCATACGTTTCTTAATTAGTTTTGCACTTTTGATCGAAAGTTTGAAAATAGACAAAATAAATTGGAATACTATGAAGGACCGAGACTAACAAAGTCAATCTCCCCCTCGTGAACTACCTCTTTTCCATTAGTCCAACCTTCTCCGTTAATTTTATCCAAGACTGGACTCCAAAAACTCAAATCATTAGGGTTCTCCTAGAGGAAGACCCAAGTACGACATAGGCCAAGCCTCTACCCACACCCACTTATACTAGCAAAATCTTCCACCTCCTCGGCGACGACATTTATCCTCATCATTTTGTTGTTGATCAAATTAACCATATGACCCAAAATTTTACAAAATAATAGAGTTAAAGACGCTAAATTATCAAATTATATTTTGTACCGTGAGGAAAATAAGATAGAATTGTCCGCAAATTGCATGTGTGACATCTCAATAATGACCCTTCAAATTTTAAATCCTTTCACCACCTCACACCCTCTAGCTTTGTCCATAATACAACTGAGAACATCATCCATTAAAACAAAAAGGAAATGGGATAGATGAACCCATTGAGTAAGGTCTCTCGCCCCTATAAATTTCCCTCCTAGTCTCCCATTAATGAACACCGAAAAGTTTACTGAACTAATACACCCTTGAATCCACTTTCTCCATCTACTCAAAAACCTTTCATCTTCCATCACATATCAAAAGGAACTTCCAACCGACATGGTCATATGCTTTCTCAAAATCCACTTTGAACACTATATCTTTTTTTTTCTCTATATATTCCTCAACCATGACCATCTCATTAGCTATCAAAACAAGGTATAATATGTGTCTCTCCTCCCCAAAAGCTCATCAGGATAGTTAGCGTCACCCAACACTTCCCTCTATCTAAGTGACAAAACTTTTGCCAAAAATTTATAAAGAACAGAGACCAAACTAATTGGTCTAAAGTCCCTCACCGTCACTGAATTTACTTCTTTGGAAGAAGAGAAATATAAATCTCATTCAGAAATACATTAATCACCCCTTGTTTATAAAAACACTTTATAGAAACTTAGTAAGTCCTTTTTCAAAATATCCCAACATTCCTTCTACATCGCCAACATGAAACCATCAAGACCAAGGGACTTATCTCCAAATCACTCAAAAACTGCTCTTTTAACTTCCTCTTCCTCAAACGGTCTTTCAAGCCATTCGCCCCTAGATCCTGATAAGGAACGCTACTCTAAGCCTTCCAATTCAAACTCTTCCAATTCAAACGCTACTCTACGAGGGTATAAATTTCAAAAAAATCCAAAATATCAATCTCAGTTTCTTTTTCATCCACAATTAGCTCACCATTATCCCTTTTAAGTTTTCTTGCCAACTTATTATTTCTTATCACACAGTCACACTTGCGATTCTATGAAAATTTTGGAATTATTATCCAATTCTTTAATACACTTTAATTTTGCTTTTTGGTGCCATGACCTTTCTTCTTATAGGATAACTTTTTCAAATTCTTTCTTAAGCTCAACTCTTACCTCTCTCAAAGTTCCTAGCATTGGGTCAATTACCTCTTTCATGCCAATATCTTTTATTTTTTACAAAGTTACATTATTACGAACTCTCACATCCCCAAAAGATTGTTTATTTCATTCTTTAAGGTTGTCTTTCATTACTTTTAGTTTTTCCAAGAATTTGAAACCCTCATCACTGGATTTAGTAATTGGTCCACCAAGGTTATGAATTTTTCTTTAAGTCTTCAGTTTCAAACCACATTTTCAAATCTAAAAGGCATTGGACCCCATTTTACCCTGCTCAAATCCAAAAAGATAAGAAAGTGATCGATGTTACTCTCCTACCTACTTGTTACCTCATTTCCCATTCTGATGAAAACAAAAACCTATGAGGGCCATAACACACCACCTCCTCCCTCATTTCTCATTCATAGCAACAAGACGCTCCCTGTAACGGTCCCGAAACCTCGACCTATCGTCCTAATGAGCAACCTTCTGGTCGTCCAGTTGCTTCTGCATGGCTTCCAGCTTGGGCGCAGCCTCCTAAGCCAGCTTAACCTTGGGCTCAGCCTCCAATACCCATTGATGAAGATGTTGGAGAACAAAGACTGCAACAAAGAAATGAGGGAAGTAAGAGTCGGTATGAAGCAAGAAAAATATAGGACGAGATAACACTTTGCAAAATTTGATCAAGTGGCATTTATTACCTGGATAGCCCTGTGGAGGGAAAAGTCTGACACCCTGCTACTGCTTTGAGCCTCAAAATATTGATTGTCGCAGGAGGGGGTCACCGAGGCCAAAAGAACTTCGGCCTTACTAACTCCCAAGAAGAAAGTAGGGTTCAGAGATAATTGGACTAAACGTGGCGCAGACGACACATCGTCTGAGATAGGGACACTGGGAGTAAGGGGTCGTCTCGAAAGAACCTTCGATTTTTTTAGCTGAGTGGGAGCGGCCACTCCAGGACTAGCCACTGTTACCCTCGTTGCCTCCTCAAAAGAGTCGGAGCCAGAGTTCGCGGTGTCATCACGAAAACCCAAGCGTTCAAAGGGACTATAACCCTTGGAGGACAACGACATAGCACCACTACTAATGTTGACAACTGACGTAAACTACACGTTAAAGGCCCAAAACAAAACAAATAACAAATTTTAGAGATAAAATCTAAAAATGTCTTGTATTCAAAAAATAAAGGTCCTTTACAAATGATAACATACATGGGTATTTATAGTTGTGTAGGGAAGGTTCTAAAGTCATTCTACAAATATCTACGAGTGGGCCCACTTGCACAAGTGGGTGTAACTAACTAACCAATTAGATGTGCTCCCACTTGTTAGATGCTTCTAAAATGTTCTAGAACTAACAGGTACCTATACATCACTAAAGTACAAAATATTTAACAAATACAAAGTAAAAAAGACTAAAAAATATTCCTCAACTCCATGGAGCGACCATATTCTCCAAGTTAGACTTGAAGAGTGGCTACCATCAGATAAGTATGAGGCCGGGTGATGAATGGAAGACCGCATTTAAAACCAAGGATGGACTTTACGAGTGGACAGTGATGCCTTTTGGTTTATCCAACGCTCCATCCACGTTCATGAGGATGATAACCCAGATTTTGCGTCCTTCCTTGGGGAAGTTCGTTGTGATCTATTTTGATGATATTTTGATTTATAGCCGGTCCGAGGAGGAACATCTGAGACATGTGACTCAAGTTTTGAAGGTTTTACGAGCCGAGCGCTTTTTCCTCGCATTGAAAAAGTGCGATTTCATGGTTCCATCGGTGACTTCTCTGGGGTATGTAGTATTGGGAGATGGCATTCGGGTGGACGATGCCAAAATTCAGGCGATGGTGGATCGACCCACCCCCACTTCGATGACTCATGTTTGTAGTTTTCACGACCTTTCTGATTCCATCGACGATTCATAGCGGGATTCAGCAGCGTCATGGCCCCGATCACGGATTTGATAAGCACTTCTACGAGCGCAGGTGGACTGAAGAGGCTGACCGGGCCTTCACATGTATGAAGGGAGTTGATAACAACTGCTCCTATCCTCTCCTTACCGGATTTTGATTGGTTGTTTGAGTTGTCTTGCGATGCTTGCAAAACGGGGGTGGGTGCTGTCTTGAGTCAGAATTGGAAGCCATTGCGTTTTTTAGCCAGAAATTGAGGAGAGTGGCCTTACACTACTCTACGTATGACTTGGAATTCTATGCGGTTGTGAAAGCCGTGAAGTTTTGGTCCCCCTATCTCCTAAATAAGGAGTTCGTGATCAAATCCGACCATGAAGCCTTGCAATTCCTCCATAGCCAGCGGCATGTTAGCGACAAACACGCCAAGTGGACGGTCTATCTTCAGCGTTACACTTTCCACCTTCAGTACAAGCCCGGAAAGGAGAACATGGTAGCGGACGCACTTAGCCGGCGTGCTCATGCTTTAGTGACTTTACGGAGTCAGGTTTTTAGATTCGATGAGAATCGAAATCACTACCCGACATTTAGGACCCATTTATTCCGCCTGCCAGCAGTGCAATGGGGCGTCGGGTGAGTACTTATTACAGGATGGATTTTTACATCGTGGAACAGCTTTGGCATTCCTTCTTCCTCTTTAGTGGAGAAGATTATTTATGAGGTTCATGGAGGCTCAGCAAGACATTTGGGACAGGCACGCACCCATGCATTGTTACGAGACCGTTTTTATTGGTCAACTATGAGACAGGAATTAATGCATTTATCAGACGCTATTATACCTGCCAGACGTCCAAAGGCCAGCATCCCTGCCAATACCTGAGCGCCCGTGGCAAGACGTTTCGATGGACTTCATTGTGGGCCTTCCTCGTACTTCCAGTGAACATGATTCTATCATGGTAGTTGTTGACCGCTTCTTCAAGATGTCTCATTTCATTCCGTATTCTTGAACGACGGATGCTTCTCATGTTGCTTCCTTGTACTTCCGAGAGGGTATCCGCTTATATGGCATTCCCCGCAGCATCACATCTAATCGCAATGGACGCTTTACGAGACATTTCTAGCGGACCTTGTGACCCTTGTTACGGACAAAGCTCCATTTTTCGACAGCCTTTCATCCCCAGACCGACGGACAGACAGAGGTGGTCAATAGGAGTGTAGGAGACCTTTTACATTGTTTGACCTCTGAACACCCCCGTGGGCGGGATATTGTGATTGCTCAAGCCGAATTTACTTTCAACAAGGTTTCTTCCCTTTCCAGATTGTGTTGGGTCAGTCCCCAACCATGCCCATTGACCTCGTTGAGCTACCCCCGGCAGTTCCTACGTGCCCCTCCGCTGAGGAGTTTGTGACCCACTTGACGTCCATTCAGGCCGATGTCCGTACTCGTCTTCAGACCATCTACGCTTTTTACAAAGAGGCGGCGGATGTGCATCGTCGTTCCGTTTCTTATCAGCCCGGTGATTTAGTTATGGTGTACCTCCAGAAAGCGCGCTGAGGCGGCAAAGGCAACAAGCTTCTTATGCGGCGTTTTGGAACTTTTCCTATTATTCGTGCTTGTGGGCTGAATGCCTATGCGGTTGACCTTCCTCTAGAGTTTTGCATGCATCGCACATTTAAAGTGGCGGACCTTTCTCCTTTTCGAGGCACTCATTCTCCTCCCATCCCTCTTCCCTCATCATCGACCCAGCCCGTCCGTTCCCATGTTGACCGTATTGAGGGTATAATTGACTCCGCATTTGTCTCTTCTGCATCAGGCGACTACACACGCTATTTGGTCCGTTGGGTTGGGCGCTCTGAAGCGAAAGACTCTTGAATTACTGAGGCTACTTTGCAGCATATTAATCCCGATTTCTTTCGCAAGTACTTCGCATATATGGAGTCCTCTCACAGGGGGAAGAATGATGCAAGAGCATAGGTATATAGTCGTCTTTTTCGCATTTATTCTATTTTTTCCTTTTTGTCCCTTTTTTAGCCTTTTATTATAAATAGCTATTAAGCCCCTCATTGTATCACTTTTGTCATATTGAGATTGAAAGACGACAGAGAAATAATAGGCCCTCTACATTTTTCCATGTTGTCGTTGATGTTCTGTAGATAACATCTTTTTTTTACACTTTTGCACCCTAATTTGCATCACGTTCCAATTCCTCTTCATGTTTAACAGGCACTTCTGTCTAAATTCAATCTCTTTGCATCCTTTGAAATCCTTCCATTTTATATTTTGGTAACCTATTTTCTCTTTTCGATACTTAAATCTTTTAATTGCTAAATCTATTACTAATAGACGATGCTGATTTGTTAAGCTTTCACCTAATATAACTTTACAGTTTTTGCATGTGTACAAGTCTCTTCTTCTAAGTAGGCAATAGTCTACTTGAGTTTTATTCTCTCTGCTTTTAAAAGTTATTAAATGTTCTTCCCTTTTTTTTTTTAAATGTTTTTGTTAACGCTAGATCATATGCCTTAGCAAATTCTAAGATAGTTTCCCCTCCCTCATTTCTCTTACCAAAACCACAACCTCTGTGTATCCTTGGATAACCATCTCGTTCTACTCCTACATGTCCATTTAAGTCGCCTCCCAAAAATATGTTTTCATGCGCAGGAATTTGTTGTAATACTTCATCCAATAATTTCCAAAATGATTTCTTTACATTTTCATCTGACGCTCCTTAGGGCGCGTAAGCACTTATAATATTCAATATTGTTTTATCTAAGACGATCTTAATACTCATTAATCTATCTCCACATCGTTTAACATCCACGATTTTATCTTTCATATAGTAATCAACAACAATACTCATCTCAATTCTACGATTATCTATCCCTCCCGAGTAAAATAATTTATAACCTTCTCCTATCTCTCTAGCCTTTTCACCCTTCCATTTAGTTTCTTACAGGCGTGCTATGTTGATTTTCCTCCGTTTTAAGGTATCCTTAAGTTCTTTACACTTATCAGTTAGTGTTCCTAAATTCCACATCAAAT
The DNA here is from genome assembly GCA_949130495.1 of Sambucus nigra. Taxonomy (NCBI): domain Eukaryota; kingdom Viridiplantae; phylum Streptophyta; class Magnoliopsida; order Dipsacales; family Adoxaceae; genus Sambucus; species Sambucus nigra. The sequence continues at coordinate 812,322,635 of OX422207.1, forward strand.
CTGATTTTATGTCTGTTATTTTTATTTACATTTCTTCTTTTAATTAGAGAACCCATCACAAGATGTGACATAGATTTCGATTGTCAACCTGACACTAACCCATCTCATTTCACATCCGAACTTGGGCACCGGCAATGTTAGAGCCAAAGCGTTTTGATACCAATTTGACGTAAACTACACGTTAAAGGCCCAAAACAAAACAAATAACAAATTTTAGAGATAGAATCTAAAAATATCTTGTATTCAAAAAATGAAGGTCCTTTACAAATGATAACATACATGGGTATTTATAGTTGTGTAGGGAAGGTTCTAGAGTCATTCTACAAATATCAACAATTGGGCCCACTTGCACAGGTGGGTGTAACTAACTAACCAATTAGATGTGCTCCCACTTGTTAGATGCTTCTCGAATGTTCTAGAACTAGCATTTACCTATACATCACTAAAATACAAAATATCTAACAAGTACAAAGTAAAAAGTACAAAAAAAGCCAAGTGTGGTGTTATAATGTAAGAAGTTGGTCAGACACAAGGAAGGCTTCACAACTACCAGAGGTGTTGGGGTCAAAGGTATTGGCGACCTCTCTCGATGAACACGGTTGCGAAAGAGACGTAACTCTACCCAAGTCTCGTATAAACTTCGGCACATTAACAAACTACTGCTTTAAGGGTTTTTAAGGCGAAAAAGGATGAGTTTGAGGACGAACACTCGAGAACCCAAACCCTGTTTCCAGAAGCCTACACCGGAAAAGTCATCGGAGAACCCTCAAACGACTTCGCTAAAATTCCTCAATTCCTAAGAAAACCACCACCAACAGCCTAAACTCCCAAAACTACCACCAAAGAACAACCACAAGAGGGGGTACGAACTTAATAACTCTCGCAGGGATAAACTAGAAAAGGAAAAAAAAGATCAAACAACAAAGGAAAAGAGTGCACAGGTGATCAGCAAGGATAAACTAGAAAAGGAAGAAAATGATCAAACAACAAAGGAATAGAGTGCACAGGTGATCAGGGTATCTGGAAAAGAGTGGGACGACTTGAGAATGAATAAAAGCACTGGGGAAGAAGATTGGAGGAGGATCGAAAGTGAAAGGCTAAAGAGAGAATTTTGGCAACGTTTCGCTCTGGTTTGATAGTGAATGGCAGAAATAAAGGCCCGCCTAATTTGCCCCATTCAATCTCAAACTGGTGCAATGATGTGCACAACTTCCCAGACCTGGAATGTCACAAAGGTTGCGCGTGTGGCGGCCCAGACGCGCCTGGGAAGTCACATCACCGCTGGCACAACCAAGGAATGGTCGACAGTTGAACAACTTGCCACAAGTGGATGAGACCAAAGCACATGGGAGTGATATGATCGTTGTGTCTGACATGACCATTGTGTCCCCAAGGTACGAGTAACAGCTAATAGACAGCTAGGGTACCAAGGTCAAGGTCTGTGAACAATGCATCAGGACGAGACGAGATAACCAAGGACCCAGGTTTAAACCTCAGCCTCCTACTAACGTCCAAGGTTAAGGTCTAGGAGCTAATTGATATACATAAGTGTGGTCTCGTCCAGATAGCACCCAAAAAGAATGACCGATGCAAATTCATCCCTCAGAAAATACCAACATTCGCCCAAGCCCACATGAGTGGTCTCGTCCTATAGATGTCTCGTCCCTCATAAGACTCGTCTGGATGACATCCAGGTAACCTCCTATCACATAGCACACACCAACTTCATTTATGCCTACATAGGTGTCGACCTCAGATGACACCAATGTTACAAGGCAACAACCTCAGCCTGAGGTAAGTGTGTCGGTCACAGATGACCGCCCAACCTTGTCTCGATCACCGCATTTAGTAGAGCCCTCTACAGTCTCAACTCGGCTGAGACCACATGCCTCCGATACGTTTCCACAGGCATGGACAACGCGGCAAGGGCATTTTAAGTATATCTACACAAGGCCGTTATCAAAGATCAACAATCCACGAGGGGGAATATTCTTCATGATGATTTTACTTTATGCACATACAGCTAGCATTCTCTCATTGGCCACGATCTCAGTTGGGCGTGGGATACATGCTTGGGGGTGACATTGCGCACCACCCAGCCTATACAAGACGCACTACGTATTCTTCACTTGGATCGAATTTTGGAAACCCTATTGTTACCCGGCTAAACTAATATCTTCTTGGCCTTTAGTGCCTGAATATAGTGAAAACCCATCTCAAATAGGCCACTCAATGGAATGGATTATAGTCTACATCCAACCTATTTATCCGAATCATCATTATCCTTATCTTAATCCCATCATATGGAGTCGGACACATGGATTCTCCTTTTCCATTCTAATCTATTATATGCATTATTATCATTCAAGTTTAATTTCCTAAGGTCTCTTGTAATAATTTCCTCCCACGATAGCTTAAGGCGACCTCTTTTTCTTTTACCCTCTATTTCCAACAATCTTCCTCTCGTTATAAGGGCATCTACTTGTCTACGCAACACATGTCCGTACCACCTAAGTCTAATTTCTCTTAATTTATCGCTAATGGGAGCTACTCGTAACTTTTCTCTCACGTATTGGTTTTTAATTCCGTCCTTTCTAGTAATTCCTATCATCCACCGGAGCATCCTTATCTCACTCCGCTCCATACAGGGCTATTTATCCGAATATGAATGGGTATTATGCAATCCGATAACCCGATAATAACAGGAGCATTGTGGACTATCAAAGCAATGGGAGCTAACTAATACGATTATCTTCTTATCCGATTAGCAAATGAATTATTTATGGATTAGTATCCGATATGATTATTTATAGTAAATAAATAAGGACTTTAATATTATATATTTCATAGTTTGAATCTTAATCCATTATAGTTATTATTATACTTATGAGTAAATTATACATACTTAATTTTACTATAATTTAAAATTTATTTATATTACTTGTACATTTAATATTTATATAGGATCGGAAAATGTCCCATCCAAATCCCAATCCTATCCGGATTTTGATTAGAGTTTTGATGATCCATCGTACAATCTAATTTGGTAAATGAATCTGGATCAACCTTAATTCAATTTGAATCCAGACCCTTGACAAGCCTACTCTCAAATCCTTACACAAAAGCCGAAAAACGGATTAATTTGCTCTCAACTCCCAACTTAACTTATAGAAGGGGACCGCCACCACTCCTTTTGGGGGGAAAGGTTTAATACTCGCACACTCTGCCATTAGAGGTTTCAAGTCAAATGACCAACCGAAACAAGTCTAGAAAAGTTGGGACCTATGTTGAAAGATAGTGACATAGTGTCATGACTTCGATCAACATTTTCTACCTCCTTAAATTCCACTGTCATTCTTATCACAAGATGCTTTGTATTTCCATGGGCTAAGAGTACCAACAAACCAAAATTTAACTTATAGCAACTATCAACAAATTCTTATGCAAACAATTATTTGAATAGAATTATAATGAGCGAAAAAGGGGGTTTAACCCTTAGTGCCCTCATTCGTCAGACTATCCAAACGTACGTGCCCCCAAATCGCGATTTCAGCAATTCGGGTCAAATCAGCAATGAATTCGCGAACTCAGATTGATGAATTCGTGAACTCTGATTGATGAATTCACGCTCTAGCCAGCTGAAACCATTTATATAACCCATACGATGAGTACTTATTACTGCCACTTTTGAGTTTGCATCATTTATCTCTTTATTTATACAGCCGTAGTTGTATTTTTTAATCTTCCTTTACCGATGCCAGACAGCAGAGGTAGAACTGTTAACACTTGACTCTTATTTGTGACTCCCTTAGTTTTAAAAATGCACTTGTTTGTACTTGAATTATGTGGCCTTGAATGATAAACAATAAATTCAATCGTCTTAAAATAAGAAATTAAAATGAAGTATTTTACTTTTTATAACTTAGATTATATATATATATATATATATATATATATATATATATATATATATACATATATTTCCTCATCCACATATATATTAATTATATAGACGCTCCGGGGATGCTCTCAAACCCCTTAATTTAAAAGTAGACGCTTTAGCGCATCCGCACCGCACCTGCATATTGGGCACCTAGGTTTAACCCATTTATGCAGGAGCTTGGCAGAAAAGAGCGAGAAACAGAAAACTATACCCCGGAAGAAACCCATAGCAATGAAGTCATATCCACAGGAAGAAACAAAAAAATTGAAGATAAAAATAATTAAAACTGCTCCCCCAAAATGCAAACAAAATCATTCATAGTCCCACAAGCAGGGGCGGACGCACATGGAGACGAACTGGGGCGGCCGCCCCGGTTCAGATTTGGGGGAAAAAAAAATAGGGTTAATTCAGCATTTTGAGGTATATGGTTTGTTTGATTTTGCTTTAGTGAGGTTTGCTTCTGAAGTTTTGATTGGTTATCCAAGCGGACCACTTGAAGCGGTGGTGGTTTTATGAGGAATCTTCCAGTTTCCGCTTGAAGTTTTGAGAGTTGCTATGTTCTGGACCGGAGTTTGTGCTTTGTTTTTGGGCTGGGTAGTTAGTGTTGGGGACTTTATGCCTTTTGGAAGGTTTGTTGCCATAAGTGGGCTAGTGTTCTTTGGGGGAGTTTTGTTTCTTTTTTCTTAGTTTTGCTGTAGGGCTTTGTGGTTAGTGTTGGTTATTCAGCGAAAAATCTTTTATTAGGGTTTGGTCATTTTATTCTATTTATTTTGAATATTTATTAAGTGTCATTTATTTCTTGAAATTAATTAGGTATTATTAATAATGATTGAGAGTAGTTGTCTGGGCATTATAAATCTATAATTTGTATAAAACTCGAAATAACCCCAAAAAAATTTGCCTCGGGGGCTCCCGCCCCCGAACCCCCAACATCACTCGAAATTTTCACCCCAGTTGCTCCAAAATCCTAGATCCGCCACTGCCCACAAGTCTCCTAGTGGAGCCAAAAACTACATGAAGCTCCTCTCCTCCAAAATGGCATAAAGGAGAGCGTTGCAAACCTTTCAACACCCCCCCCCCCCCTAACAGCAACCTCTCCAGAAAGACAAAAGAATCAATACTGAACTCAACATCCCGCGGTGACCAAAAAGGTCAAAGAGAACAGCCCACAAACTACTTACCACCTCACAATACAATAGCAGGTGATCCACAGACTCCGTATCATTCTAGAAAAGGACATCAAACAGTTGCGCTTCTTTCATACGACCAACCATCAATGTGACACTATATGATGTGTGTAAAGGAGGAAAGCCAAGTGATTCATTTTGATTGCAATTTGTATATAAATTTCAACGCTATGAAGTTATTAGTTCAGGCTGCACTTGGCCATTTAGCTCGAATCAAATAAATGTCCGCCCATTTTGGTCCTAATAGGTATTACTGAGTCTTGCCCCAACTCAGTGGGCACACTTCCCCAGGCCTATAAAAGCATTCTATATTTGTGGAGACCTCCTTATTATTTAATGAATATAATTAAGAAAGTTCGGTGCTGAATTAAGTGTTTTCTTTTGTGTCATTGACATTGTTACATCACTCCAAGCTGCAGATCACACAAACAAAGAATGTCACCTCCAATATAACTATCGTTTTCTAAATGCCTCTCCAGGTATGGAACCTCTTCAGAGAAGATTAGGGGTGGCAACTATTAACACGACACGAACATTATACAAATTTTGCAGATTTTGGTCATTAATTAACCTGTTACATAGAATTATATAAATGTGTGCATGAATATATGATAAACGACTATAAACAGGTCGGATATGGGCGACTCCATTCTTGACACGAAACTGATAAGACACAACATGAAACCAACATGATATGTCATGTCACATTGGCAAACCTGGAGAACATAATAAAAAAAATTAACTGGGAACTTTCCATTGCTACAACCACCCGAGAGCAACATATTTTCCTTCACAACTGCCTTCTGAATGAAGTACTCCCAACAATCTTGCTTTCCAGAACAAACACTTAATCCATCACACTAGCACTACCATCAGCAGCAATACGTAAAACTTACACCCTGGTCACACCCAATCCCAAAAGAGATATGATGACTAAGAAATCCCAACTCGTCCCAATAATTTTCACAACCCCAACTAATTGTATCATGGGCTCGCCAACAGAATTTGTTGCACAAATCGAATCTAGCCGCAACCACACAAAGCACAATCTCCTCCTCTGTCACAAATCTCCATGGCTTATCCAACAAAAACTGATATAAAAAGGCTACGGATTTTAGTCCACCATGACACAGGAAGCAGAGAGACAGAGAGACAAATATCAGTCAAATCCCCTAAATGGTATTTTTTTCACCATTCCCTTTCATAAGAAGTCCGTCATAAAAAATTTCAAATTTCTTTATGACAAAATCGAGGTAGGAGCCTTTTGCCATACCTCAAAATAACTAGGTTCAAAAACCCAATACATTCCCCAATATAGCTGCCAAAGTACTAGAATCGAGCACTTAACCGACTAGACTAAATTCATTCATCTGATTTGAATATTGACCTTTAAACCCAAATAAAACTACAATAATGCTACGGTTTGCATTTGTTCCGCCTCGACACCACAAAAAAAGAGGATGGTGTGAGAGAGAGATATGTCTAAGAGGTGGCCATGATTTTCCATGCTGTGTGCACAGTTCTCAAAGTTCCACAGGATGCATCTGAGTCCTTACGACTGGGACAATGTCAACTGTTAATGCCAAAAATATGGATAGGAATTTGGGAAGTAAATGGCCGGACAAGAGTCTCAACCATTAGTTCGTGTGAAGGTAGATCCAATCCCCCTTTTATCACCTGTGAAATGTGAGTTGCCTTAATTAAGTTGTTGTGTAGATGTGCAAGATACGGGTAGGACAATCACCCTATAACCCATTTCAAAATCTCTCCAACAATCTACCACCTACTACTCACTCGATTATCGTACCCATAACTATCAAAAGGAATGAGAATTAAGAAATCTCGCAAGTAGATGTGAGACCAAATCCACCGCCCCCACTACCACCAAACTTTCCACTGTAGCGAATAGATATGGAACTTCCAATTCACATGATCATATGCTTTTCTTATGTCTAACTTGCAAACAAACCTAGTCTGTTCGTGTGAAGTCTCCTTTAAGGTCTTAGTGGTGCCATTGTAGTTTAATAATATTTCACTGAGCTTATACAACTTGTGGAAATTTAGCTAGTATCTTAGAGTCTTTGTTGTTGGATGGGAAAATGCTTTTAAGTAACTTGTAATGCATTTTCCAACAAAGACTCATCTCCCAACTACTTCAGATTTGTTCCAAATGCTTATCCAACCGAAATCCGACTAAAGAAAATCTAATATATTAAATACATATTTTCCATTGTTCTCTAATTTCAGTTCGCTTTTGTAAATAAAAAAAAATAAGTGAACATCGTATAATTAACAAGAATAAAACAATGACATGAAATATTTTGGCCACAGAAGCAAACATGCAGGAACATTATGTGAATGGACGCAGAGAAGGATCAGGAATCTTACACGACCATTACATGGTAACGGCTTGTAGATTTCTATGTATTGTTGGCCATGCAATAGAAGACGGGGATCATATCTGGCAATAAATAAGAGTCAGAAATTTTGTTAGTTACTAGCTCGGCAAAGCAAGTACATACAGTTAAATAAGAAGACTTTGGAATGTAGTACAATTACTTACTGCAGCCCTGGAATCTCCGCAATATGTGTAGAAAACTCAAGGGAAAATAAAGCAGAAAAAGTTGGCAAGACCTACAAGTTAGAAGTAAACAAAAAAACTCAAAAAGGTTCTCATATCGTTTGTAGTCAACGTCATCCATGTAAAATCCACAAGAACCCTGTCTGGACTTCATTAACTTATGACGGAAAAGGACATAATCAGACTTTTTTTATATAAAAGAAAATGGTCGATTGCGAAGTATATATATTAATCCAAGAAAGTAGATTATCACATCTTTTTTTCATTAAACCAGATTAATACTAACACTTTATCCACAGAACCAACACAAGCAGACACCTCCTAAATTTTGAGACATAAAGCCCAACAAATTGAGAGAGAGAGAGAGAGGTGGAGGAATTTCTTCAAAAACAATTTGAATAATTGTGTTCATGACAAAATTTATCCAATTATAGTACCTGGATGAATTGCTGCCCATCTTGATGGTAAACATATTTGAGCTCATTATCATCCAAGGCATCCCTTGCACATGATCCAACACCAAGGGCATAGAGTGCAGCATCTCTATTTACAAAAGAGAGTCATCATGTAACTATATTGGGGCAAAAAAGATATAACTAATACATAAATAAATAAATGAACTGGGATAAGTTGGAGAGAAAAGACATGTTCATTGTAAGTAAATCATTTTAGAAACAACAAAATAAAAATGCTAGAAACCTTGTGGTGATTACCTTTCATTATAGGTATACGTTGACTGCAATTCATCCCGTATATGCAACAAAATAGAATGAAATGAATTATAACCAATCTCTGATATATGAGATGTAGTATTGTTCTATTGTTCCTAAGTAAAAACTACTACACATGCATGACAGATGCAGTGTGATAAGGGTGTAAGTCTAGGTATGCAACTTTTTTCTGAACTTTTGATTTTTCCAAAATCAAATATTTCTTTATTTTAACGCTATATATATATACATACATATAATTTCTTTCTGAATTTTTTGATTCCAAATTTTCCATATAAAAATGGACTGCGATCGTAAATCAGTTTTGACAATTCTGATTTTCAAATTCAGTTTTTTCAATTAAGGCAGTCCATCTTATCATGGACTTTTCCAAAAAAAATGTCAAAGTTATTCTGTTCCAACTTTTTTGGACTTACTTATGGTACGAGTTCAAATTTGTTGGCCCTCTTCAAAGAGAGTCATGTTGACCCTTTCACCTCATTAGTTGAAACATTAAAGTCATTAATACACATGTATTTTGAGTCCCAAAATTTTTAATGATTCAACAAAAGGGTGTGAGGGTCACTATGACCATCTTTTCAAGAGGGTCAACAAGAATGTGGAAGATTATTTTTGGCCAATAAACTATTTTTCCAAAATTATGTTCAAATATAAGAAACAACCACCAGTGTTAAAAGGTATATAATTATATCAAAAACCTAACTGACAAAGAGGCCACGACAGATTGCATATTAATGTAGTTAAGGAAAGGAAGGACAGGAAAGGAAATGAGTTGAAAAGTTGTGGGACAACGTCAGGAAAAACTTTTCCGCAAAACACTCACCAAAATCACAGGATTTTAGAAGAAAGGAAACTTTGAGTATGTTTATCATGTCAATTTATTTGGTTATGGTAACAAAATCCCTAATTCAGGGATTCGTGTTGACAGGAATTGTTGACAGATTCCTTGAATCAGCGATTTGTGTTGACAGATTCTCTAATTCAGGGATTTGTTCGACTCAGTAAACAGGGCCTAAAATCACGAACTTTCAACAGCTTCGCGGAAAATCTGGGCGGCAGTTTCTGCTATTTTACTTTTTTATTTTTTTATTTTTCTGTAACTAAGTCATTGTATCTATAAATTGTAAACATATCTCAAAGAAATACAAGTCAGAAATTCTATCCATGTTGTTTATATGGTATCACAGCTTAGGAATCTCTCCTAGGATCATCTCATCTCTTCATTTTCATCTCTTTCTTCTCTGACTTGCAAACAGTATTTGGCCTTCATTGCCAATTTTTTCCGGCCTTAATTGTCTTCACCCAAAAAAATTATAATGTCTGCTATTTTCGAAACCTCAAAAACAACCCAAACCGAGATTAATCAGCCAGAAATAAGTATACTAAACAGAGAGGAGATTGAAAAGCTCCGAAGCCTTCTTACTTCAATAGAAAAGTCGGTTGATTCGTGTTCATGGGCACATTCAGGTAATGAAACCTGGGTTGTTGGTTCAGGTGCTACTGGTCACATTACCAACTCATCACATCACCCCATGTCTCGGAAAATAAAAAAATATGAGTTGCCGATAGAACATTGGTATCCATTGCAGGAAACGGAACCATTTCCCTAACTTCTTCTCTTTCACTAAAATATGTGCTTCACGTGCTTAAGCTTTCTATTAACTTGTCGTCCATTCATAAACTAACAATAGATCTAAACTACAAAGTTGTATTCTCCTCTGATCATTGTGTCCTTCAGGAACCGATTATGGGGAAGACAATTGGGCTTGCTAAGGAGAAGGAAGGACTCTATTTTTCGGATATTTGTGGTGGCCAGGATGGATATCTACTATCTCTATCTCATTTCTCCGAGAATCTTTCACCATATAAATCTCAGATTTGGCTTCATCATTTTCGTTTAGGACATCCGTCTTTTCCGGTTTTAAAAACTATGCTTCCTCCTTTGTTCAAGGGTGTGGATGATAAATCTTTTAATTGCGAAGTATGTCAATTTACCAAACATCATCGTGTTTCATTTCCTTTGAGTGATAACAAATCTTTATATCCGTTTTCATTGATTCATACTAATGTCTGGGACCTTCTAGGATTCAAATATTACTGAAACTCGTTGGTTTATTTCTTTTACTGATGATTGACTCGTGTTACTTGATTGTTTCTCGTGAAAAATAAATCTCATGTTAGTACAATTTTTTCCAAATTTTTGAAAATGATTCAAAACCAATTTGGTACTCATACTAAAAATGTTTGATCAAACAATGGAAGGGAATACTTTAATCAGTTTTTGTTAGCTTTTTTTTTTAAAGAAAGGATCATACATAAGTCATCATAGTATAGATACACCTTAACGAAACAGGGTTGCGGAGCGAAAAAATTGTCACCTTCTTGAAACAACCCGAGCCATACTATTTGAAAAACAAGTGCCTAAGCACTATTAGGGGGAAGCCGTGTTAACTGCAACTCACCTTATAAACCGACTACCTTCAAGAGTGTAGGGAAATAAAATTCATGTTCTTTCACACTTTTACCCATAACTCAATAAGTCTAGTTACTTACCATAAAAAATATTTGGTTGTGTATCCTATATTCATATTCATACACAAAATCCTAGTAAATTAGATGTGAGAGCTCTTAATGTGTCTTTCTTGAGTATTCTTCAACACAAAAAGGATATAAGTGCTATAATCCAAATTCCAAGAACTAATATGTTACAAAAGATGTTACCTTTGCTGAAAAAAAGATCTTTTTCGGGGAATTTTAAGTTCAGGGGCGAGTTTATTTGAAGATAAGATCAGTTTGAGTCTTGGATTCAATGAAATAAACCTTACATCCCCTGAAATCCCAAAAAAAAACTCGTGAAATTACACAAACAGCCCTGAAATTCCAGAAAAAACTACTAAAATTACACAAACACAAACAGCCCCTTAAAATTTCAAAATCAGTCCTTGAAATAGTCACTACTCCATCATACCTTGAGCCTCTTTCATCTCTTCCATCTCCAAAAAAAATACCAAAAATAAGAAAACAGGGAAAACTTTGACACTGCAGCTCTATTCAAGGATGAGAGTTGAGCCCAAATCGGTACAAGCTCAAGAGTTCGATCCTATAACGGTAACGAAAGTCTTCAAATTCTTGTTCATCACAAAACCTTCCTCCTGATAGTTATATTGATATATAATTGCCATCAGAAAGGGTACACGAAAATGCACACAACATCCCATAGCCTACTTTATCGCCTTTAATACTCTCCCCTTCACATAGTGTTACTCACAAAGCTACAGACCATTAAAATCCCACAAAAAGTCGAAGAGGCAATTAAGAGTGAAGAATGGAAAAAGGACATGAGAAAAGAAATAAAGGCCCTAAAAAGGAATGAGAAATGGGATGTAGTAGAGTTGCCAAAGGAAAAAAATTACGTGGGATGCAAATGGGTGTATACTATCAAATATAATGTTGATGGGACTTTGGAGAAAGATAAGGCGACTCTTGTAGAAACGCGGAACACTCAAACGTCTGGGATAGATTATCAAGAAACGTTCGCCCCAATTGCAAAATGAATATTGTTAGGGTTTTGTTGTCCTTAGCAGCTAATCTTCAATTGTCCTTGCAGCAATTTGATGTAAAAAATGCATTCTTATATGGTTACTTAGAGGAAGAAATCTATATAAAGGCACCTCCAAGTTTTATCTCAGATTTTGGGAGTTATAGTGTGTGCAAGTTGAAAAAAACTTTATATGGATTGAAGCAATCTCCTTTATCATGGTTTGGAAGGTTTACCGGTGAAATGAAAAAGATGAATTGAAACAATCACAAGGCCATAACATATTCTTATTCAAGAATCGATAAATTCACTGTTTTTGTTGTCTATGTTGATGATATTATCATAATTGGGAATGATCTTGAAGAAATTGAGATGCATAAAAAGTAGTTGGCCGAAGAATTTGAGATAAAAGAACTAAGAAGGATGAAATACTTCTTGGAGATTGAAATTGCACTCCAAATTGAGAAGCATAAAAAGTAGTTGGCCGAAGAATTTGAGATAAAAGAACTAAGAAGGATGAAATACTTCTTGGAGATTGAAATTGCACTCCAAAATGGTATATTCATTTCCTAACAAAAATATATTCTTCAGGAGACGAGACAGGGATGCTGGGTTGCAAGCTCTCTGAAACTCCCATCGAACAAAATCACAAGCTAAGAGAAGCTACAGAAGATAAAATCATAGAGAAGGGGTGATACTAAAGGTTGGTAGGAAAACTCATTTATTTGACTCATACACAACCAGACATTACGTACGTTATGAGTGTAGTAAGACAATCCATGCATTCTCCAAGGAAGTGTCATTTGAAAGTTGTTAACCGAATCTTACAATATTTGAAGTTTATCCAAGGAAAAGGTGCTCTCTTCAAAAATATCAGAACTCAGTATGAAAGCATTCACAGATGCAGATTTGATAGGCTCAGTGGTGGATCGCCGATCAACATCTGGGTATTACTTTCTTAGGAGGGAACCTGGTGACTTGGAAGAGTAAAAAACAAGTTGTGGTGGCCAGATCAAGCGCCGAGGCATAATTTAGAGCTATAGCACATGAAATTTGTGAGCTTTTGCGACTTAAAATTCTCATGGAAGACTTGGGTATCAAGTGGAAAGGAAGTACGAAGCTATATTGTGATAACAAGTCCGCAATTAACAGAGCCCACAATCTGGTACAACATGACTGCACCAAACACGTAGAAGTGAATAAATACTTTATCAAAGAAAAACTAGATTGTAGTCGATTTGCACTCCCTACATCTCAACCAATGGACATCTAGCGGACATCCTCATCAAAAAATTACCGAATCATTCATTCCAACGAATCACAAGCAAGCTGAGAATTAACAACATTTGCACATTAGCTTAAGGGGGAGTGGGATTTATGTTGATAGATTCCTTAATTCAGGGATCGTTGACAAATTCCTTAATTCAGGGATTTGTCTTAACAGATTCCCTACATCTGTAAATATTTTATGCTTTGTTGCTGAAAATTTGGGCAGCAGTTTGCTGAAAATCTGGGCAGTAATTTCTGCTTTTTTATTTTTAAATTTTCTAGTAACTAAGTCATTTTATCCATAAATTGTATACATGTCAGAGAAATACAAGTCAGAAATTTTATTCATATTGTCTATAATTTATTTATTTATTATTATTACTACTACTATTAAAATATTTACTCCTAACTATTGATTACAAAAATGGTTGGATTTTTGGACAGGTGGGCTGAACTTTTGACCAATGTCAGGTTTAGGGCAGGAATAACCAATAGAGCTATCATGTTATATGGGACCGGGACGGAGTGTTGGGTAACTGAGAAATAAAATGTACAGAAAATGAGCATGGCGGAAATGCGGATGTCAAGATGGATGTGTGGTAGAACTAAATAATGTAAATTAACAATGAACATATTCGTGGATTAGTATAATAAATCATATATAAGATAAATTGCGAGAAAATCGACTTAAATAATTTGGACATGTCAAACGTGGACCAATAAGTGCCTCCCATCAGTAATAGTGATGTAGGTAATGTTAATGGTAGCGCTAGGGATAGAGGTAGACTTAAATTGATTGGTGGAATATTTTCAGGGGCGGATCTGTGAAGGGACGAGCCTTGTGAGATTTTGAAAAAAATTACTGAGTTTTTTAAGGGCGCTATATGTAAAAATCAAAAGTTGGTAAAGATAATGAGTTTTTCGCAACTTCAAGATCAAAAAACGTAACAAGTTTGAAAACTTAAAAAATCCTACACGCTTTTTATGTTTTGAACCGCCTCTTTTTCCATCTTTATTCTCTTTCACATTTTCAACTCTCGGCTAGCCTGCTCCATCCCTCTCCTTTCCCCTTCGGACTCCGCGACCTCATCGCTAGTGCCGACCTCCATCCCCCTTTCCTGACTCTATGGCCAAGCAATCAGTCATCCTTCGAGGGTTCACCCCTCTCCGTCCCTCTCTCGCTATGACTGCGAATGAAACAAGCATACGAGTGTGTTTTACTATTTGTTAGTTTATTTTAACTGTTATAGTTTGATTGAGCATACAAGAGGTGCGTTAAACTAATTGTTAGTTTACATTAAAAATTAATTAGTGGATTAAGCTTATGACTATGCATCTCCAGTATATTGATTATTGAGGGCTGAAATATCAAACATGTTTGATAATTTTTAATTGTTGAAATATTAGTGCTGAATATCTGTTTTATACTTTATTGTTTGATTTGCTGAAACATTCCTTGATGAAACATTGGGGGTGAAATAATGATCATTTTATAATTTTTTTGATCTATAATATATTGAGTAACTTGTAAAATTATTCCTTGCATTTGATATATACAAGAGGTGTGTTATAATGATTTTTTTTCAAAAGTTATTAGGTCCGTTTAGTTATGTAATCAGAAAACTCGATATAAAAGCTTTTTGTGTTTGTAAATATTGGTGAGCGTTTCGTAAACTTGTTTTTAAATTTCTGAAATTATACTACAAAAACATAACTCGAATGGCTAATCGTTTATAATACAACTTCAATCGGTTAATATACTTTTAGAGCTAAATATTTATATAAAACTCAAAATGACCCAACAAAAAATTCGTCACGGCACCGCTCGAAACTTCCGCACCCTGACCTAAATTTCTGGATCCTCCACCGGATCAGGGACGAAGCCACTGCATGGCCAAAGGGGGCCATGCCCCCCCCCCCCCCCCCCACCCACCCAAAATCTTTTCAGAACGTGTTTTAATGTATTATTTTTTCCTGATGTTTCCAAACTATTAACAAATACATAGGCCCACTTAAGTTCTTTTGTTTTTATAGTCTGAACTGGAGAGAGAGAGAGATGAGCCCATCTTCCTTTTTACCACTAATTAGGCCCACTACTTTAACTTATTAACTTTAGTATATCATTTGAGATTTAACCTAATTTGTCTCCCGAATCTAAATCCAAGCACATCGGAAGTGAGAAGTCTCCAAATCCAGCAACAAAGAAGAGTTGCAACAATAAAAGTAAGTTGAAACCTATGATTTACCTCTGCCCACTTGTTATAAATCTTGACCCTTGTAATAAATTAATACTTATTACAGCTTTTAGAGCTTAACCCCAAAAGTTTGGGGTGGAGTTTATGAGTTAGAAAAGTTTGCAATTCATAATAAGAATCTACTCATTATCTGGGTAAGTAACTGCACCCATTTTTCCTTATTTACTTTATGGAAATATGGCAATGTATTTTTTCTAATTTCAAGGAATGGTGCGATCTTATGTTAATTTATAACTCACTTATCTTTTGTTTATCCATTAATTAGATTTCTTTTTGTTTTTTATAACTGTAATGCTTTTTTACCCTTAAATTTATGCTATTGCACTTTTTGAGGCTAATTGTCAACTTTGTTTTTATTGAAATTGCAAAAATAATGTTTTACCCTTTAATTAAAACTAGTTGCAAAATTCTATAGTTTAAGTCAATATTATGACGAGAGATAAAAAATGAATACTCGTTATCTAGGTAAACAACTAAACCCCTTATTAGTTATTTAATTGTATGTTTTGCAATCGTTGGTAAAAAAAGTCCTAATAAATTTTTGGCCCCCCGAAGAACAAATCCTGGCTTCGTCCCTGCACCGGATATTATCATGATTACGTTTAACAGAAGATATTGAACAAATCCGAGTAGCAAAATGAGATTATGTAGCTAACCCCAAATACATATGCATACAAAAATCCCGAAATCTCCGTGGGTCCGCCTATGCCTAATGCTATATATAGATATAATCACGAATTACAAATGTTGTTCCTAATTCTACGATAATATATTCCCCATCGTATATTATATTAGTTTTAAGAGCAAAACAGAGAGATTAAAAACGCATACCAGGGGAAATTTGTGAGAAATAACAAGTTGAGGATCCATCACGGCACTATCAGATAACCAAAGAACCTTCACAAGTTTTACAATATTCAAACGCGGATTATACAGTGTTTTAGCGCAACTGCTACGGAACTGAGATGTATATACAAATATTTGTCTGTTTGCCACATCGAGATGTGGTCCAATGACATCAACTGGATAATGTTAAACGAGAAAGTCTAACCCCGTGAGAGTGAGTTGGGGGTGGCAATTTTAGAAACGACACGAAAAAACGACACGGAACGACACGAAATTGATCCGAAATTGACACGATATTTCGTGTTCGTGTCGTGTTTTTTTTACACGAAGTCGTGTCGTGTCGTGTCGTGTTCGTGTCTTAATTATGAGTCGTGTCGTGTTATCGTGTTTTTTAACCCTAAAATTTAAGAAATTATGGTTGTCGTGTCGTGTCGTGCCGTGTTATTTTTTATTCGGGTCGTGTTCGTGTCAGCTAAAAAAAACACGAATTCGTGTCGTGTCGTGTTCGTGTTCGTGTCCGAAAAAACCTTGTCGTGTCGTGTCGGGTCGGGTCAAAACACGACCCACTGCCCAAATTGCCACCCCTAAGAGTGAGGCTCCGATAATTGACAAGTTTATTTTTTTTTTTGTGTGTGTGTGTGTGTTTGAGGGATTTGAGATCTATTCTTGTTTATTTGGATAAACGCTCGTTCAAGCTCGACTCCTAAAGTAAAAAAGTAAAGCTTGAATAAAATTTTAAGGTTGTTACTCGAATTCGGCTCGATTACAAATAATCATACGAAAATAGTATAAATAATTCAAGCTACTCAAGTTAGGTTCATGTTCGTTCGGATTAAAGTTTGTTTAAGCTCGGTACGTGAAGCAAACAAATCAAACTTGGACACATTTTTAAGCTCGTTAATCTTTTCAAACCAAGTTTAAGTATCTTACTGTTCGGCTCGGCTCGTTTACACACCTATTTAAGGGCCGAAATTGGCCGTGGAAAATTTTTGCTCACGTAAGAATCCCAATTTTGACGCTTTAATTTTCTTCGAGGTAAAAATATGTTTTATTGCTGTGAAAAGTAAAATAGTTAAATATAATTTGTTTTTAGAATTAAATTTTGTTTACTATTTTAGTTTAAAGTTACATAATTATGAAATGTGAACAAAAAGTTAATTTTAAATATGTGAAAAAATATTTCACCATTTTATATTTTCTCGCGATTAAAAGTACTGTAAATGATTTGAAAGAAAGTTGACGTTGATTGATTCTCCCAACCTAACCATGTATACCCTATTATCTTATGTTCCAAGCCATTCACTCTTCCTCCTCTCCAGCTGGTGACTCAAATACAGAGAGGTGTACTCATTTGTCTTTTTTCTTCTTTTTCACGTGTTTATTTCGGAAATTGAAATCATCTGCTACGATTTTTGTAGGTTTCATACCCAAAATGCATTAAAAAGAGATTTTATTTTAAGGTTTGCAGTCCATTTACCTTAAATATGATAGAAATTTGATGTTACAATGTTTTTTTTTATTTCTCGATGTAAATGATTCTTTGTAACATTTATCGCAGATATGATAGTCCATATACCACAAATATAATTTTTAGATTTTGTGAAATCTACTACCCTATATCGCATATATGATAGTCCGTTATTCTTTTTTATTTCCTTGTGTTCTTTCCTTCGATTGGTTTTAGAATCTAATGCATTCCATTTTAGGGTTTGTAATCAATTTACTTAAAATTTGATAGTCCATTTACCACAAAATGTAAAGTAATAATTTTTTTTTATGGTTTCCCTTTGGATTGTAACAAATTCGTATACATTTATGTTCGAAAAATGCATATTTTTTATGTTTAGGTTTAACACTCATCATGTAGTAAGGGTAATTTCATGTTTAGTTTGTTTTGGTTATAATTTGTATGTCTTTATATTTTTATTGTTTAAACAATGAGTTAGAGTTTTTTTTCTATTTTTATTTTGAAAACAATGGATACATTACAGGGTTTTATTTTTCGAGCAATAATATTTAAAAAAATCTCGTCCAAAATACATGTAGCAATTTCTTTTTATTGTTTTAATTTACAATGTTGTAATATATGTGTTTGTGTTGAAAATTGTAGATTAACGCATGTACTTTAGCGGCGGGATCATAACCATTAGGTATAATAACCTTTTTCATAGAGTTTGTTTTAGTGGATATGATTGTGGGTAATGATGTTTTCAAAATCTCTAATAATATAAAAAGACACAATATTGACACATAGTGATTTTTAATTTTTTTTGCGAACAACCCAACTAAAGAAATGACGACTACAAATTCTAAATGCCTACGCCAGCAACATGGGTTTTTCGGTCAATGATTTTGTGAGCAATAGCTATATATAAAAAAAACGCGAGCGTTCAATCACAAGCCCCCCCCCCCCCCCCCCCACACACACACATTGTTTGGTCTCATTATATAGGATGTACGAATTGAGTGATCGGATTTGTTATGAAAAAATAAGAATGAATCGAGCTTTATTCCATCGTTTGTGTTCTCATTTACGTGGTTATGGGTTATCGGACAGTAGATCAGTTGGTATGGATGAGCAGGTTGCGATATTTCCTACCACTATGGGTCATGATGAGCGATATGTGTTCGAAACATAGACGTTTCGTAGATCCGGTAAAACTATTAGTTATTACTTTTATTGGGTGTTGAGCACGTGCATGCAACTATATAATGAATTAGTTGTCAATGTTACGCTCGATAACTTGCCTTATGACAACAGAAGTAATAAAAGTTAGTTCTCTTTTTTTAAGGTAACTATAGGTGGTAATTTCATACAAGTGATGATATTCAATGCACACAAGCCAAATAGAGTAAATATAGCATAAAGCAATGAAATCACACATACAACACAATATGTAAGTGGTTAGGCCATGTAGTACCTACATCCATGAGATTTAGGGGTTGTTCTTTATTGCTTTAGAGAAATGGTTGACAGATTTATAGCATTGCTTGACGTCACAATATAGCATGTCCCCTCATGGAGGGGGGGTTGTATTTATAGAAAAGCTCAGGAGAGTTATAAGATCTGTCAATAACTATCCCTAAGAGTTCAGACTTCTCTTATCACAATCAGTCGTTATAAGTGATGGACTTTGAGGAGTCTTTCTGACTTGGACTATTTGTCAATCGTAGGCCCAGTGACTTGTGCGCTTGTGTCAAGCACGTGCCTATATAATTCTGGAACCCATAATTACCCCCAAAGTTCAGGGTCTCCTTGAGTTCACTGTGCTTTGTTACGTTTAGGTCGGTTGTTAATACTTGACAAGTCTTTACACTCAGGGAGTAGCATTATTCTTCGTTGGTCGGAAGCTGAGAATCATTTGAACTTTCTTCGCATTGGTCGGAGGGCAATTTTGTAAATGCCCTCAAAAATTGAATGTTTTCCCCATTAAGTTCCCCAGGGGCACGCTTGTAAATATAGTTTTTTTCTTGGCAGTAAGGCATCACTTTGATAGCCGCCACATGTGCGTGTGATCATTCTATTTTTGGAAAATCGTGAGGCCATTTCTCACCACAAAATAACGACTCCCTCTCTTCTCTCACTTTCTTGTACATTTCAAAAATCTATGAACTTCAAAATAGATATTTTCACTATCTTCATTTGGCTATAAGGACTTTCAAAACTCTCAACTACATTTTAATCCCTTTTCTGCACTTCTTCAATTTCTCTTTTTGATTCTTACATTGAGTGTTTATCTTTAACCATGGTGTACATTATTAATGAAAACACCATTGAAAAATTCAAACTTAACTATCAATCCCCCCGTGTGTAACTGTAGAATTAATTGGGGGTCCTTGTGACATTTGTGACCTTTATGAAGAGTTGCATTTAGGGTCACTTTTCCTCCAAACCATTTATTCTTAGAGTTCAGATAATATTTTGATGTGGTCCCCCCAATCTATATCGCTCCAAATACCTGGAGGACCGTTAATGGGGTTAACCGTATTAACAAGATATATAGGACCAATCTTGGCATTACCGAAATTATATATTGTTACCAATGTGCAATAACCATTACGATATATATTACATGAAAATAACTAGTTGTAAATCTCCCTGATTCCAATAAGGATCACTAGGTTCATGGACTGATAGTGAAGAGCCACTAATATTCTCCCCTTCCTAAGGGTGAGGCATATAAAGGCCGAGATGCCCCCAGGAAGGGCGGTGCATAGATTAGAAAGTAATCAAATATCTGCCTTTGCAATCTCTTATTGATTTAGACTGATGTCCAGGGATTTTCTTTGCTCTTTGCAGGAAAAAACAAGAAAAAGTCTCCTTGCAAACTTGACATTAATTTCACTTATCTCGGAACAGTTTGGGCTATTCAACAGAGAGTTGGAACTGTTGATCACCTCAAGTCGATGACATTCCTTCTTGACTACATGAGTTATACCACCTTTTTTATTACAAGGCCAATAGAATAAGCGCAAGTCATCCCTATTACTTTAGATAACCCCAAAGCTTCTATGTCTCTAAACTCAAAAGGGGGGATCAAATGAGGAAGGAATAAAATCTTCCTTTGAATTGTTAAATGTTTCATTAGTTCCATATATTTTGGTTTCTCCTAGTGACATGGCCAAGAGGAAGGTTGTGAACTTGATCACTGTAAATGTTGGTACCGGGTCTTCTCCCTCTGCTCGCCTGTAGAGTAAAGAGAAAGATCTTGCTCGGTTGGTGAGCAAGAATAATGAAATTAAGGGTTTTGAAAACCCCATGGACGCCGGGGGTTCCCCTTCAAAGGATGATGAGCCTTTTTCAAAGAGGTTGAAGAAGAATAACGATCCTCCTCCCCCATTTTCTATCGAGGGAAAATTAACTGTTAACAAGGGCAAAGGTAGATGCCTTTGCCTTAACTCTTGGTCAGCTGCTAGGGGGTGACAACCATAATCTCTCATTTGTAAGTTTGTCATTTAAACGTTCTTTTTATTCACGTTTCATCTCGCTTACATTTAACTGATTTATATCCATCCCTTTTATGGAAGTTATTGATTAATTATGACTAGCTGTTGGAGAGAAATTATGCATTAAAGGAATACTCCCTGATGTGGAAGGTGCCTTTAATGATTTAAGGAAATCTTTGGCGATTGCTCGATCGCTAAATATTTCCCAAATGTCCAAGAAGACGAAGCTTAACCAAAAGGTCTAAAGCTTGGAGGGTGAGAAGACCAATCTTTAAAAGAATATTGATGATGAAGTTGCCATGTCTGCCATTGTTGATAAGACCAAGAAAGAAGTTAAGGATGTCAATGCTTAGGTTAGGAAGACAAAAGCTAATGAGACCAAAGCCAAAGCTAAAAAGGCCTTAGTCTATGCGTTAAAGGCCAAAGATAAGGCATGTAATCATGGCTGGGACAAGGCATTTTCCAATGCCAAGTTCCAAATTGCACACCTTAGAAAAGTATTTTTTTTAGAATGGTTGGGATGAGGCCCTTATGAAGGTCGTCATTACTGAGGATTCTGATTTCTTTAAAGAGTATAATGCATGTTCCCCTCCTCAAATTGAGGAGGAGGAGGATAATGAGGTGGTGGTCGAATGATAAGCTGTTGATACTTAGTTTGTTCAGATAAAGGTTGAACAAGCTGCTGTGATTGGGGTCGACCAATTGGAGGCTATAGCTACTCTTTAAGCTGTCAGGACGGAGAAGGTCAAAAAGAATGTTCCTTAGGACTATTATAAAGGATTGTATTTCCTTTCCTTTTAATGATCGATGTAGGGGGGTGCCCCATTACTAATTTTTAATAAAATATAGAGTTTGGTTCAATTTTTGCCCCTTTGTCTACTTTTATTCCGTTCGCCGAGTTATATGCTCGATCGCTTATTCACACAATTTCATGATAAACTTGTAGTGATATTTGCCTTTTAGGGGGACTTTTAAGTGAGACATAAAAGGATTTTTACTGGTGGTAATGACGAGGATGATGACGACGATCTCGACCAGGTCTTGGGCCTTGATGTATCCATACGATCAAGGGACTTACTGGGAACTTCATCCCCCTTTTTCATCAGGTTGTGGTAGACAATATTGGCCTTCATGATGTGATTTTTATTACTCAAAGTATTCATAGTCGTTAGCCAATCGGAGGGTTGAGTTCAACCAAAAGGTTTTCGAGTTGAGTAGAGAAAGAGGCTTTGATAAGAAATTATTCGACATTGAGTTTGCTCGTGCAAGGAAGAACTTTGCTCTACATGTCGACCTTATGGGAACCAGAGGTCATTGTCTTCTCGAGAAGGAGAATAATGACCCGAGGGTTGAGCTTAAAAAGATTAACAAGTCCCGGCCAATTGAACATGCTAGAGAAGGAACCTCCTTTTTAAAATAAGAGAAGACCCAACTAAGAGAGATACTGAAAAAGACTTAAAAGTCTTTGAATGTCAATGTTGTGACCATTAAAGGTTTATCTTCCTTTCGTAAGCAAATGGGTGGTCATTTTACCAAAGAGCTCGATAAGGCTAAAAAGTCTCTATATGATAAAATAAAGACTATCAAGAGTTTGTCCGAAAAGCTCGATCGCCTCACGCTTTAGTTTCACAAGCAACCTCACCAAGTATGGATGGATGGCTATGATGAGGCTCTTCTAAGTATGAATGATAATTTGAATGATGATCAAAATGTTGGGTATAAGAATGGTTGGCTCAATGCCCTGACAGTGGCAATGATGCCAAAGGACTCTGAATTGTGATACTAACATGACCCTAGTTTTCTTGATCATCCGAAAACCCCTTATAATATTGACGTTTCATGGATCCCAATGGGTAACATTCCGATTAGCTTGATAGGGAAATACCTGGGCGATTACTACCTAGATGGAAGTGATGGATATTAATGTCTTCAACACTTAATTGATAGGATGACCCGTGGGGGTCTATCGAGAATCAAATATTTGTCTAAGACCTTTACTCCCTATGAGTTAGATGTTTTGCCTTCTGGAGTTGGGACTTTAGTGAATGAGTTATCCCTATTGCGCAATTGATTCAGTTGTATTTACCATTATGTTGTAAATTACTTATTTTTTTCATTTTTTTAATAACTTAAAGTATTAGTGGATTTTTTTGCATTTTGCTTCCCTTTATGTTGTGTGATCCTTAATTTTACCGTCTGGGTGATGTCGTCACATCAAACCTTAGGCCTAGAGCTAGAAAAGTAATAATGCACTTTTTTATGGGGTCGTTACCCAATAAGGATTTTTGGCGACCTAGTTGGTCATGGGTGCCTAAGGTTTCCCAGTAGGCCTTTTATCAGCTGCGAGCCATTGTCCACGTGTTGTTAATCGTCAAAAAATTTTGAGTTTACTTGAGCATTGGTCGATCGATTAGTTAGTCTATATTCAAACATATCAATTTGAAGATGGTCTTTAGTCGGCCAGTTAATCGGTCTTAAAAAAGACATTTAAAAGAAAATAATCATCATAATGATATATAATATGCCAAAGAAAAAATCATTTGACTAATTTATCTTATTTATTATATACTCATTTGCCTGTCACTTTAATTAATGCGTGGAGATAAATGCTAACAAGTGTAAATATGTGCTAAAAATCCAAAAGAACGTTTGGAAAATAATTCAAAATTAAAATAAACTTCTCAATGTAAAACTTCTTGAGATTGGATGTGTTCCGTGCTCGGGGAACCTCTCTTCCCTCTATTGTTTTTGAGTGGCCATATCCCAGTAAGTCGTCTCAAATGACTTTGAATGGGCCTTCCCAATTGGGCCTCAACTTCCCATTTGAGGGCTTCTTAGCTCTACCCACCATCTTTCTAAAGACGTAGTCTCCAACCTTGAAGCTCTTTAACTTGACCCCCTATTGTACTGTTGGCCAACTGTTGTTGGTAAAAGGTAAGCTTTACGAGATATAATTCCCTCTTTTCATCGGTAAGGTCAAGCTTTGATCTAATTTCTTCGTTTTTGAGGTCTTAATCGACTAAGGCGGACTTCTCATCGGTAGGCATGCTCCCAGTAGGATGACTGACTCCACTCCGTAAGCTATCATTAATATCCTAGGCGTAGTTAAAAATGCCTAGAGAATGTGGGGGAGCTGGTCGACCCATGCGCCCTTCGCTTTCTCCAATCTCTTTCTTATTCTGTTACGGACAATCTTGTCAAAAGCTTTCGTTTTCCCATTGCTCTAAGGATACACCATTGAACTGTTGTGGTGCCGAATGATGTGCTCATCTTAGAAGATTTAAAAGTGGATGCTCTCAAATTGAATTTTGTTATCCATGATGATGATCTAAGGGATACCAACCCGTGTTATGGTGTTCTTCCATATGAACTTGGTCATCTCGGATGTTTATTAAAGGCTTTCATTCAATCCACTTAGAGAAATAGTATGTGCCAACCATTAAATACTTTCTATTGGCAGGGGTGAGGGGTTGCAGACTAACAATGTTAAACACCCATCGATCAAAAGGTCAAGGACTTGTGAGGTACTTGAGGTCACTAATGGGTTGATACACTAACAGGGAGAAACTTTATCAGTTATTGCACTTTTGGACGTTGGTGACTACATCCCGTTGCATGTACGACTACTAGTACCCTTCTTTCATAGACCTAAATGCCAGTGACATGCTCCATGTGTGGATTCCACATATCCCCTCGTGCATCTCATAGAGGGTCTAGTCTGAAGAAAAGATTTAATGTTAAAAGCTTATTTACAAGGTTAATAACATAATGTTATAATTTGTGTAAACTCCGAATAAACTTTTTGGGCAAAAACTCTTTTTGAAAAACACAAGATGTGTTGTAAGAGACTTTCTGAATGTATGGTTTAGATTTGATAGTTGATAACCTTTCTTTTTAAATTTTAAGGAACATCTACTAAAGTTACCATGCAGTCCCAATCACAACAACAGTTAAGAATATTCAAAGAAATAGACACATGAATTTTTAACGTGGTAAAACCCTTAAACAATAGAAACATCCACGGTGCCCTCTACGACACAAAACAAAAATTCACTAGAATAAAGAATCAAGTTACAACACTTAAACAAACCACAAAGATCATCAAGTTCAGAATATACCTACTTGAGATTCTCCACTCCAAAGGTAATCTGAATTGGTCTCATCTTTTCTTACTGCTTCTTTGCTTTTTCCTTGATCGCTGATAGGACAGGATTTCGCCGCGGCGCGAGAGTCACCTACACGCCGGTCGTTTAATGTTCGGCTCACCTGAACTATACAAAAACCTAAACTACGACTACACTCAACGGGTGAGTATAGCGTTAAGTCGGGTATCGAATCCATAGAGAGTGTTTGACAGATCGTAACAGATTATTAAATTCAGGAATAAAAGTGTAAAAATGTGATATGTAACTGTAAATAACAGAAAAGAATAAGTTAAGTCTAAATAAAAGTAAAGCGAGGATCGGGATATCATCCAACCATACGGATCGAAACAACTACTAATCAAGATTCCGACTCGAAAGCAATCTAATCGAGCATTATCAATTAAACATAAACTTCACACAATAAGGAATTCAAGCCAAAGTTGCGAGAATAAACACGTAATCGAAAATTAGTCGCACGCGTATTAAACTCGAATTATCGCTATAAACACTAACGATGCGTGACATAGAAAGTTAAGCGCATACTAATCCGACTTTAATTCACGCGGGTTCAATTAAATGCAATTTTACACAAAACCTAATTTTCAAAGCTCGGGGCCCGAAAATCGCGGAAATGAAATCCCGACCCTATTTATCTAAGGGTTCATGATGAATTACACTAATTAAACTAGGAAAGCAAGAATTAAAGCATGTAAACTAGTTAGAAAGCATGGAAACTAATTTACAAAGCAAAGAAAGATGAAGAACAAACTATATTAATGGTAGAGGAGGGTGAATACTCAACTTACACGACAAATGGATTGTCAAACCAAGAAGAAATGAAGGAGAACCATCCAATTCCACCCAAACCCTAGCTAAAATCTCTATATCAAAATATGAATGTATATATATGTATTATTACAACAAAAATTGGCTTAAGTAGTAAGTTAGAATAAAAGAAAAGAAGAAAGAAAATGAAAAGAAAATATCTACAGGAAAAAATAGGGGATCGATAGATCGACCCCTGTGGTCGATCGATCGACTGTAAAAATCGTGGCAAAATAAAGAAGGGTCGATCGATCTCCCCCCAGGCTCGATCGATCGATCAAGCAGGGCAGTATGCAGAATCCCCTGTTTTGGCATGCTTTCCATCTCCGCTCAAAATGCCGTAATTTTGTCATACGGACTCGAAATCGTGCACCGTTTGCGGCCACGCGAAGCTAGAGAGGAGGGATACAACTTCCGTGTAGATGTCGGGCCAGGTGCCCAAGCTGTGAAATGACTGGATTGCCCTTGAACGTGCGGTTGTGAATGCATCCGAATCCCATACTTGGTACCTAAATACCTACAAAAGCCCAATTATACCTCATATAGCATGTTAACAATATAAACAAAGGTTTTCTGGTTAATGAGCATAATTATAGGCATTTAGGACCGTAAAATTACTAGAATGCATAAAGATAACGGGCGAAAATATGCAATATTCGATACGAATCACACCCCCTAACTTAAACATTGCTAGTCCCTAGTGATGAAACAAGCAAAAATAGTCCACAGAAGGAAATACAAAACGTATATATGCATCATAATATAATTGCCACTTTCATAGGGAACACGATTGCATTTAACATATGCAATAAGCCGTTAAACCCCTAGGTTACCCTAGTGGACGAGTGTCGTCCCGTGAGGGTTTCCAGGGATGATACCCACAAACATCATATGGTTTCCTCCAAATATGCCCAAACCAACATGCGACAAGCCCAACAAAAGTGAAAAAGATTTCATATGCATTATTAGCAAAGTGAATGAATTCACACAAAAGTTCAAATCATTAACATTATAGAATGCACCTCATAGAATTAAAACCTTAAAATGTGGGAAGGGATCGAGCACATGCAAAGTGTGATTTGGAAAAAACTTATATAAACCGGATAAACATTAAAGCAAGCATATATTCAATCCTCACGGGCATTACGCTTATCAAGCGAATTCACTCGAAACAGGGAGGTAACACACGGGACATGCGGGCATAAGGAGTAAATATAAATGGAAACTAGGCCGCACACATGAAGAACGTTATATATAAAATGAAAAATGTAATCTCAATGAAAGGATACCACTCATTAAAGGGGGCAAAATGTATTTTCACAGATTATCATAACTATTTAAACCTTTGAATTACATCTACTTAAGATCACATAGGACTTTAATAGGGTTATAATGTAGGTATGGATAGGGTATGAAAGGAAAGGAATGTATATTCGGATTCAAAGTGTTCGGGATGAAAACTCGGGATAATGGGAAAATGCGGGCAATATCAAAATTGGAAAACGAGTTCCAAAATGGCATTAAATATATCATCGGGGAGAGTAATCAAAGCTTATTGAACTATATACAACATTTACAACTTTCTCTTTCTTTTTCTTTTTCTTTTCTTCTTTTTCTCATTTTTCTCTTTTGTTTTCTTTTGCTTTTTTGCTTTCTCTTTTTCTTCACTTTTTCACATCTTTCTTTACTTTACTTGTCAAACTCTCATATGCCTAAATTGCAACCGACATCATAACAACATCATTCAATCCCCGGCAACGGCGCCATTTGATAGGACAGGGTTTCGCCGCGGTGCGAGAGTCACCTACGCGCCGGTCGTTTTATGTTCGGCTCACCTGAACTATACAAAAACCTAAACTACGACTACACTCAATGGGTGAGTATAGCGATAAGTCGGGTATCGAATCCACAGAGAGTGTTTGACAGATCGTAACAGATTATTAAATTCAGGAATAAAAGTGTAAAAAGGTGATATGTAATTGTAAATAAAAGAAAAGAATAAGTTAGGTCTAAATTAAAAGTAAAGCGAGGATCGGGATATCATCCAACCATACGGATTTAAAACAACTACTAATCAAGATTCCGGCTCGAAAGCAATCTAATTGAGCATTATCAATTAAACATAAACTTCACACAATAAGGAATTCAAGCCAAAGTTGAGAGAATAAACACGTAACCGAAAATTGGTCGCACGCGTATTAAACTCGGATTATCGCTATAAACACTAACGATGCATGACATAGAAAGTTAAACGCATACTAATCCGACTTTAATTCACGCGGGTTCAATTAAATGCAATTTTACACAAAACCTAATTTTCGGAGCTCGGGGCCCGAAAATGGCGGAAATGAAATCCCGGCCCTATTTATCTAAGGGTGCATGATGAAATACAGTAATTAAACTAGGAAAGCAAGAATTAAAGCATGTAAACTAGTTAGAAAGCATGGAAACTAAATTACAAAGCAAAGAAAGATGAAGAACAAACTATATTAATGGTAGAGGAGGGTGAATAGTCAACTTACACAACAAATGGATTGTCAAACCAAGAAGAAATGAAAGAGAACCATCCAATTCCACCGAAACCCTAGATAAACTCTCTATATCAGAATATGAATGTATGTATATGTATTATTACAACAAAAATTGGCTTAAGTAGTAAGTTAGAATAAAAGAAAAGAAGAAAGAAAATGAAAAGAAAATATTTGCAGGAAAAAAACAGGGGATCGATCGATCGACCCCTGTGGTCGATCGATCGATTGTAAAAATCGTGGCAAAATAAAGAAGGGTCGATCGATCTCCCCCCAGGCTCGATCGATCGATCAAACAGGGCAGTATGCAGAATCCCCTGTTTTGGCATGCTTTCCATCTCCGCTCAAAATGCCGTAATTTTGTCATACGGACTCGGAATCGTGCACCGTTTGCGGCCACGCGAAGCTAGAGAGGAGGGATAAAACTTCCGTGTAGATGTCGGGACAGGTGCCCAAGCTGTGAAATGACTGGATTGCCCTTGAACGTGCGGTTGTGTACGAAAATTGTGCGGAATGCATCCGAATCCCATACTTGGTACCTAAATACCTACAAAAGCCCAATTATACCTCATATAGCATGTTAACAATATAAACAGAGGTTTTCTGGTTAACGGGCTTAAATATAGAGATTAAGGCACCCGAGAGGGCCTAAATGCGTAGGTTCGAGAGATGAAATACGCAATATTTGCATATTATCACACCCCCTAACTTACACATTGCTAGTCCCTAGCAATGAAATAGGATGCAACAAGAACAACAAGCACCTAAAGCAGGATAAGTACAAAAATATGGTATAAAAGCATAAAGACACTTTCGCGGGGGATTCGATTGCATTTAGCATATGCAATAAGCCATTAAACCCCTAGGTTACCCTAGTGGACGAGTGTCGTCTCATGAGGTTTTTCAGTGATGGAACCCACAAACATCATAAAGTTTCCTCAAAATATGTCCAACCAAATGCAACAAGCCCAACAATAGCGAAAAGGATTTCATACGCATTATTAGCAAATTGAATGAATTCAAACAAAAGTCCAAATCATTAACATTATAGAATGCACCTCATAAAATTGAAACTCTAACATGTGGGAGGGGAGTGAGCATATGCAAAGTATGATTTGGCAAAAAACTTAAATAACTTGGATACTAAAAATCAAAGCATGCATAAAAGTCAATCCTTACGGGCATTACACTCATCAAATGAATTCACTTGAAGCAGGGAGGTAACACACGGGACATGCGGGCATAAGGAGTAAATGTAAATGGAAAATAGGCCGCACACATGTCACAAATGAAGAACGCTATATAGGAAATAAAAATTGCAATTTCAGTGAAAGGATACCGCACATAAAAAAGAGGTGAAATGCATTTTCACAGATTATCAACACTATTTAAACATTTGAATTACATCAACGTAAGATCACATAGGGCTTTAATATGGCTTTAATAGGGTTGTAATGTAGGCTAGGTTAAGGTATGAAATGAAAGGGATGTATATACGGATTCAAAGTGTTTGGGGATGAAACTCGGGAAAATGGGAAAAAGTGGGCAATTTCAAAATTGGACAAATGATTTCCAAACGAGCATTAGATATAACAATCGAGAGAGTAACAAGGATTATTGAATCATATACAAACACTATAAACAACTTTCTCTTTCTTTTTCTTTTCTTCTTTTTCTCACTTTTTTTTGTTTTCTTTTGATTTTAACTTTCTCTTTTTCACTCTTTTCCACTCTTTTTCTTTTCACTTCTTACTCTTTTCATGATCAAATTGCAACAACAATACACAACAATATCAAACAATCCCAAGCAACAATCCAAACAAAGGTATGGAAAGTGTATATATGGGCTAAAACTCCAATTTATAGTTGGTTATGGGATTTTGGGTAATGAAAAGAAAGGCTCGTATTTAGGCTCAAGTGGGTTGACTAGGGAACGTATAAAGGGTGAGGTCAAGGTCATATGGGTGATATACAAAGATAGCCTATGATCATTTCAAAAAGTATACGCAATTCTCGAGTCAAACAACATATGAAAATCATCCTTAAGTAACACATTTCAAGTATGAACTCAATTGATGAACGGTCAATGAAAGAATAAAGAGATTACCAACGACTGTAACGTTTTCAAAGAGGAAAGAAAAGTGTATACACTCACAAACGAAGATAAGTCTCTAATTACACTCGGTGTAAGTATATACAATGCAACAAAAGCATACCGAGTTATAAAAATCTTAAACCAAAACAATATAACAAGAATGGTGCATGTGCTCACGGATTAAAGTTTAATTGATGAAGTTATTCATAATATTAATGATTTAGGACTAAAGTCTAATAACTTCTAAAATCGAGAACATGCATCGTTGAATTGTCTATTTGATCGGACAATTATTAAAATTTATCATCGAAAACAAGGGCAAAATTCCCAATAAAGGAGAAAAAAGAATGAAAATATTTTTGAAAATTTTCAAATTTTTAACAAAAACAGCTTTGTAACTAAATTGTAATCAAATTCAAGGACTAATCAGCAAAATGGATAGAATATCCTACACCCTTAACTCAGATGTTGCATTGTCCCCAATGCGTCCATTAAAGAACACAACACAAAACTAGGAAAATAATGATATTACCTAAATGTGGAGCAATCTCCATAAGTATAAGTCCAAATGAAGCTGCAAAACAAGTTAGTACAAAGCACAGGAAGAATATGTACCGATGTATTAAGTTAAGAGAATCTACGTCCCAAGTCACAATAATATAGAGGGGCTGAAGTGCAAATACTAGATAAATTGATGGTGAACTTTTTGATTTTATAAAATGGAAGGTCACACACATCAAAATCCAATAAACAACCACAAACTACATTTTCATTTCTCATTTCATAAGTTCAATACAAAATCACTTAATACATTACAACTAGTGAAATAAAAGAAATACCAATAAGAATAAAAATAAAAAGTACAATATAATATCCGATCCCATAATGCCAAAAACAACCTAGTACAATAGCAGCCCAGTGGCCAGAACCACTAGGATCATAAGGGTCCTGAAAATGAGGAGGTAGCGGTGTGTCGGAATTACTGCACTGCAAATAAAGATCTCTCATCATCTGTTGTATCATCCGATACCCATGTATGTGCTGCGCTCTAGCTTGCTTCTGCTGGGCCCACTCCTGCCGCTGCTCGGCCTAAAACTGCCGCTGGTCGGCCTGATATTACCGCATCTCGGCCTGCTGCTGGTCCAGGCGGGACTCCCATGTAGCCCACCTGAGCTGGGTCTCCTCCCAGCGCTGGTCCTGCACGGCCTGGAATGCCTCAAAGCGGGCATCATCACCAGTGTGTGGCGCGTGAGAACCCTCACCCATTTCCATCACCCTAATCTCGTCCTCCTCGGCGTCAGGCTCATCAGCCACCTCTGCTCTCTGCCTCTTGCTACCGCCCGGTTGCCCCCACTCGCGCCTAAGCATCTTTGAAATATTGTCCTTGGAGAGAAGCCCGAGTGGCTCGTGCTTGCGGTCAGCGTCAAACTCAGGGCAATCGCGTGCTAAACATATCTTCGTAATGAGAGCAGGAAAAGGAAGGGAATACCTCCAGGCGATCTCCTTGGCGATCGCGCCCATCATTGTAATACCCCGTACTTTTGACTATAATTATTTTTGGGATTAATTAATTAAATAACGTATTAATTGGAAATTAATCCGGGTTATAAATACTAATGAGATGTGAATTGGTATTTGATTATGTGCATATATGATAATATATGTATTTGGTATTATAAAATTTGTCGTGGGATTTATATACGGCATTTTAGAAATTTTGTTGAGACGCGTGGGACCGCCGCGTCACAGTATAATATTTTGATAATAAAAGTGAATTTAAAATCTATAATCCGTATGGTCATTTTGAGTGCGCCAACACGTCCGGAAGGGTCGAGATAGTCAGAAAACACTAGCCGGGGGTATAGTTTGGGTCCCGGGGTATTTTTAGGCCATACCGGTAACTTAAAGGGTATTTTAGTAATTTGGTATTTTTGGGTAATTAAAAGTGACGAAAATTGAGAGTTGTAATCTGATAAGGAATTGACCCAACCAACCCTTTATTAACCCCATAAGCTACGTAGGTTATCATTTAGTCTTCCAACTCTCCTAAAGGAAACCCTAGCCACCATAGCCACCTTTGGAAGAAGAAAGCTTGAAGAAGGAGAGAGAGAGAGGAAATCTGCAGAAAGAGATTACAAATCCAACACCAAATCCAGAGACAATCAAGGCAAGTGATTCATTCCATTTAAATTTCGGAGAATGCTTCTTCCATGTTAGATTATTCAAAAACTTTGTGTGTTCTTGGAAGATAATGAAAAACCCATAAGTTTGGAGTTATTAGTTTAAATTTTGGGATATAGGTTGCATGTAGAATGTTACTGGACGATTATATTAAGAGAAATACTGCTTTTTGTGATATCAAATACGGATTTAAGATGAAGTTATGAATGTTCTTGAGATAAAATCTGGAAACTAGGTTTTTGATGAAGATTGATCCATATGTAGCCTTTAGTTGTTGAATTATTGGTTTGTGGACGTTAGTAATATTGTATGATGGTTATGAGACATTACTATAACGTTATATTAGAGAATCATGCCTTAAAAATAAGTTTTGGGACGTTTTCAAATCTGCAAAACGAAGCAGTCCGTAGCCATACCGGTTCGATCGATCGATCGACATTCATCAGTCGATCGATCGACTATATCGATCGATCGATATTCATAGGTCGATCGATCGACCTCCCCAGAATGAGTAAAATTTTCCTTAATTTGATTTTAAATGGTGGAAACCCTCGGAGAATATGTTTGGAGAATTTATGAATACCCTCACCCTTAAGGAAGACCAGTAGGTGTGATTATTATAGTGGACTTTAATTAGAATGCAATTCGAGGAATTATTCTAGATTATTGAAATTTGTTATGTGAGATAATAATTGGGTTAATAGTACCAATTGGAATAAGTTGATGAATTAAGGTTTAGAGCAGAAGTAAAGACCTTAGGAATAAAGATGTTTTATTTGGGAATAATCGGAACCTAATAATCTATTATAGATAGGTTTTAAGGAAAAGGGACTACGACGTGAGACGTGTCGACTATTTAAATTATATATTATCGGGATACTTGAAATAAATATAAGTTTGGAAATGGTATAATGATGTAGAGTATTACAATAATACTACGGTGATTACTAAGATGCGTGTATACTTAGTATTGATATAGTATTTGTGTGTATGACATACCTACCATACTTGCTATCACGGGAGGTTTGCGTTCGCTTAGGACCCTCTAATCTTGTGTGCCTATGGGGGGGGGGATTTAGACTGGTACCTTGATGAACATAGGTCATAGAAGGACTTATTGTGATATTAATAAGTCTGCATGATCATGGGAGCGTAGGTATGTGCGTGACCCATGTGATGGTGACTGTGTTCGCCTCCACTATTTGTGATTTGTGTTATCTGAACTATTCCTGAGATATTCGGAATATGTGATCCTTATGTACGTGATGTACCGGGATGGATAGCAGAGTATGTGTGCACTACAGCTTAGTTGCGGGGTGCTTGTATTGTATATGTATGATGTGAATAATATACATTTAATTAATGAGAATCATCATGTTAATGTTGTAATTATATTACGGTATTGTTTCGAGAAATATAACGAGTTAATTTACAGTTATAAATATTGCACATTGAGTATCTGAGTTGACGTTAAACCTCTATTTAATTACGAGCATTATTATGTAAATGGAACCAAGTATTATTGGCAGGACCTTTGGCAGTCTAGCTAGATATGTTGTCACTTAGCTAGTAGTATGGGTAGTTATAGATGGGTACTTGCGTTAGGAGTGCACAGTTAGACGAGAGGTGAGAATATAATGTGAGTGCACGTCCTAACATGTACTTTGCATTTAATGTTTTTAAAGCACTTGCAGGTTTTTAAAATATAACTCCACATTCGGGCTCTGACCCGTTTGCTTTTCAAATCTTTTTCTTGTAAAACCTTTTTAGGTGCCCAGCCACAAGGACACCAAGCATAGGATTTTCATTCAGAAGACGAGCTGTAGCTGTTTGTGGAAGCTACAGGGACTTGCATTTAGACGCCTCTCTCATTTGGATTCCAGTCTCAGCATCTATCGGTTGTAGGGCATGTTGCCCAATTCTATTAGACATTTTTACATTTCAGTTTTCAGACTCTAGCATGTATTGCTCAGTATTCAGTTTTAGTTATTTATTTCAGTTTACTTATCAGTTGTGGGATTTGTATTGAGGAGTTTTTCCTCCAGAGTTTATTTACATTTTGTGATGGTTATTCGTTTTACTTCAGTATGGTGAATGGTGTTATTTAGTCATTCATTACTCTTGTTGCATGTTAATCAGACTTAAATTAAAAATTTGGCAACTTGCTTTTTAAATACTAGGTGGTTAGAAATAATAAAATGTTTTCGACAGTGATGCTATTAACTGAGCCAACTTGGCATTTTGAATTAATTTTATAAAGGAGTAGCTACCCGGTATTTAATTAGTCGGAGTGTCACAGGTGGTATCAGAGCATCAGGTTCTAGTGTCCTTTAGGATCTGTACGGCTATTATGTTTCCGCTACGTTTTCTTTGATATAGAGCCCTATATTTTAGGACTGTTGTATTCTTTTTGTGTATGCTTCGTTCTTCAGCTATTTTAAGTTTATAAACCGTGAACTTATAAACTTTGTTCCTATTTCAGATGCCTCCACGACGTGCACGACGAGTTCCCAGGAATGCAATGCCCGAACCCCAGCCCGCTCCAGTTCAGGGCATGTTGAACGCCACTGAGGTTGCAGCTATAGTAGCTCAAGCGGTGAATGCCGCGATTGCCGTGATTCAGCAGGCACCGCCTCAGGCGCCGGTTGCCGCGCCAGTGCAGGTTAATGCATTCCCGTCTGCTTGGGAGCGTGTACGTGATGCTTTTCAGAAAGCGCATCCGCCAGAGTTTGCTGGAAGCTCAGATGTGGTTATCTCGAGCCAATGGAGGAAGGACATACAGAGGCATTTGAGGATGCATGAGTGCACTGATGTTCAGAAACAGGTGCTAGCTACTTTCAAGCTAGTGGGATCTGCACTACAGTGGTGGGAGTCTATTACCACCGCGGAGGAGAGGGATACCCTCACGATTCAGGAGTTCTGGGTGCGGTTCGACCACAAATACTTTCCGTCCGCAGTTTATACAGAGATGAGGAGGAAGCTGATGAGTTTGAGGCAAGAGGGCAAGACAGTGGCCGAGTATGAGGCCGAGTTTACTAACCTGTTGAATATCGTTCCAGACGAGATTCCAACAGAGAAGAAGAAGATAGAGAAGTTCACCGACGGGTTGAATTGGAGGATCCGTCAGCATCTGCTAGGGAACCTATCGTTGGCCACGTATTCTGATGTGGTTAACGCTGCATTATTACACTGCCAGGACCACCGTTTTCATATGGCCGAGGGCAAACGGTCGGGGGAGTCTAGCCATCAGGGCAGGACTGGAGGACATGGTGCCAGCGGGGCACAATCGGGTCAGGGGCAGAGGCAGAATGAGCAGGGCTCCCAGCAGGGGGATAACAAGAGGTTCCGGTCAGGGAACTATTGGCAGGGACAGAGAGGTTTCCGCCAGGGCCATCAGGGTCCAAACGGCCATCAGGGCCAGCAGGGGCAGAATGGGCAGCAGTTCCATCAGGGCCAGCAGGGCCAAGGGAGGAATGGTAACGGCCACCAGGGCCGGGGACAGCAGGGGCAGAGGGGAGGGAACTTCCCAGGGAAGTGCTTTACTTGTGGCAAGACTGGCCATAAGAAGCAGGATTGTCCTGATAGGGGCAGGGCCCCACAGCAGCAGCAGCAGCAGGGTGCTCGCCAGGAGCCACAGAGGCCGATGTTTCCCGCCGCTCTTCCCACACCGCCACAGATGGCAGCATTGCCACCCATTCCAGCAGTCCCAGTTCAGCAGGGGCAGCTACAGTATGGACGTGTCTACAACGTCCACCAGGCTGCAGTTCCACAGGCACCGCCCGCGATCGAGGGTACGTTTCCTATCCATGGCACTATGGGTCGGGTGTTATTTGATACGGGTGATACACACTGTTTTATAGCTACACACTTCGCGAAAGCTTTAAGATTGTTAGCTACGACAGAGAGCACAGTGACGTGTGTCGACTCACCATTAGGGAGTGGGTCACTTATTTTCTTTATATGCCGGGGAGTGGGGGTAGAGGTTGGTGGTTTGGTATTGCCTGCGGACATGTTAGTGTTAGACATGCATGTTCATGATGTGATCATCGGTATGGATTGGCTCGTAGCATATAGGGCCATGATTGATTGCTTCAGCGGGAGCATTGTTTTTGCCATTCCGGGGCAGGAGATGTTTATAGTGGCGATGCCTCGCCCAGAGGGAGGATCGACCACTCATATGTATTACATAGAGGAGGATACCTCTAAGGAGGTTGTGATTCCTTTGGATTCGATCCCGGTTGTCAGGGAGTATTCAGATGTGTTTCTGGAGATACCAGGCTTACCACCCAGTCGGGAGATAGACTTCGTTATAGATTTGCTACCAGGTACGAGACCTATAGCACGTGCACCGTATCGTATGGCTCCGGCTGAAATGCGAGAGTTACGGGATCAGATAGAGCAACTGTTAGGGCAGGGCTTTATTCGTAGGAGTACCTCACCTTGGGGCGCTCCAGTTTTGTTTGTGAAGAAGAGGGATGGTTCACTTAGATTGTGCGTGGACTACCGAGAGTTGAATAAGGTCACGATACGGAATAAGTATCCGTTGCCTCGAATCGATGACTTATTCGACCAGTTGAGAGGAGCTTCTTTCTTCTCGAAGATTGATTTGAGATCGGGATACCATCAGTTGCGTATCAGGGAGGAGGATGTCTCGAAGACTGCGTTCTTGTCAAGATATGGTTCTTACGAGTTTCGGGTTATGCCTTTCGGCTTGACCAACGCTCTAGCAGTGTTTATGGACTTGATGAACAGGGTGTTCAGAGATTTCCTAGATCAGTTTGTCATTGTCTTCATTGATGACATTCTGGTTTACTCTCAGACAGAGGAGGAGCACGCCGAGCATTTGAGGCAGGTTTTGCAGACGCTTCGTCAGAACGAGTTGTATGCAAAATATGAGAAGTGCGGGTTTTGGTTGAAGGAAGTCCAGTTCTTGGGTCACATTATTTCCGACCAGGGAATATCTGTTGATCCGGGAAAGGTATCAGCGGTGAGGGAGTGGGGACAGCCCACGACACCAACGGAGATTCGTAGTTTCTTGGGCTTAGCAGGATACTACAGGAGATTTATTCGGGGTTTCTCGGAGATAGCGGGTCCTTTGACACATCTTACTCGTAAAGGTGTGCCATATATCTGGAGTGATGCCTGTCAGTTGGCATTCGATGAATTGAAGGACAAATTGACCTCAGCACCTGTGTTAGCATTGCCGAGACCGGGCGTTGAGTATTTGGTTTACACCGATGCGTCTTTGCAAGGGCTTGGAGGTGTTTTGCAGCAGGAGAGACAGGCCATAGCTTATGCTTCCCGTAAGCTTAAGCCTCATGAGAAGAATTACCCCACGCATGATTTGGAGTTGGCAGCAGTAGTATTTGCCTTACGGATTTGGAGGCACTATCTTTTGGGGGAGAAGTTTCAGCTGTTCACGTACCACAAGTCCCTACAGTATCTGTTCACTCAGAAAGAGTTGAACATGCGGCAGCGTAGGTGGCTTGAGTTTGTGAAGGACTACCAGTTCGACATCCAGTACCACCCGGGTAAGGCTAACATGGTAGCAGACGCGTTGAGCCGCAGGCCAGCAGATGAGGTGGCAGAGGTGTGGAAGGCTAAGTGGAAGGAATTGGGACACCAGGATGCAGTGGCCCGATCTTTCATGTCTGTGATGACCGTTACACCGCAGATTATCACGAGGATTGTACGGGCACAGGCTAATGACTCGTTCTGTCAGGAGCAGATAGTTCGATTACTTGCAGAGGGAGCCGAGTCCTATACCGTTAGCTCAGACGGGGGATTGCGCTTCAATGGGAGGTTGGTAGTTCCGGAAGGGGAAGAATTGCGGCACGATGTTATGGCTGAGTCGCACGGCTCACGGTTCGCGGTACATCCCGGAGGGGACAAAATGTACCAAGACATGAGGCGACAATATTGGTGGAGCGGTATGAAGAGAGATATCGCTGAGTTTGTCTCGAAATGCGCCACTTGTCAGCTCGTAAAAGTGGATCATCAGAGACCGGCAGGATTACTACAGCCATTGGAGGTTCCGGTGTGGATGTGGGAGAGCATATCCATGGACTTTATCACGGGGTTGCCTACGTCGCAGAAGGGCCACGACTCCGTTTGGGTAATTGTGGACAGGTTGTCCAAGGTCGCTCACTTTTTACCCGTTAGGACTGATTACACTGCGGGTCAGTATGCCCAACTCTTCATTTCAGAGATTGTGAGACTTCACGGTGTGCCTCTGAATATCGTGTCTGACAGAGACAAGATATTTGTTTCGAGGTTTTGGGAGAGTTTCCAGGAGGCCATGGGCACGGAATTGCGGTTGAGTACGGCTTATCATCCGCAGACCGATGGGCAGACAGAGCGCACCAACCAGATGTTGGAGGACATGCTACGCATGTGCATTATTGACTTCGGGGGTGGATGGGAGCAGTACCTTCCACTGGTGGAGTTTGCTTACAACAACTCCTATCAGTTCACGATTGGCATGGCTCCGTTTGAGGCATTGTACGGCAGGCCTTGTCGTTCCCCAGCATGTTGGTTGGAGGTGGGGGACAACAAACTACTTGGGCCAGAAGTGATCCAGGATACTTCGGCAAGGATTGAGTTGATTCGGAGTCGCATTCGGGTAGCTCAAGACAGGCAGAAAAGTTATGCTGATGCGAAGAGATTTTTCAGAGAGTTCCAAGTGGGGGACCAGGTTTTGCTCAGGGTATCTCCGATGAAGGGGATTATGCGATTCGGGAAGAAGGGGAAGTTGGCACCGAGGTATGTGGGGCCGTTTCCTATTATTGAGCGGATAGGACCGGTTGCATATAGACTTGGACTACCGGAGCACTTGCATCGGATTCACGACGTGTTCCATATTTCCTCGCTGAGGAAATACCTTAGGGACAATTTGGCTCATTCTCACATTGCTGTGGAGGACATCGATCTTCAGCCGGATAGCTCTTACGAGGAGGGGCCAATTGCTATTTTGGACCGAAGCGAGAGGAAACTGCGGTCAAAGATAGTCCCGTTAGTGCGTGTTCAGTGGCGACATCACAATGTCGAGGAGTCCACATGGGAGCGCGAGGATGAGATGCGCGAACGTTATCGAGAGCTGTTTTTAGCAGGTACCTTCTAGTTTCGAATTTCGGGACGAAATTCAGTTATTAGGGGGGAAGTATGTAATACCCCGTACTTTTGACTATAATTATTTTTGGGATTAATTAATTAAATAACGTATTAATTGGAAATTAATCCGGGTTATAAATACTAATGAGATGAGAATTGGTATTTGATTATGTGCATATATGATAATATATGTATTTGGTATTATAAAATTTGTCGTGGGATTTATATACGGCATTTTAGAAATTTTGTTGAGACGCGTGGGACCGCCGCGTCACGGTATAATATTTTGATAATAAAAGTGAATTTAAAATCTATAATCCGTATGGTCGTTTTGAGTGCGCCAACACGTCCGGAAGGGTCGAGATAGTCAGAAAACACTAGCCGGGGGTATAGTTTGGGTCCCGGGGTATTTTTAGGCCATACCGGTAACTTAAAGGGTATTTTAGTAATTTGGTATTTTTGGGTAATTAAAAGTGACGAAAATTGAGAGTTGTAATCTGATAAGGAATTGACCCAACCAACCCTTTATTAACCCCATAAGCTACGTAGGTTATCATTTAGTCTTCCAACTCTCCCAAAGGAAACCCTAGCCACCATAGCCACCTTTGGAAGAAGAAAGCTTGGAGAAGGAGAGAGAGAGAGAGGAAATCTGCAGAAAGAGATTACAAATCCAACACCAAATCCAGAGACAATCAAGGCAAGTGATTTATTCCATTTAAATTTCAGAGAATGCTTCTTCCATGTTAGATTATTCAAAAACTTTGTGTGTTCTTGGAAGATAATGAAAAACCCATAAGTTTAGAGTTATTAGTTTAAATTTTGGGATATAGGTTGCATGTAGAATGTTACTGGACGATTATATTAAGAGAAATACTGCTTTTTGTGATACCAAATACGGATTTAAGATGAAGTTATGAATGTTCTTGAGATAAAATCTGGAAACTAGGTTTTTGATGAAGATTGATCCATATGTAGCCTTTAGTTGTTGAATTATTGGTTTGTGGACGTTAGTAATATTGTATGATGGTTATGAGACATTACTATAACGTTATATTAGAGAATCATGCCTTAAAAATAAGTTTTGGGACGTTTTCAAATCTGCAAAACGAAGCAGTCCGTAGCCATACCGGTTCGATCGATCGATCGACATTCATCAGTCGATCGATCGACTATATCGATCGATCGATATTCATAGGTCGATCGATCGACCTCCCCAGAATGAGTAAAATTTTCCTTAATTTGATTTTAAATGGTGGAAACCCTCGGAGAATATGTTTGGAGAATTTATGAATACCCTCACCCTTAAGGAAGACCAGTAGGTGTGATTATTATAGTGGACTTTAATTAGAATGCAATTCGAGGAATTATTCTAGATTATTGAAATTTGTTATGTGAGATAATAATTGGGTTAATAGTACCAATTGGAATAAGTTGATGAATTAAGGTTTAGAGCAGAAGTAAAGACCTTAGGAATAAAGATGTTATATTTGGGAATAATCGGAACCTAATAATCTATTATAGATAGGTTTTAAGGAAAAGGGACTACGACGTGAGACGTGTCGACTATTTAAATTATATATTATCGGGATACTTGAAATAAATATAAGTTTGGAAATGGTATAATGATGTAGAGTATTACAATAATACTACGGTGATTACTAAGATGCGTGTATACTTAGTATTGATATAGTATTTGTGTGTATGACATACCTACCATACTTGCTATCACGGGAGGTTTGCGTTCGCTTAGGACCCTCTAATCCTTGTGTGCCTACGGGGGGGGGGGGGGGGATTTAGACTGGTACCTTGATGAACATAGGTCATAGAAGGACTTATTGTGATATTAATAAGTCTGCATGATCATGGGAGCGTAGGTATGTGCGTGACCCATGTGATGGTGACTGTGTTCGCCTCCACTATTTGTGATTTGTGTTATCTGAACTATTCCTGAGAGATTCGGAATATGTGATCCTTATGTACGTGATGTACCGGGATGGATAGCAGAGTATGTGTGCACTACAGCTTAGTTGCGGGGTGCTTGTATTGTATATGTATGATGTGAATAATATACATTTAATTAATGAGAATCATCATGTTAATGTTGTAATTATATTACGGTATTGTTTCGAGAAATATAACGAGTTAATTTACAGTTATAAATATTGCACATTGAGTATCTGAGTTGACGTTAAACCTCTATTTAATTACGAGCATTATTATGTAAATGGAACCAAGTATTATTGGCAGGACCTTTGGCAGTCTAGCTAGATATGTTGTCACTTAGCTAGTAGTATGGGTAGTTATAGATGGGTACTTGCGTTAGGAGTGCACAGTTAGACGAGAGGTGAGAATATAATGTGAGTGCACGTCCTAACATGTACTTTGCATTTAATGTTTTTAAATGTTTTTAAAGCACTTGCAGGTTTTTAAAATATAACTCCACATTCGGGCTCTGACCCGTTTGCACCAAGCATAGGATTTTCATTCAGAAGACGAGCTGTAGCTGTTTGTGGAAGCTACAGGGACTTGCATTTAGACGCCTCTCTCATTTGGATTCCAGTCTCAGCATCTATCGGTTGTAGGGCATGTTGCCCAATTCTATTAGACATTTTTACATTTCAGTTTTCAGACTCTAGCATGTATTGCTCAGTATTCAGTTTTAGTTATTTATTTCAGTTTACTTATCAGTTGTGGGATTTGTATTGAGGAGTTTTTCCTCCAGAGTTTATTTACATTTTGTGATGGTTATTCGTTTTACTTCAGTATGGTGAATGGTGTTATTTAGTCATTCATTACTCTTGTTGCATGTTAATCAGACTTAAATTAAAAATTTGGCAACTTGCTTTTTAAATACTAGGTGGTTAGAAATAATAAAATGTTTTCGACAGTGATGCTATTAACTGAGCCAACTTGGCATTTTGAATTAATTTTATAAAGGAGTAGCTACCCGGTATTTAATTAGTCGGAGTGTCACAATCATGTCCAGAAAGATATTGGGCAAGCTGATATTGCCCAAATTATTAATCAGTGTGTAGATCAATGCAGCGTGCTTGTGACGGACCTCTGACCTGTTGTTCGTCACCATGAAAGAGTGGACAGTGATGTAGTGAAGTAGCCTCGGTAAGTCCTTCATTGCCACTGAGCGAAAGGCACCATTTTTCCATGCCTCCCCCGGGGCAAGAGCCTCAATCAATGTCCCACGGTCGAAAATATTCCCGTCCATGAAACTGACTGAATCCGTGGGGTTTGGCACATCCATGTAGTCAGCCAAATCAGAAATGCTGAAAGGTATCTTCACCCCACAAACCATCGCCTAATAAGTAGTTGTCCCATCCCCTTTGACCTCTACCAACGTTGCATAAAATATCCGGACTAGCTCTTCATTGATGCGCCCGTTGGTAGCAAGAAAGACCTCCCATCCCTGATGGCACAAAAGAATACGCGCCTCCCTCGGTATATGCTCAATGGTCCACGCAAAATGATACCCAAGTGGACGCTCGGATGTGTGAAAGTGGGCGTGGTACCAATCCCGCTCCTGCTCGCAACGGAATCCATTAACCCCCTCGGCGGGCAAGCACCTAGTATATTTGTATTTTTTCGGTGCCATCTCAACCTACAAAACAAGAATTAAGCAATACAAAACAAATTGTAAGCATAATTAATGGTTAGTAGTGTACAAGTTGAAATGGGGGTGCAAGTGCGCAAAACCGAGGAAAAAAATGCAACATTGCGATAAAATATGTCGGGATGCGACAAGGAGTGAAAATCACCCAAGTGTGCGCCAAAAATTAGATTGAAAACTGTTTTAGGCATTTTGGCGAACACTTGGCGTGTGCAATGTGTAGTGAGGGTGCGAAACACCGTGTTGAACCAACCAAAATGCCCCAGTCATGAACAAAACAACAATGTAGCAATATTCATGTGTTCATGAGTGGATGTACATCAATAATCATGAAAGAAATGGGT
The DNA here is from genome assembly GCA_949130495.1 of Sambucus nigra. Lineage (NCBI taxonomy): Eukaryota > Viridiplantae > Streptophyta > Magnoliopsida > Dipsacales > Adoxaceae > Sambucus > Sambucus nigra. The sequence continues at coordinate 812,366,782 of OX422207.1, forward strand.
TGGAACAACATAAATCAGGGGTAAGAGCAACACATTCAAACAATTGTCAAAAAATGGATAGAACGTGGAATTGGTGACAAAAATCTACCAAAAACTACAAAAACATGTTAAAGTAGTAAGGATTATACCTTGAAGTGTAGAAATTGCAAGAAATGTGGTGTGGGGAAATTTAGGGCACGAAACAGTGTTGGAGAGGAGAAGAAAGAATAAGGAAATGGGGGAAAAAAGTGGCAGCCCTCGGCCTTTAACTTCTTGATCGATCGATTGAGCCTGGGACATCGATCGATCGATCAAGCAGCAAAAGGCACACTGCATCATGTTTTAAATAGGGGGGGGGGGAGGATTTGCAATTCAGGGAAATGTAAGGGGTTTAAATATAAAATATATATTTATATAGTATATATAAGTAAATATATATATATATAAATATGAAATAAAAATATAAAAATAAAAATAAAAATAAAATTAAATTAAATAGACATAGGCTTAAATATACACACAAATAGGCCTATGCTAATAAAAAATTAAACACATGTACAACGAGCAACACACACGCATATTCACGACAAAAATGAAAAATAAAATAAAATAAAAAGAAAAACAAATGCAAATGCGTGAGGATGCGTGTGTAAAAAAAACAAAGGAAAAGTGTTTTGGGGGATTTTTTTGATAATTTTCTTAAGAAATATGTGCCGGGATACATAGTCTCCGCAAATTCAAGCGCGTTGAACCTACAAAAGAGTTAGAACCAAGCATACAAAAAGAAATAAAAAGAGATTAACTAATTACACTAGGCTAATATTAAGAAAAATAAAAATGAAGAAGTTAGCTATATACAACTACATTTAGAACTCTAATTAGCTATATACTAAAAGTTGAAACTTTTGAGGGTCCATCCAAAACATAATTTGAATTTGGCGGATCAACGGTGGACCCTCCCGAACATTCATGCCTCCCGAAAAATAGGAATTCCGTTCGAACGACGGAAGGCATGTGTAAGGCGGTAAAAGTGAACCATCCCTAATTGAAATTTTGGGCGGGAGGATGGGAGATTTGGATAGGACGGGCAACAAATACACATGCGGGCCGAGAAAACATGAATCAACTCCCGAGTATTTTAAAGTTGGAACGGGAGGCGGCACACATGAGGGCGAAAATGACGTTATGGAAAGCGGCTCGAGCGAGTACTCCTCGTCGGTGAAAAGGTTTGGAACTAAAAAGTTTTGAACCGATTCATCGGGTACTCAAATTGGTACGACAGTATATAATGAAGACGGGGATGAAAGAAATTCAATCTCAGGCGATGAGTGATCATCGCTTGAAAATTAAATTTCAGAAGAAATAGGATCGTTTACAATGAAACTTTCTTCTTTGAAAATCAAAGAAGAAACGAATTCATTGCAAATTGATACTAGGCCCTTTTCATCCTCATTTTCATTCTCTACTAAACCGTGGGTCAAGTCAAGTATGATTTGTTCCAAAGTAGGAATGAAGTCCTCATTTGGTTCAAAACAGTCCTCGACTTCGGCAGTCTCCGAAGAAAAGTCGTCGTCGAATTCAAATAGTAAATCCAACTCGTGTTCCCAACAATGATTTTCTTCCCGATAACGTTCTTCAATCCTCTCATTTTCAAGCATACGCAATCCCTCACCGAAAGTCATCGGGTGAGGAGCGGATGTTTGGAAATGGGAGGTTTGGAAATTGTTATCGGGACTACACTCAAAATCATTAACATAAGAATTTTGATAATGATTACAATTGGTTTCAAAATTATTATCATAAGGATCTTACGACCCAAAATCAGAATGATCATGCACAAAATTGTTGTAATCCAAACTTTGACTTTCGTAATACTCACCCAATGTCATTTTAGATGTTGCAACTTTTTGGGATTGCAAGTATTGACCAAAAGTCATAGGTTTACCACAATTTTGAGAATTATCATTAGGATTACCAGAAAAGTTAGAATAAGACATGCTTACCCAAATAAAAGCTCGGGAAGGCGACTTCCACAAAGAAGATGTGTGGCGGTGAATTCAAGCGTTCCTAGGCGCTCAAATGTAGAAGTCTTGCAAAAATGGTTAAAAGAAAGAATAGAAATACAAATGAAAGATTACTATGAACTAACAATACAATTAAAATCTATAACAAAACAATCCCCGGCAACGGCGCCATTTGATAGGACTGGATTTCGCTGCGGCGCGAGAGTCACCTACGCGCCGATCGTTTAATGTTCGGCTCACCTAAACTATACAAAAACCTAAACTACGACTATACTCAATGGGTGAGTATAGCAGTAAGTCGGGTATCGAACCCACAGGGAGTGTTTGACAGATCGTAACAGATTATTAAATTCAGGAATAAAAGTGTAAAAAGGTGATATGTAACTGTAAATAACAGAAAAGAATAAGTTAAGTCTAAATAAAAGTAAAGCGAGGATCGGGATATCATCCAACCATACGGATCGAAACAACTACTAATCAAGATTCCGGCTCGAAAGCAATCTAATCGAGCATTATCAATTAAACATAAACTTCACACAATAAGGAATTCAAGCCAAAGTTGCGAGAATAAACACGTAATCGAAAATTGGTCGCACGCGTATTAAACTCGGATTATCGCTATAAACACTAACGATGCATGACATAGAAAGTTAAACGCATACTAATCCGACTTTAATTCACGTGGGTTCAATTAAATGCAATTTTACACAAAACCTAATTTTCGGAGCTCGGGGCCCGAAAATGGCGGATATGAAATCCTGGCCCTATTTATCTAAGGGTTCATGATGAATTACACTAATTAAACTAGGAAAGCAATAATTAAAGCATGTAAACTAGTTAGAAAGCATGGAAACTAAATTACAAAGCAAAGAAAAATGAAGAACAAACTATATTAATGGTAGAGGAGGGTGAATAGTCAACTTACACAACAAATGGATTGTCAAACCAAGAAGAAATGAAGGAGAACCATCCAATTCCACCGAAACCCTAGATAAACTCTCTATATCAGAATATGAATGTATGTATATGTATTATTACAACAAAAATTGGCTTAAGTAGTAAATTAGAATAAACAAAAAGAAGAAAGAAAATGAAAAGAAAATATCTGCAGGAAAAAAAACAGGGGATCGATCGATCGAATCGACTGTAAAATCATGGAAAAATAAAGAAGGGTCGATTGATCGACCCCCAGGCTCGATCGATCGATCAAACAGGGCAGTATGCAGAATCCCCTGTTTTGGCATATAATTCTTCTTCGCTCAAATAGCCGTAACTTTGTCCTACAGACTCAGAATAGCGCACCGTTTGCGGCCACGCGAAGCTAGAGAGGAGAGATACAACTTCCGTGTAGATGTTGGGCCAGGTGCCCAAGATATGAAATGACCAGATTGCCCTTGAACGTGTGATTGTGTACGAAAATTGCGCGGAATGCATCCGAATCCCATTCTTAGTACCTAAATACCTACAAAAGCTCAATTATACCTCATATAGCATGTTAACAATATAAACAGAGATTGTCTAGTTAACGGGCTTAAATATAGAGATTAAGGCACCCGAGGGGGCTAAAATGCGTAGGTTCGAGAGATGAAATACGCAATATTTGCGTATTATCAATCACCTTATCTTTGAATTCTGGTTCTAGCAACTCGTTCAAAATCCAAGTTTCTCAGACAGAACCACAGTGTCTAAGTGTTCGTGTGAGATAGTGTTTGTGATGTGATACTACATGCAAACATGCTGCTCACCCTCTCAAAGTTATACAAATATTCCTAACAAATTACAACAGTTGTAAAATGATTAGGTTATTTTCGAATCTGTATTTTCAAATCAAGACTTCTTGATCTTTCTATAAATCTACATATCTCAAGGATACCTTGCTCAGAAGACGGTTCAAGGTCTTACAAAATTTCAGTATTTTGAAAATATTTTTGAAATTGTAAACCTCCAATTGAGATCCAAACTAGATTAGAAGTCTATATCGTTAAAAAAGATCCAGACTTAACATACAGAGGCTGATTTAATATATTTTGACATAAAACTTATTTCCTCAGATCTATGGTTATGCTTTAAAAACTTTAACTAAAGTTCTTTGTGTTATTTTTATTTTTGTACTCACGTATTTCATAAAATATTAAATATAAAACCAGAAACACAAATAAATCACTAGATCTGAAAATATTTTGACACTTAAAAGTTTCTATTTCAAAATTTATTTAAATGGAGTGGATATATAATACCAGGTCCAAAAAAGAGAAAATGAAAACAAATCGTGTGATGTTCTCTTTTTAGAAAAACTTAGTTTCAATAATGAAACTTAAGTTTCTCTTAGAGATTAGTTCTGAGAGAGAATCAAAAACTTGAAGAGGTCTTCAAACGAAGAATAAACTCAACACCAAAAACACAGAAACCCTAAAAATATCTAACTCTCAAGAATAGGTTTTCTAGTGTATGGAACGTTTAGGTTTTTTGGTGTTTGGTTTGGGAAAAATCAGACAAAGGTTGAACTATGTAGAACCTAGGGTTTCTTCTTTCTTTTCTCTCTCTTTTCTTTCTCTCTCTTCTCCCTTCTCTCTCTACGCTCTCTTTTTTCTCTTGTTTGACGAAATGGTAAAAGTCTATAATGGCTGAGACTTGGGTCCTATTTGCAGTAAGAGAAGAAGGATCCAAAACGTCTAACTCAATCATATGGATGGGATTAAATATTGACCAATTGACTTTAATCCAACGGTTCACCATAAGTGGATTATTAAATGATCGTTAATTGGTTTACACTTGTTTCACAAGGATTGACTCTCAACACATGCAGAACGTTGATAAGGTTGATCTAAGGGCTGAGAAGACATAAACGGTTTGTGTCTTATAGAAAACACAATCTTAGCCGACGAGACGCTAACACGTGTACGAACAAGATGAAAGCAAATCGCGTGTTGAAAAGTAATTACAAAGCATACCCTGAATTCTCTAGCGCTTTTGTATTCTACCCAGGCAAACAATCAGCAAACAAAATAACTTTCTGTAATACAAATTTTACCCACAACACTTTTAAAAAGATGTTTTAATTAATTCAAAAATTATTTTAAAATTGTATAAAATGTTTTGAATTGAATTAAATGATTTTAAAAAATCTTAAAGTGTTGTAAAACCATAAATGCAAATAGGAGATATGAATAATCTAGTGAGTGTGCCCTATTTGTGGTTTTAAGGATAGAAATAACTTCCCTTTATGTTGATCATGAGGATTTTCTTGAACAGGATTTCTTCATTGACTTGAACCTTTGAGGAGATGGAGTACTAAAAAAATCTAACCTATTTTGTCTAGATATCCAAACTAGTTGGAGATCCTATATATGTGGACTCAAGTAAGTGTGACACCCCGCCTAATTAACCCCAGGTGATCAGTCCTAAATTAAATTAGAACAGGATTCTCAGTTTGTTCATTCTTAGCATCACTATCGCCTGTTTAATTACTAACCACCTAAGTGAGAAAATTAAACTGGTGCCAAATTTTACCTTTCCTTAATTTACTGAAATACTCATGCGGAAACAAAATGATTTAAACAATAACAATTAATTGAAATCAACCATTCACCATTTAAATAAACTGACCGAATAAACTAGGGGTGCAATCGGTACGGGTTTTTACCGTACCGTACCTTTTTGGTCCGGAAAAAAATGGTTTTGGTTTCATATTATGAAATACCGAAAATCGATTTTACCAAAACCGAAAATACCGTAAAAAATTTGGTTGGTTTTGGTTTTTAGATACAAAAAACCGATTTACCGTACCGAAATACCGTACCAAACTTTTTGTTCACTGCCAAATTATTTTGGGTATCATACTACTTCTATTTATTTTATTTCTCACGAGTGAGTTTTTATATTCTCTTTGAATTTAAATTTATTTATTCGAGTATTTGGTTTAAGTGCTAAATAATTATGTTAATTAAACATATATTTTGTTTAATTAATCAAACATTTAACACAAAATGAATTAGGCAGCATTTTGTCAAAATAAAAAGAACCGTTTGTTTTGTTGGCTATATTTCCGTTTTACCCTTATTTCATTCGGGCTTTATAATGTGGTTTGTGTAGAGATCTTTTTTTAGGGTTTCCATTTCATTTTTTTTTACCTCTTTCTCTCTCAAAAAGTGTGGCCGTCATTTTTGTTTGAGCTCTCTCTCTCTCTCTCTCTCATTTTTTTTCTTCTTCAACCTTGGGTTGATTTTGAGAAATAATTTTTTGAGGACTTTTATTTCAGAACACCATTTTTTTGCTTTGAGATTTGGCTTTTGATTTGGTGTGGTTACTTCGTTTTGAGATCGGGTTTTCAGTGATAATTTTTTCGGCGCCAGCTGTATTCAGATCTGAGTTCCCTCCGTGTTTTTCGGTGATTTTTTTTCCCGACAAGTTGGCTTTTCCGGCGAAGGTTTGTTTTTTCGGTGTTGGAGGTGTGGATGATTTTGACTTTTCGACGAACATTTTTTGAGGTAACATCTCCCTCATTTTTTGAGCCTCATCATCTTGGCTCACTCTCCTCAGGCATCAACTCCCTCATCTCATCTCACTCTCCTCCGGCTCCGACAAAAGCAAATCGGTTAGTTTGGTCTCGTATCTGTTTAAATCTATTATTCCAAATGCTACAAATGTTAGAAATTGTACCTGGTTGTGTATGTTTCTAATTGTTCTAAACAACTAGAAATGCAAGAAATTGTAATAGCTAGAAATGCTAGAAATTGTAACAGCTAGAAATGGGTATATAGAAATATATACTAGATTTATCGAATGCATAAACTGATTTGAATTTCTTGTATTTACCGGGTTTAAAACAGAATTGAAACCGAAATTATAGAAACCAAAAAAACCCAAAAAAACTGAAAAACCGATCGGTTTGGTTTTGGTTTTTGTTTTGATGTACCGGTCGGTAAATTGGTACAGTACGGTTTTACCATATAGAATGTGGTTTTGGTATTGGTAAGGGGTCATTACCGACCATACCGTACCGGTTGCACCCCTAGAATAAACCATCAGTTCAAAATCAACAAAAGTAAAGACAAATAAAGATAAATCTCAACAAGTCTGACATAAACTAAATAATGCTGTGAGTGACATGCTCGAGTAACTGATAGGAATTTTTACACTAGAAATGGAAAGAATGAGGCGTCTATCAAACTCCCGCTACATCCACATATGCTTCAGCAACGAATCCCTGGAATGGGTCAAGTCTGGCGTCCCTGTGGCTGGACACCTAAAAGTTTTTTAAAATATTTAAAGCAAGGGTTAGAACCCAAAATATTTGGAAAATATTTAGCAAATGATTAACTTGCAGTAATAAATATGTATGCATGCTCTTCATATTTTAGTTAGTGTCGCACTCCCTTGAGGATATCCTCACCCCTCCTCTAATATGTGCACTACTAACGCCTTAATTAATTCCCCTAGTTATTTAACCCCAAACTAGATAACCGATATAATCTCTTACAACCACCCTACTCTAACCGAGTATGCAATAATTATGATTTATAAGTTATTATCAACATTAACTTAATTAATCATTCCCTTCTCAAATTCATATAATTTCACACCCGTTATACATATAATACAATTCCCGACCAGTATTAAATTACTCGTATATAATTATTCATCCCATTATATACGTATAGTCATATTACAACAATCACACATATGTTGAAATAGTAATTAATACTGAACATCCTCCCGAGTAATAACTCACCGGATGTATATTCTCTAAAGTGCTATTCCACTAGGTGTATTCACACAACCTAGTTACCCCAAGTCAGAATCGCTCACTAACTTGGTAAATAACATAAATATTGGAGGCGGTCATATTCCTTCCCTGAAAGTGAGATGCCCCTCACCCATATAATGGACGCTATGACCTGGGGATATACTCGTCGTACTCCTCAAGCCTGGGGATTCACCCTCTACGCGCAACCTCCCCTGGTAGCACTAGAGTATATATAATAATAATATCTAACCACTGATATTAATGCGCGCGCACACACACACACACACACACACACACACACACACACACACACGCACTATAGAGAGAGAGAGAAATAAAATACCCCGGCTATCCCGTGTACTAAGTCCATAAAACAAGCCTATAAAAATTATCACGAGTTTATGGTCCAACTCTGATTATTAATTAATTTGCACGTTAATTAATTAGATTATTTTTGGTGTCGCCCAACCAATATATTCGGACTCGCTCTCGTGGCCCGAAATAAAATAAATCCCGAGTCTACATCCCCGACTCTAAATTAAATTAGCTTTCAATCTAAATTAATTTAATGCCTTGGTATCACTCAACCAATATACCCAGACTCTCCCACTAAATCCGTATTTAATTATTTTGAAATATTTTCCCCAAAATTAATCATAGATTGTCACCCATAAATTTTCCCCAAATCCCAATTGCTTTCCCTCATAATTGATTAGCATATAAGTCTTATATTTATTTCTCATTAAATAAGGTGTGGGGGAGAAATTTTAATTAAATTCCCTTTATATATATATATAATAATACTGGCCGAACTGTCAAAAATCCCCAACCATCGATCGATCGACCCCAACCATCGATCGATAGATCGAACCGGTCTTCGTCTTCTCCGAAGGCCTGTTTCAGCCATGGATGAAAACCTCAAATGTCCAACTCCTTCTACAATCTAACCCAAGTCTTCTCATCAATATAATACATCAAGAACATCATAAGGAACCCCCATAAAGTCCCTAAACCCCGTTTGATTTCCATTCCCCGCTGTTTCTCTAAATTGGAGAAAACTCGATTTATTCGTTAATCGGTCTCAACACCAAATTACCAACTCAATGTCATTCATAATTCGTCTGGATTTATCACAACTAAAATAAATATCTGTTCAGAATCATGTAACACCATAAATTCCTACATCAATTTCCATTCTATGTTCCAATTACAAAAACCCCATTTTTGTACCCGTTTATCCCCAAAACTAATTTTAGGTATTCACATCACATAAATATGAATTAAAAACACAAATAAATGCTACAGCAAGTTAACCACTTGCCTTATTGTTTCGTAGGTTCTGATCTGGAGTTGTAATTCTTAAGGTTGATGATGAAATCCCCCCTTTGGCTATTTCCTTTATCCCCCAAATTGGTTCCCAGTGCCTTTAACTGTTCCTTAGGGTTTTCTCACCCACTATGTGTTTTCTAATCTCAAATCAGCCGCTCCCCTTTTCCTTTTAATGAAGTAATTAGGCTTAATCCCATTTTTAGCCTAATGGGCCAAGCCCAAGTGACCCAAATACTCCCGTGTGGGCCCGACTATGCCTAAAAATGTCCCGTGATCCGTTTACTATTCCCGGGTACACTTTTTCGACTATCTCGGCCCATTAGGACTCAACCATACACTCAGAATTGGCATTCGAATTGATTTATAAAAATTCTTATCTCACAGCCAAATTAGTCTATACTGACTCCCGGTTGAGATAAATAAATTCCCCGTGACTAGTACCCAAAATGATGTAAATAAATTACTACTATTCACGTAGTAATTAAATTTCCCTAAATATTAACCATTCACTCTCCGATTAATATTTAAATAAATATTACCATAATTAATTCAATTAAAATTACGGCACACAAGTAATTCAAATTTTTTCAAATTAATTAAATTTTAAATGCATAAAATTACAGGGTGTTACATATCCCCCCCTTACAGAGGAATTGTCCCCGAAATTAGGTCGTACCTGTGGTGAAGAGCTCTGGATATTGTTCCCGCATATCCTCTTCCCGCTCCCAGGTAGACTCGTCAATGTTGTGATGACCCCACTGTACTCTAACTAATTGAACAACCTTGGATCGTAACTTGCGCTCACTACGGTCCAGAATAGCCACCGGTCTCTCCTCATACGAGATGTCTGGCTGTAAATTAATTTCCTCGAGTGGAATGTGCCAGAAGGCTCTCTCTTTCCTTCGATATTTCTTTAGCGATGCCACATGGAACACGACGTGTATCCGCTGAAGGTGTTCTGGCAATCCTAGTCTATATGCTACCGGTCCCACCCTCTAATAATAGGGAAGGGTCCCACGTACCTCGATGCTAATTTACCCTTCTTGTCGAACCTCATTACCCGTTTCATAGGGTACACCCAGACTAATACCTGATCCCCAACCTCTAACTCCACATGTCTCCGCCAAGCATCAGCATAACTCTTCTGCCTATCCTGAGCTATCTGAATCCGCCCTCGAATCAGCTCTATCTTGGCAGACGTCTCTTGGACAATATCCTACCCCAATAACTTGTTGTCCCCCACCTCTAACCAACAGGCGGGTGAACGACAAGGTCTCCCGTATAGTGCCTCGAACGGTGCCATACCAATTGTGAATTGGTAAGAGTTGTTATACGCGAACTCTACCAAAGGAAGGTATCTTTCCCATCCTCCCCTAAAGTCTAAAATGCACATTCTGAGCATGTCTTATAGCATCTGATTGACCCTCTAAATCTGTCCGTCGGTCTGTGGGTGATAAGTTGTACTCAAATGTAGCTCTGTGCCCACGACTTTCTGAAAGTTCTGTTAAAAATAGGCCATAAGGATCTTATCTCTGTCAAACACAATATTTATCGGTACCCTATTTAGATTAACAATCTCCGCTATGAATAGCCGCGCGTAGCGCATCGTCTCAAAGTCTGTGCGAATCTGTAGGAAGTGGGCCACCTTGGTCAACCGATCCACAATGACCCATATGGAGTCGTGACCCCTATGCGATGGATGTAACCCTGTAATAAAGTTCATGGAGATGCTCTCCCACTTCCACATAGGAATCTCTAGTGGCTGTAGCATCCCTGGAGGTCTCCGATGGTCAACTTTCACGAGCTGACACGTGGTATATTTCGAGACAAACTCTGCTATGTCCCGTTTCATTCCCACCCACCAATACTGTCTCCTCATATCCTGGTACATTTTATCCCCACCGGGATGTACCGCAATCTCAAACCATGGGACTTTGTCATAACAACGTGCCTCAACTCCTCATCCTCTGGCACAATTAACCTCCTATTTAGGCGTAGGCCTCCTTTCGAGCTGATAGAGTAACCCTCCGCTCCCTCAGCTAATAGCTGGCGTACCCTATCCTGGCAGATCTGGTCCTCCGCCTGAGCCCTCACAATTCGTATAATGCTTTTCGGTGTGATGGATAAAGCTAACATGCAGGCCCTGGTTACATCATTTTCATATCGAAGCTTTCTCCACTTCTCTTTCCACACTTCTGATATTTCCCCAGTCGATCTTCGGCTCAATGCGTCTGCCACCACATTAGCCTTACTAGGATGATACTGAATATCAAACTGGTAGTCTTTCACGAATTTTAGCCACCGCCTTTGCCTCATATTTAGATCCTTCTGTGTGAAGAGATACTGAAGTGACTTGTGATCCGCGAATAGGGTGAACTATTCTCCCAGCAGCTAATGTCTCCATATCCTCAAGGCAAAAATGATCGCTGCTATCACTAGGTCGTGAGTGGGGTAATTCCTCTCGTGGGGCTTTAGCTTGATGGACGCATAAGCTATAGCCCTCTCCTCCTGCTGAAGCACACCCCTAAGTCCCTGTAAGGATGCGTCGGTGTAAACTCGATACTCTAATCCTCCCCTTGGCAATGCAAGTACGGGTGCAAATGTCAACTTGTCCTTTAGCTCGTCGAAAGCTAATTGATAATAATTACTCCAAATAAAAGGCACCCATTTCCGAGTCAGATTCGTCAAAGGGCCAACAATTTTTGAGAACCCCTTAATGAATCGCCTGTAATATCCTGCCAATCCCAGAAAGCTACGCACCTCGGTCGGTGTCGTGGGCTGTCCCCACTCCCCATCGCTGACACCTTACTCGGATCCACAGCAATACCCCGGTCTGACACCATATGAACAAGAAACTGTACCTCCCACAGCCAAAATCCACACTTCCCAAATTTGGCATAAAACTAGTGATCTCGCAACATCTGTAGAACCAGACGCATATGCTTTGTGTTCTCCCCCTCAGTGCGCGAGTAAATCAGGATGTCATCAATGAACACGATGACAAACTGGTCGAGATACTCCCTGAAAACCCTATTCATGATATCCGTGAACACTGCTGGCGCATTAGTGAGCCCGAATGGCATCACCCTGAACTTGTAGGATCCATACCGCGACAGGAAAGCGATCTTAAGAACATCCTCCTCTCGGATACGCAGCTGATGATATCCTGACCTCAAATTAATCTTAGAGAAGTAAGACGCCCCTCTCAATTGGTCAAATAAATCATTAATCCTAGGCAACGGATAATTATTCCGTATCGTCACCTTGTTCAGCTCCCTATAGTCCACGCACAATCGAAGTGAACCATCCCACTTCTTTACAAATAACACCGGTGCACCCCACGGCGATGTACTCCGCTGAATGAAACCCTGGCCCAGGATTTGCTGAATCTGCTCTCTCAGCTCACGCATCTCTGAAGGGGCCATATGGTAAGGTGCTCGAGTAATCGGTCTCGTCCCCGATGTTAAATCGATTACAAACTCGATTTCCCTACTGGGTGGCAACCCTGGTATTTCCTGAACACATCCTCGAAGTCCTTAACTACCGGAATCGAATCCAACGGAACTACCACCTCATGTGAGGTCTCCTCCTCGATATAATAGAAGTGGGTACGCGACCCTCCTTCAGGTAGAGGCATCGCTATTAGGAACATCTCCTGTCCGGAAATGGAGAACACAATTGTCTTCTCATAACAATCTACAGTCGCTCGATAACCTTCCAACCAATCCATACCTAGGATGACATCGTACCCCTCTATATCTTGCGAGACACAAGAAGATGGGCCTTTTTCAGCAACTTGAACCACACCCTTATACTTAATGATATTCTCCACAGATTGGTGTTCTTTAAGTAGTTATATTAAAGAGTAATCAAACTTATTCATAGAATAATTTAGGCAAAACTGTCTGAAGGACTCCAATTGTGATTAGAGAACGAAATCAACTTGGGTTTACCCATTGATATCAGACCCAATCACCTTCAGTTATACTAAGATGGACATCATCTTAATAACATGCTCACATACGGGAGTACAATCTAGCATTTTGGCGTTAACTAGTATTTCTATAGCATCCAACCTTATGGTACGATTCTAATCCTTAAACCTGTCCCTGAGGTTCAAAATCATATAGTAAGCGATTAACATGTGCTAGTGCATAGAGGCCAATATTTAGCAACGAGCCATTTGATCATCCTTTTTCCATCTTTAATAGGCTTTGGACTTTCCATTTGGGTTCCTCTTCCTCACGCTTGGCAGGGTAGGTTTCAGTCAAAACATACTTATAGTCCTCAAAAGTAAGGACAATGTCTAGGTTTCTTTTTCAGTTTATGTAGTTCATGCCAGTAAGTTTGTTATTCTTTAAGATTTAAGCAAGTGAGTTAAATGAAGATCCCATTTTGAAATTTGAGAATCATAAATTTTTAAAAAGAAATTAATTTCAAAATATACCTGTGAGAATTAACTTTGATTTAATTTTAAAGTGGCATCCCTCATCTCCAATTAAAAATAAAATTCCAACGAACATCTTAATTCACTTATAAAGTGATAATTTTTATGGAAGCTTAAATCACATCACTTTAAACTAGAAAAACTTTCATCGTTCAATTATGTACACCAGACAGTTCATGAACTTCTATCTAACATAATTGAATAATTAGTTTCTTTAGGTCCCACACCTAATGACACTGATTCCACTGAGGAGGATATCATTAGTTGTGTCTAAGTGTATACCATCGATTCGTTTAATGAAATTAAATGTAGAACTTTCTCGATGTAAGAATCAAGAAAATTCACATTTAATTTCAATGAAATATCACTAAGAATTTCAAAAATTCCGTGATATCTCTATTAAAACCATCCGATGGGGGCTTAGAACAAACTGACACAAGGATTTAATCACAACATAATTTAAAACACTGATGTCGATCGCAGAGTTTATGTTGAAACTCCTCTTTCGATTATTATTTAAAAAACTTGAGGGTTTTGAAAAATAATTTATTCAACTCAAAAAGGCTGAATTAAATCCTTGGTAATTTTTCAATTTAGTTGTATAAATTAAATTTCCCGATCTCACAATTTTTAATTTTCCAAAAATGAAAACCATTTTTAATTAGAAATAAAACTCGAAGATCTTAATTGAATTTATACCTTAAAAATCAATTATCCGACTAATTTCAATTTAGAAAAGAATAAATTTAAATGAATTTTCCAAGAAAATCATGATCTATGCCGGTCTCAATAAAATAAACCATTTTGTCCACAAAAGTGGGTGTTCCTCATTATTCTACTAATTAACATACAAAAAATGCAAAAAATTATAGTAAAGAGACACGCCTATAAATAAATAAATACAAAATAAAATAAAAAGGACAAAATTTTTCCTTTTCATCATGTCTTAAAATTTCACCTTAAATAGACTCCTTGAAGAATGAGGACTCCTGAAAAAGTATCCTTATTGGTGAAGAAATCATTTGTAGAAGAGTTTTGAAGAAAATATCTGTTGAGAATCCAAAAAAATTGGACTCCCAGAATCGCCCTACTGCCCGGGTCCTACCGCCATAATGGTAATGCCCAACCGCTTTAGCGGCCATGACCCCACTGTAGCGCTCAAGGGCAACCTCTATTGAGGCCTTGCCCTTTGCGCCAATAGTGATTTCTTATATCTTTTTTTTCTTCACAGTAGCCATTATAATTCCTTCATGTAAGGACATAGTCTGTCGCAATTAAGTATGTCGTATACCGCTACAACCGTCGAAGATGTTCAAAGATCAAATACGCAATAATATGGTCCGAATATCAAGCTTCATCAACAATCAAGCCTCTGCGAAATGAATTTGGTAAAGTTGTATTTTTAATCCTTAATAATTCACTTAGGATATTGGGATATTTTTCACAATATATTTTCTAAGTGTTGGAGTAGAGCGTTAAATGTTTTTCATCAAAACTATATTTTTCGAAGTATTTGAGGCGGTGCAATTCACTACACCAAATCAGCCGAATTGTCACGGTCATTGATCTTGACAAGTTCAACTTGTCAAGGTCAATGACCGTGACAATTCGGGGCGAGACAACTTTTTTTATCACGGACGCGTCACGGTCACTGGCCGTGACAAGTTCGTTAGAATTGTCACGGGCGTGTCACGGGCGATGACCGTGACAAGTTAGTCACGATTATTAACCATGACAAAGTCTTGACCCTTTTTAAAAAACTGTCACGGTCAATGACCGTGACAACTTTTGTCACAGGTTTGTTACGGTCAATGACCGTGACAATTCTGGACAGAATTTAAAAAAAATTTGCTGGGCAGTATGGCCACTGCCACTGCCCAACAGTATATTTGTACCTGTTATAGCAACGTTGTACCTGTTCAAAAATCATATATCCAAATAAAGTAGAAATAATGCAAATATACATTCAAAATAGAAACTATTTAAGAAGAAACAACATCACCATTAATTATCTCAAATCTACAAACTATTTAGCTGGAAAAGAGATTTTGTACCGCGACACTCAGGGACACCTCCTTATCCGTCCCTTCTCGTCCGAAGAGCCACATAAGTATCGAGCCTATGTGGCCTACCCCCAGGGCCACTCCCTGTCCCCTGAAATAAAATAAAGTAAAATTAGTATCCGCCTCGCAAATATAGATAAATATAAATATAAATATAAATCGAAATCGAAATCGAAATTTACATATAAATATAAATATAAATATAAATACATTACCTGTAGTGCCACCCAAACAGCTAAATTGAGCTCATATGACACCTCCTTCCAACTAATGTACCCCGAGCAATCGTGTCAAATATAATTCCCTTCATATCCGAACACTAAGAAATGCCATAATCCTATGGAGTTATGCTCTGCAAATTCCTTCCAGCTGTTGTGTAGCCAAAAATCACCTGTTTAAGTTGTCAATTCCACCTTCCATATTTTCCCATGTTTTGCTAGAGGTTCCAAGTGGTGGGGTATGGAAAGTGGAATTGACAACTTCAACTGGTGACGTTTGGCTACACAACGGTTGGGAGGAATTTGCAAAACATCACTCCATAGGATTATGGCATTTCTTAGTGTTCGGATAGATGAAGAGATTCGGTCTCCTCTCCACAAATATGACGCCCTAAATAACTATGTACTAATCACCTATTAAAGGTAAGAAGCGTATATTCATGGATTAGTATAAACAAAACTTAGATGTAGTTGGAATATTTATGTATTAATCTCCTCTCCACACACGCACACTACACAAGAGTGAAAATAATAAAGTGCAAATCAATTAAAAGCATTAAAAATAGATGTTTCGGTACAAATTGGAATATTTATTACAAATTGAAAAATTATTTCAAATTCGGGTTATCATATAAAATGGATTGATATTCGGTAGGAGCAGCCAAGTCATCCACACTACTATTTAGATGCCTTGGCGCGTGTTGAACAATTGACCACGGCTCGTTGTTGATATACTCCGAGTAAAACACTTGATTAACCTTTTAAAATGCACAAACAAACGGCTCATCGCTCACGTGGTTATTGCTCTTCAACTTGGACAAGTCAACCATGATCAAATTGGTGACATGATCAACTTTACAAGCATTTTTATCCTCAACTCTTACCTAGTCACAGTAAAATACAACCTCTTTGAAGCTTATATAATCCAATTCAAATATATTTTGGATTGCACCATAGTAAGTGATTTCAGCTTCAACGAGGTTTTTATCTTTTGCACTCGCTCGAAAGAAAGTAAGAGCCTTGTATGAAATTCTCGAGTTCTGTATATTTGTACTTTCCTCGTACACTTTAGCGTCGAAAATGTAACCGTTCAATCGATACTTTTTGTACTCTTGTGCCACGAATAAGGGTCCAGTGGCTAGACGAGCAAGCCTTGATGTCACATCACCCGTCTTTAGGAGCTGAGAATATAGATAAATTAATTATATTAGTGGTAAAATTTGTGTGTAATGTAACGTTATATAACGACTATTTTCATTATAATTACCTCTTGTGTCAACCATAACCTAAATTCGCTGTCTGATTGTACCATTGTTTTTCGTCTTTTATTGTTCTCACAGGCTTCATATTTTCTGCATATTACAAAATTAATCATGTATAAAATAATCTAAAATTATGTTAAACATTATAATAATCGAAACTTACTTTTTCCATTCTTCGACATCTTCATGTGTGTCAAATAGATAACGAGCTACTTATTCATGTTGCAAACTCGTTAATTTCACTCGTTTTCCCATCACATAACCACCATCATCGACGAACTCATCAGTGTCATCAACGTTGGTCGAGTCAGGCATATATTCCCGAGTATATATTGATGACTCCACCGTGATGTATTCCTCTGCAATTGATCCTGCAATGTATCACGTATTCTTGACGTAATCTTTAAAAACTTTCATCAATCTTTCAAACGGATACATCCACCGATATCTAACTGGACCACAAAGAAGTGCCTCGTCACATAGGTGTACTAACAAGTGAACACTTATGTCAAAGAATGCTGGGGGAAAGTACTTATCCAATACGCAAATCGCTTTGATCACCGCCAATTTGCGGCCACTCTGTGTTCTCGATTGACTACCTTCTCACACAAGAGGGAGAAGGTAATACTAATTTTCATAATAGCCCTACGCAAATCCTTGTGCTTGGAGAAACGGTGCTTAAACAATAGAGGAACCAATTGCATGATCACATGCCAATCGTGGGACTTACACTTATATAAATCACGAGTAGCATAATTCGCAATCCTTTGCAAGTTGGACGAAAAAGTAGATGGGCCCTTCAAATTATATATTGTGTCTAGAAGCACCTTCCTTTCCCCACTCGTCAAAGTAAACGCACCAGGGGGAATTATTGTCCTTCCCCTACTATCTTCTTTCAACCATAGTTGTGGCTTAAGTTTTAACGATATAAGGTCTTTTCGTGCATTTTCTCCATCCTTTGAATGACTCCCCCCAAGGCAAGTACCCACAATATGTTCAACGAAGTTCTTCTCTGCATGCATCACATCCAATACATGGCGCACCGGGTTATTCTTCCAATAAGGTAAGTCAAATAAAATTGACCTCCGAGACCATGCCTTTCTTGTCTCAGTTTCATTCCCAGTTGGGGTCTTCTTATGCTTGACGTTCTTAAATTTGGGATTCTTACCTGGCATATTAGGGCCATATTCAGAAGATTTACTTTCAATTTCTGAACCCGAAAGTTGTCTCGGCGGTAGCCTATGTTCAACCCCGCCCAATAAAAAATTAGAGCCTTTCTCAGATCTAAAACTATGAGGTGGGGGTAAAAACCTCCTGTGGCGATGGTATATATTTTTTAAGCTAGAGGATAGACGAAGAGATTCAGTCTCCTCTCCACAAATAGGACACCCAAAATAACCATGTACTACACAATCGGATAATGTCCCATAAGGTGAAAAATCATGAATTGCCCACATAAACATAGCTTTCAGCGTAAACTCTTCTTTTCTAAAAAAGTCAAATGATTGCACACCCTCTTCCCACAACTCATTTAATTCTTCTACCAAAGGAGCCAGGTAGACGTCAATGTCATCACTTGGTGCCTTTGGCCCAGGTATCAACAAAGCCATCATCGAAAATTCAGGTCTCATACACTGTGAAGGAGGGAGGTTGAGTGAGGCTAGGATCACTGGCCATACACTTTTATTGGTGATTAGATTTCCAAATGGATTGAAACCATCTGTTGATATAGCCAAACGAATGTTGTGTTGTTCTCGAGCAAAATCGGGATACTCGAAATTCATCCTCCTCTAGATAGTAGAATCAATAGGATGAGACATGATATTACCCCCTACTTCTGCCCTAGCATGCCAAGTCATTGCCTCTGCAATCCATGGTACTGCGAAAAATTGCTTTAATCTAGGCCCAACGGGAAAATATTTCAATACTTTTTGAGGCACTTTTGAGCTTGTGCCTTCCTTACTAGTAGATTGGACAGATCTAGGTTCATCGCATACCGGACAACGATCGAGATTTTCATACTCCTTTCGGTATAGTATACAGTCATACACACAAGCATGAATCGATTTATACTTCATTCCCAAACCTTTCAAACTGTTCTTCATAACAGGATAGCTATTTAGAAGTGTATTCACCTTAGGTAATAAGCCCTTCACCCATTTCAGAATTCTCGTCATGCTATTTCCAGACAAACCGTACTACGTCTTCAAACTGTGCAAACCAACCATGGCATATAACGTTGTTTGATCTTTCTCACAGCCAGAGTATAACGGTTGGGTCGCCTTAAATTTTAAACTTTGGTAGTCATCGTCAAGTTTTATCGTGTTATCTTCACGAGCACTTGAATCTTCTACATCATCAGTAACCTCATTCTCCTCTGCTTCATAAACTCCGTACGCATCATCAACTAAATCCTCTAATATATTATGATCTACGTCGTCCCCTTCTACATCTATTCTACTTTTTGAAGGTTGTTGTGAAGGTTGGTCGGGGACAAAAGGAACTTTTAATTCACCGTGAAAACTCCAAAATCGATAACTATCTTGCATACCCTATCTTAACAAATGTAGTTCAACTGTTTTTCACTCAAACACCTTACCATTCTTACACCTAGCACACGGACACGGAAACTCTTCATCATTATGACATTTCTTTGCATATTTCACAAATTCGTTAGCACCTCTGCGAAACACATCCCCCATTCTATTTGTCTCACCCATCCACTCTTTGTATTTCGGATATCCCATCACAACTACCACAACTAAACACCTATTAAAGGTAAACAAAACTTAGATTTATAGTTTGTTTCATTTAACTATCCCATCATTTAATTTTTATTTCCTCCATCTCCTCTAAAGGGTGAGTGGTCCTATCCCATTCAAGACCGCATTTTTCTGTAATATACTTAACAGCTCATGCACATTGTTACGATTTGAAAAAAAATCGACAGCATATCCCCGTAGTTCTCCAAGTACACGACGTAGATTGGCAGGTGTGAGTGTTATTTCAATTGATCAATTGAAATAATAGCCACACTTGTCAATCTAGTATGTACCCAGAGAACATTAAGATACGACTGGAGAACTTCCTCCAAAAGTAACAACTTTAAGCCACTAAGAATATTATACCGAAATTATACAGTCTCAAACTGTCCAAACGGGACAATTCAAGGGATCTCATTACAGGGGTAATGACTCTCGAACGGGTCTAAGGGCTATTGAATGCGTACGCATAAGAACTAGAAGGCTAGTATCTATGCGCACTATATTTATTTCAAGTATGTTTCATTTAATTATCATACTATATATATATATATATATATATATATATATATATATATATATATATATTGTTCGATATACAAAGTAATTTTCAAAAAAAGTTGAAAAATCCCACCCCCATATGGACAATAATCCAGTGGTCATGCCACTTATAAACTAACCAACCAAACATTTACTAAACAAAATAATCCAACAGTAATGTCAACAACAAATGTGTATCCCGTACTCCTTCTAATTCATCTACTCAATTAATT
The DNA here is from genome assembly GCA_949130495.1 of Sambucus nigra. Classification (NCBI taxonomy): domain Eukaryota; kingdom Viridiplantae; phylum Streptophyta; class Magnoliopsida; order Dipsacales; family Adoxaceae; genus Sambucus; species Sambucus nigra. Next base: position 812,387,385 of record OX422207.1, read on the forward strand.
CATTTCATCAATTAAACTAACAATTAACGTATACAATTATTAATGTACTAATTTACAATGAGGGACAATCCTACTTTCAGATGAAATGGGCACTAATTATTAATCTACTTTCATTTAAAACTATACAATTAAAATTATAGTGAAAATGATAAAGTGCAAATCAATTAAAAGCATTAATTTCATTTATGCAAATCAAGTATGTTTCATTTATTAATTATATTTTAGTGGATGTAATTATAGAATCTATGGATGGATTCAATTTAATCTTATTATGTGAATGTTTTTATCTACAACGAGTTAACCTTGAAACAATATATATTATCTCATAGAATCATAGAAACACGATATTAAGGGAATTACAATGGGACCTTGCCTCACCCCCCTCCCCACCCACCACACACGCACACACAACAGCCCCCCCTGCCCCTCCCCTCCCCACCCCCACACACCACACACACACACAACAGCCCCCCACCCTGCCCCACCTACCACACACCACACATATACACACACACACAACAACCCCCTGCCCCACCCCTACCCCTGCCCCACCCCCACACATGCACACACACACACACATATACACACACATATATATACACACACATATATATACATATACATATATATATATATATATATATATATATAAATGGAAGAGAGAGAGAGAGAGAGAGAGAGAGAGTGAAAAAAGGAGGGAAACAGCGAGGGAAAAAAGAAGGGCAAAGGGTTTTTTGCTGAGCAATTTGTCACGATCGTGTCAAGGTCCTTGACCGTGACAATAATTTAAAAAATTATCACGGTCAATGACCGTGACAAAGAATTATCATGGTCTTGTCACGGTCAATGACCGTGACACAAAACGCGTGTTTGTTGTCACGGTCAATGACCTTGACAAGGGTGGCCGGCTGAAAGGTGACAATTTGGCCATTTTGGTGTAATGATTACTGAGCAAAAGATAAAAGAAAAAATATTATTTTATTATTCTCGTTCGAACAACACCGTATATCGTTTAAACAACATCGTGTGTCGCGCGATACTTCAAACAACAACATGTCTCGCTCGAATGACCCACCACCTTAAGTTTTTTATAAAAGGGTCTCTTCAACTCCGTTTTCCATAAGAATTATGTACGTTTTTCATTCTGAAAAATAGTGCAATATCAGGAGTGTCAGGTGTGAGTTTTTGTGAGTCCGAGTCTGAGGATGAGTTTGATTTTGACATGTCCCTGCTTGCAAAGAATTTTAAAAAATTTCTCCAGTTTTTGAAACAAAGTTCTTCCAATTAAAAGCTTTCGGAGAAAGACAAAAAGAAAGACAAGGCCAAAGAAAGTGGTGAGAAAGAGAAAGAGGGTGAAGAAAAATTTGAAAATATGAAATGTTTTGAGTGCCAGGGCAGAGGGAACGTTTGAGTGTTCACTAGGCTTAGGAGAGAGGGCAAGAAAGTAGCCATGCCTGCCATTCATAGTGATAGTGAGGGAGATGAAGTAGAAGAGTCCGGTAAAGGTTTAGCACATGAGATTTATGTATCTTTTTCGAGCTGTGTGAGCACACCCACTTTGTCCCACGATGATTGTGTACACGAGAGCGAAGATGATGAGTCGAGTGTTTCTAGTGGGGGTGAGAGCGAGTTTGAGAGTGATGATGAAAGTGAGCTCCAAAAAGATTTTAGGTATTTGTACACCGAGACCTTGAAAACAAATAAGTATAATAGGGATTGGTTGTCGGGTTTTAGATTTGGAGAGAGAGAAAGAAGTTTTAAGGAGGAAAAAGTGTGACTTGACCGACACGTTGTCTAGTCTGATGACACGTGTATCCCAACTCGAGAGTGATCTCGAACGTGCAAGGGAGGTTAAAGTCCCTTTATAGAATGCATCTAAGAAAGTTGAAAATATGGTTCTGAATCCCACTTTGAGTAGTGGTGAGAGTATAGAAAAAGGTTATGATGGTGCTTCTACTTCTTTTGTTGCACCTGAGGCGGTTCTCGCTTTAGTGAGAGATTCACATGGCTCTCGACCCGACCCACCTAGGCATCCCGTACCTGTTAGGAGAGCGCATATGAGACAGTTTGAGAGAGGTGTACCTAGACCAATTTATGTTTGCACACACTACAAGAGAAGTGGACACCTGAGAGAGTTTTGTTTTAAGTTGGGTTATGTGCCACGTTATGCTACTACATGTGTCCACACGCACGAACCCACACCTGACACTCCTGATGATTACATAAGGAAGTTTGCACATATTAGGGAGCAGGTAAAGTTTATATTTAAGGCCTCACATGATTTAATGGAAGTTTTTCATAAGATGTCACCATCATTGGAAAACTCCACCGCACCAACCAGTTGAGGTCTCGACATGTTTGCTAGCATAGGGTGATTTGCGTGATATTTTCTTATGCCTATTGCTACTATGTACCATTTGTTTTGTACTTTGATAGCATATAACTCTTTAAAGTTTTTTTATTACTTTTCTTAATTTTGCTACCATTCTATCACTATTTTGGGTCTATCAGCACCTTCCAGATATTTATTTTCTGGAAAAATTTTCACTCGGCAATATTGTTTAAAATTCTAGGCAGAGTGGGGGATTTCTGTTTTCTCGTTCGAGCGAGATCTCTTGTCGCGCAAAGCTGTCGTTATAATGACAAGCGCTTTCATTCGAGCGACATTGATTTTTGTTTGAACAACCTGGTTGGTTTTCTGCATTTATCTGTTTGCAGTCCTCTAATTCGTATTGGTATATTATTTGGTACTGCTGGTTGATTCTGAACAGTGTTCGAAAAATACAAAAAGATTTTTATTTTTTTGAGAAAAAATTGAAAAATCCAAAAAGAGTTTTGTATTTTGTTTACATCATATATGAATGTACACTTAGGATGACCTAGTCACAACATCATTCCATATCCATGTGACTATTTTGTAGTGTTTTAAGACAATATGTTGTGTCATTCATGTGCTATATAAGTTTGGAGTCTTTGAGATGATATATAGCGTTGCTACCTACATGTTTGACTCATTTGTCCTTTATTGCACACATGCACAAATTTGTTTGACTTTTGTGTTTGTCTATCACATGTTGGTTGAGTGTTTCCATCTCAATTATGTCTATACAATGAACCAAATGTAATAAAACTTGATAAGAAAGTAGTGCGTGCTATAAACCGTTTGTAAGTTTGTGTGATTTATTTTGATAAACGAAAAAGGGCTGCGAATGGTATCTTATTTTTTCTTTGCGATAAATCCACCGTTTAAAAATGACCTAAAAAATGAGGAATTAAAAATTATCCGAGTCCAATGAGGTTTAAAAGAGCCCGAAAAAATTGGAAGGCAATAAAAAGAAATATATGTCAAATTAAATGGGCCAATAGGTTTTAGTTTTGTCACCTCATAAGAAAAATAAAAAGCATTATCCTTTAATGAGGGAGTTTGGATGGAATTCAATACGGTTTGCACGTCCTTGAAAGTCATGAAAAATCATTGCATAGTTTTGGACGTTATTGGTGTGGAAATCGTGGAAATCATTTATATTTTGATTTGATGATATGACTAATATGATGTCATCTAAATTCAATAATTTTACACCGAAGGACTATTTTGATGTTCATTCGTTAGGAGTACACTTATGCATCATGCACACATGTCATGGCTAAGTCATTTTTCCTATCGAATTAGTTCGCACCTATTCATTCCATTTCCATGATTTGGTTATCTTAGTAAAAATTCATGATGTGTGATTTTTGTAACATCATTTTTGCATTTTTGTATGAAAAATCTGAAAAATCAAAAATAGTTTGTTTGCCTTGCTTATCGGGACACCCCGATTTGATTTATGTGTTATTCTTTTCCTTGTCTATTTCGGACAAATAAAAAGGGGGAGAACGAATTACGATTTTATGGGGGAGTTTAAGTATGTGGGAGAATTGATTATGCATTCATGTTTATGCTTATATAATTTCAAACTCAATACGTCATGAGGTATTTGCTTTGTCTCACATGTGTAGGTATAATGAAGATCATTATGTTGCACACCCTGATGAGAAAAGCTTGAAGTTTTGAAGATTTGATTGTTGAAGCAAAGTTTGAATACTTGGCAGTTTATCTTTCCTCTTTTGAGTTTATGGGAGTGTAGATTTGTATAGGTCATTTTTTAGATTGATAATTCGATTATTTTTTTATTTTGTCCTGGCATAAATATATGGAGAGATTCGTAAGGACATAATCCATTACAATTAAGTATGTCGTATACCGCCACAACTGTAGAAGATGTTCATAGATCAAATACACAACAAGACGGTCCGAATATCAAGCTTCATCAACAATCAAGCCTCCGCGAAATAAATTTGGTAAAGTTGTGTTTTTAATTCCTTAATAATTCACTTAGGTTAATGGGATATTTTTCAAAAAATATTTTCTAAGTGTTGGTGCGGAGCTTTAAATGTTTTTCATCAAAAAATATTTTTTGGAGTGTTTGAGGCGGTGCAATTACAGAGCAAAAGATAAAAGAGAAAATATTTTTTTATTGGTCTCGTTCGAACGACACCGTATATCATTCAAACGACATCGTGTGTCGTGCGATAGTTCAAACGACAAGGTGTCTCGCTTGAACGATAGCGTGTCTCGCTCGAATGACCCACCGCCTTAAGTTTTTTAAAAAAGGGTCTGTTCAACTCTATTTTCCATAAGAAGTCTGTACTTGTTTCATTATGAAAACCAGTGCAATAGCAGAAGAACCTTTTGTCTTATTCTTTTAGAGTTTAATCTCTTGTTTTGTCAATTCACAAAAGTCCCAATTATTCATGAGAATTGTTTTGGAGTTTGAGAAGACACTTTGCTGGTGTTCATACTTTTGTGGAGAAGATTTATGCATCATATGGCTGCGTGTCATTGAGGTTCATTGCGTGTGGATCTTTGTTGAAGATGGGACTGCGGTTCTTATGGATTGCTGGGCGTAATTCATTCCTGACGACGTCGACCGACGCCTGCGGGTATTCATGTGTCAAATAACTGTATTTCATTGTAATCCGTGTAAGTTACGATTTGAAAATTATAGTGAAATAAAAGGTTTTGCCTTGAGGGGATTTTTCCTGAACCTTGTGTCGCATAGTTGATTTATGTTGGTTTGACACATGCACGCACATAGCTAGTTGATTTTGAGGGCTGAATTAATATTATTCATAAATTGACACTAATTAAATAAGTTTGTGATTTGAAATTTGCGCATATATTCGGATCTTTATCACACATAGATTTTACACTTGAAACCTCTATGGTTCACCGCCAAACTTTGTATAACTCCACGTAAATCCACCAGATTTAAAACCAATATAGAATATGAAATTACAAATTACATCCCCTCACTTTCTACTCCAATGCATCGATTTAATATAATAATTACAAAACCCTAATTATTACAACCAAATCGAATCAAAAGCAGAAAATAAATACAGATAAACGATCATAGGATCCATTCACACAAAATACCTTAATATGAACATGATGGAAGGGCTACATAAATTCAAATCTTATAAAACCATATTAGTACACAAATACAATCACCCATGCACATTTTTCTAACTAGGGTTTGAAAGTGGTTAACATGGGTTCTTCCTAAAACATGATCATTATCCAACATAGACTCTGATACCAATTGATAAGGTTCGATATAGGTAGAATACAAAATTTAACCCATGAAACTTCGAATGATTATGCAATAGGAGGAAACAAACTAAAAAACTAGGTTTAAAACCCAAACCTAGGGTTACAAATACAATATCTTTGCAGATCCGACAGCAATCTGATAGGGAGAAAAAGTATATGTTGGTGATGAGGGATGTATTCTTTTGGTCCTCCAAAAGCTTACTTGTCTACACCGAAAGGCTTGGATCTTCTAGTATATGATCCTCCCAAAACTAGGTAGGTGTGTGACTACCTTTTGAGTTGAGAACTCTTGCTTTTGAGTAAAAGATGAACCTATCTATCTTGACCTCTTCACAAAAACATAAATAGTGTTTTCTCTCTCTCTCTCTAACCCTTAATATTGAATATACAACTTAGAATCCTATCTTACAACCTTATATATGAATATAAGTTGTAGGCTTGGGACAAACCGGGTTTCAGAGAGATTAGGCCTAACTACTTGGGTATATGGACTATACTGGGGACCCAAGACAAATAATTAAATATGCTTCCAAATAAATACTTGAAAATCCCAAATTATAAATTCAGTAATTTATTTCCTTTCTTTATTTAATCATAGTTAATTCCACTGAATAGTTACGACTCCACTCCAATTTAATTATCTAAAAAATTACTTGAATATAATGTGGTCTTATTTACAAAGTCGATTATGGTACATAATGTGATTCCCAGCGTTAAGCTTCCAATACCGGCTTGGTGAAATCAATTTTCCCCTAATTGACTTTAACCAACATCTAATAAATTCCTTGATTCTCATATTTTTTTTTTTCTATTCCACCATATTACAAAATAATCCACTAATTAGGTTTAACTGGTGAAAATAAATCTTATAAATCTATCGAGGGGATATCGCAATCCAAGATATCTCTTGGAAGCGAGTTTTTCTTAATTATAATCCTAAACATACTCACATAATAAGTGCCAAATCTATGAAGATTGAGATCCAATAAAATTGAATCTTTCCCATTATAGTCAAAGTAATAATTATGCAAGAATTCCAATCCTCATAACCCTTGGGATTAAGAATGTATGCACCCTTTGCAAATGGTGTGATATACCTAAGTCCGATCAAGATAACCCTTATACTTAAATCTCATGGTTGCTCCTGTTCAATACATTCCTGGATGTACTGATCATAATCCTATTTTGAACTATTATACAAGTTGTCGAACCATCAGAAAGGTTCCCGTAGTTTGAGACAAACTACTAGGATTATACCACAACAGTTCCAATAGGATGTTAACTCCCTATATAGGTTGTGAACCATTTAATTGTACTAGAATCAGAATTTCGATCTCCTATGATCAAGACGAACCTAACTCACTAAAATTTCTACTAAGTACAATTCACTGACATATATAAAATAATATTTTTAATAAACATAAATATGAAGCATTCTCACAAAAATGATTCTTATATAAAAAAGAACTAGACAAAACTATTTATTAATAAATAAAAATATCTTTGCATGGTTTTTAGAATAAAACCCCAACATGTTTCATGTAGTAGATGTGATATTAATGATGTTTACATATGCCGTGAGTGTGCTGATTGATCGTAACCATTAGTTGGGTGTATATAGGTTGGCGATATGATAGTTATTGCATACTTGTACCAAAATTGGTGGAGTAACTATATGATTTGGTTAGTTGGTGATGGATTTCTCTTAGTGGACGATAATTCACGTGATAATAATTAATTATAGTATCTAGACAATGATGGGCTATGTTGTATGATTATAGTATAATATTGTGGTTAGACTAGTGATGGGTTTAATTACTAGGATGTTGGATAGTACCGTAGTTACCCTAGCGATGAGTAGATATTACAGGATAGGTAATATTTAGGATAGTAGCTAGTCTGTATTGAAGGACATAATCTATTCGAATATTGTGTTGTATAAAGGGACTATGAGTTGGTATTAACCTTAGTATATTATTATCGGCGACAATATTATACTATAATTTGAATTAGGAGTTACGTTGGGTACACAAGTAGTGTTGGAATTTGGGTAATTACATTTTTAGATACGCCTAGATTAGGTTGGGCATATACGTCTAGTGTGGCCATCTAGGCCCCTTTCCACTCTGTCAGCAATCTCACCTCCAAGGCGATGCTCCCTTGTGTATCCAGATAAAATGAGTTATAAGGATACAAATGGCCATCGTTGGTGATATGATGTTTGTTAATATGTTAAGATCGGAGTTGTCAACCTATTTTAATCAAAACATGAAAACGGTAGCCACCTCTTAAGTGAGAGCGCAAATGAAAACTAGTACATGCGAAACCAAATAAGAAGTGAGCTCAGAGACTATATTATGGAATGGGAAGGTGTTAGGAACTCAAGCGCCCTTTCGGTCTCTCATGGGTTATAAAATGTTCTCCTTATCCTAAATACATTAACATGTGTAAAACGTGTCGCGTGTGTGTAAAGTGAACAATATTGCATATAAGCATGAATATGCGACTTTTTGTGTGTGAGGAGTGAAATCATCATATCCACATCATGGAAAATATGAAAATGATACCTCATAAGGATATAAACTAACTAAACATAAGCAAAATGAAAAAAGAAACGTATAAAAAGGCTAAATTGTGGGCTGAGAATGTCGTGCGTGATATCGATTCAAATAAATTCGTAAATTCCCAATTTAAACTTATTTAACTAAAGTCAATTTTAAACCAAATTAAACCAGTCCCTAAACATGAAACTACATGTGTGTGCGCGCCAAACCATCATAAATAAAATTGCTAACTCACAGATTTCAAGAAAAAAAACCTTTCGGGTAAAACCTTTATTTCACTATAATTCTTATAATGATTGCAATGAAATCCGCAATGATTTAACTGCATCAAACCCACGTAGACCGCAACCTAGAGTTAGCAATGAATCAACTGTAGAAGATCCACATGAACACGCAGTCCAAATCAGTCCAGGAACACCCTCGAGTACTCCCTATCGACACGCGATCGCGTCAGCCCAGTGCCTTAATCAATCGACACCTAGATCAGTAGTGGAGATCTTCTCTACAAGAGAAACTTCACAAAATTGTCTTCTCGGGTTCCAAAACAACTCACATAAACTATTGGGATGATTTGTGAATTGAAAGCAAAGTTAAAACACTCAAAAGTGAGAAGACATACGTTTCTGCCAAAGCAGTTTGTGTAACACCGTATTTCCAGGTCTTTTGAACAAAAACGAACTGGAAAAACCAAGTTATAGAAAAACTTAAGTACGCAGCTCACTCGAACGAAATCAAAATCTTGCTCAAATGGAGACACGTGTCGTTGAAACGACACTTCGCGAGAGAAAGGTTGTTGCTTGAACGAGTAGGTATGTCGCTCGAACGAATAAATTAAAAATAATTTTTTTATTTTGCCAGTAAATTTTCTGCCTCAAAACCTTTTAAAAAACCTTGGACGAAAATCTTCGCTCTAACACTTAGAATTTTTTTCATAAAAGTTATCCCAATATTGTAAGGGAACCATTATGGACTTAAAACACAACTTTACCAAAGTTAAACTTACGGAGGCTTGAATGTTGAAGAACTTTGATATTCGGATCCGTCTCGATGCTTGAATGATCTTGAATTATTCTTCGATGGTTGTAGCGGTATATGACATACTCTAAAGGTAACGGACGATGTAAAATTATGTCTTTACAAATCTCCCCCTATGTCTATGTCGGTACAAAATATAAACATCCGAATCATCAAATCAAAATGCCTATAAAAATCTATTACCCTCCCATGAACCCAAAACTGAAAAGGTACTAAACATGTAAGTGTAAATCTTTTCTTCAAAATATTCAACTTCAAAACTTTAAGCTTTTCTCATCAGGGTGTGCAAAATAATGATCTTCAATTTTGTACCTACACATATGATACAAAGCAAATACCTTTGTGACGCATCGAGTTTGAAATGATATAAGAATAAATTAATTAATAATAAAAATCAAATCTCCCCCATAATGCAAAAACTCTCCCATAATTCGTTCCCCCCCTTTCTATTTGACCGAAATAGACAAGGAAACGAATTAACAAAAAATAAACTTGAAGTTGTCACGACAAAAAAATATAGCAAATATGGATCAAACTGTGCTCATGCAAAGTCTAACTCAAAAGCTTCTATAAACTATTTTTTATTTTTCAATTTTCATATAAAAAAGCAAAAATTCTTTTACAAAAATCACTCACCATGAATTTACACTAAGACAACCAAATAATGGAAACTAAATGAATGAGTGTGAACATATCCAATAGGCAAATCAAAGTAATCACGCATAACATATGTGCACGATGAATCTGTGTACTCCTAATTAATGAATATCAAAATCATCCTTCAGTGTTAAAAGTGTTAAATTTGAATGACATAGACTCAATCTATCAACACATTAAAGTCAAGAATGATTCCCACACCAATAATATCTAGAACTATGAATGCTTTTTTCATGACGCTGCCAGGACGTGAAAATCGTTTTTTATTTCTTTCCATCTAAACTCCCTCATAAATAATAAAGGTTTTATTTTTCTTTTTGAGGTGGCCCCTTTTTGGCATATTTATCTTTTTATTGCCATTTAAATTCTTTTTCGGGCTCTTTTCAAACGGTGGCTTTAGCGATGTTTGTGCTTTCGCAGCTTTTCTCGGGATTCACTCATCATTTTTTTGTGACAACCCACCTAATTAAACATCGATTGATCAGACCTTTATTAAATTAAAATAGGTTTCTCATATGGTTCACTCTTAGCATCACTGTCGAAAATGTTTTAATTACTAAGCACCTAAGTGAAATTAGACCGGTGCAAATTTTATCTTTCTTTAAAACAGATAGATCTAACAATGGGGAAACTACATTAAACATTCACAATATGGACCAGTTTTAGTGTAAATTCATATTTATATGAGTATAGACACAACTCTAAGGGTCTTAGTTACCCATTTTCTAAAGTTGGTAGATGAGTTTAACTTACCATACTGGTCGATACATCAATTTATTCGATTTTAGTAATTCTTTATCCGACTCTCAGATTAATTACGATGTCATTCATCACGAATTCAATATTGTCTTAAACCTCTCAATAAGACTAATCCATATATCTATAATAGGCCTACCATAATATAATAAATCTCCTATTATTATATTTATAAAGTCCGAATATTTTCAAAACATCGATTTAGGAACACTAGGACCAAACAAGAATTTTCATATTTAATTTAGGGAATTGAACCGACCGAACAGGGTCTCTGTTCTGTAAAAACCGACGCGAACCGTTTCTCTTTGGTCCGGACCGGTTCGTTTTTCTGTAACTCGTTCTGTAAAGGTCGAACCGAACCAATTAATCTGGACCAGACCAGTTCATTTTTCTGTAACTCGTTTATGCAGTTATAGCAAGTGCATTTTCCACCATTAACGCACCTTAATCTTCCATGTTCTCCCGTAAAACTCTAAACTAATTGTTCCAAACCCTTCCCACATATATAAGGACAATTTCTAACCTAACTTTTGCAACAAAACAATACAAATTATTCAAGAATGGATTTAAACCTCTAATTCTAAAAAATCCTAGGTTTTCATGCTCTTCCTCTAATATTCATCAAAACCCAGATTTAATTCATATTAATGATCAATTCTCCTCTAATTATTGATCCTCTAAATATTTCAAATCGTTATACATGCAGATCCTATGCCAACATGCATAAAAAATATTCTTTTTCTTCCAAGAACATTGATTTAACAAAACAAATCTTAAAACCCTACACATGGGTATTATAACTTCATGAATATTGGAATAAACAACTTGCCTCTTGGTTGGTAGGGTCTGATTTCGTGGCTTAGGTGTTGGGTTGATTGATTTCTCATTCAATCCTCCTTCCTAGGTTGCTTGTGCGCAAGAATATGATGAAAACTCGAAGAATTCTCTTAGGATTCTTCAATAACTCTCTCCATTCATTCTCTAATGGTTTCTCTGAGTTTTCTAAACTCTAAGCCCTAATGTCCAACCCTTATAAGTTGCTATAGAGTTTGTAATTTCGTAGGTCTCCTAACTCCTTGATATAAAATGACCAAAATACCCTCCAATGGTCCCCTTTTAGTCTAAAATTGCCACGTGATTCGATTTACACCTACATGTATACTATTTTGACTAATTTGACCCTTACGGACTCATTCGTGACCTTTAAATTATCATCTGAGTTACAAAAAGTATATTTCTCATTTCTCACCTCTAAATAGTCTACACGCGACTCCCAGTGAGATAACTCTATTACGCCCATATCACTCGCTATGACGAAATTTGATAATAATAAACAATTTACTATTAGCACTTAGTAAATTTCATTTCATAATATTAATCAGTATCTATTTCTCGATTAATATTCAATAATCACAGTTATTATTAAATCACATTAAATTACTTCACTCGCGTAATTTAAATAAACATATTTTTCTCAATTAATTTCTGTATTAATTAAATCTCGAATACGTAAAAGTATGGGTTATCACATAGTTATTGAATCATATAAAAATTACTTCACTCGCGTAATTAAAATAAACGTATTTTTCTCAATTAATTTCTGAATTAATTAAATATTAATACTTAAAAGTACAAGGTATTACATACTTCCCCCCTTATAAAGGAATTTCGTCCCCGAAATTAGGACATACCGACGGTGAATAACTCTGTATACTGCTCTCACATGTCATCCTCTCGCTACCATGTTGACTCATAAACATTATGGTGTCCCCACTTAACTCGTACCAATGGAACCACATTTGATCCTAGTTTATGCTCGCCACGATATAAAATAGCCATGGGCCTTTCTTCATATGAGACATCTGATTGCAAATAAATCTCCTCAATAGGCACGTGCCAGAAGTCTCTCTCACTCCTACTATATTTCTTCAGCTATGACACATGGAACACGTTGTGTATCCACTGAAGATACTTTGGAAGTCCCAATCTGCATGCTATCGGTTCCACTCTCTCTATAAATGGAAAAGGTCCCACATATCTCGGTGCTAGCTTCCCTTTCTTGACAAATATCATAATCCCCTTCATAGGAGATTCTCGAACTAATACCTGATCGCCAACCTCTAACTCCACATTTCTCCTGTCGGCGTCGGCATAACTCTTTTGCCTATCCTGAGTAATTCGAATACGTCCTAGAATCAACTCAATCTTGGTAGTAATCTCCCGAATCATCTCGGGCCCTAATAACTTATTATCCCCCACCTCTGAACATCATGCAGGTGAACGACAAGGCCTCCCATATAATGCCTCGAATGGTGCCATACTGATAGTAAATTGTTAAGAGTTCTTATAAGTAAACTCTACCAATGGAAGGTATCTCTCCCACCATCTCTCAAAATCTAGGATGCACATCCTCAGCATATCCTCAAGCATCAGATTCACCCTTTCAGTCTACCCGTCTGTCTGTGGGTGGTATGTCGTACTCAATCATAAATCCGTGCCTATGGCTTCCTGAAAGCTTTGCCAGAAGTGTGACTCAAATTTTTTTGTCTCTATCAGACATAATATTAATCGGGACCCCGTGTAATTTAACAATCTCTTAAATGAATAGCTATGCATACTGCATCGTCTCGTAGTCTGTGCGGACTGGTGAGAAATGATCCACCCTGGTCAGTCGATCCATTATCACCCATATGGAATCGTGACCACGCTGCGAAGTAGGTAGATCAATAATAAAGTTCATCGAGATTCTCTCCTACTTCCACATGGGAATCTCAAGTGGCCGCAACATCCTCGAAGGCCTCTGATGGTCAACTTTAACAAGCTGACAAGTAACACACTTTGAAAAATACTCTACTATGTCTCTCTTCATGTCAGCCCACTAGTATCATCTCCTCATATCCTGGTACATCTTATCCCCACCAGGATATACCATAAATATGGAATCGTGAGACTCAATCATAATTGCATGTCTCAAATCCTCATCCTTGGGCACTACCAATCTTTCACTAAAGCGCAGGCCTCCCTCTGAGATGACTGAGTAAGACTCTGCACCCTCAGCTAATATCTGTCCTGACAGAACTGATCCTCTTCCTGTGCCTTCACTACCCGCAGAACGATCTCGAGAGTAATAGTCATAACTACCATGTATGCTTTAGCAACCTCATCTTTTTGTCAAAGTTCACTCCACTTTGCTTTCCACACCTTCGCTACATCTCCAGTAAGTCATCGGCTCAATACGTCTGCAACTACGTTAGCCTTACCAGGAGGATACTGTATATCAATTTTTAGTCCTTCACGAATTTCAGCCACCGCCTCTGCCTCATGTTTATATCCTTCTGTGTGAAGAGATACTGAAGTGACTTATGATCTGTGAATAATGTAAACTGCTCCCTAATAGATAATGTCTTCATATCCTCAATGCAAAAAATGATGGCTGCCAACTCGAGGTCGTGGGTGGGGTAATTTTTCTCATGGGCTTTAGCTTTAGAGACGCATAAGCTATAACCCTCTCATCCTACTGTAATACACCCCCAAGTCCCTATAAGGATGCATTCGTGTAGATCGAATACTCTACCCTACTCTTAGGCAATCCAAGTACGGGTGCTGATGTCAATATATCCTTGAACTTGTTCAAAGTCAACTGACACTGGTCACTCCACACAAGTGGTACTCCCTTACGAGTCAAGCTCGTCAAAGGCCCAATAATCTTTGAGAACCACTTGATGAAACGACGATAATATTCGACCAACCCCAAGAAGCTACGAATCTTGATCGGTGTCATGGGATGCCTCCACTCCCTCACCGTCAATACCTTACTCGGATCAATAACTATGCCCCTGTCGGACACAATGTGGCCAATAAACTGTACCTCCTGGAGCCAAAATCCACACTTACTATATTTGGCGTACAACTGATGGTCTTGTAACTTCTGTAGAACCATACGTAAATGCTCGACGTGCTCCTCCTCTGTCCATGAGTAAACCAGGATATCATCGATGAAGATTATCATGAACTGATCCAGAAACTCCCGAAATACCCTATTCATGAGGTCCATGAACACTGCAGACACATTGGTGAGCCCAAATGGCATCACCCTGAACTCGTAGGATCCATACCACAAAAGAAAGCGGTTTTAGGAACATCCTCCTCCCGAATACATAGCTGGTGGTAGCCTGACCTCAAATCGATATTGGAGAAGTACGTAATCCCTCTCAGCTGATCAAATAAGTCATCAATACTAGGTAAAAAATACTTATTCTGTATCGTCACCTTGTTCAGCTCCCTATAATCCATGCATAAGTAAAGGGATCCATCCTTTTTCTTCCCGAACAACCTCAGAGCACCCCAAGGCGATATGCTCCGCCGAATGAAACCCTGGCCTAAGAGCCGTTGAATCTGGTCTCTTAGCTCCCACATATCTGAAGGGGCCATGTGATACGGTGCTTTAGTAATCGGTCTCGTCCCTGGTTCTATGCCGATGACAAATTCTATTTCTCGACTCGGTGGTAACCCGAGTATCTCCTGGAACACATCCTCAAAATCCCTCACTACATGTATCGAATCTAAGGGAACAACCACCTTCTACGAGGTCTCCTCCTCGATGTAATATAAATGAGTGCACGATCCTCCCTCGGGAAGAGCCATTGCCACAAAGAACATCTATTGTCTCGTAATGAAAAACAAAATAGTTCTCTCATATCAATCTACCATCGCTTTGTATCGTGCTAACCAATCCATACCTAGAATCACGTCATAACCCTCCATCTTTAACACTAAAAGGTCTGCCGCTAGACTTTGTCTCACAATAATAATATCGAATCCTCTACAAATCGAATGTATCAACGTACCGCTACCCATCAGTGACTCAACACACATAAGTTGACTATCGACTGTCTCTAATAACTCGACGACCCATGCAAATATACTCTTAATAAATTAATGGTATGCTCCAGTATAAAAAGTATTCTACCCTCAGATCCATGGATAGAAAACGTACCCTCTATTGCAGGTGGTGCCTATGGTGCTGGAGGCATCGTATATCTTGGACGTTATATACACACCCATAGTGCATCTAGCCCTACTGCTGCTATGGGATCGGTGTTGATGCTGAAGTTATCAGAGCCTGCTGCACCTATTAGGCACTTTGACGCTGCCCCCTATTTTGTTGTGGATAAACTCTACTCTTGTGAACCTACTGGCCACATGTGAAACACTGACCCTGGAACTATTTTTATCCTTGGCTCTACTAGCCACCCCTTGGTTCCCTTATCCCTGACGGCCCTGAGGAACCTGCTGCTGCTAGGGATCCTATTGGCCCTCCCTATCTGATCGGTGCCCACTAAATCTCAACCTATTTTCAGAGTTCCCATATCGATAGTTCTGCCCCTACGTACCCATTGTCTGCTACTAGTGGGGTGGTAACCCACTAATACTGTTCCCCTAACCTTGCCCCACTGGCTAGGCTTTATTCCCCTCTTGCTTCCCTTCCCGTGGAATCGATAATCCTGACAGTGTAATAGTGCGGCGTTAACAACATCCGTGTAAGTCATCAACGCAGAGTTATCAATAAAATGTTTCCTGATCCTTCAGGCCAAACCATCCATGAACCTTGCCTTTTTCCTTTCTTCATTTCTCACCTCGTCTTACATAAAGTTCTCCAGATGGGTGAACTCTTCCTCATAATCGGCAACTGAGTGGTCACCCTGGCACACCTCCTCAAATTTCTTCCTCATCTCTGACTCCACTACAGGCAAAAATTACTTGTCGTCAAACTGCACCCAGAACTCTGAAATCATTATTAAGTCCCTCTCCTCAGCGGTGGTCACTGACTCCCACTACTGAAGGGCTTCCCCCGCTAATCTGAAGGTGGCTAACATCTATCGCTGTACCTCATCGCAATCTAATATGCGCAGATGGCGATGAATGCTCTTCTTCTATTGGCATGACGCCACTACATTCGTACTACCCTAAAACTCGGTCTGGTGGCCCTTTTGGAAGGTCTCTCTAATGCCATGCTAAGTGGGTTTCCCTTGCTGGGCCTGAATAGCTGGTGCTACGGGATGCTGAGCCTAAGGCTAGGGAAAGTGGGATGCCATGGCCCTCATAGCTGTCTCAACGGACTATGCCACTATCACTGCTACCTAAGTAGTGGAAATTATATCTGGTGGTGGTGGCGGTACCTGCTGCTCCTGAGGGTTCTCCCTAACCTTGTCTTTGGTTGCTGCCCTCTCGACTCGCTCTTTCCTTGGTGGTATACTGAAATAGAATTTAAAATGTATAAGTAGACAATTTATACAAAATTATAATATCAGAAGAACGATATCTTAAGTATGCAAAGATGAAACAACAGTCATAACAATGGGGCTCTATATCAAAATAACGATATGCTAAAACCATAGTAAGTCGTACAGATCTTATTGATGATACCAGAAATGGTGTCATTATGACAAGATGTATGTAAGCTTAAACCAAACAACATTGGTGTACAGAAGATATGAATGTATAAACAGAAGGAGATGGGGTAAAGAAGAAGATGATACCAAATATAAGTGGTTCGGTCGGAGCCTACGTCCACTGTGCAGTGTGAATGGTGGTTTTCAGTATAAGTATGGCACTAATGGCCTGTAAATACAACACTCAAGCTTTTCTCTCTCTTCTGTATATTTTGACAAAGTTCTGCTAGGGTTGTGAAAAATGAGATCCGCCCACAATGTAGAAGATAAAAGGTTTATATAGTGCTTAGGGGGTACAATGTCCTCCCCAAAGTATGTAGTATGCATGAATGCGCTGCTCTTAGTCTCTCTTGTGGCGATACCTAGATGCAATACATGTAGAGTATGATGACCAAATATTCCCCCACGTGAGGGAATGATCCAATTATAACGGTTTTGTCCACGTGGAGTATGTGTCCCACGCGCACTGATCCACGCGTCTCCCAATTCACGCACTGTGCTGATGTCACCCTCGACTCACGCCCAAAGGATGAGGCTGAGTCTATCCTTTATGAGGCTTTATACGATGGATTTTGCGGTGTGTGTATAGGGTCGGTCGAATTCTTTTGTGTGGCCGAGACAAGACTTCAGGTAGGCCGAGGGTCCAGACCGAGCACCCAAACTGCTGCTTGGTACTTAAATGGTCGACTAAGCCGACCCTAGTCTCTAGTATGACCCTATAAACTTGGTAATCTGGTTCACTTGCTCCCTCATCTAAGGTTGAGAGCACCCTCGTCCAGACGAGGGTACATTTTGGCATATCAATCACCCCTAGCCCTTAGCCATTGATGTTGTTGAGGTGGCTGAAGGGTATTATCGTCTCTTTAGCTGCCAAGTTGATGAGGTTTCAAACTGATACTTGAAACTTGTCAATCATCGTGTTGCGTTCTTCAGGAATGATGACTGTTAATTATGCTTGGGATATTGAGCCGTAATGATGGGTTGCCTTGAGGGTTGTGTGCCACCTCATTTCCTGTGCCAAAATAATGGCGTAATGTTTAAATTTTGAGAATAACTCAAGGTTCTTCTTCTTCTTCTTCTTCTTCTTCTTCTTCTTCTTCTTCTTCTTCTTCCATTTCGTGCTCTATCTATGGCTATTACTGTTCTTGCCATTTTTGTTCTCTAGTAAGATTTATAGGGCTTATCACCAGTGTTTTTGCTTCTTTCCTTCTTCCAGGTATCCTTTTTTGCTTTTTTCTAACATTTTCATCCATTGTTGCATTGAGTTTGTGGTTTTTCCCTAAGTTTGTACCTGTTGAGTTTTTTGGCTAGTTTTAAGCCTTTCTACAGCCTTTGGTGGTGGTTTTAGGGCTAGCTTTAGGGTATAAACTGGTGGTTACTTGGCTACAGACTGTACTAGTGCCCAATATTGGCTCATGTAGGAACTAAAATACCCATAGCCCTTTCTGCCATTAGGATTCTGGTCACCGTCTCCGATGATCTTCTTTTGTGTTCTTGACTGTTTAATCCTTCAAGCGATTTATTTTCTTCAGTTTGATCCTGGGTCAAACTAGTCAATAACTTTACTTGTTTGTGGTTTCCCTTAAAAAATCTCTATAAGTTTAGGGTCATCCTCTGAATGCTACAAAGGCTATATAAGTTGGCCAAGGAATTCCCCACTTTAAGAGAGAAGTGCTTTCAAGAGATCCCTAGGGTAGAGGAAGAGGATGAGGCCAGATGTAGGGCCGACCCTGTCTGGGTACGATCCATCTTTCCCATTCCGTTGGCTAAAATTTTGCCCACTCTAGCTAAAACCGTCAGCTCATCTCTCCCTTAAGCCGAGGGCCAAGATAAAAAAGAGAGCATAGGGGAACCACAAATCAGAGTGTCGTCCTCCCTTGAAGCCGAGACATCTAAGAGAGATGATCTACCAAACACCATCCCTCCTAAGAAGGCCGACCCCAAAGTTAATCCAAATGCTATCCCCTTGATAACCATGTCCCCTAGTGAGTTTCAAGCATATTTCCCAGATGGCCCTACTATCCTGGATGATGATGAGGTGGCAGAAGCTGAGGATGAGGAAGGGGATGAGGGTGAGGAAGGGGATGAGGGTAATGAAATCGAAGACGAGGTTGACACTTTGCATTCCCCTTCATATGCCTCATCTGTTAAAGAACGTGACCTCTTGGTATGGAGAAACTGATTTGGCATCAAATTCAACGTTACAATGAGGGTCCCAAATAAGGATGAGAAAGGTTTTGAAGGACGAGAGGGTGAAGTTGCTATGTATGAGCAAATGTTTAGGGTCGGCATCAGACTTCCCCTTCATCCTGCTGTCGTTGCCGTACTGTTTGCTTTAGGGGTTTCTCCAACTTAATTGCCTCTTAACTCTTGAAGGGTTATTCTAGGGTATGTCTCCATGTGGAAAAAATCTTTCACACTACTATAACCTCTCTTCTTCATCCAAATATCCAGGCTACTTCCACCTGGGTGCTAGGAAGTCAGATAAAAAACTCCTTCACGCTGCCTAAACTTCAAACCATGATTGTAAGAAGAGTTTTTTCTTCATTTCTGGAGCGTAGGAATTCCCAGCCGAGGCCAACCCCACTGGGGACAGTTCGAGGGTCCCTTAAGCATGGTTCACTCCTTCGATGGGAGCAAGGTTTGACCTTACCCTCAACCTTGCTGAGAGGGATGTAGCTGACTACCTGAGAGAGAAGGGAGTCAAGGGCGCTCTCCCCAAATTTTAAGACCTAATAACCCTAAAGCTTCTTAAAGAATCTGGTATGGGAGTTAGCCCCCTTGAAGAATTATGTGAGTTTTTTATTTGTTTCTTTTTCCCAAGTCTTCCTTCGTCTTATTAATTTCTGCTGATATGTCGTCCTCACTTTTTGCAGACCATCCTCCTAACGTCTCAGACAATATTTGGAAGATGACTACTCCAAGTTTATTAGCTGGTCTCAGCAAGAAGAAGGGCAAACAACAACCACCCCTTAAGGAAACCACTGTAGGGGGCAGCTACCGAGGCTTCTCAAAAAAGGAAAGAGCCGGAGGCCCCTTGTGGACACTCAGCATGATCCTGCTACGAGATAAAGGGCAGGGGTCACTGAAATAACATATTCTAATGACATCGGATCCTCATCGTTAGGGGCGTTCTGGTCGGCCAATCTGTCCCAACTCAAGGCCCACCCCACCTATTTAATTACCAACCTTAGAGCAGTAAAGGTAGCCATGTTTTCAGTCCCATCGACTGCCGATTATGATAAGGTCTACGATTTTGGACTTCACCACCTGACACAGGTATCTCCCTCATCCTTTTGACCTTTATAATACATTTGCTAACATTAAGTTTATTCCTGACCTTGCCTTGGTTTATTGCAGTCTGTTTGTGCCTTGACCTCAGCCACCAGATGGATGGATGGATGAGAACTAATAGAAGTTCTAGGAGGTTGACAGAGCAATTCAGGTCGAGGTCAACCTTAAAACCAATTGGCCGACCTCAAAACCTCTCATCAGTAAGCCATAAACGAGCTCAAACTTGAGCATAACAAACATTTGGTGCTTAAGGATAACATCATTACTGAGAAGGATGAGGCTTTAAGGAATCAGGCCACAGAATTGGAAGGCGACCTTTCTGAAGTAGTAATGAAAGCCGAGGTAGATGATGTTGAAGCGTACAAGACCTCGAATGAGTTCCAAGGCTTCAACTTGAAGTACTTGTAAAGACGAATCAAGACGGCCTATCGGTGGGTCATCTTGATGTTTGTTGATGCAGTGTCTTCCATCCGACCATCTCTGGATGCCGCCGGCCTTGAAGACCCTCTAATGGATGAGGATTTATCCCTAATAGAGAGTTTGACAACCGTTGAAGGTGAGGGGACATCTGTTTATCCCACGGTGACTACCAAAGGACACTCGAAAGGTCGGCCTGCCGCTACTACTGGCCATGAGACCGAGGCTTTGACCCCCATTAATCCAACCCAATAGGGTGGTCGCTTGTGGCCCATATCCTCTTCTTTGTACCCTCGTGTTTTTTGAGGCATATGGACATTGCTCTTTTTGTGTTGTACTTCATCAAATTAATGAATCTCGCTTTTGTCTTATATTGTTTTATATGACACCAAGTTAATGATGTTTTAACAATCAACCACACTTAAAGTGATTTTTAATAATTTTCACCCACCAAATTATGATGTTTTATGCGTTAAGTCCTCCCTCGTCTTTTTGAGAGTGTGTGGAGGGTCATTCCCTCCATTCACTGCCGTCTCAGCCGAGGGAGTTAGTCCACCAAGTTAATGATGTTTTAACAATCAACTACACTAAAGTGGTTTTTATTAATTTGCACCCCCAAATTATGATGTTTTATGTATCAAGTCCTCCCTCGTCTTTTTTAGAGTGTGTGGTGGGTCGTCCCCTCCATTCACTGTCGTCTCAACCGAGGGAGTTAGTCCACCAATTTAATGATGTTTTAACAATCAACCACACAAGTGATTTTTAATAATTTGCACCCACCAAATTATGATGTTTTATGCATTAGGTCTTCCCTCGTCTTTTTGAGTGTGTGTGGAGGGTCGTCCCCTCCATTCACTGTCGTCTCAGCCGAGAGAGTTAGTCCACCAAGTTAAGCTTATTTCACCACGAATGATGTTTTGCAGCTTAAGGTGACCTGATATAATCGAATATTTGAATAGGCAAATGGCATATGGGGTAACACTGCTTTCATTGAATTTCTTTCATCTAAGTCTCATATACATGTGTTATAACAGAATGAAGATAAGACAGTACTATCATTTAATTGGTAATATTTCTTCAGGTGATCAGCATTCCATGGGTTGGAGAAAGTCTCCCCTTCCAAATTTTCCAATTTGTACATCCTCGACACCGCCTCTTTAACTACCTTGTATGGGCCATTCCAATTCGGGTGAATCTTATTGGGTTTTTGCCATGTTTTCTTCAGTACCAAGTCTCCTACTTTTAGTGGTCGTGCTTTCACCCGCTTATTGTATAATTTTGCTGTTCTTTGCTGGTAGGCGGCATTCTTAATTTCGACGTCCTCTCTTCTTTCTTCCACAAGATCTAAATCAAGACTCTACTCATCACTATTCTTCTCAGGGTCATAGGTCTGAACCTTATGAGTGGACAGACCTATTTCTATTAGTGCGATTGCCTCTGATCCGTAAGCAAGCATAAATGGAATTTCCCTAATGGGAGTCCTCTCCATAGTTCTGTAGGCCCATAAGACAACGTACACTTCCTTGATCCATCTCCCTTTTGAATCTTCTAACTTCTTCTTAATTCCATCAAGAATCGTTCGGTTTGTCACTTCTATCTGCCCATGAGCCTGGGCTCGGTTGGGAGTGGAGAAGAATTGTTTGATGCCGACTCTTTCGTAATACTTCTCCAGGGAGGCATTCTTGAATTATACCCCGTTATCAGAAATTAGGGTATTGGGTAGACCTTATCTCCAGATGATATTTTTCTAGATGAACTAGAAGGTCTTCTTCTCCGTGATTGTAATCATCAGCTAGGCCTCCACCCACTTTAAAAAATAATCGATTACTGCGATAAGATAACGATAATTATTCACAGCTCTGGGTAAGGGTCCTACCAGATCAATTCCCCACACCACAAACGACCAAGGAGATGTGATTGAGGTCAGAGGCTGATGAGGCTGATGGGGAATGGTAGTGAACCTCTGGCATTTATCGCACTTCTTGATATATTCTCCAACATCTTTGGCCAAGGTCAACAACCAAAACCCCTGGGTAACAATCCTCTTGGCTAGAGATCTTACCTTTATATGACTGGAGCAAGAGCCTTAATGCACATCCTTAAGGATATATGCTTCCTCAAATGGATGGACACACCTAAGGAGAGGAAGAAAAAACCCTTTTTTATACAAAGTTTCTCCTATGATGGAGAACTTAACAACTTTATATCTCAACTTCCTTTTCTCGTTCTTAGATTCTGGTGACTCCCCGTCCTTTATGTATCTGATGAGGGGGTCCATCCAGAAAGCCTCCATGTTCAAATTCAGTCAAGACTCTGTAGCACTATCTTCTTCTTTAATGGTCGGTCGATTCAGGATTTCTATCGGCACCGTCCTTCTTATCTCCGTTCTTGTGGCTGAGGCAAGCCTTGCGAGTGCATCATCTCGGCTATTGTCTAATCGAGGTATCCTCTTCAGCTTCACCTCCTCGAATCTCTTCAATACTAACCTTACTTTCTCTAAATATTTATCCATCCTATTGTCTTTTGCCTCATATGCCCCCAAAATTTGGTTTACCACCAATCTTGAATCGCTGTGAAATAGGAGCTGGCCAATACTCAGGTTCCGGGATAGGGAGAGGCCTGCTTTGAGGGCTTCATATTTGGACTCGTTATTGGAGGCTTTAAAACTGAACCTTAATGCATATTCGATGTCTATCCCATCAGGTACCGATACTATTAGTTCTGCACCACTTCCACTCTCGCAAGAGGACCCATCGACGAAGAGGCTCTACACTACTCCATTCTCATAGAAATTACCTTGTACCAAGGTCCCATTTTTGAAGAGGTATCGCTCCTCTTCATTCTCAGATACCTTCCCCCTTGATAAACCTACCCCGATCTTACTAGGGGGTGAGCTTAAATTTTTCCCTAGCTCATAGCCGGTAGTCTCAAACTTTTCACTATCGGCCTCGTCTCAAGTAAACTCGATCACAAAGTCTGATAGTGCCTCTTTGATGGCCGCTCGAGGCTGATAGGTGATATCGAACTCTCCAAGCTCTATTACCCAAGACATTAATATCCCTGACTTCTCAGGCTTGTGGATGACCTTTCAGAGTGGAGAGTCCGTTAGGACGACCATTGTGTGGGCCTGGAAATATGGCTTTATCTTCCTTGAGGTGTGAATTAGAGCATAGGCTGATTTTTCCATACTTGGTAGCTCTGTTCAGCCCCTTGTAGCTCCTTACTATTGAAGTACACCAGCTTTTGTACTCCGTCCTTGTCTCTTACGATGGCAGCGCTAATAGCCGACTCTAAAACTGCTAGATATACATACAATTTTTCCCTTTGGACCGGTCGTGATAATAATAAGGGGGAGCCGAGGTAGGACTTCAACTCTTGGAAGGCCTTATCATATTACTCATTCCACTCGAAAGCTTTACTGAGAACTTTAAAAAATGGGAGACACTTATCGGTGGCTCTGGACACAAACTTATTAAGTGTCGCTACTCTTCCTGTCAGCCTCTACACATCCTTGATTGAAACTGGGGTCTTTATTTCTATCAAGGCCTTGATTTTATCAGGATTGACCTTTATTTCCCTTTGATTTACGATAAAGCCCAGGAATTTACCAGCCCCTACGCCGAATACACACTTTACGGGGTTGAGCTTCATCCTTTACTTGTCCATCATATCAAAGGTTTGCTTGAGGTTGGCCATGTGAGAATCGGCCCTAAGACTCTTAGTCAGCATAGCGTCAATATATAACTCCATCGTTTTCCCAATATGATCCTCAAACATATTTTTAACAAGTCTCTGGTAGGTGGCTCTAGCATTTTTTAGACCAAAGGGCAAGACTTTGTAAAAGTAAGTACCCTTATCGGTTATGAAGGCAGTCTTCTCCTCATCAGTCGGGTGCATAGATATTTGGTTGTAGCCCGAGTAAGCATCCATGAAACTCATCAAATCATGGCATGCTGTGGCATCAACCATCTGGTCAATCGTGGCAAAGGAAAACTTCCCTTAGGGCAAGCCTTGTTTAGGTTGGTGAAGTTTACACACATTCTCCACTTCCCATTAGCTTTAGGAACTATGACAGCATTGGACAACCACTCAGGATATATCACCTCTCTTACGAAGTCGGCCTTTTCCATCTTTTTTACCTCTTCCCTGATGACTTCATACTTATCCCAATAGTAGATCCTCCTCTTCCGTCGTATCGGCCTAGCATCGTCGACCACATTCAATTCATGGCAAAAGAGTCCTGGATCAATGCCCGATATATCCTCATGACTCCATGTTAAGATACTCTGTCTCTCTCTTAAAAATTTGATCAATTCTTCCTTGATATCTCCTCTCAGGGATCTGCCGACCTGGATGGTTTTGTCCAGCTCGTTCTCATTGAGGACGATGGATTCTACCTCTTCTACAACCTCTCCCTTCTTCAGTTTGGTCTCATCCCTAGGGTCGAGGGTGTCAATACTGTAGATTGTGGTCTCTTTATTATGATCTTTCCTCTCCTCAGCCGAGTTAAAATAGCATTCACGTGCTAACACTTGATCACCTTGGACTTCCCTACCCCATATTGCATTAGGAATTTTACCATCTGGTGTACAGTGGATGGCACGACCTCAAATTCTTTGAGGGCTACTCTACCCATGATAATGTTATAAGCCGAGTACAGACTTTCGTCCATCACAAAGAAATTGAACTTCTTTATTAACCTCATGGGCCAAGAATCTCCCATCCTAACCTCTATTTCGTATATTCCTAATGGGTGCACTTTTTCGCCGCTAAAACCTATCAAAGGATGATGATATGGGATCGACCTCTTCCTGCTGAGTCCCAAACCTTTGAAACACGACGAAAATGTAACATCGGCCGAACTCCCACCATCGACCAATATCCTCGGCACATCATACCCATGTACTCTAGTTGTGATTGCCAAAGGGTCATCCTGAGGAGCTAGGATTCCCTTGAAGTCAAGCATCGAAAATCCTAAAATTAAGGTATCCATATTTACCTTCTTTCTCTTCTCTGTCTTTTTATCTGCTGCGGCCAAGTGGACTGCTTTAACTTTGGGAAGGGCTTTGATTTCTGCAAGGTGTACCTTTCTGTCGGTCACCGTCGCGCCTCCCCCTGTGAGGCCTCCGTAAATCATCTTTAAGTCAAATGAGATTATGTGGAGTCTCCCCTTCGGATCATCGTCTTTTGGTGACAGATCCGGGTCATAATCATCATCGTCATCTGAGGCGTCATTCTTCTTCCCTGGGACACCTTCCCTACACTTGTCACCCCGTCTCCTTCTGAGGTCGTCTCGTCCCTTCTTTGGGCCATCACTGATCACATACTTCTTTAGTTTTCCAGCCTTGAGTTTCTTCTCAATCTTGTCTTTCAAGGCAAAACACTTATCAGTTAAGTGCCCGTGGTCTTGGTGAAATTCACACCATAAGATCTTATTCCTTTTATGAGGTGGAGCTTTCAGATTTTCAGGCCATCTTAGGGTCCGATCATTCTTGATCTCGTTCAGAATGTGCTCGCAGCTGACTGTGAGAGGGGTATACTCAATAAACTTATCATCCGCCGGACTCTTCTTCCCATCTTTATTCTTCTTTTGAAACTTTCTCCCACTGCTAGTTCCCTTCTCATCTTCATATTTAGCTTCCATAGCTTCCTCGACATTCATGAACTTTCCGACCGTTGCGAATAGCTCAGCTATAGACTTTGGCGGGTCTTCAACAAGTTTCTAAAATAACTTTCCCTTCTGCAAGCCTCCTATTAATGCGATCATCGTAATACTTTCCTCATAGTATTCCACTTCCAATTTATCCTTATTAAACCTTGCGATGTATTCCCTAAAACTCTCATTTTTTCCTTGCTTAACGTACATCAGGTGGGTTGTCTTCTTCTGGGGTCTTACCCTGAAACAAAAGTTATGGATGAATCATTCTGTAAGTTGCTTAAAATTATCAATGTATCTCTTTGGGAGTGAGGTGAACCAAATATGGGCAGCTCCAGTCAGAGTACTCGAGAATGAATGACATTTCATCTCATATGAGATGTAGTAGATATCTGCCGTCGACTGGTACATCTCCACATGGTGCACATGGTTGGTACTCCTATAAGATTTTGAGATAACCACTGGAAACTTGAATTTGGCAGGGGTCAGAAAGTTGACTATCTTAGCCACAAATGGTGAGCCCTCAGAATACCCCCTCTGAAGAGGGTATCGAATCTGGAGGATGTCTCCTATCTTATTTTCCATCCTTTGAATTGAATCCTTCCATGGTCTCCCGGCCGCTTCGACGGCATCAGCCTGGCTAATGTTATCCCCTGCTGCCTCCATTGAGAAAATTTAGGGTTCCCCAATCGCTGATCTGCATCGGATACTCACCTCTCACTGACCCTTGTCTCGGCCATGAGGGGGTCGACCATCTTCCCCCTCCCTTCTTGAGATATCATTGCTCCTTGACTTGGATAACCTTTCTCTCAAATCTCCAACTGGGTCGAGCCTTTCAAAGGCTGACCCTCGACTTAATCGGTCAAAAGCTGAGCCCCTGGGTTGGGCATCTTGACTCGGCCTCCTATCGTCCCCTCGGCTTCCTTGAATGGGGCATACCGTATTCCCAAATACTTTATATGGCTCACAACAGTCAATCTAAGTATCCTCCACCTCATAATCATCATATCGGTGCTCCAGGCAGGGTTGACCTTTCCTTCCCAGGTGTAAATGCCTAGGGTCAGCAACATCCCTCTGCCACTGAAGAGGAGGTAGATCCTTATGAGGCACCTGGGGTGTTCCTCTGGCCCCCTGATGAGGCTCCTCAGCTATCGAAGTAATCATCTTCGACGGGGCTCCCGTTGGCCTAACCATCATGTTCTGACTGAAGGCAACCAAGTGCTCTCGTATCACCTGTTGGCTTGCTACTACGGATTTCAGTGCAGTCGCCACCTCAGCCATTTTTGACTGAGGTGGCACATTGCTGGAACTAGAACTAACAGCCGGTGGTGGTGGTGGTGGAAATTATGATGCCATGTTAAAGCCTGGTAGATGAGCTTAGAATCGAAGAGTGAAATCCTTATAGATCAGTAGGAACTCTTTCAATGGTGAAACAACTCCACAGAAGGGGAGGACTGGTTCACCACCAGAGACTCCGGCGAGGACAAGCTAAGCAAGGGAAGAGATTATGCTTCTTGTTCCCACAGACGACGCCAAACTGATGATACTAGAAATGGTATCACCACGTCAAGATGTATGTAAGCTCAAACCAGGCAATAATGGTGTACAAAAGATATGAATGTATAGACAGAAGGAGATGAGGCAAAGAAGAAGATGATACCAAATATTAGTGGTTCGACCGGAGCCTAAGTCCACTGTGCAGTAAAATGGTGGTTTTCACTATAAGTATGGCACTAATGGCCTGTAAATACAACACTCAAGCTTTTCTCTCTCTTCTTTATATTTTGACAGAGTTCTGCTAGGGTTGTGATTAATGAGACCCCCCCACAATATAGAAGATAAAAGGTATATATAGTGCTTAGGGGATACAATTTTCTCCCCTAAAGCATGTAGTATGCATAAACGTGCTGCTCTTTGCCTTTCTAGGGGTGACACCTGGCTGCGAAACATCTAGAGTATGATGACCAAATATTCCCCCACATGAGGGAATAATTCGATTATAATGACTTTGACCACGTGGAGTATGTGTCCCACGCTCACTGATCGATGCGTCTCTCGATTCACGCGCTATGCTGATGTCACCCTCGGCTTGCACCCGGAGGCTGAGGCTAAGGCTAGCCTTCATAAGGCTCTATACGATGGATCCTATGGTATGTGGATAGGGTCGATCGAATTCTTTTGTGTGGCTGAGCCGAGACTTTAGGTAGGCCGAGGGTCCAGGCTGGACCGAGCACCCAAACTGCTGCTTGGTACTTAGAGTGTCAGCTAGGCTGACCCTAGTCTCTGGTACGAACCCATAAACTTGGTAATCTGGTTCACTTTCTCCCTCGTCTAAGGCTGAGAGCACCCTCGTCCCAGATGAGGGTATATTTTGGCACATCACTTATGGACACTAGAAGCTGATCTTCTGATATCATCTGTGATACCCCGCCTAATTAAACATCGGTTGATCAATCCTTTATTAAATTAAAACATATTTCTCATATGGTTCATTCTTAGCATCACTGTCGATAACTTTTTAATTACTAACCACCTAAATAAAATTATACCGGTACTAAATTTTATCTTTCTTCAAAACAGATAGATCTAACAATGGGGAAACTACATTAAACATTCACAATATACTAGAGTCCAACTATCACAATGTATAAATGCATAGAGGTTTGCCGAATAAACCATCGGCCATAATTCATAACCAAATACTCCATAATAATAAAAGAAACTAAATAACTGAATACTGATAATGGACAACATGTCCATACATGAAATATAAAATGAGATCCTACACTAGATCTGAATGGAGAAATCTTTTAATCAAATAAATCCTGTCAGCATCCACAGTGCTACAGCTCCGTGTCCCTGGCATGAAGTCACGCCTGGCGTCCTTATGGCTGGACACCTAAAAGGTTTTTAAAAATATTTTATAGCAAGTGTTAGTGCACAAAACATTTTGAAAATATTTATCAAGTGTTCATTACATTTTTCAAATCAGTTATTTATTACACATGTTAGGTTATCGTACACTCTCTTGAGTTTACTCACCTCTCATCTATTGTGCACGACTAATGTTCTATACTTATCCCACCTAGATATACGGCCCAAGCTAACTAGACTATAGTATTATCTGAAATTATCTATTCGCCTAAGTTCCTCGTACCACCAATACAATACATTATTTTTTTATTAACGTCACAAAAACAATTTATTTCTCATGCAACACTTACATATGTTACGATATATTAAGTTTTTCTTCTTAATTTTTCTTTTAGATGTATATCCATAAATATATCATCTATAAGTCTACTATCGCACCCAGTAAGACATCATAAGGTATATATATTTCGTACACAATATATACTATAAGGATTATTGGTCTGGATAACCATTAACCCCAATTATCCTATCATTTACATTGGTCCGGATGTCCCTAGCCCCAATGTAAATGTTATGCATATGTATATTGGTCCGGATTTTCCATCGACCTCAATATTATTTATTTTCGATTTGGTCCGGATAATTATTAGCCCCAAATTCGAGCTTTAACGTATTGGTATGAATAGCAATCGACCCCAATATTATTAATATACTTTAGGTATTCACACAACCTAAGTACTTATACTATATGTATTGACACAACCTAATGATTCACATTGGTACGTAGTATATTTCTCTCTGATACTTACCGTACATTTTATTTTATGATTTATCTCGCTATCGTATTTATATGAGTATTCACACAACTCTAAGGGTCTTAATTACCCATTTTCTAAATTAGGTTGATGAGTCTAACTTATCCTACTGGTCGATACATTAATTTATTCGATTTTCGTAATTCTTTATCCGACTCTTAGATTAATTACGATGTCGTTTATCTTGAATTCAATCTCGTCTTAAACCTCTCAATAAGACTACTTCATATCTGTATAATAGGCCTACCATAATATAATAAATCTCCTACTATTATATATACAAAGTCCTAAAGATTTCCACAACATCGATTAAGCAACACTAGGCTCAATGTGGCCATCCCCGATCCTCGCGGTAGGTGGGTAGAGTGAGGATCCTAGGTCCCGCGCGTCCCTGTCGGGAGCGCTTAGGCCGACATCGTTGATGAGGTGAAAAATGTAGAGAGATGGAGTCGCCAGTCTATTTTACTCAAAACAGACAAAAGAAAGGGAGCCATCCCGAAGGACAGCATCCAAAGACATACATATGCATACGAAACCAAAATAATTCGAAAAGGGTCCGGAGGCTAAGTTACGAAATGGGAAGGTGTTAGGCACCCATTCTGCCCTTACGGTCTCTCATGGGTTTTTTGCTATTTTCCTTTATTTTCCCCGTGATATGTGTGCATGTGTATATATAGTGGAGATAGGAATCCTCGACTTGTATCATGGGAGAGATAAAGCGGGTCATTCGTAGGAAGGTTCATAGAAATAATATTAGAAAATAGGATTTACGCGATTATCCTTGCGTTGATCGTTATAATGGAACGATAACGTATGTGGAATAATATACCACTAAGATCAATATATATATATATATATATATGTAATCTAAGAGAGTTGAGTTTTGAGAAAATAGAAAATGCGAGAAAAAGTAAGAATAGGACTCGAGTCTCGGGTTTTACTCAGAGACGCCTACGTAGCCTACACAAGCATCAAAGTCCACGTAGTTCGCATGCAAAATGAGGGGTGGGGTTTATCCCATAAATCCAATGGGGGACTTCTCTTATTTGTGTGTGTGTGTGTGTGTATAAAAGTGTTTTAGTTGTGAGAAAAGTGTGAGAATTCCCGTTTGAAATTTATGAGCAAACCCTCGTTTTCTTATTTTTTGGGTTTTATTTATATGAAAATAAGAGATGTGCAATAATATTAGATAAAAAGTATATTAAGATACGTGAGATGATAGAATAAAAATGCTAAGTAATAAAACAAGTTAATGCGAATTTAGGGGAATTGAAGGAGAGAGTTGAGAAAGTTGGACCTTCTTGAAGATCTTGAGCTTGATCTTGGATGTTGGAGAGCATCCCTTGCACTTGGATGATGATGGAGGGTAATGAATTCACCAATTTTGATGAAAAGGATGATGAAAAGTGAAGGTTGGAAAGGTATTTGGATGTGGAAATCACGCTGACTTCGAGAGAGGTTTTCTGGATTTGTTGAGAGTGATGTTTATCAGATCTGGGCTCCCTATTGCAATGAGGTCAAGGACTCCTTTTATAGGCCCAGGGAATTGCCGATTGGCATATCCCTAGTCCTGCCAATCGACAGGTGTGTTTAGGCACACTGTCGATAGGCAGGGTTTGCGACCTGCCGTTTGACAGTGTCTTTAGGGCTTTTTGGAAAAATGGTCGCTGAGTGCAAACCGTTGATTCGAATCATGAACGGGGTGGACTGTTGGAAAGGTAGTTCACAAACCTTCGAAAGAAATTGAACTTCTCACAGATTCGGGAGTTGACTTTGGGTCAAAAGTGGCTCGAAAGCGCTCGTCGGTCCTTTGGATAGGAAAACTTCGGATGCAAACGGATCGTTCGTCCGCATGGTAAGTCAGAATTGTTCACGGGGCGAACTGTTGGAAAGGTTGGGAGATGTACTTAGACATTCCAAAGATTTTGACCCGATTTGGGGAGTTGACTTTGGTCAACTGGGTCCTGGAAGCATTTGGTGAAATCTTAGAGTAAAACAGATCATTCGTTCGTATGGTAAGTCAGAATAGCGCACGAGATGGACCGTTGGAAAGGGAATTCAGTGCCCTTTAGAGATTCATTCAGTCTCGGTTGAGATGAAGAGTTGACTAAGGTCAAATGGAGTCCAGGAGCTCCCGGTGGCCTCCTGATCGGGTTTCGGGGGAAAACGGATCGTTCGTCCGCATGGTAAGTCAGAACCGCGCACGGGACGGACTGTTGGAAAGGGGATTCAGTGAACTTCGAAGATTCATTCAGTTTCAATCGAGAGGAAGAGTTTGACTTTTGGTCAAATGAAGCCTGGGAGTGTCCGACGGCCTCTAGGTCGGTACTCGAGGAGTCGGGGTATGACCTGGGTTTTCAGTGATGAAGGGAAGTGCTAGGGACCTAAGAAGAGTTTAGGGCGTAATAGAATAAGGTGTCTACAGAGCCCCTCGACGGGTGAGTTTAGAATAAATGATAGCCGTCGAATAGACACCGCATGATGCCTTTTAGGAGAGTATGACCAGAGGGTCGAGGTCGATTCTGGGGACCTAAGGATGAGGATGACCGATTCTGCAGGTCGAAGCCAATTCTGAGGTCTTAGAGATGAGGGTGATCGATTCTACGGGTCGAAGACAATTCTGAGGGTTTGGAGACGAGGGCGACCAATTCTGTGGGTCGAAGCCAATGTTGGGGATGGTCTTAAAGGAAGTGATGACCAAAACAATGATGGGGGTGACCAATTCTGCGGGTCCAAGCTAATTCTGAGGGCTTAGGTTTTGATGACCGATTCTGTGGGTCGAAGCCAATTCTGCGGGGTTAAGGTGAGATGACCAATTATACGGGCTTTAGGTGAGATGGCCAATTCTGCGTGTCGAAGCCAATTCTGAGGGCTTAAGGTGAGATGACCAGTTCTACGGGTTGAAGCTGATTCTGCGGGCTTAAGGTGAGATGACCAATTCTGCGGGTCAAAGCCAATGCTGAGGGCTTGAAGGTGAGATGACCAATTCTGCGGGTTGAAGCCAGTTATGCAGGCTTAAGGGAAGATAACCAATTCTGCGGGTCGAAGCCAATTCTGAGGGCTTAGGTTGAGATGACCAATTCCGCGGGTCGAAGCCAATTCTGCGGGGTTAAGGTGAGATGACCAATTCTGCGGGTCGAAACCAATTCTACGGGCTAAGGTGAGATGACCAATTTTACGGGATTAAGGTGAGATGAATAATTCTGCGGGTCGAATCCAATTCTGAGGGCTTAAAGTGAGATGACCAATTCTGTGGGTCGAAGCCAATTCTGCGGGCTTTAGGCGAGATGACCAATTCTACGAGTTGAAGCCAATTCTGAGGGCTTAAGGTGAGATGACCAATTCTGTGGGTCGAAGCCAATTCTGCGGGCTTAAGGTGAGATGACCAATTCTACGGGTTTAAGCCAATTCTAAGGGCTTAAGGTGAGATGACCAATTCTACGGGTCAAAGCCAATTCTGCGGGCTTTAGGTGAGATGACCAATTCTGCGGGTCGAAGCTAATTCTGCGGTCTTTAGGTGAGATGACCAATTCTGCGGGTTAAAGCTAATTCTGAGGGATTTAAGTGAGATGACCAATTCCTCAGGCTTAAGGTGAGATGACAAATTCTGCGGGTCGAAGCCAATTCTGCTGGCTTTAGGTGAGATGACCAATTCTACGGGTCTAAGCCAATTCTGCGGGATTAAGGTGAGATGACCAATTCTGCGGGTAGAAGCCAATTTTGAGGGTTAAGGTGAGATGACCAATTCTGCTGGTCGAAGCCAATTCTGCGGGATTTAGGTGAGATGACCAATTCTACGGGTCAAAGCTAATTCTGAGGGCTTAAGGTGAGATGACCAATTCTGCGGGTCGAAGCCAATTCTGAGGGCTTTAGGTGAGATGACCAATTCTGCGGGTCGAAGCTAATTCTGCGGGCTTTAGGTGAGATGACCAATTCTATGGGTCGAAGCTAATTCTGAGGGCTTAAGGTGAAACGACCAATTCTGCGGGTCAAAGCCAATTCTGAGGGCTTTACGTGAGATGACCAATTCTGCGGGTCGAAGCCAATTCTGCTGGATTTAGGTGAGATGACCAATTCTACGGGTCGAAGCTAATTCTGAGGGCTTAAGGTGAGACGACCATTTCTGAGGGCTTTAGGTGAGATGACCAATTCTGTGGGTCGAAGCCAATTCTGCGGGCTTAAGGTGACGATTTATGACCGAGGTCGATTCAGACCTAAGAGAGGTGTACATTTCCTTTGGGAAAATCAGGGATTCTGCTGGGGATAAGGATTGGATTTTGGGTTCCTTTGGGGAATAGTGAATGAGCTGGGGAGCCGATTACTGGGGAAATCCTTGTGTCTTTTGGAGACTTTACCTGGGGATAATGATTCTTTGGAATTCTACCGGGGAAAATTTCCTTGTGATCTTTATTTGCGCTGGGGAGCCGATGGCTAGGGAAATCCTTGTGATTTTGGAGATTCTGTGGAGGAAAGGAAAATTTGATGCTAAAAACTCTGCTGGGGGAATAATTAGGTGGTGTAGGTTTCGGACGTATTGCTCGGGGAGGTTTGAGATCTTTGGGGTATAGGAGGTGATCCTTAGAGATTTTTCGGGGATGTTGCCGGGAGGGAATTCACTCAGCTTTTTAGAGCTCCACTGGGGAAATAGGGGTTTCGCTTGAGGGAGTGTGGAATTCTCTTGCTGAAAATGTTTTTGATCCTTCTTGGGATTTTTAGGAATTTTTTGAGGATTTTTCGGTATTTTTTGGGAGTTTTTGTACGAAATTTTAAGGGGGGTGTCGGTCGGCATGGTATGGGGGGTGCGATTCGACAGTGGCATGAACTTTTGGACTGCCTTGGGA
This sequence comes from Sambucus nigra, assembly GCA_949130495.1. Classification (NCBI taxonomy): domain Eukaryota; kingdom Viridiplantae; phylum Streptophyta; class Magnoliopsida; order Dipsacales; family Adoxaceae; genus Sambucus; species Sambucus nigra. Next base: position 812,422,402 of record OX422207.1, read on the forward strand.
AGGTAAAAGGTCACTGCCTTGGCATCCTATATAAAGGGGCCGGATTCCCTTTTTCACAGCTTCTTGATTTCTCTCTTTCTGTGATTTTCCTCTACAAATTGTTCTAGCATTTCGATCTCTAAAAAATGGCCGCTTTTGTGAGCTCTACAGCACATAGGGAATGGTTGACCATTGATGACTGGATGAACGTGGAGTGGAGGGCCAGGGCGCCTTTTGCTTTGGGAAGCAAGAACTCCTTTGATGCATTCGAGCCGATTACGGATGAGCGGACCTTACTGTCGGAGCCATTACGTCATCTCTCTTCGAGGGTGGTGAACCCCGACGGTTATGTAAGTAACCTGACTTTGGCATTCTTCTCTTTTTGGTGATTTTTCTTTTTCTTCTTGAATTTTGACAAGGTTTTTTTCTTTTGACTGTCTGACATCTCTTTGAAGAACATGCGTGCCCGTGGGACGACGGGGCTTAAGGATGTTTGGGAGCATCTTACACCTGTGGTGCGTTGGGTGGTATCCTCAGCGGGTTTTGGGAGGTTGGCGTCTGCGCTAGATGAGACGCCTCGTTCGACAGTGGTCTTATGCGCTTTGGGGAGAGATAGTGGGATACTACCCACACCTTTTATTTCAGTTTTGGGGAGATGACCGTGACTCCTATAGACGTGCAGCTGCTACTTGGGCTGGATTATGATGGGGAGTAGATAGAGGTGGATCTCTCTTTGCGGGTAAGGCCGGAGGCGGTGCGGGTGGCACTCAATGACGTTGGGAGGATAATGTCTGGGGATTCCATTCGGTTGTCCTTGCTGAATGATGTTTTGCTGAGTAGGGTGGTTGATGTGGAGGACGGGCTATAGGTAAGGCAGATGGCTCGGTTGTTTATTCTGCTAGTGTTGTGAGGCTTTATGGTGGCGTCGAGCTGCGACGTCGTTTATTTGTGGTTCTTGCCGTACCTGAGGATGTTTTCGAACATTCCCTCCTATGATTGGGGGAGCCTGACTTTGGCTACCCTATATTTTTTTCTGGATGAATTCAGCCGATGTTATCGATAAACTTTTACTGGAGCCACGTATTACCTTGAGGTATTCTTTAATTTGCGCACTTTTCTTTCATGCATTCACACTTTCCTTATGCGTCTTTTTTTATTGTGGGTTCTTATCTTTGGTAGACGTGGTTCTATGAGGTGATTGGGTGCAATACCCAACTGATCGCTCTAAAGGATGAGACTGTTGGGGACTTCTGTCGGTTGTATCTGTGGCGGAGGGCCAATCGGCAGTCGAAGGGATCTCTTTCTCTGGAGGCAGTGCATCAGGTCTTGAATGGCCTGACCAGTGGTAGGGTAAGACTTTTTCCTATTCAGTCTTAGTCTTTTGCATGTTCTAATTCTGTATTGACTTATGCGTGGTGGGGATTTTCAGGTGACCTTTTACCCTTGGGGGACGGCCATTCAGAACACGGGGATGACTGGGGTGAATGCGTAGATGAGGCATTTGCTGGTGCATGCATTTGGCCACTCTTGGTATCTCGCGGAGAGGGCGGTCCGACAGATTGCTGAGGAAGTGGTGGTACCACCTGCGAGGCCTCCTATTTCTATGAGGCGGGAGCGACTGCTGTCGGAGGATTGCGATGATAATCGACGAGTTCTACTTGTTGTACACTAATACGGTTGAACCGTATAATTATATGGACTTTGTGACGAGCTGGATGATGGTGCCCAGCATATATGATGCCTTGCCTTTCCCTCCTGGGGGTTCGAGTCGGGTAGTGGGGTCCTCCCACAGCGATGGTGGTCTATCGATGTTTGCGGCGGCAACGACTTCAGAGGTTCCTTTTGTGCGGTTGCATACCCCTTCATACAACATTCGACGAGTTGATGGGGGGATGGTGCCTATGTTGCACCGTCTTCATGCAATGGATCCGGAGGAGCTGGGTTTGACAGAGGAGGTTCTTCGACCTGAGGTATATCTTTTCCTGTTCCTCTCTTTATTTCTTTTTTATTCCTTTTCTGTTTTGATACTGATTCCTCTTTTACTTCCAGCAAGTCTGGGTGTCGGCCACTTGGCTGAGGGACATCAGAGACTGTATATCTTCAGCGACTGCCCATATTCGGGACGCGATTCCTATTCCTTCCTTCTTGGTGCTGTCTGCTTCATTTGGGGAGGACTCTGGCTCAGGTAGTGGTGGTGCGTCGTCTCGCCGTAGGGGAAAGAGAGCGCGTCGTAGAGGTGGAAGCTCTTAGAGAGATGGGTGAAGGATATGTGAGAGAGAGAGAATGTGGGTTCGGGTTGAGTCCCATTTTTCTTTTTCTTTTCTTTTATTTTCTGCAACATTGATGTAACACAGAAAAATATATATGCAATGGAGTTTTTTATTATCTTTTATTAATGGTGAATGAATGCATGCACATGTGCTTTTTTACTTTGCTGTTGAGACCGTAAAAAGAGATGTTTTTGGAATTTTGAAGGAAAGTTTTAAAAATGAGAGATTATACAAGCGTGGAAGGGGATTTTTGAAATTCTATTGAGAATATCAATTTATTTTAAATGAGTTCCTAATTTTGACAAAAGGGAAAAAGGGAAATTTTTTCGAAAATAGAGGGTTGCCTATCGGCAAGCCCCTTGCCCTGTCTATCGGTAGTTAAGTCCAGTCCCATCAATTCAAAGTTTTGATTTGGTATACTCTTCAGCCTTTTGTACTTTATGGGGTAGGGTTCCCTCTGATTTCTACAGGGATTATGTCTTTTGTGAGGGTTTTCAAGTATAAAAAGGGGTAAGGGTGGAGTGTTTTCATCACACTTTCACATTCTTACTTACTTGCCTACTATCTTTTAGTCTTGCAAGATGGATCTCCCTGGTAGCATTGAGTTTGCTAACTAACTCGAAACCCTGGAAACAATGTGCTCTTATAATGTCAACTACGATGCTTTCAACATGCGTCGAGTCGCTTTGTGGCACAACCGGTCCATAGAATGGAACATGCTAATAGCGGCGGTACAATTTTGGTACCCCGAAGACCATGTATTCCTCTTTGGCTTGGAGGAAGTCTGTCCTACGTATGAGGAATTTTCTGCCATGTTGGGGATAAATCCCAGTGTTATCGTGGTTCTGCCTGAGTTTTCTCGTTCTCCTCGGGATTTATTGGCCGATCTTCTTCGTATTTCGCCATCGATGGCTAGACCACTGATTGCTGGAGGAATAATCTCTCTTTCGACGGTGTTACAATCCATGCATTTTCGGAGGTTGGCGATGCTGGATACGCCAGATCCGTTGTTCTGGGCTTGGTTTCAAAATTGCTGCTGGTGATTGGGGAACTGCCGGTGAACCCACAACTTACAGCCATTACTTCATGGATGTCATACCGTCGCAATCCCACGACGATGATACTGGCGGAGACTTTAAATAGCCTGGATGCCTGGCCAGAAGGTCGCTCTGGCTTCCTGAGGAGTATCCCCGTGATGCTGTTCATGTGTTTGTCTGAAAGACTCCGCCTAGTGACTCCTCCGAATACCCTTTGTCGGCTGCACCCAACTTTTTTTCGCGCTATTTCATCAGCGTTGGCTTGGATATTGAGAGCTGGGAGAACTAGTTTGTGGAGAATGGGGATCTAAATTTGTATTGGTTAGTGCCTTTATGGGGACAGCTGCTGCCTATTCTAGAGCTGGGAGAATGCCCGTATGTTTGGCTGGTTGGCCTCAGACAGACCTCTTTCTATTTCCCTTGGAGGCTTCTGCATTAATTTGGCTGGGAGCAGGTCGTGCCACCTTGGACACTAGATTTCTTTTTGGTATAAGATTTGACAGAGCGTCTGTGCATGCGGCTTGGCTCTTTGTGGGAGAGTCGACGTCCGTTGACTCGTCCCTCTCAGTCTGTTGGGAGAGTTTGGCACGTCCTCGAGGATTATATGAAGTGGTTGTGGAGGAGAGTAGTCAGCAAGATATTGGTAGAGGAGACTGGACAAAGGTGGCTCATTTTATTTAATGCCATGGAAGGAGGCATTGTGGTTTTTCCGAGGTTGGTTCGAGCCTATTAGTCCATGGAGCGTCTGCGGCATTCTGTTCAGGCAGGGGAAGCTTTGGGACCCCAGGATGTAGATGATGATGATGGAGCGAGCTCCTTTGGTAGCTGTGGATTGGAAGATAAAATATTTTGACTTTTTGATAAAGAGAGAAGAATTGTTTTTTGGATTTTTGATAAAGAAAGGAGAATTGTTTTTGGATTTTTGATAAAGAAAGGAGAAATGTTTTTTTTTAAAATTTTTTTTGGGAGACGGTCTTAGCAGGATTATTATGATTATTATGTTCTCACTTGTATTAAATTATCCTAAATGCAAAATGAAATGCCGGACGGGATCCGAGCCTGGAAAAGTTGGGTTTGTAACATATGCAAAGCTATGGCTGGACTAGTAACCAGGCTCACGGGCAGGGTCCCATTTTAAAAATGTGCAAAAATTTGGGTGGTAGGCCAACGCAGAATTTCAGCAGAGTTTCGGGTTGAAACTGGTAATCTTATATGTGTATTCTAGGCTTGACACCTATATGCGGGTATGCAGTTGGTTGGGTGAATCGAAAAGGGTTCCCCCCTTTGGCGTGACTTCCACGATATACGTCTTGCTCTTGCGGGCAATCGGTACGTGTGGATAAGCCATTTGATATACTTGAGTGTACGTGAATTTCCTCACTATATACCTCATGGGGACGGTACGTGTGAGAGAGAATTCGATATACTCGGCATACGTGAACGAGTCCCCTGTGATATACCTCCCTTCATGACTTCGGTCGAGCCGTACGCTGCTGAGGAACCGTTCGATATACGTAGAAGGTACTTGGCCAATAGAAGGTGAGAGTCACATCACTTAGGATAACTGTGCCCTGTCAGATCAATGCCCATCTCGAAGTGACTCTCCAGTTACAGGGTAGAATTTGGTCAATAACAATGCTCTTTAGTGATGTCATGTGAATCATGCATGATCCTCTTATTAGTTTCTTATGATGAGAGTGCCTTCCTTGATCATGCCCAACGGGGAGCAAAGTATGAGTACCAATGGTATACCAAGTATGGGTGATGCGTGCAACATGAGGATATATGTGACCCTAGGTGCACGTGGTGTGAGGTGTACATGGAGAATTCTCTACAAGTGTGGGAATAGAAGCATAAGCATGAGGTACACATGAATAGTAAAAGGGAACATGCAAATAGGGGGATACATAAGGGAATAAAACGCCCATGTAAATAGAGTCAAGACCTTAAAATAAAAAAGTCCCCAGCGGAGTTGTCACTGTGGCCATCCCCGATCCTCATAGCGGGTGGGTAGAGTGAGGATCCTAGGTCCCACCCGTCCCTCTCGGGAGCGCTTCGGTCAACGTCATTGATGAGGTGAAAAATATAGAGAGATGGAGTCGCCAGTCTATTTTACTCAAAACAGACAAAAGAAAAGGAGCCATCCCGAAGGACAACATCCAAAGACATACTGATGCATACGAAACCAAAATGATTCGAAAAGGGTCCGGAGGCTAAGTTACGAAATGGGAAGGTGTTAGGCACCCATTACGCCCTTAAGATCTATCAAGGTTTTTTTTGCTATTTTCCTTTATTTTCTTCGTGATATGTGTGCATGTGTATATATAGTGGAGATAGGAATCCTCGACTTGTATCATGGGAGAGATAAAGCGGGTCATCCATAGGAAGGTTTATAGAAATAATATTAGAAAATAGGATTTACGCGATTATCCTTGCGTTGACATTATAATGGAACGATAACATATGTGGAATAATACGCCGCTAAGATCAAATATATATATATATATAATCTAAGAGAGTTGAGTTTAGAGAAAATAAAAAATGCGAGAAAAAGTGAGAATAGGACTCGAGTCTCGGGTTTTACCCCATGACGCTTATGTAGCCTATAGAGGCATCAAAGTTCACGCATTTCGTATGCAAAACGAGGGGTGGGGTTTATCCCATAAATCCAACCGGGGACTTCTCGTATTTGTGTGTGTGTGTAAAAAAGTGTTTTAGTTGTGAGAAAAGTGTGAGAATTTCCATTTGAAATTTATAAGCAAACCCTCTTTTTCTTGTTTTTTGGGTTTTATTTATATAAAAATAAGAGATGTGCAATAATACTAGATAAAAAGTGTAAGGGCATAAATTTTCAATTGAGTCCCTGTATTGTTTTGATTTAATTCCGTGAACAAAATTGTGTTTGTAATATGTCATAGGGAGATTTTTATTTTGTCACGATCCCACTTGGTCTATGACGTATTGAAGAAATTGAAGACGTTGCGACAAAGCTTCAAAGATTTAATTATGCCAATGTTTATTTGGTGCAAGTTTATTCGTCTTCAAAGTTAATTTCATTCCGAGATCACTCAGGTATGAATGCGTATAATTAATGGTGCTCGAAATTATTTTATAAAAGATAAGGATGTAATTTTTATAAAGAAAAATGTTTTTAAATGTTTAAAAAATGTTTTAATGGTTTAAACTTCGTTTTATGATGATAAGCTCGAAATAGAGTTTGACTAATTTGTATCTCTTTATTAAGAGACGTTTTTATCCGAAAGTTAAACTTTCGCGAGGTCGCTCGAACGACATTGGATATCGTTCGAACAAAATACAATGTCGCTTGAACGACATGCTTAAGTCGTTCGAACGACACGTTCTTCGAGGCGGTGTTTAAATCCTATTTAAACAGTGTTTGCATCATAATTTCGTAAGTGTGCTTTCGGGAAAAAAGTTTTACGAAACAGAACCTTGTTTGCACATGTTTTCTAAGGTTTAAAAGTCTTATACACATCCTTAGAGTTTGCAAAGATCCGAGTTATCATTGCTATATGCTTATGTGATCTTGCTGCACCAAAGTTGAAGTTTGTTCATCATTGAACACTTGTTATTGCTGGTTTTGCGGTGAAGAAGCGACGGACATCGTGTTCAACATCGTGAGACGTATCAAGCCATATCGGAGGACACCGAGACATACGTGGACGTGTGTGTTGTGGACAGAGATCGTGGAAGACGGAATTTCTGCGTGGGCACTATTGAAGAACGGTTGAAGATCAGAAGGAGCATCAAGACCCGTGGGGATCGAGTCTTAGTATAAGGCTAATCTGTCTTTGTAAAATCATTATTCATAGTGATTGTCTGGCTTGGGCCGTCCGAGGTTGTTTTCCCGTTTTGTGTTTTTTCCTCGTACATCCGGCGTTGTGAGTATTCTTTACTTTGCTTTACTTGCTTTAATCACTAGATGAATGTTTAGGATTAATCAAGATAAAATTGGTTTAAAGTAAGAATTGGGATTTCACAACTTGGTTGGTGCATAATTAAAAGTTGGATCTTTTTCATAGAAAAATTGGTTTTGTTGAAAACACACATATTGGGCACTCTTTCAAAAAGTATATTAAGATATCTGAGATGAGAGACTGAAAATGCTAAGTAATAAAACAAGTTAATGCAAATTTAGGGGAATTTAAAAAGAGAGTTGAGAAAGTTGGACCTTCTTGAAGATCTTGAGCTTGATCTTGGATGTTGGAGAGCATCCCTTGCACTTGGATGATGATGGAGGGTAATGAATTCACCAATTTTGATGAAAAGGATGATGAAAAGTGAAGGTTGGAAAGGGATTTGGATGTGGAAATTACGCTGACTTCGAGAGAGGTTTTCTGGATTTGCTGAGAGTGATGTTTATCAGATCTGGGCTCCCTCTTGCAATGAGGTCAAGGCCTCCTTTTTATAGGCCTAGGGCATTGCCGATCGGCATAGCCCTGGTCCTGCTAATCGACAGGTGTGTTTAGGCACACTGCCGATAGGCAAGGTCTAGGACCTGCCGTTTGGCAGTGTCCTTCAGGCCTTTTTAGAAAAATGATCGCTGAGCGCAAACTGTTGATCCGAATCGTGCATGGGGTGGATCGTTGGAAATGTAGTTCAAAGACCTTTGGATTGATCACGGATTCGAGAGTTGACTTTGGGTCAAAAGTGGCTCGAAAGCGCTCATCGATCCTTTAAACGGGAATACTTCTGATGCAAACGAATCGTTCGTCCGCATGGTAAGTCAGAATCGCGCACGGGGTGGACTATTGGAAAGGTTGGGAGATATAATTCGACATTCCAAAGATTTTGAACCGGTTTGGGGAGTTGACTTTGGTTAATTGAGTCCTGGAAGCATTTGGTGACCTCACGAAGTAAAACGGATCATTCGTCCGCATAGTAAGTCAGAATCGTGCACGAGATGAACCGTTGGAAAGGGGATTCAGTGACCTTTGAAGATTCATTTAGTCTCGATCGAGCTGAAGAGTTGACTTAGGTCAAACAGAGCCTGGGAGCCCCCGGTGGCCTCCTGATCTGGTTTCGGTGGAAAACGGGTCGTTCGTCCGCATGGTAAGTCAAAATCGCGCATGGAATGGACCGTTGGAAAGGGGATTTAGTGCCCTTCGAAGATTCATTCAGTCTCAGTCGAGTTAAAGAGTTTGACTTTTGATCAAACGGAGCCTAAGAGCATTCGATGGCCTCTAGGCCGGTACTCTGGATATGACCTGGGTTTGTAGTGATGAAGGGAGGTGCTAGGGACCCAAGGAGAGTTTAGGGATGGGGTTTCTACACCCAAAAAATGATTTTTCATATTTTATTTAGGGAACTGAACCGACTAAATCGGGCTGCTGTTCTGTAAAGACCGAATCGAACTGCTTCTCTTTGGTCCGGAGCGATTTATTTTTTGTAACTCGTTTTGTAAAGGCCGAACCGAACCGATTAATCTAAACGGACCGATTTGTTTTTATGTAACTCGTTTATGCAGTTATAGCAGGTGCATTTTCCATGAGTAATGCACCTTAATATTCCATGTTCTCCCACTAAACTCTAAACTAATTGTCCCAAACCCTTACCACATGTATAAGGACAATTTCTAACGTAACTTTTGCATCACAACACTACAAATTACTCAAGAATGGATTTAAATCTCTAATCCTCAAACTTCCTAGGTTTTCATGTTCTTCATCTAATATTGTAATAAACAACTTGACTCTTGGTTGGTAGGTCTGATTTCATGGCTTAGGTGATGGGTTGATTGATTTCTCATTCAATCCTCCTTCCTAGGTTGCTTGTGTGCAAGAATATGATGAAATGTCAAAGAATTCTCCCAGGAATCTTCAAGAACTCTCTCATTTCCTTCTCTAATAGTTTCTTTGAGTTTTCTAACCTCCAAGACCTAGTCTACAACCCTTATAAATTGCTATAGAGTTTGTAATTTCGTAGGTCTCCTAACTCCTTAATATAAAAGGACTAAAATACCCTCATATGGACCCCTTTTAGTCTAAAAATGCCCCGTGACTCGATGTTCACCCCCGGGTCATTCGTGACCTCTAAATTATCATCCGAGTTACTTAAAATATATTTCTCACTTCTCACCTCTAAATATTCTACATGCGACTCTTAGTGAGATAGCTCTTTTACACCCATATCACTCGTTATGACGAAATTTGATAATTATAAACTATTTACTATTCGAACTTAGTAAATTTCATTTCATAATATTAATCAGTATTTATCTCTCGATTAATATTCAATAATCACAGTTATTATTAAATCAAATTAAATTACTTCACTTGCGTAATTTAAATGAACGTATTTTTCTCAATTAATTTTAGAATTAATTAAATCTCGAATATGTAAAAGTATGGGGTATTACATACTTATTCAATCACTTTAAATTACCTCACTCGCGTAATTTAAATAAACGTATTTTTCTCAATTAATTTTTGAATTAATTAAATCTCGAATACGTAAAAGTATGGGGTATTACAATGTTGTTACAATTAAATCCTCACGGTAAACGGTTCTTACATGCACTACTTCCATTGTCAAGTTTTATTGCATATGATTCGTTTTAAAGGAAGAATTGAAATGACAACACTCCGATCAATATGCGATAGACAAGTACAATAATCAAACAAATATGTGCAAGTGTGCATTAAAGGAACTTACGAGTCAAACATATAGGTAGTAATAACTAATCAAATCTCAATGACTCCAAACATTGTAAAGCACAAAAATAAAATGATGACGCATATCAAAACACTATCAAATCATCATATGAATGTGGAATGTAATTGTGTCCCGGTCAACCTAAATGTCCATTCATATATGGAGCAAAACAAAATACAAAACTCTTTGACTTTTCCAAAAATTTTATCAAAATAAAATCTTTTTGGCTTTTTCAAATTTTTTGAAAAAATTGAAAATCTTTTTGTATTTTTCCAAAAAAAATCTAATATAAAAAATGATTCATACTAGCAATAGGCATAAAATATCAATATGAAAAACATTCTATGCTAGCAAACAAGTCTAGACCTCAACCGTTAGGTGCGGTGGAGTTTTTCAAAGGTGGTAATATCCTATGAAAAACCTCCATCAAATCATGTGAAGTTTTGACCAAAAACTTTACTTGCTCCCTAATATGTACAAACTCTCTCGCGTAGTCATCGAGAGCGTCATGTGTGGGTGCGTGTGTGTGTGAACATGTGTAGTAGCAAAACGTGACACATTACCCAACTTGGGTGTCCACTTTTCTTGCAGTGAGTGTAAACATAAACTGGCCTAGGTACACCTCTCACAAAATGTCTCCTTTGCGCTATCCTATCAGGTATAGGACTCCTAGGTGGGTTGGGTTGAGAGCCATATGTATCTATCACAAACTTGGGAGCCGGCTCAGGTGAAACGTGTGAAATGGATGCACCGTCATGATCTATACCTCGTCTCTCAACATCACCCAAAACGGGATTGAGAACCATATTTCCAACCTCTTAGATGTGTCATCTAAAGGGACTCTGACCTCCCAGGCACATTCGAAATCACTCTCGAGTTAGGATACACGTGTCGTCAGACCAGACATCGTGTTGGTTAAATCACTCTTTTTTCGATCTAAAACAATTAAGTGTTCACTCAAAGAAACCTTTACCTTCTCGAGTTGACTTGCTTTCGCCTCAAATACCCTCAAACTCACTAACTCTCTCTTCAAATCTCTCACCCTAAGAGTTAGGTCTTTGTTCAACTTTTTGGTCTTTAGGGTCTCGGCATACAAATCTCTAAATGCGATCTGGAGCTCACTATCACCCCCATTATATCACTCACTGTTAGACTCGCTAGAAACACTCAAATCATCCCAGGAGGTATCATGTGAACAAGTATCCTCATCATCGTGGGACAAACTGGGTGTGCTTACGTGACTAGCAAAAAAAGCAACAAACTTCCCATGTGATGAACCATCCTCAGAATCTTTCACATCTTCCTCACTGCCACTTAGAGTAGCTAGCATGGCAATCTTTTTGCCCTTGTGCTTTAGCCTAGTGGGACACTCAAATTCTCTATGGACTCTCCCCTCACACTTAAAATACTTCTCGTATTCCTCTTTCTCACCACTCTCTTTGGCCTCATTTTTATTTTTCTAAAAAAATCTTTTATTGGAAGAATTTTGTTTTGAAAACTTGAGAATTTTTTTGAAATTCTTTGCAAGCATGGACATAATAAAACCAGACTCGGACTCACAAAAACTCAGTTTCTTTTCCTTCTTAGAATGGGCTTTAAGTGCTATCCCTTTATTTTTAGGCTTAACAGTGTCAGGGAACATGCCAATCTCATATGTCTGGAGGTCTCCTACCAGTTCTTTTAATTTCAGACGACTCAAATTACCTAAAGTATTCAAACCAATCACTTTAGGGATAAAACGTTTAGGCAGCGATCATAAAATCTTTTTAACCACTTGTGCATCAGGTATGGTCTCACCAAGATTGAAACTAGTGTTGACAATGTCAGACAAACGTGTGTAAAAATCATCTAAAGACTTAGTCTCAAGCATGGTAATCGTTTCAAATTGAGTGGTTAAATTTTAAATTTTAGACTCTTTGACCGCATTAGTACCTTCGTGGGAAAGTTGTAAAATGTCCCACGCTTCTTTTGATGTGGTACACGTCATAATACGTCAAAACTCCTCAGGAGTGACGACACCAAAAATCGCACTCAGACCACGTGGATTATAAGTTCTACATTTAAATTCATCCTGAGTCTAAGTATTCACAGGTTTTAAAGATGTTACGTTATCTACAGTGACAGTGGGAGGCGTCCAACCTCTTTCACAAACAACCCAAATGCGCTCATGAATAGCCTTTAGCTGATATTTCATATGTGCTTTCCAGTAGGCCTAATTAGACCCATAAAAAATGGGCATCCGATTATATAAGTGTTCCATTGAAAAAATTGAGATTTTTCACAAAATAAATTTTAAAAAGTCAATATCACATATTTTTTGCGAAAAAAAGGAATACACAATAAATTAGTGTAACCCACTTTATTACCAATTTGAGAATATCGTACGTGATACCGATTCAAATAAATTCGCAAATTCTCAATTTAAACTTATTTAACTGAAGTCAATTTTAAACCAAATTAAATCAGCCCCTAAACCTACAACTACGTGTGTGTGTGTCAAACCATCAGAAATAAAATTGTTAACTCTCAGATTTTAGGAGAAAAAATCTTTCGGGTAAAACATTTATTTCACTATAATACTTACAATGATTACAATAAAATCCGTAATGAGTTAACCACAGAAAACCCACATAGACCGCAACCTAGAGTTAATAATGAATCAACCGCAAAAGATCCACATGAACACGCAGTCCGAATAAGCCCAGAAACACCCTCGATTACTCTCTATCGACACACAGTCGCATCAGCCCTGTGCCTTAATCAATCGACACCTAGATCAGTAGTGGAGATCTTTTCTACAAGGGAAACTTCAAAAAAATTGTGTTCTTGGGTTCCAAAATAACTCACATAAACTATTGGGATGATTTGTGAATTGAAAACAAAGTTAAAACACTCAAAATTGAGAAGACAAACGTTTCTGCCAAAGTAGTTTGCGTAACACTCTATTTTCAGGTCTTCTGAAAAACCGAAACTAGAAAAACTAATTTATAAAAAAATTTAAGTCGACAGCTTGCTTGAACGAAATCAGAGTCTCGCTCGAATGGAGACACATGTCATTCAAACGACACTTCGCGCGAGAAAGGTTGCCGCTCGAACGAGAAGGTATGTCACTCGAACGAAAAAATTTAAAAATAAAATTGTTATTTTGCCAGTAAATACCCCGCCTCAAAACCTTTTAAAAAACTTTTGACGAAAATCTTCCCTCCAACACTTAGAATTTTTTTATAAAAGTTATCCCAATATTCTAAGTGAACCATTAAGGACTTAAAACACAACCTTACTAAAGTGAAACTTGCGGAGGCTTGAATGTTGAAGAACTTTGATATTCGAATCCGTCTTGATGCTTGAATGATCTTGAATTATTCTTTGACGGTTGTAGCGGTATACGATATACTCTAAAGGTAACGAACAATGTAAAATTATGTCCTTAGATGAGCGATGCCCCAAAATCACAATCTCACTATAGAAAAGTGAGAACCCATGTATGGGACCACTAAAGAGATAATAAACACAATAAAGCTAACTACATGAGTAAAACATGCTAAACATATGAATAAGATACTAATATATGAATGTAAACAAAAATAAAACAATTAAGGAAAGACTTGAATCCCAAAATGACTTTGGGATTGTCTACCTAGCCAAAAACAACATCAAAGTCTACGTAGTTTGTAATAAAACTAAGGCTAGGGTCTACCCATTATCCGAATTTGGAGTGTCTCATTTGATTTATGAAAAGTGGGTGAAATGTGGTGAAAGTACATATAAATGTGAGAAAACTCTAAGTTGGGAATTATGGTGTAAACCCCCTTTTGGATTTTTTGGATAATAAAAATAAAATTGAAGATATACCTGCAATAAAAAGGGTAGGATAAATGTGAAAATTAATAAAAAAAGCTAGAAATATGCTAAGAACACTAAAATGTGTAAAATGGCATTTATTAGGATGATAAAATGGAAATGGGTTTGGACCCAGGAACTTTTGAATTCTTTTTTGAGCTTTTTGTGGGTTGAATTTTGGTGTGTGGATTGGTGGTTGAAGGTGTGCCAAAGTGATGTAAGGGAATGTTGGAGAAAATAAGATAAAAGTGATGTATGTTCAATTCAAAATGGTTTCCGCCCTGAAATCGAGGTCATATACAAATGAGGTCGGGGTTTCCTTATATAAGAAAACCCTAAAAAGATAAAGGATAATTCTTTTTGAGGGACCTGCCGACTTGTATAGTCCTAAACTTGTTTGTCGGCAGTGTGGTCAGACCTGCTAGCCAAGTAAGGCCCAACTGTCAATAGGCAGATAAGGAGTCGTGCCAATAGGTAGGCATAACTGATTTATTTTCCATAAAATGGGAACCTTAAGTTTGGTTCATGCACGACTGGGACTGTTAGAAAGAGAATTCATATCTCTATGATTTTATGATGGAGGAATCTTGGTTACTAAAGTCAAACAGGGACCGAAGAGATCCCAATTGTTCTTTGGTTAGGATTTAAAGGAGGGCCGAGGGTCTGAAATTGAAGGGACTTTATTTGGACCCTATGTTGCAGTGTAAGGGTGTTAGAATAGGTTTTATACATCCAGGATTCCCTTATATAGAGGTGATATGAGTTACCTTAAGAGTGAGTACCTCCAAGGACGATATGAGATATAATGAGTCACACTTAATAATGTTTCAAGATCAATTACATATTTATAAAAAAATGTGGGGTATGGCTCACTATGTTTCTTAAAAATCTTTCTTAGGCCTTAGGCAGTCGCAAGAGAAGGGATTATAGGACCGATTATAGATTCATCATCATCTAGTCATCATAATAGTAGATTTTGGAGTTATCTCATTTTGTGCTGTTTTTATATTTGAATTTTTTACATTCCAGTTATTCATTTTATGAGCTCGTAGGGGTTATAAAATTTTTCATGTGTTTGTTGAACTTTAATTCAGGACTTGTATTATGGAGATTTATTTAATTTAGTTGCATTTAGTTTTATCTTATGTACTTGTTTTTATTATCCTTTGTTATTATATTAGTTATTCTTTTATACTTAGAATGATATAAATTGTTTGACGCTTCCTATTCTCGGTGTATAAGGCTGGCCACCTTATATGTGAAAAATCAGGGATGTTACACCTGAAGCCACACACTTTTACGTTCCATGATGGCCTTGGGACATGAAACGACGGTGCACATTTGGTATCTAGGGATTACAAACGTATGCTGAGATCCCCTATCATTTTGCCATGCCATTGTGGGGCATGCCATCCTTTAAACTAACCAGGGAACCCACAAGTTTACCAATGCATAATCAGGGCGAGTATGACTAAGACTAGTCCTGTGGGATTATTAAAAATAATGAACCGTCCGAGCTCGTAGCGCCCAAGACGTGGCTAAGATTTTTAATTATACCCCCTGATTAGGTTGACGACCGATTAGACAAAAATGACTAATTAATCGGTGTGTGTATGATCAAGGAAAACCTTAATTAGATCACAACTAATTCCTAAAATATAGATGAATATCTAAGGATGAACACCATAGAGACTCCAATCCACAATTGACTCAATAACTATAACATCATAGGCATATATAAACTAGATCACCCAGAATCGAGAGAAGGTTATACCTCATTGCACTTAAGAATTTCTAGGATTTTATTTTTTTGCGTATAGAAACCCATCCATTAGGAAGATGGAATAAAATCGAATACATTCTAACTTAAAGGCTTGGATTACATCTCACATTCTAGCACCCATGTCTCAACAATAATATATCACTAACATACAACCCGTACGATGCATGAGCGATGTATAATAAACAAATATAATGATAATTATAAAAAATAGTATATATCATAAATTCAATATCTTATCTTAAAGCCATTATAAAAGGTTAATTTTTTCAGAAATAAAATTTGTCTATTATTTTTTGAATTTTTTTATTGTATAAAAATTTCAAAAAAGCTGTACGTATTTTATATAAAAAAATTATATATATTTTTATTTGTTTTTAGTTGAAAAATTGTATGTCATTTATAAAAGCAAATTTAAAGTTTTTCCTATAAATAAAATTCTAAAAATGTTTTTATAACCGAAACTTTTTTTATTTAGATTAAAAACAATTTTGAAATTTTGAAAACCTTTTTAACTTAAAAGCTATTTTTTATAAATAAAAACTTCAAAAATACCCTATGTATTTTATATAAAAAAATTATACATATTTTTATTTAATTTTAATTTATAAAAATTAATGTCATTTATAAGTAAAAACTGAAAGTTTCTTCTATAAATACAAAATTAAAAATGTTTTTATAACCATTTTTTTATTTATATAAAAAATAATTTTTTTGATAATTAAATGATATATAGAAACCAAATTGCTTAAGGGAGCGAAACCCGTATACAGGGAGTCTACAACACAAGAAAAAGCAAAGCAAGAGACCAACAAACAGGCCTCCACTAAAAACATAACAACTCAAAAAAAACCGCCAACACAAGGATAAAAGACCGTAGCAATCAACAAGCACCGATAGTACTACCACATCCACAACACAACGAAGCGATAACACCTCAAGACGAACTTTTGCCACACTAACAAACCAATAAAATGAACAACCACGGACTCCTCCCAAATAATTCCACTACCCAAGGCAAACATAGCGCACAAAGTGGACAATAAGTACCTACGCCCTCCTATAACCTCATATTTTCTCGAAGAGTAATCGTGCCATATCCTCATTCCCCTCGAAGGTTACCCCGACCATCTTATTGAAGCCACCAATCAAATTCTCTGCCCACCCCGTCGGGTCCTCTTCCCATCCCTCCCCCTCTCCAAAGGCCTCTTCCTGTCTAGGGATATCAATATCCACCCAAATATTAGAATCGATCACATTAGTATAAACAAAGCGCTTGCCTCCTCCTCCCACCTCCCGTGTCTCGTTCGAATCATCCTCAGAAAGGAACTTTCCCTCCATGCTTCCAATCCTGACTTTTCAATTCAGTGATTCGAAAACTCGCTGTAAGTAATCCCCACACCATTAGTGTCTCCATAGTCATAACAGGATTGAGCCCCTACTCTCACACCACTCACCAGAGACTCCCTTTCATGATACCCCCATAAATTTAAATGATTTTGAAAATAAACATTATTTGGGACAAGATCCAAGAGTGGCTTATCATATGTGATCCCCGACTCTTCTGCACCTTGAGGAACTTTCAAATTACCTACTTTTCCCATCTTCTTATTTTTTCCGCTCTTCACCTTTATATTTCTACTCAAAAAATGTTTTTGTAACACCTTAACCGAATTCAGACAAGGTCCCACCATGTTTAAAAGTGACAAGCACTTTCCACGCTTACCAAGAGACTGCCCCTCAATGTTAACCACAAGCGTTCTAACAGGTATAACATTGGATTTTTTCAAATTCGTTGGGCCTAGTGTTTCCCCTACCTCAAAAGCATCCCCAACTTCTAATTTATTTATCCCATAATTCAGGCCCCCCTCCAACAGTGGACCCGAAACCTTTATTCCTTCCATAACTAAAGTTGGCTCATTTGCCAACAACTCCTTGGAGCACATGGGACCACTCAGGTTTTCACCACAAGCACCAACTTCTCGCAAATGGCTATTCTTGCTTGGGACCACATGCTTGTCAATCACCTTAAATCCAGTAGCTGGAAAAAAGTGCTGACCATTTTCGGCTCTTTACTCAGCCTAAGGGGATAAATATCTTTAGAATGGACAACTACCCTACTACCGACTTGATTCACCTGTTGTTCCCTAAGATTCACACGCTCCAAGCCAGGTAACACCATCACCTTAGTACCGTCTAGCTATAAACTGGGGGTAAGATCTGACCCTGCAAGAAACTATTCTGTCACAGCTTTTGTTGATGAGGATAGCATGCCAGCTCTGCCACCGCAAACCTCGACATTCTCACCTTCCGTGGTCATAACCATCTTCTTCGTCACCTTCAGAATCTCCGACGAGCTGGCCTGAACCTCCAATCGATCAACATCCAACTTCATTGCTTAATCCATATCCAACCTGCTATTGCTATGCTATTTAGGAGCTTAACACTTTTATTTACCCTTGCCCTTAGGCTTGACATCTAGACGGTTCGCCTCATAAACGATTCTCCCAGGCTTAGAAAGAACCCTCCTCTCACCCATCCTGGAATCAACACGCTTATGAACTTTCCTATGCTCCATATAGATACCACTTCCTACTATCCCTGGATAGCACTAACTCGTCAACTCCGACCAGATTTGAAGTCGCCCGGAGGACCCCCGATTTTATTTTCTTATAAAATTATATTTTCTTTTATGAGAATAGACGCAGAAGCATTAGATGCTGGTTCACAAAACAAATGAAACACCAAATTTTAATTTCTATTTCAAATTAAAATTAAACACAAGTGAAAATTAATAAAACACACACAAATATTAATTTCACTTAAACCAATTATTTCAAGTCCTAGAATTTGCCTAAGTCATATTTTTCATTTAAACAAATTAGGCTAAACCAATTTTAACACATCACTTGAATTAAATAAACTTTACCCAAATTTAATTATCCACCAAATTAAATTAATAGTGATTTAAACCAATTTTATCTTCTTTACCAAAGCATGCGTTCTAGGTGATATTGCATGATTAAATAAAATAAGAAATCACTACGCCGCGATGTACGAGGAAAAACCCAAGACGGGAAACAACCTCGGACGGCCCTAGCCACAAATCCACTAGATACGGGTTTATAAATACAAGACAAAAGACTTACAACACCCGACTCGGTTCCTCTCAAGCCTTGACGCTTCTTCTTGTAGACACCTCTTCCTAGCGAATAACCTTGGAGCTACACCGCGGTCTCGGAATCTACCGATCGGACTTTATATGGTCGCCGTCACCCGAACTAGGAGTCCTTCTCCAAGTGGGTAAATCAATGCAAACTTCTTCTTCTTTGAAGGATGTATAAGCAGACCCCAAGATAACTCTTCAAAGCGGTAGAGTGAACCGGTGCCAGACTCCAAGCAAGATATATGTATATGGGAACTTGGAAGAAACTTATTTGGGTGTAAACTAGAGTGGTATAAGTTTTTCTCTTTGTAAAATCTCACTCAACACATGATCTTTTTCTCTATTTGATTTTGCTCTCAAAACACTCTTTAGGAGTTAGTAGGATCTGAAAAAGATAAATTACAAAATGGTTTCCCGCATATAATAAAGTCTGAGAAAAATCAGTTAAGAAACAAGTGAGGAGGTGGGAGAAAACTGCTTAAAAACTGCCAAAAACTGTTCCCGCCTGGAGTCTCGTTCGAACGACATTTCGTTCGAACGAAATCTCGTTCGAACGAGACTTCTAACGAAGTTCCAGATTGAACTCGTTAGAAATCTTGTTGGATATCTCGTTTGAACATAAGATTCGTTCGAACGACATTTTAAAGGCCTATACTGGGAACTCGTTGGCAAACTCGTTCGAACGAAAAAACTCGTTCGAACGACATATCGAACCAACTTCCAGAAAGTTCATAAATTTTAATTTTAGCCCAGAAACTTTATATACTTTTATTTTAAAGTTTGATAAAATCTTTCTGAAGTTAAAACAACAGTTTTAAATAACCTAACACCTAAATAAACTGTTCCAAGCTCTTATATATATGTAATGCATTCATACCTTGGGAGCATGGAACCACTGTTGATGACGTTGAAACGAGGCACATAAACCACGACATTTTGATGAAGCTTTATACACTTGGCCGCTACGTCTTCAACAAACACGACATAGGCCTGAAAGATGATCATTATACTCTATCCTATAACTCAAACGTTTTTGTCTGAAATTGAGCCAAAACTACAAAGGACTCAATTGAAAATTTGCGTCCTTACAAATCTCCCCCTTTGGCTATTCCGGGACAAAAACTATACAAAAAATCCTAAAGGGACGTCAAGCTCTACTAGACTAATAAAAAGTCCCACCCAAAATAAAATTACAATGCTTGACTAAAACAACCCAAAGGATCAACAATCTTTATCGTCAAAAGTTGCCGCTTTATAAAATAATTCCTGCACACTTAGGCAAACACATTACACGCATAGGGAATATCAAATAGTTAATGCAAGTAAAGTTAACTACTCCCTAGAAATTAATTCTGTCCCTTTATCAAGTATGATCTTTATCAAGTATGATCAACTTAGAAAGACGTCTCCCCCTAAGATAAATCTCCCTTAAACTAAGATCGATAATAATAGGATTAGATACCATTTCTCCCCTATCATTCTCCCCCTTTTTGTTCAGGAATAGACAAAGGCTTAAAGAATCAAATATTGACTTATCTCCCCCAAATAAAGCATATACTCCCTTTAAATTAATCAAAGGATAAATAGAATGGGAAACAAAATTAATGCACATGGGCAACAAAATTATAACTAATCCAACAAGTAACAATTTAGACCAACTAAGATGTAACAAAATGATACCAATATGATATATAAATTATTAAGCATAGGACATTAACAACGAATGCAGTAAGATGGATACCAAGTATGAATTAAAGCATATATGGATTAGAAATCAAAGCAAAGATTAAACAAAAATATCAAATATGTGTATACAAACTATATACCAAAGAAACTCAAGTACACATATATAGATATAAACACACAAATGACACACACAAAATATAATAGGAGTCTTTCACACTCGAATGGCAAAAATGTGTCATATGGAAACGAAAGTGTTGGGGTGTGAACTACTAACGATTAAATTTAGACCCAATCACTTAAAAATATATTCACGGAGTTCTCATTTGATTGCAAACTTCATCACATTTGAATATAACCTCATGTGATAATATAGATTGAACTCAATGAACAAATATACACAATGCATACAAGCCTAGCATATTGATGATTCTACAAACCAACAGAGTCATGACATGAGATACGCAACTAGGATAAACGGACATTGTGCAAACCATTGATATACCATCCAATCTCCCTCAATAAGCATTTATATTAATTTTGAATGAATATATCAATCAAATATAGGCCTTGGCAATTATTATTTTTTTTAATGCCATATTTTCTGTTTTTAGGCCTTTGGACCACTTATTTCTTTTAGGTCCATTCAAAACGTTGGCTTACAATCGCAAAGGATTACTAAGTCCTTTCGGAGCCCTTCCCGGTGCACATTTTTATTTATCATGTTTTCATTTTTCACACAAATCTCACGTGCAACGGATTTTGACATGCACTAGTCCTCCTAAGTCACAAATATGCACATGACAAGATTGTAAGGAGAACACCCCACATAGCTTAAGTATACATATGAAGTTAAAAATTCAAAAGAGCTCGTGCATGTGTGAAAAGAGGCATATAAAAATATAATCCATTTAAACAACACAAAATCCAACTACTCCATGTAAGCATGGTAAAGAACATAATAAGGATTGATAATCTAAACTAAAAGTTCTAGCCACATGAGAGCGTTAAAGGAGGGATTCAAACACAAGTATATGCCACTTAAAGTGTGTCAAACCAAAATACACACAAAATAAAATCTTTTTGAGTTGTTGACATTTTTAACCAAAAGTAAAAATATATACTCAAAAGATAAACAAAAATCATTATTCTAGTATGTGATTAAACATGGGGCATAAACTAGAAAATGATTAAACAAGCATACATTTAGCATGTAAATATAGCATGAAGTACAAACGCTAAAGTATGCAACCACTAACACATTCATCCTTTAGATTTAGTAAGGGAGGAAGCATGTGAAAGTAAATGAGAATCAAAAACCCTATTTTGCAAGGCAATCGAGTCGGATTTCCTAACCCAAATTAATGAAGAATGACTATCTTGGGGTGTAGGAATGTTAAATACATTGGGTGCTTTACGTTGGGATTTTCTAGGAATTCGTTTAAGATCAAAACAAAATTTCCTAAGATGACCTTTTCGACCACAATGTGTACAAGTAAAAACATGTCGAAAAGATTTACCCACGGAGTGATCTCTAAAAGCTTTCCTAGTGGATTCTCCTAAAACGTTGGTTTTGGCTTTATGAGTAGATTCATTACAAGTATTAAAGCCAAAACCACACATGTCATTTTTAATTTGGACCGTTCCTAAGATTTTATCTAATTTTTCCGAACGACACTCCAAATCAAATTTGACATTACTTGAGTCTTTTAATTTATTTTGCAATTCTAAAATGTTAGACTCTAATAAAACATTTCGCTCTTCAAAAGCGAGAAGCTCCTTTTTCAAGGATTCCATTAAACTCCTAAGGCTATCTCTCTCGCCTTCTACATATTCAAGCTTCTCTTGAAGAGTCCTCTCACGTGTCCTAAGGTCTTCTACCAACATACTATCATCAATGACCTTGACACGCTCTTTTAAACTAGCTTCTAACTTCAAATTAGCTCTTTTCAATTTAATAGATTCTTTATAAAGTTCTTGAAAAGCATTTTGAAGTTCACTCACATTAACCTCTTCTTCATTTTTACTCTCTCTTTCTTCTCCACTCTCACTATCATAAAAAATAAGAGAATAAAAAACTTTGTCCTCGGAAGTGTCATGAGTTTGAGTATCTTCATGAGAAGATTCACTTTCGGTGCTCACATGACTAGCCATAAAAGCCACAAAATTTGGCTTAGTGGGGGAATCGGGTCCCTCTTCCTTATCACTATCACTAAGGGTTGCATTATATGAAATGGGTCGTTTACCCTCTTTCCTTAGTTTAGTGGGGCACTCAGAAGCCCTATGGCCAAAACCCTCACAACCAAAACACCTATTAGACTCGTCCCTATTTAAATTTTCATTAATAGGTTTAGGGATCTTCTCAGTTTTGTCATACTTAGGAGTTTCAAATTTCTTAAAATAATTTTTGAATTTATCTTTGTTAAATTTAAGAAAATTTCTAAATTTCCGAGCAAACAAAGCCATGTCTTCCGAGTCACTATCACTCTCGCTCTCTACTACTTGTTTGACCTCTTTTCGGACTTTTAAAGCAACGCCCTTTTCAATTTTCTTTTCAGTTTTAGAGGGAAGCATGTCTAGTTCATAGGTTTGTAAATCACCTACGAGCTCTTCTAATTTCATAGAGGCTAAAGTTGGTAAGGAATTTAAAACGGTCACTTTTGGAATAAATCTATCGGGTAGGGACCTTAAAATTTTCTTTACAACTCGGTTGTCGGGTATTTTCTCTCCCAAGTTAAAAGATGAATTAACAATATCGGAAAGTCTAGCATAAAATTCATCAAAAGTTTCTTTTTCATTCATTTTGATAGTTTCAAATTGAGTGGTGAGGTTTTGGAGTTTCGAAGATTTAACGACACTTGTACCTTCGTGAGTGAATTGTAAAATATCCCAAGCTTCTTTAGCGGTCTCACACGTCATAATTCGTAGGAATTCATCCGGTGTGGGAGCGCTAAACAAGGCATTCAAATCACAGGAATTAAAATTTGAAAGTTTAAATTCACCCTCACTCCATCTATCGGCCGGTTTGGGGACACACTCATTATCTACTAAATGAGTAGGTTTGGACCACCCGTTAACAACAGACATCCAAACTCTCTCGTCGATAGATTTTAGTGCCGATTTCATTCGCGCTTTCCAATACGCGTAGTTTGAACCATTGAAAATAGGAAATTTTGAAAATGGAGAAAATTCCATTTTAGCCAAAAATTATTTAAAAGATCTTTAACGAAATAATTTATCGCTTTGGCTTTGATACCAATTTGAAGTCGCCCGGAGGGCCCCCGATTTTATTTTCTTATAAAATTATATTTCCTTTTATGAGAATCGATGCGAAAGCGTTAGATGATGGTCCACAAAACAAACGAAACACTAAATTTTAATTTCTATTTCAAATTAAAATTAAACACAAGTGAAAATTAATAAAATACACACAAATATTAATTTCACTTAAACCAATTAATTTAAGTCTTAGAATTTGCCTAAGTCACATTTTTCATTTAAACAAATTAGGCTAAACCAATTTTAACACATCACTTGAATTAAATAAACTTTACCCAAATTTAATTATCCACCAAATTAAATTAATAGTGATTTAAACCAATTTTATCTTCTTTACCAAAGCATGCGTTCTAGGTGATATTGCATGATTAAATAAAATAAGAAATCACTACGCCGCGATGTACGAGGAAAAACCCAAGACGGGAAACAACCTCGGACGGCCCTAGCCACAAATCCACTAGATACGGGTTTATAAATACAAGACAAAAGACTTACAACACCCGACTCGGTCCCTCTCAAGCCTTGACGCTTCTTCTTGTAGACACCTCTTCCTAGCGAATAACCTTGGAGCTACACCGCGGTCTCGGAATCCACCGATCGGACTTTATATGGTCGCCGTCACCCGAACTAGGAGTCCTTCTCCAAGTGGGTAAATCAATGCAAACTTCTTCTTCTTTGAAGGATGTAGAAGCAGACCCCAAGATAACTCTTCAAAGCGGTAGAGTGAACCGGTGCCAGACTCCAAGAAAGATATATGTATATGGGAACTTGGAAGAAACTTATTTGGGTGTAAACTAGAGTGGTATAAGTTTTTCTCTTTGTAAAATCTCACTCAACACATGATCTTTTTCTCTATTTGATTTTGCTCTCAAAACACTCTTTAGGAGTTAGTAGGATCTGAAAAAGATAAATTATAAAATGGTTTCCCGCATATAATAAAGTCTGAGAAAAATCAGTTAAGAAACAAGTGAGGAGGTGGGAGAAAACTGCTTAAAAACTGCCAAAAACTGTTCCCGCCTGGAGTCTCGTTCGAACGACATTTCGTTCGAACGAAATCTCGTTCGAACGAGACTTCTAACGAAGTTTCAGATTGAACTCGTTAGAAATATCGTTGGATATCTCGTTCGAACATAAGGTTCGTTTGAATGACATATCGAACGACATTTTAAAGGCCTATACTGGGAACTCGTTGGCAAACTCGTTCGAACGACATATCGAACGAACTTTCAGAAAGTTCATAAATTTCGATTTTAGCCCAGAAACTTTATATACTTTTATTTTAAAGTTTGATAAAATCTTTCTGAAGTTAAAACAACAGTTTTAAATAACCTAACACCCAAATAAACTGTTCCAAGCTCCTATATGTATATGTAATGCATTCATACCTTGGGAGCATGGAACCACTATTGATGACGTTGAAACGAGGCACATAAACCATGACCTTTTGATGAAGCTTTATACACTTGGCCGTTACGTCTTCAACAAACACGACATAGGCTTGAAAGATGATCATTATACTCTATCCTATGACTCAAACGTTTTTGTCTGGAATTGAGCCAAAACTACAAAGGACTCAATTGAAAATTTGCGTCCTTACAAGATTGGTAGCGCAAAGATCCAACCTTCAACTTAGATAGTCACTGACTTCGACAGGGTAATATTACGTCTAACACATAACCGTACCCACCTAAGATTTGCACCAGCTTGTGTCTCCTCATCAACTTTAACAAAGGCCCCACATCTGTTGCCAATAGCTTGGAACACCTCTACACCTCACAGATGAAGTGGGAGACTAACCACCCGGATCCAGCGAGTATTCGATCTTCTAAGAGATTTAGAGATGCACCCCAACAGATGCCATTGATATAAAGATAGTGGTACATAATCAACACACCAACTCTTTATCTTCAACACCCTCTTTGCTTCACTGCCCGAAGCGAAAACGAAGCAAAAAGAAGTGGCGTTGAGGTAGCGTACCACAACTCCGCTAACTGGCTGCCAAAAATTCGTGACCCACATCCTAATATGTTTTAAAGTTGGTGGAACATTTTTTGGGCTGCCCGCTTTTCCCACCAACGCCTTTTGTAAAAACACGATTCTAGACCCACATGTACTATCCTCAATGGAGAAATCAATGTTCGAGTCAGTAGCCACCTTAACACTGATCGAAGAAAATGGCCAAGGTTATACCTTGGCAGCTTGTAGATAAGACAGTCCCATTTAGATTTCTTACATGGAAGACTTTCTAGAGAGAAGGCAAAGTCAATTTTAAATTTTGAAAACATTAAATTTTTTTTTTTCTAGAGACTAAAACGTTATATAGATGTAGTAGTATTAGTAACATTGTGTAATATGATTTGAGTGGAGAATCATGAAAAGAGATTAATTGAATCTAGATTGTGTTGGATCGAGAGGTTAATTGATGGAGTCTAGAATGGATCAACTTTTTAGTTTTCAAGAGACTTTTGAGTTATTCATTTTTCAGTTTCAAAAAGATTTTTGATTTATTCAATTTTTTATTTTAAATATTGATGCATATAGTGATACGCTGGTGGATTATATTTTTTTTACTATACTTTGAAGAAGGCTTATATCAAAACATTAAGACATTAAGTTTGAGTAATCCCCAAATAATCCCTGTCATTTCTTTGTTAAATAAAAAACGAAGTACCCAAAGTTTAACTAAAGATATAAATTAGATGAAAGAAAAAAAATGTAATAATAAAGGGAAATGGTCAAGCAAATATGTGCCATGACACAGTATATGCAACTTAATCAGGTCAACCCAATAATATAAAAAAAATTACAAATTAAAAAGTTTTTCCCCTGCTCTTAGTTAGAGAAAAATAGTTTTTTCTCTTACAGCCACCATGATAAAAATGAGAATGAAAAAGAAAAGGCAGAGGCATTTAGATACCACTGGCTTTTTTGTAATTAAAATAGGCAGATGATTTTTTTTAGAATAAAAATATAAGCCTCTTGGGGGAAAAAAGTAAAAGAAAACCCACAACTAAATGATCAATAACCTACCAACTACAAACAAAAGCCATAACTAAAGATGATGGTTAGATTCATGAACCTGTAAATTTATGCTCAATCAAAATAAAAAAGCTATATAAAAATGAAAAACTCTTACGGGTTTTAAGTTTCAAGTTAAGAGTGTTAAATGGGTCTATAGCAAAAAACATCAAATCCATTCTGAATTTTCTTGGTCTTCGGTTGGTGAATTAGATTTGTAGAGAAAATTCACACAATATTAAGTTTCAAACACAAAAAATGCAGATCAATATTCATTGCATTGGAAACCTAGTCGTGTTCTTTACTGAAACAGTTGTGGAGACGATGGTGAAGACAATGACGGGGTGGTGATTTATAGTAATATTGTTAGAAACTACACCACGGTCATCCATAGAAATAAATATATACATCTAGGCTCTGGCACACATAAATACACTTGGTGTATAAAGATTTCAAGTCTATGCAGAGAGATTGAAAAAAATGTTTCAGCAGGGCTATGAGTAGGTGGGTGTTGATTTGTGTTTATAGCGCTCAATGGGCAAGAAAGAAATAATATATACCTCTAGCGTACACCTTTGAAACCCCATCAAACATCTCACACCACTACAATCAATTCTCAAACAAAAAAATGCATTATGCAAACCATTAGCAAAGCCCTTAAAGAAGAGAAAACTTATATCAAAAGATGCACGGTGAGGGCTTTGGGCGAGTTAATAATATTTTTGACAGGTCGATTGATTTTGACGTTGTGCGCTAGGGTTTTACGATAGAGAAAGTGGGTTTCCAGGCCAATGTTTGGTCGCCATTGATGGTTGCGATGGAAAAGGTATGACCCTTTTTTATATTGGTACATGTTTGAATTTTTGACCATTTGAAAAAATGAAAGTAGCGAGAAAGCCAGAAAACTGGAAGGATTTTTATAATCGGGGAGTCAACATTTAATCTATTGCATTGGGAAAGGATACAAACCTATATTCTTTTCATTTTATCAAGAAAGGAAATTGAAATACGAACGGTTCAAGGAAAGAGAATGGTTTAGAGAAGTGAATAAATGTTGAGTTAAAGTGCATTAAATGCTATTAAAACTTATAATACTATTGTATTAGATGTATAATAAAGATTTCTCCCCTTTTTCTTGTGGATATAGTCAATAACGATTTGTTGAACCAACAAATACTTGTGTCCTTTTGTACAATGTCACAATTACGAAGGGTAATCCTGATAGTCAACCTATTGTAAAGTTAAATCCCCGACACACATATTTAGTTTATAACAAAATACTAGTTATAAATGCTTTAATATAAGGGGCATATACCAAATAGTATCTCGAACATTTTTTTAAGTACGATTAGTCCGAGCCTTTTTATTTTGCTCCAAAACGTCCTTCACCATGCGGCTGGCGTGAACCTTTAAAGATAAGAGAATAAGGGTTTTTTGGTATAAAATAGAAGGCATGGACTAAATGTGCATTATAAAATGTTTGAGGGACTTTTTGATATTTGATCCTTAATATAATGTAATTTTCAATTTGCATTGAAGTTATCATTGGAACTTTATAGTTTATTGAAATTGATGGTATATCTTAAAAAAAGATTTTTTTGCACTACCAAATCTATGAAAAAATAATTTGAACAATTTCCTTATGCACTTTTTAGCAAAAAAGTCAGATTCTTTTTTCTTCATTTTAATTTGAATTATTTGATGTCCATGTTAAAACAAAAATACCAGATATGAGTTTTTTTTTTTTACAAAATTCTCAACTCATTTAGAATGTTTTTTGCAAGGCTTCTTTTCAATTTGTAATTTTCATTTTGAGATTCTGTTTCTAAAAATTGTAAATTTTTGTTTGCAAAATTCAGTTTCTAGATTTTAATTTGTACGTTTTAATTTGCACCTTATATGTGATAATACCAAGTATCTGTCCCTCTACTTTTTCGTTAAAACTTATTTTATTTTAATTTGTGAAATTCTGTGTGTTTTAAAGTTATTACAGTAGTTGCTGAAATGATTTTTTTTAGACAAACTGTTATTGATTTTCAAATCAAACAAAGATATTTTGGATGTGGTGGTAACGATATACATGGCTGGTATGTATGTGTTAGGGGTCGTGGGTGTAATGATGCGGCAGTGAATGTGATAGTGGTGGGGATTAATGTGGCTGCAATAGTGGTGGCGGTGAATATGGTGGTGTGGTAGTGGAGTTAACGATGGATATGGCGGTGGTTGGTTGTTGTGAAGGCAGCTGTGGGTTTGTAGTAAAAGTGAAACAAATTTGGACACAACATGAAATTTTTATTCTCTTAAATTCCTTTTTATGAAAAAATTGGCATTTTTCCCCCACTAAAAAAGCTCTCTATTTTTAAATTATGGGCGAAGACAGGAATTTATTTTGGGAGGGGACCACAAAAATACTAGGGGTTCGGGGGCGGGAGCCCCCGAGACAATTTTTTTTAGGGTTATTTACATTTTATGCAATATTTTTTCCCAACAATATAATAATTGCACCACATACAAGATATCAACCGTAAGCATTTTTTTCCTAACAATATCATATATATTCACCATTAAAATATAATAATTGCACCACATTCAAGATACAATTATTACCAAAATAGAGGTATGACATTATAAACGAATTGTTGGAATATAATACAAAAATACTAGCATAAGCATTGAACACTCCAATAGCATATAAAAAATTAATACTAATAACAGTAAAAATTAATATGGGTAATAATTTTTAAATATCCGTCGTTAATAAAATCAGTCCCTATTTTTTCTTTAATATTAACTAATTAATACTAATATTAATGGATGATGAATGGAAGAATTAATACTAAATCAGTCTCTATTAGTATTAATATAGTAATCAGTTCCTAATTAATACTAAATGAGTCCCTAATTAATACTTATAAAAAGGGAGAAAAAGGCACATGAGAAAAATAACTGATGGTGATCCAGAAAGAGGGAAGTGACGGCTGATGTGAGGATAAGTAAATAATATGTGAGTATGCCTTAGTTAGGTTAGAGATAAGTAAGTGAAAAAGACTTTTTATGGGTATGTTCTTGTGGGCTTATGGACTTGTGGGCTTTATAAGGAAAAAATCCATATTTTTTTGTTGGGTTTTAAAACTTTGGAGGGAACCGTGGCCCCCCTGTCAACCTTTAGCTTCGCCCCTGTTTCTAAGGAACATGATTTTCTTATTTAAATTTCACTTTTTGGAGAACGTGTAAACGAAAAAAAAATCAAGTTTATGATTGTCATTATTGTCTAACTTTGAGGTATTTATCATGCTATTATCGGAGAGATACATGTTATAACATGGCTTTGGGGACTACAATATAGCCTTTATCAAACTTAGAATTGCACATATTAAACCAATATTACAATCACAAAGAAATTTTCTTTTCAATGCCTAGACGGTATTTAAGTTGAGGAACACAAAATTTATGGAATAATTAACCCCTTATAGCTAAACCTAAAATTGTGAAGGGTACGTAGTTGTCCATGGACATTGACATATATGCCGTATATTGATTGTGCTTTAAGGGCAACCCAAACCCATTATTCCTTCAACGTTAAGCACTACTTGTGCATAAATTTGAAGAAATTTTCACCCCATTAATTTTGGTAACACCTCCCATTAACTTCCAATTTCACCTAGAGATATTTGGCGCCTAAATTTGAATCAGCTAACTAAAATAACGACACTAACGTTCATTCTTTTCTTTAGCATTCCATCTTATGTCGTCTTCACTCCAGTTATACCACAGGTGATAGGTCCAAAATCCACGACTCCCCATCATTCTTCAATGTCTGAAAAGGTTAATAAATGAAACAAAATCTGAACAACCCAAAGCATATAGTATTGAGTATTAGGGCATACAGTGGCAGGTTTGTCAGTTATTTTGTATAGGAATGACCTTAGGGTGTCTTCAAATATCTTCATTTCATGCCTGTTTCGTTTTTTCACTTATTCCTTTCTGTTTTATCACTTCATTTACCAATCCACAATTGTTAACATATCTTATAAACTTAAAAACTCGCAAATAGTTTCTCCTAGTCGCACCCTTTTAGTGATTGCCTATTATTTTCAATTAGTGATGTACTAGGCGATATTTTTAGTCAAAGATTGATTATTGGAAGAATTATTTGATTATTCTAAGACGAAAATCGTTTAAAAGACAAGAAAAAAGAAAAAAAACTTGCAAAATGCATGAGGTCTTGTTTTCTTATTTTATTTGCTAATAATGCTTCAAAAGTTCCAGAAAAAACTTGTTTCTACCTGAACCCAATTTGTTTTTGCATATTATATTCAATGATTGATGTACTAATGCCAGTTTTCTGCCACAGGTTGATTATAGTCACATTTTTTTCCTTATTATTATCAAGGCCAAAAAAAAAAAAAAAAAACTTGATAATAATGTCTCCTGAGGAGTTGAAAATTCGTGCAGAACTTGAGGTGGATGTAGAGAGAGATTTGGAGGCAGAAATAAAGGATGGAATATATCATCTTGCTCTTCGGCTGCACCGCCTCTACCAGCACCAGAAGGAAAGGATAGGGATACCCGATACCAAAGATCAAGAAGGAATAAAAAATAAAACGCTTTCAGAAGTAAACATAAATATTAAAATGGAAGGAGGAACAAAAATTGAAATCAAAGAGATTAAGAAAGAGGCTAGGATGAAGACTACTAAAAAACCAGAGAGTTTGCAAGGAATTTTAGGTCCCAATGGGAAGAAATTGGAGTGGGCTAAAAGTCTTAGATCAGAACCAGGTCCTGTTGCTGCTGTTAAAAATAAAAATGATTATTTAAGGAAGAAAAATTGCTTAATCGTAGCCGAGTTATGGACGAATATAACAAGCTCAGCAAGGCTAGGAATAACGTTAGAGGTACCTTGGGGCAGAAGAAGGGGATTGAAGGTCTTGAGAGGACACTCATGAAACTGGGTTGGAGAGAGTAAGACACTGTTTGGTTTGTTTGTATGAAAATAATAAAAAAGCACTGATCCCTTGGTGTGATAATAAGCCTCATAGGCAGATGTTCTAGTGTTTTGTGATTTTATGAAATGTGTATTTACAATGAAAAGATAAATCTGTTATTTATTTATTTTTCTTTTTCCCTTTAATTCTCCATATGATAGTGTATATTTCTATCAATATGTTAGCATAATCATTGTTTGGATGATTGATTCGGCATGAATATTTCATATTTATCCCCTATTTTTGGCATTTTTACTGTCCCGCACATCGCAAGTATCCTAGACTTAGCTCATATCTATTGCAACTAATCTTTTTGGCAAGTGTTTCTTGTTTTGTGTATTTCTTATGTATTTTAAAGGTAATTCATCCAAGTAATGGAGGAGAAAAGCGGCAAAACGATGAAAACAATGCAAGAAAGGGTAGTCAAGAGAAAATCAGTAATTTTTCAACCAAAATCCAGAAGAGGAGCCAACATGAAAGTAGTAGAGCTTGAGTTCACGAGAAAATAAGAAGAAACGTCACCTCATTCCGAGTTATGGCGAAGAAAAACTGCGAATAGTGAAAGCTAAATGCATTACCAAGCGACCAGACCCTAACAAAAACAAACTGGTTCAGTTTTGGAGCCAAGGGGTTCGGTTTGGTCAAGATGTTCGGTTTTCTACGGGATTTTTTTTTATCTTCTCCTCTTTTGTAGTCGAAGTTGTTAAGGTTTATACTGAGCGTCTTGGCCGTTTTTGGGTCCTTATATAGAGCACTTGGGAGTCTAAAAACATATACTTCATACATTATTGAGTGGGAAATTCATATGTAATCATTGGATATACAACTACTTAAAGATTTCAGCTTTTACAAGGCAATAAAGTCACGCTCTTTCAATTTCTGGAATTCTACTAGGTGTGGAGTTCTTATTTCTTGCATTTTAGATTTTCATCTATTTGATATTTGATTTCAACTATTTTCTTCTATATATTTCAACCCGAATGCTTGCATTCTTAATATCATTTGTGTAGAAATAGTTGTCATGTCTAGCTAAATTATTCGTAGGTTGGGGAACATGAACCCAGCCTAGGTTTTTTTATATTTTAAATGTAACATTCTTCATTATTAAATAGTTAATTTCTCGAGGTTGTTATCTTGATCGGAACTAATAGTGTAGATCTCTTAACTCAGTTTGTTAAAAGCAACCCGAGTGTTTGAGGAGGCATTATATGTGTCGAAATATATCTGTAAGGGCAAAATTTTCAATTGAGTTAATTTGTATGTAATTGACTTATTTCCGGAACAAAACTTGTTTGAGTCATAAATAGATTTTTATCTTGTCATGATACCCACATAATCTATGACGTGTTTGTGTTAAAGACTTAGCGGCCAAGCTTCAAAGATAAATCATGCCATATTGTTTATTGGTGCACGTTTCACGTTTTCATATCACATTCCGAAATACTCTCACGTATGAACGCATAATGTTTATGGGACTCGAAAAATGTTTTAAGGATTATATTTTGTTTATAATTGATTTTAAAATGTCAAAAATGTTTTTATGAGCTTTTAACTTCGTTTATTATGAGATAAACACTGTTTAGAGTCGTGTGAATTCTCATATTGGTTTTTGAGACTTTAAACGATATGTGATGTCGTTTGAACGACATCTCACTGTCGTTAGAATGACATGTGCATCTCGTTAGAATGACCTGTCGACTTAACTTTTTTATTTAAGGTGTTTTTCTCTGGAATTTCGATGTGTACAGAACCAAAATACAATTTATATCAATTTAGTTTTTCTGCACATATTTTCTAAGGATTTCAAAGTCTAAAATTATCCTTAGTATTTAAAAGATTCGAGCTTTCATACATATGTTATAATAATCTTGTTTGCACCATTGGTTGTTCATCCATATTAAACAAAAGGTTTTGTTAGAGTTTTGCAGGGAAGAAACGGTGAAGGTTGTGTTCCAAATCATAGATGGTTGCCAAAGATGCATCGGTGAACACAGAGGCACTCGTGGACGTGTGTGCTGTGGACGAATATCATGGAAGGATTTCTGCGTGGGTACCGTGGAGGAGCGTTTAAAGAGAAGAAGAGCGTCAAGGCTTATGGGGATCGAGTCATTGTGTAAGTCTATTTATCTTCCTTTGTAAAATTGTATCATAGTGATTGTCTGGCTTGGGCCGTCCAAGATTTTTTTTCCCTTAGTGGTTTCTTTGTCCATCCGACGTTGTGAACTTTACTTCATTTTACTTGCTTTAATCACTTAGATGCATGTTTAGGATTAAATAAGATAAAATAGGAGTTAGTAAAATTGGTTCATAAACTTAATGCAAAATTAAAATTGAAAAAGTTCGATTTTTGGAAAAGTTATTTTTACCTAAAGCACACTTTGAAAAAGGGTCCTACAAATTGGTATAGATCTAGAAACATTTTTTATTGTGTCGATCTCCTGTGCTTGTAGGTATGCATTTCATAAATTTTGATGCGTTTCTAACTTCTGTATTTAATGGCACTAGTTATGTTTATTGGAAAATGCGAATGAAAAGTGCACTTAAAGCTATTTATGGACGTGTTTGGTTAATGGTAGAAAAAGGGTGGTCAGCACCGGTCACGAGAGAAGGAGAGGCCACTAGTTTAAAACTTGTCGAGTCATGGACCGAAGCCGAACATAGACTTTCGCTTTATAGTTCTAAAGGTTTAAATGTTATTTCCTCGTCTATCACCCCAGATGAATATAATCGTATTATGATGTGTGACACATCGAAAGAGGCTTGAGATGTTCATGAACTCACTTACGAGGGAACTAGAATGGTTAGGGCATCTAAACTTCAAAATCTCACTACATAATTTGAGACGATTAGAATGTTAGAGAGTGAGACATTTGATCAGTTTTACACTAGATTGTCCCATATTGTCAACTCGTCGTTTAACTTGGGAGAGAAAATACCTGACGATCGTGTAATTAAGAAAATATTAAGGTTATTGCTTAGTAGATTTAATAAAAAAGTGACCGTTTTAAACTCCTTGGGTATGCTGGATTCAACGAAACTAGAAGATATTTTAGGTGACTTACAAACCTATGAACTTGACATGTTTACCTCCAATCAAGTAACGAAGAAAGAAAAGGGCATTGCTTTGAAAGATCGAAAGGAGGAGACTAAAGTTTTGGATGATGATTCCGACACTGATTTCGAAGATGTTTCTTTGTTGGCAAAGAAGTTCAAAAAGTTTCTTAAGTTCGAGAAGTAATTGAAAGATGCCAAAAGACTTGAGAAATTTAAGAACAACAAGGTGGATCAAGTCCCTAAAAATTAAAATGAGAATGTTACGAGGGATAATTCGGATAGGTGTTTTAGTTGTGAGGGTTATGGTGATAAGCTAGTGGAGTGTCCCACTAGACTTAAGAAGGAGGGCAAGAAATCGATAGCATATAATGCCACCTTAAGTATAGTGAACTGGAATAGGGAAATAATTACCCCATTGAGTGCAATTTTTTAGTGTTTATGGCATGTCACGTGAGCGACGACGATAAGTCTTCTTATGAAGATTCTCTTTCGAGGCCGTTTTGTGTGAATCCCAAGAGAGTGAGGGTGAAGCTAGTCAGGAGGAGGAGATAGATGTTGGAGAGTTGTAAGTTGACTTTAATGATTTGTATGCTAAGCGATAAAGGTGAAAAAGGAAAACTTGAAGTTACAAGCTAAGTTGAATGAGTGTGCTGTAAAAAATAATGATGAATTGATTGAGGATTTTAGGGCACGTGATAAGACTCTTTGAGAGAAACTAGAATACGTTAAGGGTGAGAGAGATAGTCTTTGTGGTTTGATGGGGGATTTAAATAAAGAGATTCTAGAGTTTGAGGAGTCCAGACGTTTGCTTGAGTCTATGATTAGTGATCTTAATGAGATAGTGAGAGACTCAAGTAAGGTGAAATTTGATTTGGAGGAAAGTTTGAAAAAGTTGGATAGGATTTTAGGTACCGTGCAAATTAAGGATGATAAGTGTGGTATAGGATTCGATGATCGTATTGCACCCATTCCTAAAGCCAATACCAATCGTGTGCGAGAGCTAACTAGGAACGTTAGGAGAGGTCCACACTGAGGGCACATTCCTCGCCGTGTTTACACCTGCACTCATTGCGGTAGGAAGGGTCACCTTAGGAGTTATTGTTATGACCTTAAAAATTGTAAGGACATAATTTTATAAATGTCCGGGGTAGAATATAGGATTTTTATGTTTACTCCTAGATCACAGTTCATATGTTTGATACCACTACATTCAGCACGTCAACATGATCATCCTCGTCGGTCTGCATCCGAATTCATTGCATCCACCTTCTTCACGTGCATCATGCTACATGCAACGTGCTGCTCAACTCATTCCCACTACTCCACTACGCTCTATCAGTAAAATGCTTTATTGGAACTTTAAATATTTGCATAAATATTTGGGAATTGTTTTTGAAAATTATTTTTTGAATTATGGATTAATTTTTTAATAAAATCAGAAATTTTCTAAGTGTAGAAGCGAATAGCCTCGATCGACGAGATAGCTCGAGCGACTTTGAAAGTCGTTCGCGCGAGATAGACATGTCGCACGATATCGTTCGAACGACTTCTGTCCTTCGTTCGAGCGACATGCTATCTTGTTCGAACGAACCACCGCCTCGATTTTTGTATAAATATCTGATCTCTTTCTACACGTTTTTCAAGTCTTTCTGAAATCTTAAAATCTGCAAAAAATAGCCTAGAATTAGACTTCACCTTTTAAGGTTTTCTAAACCTTTTTGATTCACAAAACCGTTCCCATATATGTGTGTGAATCTTTAAACCTTCAAGAAGATCATTTTCTCATCTGGAGTAATTTGTAAGGAAGTCGTTCTCTTCGTCACTGCTGCCCTACTGGAAAGGGATTGTTCCAGCCGCCGACAACAGAACCGACACCCAAGGGTATTTTTGTGTCACTGTATTTTCATTATAATCCGTGGTAAGCCGTTTTCTTACAAAAATTATTGTGAAAATAAAAGGTTTTGCCCCGTTGGGGATTTTTCCTCACATATGTGTTCTTGCATGTTTCATCTTCATATTTAATCTCATATAGATGCATGTTTAGGACTTAAGTGGTGAAAACTGTGTTTAATTAAATAACTTCCTTATTTGAATGCAAGCGCACTCTCCTAAAAAATTCTCCTAGGAAGTTTAAGAATAAAGTCATTTCGGTTCCCAAAACCCCTACGTGTCGTTACACACCTACTTGGGTTAGGAAAACGTACTTAGAGGATTTAGGAATTAAACTTCGTGGTTCTTGTTTGGTTGCACATGATTCTTCCCATGCTAAATCTAAAGGATGATTGTGTTGCCTTATTTGTCATATTATAGTCTTTACTTCCTGATATATATCTTGCTAGTGTTATGACATGTGTAAGTATTTGTATTATATTTTTAATTTATTTGAGTCTTATTTGAAAAATACAAAAAAAATTATTTTGATAAATTTTTTGAAAATACAAAAAGATTTTTGGTATATATATTTTTGAGAAAATACAAAAAGATTTTGTTTTTTGAGTCAAAAATATTTTTTGAAAAACACAAAGATTTTCGGTTTATTTTTGTGTCATGAGTTTTCATGTTTGGTGTGGCATGTTGGTGTGCTTGGACCCCCATCATTTCATTATCCATGTGGCTGGAACATTTGGTCATAATTATAGATGCTTAGAGTGATCTTAACCATTGACTAATGGGGTTGTTTCGAAGTTGATTTGCATTTGGATTCAACTTTGTATATATGCCATCATTGCACTCATGCACGAGTTTATATGAATGTTTGACTTCTCATGCGTATTTAAGTTTGGTGAAATGTTCACCTCTCAATTTTGTAATCTATGCGTAATAAGACTTAGGAGGAGGTGTACATGTAAGAACCATTTTCCGTGAGGATTTATATTGCTTAAATTGAAAATATTATGAGTGTTTACGGGAAAGTGATGTGAGAGAATAGTAATCTTGTCATGAAAGCCACTGTTCAAAAGAGTCCAAGAAGAAATTAAGGCAATAAAAAGAATCATATGCCAAAAATGGGGTCAAAAGTATTTCTCTAAGGTGAGAAAAAATATAAACCTGAAAAGAGTTAGAAAAAGAAAATATGAGTATATGAGGATGTTTGGATGGAAAATAACAACGGGTTTGCACCATGAATTCTAATGTTGAAAAATCGTGTCATGACGCTATTGTTTGTTGAATCGTTAAAATTTTAGATTTGTGTGCATGTTGTTCATTCAGTTAATTAAGCTCAATATATTAATCGTTAGATATGGCTAAAACTAAGTTTGATGACATTTAGCTATCAATTTGAGTTTCTTGATCGTTTTGATGTGTTCAAGTTATTATTCATTTATTGTGTTCACCCTCATTAAGTCCCTATCCACGTTTGAGCACATTGATACTATGTTAGCATGAAACTTATACTTGTTTTTACTAATTTTATTTTTCTGTTTTAAGTCTGTTTTGCTACTGTTTCGTGTTTCCAGTACCTATTTTGAGCTAATTTTTTCACTGCGCAAAACTTTTCCATTTTTAGAGATGGAATACATAAATTTTTGAAGTCGTTCAAATGACATCTAGACTTCATTCGAACGATGTGTCCAAGTCGTTCGAAGTCTGTTTCTAAAGACATGCTTTTTGAGGCATTAATTGTGTCAGGTGTGATCGTTAGAAGTGTCGTTTGTAAGGTCGTTAGATAAGTGTTTCAAACGAGACCTTACTGTTTTGGGTCATTTTTATCTTCGTTCAAGCGACATGCCAACGTTTTTCAAACGACATAGCATAATCGTTCGAACGACCCTGTCTGGATTTTTTAGCCTTGTTCTGTTTCAGGACCTTCTTCGTATATGTGATAATTTCCTTCTGTTTTGGTATTCTTGGTTCATTTGGACAATTTACATTCAATCGATAGTACTTATTCATTCTTTGATACTTCAACTGCACCAATTCATTTAGTCACATCTTGGCTTAGATTGATGATTTCATTTGTGTGACTGTTTACTAGCTATGATTTGGTTATTTGTGATTATTATTAGACGGCTTTCCATGTTTATCTAAATATGATTTATTGATTATTTCATGCTAGATATTCGTGTGTTTATCTTTTTCACCTATTGTCTATTCGAGACAAAAAGGGGGAGAGATAGTATGTGAAGTAGGGGGATTAATTTTGTTTGATGAGCACATATGTTATTTTTGCATTGAAAATTGGTATCATGTTTTTGATCATATGTATGTTTATATTTTGGTATCACATTGTCTTGCATAAATTGGTATCATGATTTTCTCACATGTTTAACAAATGATTTCTTTTATATTGGTATTTTTTATATCATTTGTTCCTCCATACTTCACTGGGTATTTGTTTGTTTCACGTGTGTAGGTATTCTTCAGTGATTAGATATTTCAAGACTACATCACATTCAGATAGCTCATGCTTGCAGACCTACATATACTAGTCCTTGTCCTAAATTTTTTAATTTTGGGTTTTATGGGATGGGATTTAGGTGTAATACGACCTGACGTCTCGACTTAGGCATTTCACTGTTTGAGTTTTGTCCCGGAATATTCAAAGGGGGAGATTTGTAAGGGTAAAATTTCTAATTGAGTTAATTTGTATGTAATTGAAGTATTTCTGGAACAAAATTTGTTTGAGTCATAAATAGATTTTTATCTTGTCACGGTACCCACATAGTCTATGACTTGTTTTTGTTAAAGACGTAGCGGCCAAACTTCAAAAATAGATCATGCCGTATTGTTTATTGGTGCACATTTCATGTGTTCATATCACATTTTGAGATACTCTTAGGTATGAACGCATAATGTTTATGGGACTTGAAAAATATTAACGATGATATTTTGTTTATAAATGATTTTAAAATCTCAAAAATGTTTTTATAAGGTTTTAACTTCATTTATTCTGAGATAACCACTGTTTAGAGTCGTGTGAATTCTCACATTGGTTTTTGAGACTTCAAACGACATGTGACATCGTTCGAACGATATCTCACTGTCGTTAGAATGACATGTGCATCTCGTTAGAACGACCTATCGACTTAACTTTTTTATTTAAGGTGTTTTTAAAATTTTGATGTGTGTAGAACCACAATACAATTTAGAACAAATCCGTTTTTCTTCACATATTTTCTAAGGATTTCAAAGTATAAAATCATCCTTTGTGTTTAAAAGATCCGAGCTTTCGTACATATATTATAGAGATATTATTTACAACATTAGTTTTTCATCCATATTGAACAAAAGGTTTCATTGGAGTTTTGCGATGAAGAAATGGTGAAGGCCGTGCTTTGAATTATAGACGGTTGCCAAAGCTGCAATGGTGGACACCGAGGCACTCATAGACACGTGCGCTGTGGACGAGTACCATGGAAGGTTTTCTGCGTGGGCTCTGTGGATGAGTGGTTAAAGAGAAGAAGAGCATCAAGGCTTATGGGGATCGAGTTGTTAAGTAAATCTGTCTATCTTCCTTTGTAAAACTGTATCATAGTGATTGCCTGACTTGGGCCGTCGTAGATTTTTTCCCTTAGTGATTTCCTCGTACATCTGACATTGTGAACTTTACTTTATTTTATTTTCTTTAATCACCTAAATACATCTTTAGGATTAAATAAGATAAAATTGGACTTAAGGAAAATTGGTTCACAAACTTGAAGCAAAATTAAAATTAAAAAAGTTTGATTTTTGGAAAAGTTATTTTTACCTAAAGCACACATTGAAAAGGGGCCTATAATATCAATTGCGCATATTAATTTGCTGAGCAATTATCGCGCGGGTTAACGCTTAAACATATTTGGTGCTTTAATACCCTGCACCAACTATTCAATCAAATTATATATATGAATTATTCTGAAGAGGAGTTTCAGATGATTATGAGATAATTGTGGGCCATGAATTTAATAAATAAAATTATGGGATAAGGGTCGTTCAAACGATTGTAAGGGTTCGTTCTAATGACATCCCTGCATCGTTAGAAGCAAGATGGATGTCGCAAGAAGTATGGCTTCAAGTGACAAGCCACTGCTTTACAGTGGTAGCTCGCATGAAGGGTCGACAATCAGTGGCTCTCTTAGGACTAGTGGACTTTCAACTGGCTGGCTCGACAGTGAGTGGCTCAGGTTGCAAAGAGTGGGATGGTTAATTGAGGATGCAGTACAGTGTTGAAAATTGAGGAAAACTTAGTATATGATGTTGATTTACCACGATGAGTGGATTAGAGTGAGACTCTAGCGAGTACTCAAGGACGAGACATTAAGGTAGTATTGGGTTCATTAGGGTGATGCAGCAAAAGGTTTGAACTGGGTGTACAACGATGACTTGATGAGAATATTCCTCCTTGGGGTGAGATAATAGCATTGGACGGTTATCAGCAAGCTCATGCGAGTTCTGTAGTTAGGATAGGCTGAGAATTTGGGGATGTACGGTCCTAAGCTAGAATTAATTTTGATGATGAATTCCACGGTTAGTTGTATTATGATTCACATTGGGTGAGTGTCGACCTCTAGAAAAGGGTTTGCCCATGGAGGCGCTAGTATGCCTTAGGTACAAGCATAGGTGGTGCTAGGAATGATTTGGAATTGATCATAAAGAGAGCAGAGACTGAAAGTCGATTATGTAAGGTCATGGTTTGTGGAATAGTGAGCGTTAGAGCATGTCACATATTGAGTATTTGGTGACCTTAATGTTAAGGACTTTGATGATTCATCTTGGAGGATTTCTGGGACTTAGAATAGAAATTGGTGGGCCCCATAAACTTTAGGATTAATGGATCGAGAATTTTGGGGACGAAATTCCCCAAGGAGGGAAGTTTGTAATACCGTGTTCCAACTATTCTATCAAATTTAATATAAGAATTATTCTGAAGAGGAGTTAAGGCTGATTATGAGAGAATTGTGTGCCAACAATTTAATAAATAAAATTAAGGGACAAAGCTTGTTCGAACGACTATAAGGGGTCATTCTAAAGACATCCATGCGCCGTTACAAGTGAGATGGATGTCGCGAGAAGCAGGGATTCAAGCGACATGCCACTACTTTACAGTGGCACGTTGCGCAACGATCGCGCGAACCAAACTTCGAACGAGATGGGGAAGTTGTTTGAATGACTTGGGCTTGTCATTCGAACGACATAAATAAAAAATATTTAGTACAGCTTTCCCTTGTACGCTGCCACGATCTTGACCGTTGGATATTTGAGCTATCGGGCTCAGATCAGCGCAAAAAGGGTAAAACGGGATTTTTGCCCTTTGGAAGGGGTTTTATAAGGGATTATTTAGTTTATTTGGGGTTATTGATAGGGAAAAGGGAAGAAGAGAGAGAGAGAGAGAGAGATGTGGGTTGTCTTCCACCTCCTCTCACCATAAACCACTACCCCTCCACCATTTTATGTGGTACTCCACCATGTTCAACCCTTCAATACCCATTTTCACCACTGTAGAAAAAGAGCTATGAATTTTAAATGAGTATTGGGGGATTTTTTTAGAAGATGATAAGGGCTTCCATGGTGTTTAAAGTGGGCCAT
Source organism: Sambucus nigra (assembly GCA_949130495.1). Taxonomy (NCBI): domain Eukaryota; kingdom Viridiplantae; phylum Streptophyta; class Magnoliopsida; order Dipsacales; family Adoxaceae; genus Sambucus; species Sambucus nigra. The sequence continues at coordinate 812,464,674 of OX422207.1, forward strand.
ACTTGAAAGTATCAAAAGGAGAATATTTAGAGCACTTTGGAGGATGCATTTGGTAACCCTTTGAGGCCACCTTTACAGGTGGGGGTTGCTCCTCCTGCACAAATATTTCTACTACCATTAGAGCTATGAGAGATGGAAAAACCTTACTCTTAGTATATAAGACTCTAATTTTTATATTTGCAGTCTTGTAATTAAATTACATGAGTAGGGTGCATTTGATCAAATGAGGTAATTGATGTGTAGAAAATAATAAATATTTTTATGAAATAACAATATTGGTAAAATATTATTTTGTTGAAAATAAAGAATGAATAAATATTTCAATGTTTTGAAATATTAAACGTTCATATTTTATGAAAATGGTGTATTTTATAGAAAGATTTATGTTAAACATTTTATGAAATAAAATGTGTGGAAATGATGATTTGCCTTGTTAAATATTGAGGAAATAATGTTTCAAGGTTTCTTGCAAAAATGAAGATTTTAGGAAAAATGGACATTTTGTGAGTTTGAAGAATTTAAATGTCTTTTATGCATTAAAAATGTATTTTTTCCAAGTATGATTAATTTCTAAAATAAAATATGTGTTAAACCATTTAATAGAATTTGAAGGTTTAAAATCCATCTTCTCAAGCATTTAAACTTGTAGTAATTTGGAGCTAAGTGTATAAACAAGTTTAAATAAGAATTAGTTGGGTTCAAACATGGAATGATAAAAAGTGTAAATTCTAGTCTTCAAATATGTGAAACAAGGGTTAAAAAGGTGATAAGTACAAAGTTGTAGGACTACATGTAAAATAAAGAAAATGGTATATTCTTATAAAAGTAGTCTTAAGTGTAAATGGATTTCTTGAATAAAGAAAGTAAGGAAATGTGTAGTTTGAAAAATTGTAATAAAGGTAGTGAATAAGTGTTAATGGGTAAACATGTTAAAGTTAGTATGCATAATTTAATAATGTTGTAAAAGATTAACACTATGAAATTGTAAAGGAACTAAAGACGTGAAGGTGTTTCCAATTAAGAATAATATTAATCCAAAGTTAAAAAGGGTGTTAAGGTGTTAAAACTCTTAAGAAGTTAGGGTGGGTAACTTAATAGTGTTTGTAAGAAATTAACACTTCTGGAAATGGAGTAAAAGGTGATTTTGGAGACAAATGGGCAAAATAATAGTTTTAGTTAAAGTGAAATATTTTTATGAAATAAAAATGTAAGAAATGGTGTTAAACAAATTGGTCCTAAATGAATATGATTTTTGGAATAAAAATCAAGATTAAAATATAAAGGACATGAAATGGTAAAATTTCAAAAGTGTAACAAAAGATGGGGTGTACCTCGGGTTTTAGCTTCGACGGGGTAAAAAGAAAAAGTGGAGTGATGTGGACATATTAAAATGTTAAAACACATTAAAACTAACTCAAATGACACCGGGAGAATTAAGGAGGGCCCATAGTCCTAGGGTGAAAACCCCCAAAACACTGGCCATAGCATATAGTGTGCATATCCGGCGGTGTGGAGCCCGTTAAAGTGTGCGATATTTGGAAGATTCCGAGAAAAGTTAAAGGAATAAGGAACATATTAAGAAATGGGTTATGCGGTGAAATGTGTTAATACAACCTAACTTGAATGAATTAATAAATGTTCCGCTAAAGGTTAAGATGGACAGTAAATGTGTAATTGATTAATGTCCATAAGGTAAAGAAAAAGGTAAAGTAAGTAGGTAAATGGGTGATTAAGCAGTCTAAGCTGTTAAACTCATAATTAACACAATAATGTGTTGTAAAAGGTTCTAAAAGATTAAATGAGTATTAATTTTCTAACACGGTATTCACGTGTGTTGAAAGGGTGAGTTTTAACGAAAATACTAATATGTGTTGGAGAAAATAAAAAAGGTGATTTAGGTAAAGAAATGGTTCCGATTAAATCAAATTTCATGGTTTCAAGTATTGAACCGCGTGCGTTAAATAAAGCGAGAAATGTAAAGATGAGAAAAGGGAAATATTTTTATAAGGTTAAGGTAAAACTGTTTCATGCATTAAGTATATATATATATATATATATATATAATTTAGTTTCATGTGCACGTATGCATAATGTGTTAGAGTATCCTTTCTGCCGTTTGATTCTATACTACATTTATATATTTTCCACTGAGAATTGTCTCACTCCCTCGCTTTGTTATGACAGGTTGGGAGCGATTTCATATTTTGAATGGATTATATAGTTACTTACTTTTTTTATTTTCCGTTAGTAGCTCTGTATTCTTGGACTTCGAGGTGCTCCCCATGGGTCCCTCACATAGTTTATTTTGAAACTGGAATCGCATACTAAACAATTAAAAATGTTAATTGAAATAAAATTGGACTAGCAACATTAATGTAGGTTGTTTTATTTCACTTTACACCTAATGCTCGGGTTGGACCGGGTTGACTACGGGTAACCCATAAATCTGGGCCGGGGAGTTACAAATGGCATCAGAGCTCTAGGTTCAAGGTTCCTTTCGGGAGTAATGTGTTAAGGTCAGTGTCGGATCTTTCGACGTCAGTATTGGTCTGGGCCGGTCATGCTAGTTCAATGAGGGTTTAGTTCGTGTCATCGATGGTAAAGTCAAAGAGGTTATCACTAAAAGTGAGTTAGATTCAACTGTCACGCTATCAAGTTGATAGTTATTTGTCGCTTTCGCAATTCTACTTAGAATTATAGTAATTTATGGATGTCCATGCAAGACAATATTCGTGACACCTTGGTTGTTAGTGTGAGGTTCTTGTGTTGAAATTTAATGACTTAGAATCATTCGAGATGTCAATAGAGTGGAATGACACCCATTGGTCAAGTGGAACGAGTTGCATATTGTCGACGATAGAGGTTGATGGTTGGGGTTTCATGAATAGGCACTGATGATTGGTGATTAAAAGGTATATAACCTTTAGGTGCGGCGCTTACAGGTAGCTAACGCCGGTGAGGTCATTGGGCAAACTCGATCCTTGGGGTGGTATCGCAAGTGATGGTGGTCTAGTGGACATATGAAATTATGTAGGCGAATAGTGGCAATGCCGTGATCCTGTATGTGAGATGTATTGTGTGATGATTTTGTTGATGAGAGTAGCATTGCTAGTGGAAACAATGAGTAGTGTTCGTTACGACCTTACTGTAAAGATCATATGTTTCACATTTGGAGGTTAGATGACTCAGTAACATTCATAAGTATTGATTTTATGGTGAAAATATATTAGATCCCTTAGTTAGGGACTTGGGCTGATTGTACCTTGATTATAATGTGGTATTGAGGAATTAAATTCCATGTGGAGTCTGCGGTGTAGGTCTTGGTATTTATAGGTAACACCCGACGTCCCATATCCTGCCAAATTCTATATAGTCGTGTTATCATGGAGATTAGCGTCTGATATCATATTCACACAGTGAGACAATTTAGTTACCATAATTGAATAGTCATTGAGGATTAGGTGAGGCAGGACTTGAGGTTTATAGGTTTTCGGTAACGTCTTGTATACTGCAAAAACCCTTAGTAGCATTACTTGTGGCCTGCACGTGGCCACTGGTCACAACCATTTGGGAGAAAGATAAAATTAGTATCTAAGTGTTGTTACTCATTTTAACTGCCGAGGTAATGGCTAGGCGCGAGGTAATCCCAGTGTGAGAGTAGTTCAGAGCCATTCGAGGTGCCCATAAGACAAATTGTGTGTGGAATCGTTGAGGATAAGGATTGAATGTTGTGGCACCTTAGGGTGTTTGATAGTTAAGTGTAGTATAGGAAGAAGCTCGTAGACTAGTGTCTTTTTGAGCACCGAGTAACTCATGATATGGGTATTAGGAGGTTTGTAGGGTGCACCTATAATGATAAAGGTATGGAAAATGAAAATCTTGTCGGGTTTTGGGACTTTTACTTGAGATGTGTTTGGTGTTCTTAGGCGACCAATTAAGTTCGGTAAGAGGTGTCAATATCATTCTAGTAACGATTGTATTGAGGGTTAGGTGATGATCCCAAATTCCTTATCGTATTGTGTACGTGCTAGGTGTGGCATCCCAAATCGGCGAAGTTGGGTGGTATGATCCTTAAGGTAGGGTGATGGTTGTGTCATTATAGGAGTGATACTCCGATGCTATGGAATGAATAGGATATGTGTGATGATATTCGGTTTCGAGATGTACAAGGAAATGTATTCAATACTTAGAGTGATAACTCCACGTGGAGGCTTGAAAATGGCCACCGAGGTGGGGTAACATCAAAACACGATTACTATATCGACGTGTCGATGATATGCACTAGGGTAGCCTTAGCAATGTAAGGATTAATTCTTGGCACGTATTGACAAGATGGTAAAGGTTAGAATATGTAACCCAGTGTGGTATTTACTACCCTTAGAATGCCAATAGTAGCGGTGTGGTCGTCACAAAAATTCTGTGTGGGTAGAAACCGAAGGTAAGTTTACGTGGAAATCTCGTGTGGTCAAAAGACACTGCAAGGTGAGTGTCTCGCGTGAACTAAGTAATGACTGTGGAAGTCTGGGATTTCGATCACGATATTATGAGGCAGGTAATAACCTAGGTATGGTAGGTTGGTGATGTCGTCACTAACGATTGGACAAAGTCGATGTAGACTAAAGCACGAGGTCTTCGCCAACCGGGATGGTTTATGTACGCCAAGGATGTGAAAAGTAGGACCTTTCTCCTAAGGAGGAAAGTCGGACATTGACTTCCTAAATGACTATAGATTCATAAATTTCCTTCATGTTGCGAGAATGAATGTTTGTGATCCGATTCACCATGGCTAGTGATCGAAGTCAGGGTGTGCGAATAGGATTTGTGCTCGGTCAGAACTCTGAGAATGAGTGGCATGACTTCAAGCTTGTGACATTGGTTCGCTTTCATAAATAATAGTCAAATGTATGTAGGTAAAATTTCTTGGGACAGTTGCTTGTTCCTTCTGACTCTAGCGTGTTCCTTTCGATTTTGGTAATCGGGAATCGATAGTCTCACCTATGAGGTGACTCAGATTGGTGACGTGTTATGGTACGGCATGGTTGGGCCAAAGAGAGCGCAGTGGGCAGGGTTTGGTCAATATAGCTTGGTAATTGGGTGCGCTCATATGAGGTATTCTTGCTATTGCATAACCTTCTGCGTACAGGTGGATGCATTTTTGGGTACACGATTTTCTCCTTATATCGATATCTCTTAGGACTAGTAGACTTTTGACTAACCGACTCGACAATTAGTGTCTCGAGTTATAAAGAGTTGGATGGTGACGTGATGATGTAGTAGAGTGTTAGAAATCGAGGAAAACTTAACATACGATATTGTTTTGTCATAGTGAGTGGATTAGAGTGAGATTGTAAGAAGTACTCAAGGAAGATTCACCTAGCATAGTATTAGGTTCATCAGGGTGATGCAACAAAAGGTGTAAACCAGGCATATGATGATGAATTGATGATAATATTCCTCCTCAGAGTGAAATAATAATGTAAGATGGTTATTAGTAAGCTCATGCGAGTTGTGTGGTTAGGATAGTCTGAGAATTTAGGAACATAGGATGTACGATCCTAAGCTAGAATTGATTTTGATAATGAATGCGATGGTTGGTTGTATTATAATTTACATTGGGTAAGTGTCGACCGCTAGAAAAGGGTTTAGCCATGGAGGTGCTGGTATGCCTTAGGTACTAGCATAGGTGGTGCTAGGAATGGTTTGGACTTGATCATAAGGCGATCGGAGACTCAAAGTCGATTATGTAATGTCATGGTCGGCGAAATGGTGAAGGTTAGAGCATGTCGCAAATTGAGTATTTGGTGAACTTAATGTTGAAGAATTCGATGACTTGTCTTGGAGAATTTCTAGGACTTTAAATAGAATTTGGTTGGCCCTATAAACTTGAGGATTAGTGGATCAAGAATTTCAAGGACCAAATTCTCCAAGTAGGGAAGTTTGTAATACCCTATTCCAACTATTCAATCAAATTATATATATGAATTCTTCTGAAGAGGAGTTAAGAATGATTATGAGAGAATTGTGGGCCAAGAATTTAATAAATAAAATTATGGGACAAGGGTTGTTCGAACGACTATAAGGGGTCGTTTTAATGACATCCTTGTGTTGTTAGAAGCGAGATGGATGTCACAAGAAATAGGGCTTCAAGCGACATGCCACTGCTTTACAGTAGCAGGTCGCGCGAACCAAACTTCAAACGAGATGGGAAAGTCATTTAAACAACTTGGGCTTGTCATTCGAATGACGTAAATTGAAAATATTTAGTCCTGTTTGCCCTTGTGTGCTGTCATGCTTTTGGCCGTAGGATCTTTGAGCTGTCGAGCTCAGATCTGCCTAGAAGGGGCAACATGAGATTTTTGACCTTTGAAAGGATTTTATAAGGGATTTTTTTGGTTCATTTGGGGTTATTGGTAGGGAAAATGGAAGAAGAGAGAGAGAGAGAGAGATGTGGTCTTCCACCTCCTCCCTCCCCAAACCATCACCCCTCCACCATCCCACCACCACTTATGTGGTATTTCGCCATGTTCAAGCCTACAATACCCATTTCCACCATTGTAGAAGAAGAGCTACGAATTTTGGAGGAGTATTGGGGGATTTTTGGAGAAGATGATGAGGGATTCCATGGAGTTTGAACCGGGTCTTAATTTGAAGCTTGGAAGGAGCACGTTTTGAAGAATTTTGGAGGATGCATTTGGTAACCCCTTGAGGCTACCTTTAGTGGTGGAGGTTTCTCCTCCTACACCAACATTTTTATCACTATTAGAGCTATTAGAGGTGGAAAAACCATACTCTTAGTATATAAGACTCTATTTTGCATATTTGTAGTCTTATAGGGTACATTTGATTAAATGAGGTAATTGATGTGTAGCAAATAGTAAACAATTCTAAAAAATGTTATTTTGTTAAAAATAAAGAATGAATCAATATTTTAAAGTTTTGAAATATTAAAAGTTGATATTTTACGAAAATATTGTATTTTCTAAAAAGATTATTATTAAACATTTTATGATATAAAATGTGTGGAAATGATGATTTGCCTTGTTAAATATTGGGGTGATAATGTTTCAAGGTTTCTTGAAAAAATGAAGAGTTTAGGAAAAATGGACATTTTGTGAGTTTGAAGAAATTAAATGTCTTTTATGCATTAAAAATGTATTTTTTCCAAGTATGATGAATTCCAGAATAAAATATATGTTTAAACCGTTTAACAGGATTTGAAGGTTTAAACTCCATCTTCTCATGCATATAAACTTCTGGAATTTGCCACTGAGTGTATTAACAAGTTTAAGGAAGAATTAGTTGGGTTTAAATATGGAATGATAAAAATAGAAATTCTAGTCTTCAAATGTCTAAAACAATGGTTAAAAAGGTGATAAGTACAAAGTTGTAAGACTACATGTAAAATAAAGAAAATGATATATTCTTATAAAATTAGTCTTAGGTGTAAATGGATTTCTTGAATAAAGAAAGTTAAGAAATGTGCAGTTTGAGAAATTGTAATAAAAGTATTGAATAAGTGTTAATGGGTAAACATTGTAAAGTTAGTGTGCATAATTTAATAATGTTGTAAAAGATTAACACTATGAAATTGAAAAGGAACTAAAGAGGTAAAGGTGTTTCCAATTAAGAAGAATATTACTCCAAAGCTAAAAAGGGTGTTAAGGTGTTAAAACTCTTAAGAATTTAGGGTGGGTAACTTAACAGTTTTATTAGAAATTAACACTTGTGAAAATGGAGTAAAAGGTGATTTTGGAGACAAATGGGTAAAATAATAATTGTAGTTAAAGTGGAATATTTTTATGAAATAAAAATGTAGGAAATGGTGTTAAACAAATTAGTCTTAAATGAATATGATTTTTGAAATAAAAATCAAGACTAAAATATAAAGGACATGAAATGGTAAATTTTCAAAAGTGTAACACAAGTTGGGGTGTACCCCGAGTTTTGGCTCAGATCGGGTAAAAAGAAAAAGTTGAGTGATGTGGACATTGTAAAATGTTAAAATACATTAAAACTAACTCAAATGACACCGGGATAATTAAGAAGGGCCAGAATCCCTAGGGTGAAAACCCCAAAAACACTGGCCCAAGCATATGGTGCACATAGATGGCGGTGTGGAGCCTGTTAAACTATGCGGTATTTGGGAGATTTCAAAAAAAGTTAAAGGAATAAGGAACATATCAGGAAATGGGTTGTGTGGATGAATTAATAAATGTTCTGGTAAAGGTTAAAATAGAAAAGTAAATGTGTAATCGATTAATGTCCTTAAAGTAAGGAAAAAGATAAAATAAGTGGGTAAATGGGTGATTAAGCAACCTAAGTGGTTAAACCCATAATTAACACAAGAATGTGTTATAAATGGTTTTCAAAGATTAATTGAGTATTTTCTAACACGGTGTTCGCGTTGGGTGGGTTTCAACAAAAATACTAATATGTGTTGGATAAAATAAAAAGAGTGATTTTGGTAAAGAAACGGTTCTGGTTAAATCAAATGTAGTGGTTTTAAGTATTGAACCATGCATGTTAAAGAAAGCGAGAAATGAAAAGATAAGAAAATGGAAGTCTTTTTTATAAGATTAAGGTAACACTTTTTCATGCATTAAGTATATGTATATGTATGTATACAATGTAGTTTCATGTGAACTTAGGCAAAACATATTAGAGTCTCCTTTTCGAAGTTCGATTCTGTACTGCATTTATGTATTTCCCACCGAGCACCGACTAACACTCTCGGTTTGTTACAACAGGTTGGGAGAGGTATTATATTTTGAGAGTATTATACAGGTAAGTACTTTCTTTAATTTACGTTAGTAGCTTTGTATGTTTAGACTTCGGGGTGCTCCCCATAGGTCACTCATGTAGTTTATTTAGAAACTGGAATCGCATGATAAACAATTAGAAATATTAATTGAAATACAATTTGACTAGTAGCATTATGTATCTTGTTTCGTTTCAGTTCACACCTAACACTCGAATCAGACCGGGTTGACTACGGGTAACCCATAAATCCAGGCCGGGGCGTTACAGGTGCTTCGAATTGATTTGTCGCTTTTCATATAATTAATTAATTACTTCATAAAATTTCATATTTATTGTAGACACTCTAAGGTTTGGGGTATCGTATCCCAAGCTCCTTTTCCAGAATTATTTCAAAATTAAATCGAGTCTTTACTTTAATTTGTTTAATTTTCTGCTTCATGTCCTTCATTGCCTAGATAGTAAGAAATCACTTAAAGTAAGATTCATCACCTTTTCTTTATTTTTTATGAGTCGAAGCCTAGAATTAAGATATTAACCCTAGTTTCGTCATTCACACGCTATTCCCTGAGGATTCGATCTCATCTTACCGGGTTTAATACTTGAGTGATTGGCTTGAACTTAATCCATTGGAACACACATAGCACACATTTTTTATTACTCGTCAAGATTTTGGTGTTGTTACTGGGGAGTAAATAGTTGGTTTGGTTGAATTAATTTTAATTTGGCTTCAATTCTTAAAAACGCCAAAAAAATCTTAAATCCTAAAAATACATTTAAAAATAAAAAACTTAAAATATTCATTTTTTTAATAAAAATAAAAATAAAAATAACAAAACTCCCTCAAGTCCTTAGATGCACAACCCCAAGTAGAACGTCGAGAGATTTTAGAGATGATAGTTATTCATCAAGTGTGAGAGCGATGTTGGATAGTATGAGTTTTGGAACGGGAGATGGTGAGATTTCGTACCGCCTTATAAGATACTTCTTATATTCGGAGCGAACTGTCGCTTCGGTATGCATTATATTCCCGTATAATTCTAGATAATTTCACTTTCGAAATGGAATGATCCAAATTATTCCTATATTTCATGGCGTGGAGTCAGAGATGCCCTATCTTCACATCCGTGAGTTCGAGGAGGCATGTGAAACGTTTAATGATCAAGCTTTCACCCAAGATATCATACGTCTCAAGATTTTCCCCTTCTCTCTTAAAGACAAGTCCAAGACTTGACTTTGGTCTCTTGCACCAAACTCTATCGGTATGCGAAAATATATGCAAGTGAAATTTCTCTAAAAGTTCATTCCTGCCCATCAGAGAAATGTTATAAAAGCTTGCACCCAAGATGTCATACATCTCAAACTTTTCCCCTTATAACTTAAAAATAAGGACAAGGCTTGGCTTTGGTCTCTAGTGCTAATCCCTATCAGTATGTGAAGAGATATGCAAGTGAAAGTTCTCTAAAAGTTTATTCCCTCCCATAGGAGCAATGTTATCAAAGCTCAAATTCAAACCTTTAGACAGAACGTTACTAGGCCCTTTGATAGGTGTTGGGAGAGGTTCAAAGAGTTGGTTAACATGTTCCCACATCACGATTTTGAGAAGTGGAGACTTATCTCATTCTTCTATCATGGGCTTATGTTAAGCTCAAAATAACTCATAAAAATAATGTGCCACGGATAATTCTTCGGGTTAGATGCGGACGATGCGAAGGCCTACTTTAAGTATGTCACCGAGACTACTTAATCTTGGGACACATCATATACTAATACCCAACCCAAGACTAGAAAGATGTAAACAACCCCTTCCTCGTCGGAACTCTCTAATTGGACAAGGAAGCCGAGCCGAAGCTTCAAATTAATCAATTAGTCAAGTGGCTAGATGAAGCGGTGGAAGCAAGGGGGAGATATACATCCATCCCTTCTTGATATTTAAGGGAGGATACTTGTGCTATTTGTGAGGCAGGACATCTAACGAAAGCATGTCCAACCATTCCCTCCCACAAAATTATGCTTCAAGAGCAAGTTAAAGAGGTGGGAGCTTATAAAGGAAATTTTAATGACCCTCAATGAAAAATCTTGTAATTCCCAACAATCTCTACCACCCCCACCTTTTTAACATGTACCACTTGTGCAAGCGCTTCCTCTTTCTCTTTATGTGATCCCATAACAAAAAAGTCTCGAAGAAACTCTCACACAATTTACGCAAAATTAGTCGGTGATCAATGCCAAAATGATCTAAACTTTGTCGACCTAAAGGAATCTCTATTTAAATTGTAATCCTCTTTCAGTTTCTAAGAGAAAGGAAAATTCCCCGCTCAATCCCAACGACCTGCCTAAAGTAAAAAATATGTAAGCTCTAATCTTGATGAAATTTAAGAGCAATGTAAAGCTGTAACCACTCTACGTAGTGGGAAAGTTATTGACTTGTCACCTTCCCCACAAAACGTACAAAAAGATGAGGAGGTTTCTCCTTGCATGCAATAGGCCGAAGATGCCCCCTTGAGTGAGAGTGAGAAAAAATACACAGTTGGGTAAGGTGGTGGTAAAACCCCCGATAATCGCACTATATGCTCAACGGTTGGTACCTCCTCCTAAAGGGGCCTCCCATGATGGTATTGTAGAGGTGATTAATCAAGTGATGTTGAACCTACCTTTTCTCGAAGCTATAAAGAAAATTCCCACTCACGCTAAGTTCTTAAAGGACTTGTTCACGATGAAACGAAAGTTAAAGGTGAAGAAGAAGGTTTTTCTTGCACAAAATGTTAGCTCGGTAATTTTGAGCGACCTCCCACCAAATTTCAAAGATCTGGGAACTCCCACCATTTTGTGAACCATTGGAGAGACTAAGATAGAGAGAGCTTTGTTAGATTTAGGTTCTAGTGTTAATATTCTACCCTTTCTAATTTATAAAAAGCTTTATTTGGGAGATCTTATGCCCATAAATATCACTCTGCAACTTGCGGATTGTCACATGAAGGTTTCTCGTGGGGTCGCTGAGGACGTAGTCATCTAAGTTGACACGTTCTACTTTCCGATACACTTTGTCATTTGGGACATAAAGCCCTCCTCCCCATTAATCACCATTTCCTTATCGTTCTTAGTTTCCCTTTCATGGCTATGGATAACACCTTGATCGATATACTTATTGGGAAAATGCAATTAACTTTTGGGAACATGACGCTTGATACGACTATCTTCAATATCATAAAAAAAATGGGCGATGAAGAATATCTACACGATATGAATCTTATAGAGTAGGTAGTACAAGAGCACTTAGAGGGTCCTAGTTGTGAGGATCCATTAGAGGTGTGTTTGGTGATGACTGTTGAGGAAGAGAGTGAGTATTCGGAGTATGATTGGGAAATGAGTATGATGAGGGATATGCTAGGTGAGAATGAAGTCAAGTACATTCAAGAAGTGAACGATCTCACTACCCCATGGGATAGTGACACAAATGATCTACATGCTTGGACAACTGATTTGTCCTTAGATATGACTTGAAATTTTGAGAAAGAATTTGGCTCGATTGATGAGGATCTCACTGTTGAAGTCCAATCATTATTGGACTCATTTTGTCTCTTAAATGAGAGTGATTAGAATGATAGGATAAATTAATTCCTTTTCTGTGAACGTGAACCTGATCCTTTAGAGAGTATGCTAAGATATGAGGTTTTATCTATTTATGATGAGATGGTGGTGAAAATCATTCGAGCTTTTCCACCTAGTGACACATGTTTTATCACACCGCATTGTCCTTTTTCACCATGTCCACCCATGCCCTTTGAGTATTTATATCCCGGTTTATTCATTCTCGAGTTTGAGGAAAACCTAGACTTAGCGCGCCATTCAGAATTTAATTATGATAGACTCTTCGAGTTTGACCATTTTTTGTATAATATGGTTGTGCATCTTCATAATTTCACTCACTACATTCATTTTGTTACTCCATGTGTATACTTTTTCTATTCGTTTAACTTCCAATTGTTTAGACTTTTGATTTATGATGAAAAACGTTTTGAGATTGGTTGGATGTTTGTAACACAAATTGAAGATCATGAGTAATATTATCCGTTTACTTCCGTACTTTATTTATTTTGTCCAAAATTTTATATTCAGAATATATTGTGGATAATGTAAAATTTAGGTTTGGAGGTAAAGATGGTACTTTTGAAAAAAATTCGAAAAGATTTTTAATATAATTCAGTTTTGAAACGATTTTGGGGAGGTTAGTGACGAAGGAGAAGAGAGCGGTGAAGAGAGCGAAGAAGAGGAGAATGTCGACGGGGATGTCGACCCCGATGAATAAGAAGATGATGACCCGATGGATCCAGACTTCGAGGGGGAGTTCGACTAGTGGGAATAAGAAATGTCAGTTATCAATAGCCATATGGATCACTTAGAGTCCCAAATTGACAACTTCTTATCGGGGTATCATCAAGACTGGGGACAATTTACTGCCGGGATAAATCCAAGATGACGCGGCTCCAAGGCGATATGTATATGATTAGAATGGGTCCAACACCCGTGATTCCTTCCTACTACATGGATCCATATGCTCGGGATACAAATGCTCCCGACCCATCACGTTAATTATCTTTTGAGTTGTGAAATATTTATGTAGTTTCTTCATTTTTATCTTTAAGAAACTATGTAATCTCTAGCTCGCTTAGAAATAAAAAGGTGTGTCATTTATGCATTTTAACTATTGTTAGTTTTCAACTCCTTACCTATTTTTTCCTTATTTGGATTTTATTCCTTCACATCGAGGACAATGTAAAGTCTAAGTTGGGTGTTTGGGGGGGGGGGGGGGGGGGGGTACAAGTTCGTCTTTAAAACACTTCACATTTTTAAAATGCCCCAAAATGAAAAGTTTTCAAAAAGTCAAAAATATTTGTTTTCCAAATAAGTAAAAATTGAAATTTAAATTCCTTAAAAATATCATAATTTTTTTGTTTCAAATCTCAATCTATAAAAATTTCATGCACTAAGACAAAATTTATCCAAAACAAAAATTGAACGAGAATTGACGACTTATACTAATAAATGTGGAGATTTTAATTCACTGAGACTTTTGTGCCATTCCTCATTGTCGAGAGATTTAAATCAATCTGAGTTCAAATAACTCAAATTTTCCTTCTGTAAACACCTCATCCTAGTACCCCCCCCCCAAGAACCTCCTTAGGTTCCACTCATTCACCACAAACCCTAGGTTATACCCCCAGTACCGATCTAGAGGCCACCAGGAGTTCTCGGGTCCCATTTTGACCCTAATCAACTTCCTCGCCTGAGCGGAAGCTCAATGAATATTCAAAGGGCTATGAATTCCTTTTCCAATGGTCCACTCCGTGCATAAATCGACCTTACGGTTCGAATGAATGGTCCATTTTATCATAAAAACTGATTCGAAATCCACCAGATGCTCTCGGGTCCCAATTAACTCCTATCAACTCTTCAACTCAAACAAAGTTGAATGAATCTTTAAAGGACTCTGAATAACCTTTCCAATGGCCTGTCCCATGCACGAATCAGCCTTAGGTACGGAAGAACAACCCATTTTACTCCGAAGGGGTCATCGGTCGCTTCCTGGTCCCGTTTAACCAAGGTCAACTCTCCTAACTGAACGAAGCTTAATGAAATATCGAAGGTCACTGAATACACTTTCGAACGATCCATCGCGTGTGAGAATTGTCCTTACTGTTCAGATGAACGATTCGTTTTCCTATAGGAATTTCTTTTCTAGTGATGAACGGGTGATTTTGGTCCCCATTTGACTTCAGTTAACTCCCGAACCCAGTAGTGGATTAATGGATTCTTAAAGGGATATGCATACCCTTTCCAACGGTCTACCTCATGCGCAATTCTAGCTTACGGTTCGCATTTTACAATCATTTTTCTTGAAAATCCGCCTCAAACTGCGAAATGGAAACCCCAGGACCCTGGCGATCGTTAATGCGTCTAGGGTTCTTTGCCAATAGGTAGGTCAAGGACCATGCCGATCATCACCCCCTTGGCCCTATAACCTCACTTTGAAGGACACACTTTAAGCACATATGAACATCCCTCTCAGCAATTCAGAGAGAATTCCCTCGAATTCAGAATTGTTCTTTCCTTAAAATCCCATTTCCCACATTCCTTCTATCATTTTCACACTCGTTTGAGTAAATTCTTGCCCACCTCCTCAAACCACCATCACCTCATTTTCAGATCATCACATCTACAAGTAAGAACTAATTCAAGTCTCCACAAGGAGGTTTATTTCATCATTTGCCTTTGAATTCTCATAATTTGGCATTAGTTACTTCATTTTCGCTTTAGTATTTTACCTCGTTATATCACACATCGTAATTCCAAACATTTTATTATCAGTATCCTCACATACTCTATTTTCATAGAAAAACACGAAAATAAGAAAAAGTGGGTTCACTTGTAAATTCCAAATGGGGATTTCTTATTACACTTTCTCACAATAAAACACCTTTTTCTACACACACACCCATACACACACACATAATAAAGTCCCTGATTGGATTTATGGATTAAACCCACCTCGTATTGTCTTTGAACTACATGGACTTTGATGCCCCCTGAGCTACGTAGGCATCTTGGGTAAATCCCTTAACTCGAGTCCTTCTACATATATTTGTTACTTTGTTCTCATCATATATTCATAATACATACATTTTATATGCTTGTTTGCTTGTGTCTTGTCCTGTATACACAATTGTTCCTTCATAACGACTTATGAATCGACAAACACTTACATTATATTTTTTTTTGGTATTTTGGGAACACCCCTAAGGATGACCTCGATCCACCTTTATCCATGGTGCGAGTCGAGCGATTCCATCCTCCATTTACATTATGAACATAAGAACACACATCACGAAGTTCTACAGGAGAAGATTAACACATGCCCATGAGAGACCGATAGGGTGGGATGGGTGCCTAACACCTTTCCATTCCGTAACTTAGTTCCTGGAACCTTGAACTATTTGGTTTCACAAGCATCAGTATTGTCCTTGATACCGTTCTCTCAAGGCGACAACATTTCTTTGGCCTGTTTTCACAAAATAGGCTGGGGACTCTATCTCTACACATCACCCCACATCGATGATGGTCGAGCACCCCAATAAAGGACCCAATCCCCCTCATATGCCAGAAGGTAAGGGAAAGAGGGATCCACATTCAGAGACTTCTCCATCGGGATGGCCACAATGGCGGCTCTACTGGGGACTTCTATAAAAGGACTAAACTCTATTTTTGCATGGGCATTATTATTTTCTGCATGTGTGCATATGCACTTACCTGTATGTTTCCTTTTCTCCTCTATTTACCTTTTTGTACAAATCTCACTCATGTATATATCACTTTCCACTCACTTATACACTTCACACACTTATATATACTCTCTATATACACTTCACACACTTACACTTAACTTCACTTTACACTCACATGCTTCACACACCACTTAGAATATCCGTGCTTTGGTTTCACTAGCACACAACCACACTTCCTACACTTGTATGTATGCTCACTTACATATGTCACACACCACTTTTAGATGATCCATGTGTAGGTTCGCTACCACACAAACTCACTTGTATATATTCTCATGTCACTTACTCACTCACATGTATCCACGCGTAGTATAATTTCCATGCTAGATATACTTGTACATGTAATACCCCGTATTTTTATGACTTTTAAATTTGGGGATTTATTAAATTTAAATTGAGTTATTAAATTAATATTAATACTGAAATTACTTTAAATATTTACTACCGTGATGAGAGTTAGTAACTATTTGGATTTTGCTGAATATTACTTAATGGATACAGTAATATGTAAGATCAAATTTATTAAAATTATCAGGAGTGTATAATTTGATAATTGTGGAAATTAAATCGGGACGCGCTTGTGTCGTGTCGAGATTAAATTATTATTATTAAAAGAGAATAAATTATAAGTCACCCATATGGTCATTTTGAGTGAGCCAATGTGTCCGGAAGGATCGAGATAGTCAAAATAATATACCCGGGGGTTTTGTTTGGGTCTCGGGGCATTTTTAAGCCTAATTGTCATCCCGGTAGGGTATTATGGACATTTCGTATTTTTGGGCAATAAAACCCACGAATTTCCCAAGGTTATATTAGACTTTAGGAGTTGTCCTTTAGGGTTAAGGAGAGAAAAATCAAAGAACGACCATTAAAGAAGAAGTGGGAAAGCTTCCCAAGCAATTCAAGGCCAAAAACTCAACCGTTTCCACCGCCACCACCACCAAATCGTAGATCGCGTGACGGGGAACGCAACTATACCACTTTCTTCCACATATCAGAAACTCAATTTCCAGGCAAGTATCAATCTTGCTTTATTTTTAGTTAATGTCTCAATCATGTTAGTCTAGGGTTTTTTAGAACTTATTTCATGAAAGGAAGTATAGTTTTGAGACTTAAAATCACATGTTGTAGAAGAAGTAATCATATTCTGGACATCTAAATCGCATGTAGAGGATAAACCACAATTTTGTATGGATTTAGAAGTAGGAAATATGGAAAAGAATTGGAAGAATTGAAAGAAAAAGAAAATTAGGGTTCTTGAAGTTCAGGTAAAATTTCACCCATTAAATTGTTGTAATTGATGAACTGGGACATATTTTACATAGAAAATCATGTGTTTAGGTATATAGTACGTGTAGTAACGTTGGTTGGGATTTTGGGAATGACACATGGATATTTGGTTGAGGTTGGAGAGGCAAACCCGTAATTGGGTTAATGCAGTTTTCGTCATAACTTCTTGATCGATCGATCCAAGAACATCGATTGATCGATGATCGATCGATCGACCCCATTTCCTCGATCGATCGACCCCTCCTGGAAAGCTGCATATCCCCCTTATGTTAGTTCAATCCGATTAAAATGCGTAGTAACCCTCAATTATTATTGTTAGAGAATAATGGGATATAAATAGGACGAGTAGGGTCTAGGTAAACTCCGTTGGGTGAGGATATCATGTAAGATGAAATTAAGGGTTAACGGGGAGTTATTCACACATATGAAATCATGCGTAAGTTTAACAAAATATCGAGACTTGTATTGGAAGTTAGACTAGAAGGTAAGTGAGAGTGCTTACTGAAATTATACTTATGGGGATAGAATACTTTGAGAGATGAGAAGTAGGTGTGGAGTAATGACGCGACTCAGAATGTGTCTCTAATGTGCGTTCACTCTACGCTCAAGTGCAAGCCTGTCGCGTTAGTAATAAAGCCGATAAGTCGGGATCGTATCCACAGGGAAAAAGGACAACGAAGTTGTAACGACGGGAAAAGACGAAGGAACCCTTAATTTGACTCTAAAAAGAAAGGAAAAAAGATTTGATTTTGAGAATTGATTATGACTAAATGCAATTGTGAAATTAGGAAAAGATGCAATTATACTGAATTACCTAAAATATGACTGAAAAATGATTTGAAACTTTTGAACTAAGTGATGAGAAAAACAGGACGGGAATACAATCCCCCAACCCTAGTGTATTGCAGTTATAATACTAATCGTGAATTTAACTGATTAATTTCTCCCGGAATTTAGTACTCCCAAGCATTACGTATACGAGGTTCAAGCCCGCGTCATACTTAATCTGAGGACGAGTGAATCGGTATCGCGATAGTGACACTCGAATTGCATTCTAAATCATCACGGTTACCCAGAGACAAACGAGATATAAAGATCTACAATTATTGTGTTCCTACGCAATACGATCGTAATTAATCACTAAATTCAGAGGACTAATTTTATACACATGCAATTAACACATCAGGCTGGGTTCATGTATCCCGGCCTTAGAAAATCTAGCCTAACGTGCTAAAAGTAATGAAAACAGTGTTTGATGTGCAGGAATTCATGATTAATCTAAGGAGGCATGTAAATTGATGTAGAATATAATTGAAAAGAAGAAATAACTCACTAATCTCACCCAAGCAGTAATTGCAGCAATTAATAAAAAAAGTAATCAAATAAATTCTGAATACAGCTTCAATCTTGGAATTAAAACTGGAAATTGTATCTAAACTAGGGTTTCTGGAAAAAAGAGAGGAAAATTCCCTAGAATTCTCCGTCCAAATAATAATAAAAAAATGGGTTTTTATGCCCTCCAAGAATTCAGGAATTTCAGCTGCACTAGGACTCTTTTAGGAGAAGATCAAATTTGCAAATCTCGATACTCGGACCGGTCCGGGCCTTAGGCGGACCGGTTTGCCTCCAAAGAGGATCGATTCTTTTTATTTCCAGGCGGACCGGTTCTTTTAATTTCCGCCTTCTTCGTTTTTCTTTCGATCCGAGGTCTACTGAAGTTTGCACAGCGGATCGGTCCGGGGTGAGGGCGGACCGGTCTGCCTGTTTGAAATTTTTTTTGCTCAACTTTGAGTGCTCATATCTTTTGTTTCGGGACTCCGATTGAGGTGTCGTTTCTTCCTATGTTCTCATGAATGTGATATCTTCAACTTCTCTTTAGGTACCTCATCCGAATTCTAGGTGGAAATTACACTTTTTCCCTTTTGACTTTCCTTCTTGTCTTTCTTGATTCTTTCGGTTTCCTTCTTCCGTTTCTTAACATCAAATATCTGTAAAATCATTACGAAATACCAGAAACTCGGTGTACTCGTTAGGATTAGTCATTAGCAAGATTATGAGATAAAGTCAAATCGATTACTTTGTTCGAGGTGCTAAAAGCACCCAAATTAAGGGATAAATTCGGAAGAATTTATGCCTAATCAAACCCCCTAACTTAGAACTTTGCGCGTCCCGAGCAATGTAAAAAAATCCTAGCAAGGCTCAATTTTTGAAAATCAATTTATTGGGATAGAATACCTTTTTTTCGGGGAAGCGGTTGCATTTAGCGTATGCAACAAGCCTTTAAACCCCTAGGTCATCCTAGTATGACGAATTGTGTCTCGTGAGGGTTTGGAGAGAATATACCCACAAAATTCGACTCAAAGAAAATTCAAAATACTCAAAAATTGTACAATTCAAACTTTTCCAGAAAATAGACATCATCAAGTCATATTTATAAGTCTCAAACCGTAATGTGTGTCTGCGAAGCCAGAAATATAACCACCAATTTCCACCGATTGATCATTACGTTACTTATCCAAAAATTCGTTTTGATTTTGAAATCTCGGGGAATGCTCTCTCAAATGAATCACTCGAATTATGGCTATTCTCTCGGTATGCGTGATATAAAGAGTAAATATAATGGATGCAAAATCACGCATACAATTAGAAAGACGGAAATTTCATGGTGAAAGGATCTCATCAACGGATTACGGTTTTAAAAATGGGAACATTGCTCCTTATTCACGCACTTAATCTCCTTTATTATCTTTTGGTGTATTAGCTCTCCACGCGGTAATCAATTTCGCAATTTGGACTCGGTTAGGACTTTTTCGGGGTTTAAGGTATATTGGGTAAGGTTAAGAATTTTGGAATTGGAAGACTTTCTTATGATGTCCGTTAGTGCTTTTCCGGGCTTTATCTCATTTTTTTCTTCTCTTTCTCTATTTCTTTTCTTGCTATTTTTGTTGAGCATTCTCCTATTTTTTTGTTGCCCCTTTATATGCACTTTTCGAACTTAAATTCTGAATTTTTCTATATTTTTTTTCGCAATTCCGGGCTACTTGGGTTTTTCGGGTTATCAAATAAAAGGGACAATTTATTCGGCTCAATTTGGGTTGTGAAAGGGGTAATTTTTCGCATCTTTTTCTGGCCAATATTTTTGGGTGATAAACGAGTGCCTACTTCATTGTCCAAAATGCCAATTGCGTTACCATATGCGTTTCGAGATAAATTAAGTTTAGAGATCAATTTTGGCACATTTTTCAAAGTAATATTACACACGTTTTTCATAACCGATCAAAATGAAAGGGTTGAGATCCTCGACGACTTTTTAGGCACTGAAAAAAACTTTCAGTTAACAATCAACTTGGATTTATTTAAAAACAGGTCCGGCCTTAAATTCAAGGAACCGATCCGGCCCAAGGTTTTTGGGCTGGATTTTCCCCTAACTTAATTTCGATCTCTCTTCTCCGAAAATTTTCACTTTCAAAACATACTCCCTATCAATCTGGATTAAAACCCTCTCGATTTCACTGGTCAATGCCCTTTGACTCGATACTCCCAAAACACGCGAATGATTTTCCCGAATGAAAGCTAGTCCTAGCGACGCTCACTACACACACGACTCTCACAACACACATGACTCTCACTCCATACGCGTCGGGGGTGCGACAACCTCACTGTAATAACTCACTCAACCCCGTAATCGGGGTCCGACAAACAGACGGTGTTGACTTCTTTCGCACACGCCTCTAGATATGGATTTAGGCGTTGTTCATTCACTTTGAATGCATTTCCCCCTTTTAAATCGTCTAATTCAATAGCTCCATGGGGGAAAACATTCTTCACAACGAACGGGCCAGACCATCGCGACCGCAACTTACCCGGAAAAAGATGAAGCCGAGAGTTATAGAGAAGAACTTTTTTCCCGGGAAGAAACTATTTGCGTCGAATGATGCTATCATGAGCGAGTTTCATCATTTCTTTGGAAATTTTAGCATTCTCATACGCATCATTGCGTAGTTCTTCTAACTCATTCAATTGAAGCTTGTGAGCTTCACCGGCCTTATCCATGGCATAATTCAATTTCTTAATCGCCCAATACGCTTTGTGTTCTATCTCTATGGGAAGATGGCAAGGTTTTCCATACACAAAGAGAAAAGGGGACATGCCGAGTTAATTCTTATATGCGATACGATAGGCCCATAGCGAATCGTTCAATCTAAGTGACCAATATTTTCGGGTAGGATTGGCGATCTTTTCAAGAATGTTCTTGATTTCCCGATTCGCTAGTTCGGCCTGCCCATTCGTTTGTGGGTGATAAGTCATTCCAACCTTGTGAACGACACTATACTTTCTCATGAGCTTCGCGAATGGCCTATTGCAAAACTGCGTGCCATTATCACTGATTATTGCTTTCGGGGGATCGAAGTGGGAAATTATGTGTTCCTGCAGGAATTTTATCACCACTTTATTATCATTTATCTTGGTAGCTGTGGCTTCCACCCATTTAGAAACGTATTCTACCGCGGCAAGGATGTATAGGAAACCAAAGGATGGGTGGAAAGGGCCCATAAAGTCAATACCCCAACAGTCGAAGATCTCAATGATGAGTATGGGGGTAAGAGGCATCATATCTCGTCGGGTAATGGATCCCATCCGTTGGCACCTATTGCAAGATTTGCAAGCAGCGTTCACATCCCAGAATATTGTGGGCCAATAGAGGCCGCATTACAGAATTTTTGCGACCGTCTTTTTCATCGAAAAGTGGCCTCCACAAAATTTTGAATGACAAAACTGGATGACTTTTGGGATTTTGTAATCAGGTACACATCGTCTGATGATTTGGTCGGGGCAATATTTAAAATGGAATGGATCGTCATAGAAGAACATGCACGACCAAGTAATAAACCTCTTCTTATCTTGCGGTGTCCAGTCGGGAGGGACGGCTCCCGTGACAAGATAGTTCACTATATCAGAAAACCAGGGCAAAGAAGAGGTAGCAAAAAGTTGCTCATCCGGAAAGTATTCGTCTATGGGTACGGGATCACTAGGTACGTCGGATGAAAGCCGTGATAAGTGGTCGGCAATGACGTTTTCTACTCCTTTCTTATCTTTGATGGAGAGATTGAACTCTTGTAGGAGTAGGATCCACCTTATGAGGCGCGACTTGGCATCTTTCTTTGCAAGTAGGTATTTCAAAGTCGCGTGGTCGGTGAAGTAACTAATGGGAGAACCGATGAGATATGACCGTAATTTAACAAGGGTAAAGAATACCGCTAGCAATTCTTTCTCCGTGGTAGAGTAGTTGAGTTGAGGTCTGGTAAGGGTCCGACTAGCGTAGTAGATGATATGAGCTTGCTTATCTTTTCTTTGGCCCAAAACAACCCCTATCGCGTAATCGCTAGCATCACACATAAGTTCGAATGGTAAAGACCAATCCGGAACTTGCATGACGGGAGCGGACACAAGCATGGTTTTCAGTTTTTCAAAAGAGCTTTGGCATGCTTCCGTCCACTCGAATGGGGTATCCTTCATGAGTAGGTTGCTTAAGGGTCTAGCGATGGCGCTAAAGTCCTTAATGAACCTTCGATAAAACCCCTCGTGACCCAAGAATGAGCGCACGTCCCTAAGAGATTTTGGAGGGGGAAGATTAGCTATGACATCTATCTTTTCCCTATCAACCTCTATTCCCTTGGATGATACTATGTGGCCAAGAACTATTCCCTCGGTGACCATGAAATTGCATTTCTCCCAATTTAGCACTAAGTTCTTTTCCAAACACCGGGCAAGTACTTTTTCCAGCTTTTCTAAACAATGATCGAAAGAGGTGCCAAAAATGCTGAAATCGTCCATGAACACTTCGAGTCCTCTCTCGACCATGTCACTAAATAAGCTCAACATACACCTTTGAAAGGTCGCGGGTGCATTACACAAGCCAAATGGCATATGTTTGTAGGCAAGCGTACCAAAAGGGAAAGTGAAGGTCATCTGCTCCTGGTCAAGTATATCCACCTCAATTTGGTTATATTCGGAATAACCATCAAGGAAGCAATAGTAAGGGTGACCCGCTACTCTCTCAAGCATTTGATCAATAAATGGCAAGGGGAAATGGTCTTTCCTAGTTCTCGCATTGAGTTTTCGGTAATCAATGCAAACGCGCCACCCGGTGGTGGTGCGTTGGGGAACTAGCTCTCCCGTAGAACTTTCAAATACTATCATTCCCGACTTCTTCGGGACGACTTGAATGGGCTCACCCACTTTCTATCCGAGATTGGGTAGATAATCTCGACATCCAATAATTTGATAATCTCAGTTCTCATAACTTCTTTTATGTTGGGATTTAGTCTTCTTGAATTTCTCTAGAGGGCTTGACATCCTCTTCGAGATGGATCTTGTGAGTGCAAATCAAAGGACTTATCCCCTTCAAATCAGCAATGCACCGGCCAAAAGCACTTTGGTGCTTCCTCAGAATTTTCAACAATTTACCCTCCTGCTCTTCGTCTAGGCTAGAGGAGACAACAACAGGAAATGTATCATCCTCTCCTAGGTATGCATATTTAATATGGGAGGGGAGTTTCTTTAATTCAAGGGTTAGTAATTTGTCACTGGAGGGAACCATACATGTATCCCTCGGAGGTAACTCCTCGAATCTAAAAACCCAACTAACATCTCTCGCGCCCTCGTCTGACGCACTCTCATCGAGTAACTCACTCAACTCCCTAACCTCCCTCTCGAAGTCGGTGTACGTCCCCTCTCTCTCGTGTCTCGTCGCTAAACAGTACTCTAAGGCATCGCCACAGTAATTCTCCTCAAAGTACTCCTCTACTATCTAATCTATGAGGCCCACCGCGTGAAGATCATCTTTCTCCCCTGTATGTTGGGCTATGTGGAAGATGTTGGTTTCTAATGTCATGTTACCAAAGGTGAGTTTCATTCGCCCATTCCGAGTATTGATGATTGCGTTAGCCGTAGATAAGAATGGGAACCCAAGGATGATGGGAACATGGTTACTCGAGTTGAAGGAGGGCTCCGTGTCCCAAATGACAAAATCTACCGGGAAGTAGAAAGTGTCAACTTGGACGATCACGTCCTCGACTATGCCTCTTGGGATCTTCACGGTTCGATCCTCTAATTGGAGAGTGACCTTTATGGGCTTGAGGTCGCCCAAGTCAAGTTGCCTATAGATGGAGTAAGGGAGGATATTCACTCTTGCTCCCAAGTCAAGTAAGGATTTTTCGATTTTATTCTCTCCAATGATGCAGGAAATGGTGGGTGCACCGGGAGCTTTGAATTTAGGCGGGAGATCATTTAGTAGAATGGAGCTCACCTTTTGGTCTAGGAAGACATTCTTCTTTACCTTCATCTTTCTCTTTACCGTCAACAAGTCTTTGATGACTTTAGCATAAGCTGGAATTTGCATAATGGCATCAAGAAAAGGTAAATTCAGCTTTACTTGCTTTAGCACTTCTAGCACATCCTCACGTGGGTTTCATTTATGGGAGGGAATCAAACTTTGAGAAAATGGTGCCGCGGAGGGTGGTTTCACTACTACGTATGGCTCACTAGCGTCTTCTTTGTCACTCTCATTCAAGGGGACATCTTCGTCCTCTTTCGTGCCGGGTGAAATCTCCTTGTCTTTCGTCGTGTCGTGTGGGGGAGGTGATAAATCAACGACTCTCCCACTACAAAGAGTGGTCACAGCTTGATATTGCTCCTGATGTTCAGTAGAGGTGGAGATAACACTAGTTTGACCTTGGGGAGGTCTTTGGCCTTGGGCAGGAAACTTTCCTTTCTCTTGGACACTCAACGAGGATTGTATCTTTGACATACTTACATTTGTGTCGCCAATTAGACGATCATATTTGGCATTGGTTGCGGTCTGGCTTGCGATGAATTGATTCATGGTATCCTCGAGAGTTCTCCGCAGTGGCGGGATATAAGATCCTTGAGGTGGTGGTGCTTTCACATGTCCTTGCATGTGTGGAGCTTGTTGAAAGTGTTGTGGTGGAGGAGGGGCAACATGTGAAGTAGGGTTCATCACAGCATGTTGTTGCCCATAGCTAAAACTAGGATGGTTTTTCCACGAAGGGTTGTATGAATTCCCGTGCGGTACATCGAAATTACCCTTAAATCCTCCTATACCACTAACTTGCTCCTGAAGCATTACTTTGTAGGCGGGTATAGTCGGGCAATCCTCAGTTGAATGACCCGCCTCACAAATTGCACAAACCTTCTCGACGGGGGTTGGTATGGATCCAGCTGGTCCTTTTCCATATATCTTGCATAGGTCTCGAAATCCTTTCTCAAGGGTATCCAATCGACTGTCCGTCATAGAATTATTATCTACGTAAAATAGGCCGGACACCGATGGAGTGGTGGTCACTTGTCGATTTTGATTTTGAGCATTAGGGTCAGATGTATCCCAAGATTGGGTAGTCTCCGTGACATACCTCAAGTGAAGCTCAGCATCGTGGGCGTCTAAATCGACAAACGAACCACTTCCCATAGTTTCAACAAGTTGCTTGGAGTTAAGATTCAGACCATTATAGAGAAAATAGATGATTTGCGCTGAATCAAATCCATGATGGGGGCATGAAGTAATTAACTCATTGAAAATCTCATAACATCGATGAAATGGCTCATTTTCAGATTGTCTAAACGCTTGAATTTGAGCCTTTATGGAGATTGTTCGATGTGTTGGTAAGAACTTCTTGAGAAATTTGGATTGCAACTCATTCCATGATGGAATCGAGCTCGGAGGTAAAGACTATAGTCATGTCTTAGCTTTATCTTTGAGCGAGAAAGGGAAGAGTTTGAGGCGGATCACCTATTGGGTGCAAGTTTGATCATTGAGAGTATCGCGCACATCCTCAAATTCCCTAATATGGTGGTATGGATTTCCAGAATCTGTACCATGGAAATGTGGTAACATTTGGATCATCCCATTTTTGAAACGGAATTTCCCGGCATGATATGGGAGTATAATGCATCCTGGAGTGACAGTGCGCTCGGGATATAAGAATTCTCTCAGCGGGCGATATGGGGGCTCTTCCTCATCGATGGTTGCACTACTGTGCTGCGACATCTCTCTCTCGCTTGATGACTCGGTGCTCTCACTTAGTGTGCTCGAAGTGTGCTCGAAGGTGTGTCCGAAGAAGGAAAACGAAGTGTTATTGGAGATTGAGTGTGACGGTGTGGGAGGTGGGATCCAGAACCGCGGGGCGTTAGGCGTGTGGGGACTATCAGGGTTATACTCAACGATTGGATTTTCGTGAATGTTGGTTGTAGTATTATGGGGTGTGGCAGTGAGTTAAAATTTTTGAATTAATGGCTTGTGAGAGATGATGGTGAATCTTTTTGTGCTTTTTGAATTTTTTTATGTTTTTAGATTTTTTTGAAAATATTTAGTCAAAGATTTGGATTGACTCGATCTAATCCTATGTCTACCTAATTCCCCGGCAACGGCGCCAAAAACTTGACGCGACTCAGAATGTGTCTCTAATGTGCGTTCACTCTAGGTTCAAGTGCAAGCCTGTCGCGTTAGTAATAAACCCGGTAAGTCGGGATCGTATCCACAGGGAAAAAGGAGAACGAAGTTGTAACGACGGGAAAAGATAAAGGAACCCTAATTTTGACTCTAAAAAGAAAGGAAAAAATATTTGATTTTGAGAATTGATTATGACTAAATGCAATTGTGAAATTAGGAAAAGATGCAATTATACTGAATTACCTAAAATATGACTGAAAAATGATTTGAAACTTTTGAACTAAGTGATGAGAAAAACAGGACGAGAATACAATCCCCCAACCCTAGTGTATTGCAGTTATAATACTAATCGTGAATTTAACTGATTAAGTTGACCCAAAATTTAGTACTCCCAAGCATTACGTATACGAGGTTCAGGCCCGCGTCATACTTAATCTGAGGACGAGTAAATCGGTATCGCGATAGTGACACTCGAATTGCATTTTAAATCATCACGGTTACCCAGAGGCAAACGAGATATAAAGATCTACAATTGTTGTGTTCCTACGCAATACGGTCATAATTAATCACTAAATTCAGAGGACTAATTTTATACACATGCAATTAACACATCAGGCTGGGTTCATGTATCCCGGCCTTAGAAAATCTAGCCTACATGCTAAAAGTAATGAAAACGGTGTATGATGTGCAGAAATTCATGATTAATCTAAGGAGGCTTGTAAATTGATGTAGAATAGAATTGAAAAGAAGAAATAACTCATTAATCTCACCCAATCAGTAATTGCAGCAATTAATAAAACTGGCAGTCAAATAAATTCTGAATAAAGCTTCAATCTTGGAATTAAAAGTGGAAATTGTATCTAAACTAGGGTTTTTGGAAAAAGAGAGGAAAATTCCCTAAAATTCTCCGTCCAAATAATAATAATAAATGAGTTTTTATACCCTCCAAGAATTCAGGAATTTCAGCTGCACTAGGACCCTTTTAGGAGAAGATCAGATTTGCAAATCTCGATACCCGGACCGGTCCGGGCCTTAGGAGGACCGGTCTGCCTCCAAAGCGGATCGGTTCTTTTTATTTCCAGGCGGACCAGTCCGGGGGCAGACCGGTTCTTTTAATTTCTACCTTCTTAGGTTTGCTTTCGATCCGAGGTCTACTGGAGTTTGCACAGCGGACCGGTCCGTGGTGAGGGCGGACCGGTCTGCCTATTTGACTTTTTTTTGCTCAACTTTCACTGCTCATATCTTTTGTTTCGGGACTCCGATTGAGGTGCCGTTTCTTCCTATGTGCTCATGAATGTGATATCTTCAACGTCTCTTTAGGTACCTCATCCGAATTCCGGGTGAAAATTACACTTTTGCCCTTTTGACTTTCCTTCTTGTCTTTCTTGATTCTTCCGGTTTCCTTCTTCCGTTTCTTAACATCAAATATCTGTAAAATCACTATGAAATATCAGAAACTCGGTGTACTCGTTAGGATTAGTCATTAGCAAGATTATGAGATAAGTTCAAATCGATTACTTTGTTCGAGGTGCTAAAAGTACCCAAATTAAAGGATAAATTCGGAAGAATTTATGCCTAATCAAGTAACTTATATATACGAGAATAAAAAGTAACGGGTCCGTTAAGCGGGATAATCAAGTAGAATGTGCTAAGAACGGATAATTATAATTATGGGTCGTGAGCGCACCTAATTTATAAATGTGGATATTTATATATATATATATATATATATATATATATATATATATATATATATATATATATATATATATATGACTGTGTGATTGTGCATATATTATATATCTGTATAAAAATCATACTCGGGCTACTTGCTGTCATGGAGGTTTCCGCACTGGGATAGTCTTATCTCGATTGGGCCTTTATGTGGGATATTGACTCGTACCCTAGAACATAAGATTCCTTGGTACAGGCTATCTGATTGATAATCAGACGGTGCTAAGACACGTGAGTGTATGTGCTGACCTCTTAGTGACTTGAAACTATGCTTCGCCTCCATTTGTATGTGTTTTTTGTTAATACAGTTCGAGAGTGATTTCGAACTAGTATTTCCCTTAATATGTGTAATACGGGGACTTGATAGTAGAGTATGCCACCACCATAGATTTTATGTGGGGTGCCAATAGTATATATATATATATATATATATATATATATATATACTTAAGTATGAGAACTTTCTACTGTGCATAAAAGTAGTTAAGTAATGAATAATTACTCCAACTTTATTATATGTGTTTGGAAATTTTGTGACATCATTGAGTTATTTCAATTAACGTAAGATATATGAGAGAGCTTAATTTTCAGAAATTAATTATATTATTCATAGTATATGACGGAATGAAACCTTATGGGAGAAATTAAGTTAAAATAAACTTATGGGATTAATAGTGCGGTAGGCGTGCACACTAGATGAGAGGTGAGAATTTCTCAAGAGAGTGTCACATACTAATATGGTTGTTACATTAGCCGGTAAGCATTTTAAATACTTGCTAAACTAATTTTAAATTGTTTTATACTCGGGCTCTGACCCGTTTCCTGTTATTTCTTCTCTTTTGTATATATGTGTATATATTATAGGTGCCCAGCCACATGGGCGTCATTCTTAGATTCTTTTGACCGGACGCGCTGCAACTTATGTGGGAGTTGCAAACCATTGCTTAGATGACCTCATTATTAATTCTACTATTTTAGTTCTTATTAGCTAGGGCATGTGCCGCCCGTTTGTCTATTCAGTTTGGATTTTTGTCAGAGATTTACATTCCTTTATATTTCCATTAGTTGGTACTCTTTGGGATTTAATTACTATCAGAGTGGTTTTATTTATAGTTTAAACTGGTTTGGTTTATCTGGATGAATCTAATTCTTGTGTGTTATTATCCATCTTTAGTATATCGAAGTTCTTAAATTGTTGGTTATTTAAAAAGGTTTTCATATTTGGATTTAATAAAATGGAAATAAGGTTTTAAAATTGTTTTGACACTTAGCTTAATTATTTAGGGTGTTTAAATTAGAAATTTTATTTTGCGACAGTGATGCTAAGAATGAACCAACCATGCACCTTAATTTTAATTTAATAAAGGACTGATCACCCGGTATTTAATTAGGCGGTGTGTCACAGTTAGTATTAGAGCATTAGGTTCTAGTGTCCTTTAGGATCTGTACGGCTTATTTTGCTTCCAGCTTAGCGTCTTTGATATAGAGCCTTATTTTTAGGACTGTTGTATTCTTATGTTTACGCTTACGTCTTCAGCTATTCGAGATTTGTTAGTAACTGTAGACTAATAAACTCCCTTCTCGTTTTAGATGCCTCCGACATGCGCACCCCAAGACAGGAATGCCCAGGCCGAGCAGCCAGCAGCCCCGGCTCAGGGAATGATGAACGCAACTGAGGTAGCCGCTATTATTGCTCAAGCGATGAATGCCGCATTAGCGGTAGTACAACAAGCCCCACCCCAGATTCAAGTAGTGGCACCGGTACTAACACAACTTCCATCTGCATGGGAGTGGGTTAGGGATGCCTTTCAAAAGGCGCATCCCCCGAAGTTCTTGGGTAGTTTGGACATTATAGTTGCCATCCAATGGAAGAAGGATATCCATAGGCATCTGCACATGTATGAGTGCACTGACGTGCAGAGACCGCTATTAGCTTTCTTAAACTTAGTGGGGGCCGCTTTGCAGTGGTGGGAGTCCACCACCACCTTGGAGGAGAGGGACAACATCATGATTCAATCATTCTGGGCACGGTTTGACTGCAAGTACGAGGAGGAGTTCACTAGACTTCTCACTATAGGGTCAGATGAGGCACCCACCGAGGGGAAGAAGATACTGTTGTTCGTAGATGGATTAGCCTGGAGGATCCGTCAGCACCTCATAGGCAATCTATAATTGAGTACCTACACTGACGTACTCAACGCTTTGTTACACTGTCAGGATCATCGCTTCCATCTGCAGTGGAGAAAACGAGCAGGGGAGTTCATCCAGTAGGTCATGACAAGGGGCATTAGTACTGGAGGGGCACCAGAAGCCCAGGGACAGACTTGTCACAGTGAGCAGAGTTCCCATCAGGGGGACCCTGCCAAGTGGTTCCGATCAGGTGACTCCAGATAGGAATTTAGGGGATTTAGGTAGGGCCAACAGGGCCAGTCTAATCAGCATGGCCAATAAGGCCAACACCGTCCGCAGCAAGGCCATCAGGTCCAACAGCGTTTCTAGCAGGGCCAGTGGCGGGGTGGTAACGACCAACAGGGCCATGGTCAGTAGGGACAAAGAGGAGGTAACTTTAGGGGCCGATGTTTCAAATGTGGCAAGAATGGCCATAGGCGCCAGGATTGCCAAAAGGGAGATAGGGCCCCACAACAGCAGGGTGCCCGTAATGAGCCACAGAGGTCACTCTTTCCAACCTCCCTCCCAGTTCCAACCCTACCATCCATCCCAGCAGCTCCATTTTAGCAGGGGCAGTTGCAGTACAGATGTGTTTATAATGTCCGCCAGGCAGCAGCACCTCAGGCACCACCCGCGATTAAGGGTACATTTCCTATCCATGGCACTATGGGTTGGGTTTTATTGGATACTGGGCGTCGTACTGTTTTATAACTACTCATTTTGTGAAGTCCTTAGGGTTATTAGACACAACAGAGAGCACTATGACATGCGTAGACTCACCACTAGGGAATGGGTCTTTGATTTTCTTTATATGTCAGGGTGTAGGATTAGATATTGGTAGCTTGATTTTAACAGTAGACATGCTAGTTTTAGAGATGCATGAGCACGATATTGTTATTGGTATGGATTGGCTCACTGCGTACAGAGCCATGATAGACTGTGAGTGGGAGTATCATCTTTGTTATTTCGGGGCAGGAGATTTTTTTGGTGGCGATGCCTCGCCCAGAGGGAGGCTCTTCCACCCATTTGTACTACATAGAGGAGGATACCTCTAAGGAGGTCGTGATTCCCTTAGATTCGATCCTAGTCGTTCGTGAGTATTTCGATGTATTTCAGGAGATATCGGGCCTACCCCCCAGTCGAGAGATAGATTTCATCATAAACTTGATGCCGGATACTCGATCAATAGCACGTGCACCGTAACGTATGGCTCCAGCAGAAATAAGGGAGTTACGGGATCAGATAGAGCAGCTGTTAGGTCAGGGCTTCATTCGTAGGAGCACCTCACCTTGGGGCGCTCTAGTGTTGTTTGTGAATAAGGGAGATGGTTCATTGAGGTGATGCGTGGACTACCGAGAGTTGAACAAGGCCACGATACGGAACAAATATCCGTTGCCTTGAATCGATGACCTGTTCGACGAGCTGAGAGGAAAAACCTTCTTTTCGAAGATAAATTTGAGGTCGGGATACCATCAGCTATGGATTAGGGAGTAGGATGTGTCGAAGACTGCTTTCTTGACGAGATATGGGTCCTATTAGTTCAGGTTCATGTCGTTTGGGTTGACAAATGCCCTAGCCGTATTCATGGACTTGATGAACCGAGTGTTCAGAGAGTTCTTGGATCAGTTTGTCATCGTCTTCATAGATGATATCCTGATATATTCACACACTAAGGAGGAGCATGTCGAGCACTTGAGGCAAGTTCTTCAGACTCTACGAGAGCATCAGTTGTATGCTAAGTATGAGAAGTGAAGATTCTAGTTACGGGAGGTACAGTTTTTGTGGCATATTGTGTCAGAATTAAGAATATTTGTTGACCCGAGAAAAGTGTCGGCAGTGAGGTAGTGGGTACAGCCCATGACACCGATAGAAGTGCGTAGTTTCTTGGGGTTAGCCGGGTATTACAGGAGATTTATCCGAGGTTTCTCGAAGATTGCGGGTCCGTTGATGAATCTGACTCCCAAGGGGGTACCGTATGTTTAGGACGATGCTTATCAATTGGCTTTTGATGAGCTGAAAGATAAGTTGACTTTGGCGCTACTTGTTGCTTTGTCCAAACCGGGAGTGGAGTATCTGGTTTACACTAACGCCTCTTTACGGGGACTCGGGGGAGTACTTTAGTAGGAGGAAAAGGCTATAGCTTTTGCTTCCTGCAAGCTTAAGCCGCACGAAAGGAATTACCCCACCCACGACCTAAAACTAGCAGCGATCGTTTTTGCATTGAGGATTTGGAGACATTACTTTTTGGGGTAGAAGTTTCGCTTGTTCACAGACCATAAGTCATTGCAGTACTTATTCACTCAGTGAGAGATAAATATGCGTCAGTGCAGATGGTTGGAGTTGGTAAAAGACTACCAATTCGAGATACAGTACCATTCGGGAAAGGCTAATATGGTTACTGATGCATTAAGCCGTAGACCGGTGGGAGATGTAGTGTACGTCTAGAAAGAGAAATGGAAAGAGTTAGGTCACTAAGATGCGATAACTCATTCCTTTGTATCTGTCAGGACAGTCACACCAGACATTATTACGAGGGTGATACAAGCACAGTCAGCGGATACATTTTATCAGGAGCAGATTGTACGACTTTTAGCTGAGGGTGCTGAGTCCTACTCAGTAAGTTCTGATGGAGGTTTGAGGTTTAATGGGAGATTGGTGGTACCAGAGGGAGAAGACTTACGTCATGTAGTGATGACACAGACTCACGAGTCCAGATTTGCAGTATATCTTAGAGGAGATAAGATGTATCAGGATGAGGAGGTAGAACTGGTGGAGCGGGATGAAGAAGGAAATTGCTGAGTTCGTGTCCAAGTGTTCTACTTGCCAGATGGTAAAGGTAGACCACCAGAGA
The DNA here is from genome assembly GCA_949130495.1 of Sambucus nigra. NCBI lineage: Eukaryota > Viridiplantae > Streptophyta > Magnoliopsida > Dipsacales > Adoxaceae > Sambucus > Sambucus nigra. The sequence goes on from OX422207.1 coordinate 812,498,287, forward strand.
CCGTTAGGGTTACTTCAGCCGTTAGAGATACCTACGTGGAAGTGGGAGATTATTTTCATGGACTTCATTACTGGACTGCCTACATCACAGCGGGGTCACGACTCCATATGGGTTATAGTGGATCGGTTATCCAAGGTGGTCCATTTTCTGCCAGTACAGATAGACTATACCACGGGCCAGTATGCACAATTATTCATTGCCTAGATTGTTAGGCTATATGGGGTGCCCCTGGATATAGTGTCTGATAGAGACAATATTTTTGTGTCGCGCTTCTGGGAGAGCTTTCAGGAGGCCATGGGTATAGAGTTGAGATTGAGTTCAGCTTATCACCCACAGACAGATGGAAAAATAGAGCGTACCAATCAGATGTTGGAGGATATGCTATGCATGTGTGTCCTTAATTTTAGAGGAGGATGGGAGCCGTATCTTCCACTAGTGGAGTTTGCTTACAATAACCCCTATCAGTTCACGATCGGCATGTCTCTATTTGAGGCGTTGTATGGCAGGCCTTGTCGTTCTCCCGCTTGTTGGCTAGAGGCGGGGAGAACAAATTGCTCGGACCTGAGGTGGTTCAGGAAACTTCATCTAGGATTGAGCTCATTAGGAGTTGCATTCGGGTAGCACAGGACGACAGAAGAGCTACGTTGATGCGAAGTGATTCTTCCTAGAGTTTAACATCGGGGACCAAGTATTACTGCGGGTATCTCCTATGAGAGGAGTAATGAGGTTTGGAAAGAAAAGGAAGTTGGCTCCAAGGTACGTGGGACCATTTTCCATTATCGAGAGGATTGGGCCGGTGGTATACAAGTTGGGGTTTCCAGAGCACTTTCACCGCATTCACAATGTGTTCCACATCTCGTCGCTAAGACGATACCTTCAGGATGACATGGCCCATACTCACATCGCGATAGAGGAGATTGATTTACAGCTCGACAGCTCTTACGAGGAGAAACTCGTGGCTATCCTAGACCATAACGAGAGGAAATTGAGGTCGAAGGTAGTCCCACTTGTACGGGTCCAATGGGAGCATCATAATGTGAAGGAATCCACTTAGGAGAATGAGACAAATATGCGCGAGAGATACCTATATTTATTCTTACCAGGTATGCCTTATTTTTTGAATTTCGGGACGAAATTCTGTTATTAGGGGGAAGTATGTAATACCCCGTATTTTTATGACTTTTAAATTTGGGGATTTATTAAATTTAAATTGGGTTATTAATTTAATATTAATCCAAAAATTACTTTAAATATTTACTAGCGTGATGAGAGTTAGTAACTATTGGGATTTTTTTGAATATTACTTAATGGATACAGTAATATGTAAGATCGAATTTATTAAAATTATCACGAGTGTATAATTTGATAATTGTGGAAATTAAATCGGGATGCACTTGTGTCGTGTCAGGATTAAATTATTATTATTAAAATGAATAAATTATAAGTCACCCGTATGGTCATTTCCAGTGCGCCAATGTATCCGAAAGGGTCGAGATAGTCAAAATAATATACCCAGGGGTTTAGTTTGGGTCTCGGGGCATTTTTAAGCCTAATTGACAACCCGGGAGGTTATTATGGACGTTTCGTATTTTTGGGCAATTAAACCCACGAATTTTCCATGGTTATATCAGCCTTTAGGAGTTGTCCTCTAGGGTTAACGAGAGAAAAAGCAAAAAATGGCCATTAGAGAAGAAGTGGGAAAGCTTCCCAAGCAATTCAAGGCCAAAAACACAACCGTTTGCACCGCCACGACCACCAAATCGCAGATCGCGCGATGGGGAACGCAACCATACCACTTTCTTTCACAAATCAGAAACTCAATTTCCAGGAAAGTATCTATCTTGCTTTATTTTTAGTTATTGTCTCAATCATGTTAGTTTAGGGTTGTTTAGAACTTATTTCATGAAAGAAAGTATAGTTTTGAAACTTAAAATCACATGTTGTAGAAGAAGTAATCATATTCTGGACATCTAAATCGCATGTAGAGGATAAACCACGAATTTTCATGGATTTAGAAGTCGAAAATCTGGAAAAGAATTGGAAGAATTGAAAGAAAAAGAAAAATTAGGGTTCTTTAAGTTCAGGTAAAATTTTACCCATTAAATTGTTGTAATTGATGAATTGGGACATATTTTACGTAGAAAATCATGTGTTTAGGTATATAGTACTTTTAGTAACGTTGGTTGGGAGTTTGGGAATGATACATGGAGATTTGGTTGAGGTTGGAGAGGCAAACCCGTAACTAGGTTAATACAGTTTTCATCATAACTGCTTGATCGATCGATCGACCCAAGAACATCGATCGATCAACCCCATTTCCTCGATCGATCGACCCCTCTGGAAAACTGCATATTCCCCTTATGCTGGTTCAATCCGATTGAAATGCGTAGTAACCCTCGATTATTATTGTTAGAGCATAATGGGATATAAATAGGACCAGTAGGGTCTAGGTAAACTCTGTTGGGTGAGGATTTCATGTAAGATGAAATTAAGGGTTAACGGGGAGTTATTCACACATACGAAATCATGCGTACGTTTAACAAAAGATCGAGATTTGTATTGGAAGTTAGACTAGAAGGTAAGTGAGAGTGCCTACTGAAATTATACTTAGGGAGATAGAATACTTCGAGAGACGAGAAGTAGGTGTGGAGTAACTTATATATATGAGAATAAAAAGTAACGGGTCCGTTAAGCGGGATAATCAAGTCAAATGTGCTAAGAACGGATAATTATAATTATGGATCGTGAGCGCACCTAATTTATAAATGTGGATATTTATATATATATGACTCTGTGATTGTGCATATATTATATATCTGTATAAAAATCATACTCGAGCTACTTGCAATCACAGGGGTTTTCGTGCTGGGACGATCTTATCTCGATTGGGCCTTTATGGGGGATATTGACTCGTACCCTAGAACATAGGATTCCTTGGTACAAGCTATCTGGTTGATAGTCAGATAGTCCTAAGAGACGTGAGGGTATGTGCTGACCTCTTAGTGACTTGGAACTATGCTTCATCTCCATTTGTATGTGTTTTATGTTAATACAGTTCGAGAGTGATTCCGAACTAGTATTTCGCTTAATATGTGTAATATGAGGACTTGGTAGCTGAGTATGCCAGCACCATAGATTTTATGCGGGGTGCCGATAGTATATATATATATATATATTATATGAGTGGTTATAGTATATATATATATATATATACAGTCCTGCTCTTGTGCGGACTAGTCCGCATTTTACGAATGCGGACCGGACATGTGTCACATAGCGGTGAGCCCAGAAAAAAGAGAGAGTGTGCCTATAATTTAGGCGATAGTTTTTAGGCGCATCTTTAGGCTACACATGTCCGGTTCGCATTCTTAAAATGCGAACTAGTCCGCACAGGAGCATATATATATATATACATACTCAAGTATAAGAACTTTCTGCTGTGCATAAAAGTAGTTAAGTAATGAATAATTACTCCAACTTTATTATAAGTGTTTGGAAATTTTGTGACATCACTAAGTTATTTCAATTAACGTAAGATATATGAGAGAGCTTAATTTTTAGAAATTAGTTATATTAGCCATAGTTTATGATGGAATGAAACCTTATGGGGGAAATTAGGTTAAAATAAACTTATGGGATTAATAGTGCGGTAGGCGTGCACATGAGAGGTGAGAATTTCTCAAGAGAGTCTCGCATACTAACATGGTTGTTACATTAGCTGGCATGCATTTGAAATACTTGCTAAACTAATTTTAAACTGTTTTATACTCGGGCTCTGACCCGTCTTCTGTTATTTCTTCTCTCTTGTATATATGTGTATATATTACCGTTGCCCAGCCACAGGGGCATCATGCTTAGATTCTTTGGACCGGATGCGCTGTAGCTTATGTGGGAGTTGCATACCATTGCTTAGACGACCTCATTATTGATTCTATTATTTTAGTTCTTATTAGCTAGGGCATGTGTCGTCCGTTTATCTATTCAGTTTGGATTTTTTTCAGAGATTTATGTTCCTTTCTATTTCTATTAGTTGGTACTCTTTGGGATTTAATTACTGTCAGGATAGTTTTATTTATAGTTTAAACTGGTTTGGTTTATCTGGATGAATCTAATTCTTGTGTGTTATTATCCATCTTTAGTATATCGGAGTTCTTAAATTGTTGATTATTTAAAAAGGTTTTCATATTTGGATTTAATAAAATGGAAATAAGGTTTTAAAATTGTTTTGACACTTAGTGTGGTCGATAATGGTATGACCTCCTTTATGTGGTCGATAATGGTACGACCAAGTCTATTCCCCAAATGGCAAATGGTTAGGGAGAAGTGATGGGGGTTAGGGTAGCTCTCGATCTTTTATGGATAGTAGTAAATTTTTGTCATTTATCACACTTTTTAGCGAAAAAAACACAATCTACCTTCATCGTTGATCAGTAGTGGCCCTGCATAGATATTGCTTGTACTAGTGATCTTCCAGCTGAATGAGCTCCACATGAGCCTTTATGTAATTCCTTGATCAGATCATTTACTTCGGTTAGATGAACACAATGAAGTAAAGAGACAGTGTATCCCCTTCTATATATAATTCCCTTTTCTAGAATATAATTGGCTAATTTGTATCTTATCTTCCCAGCCTCTCTCGAGTTGGTTGGTAATAAGCCTCTTTCAATGTAATCTTTGATCGGATCCATCCAAGAAGGATCCAATTCTATAGAGATTATACTGGTGGCATACACATCAATGCTTCTATGGGTGAGAATTTCTAGGGTAATGGTTCGTCTAAGTTCCATCTGAGTCGCTGAGGTTAGCCGAGCATGGGCATCTGCTCGGGCATTCTCCACCCTTGGAATTTAAACCATCTTTACTGCAGGAAATGAAGGGATAAACTCTATAGCCTTATTAAAATATCTTATCGTTTCTTCTCCTTTAACCCCATATATATAAAGCATTTGATGGACAATGAGTTGAAAATCACTGTGCACTATCACCTGATCGACACCTAGTGATGAAGCTAGTTCCAATCCTGTAATTAATGCCGCATACTCAGCTTCACTGTGAAAGCTTTAAAGTGAAATTACAAAGTATATTCCACATTTAAATCATCTAGAGTGTTCATAATAAGTCCATCTCCACTACCAGTTGCGTCTAAAGATCCGTCTATAAATAATTTCTAGACTGGAATGTCTTTATTCAAGTCTTTCTCTGACAACACTCGATGTCTGAATATCTTCTTGATTTGTTCAGCCAATCACTGAGCTCTTTCTTGAGCAGTCGATGATTCTGGTTGGTCGGCAACAATCTAATTTTTCTTTTGAGTTAAGCTCTCTTTCGAAGAAGTATACTCGACAAGCAAACTTGGATTATTGGTCACCTCAGCATATGTGAACTCTGTATTGAAGTCTGCCACCGCTTGCCCTTTTAATACAGTTCTTGGCTCATATATAATCTCATATTCCCCAAGCTCAACTACCCAAGACATCAACCTTTGGGTTTGTGCAAAGCTTATCGTTAGAACTGGTAATTTTTTACCCGATAACCTGTTTATCGGAATAACTCGAAATGACCAGAGCATGACCCGATTAACTTGTATAGATTTAAGAGTACCCAAAACTTATAGTAAAATAAAAATCAATGCGACCCGAAAATGACACGACTAACTCTAATTGCCACCCCTACTTGTCGTAGAGGTAAGTAAGTGTATACCACAATAGTGTGGGCCTGGAAGTATGTTCTCATTCTTCTAGAGGCTTCAATAAGTGCAAGTGTCAGCTTTCTAAGCGTGGATATCTGATTTCTGCTCCTCATAATGCTTTGTTAGTGTATTACATCGGCTTCTGAACTCCTCCCTCTAGTCAAATCAAAGTTGAGCTAAGAGGTGACTCTGAAACAACCAATTATAAATATAACTTTTCTCCCAAAACTAGTCGGGGGAGGAGTGGTGGATATTCTAAATACTTCTTTAGAATTAGAAAAGCTTTCTCACACTCATCATTCCATTCAAATGTTTTTTGAGCACTTTAAAGAATGGGAGACATTTATCTATTGCTCGGGACACAAAACGATTTAGAGCTGCCACTTTTCTAGTCAGTTTTTTGCATGTCCTTCTTGCAGATAAGGTACTGCATCTCCATTAAAGCCTTTATTTTGTCAGAATTGGCTTCAATTCCCCTTTGGTTCATAATATATCCTAAGAACATTCCTTATTGTACCCCGAATATACATTTGGTCTTGTTGAGCTTCATTTGGTGCTTCTCCAACTGGTTAAATGTTTGAGCCAAGTCTTTTATATGGTCGATGACATCCCTACTCTTGGTGAGCATGCCATCCACACACACTTCCATATTTTTGCCTATTTGTTCTACAAATACTTTGTTTACCAGCCTTTGGTATGTCGCTCCAGTATTTTTTAGCCCAAAGGGCATAACGTTGTAGCATTATGTTCCTTGGCTGGTGATAAAGGAAGTGTTCTCCTTATCTTTTGGCTTCATTTTAAAATGGTTGTACCCAGAGTAAGCATTCATGAAACTAAGCAACTCATAACCTACAGTTGTATCTACCAACTAATAAATCCTTGGTAAAGGAAAATGATCCGTTGGGTATGCTTTGTTCAGGTTGATGGAGTCTACACACATTAGCTACTTATTATTCTTCATTTTGACCATCACCACATTGTCTAACTAATTAGGATACTTGACATCTTCTATAAACTGGCCTCTCTGTAACTTTTCCACTTCCTCCTAGATTTTTATATTCTTCTCAAGACTGAAAACTCTGCATTTCTACTTAATCGGATTAGAGTCCTTATACATGTTGAGATTATAGCAGATACAATTATGATAAATCCTTAGAATATCCTCATGGGTCTAGGCGAACACATTCTTCCTTTCTTTGAGGAATGCAATCAATTCCTGTTTAAGGGAATGGGCTAATCTTGAACCAATTTGATTAGTCCTTTTTGGCTTCTCGTCATCAAGCACAATAGTCTTCATCGCTTCCATAACTTGTCCATTCACTATATCTTCTTCCTCCTGAGGATCCAGAGTGTCGATATGATAGGTGGTAGTTCTTTATGGACTTCTTGCTGGTCAACTGAGGTATAATAGCATTCTCTATCTTCCATTTGGTTTCCATTCACTATGTCGACTCCATAATTGGTAGGAAACTTCATACACTGATGCATAGTAGTCAATACTGACTCTAACTACTTCATTCCCACTCTGCCAAGAATTATATTATAAGTTGAAGGGACATTTTTATTCGGTACAAATAAGTAAATCCTTTCCTTTTTGTTTACTGACCAAGTGCCGACCAGTACCAACAGTTTGGTGTTTCCGGAGGGATACACTATTTCCCATGAGAACCTTATGAGAGTTATATGATATGGTTTTAGCTTACTGTCTCGTAGCCCTAGGCTGTGGAAACAGTTGTAGAACATGACGTTTGTAGAATTCCCATTATCTACCAAGATTCTTGTGACTCTACCATAATAAACCCTGCAAGTGATGACTAGTGGATCATCATGAGGATAAAGTACTTCGTTCAAATCCTTCTTGGAGAAACCGATCACTAACCTGTCCTTGTTAACTTTTCTAGGCTGACTATCTGTGCATTCAGAAATTTTAATATGTCTTATAGTAGGATAAGACTTGACTTTCTTTAGATAATACTTTCTCTCAACAAGCTCATCATCTCCACCGGCATCTCCCCCTATAATGAAATAATAACTAAAGGAAATCATTCCTACCTCCACTTTAAGTTCCTCAGGTATCTTCGACAAGTCAGGATCATCCTCATAACTGTTGTTACGTACCCTTTTCATGTCATCCTTTCCTTATCCATATGACTTAGATCTTCTTCTGGTGTCTTAGCCACCATTTCGATCAATAAATTTAGTTAATTTTCCTCGTCGAACAAGATTCTTCTCTTAATTCTCCAGGGCGATGCAATTATCAGTTATGAACTCATGATCTTTGTGAAAATCTCAATATTTGGATTTATCTCTCCTGTTAAGAGGTGACTTTAACTTTTCGTGATAATTTAAGTCTTTGTTGCCCCTGATTTCTTCAAATATGTGGTGGGCACAACTAGTGAGCGAATATACTCATCACACTTCTTGATTTTGTCAACCTTCTTATCTTTCTGATATTTCTTGATCGAATTCTTCTAACTTTTGGTTTTCACCTCTGAAGCTTCTTTGGCAGCTATAACTTCCTCAGTGTTCATAATCTTCGTAGCCTTAACCATTAACTCTGTCATAGTTTGGGGGGGATTCTTTGCTAGAGCATAGTAGAGATCATTGGTGAGTAATCCACTTATCAATGCTGCAATGACATTATTTTCTTCATAATCAACTACATCTAATTTCTCAGTATTTAAGTGCGTGATACTTTCTCAAGGTTTTTAATGCATGGTCAAAAGATGAGTAATATTTTTGATCGGCTTAGCCCCAAAAGAGAAGTTATCAATAAATAGCTCAGCCAACTGGTGGAAACTAAAAATTTTACGTCTGGAAAGGTTGTTGTACCATATTTGTGTTGGGCCAGTGGTTGAACTAGAGAAAGCCCTGCAACGAATTTCATCGGGGATAGAAAAGTTATCAATAACAGTTTAATATTGCTCAATATAGAGGACATGATAAGTCTTCCCATCATAATTAGGAGTAATAACTGATGGCTTGAATTTAGAAGGTATAGGGTAGTCCATAATAGCCTGAATATAAGGGGATCCCTTCACAAAGCTTCATTGTAAAGAATTATTGGTTTTGGCCATTTCTCCTAGCCGATCTTATAGTTGTTGTATTGATACTTTCTAGGAATGTTCCACTAGTTTAGAGTTGGATGAAGCAACTTTTATGGTTTTACTATGCACATTAGCTGAGCTCTCTTATTGAGAAGTCTTCCCGATGTGCACAGAGCCTCTCATGCTAGCCCTAGACCTCACAGATCTCTCTCTGTGCTCACGGGGTCGATCTTGATGCCTGTGATAGCCTCTAGTTTCTTGGGGACCCTAACGATCAAAGGTAGATTTCCTACTCAGTCGCTCCAATACTCTCGGGTGCTCATAGGAGAAAGACTGACCGTCATAATTATTTGTTGATCAGAATGATGACGTCTCCCCGAGCCGATAAAATCTATCATGAGAGGACCTAGAGCGATGACTTCTCTCATTCCTGGCTGGTGGAGGTGGAATGTCCCTCCTGGAAGTTTCATTGGTGGACTTATCTTGCAACATGCGAGTTAATTTCCTAACTGACTTTTACATGACTTCTTGTCCTTTAGTTAGGTTGAGCAGAATTCCCTGAAGATCTGTCACACTAGGGGGAACAGATAGATCAGTATGAGGTGTGCTTGGGCTTAGTTAAATCATCCATCTGAGATAAGGGATAACATGCATTTATACCAGTTAGGAACCTTAGAGATGGAATGCCTTTATATTTCAGGCATTTACATATGTGTATAATAAATAAGACTTTTGATCTTTAGTGTTGGTCACTATTCCCCTCGAGTAGCCTTTGCTATTCCTGAAGGTTCACGTTCGTGGTGTTGGTCAGCATTTAAGCTGACTAAATGTCTCTTAAGCCGACCAAGATAACTGAGTGGCCACATAGGAGGATAGGTGTCTACTTGTCATTGGTCCACATAGGAGAGTAATTTTTACTTACAATATTTTTATTTTTGAAAGATTTAACTCTATTGTTACCACATTTTTTAACACAAAGCAATGACACATATCTAAGAGTTTACTTTTCTTAATAGCTCTTTAATTCATTTACCAAGCATTATGCTTTATTAATTTATGTGACTCATGAATTGACACCTTATGCATGACACATATATTACTTGCGTAATTGTTAAAAGCTAAATGATTCGGTAAATTTAAAGATGCAAAGGTAAACTTACCATGTGAGCTTTGAGTTCTCTCTTATATTCTTGGTGATGTATACACCTATTCATTATTCATTTGAAAAATATTCTAAGTCATTGGTAATCTCAATATTATTTTTTTGACTTTTGACTAAAGGATGGTGATATGATCTTTATGAAAAAAATAGAAATTACGTCTTACACCTCACTTTTGATCAAAAGCTATTCATTTCTACCATTACATCCACATCACCAACACTTTGAAAATTGGTTCAAAAGAATGCAAAGTGAATGAGGGATTGAACCAAAAAAAGAGGGAAATAGAAAAAGAAGAAAATCAAAGAAAAAATAATAAAAATAAGAAATTCAAAAATAGAAAAGATTTCCAAAGAAAACAAAGGAAAAAGAAACAACTCTTAAACTTTACCCTTTTTCAAGTAAATAAATATCACTTAAAGGTGTTTAGTTTTATTATCCATGTACAGATTTTCCATTCTGAAAAGTCCATAAATGACCTCTGGGTTATCGTGATTTTTCGCATTGAAAATTATTACATTTTTACATCCTTTAGAAAATACTATCCTTTCATTAGATTACATTTTATCATTTTATATAAACATATTTCTACATTAACATGTGAAACGCTTTATTTCCAATAACAATTGTGCTTTATGCCTACATGTCCCAAGTTACTTACACAAATTCATATTATTTTCATTTTTTGAGTGTACTCACCAGTGAGAATTGAACTAGTGCGCTTCATTATAAACACCGAGTCATCAAAATATATCTACAATTTCACTTGTAAAATTTGTGCCACACACCACACACTTAGTCAATATATAAATCACATGAATTATTTTAACATAATGGTTATAGTAAATAAAGTATTGGAGAAACCTGTAATCTAATGCTATTTTCTTGTTAAAATTTTAGACTGTATTTGAGTTTTGTGTTTATAGAATGGGCAACCATTTTGAGAAAAAATTATTGTTTGTGAGTATCATCACTGTAAAATTTCATGAGACATAACTCGTTCACTAGGGTAACATAGGGGTTTAATGACTTGTTTCATAAGCAAAATGTAACTATGCATCATGTGAAAGTGGATCTCTAAAAATTTTATAGTTTATGAATAAATAGTGAATTTGGCACTAACATATCTTTCACTATGTCGAAAGGGACTAGCAACACATTAGTTAGGGGGTGTGATTAATGTACAATATTATATTTTATTACCGCCTTTTTCTTTCTAAAATTGTAGTCCATGCTCGTTAAATCGCACTAATGATACTCATTTACTGTATAACTATGATATTCACGATTAATATCTTTTTATAGGTTTATTTGAGTATTTACAGGGTTTGGAAAGGTAATGGTGAAGTTTGGAAGCATTCTACAAATGCGCTTTCAAAGGAAAATGGCAATTTTATAAGGGCAGTACCAGACTCGGACTCTTTGTAAAGATTGTTAGCCTTGAAACAAAGAATGTTTTGGTTCAAATCACTCATCAGCCCGATCTCCAACGAAGAATTTATGAAGAGTCAATATTTGAAACTAAAAAAAATCAAACGTCATGATCCTACGTTGCCACATGGAATGAACTAGGTAAGTCACATGTCACAATCCTACACTGCCATGTTTAACCTAGGACCTCCCCATTCCCCTCTTATACTATTTACATCAGGCCAACCTATCATTCATGAAACATAATGCACCCATGAATATATAACCCATAATACACCCAATTTCTTTTCGCATTTTTTCCACCCACTCTCTTTCTCTCCAACCTTCTTATTTCTTTATTCTTTATTTCTCTCAATTTCTTCTTTCCCATTTTCTTTCTTTTATAATTTTACCCACATGATTTATTTATTTTCTTTCTTTTCTTCTATATCCCCACATGCTTTCATCTTTTTTCCCACCACCCATTCTCCTCACTACCATTTCTATTCTAGTAAATCCTTGTGCAAAACTCACTAAATAAATATTTTGGTATTTTTTAAAATCCCACCAAAAATATTAAAATTCTTATTTTACCCCTAAACCTAATTTTGTTCACTTATATAAGGAAACATTTGAAGACACATTTGATCATCGATTTTCTTAGAGTTAGACACCAAACCATTAGTGTAGGAAAACCACAATTTTAGAGAAGGAAATGTTCTCATAGTTTTATTAGTTTAGTAATTTTTTGAGAGATTTATGAGATTGTAATATGAAAATTGAGTGACATATTCAAATATTCAATCTAAATTATTCTCATTTTTATTTCATTCGTGTTCAAGTAAGTATTATTATTTTTATCACTTTCTCTAATATATCGTTGTATTTAGTTATTTAAACACGCTTTCTAATTAGGTAAATTAGGTTGATATTAATGAACTTACTTTGGGTATGTGGTTATTTCGCTATGATATGATGGAATAGACTCATTATGATGGGTTAATTGTTCCCAATTTTATACCTAAGAATTTTAATGGGGTATATAACGTATGCACCATGTTTGATACCTTGCGTTTGTAATTTTGGGAGTACTGTTGTTTAGGCATATATTCTTCACATTTATCCCCTTAATTTCAGTATTTTTATGATCCCGTGCAGTGTAAATATATTGGATTTGTCTCAGATGTATTCTACTAACCTTTTTTTGGCAAGTATTTCTTGTTTTGTGTATTTCTCATGTGTTTTACAGGTATTTCACGCAAGTTAGTGCGAAGGAGAGCTCAAAACAGTGAAAGAAACCTAGAAATGGAGAGTTGAAGGGCATTTTCGTAATTTTGCAGCCTTATTCCGGAGGTGGGGCCAACTAGAAAGTTGAAGAGCTCTAAATTACAAGAATACTGGAAAAAACGGTACCTCAATCCGAGCTACGGTGAAGAAGTTACGAGGTTTTGAAGTTGCGCGATAATGAAGAGTCTCGATGTGCGGATTTCTGTCATTAATTATGCATTTAATGCAGTGCAACTCTTGGAAAACTTGTTCCACAAGCACTATTGGCTGTCAATTTCGAGATTTTGTGCTATAAAAGCCCATGACCTACATCATTTGAGGGGGAGTTGCTAGAGAGAGGCTAGGTTAGGAGTAGGTTAGAAGTGCTAGATTGAATTTTAGGGTTAGATTTTGAGAGCAAATTTCCAATTTCTTCAAGAGTTTTCCTGAATCCTATTTTGTAAGAATTTCTGAATCCCAATTCCGTTCTTGTTGCTGAATTCAAGTAATATCGTTTTCATTCTCTTGTTTTATTATTTGCAATTTATTTATAATGTCTTGTAAATCCTTAATGTTGTGTATGAATTTGTTTTTTTAATCCAATCATGAGTAGCTAATTTTTCAAGGGTTGGGGTACATGAACTCAATCCAAGGCAAATTATTTGTATGGAAAATTAGAAAATAAATGAAAATATTGGTTGAATCGTGAATGAAAATCATATATGCATTGTCATATCTTTTAATCTCTCTTGCCCTAGGTACTTGGGATGTTTAAGAATGCTTTGTATGTATAATTTGTCGTTCACCGCTTTATATTGATCTTTGATTTCATATGGTGCGGTCTTGAACCTCATATATGTAATGCTTAGTGATGATAAGGACTGGATTTAATCAAGAATTTTGATTTATAATTCTAGTATTCTAAAGGATAATTTGTTAAGGATTGAGGGATTGTACCCTACCCTAATTTTCTCTAAATTGTTAAACTCAAGTTTTGCTGTTAATTTCCATTTGTTTTTTTCATAAGTAAAGTTTTAGAAATTTTCCCAATCATCATCTTTTTCATTTTTATTTTAGAAGTAATAAATCAATTAAATTCTATAAAACATTCCCTGTGGATTCGATACCCAGACTTACTACTATACTCCATAAAAGTGTAGTTAAAAGTTTAGTTTTTTTTTGTATTGAGGTTGGAAGCCGATAACAACGACTAGCGTATTACACGGACGCTCGGTTTTTCCACTCGATCAAAATGGCGTCGTTGCCGGGGAATGTTTTGTTATAGATTATAATTGATTTACTATTTCGAAAGATTTTTTTTCTTTGGATTTTTTTACCTTTTTTGTAGCCTTTCACAATTGAGCACCAAGAAATGTAGAATCCTCAACTGCACACCTTTGTACTCGAATTTCCATTTACATACTATTCGGTAATCATGTCTTTTCATGGTGAGTTCGGTAATTCTAATGGTTCATATGGTAATCGTTTTCAAACTTTTTATTCTCAAGACTCCGCGGCTCGACCTATTACCGTTGGTGAGGCCGTTCTAACTCTGGAGTGTGAAAGGCTTGCAAATGAATATAGGAGAGAAATTTATATTAAATATTCTCAAGAATCTGTGCCTCGGCCTATTACCATGGGTGAGGCCTTTCTAAATCTTGCGTATGAAAAGCTTGAAAACGAATATCGAAAAAAAAATCATTTTGGGGAATCCAATGAAGATTTTTTCTCCAATATTTGTGAAACTATAAAAGGTTTTCAACCAAAAGAGGAATCCGAGGTTCTAGAGCCAAGGGATCCTACTTTGGAAGAATACACGCTTTTTCTAACCAAAAGAGTACTGGATTTTCTTTCCACCCAAAGCACAAAGAATATCGATTATGGTCTTGTGAAGGAAATGGTCACACTTTGCGATGATGTGCGTTCTATTTTGGAAAACAAAGAGGAGGTTGAGACTTGTGTGTCACCTCAAATTTTTGAAGAACATCTCATTGAAAGTGAGTCTTGCTCCCTTGAAATTCAATCTCCAAGTGATGATGAATCACTTGAAATTGAGTTTATTTCATCACCATTTTCGTTCACGGTTATTGAACCATTAGAAGTACCGCTAGATTCCTATGAGTCGGTTGAAAATTTTGAAACGTTTACACCTTTTACCGACAAAGACACTTTGCTAGAATTATTTTCTAATATGGACTGTTCCTTTTTGTGTGCCCCTCTCCCCATACTACTTGAAAAATCTTTGGGAGATGATTATATTTTTCTTGGATCTCAATTGTACTTGTCCCACCTACCACCCAAACCCCCCATCATCCCGTTAAATTTTTTAATTGGTGATGGTTCATTTTCTCCATCTCACACATGCCTTCCGTTTTTCAAACGGAATCCTTACTTTTTGGGAGGCATGCTTTATAGTGAGGGTACACCATTAATCCCTCAAAGTCAAATTGTATTTTGGGTGGACCCTCAAATTTTTCGACTTCTAGTGTATGATTTATTAGCCGTTCAAATTGTAGGTTGTACATAATTAGTTTTTTTTCTTTTTCTTTTTCTTTCCGTTTTTAATAGTGTAGTGTCATTAGTTAAAGTTTTTGTTATTCTTTTTGTTATGCTTGGTTCTAACGTGTTTTGTAGATTCAATGAACTCGTACTCATCGAGGATCACTACATTTGGGTAATATCTTTTTTTTCCTCTCTTTATGTTGTGTTCTTGATTTGCATTGAGGACAATGCAACATTTAAGTTAGGGGGTGTGGGATATTCTTCCCATTTATTGTTTAGATTCATTGATTCGATCACATGTTCTTTCCAAGTGTGTTTTTTTTTTTAGAAAAAAAAAAAAAATTTGAAAATTTTGAAAAAACCAAAAATATTTTTGTTCAAAATAAATAAAAATTGGAATTTAAATTTTTCAAAAATGTCACCTTTATTCTATTTAAAGTCTCAAATTGTAAAATTCATAATGCACTAAGCCAAAATTGACCGAAGATGGAAATTGAAAGAAAATTGATGACTTTACGAATAAGTGTGGAGATTAGTCCAACCCGGTGAGATTTCGAGCCTATCGATCTTTTTGAGTTTTTAAATCAATCCGAGTTTATGATTAACTCAAAGTTCTTTTCAGCATTTTATTAAGTAGTTGATGATCTCAAACCTTTGTTTTGATCGGTTATGGGAAATGTGTGAGATGTTATCTCGAAATTCGTGCTAAATATATCTCTAAACTTAATTAATCTCGAGATGCATATGGTAATGTGATTAGCAATTTGGACAATGAAGTAGGCCCTCGTTTGTTACCCAAAAATATTAGCCATAAAAAGTTGTGAAAAACAAAATTATCCCTTTGCAACCCACTTTGAGCCTAATAAAATATTTCCCTTTCGTTTGACAACCTGAAAAACTAAATAGCCCGGAATTGCGAAAATGGAATATTCATTAAGTCCGAAAAGTGCAATAAAAAGGGGCAAGAAGAAAAAAAAAATAGTGAAAAAAAAAATGAAAATTGAAAAAGAAAGAGAAAGAGAAAAAAGAGCAAATGCCCGAAAAAAGCACTAATGGACATCATAAAGACATTTTCCAATTCCGAACATTCCATCCATTCCCATTTTTACCCTTTACACCTTTTAACCCCAAAAGTCCTAACCGAGTCCAAATTGCAAAATTAATTACTGCGTGGAGAGCTAAGACATGAAAAGATAATATGAGAGATTAAAATAGTGTGAATTAGAGGTGATGTTCCCATTTCCTAATAACCGTAATCCGATGATGAGATCTTTTCACCATAAATTTCCTTCTTTTCAATTTTGTATGCACGCATTTGTGTCCATTATATTTACTCTTTATGTCATGCATACTGAGAGAAAATAACCACAATCCGAGTGATTCGTTTATGAGTGCATCCGTAAGAATTTGAATCAAAACGAATTTTCGGAAAGTAACGTAATGCTCAATCGGTGGAAATTTGAGGTTTAATTTTTGGCTTTGCACACACACACTACGGTTTGAGACAGTTGAATATGAGTTGATGGTGATTCTTTTTTCGAAAAATTTAAATTGTACAATTTTTAAGTATTTTGATCTTTATTTGAGTCAATAAAGAATTTTGTGGGTGTATTCACTGCAAACCCTCACGAGACAAAACTCGTCCTACTAGGGTAACCTAGGGGTTTAAAGGTTTGTTGCATACGCTAAATGCAATCGCGTGCCTGCGAAAGTGGAATTTTATTTTAATAAAGGAATTTTCAAAAGTAGAATTTTGGCTAATTTCATTTACATTGCTCGGGACGCGCAAAGTTCTAAGTTAGGGGGTGTGTTTAGGCATATATTCTTCACATTTATCCCCTTAATTTCAGTATTTTTATGATCCCGTGCAGTGTAAATATATTGGATTTGTCTCAAATGTATTCTACTAACCTTTTTTTGGCAAGTATTTCTTGTTTTGTGTATTTCTCATGTGTTTTACAGGTATTTCACGCAAGTTAGTGCGAAGGAGAGCTCAAAATAGTGAAAGAAACCTAGAAATGGAGAGTTGAAGGGCATTTTCGTAATTTTGCAGCCTTATTCCGGAGGTGGGGCCAACTAGAAAGTTGAAGAGCTCTAAATTACGAGAATACTGGAAAAAACGGCACCTCAATCCGAGCTACGGTGAAGAAGTTACGAGGTTTTGAAGTTGCGCGATAATGAAGAGTCTCGATGTGGGGATTTCTGTCATTAATTATGCATTTAATGCAGTGCAACTCTTCGAAAACTTGTTCCACAAGCACTATTGGCTGTCAATTTCGAGATTTTGTGCTATAAAAGCCCATGACCTACATCATTTGAGGGGGAGTTGCTAGAGAGAGGCTAGGTTAGGAGTAGGTTAGAAGTGATAGATTGAATTTTAGGGTTAGATTTTGAGTGCAAATTTCCAATTTCTTCAAGAGTTTTCATGAATCCTACTTTGTAAGAATTTCTGAATCCCAATTCCGTTCTTGTTGCTGAATTCAAGTAATATCATTTCCATTCTCTTGTTTTATTATTTGCAATTTATTTATAATGTCTTGTAGATCCTTAATGTTGTGTATGAATTTGTTTTTTTAATCCAATCATGAGTAGCTAATTTTCAAGGGTTGGGGTACATGAACTCAATCCAAGGCAAATTATTTGTATGGAAAATTAGAAAATAAATGAAAATATTGGTTGAATCGTGAATGAAAATCATATATGCATTGTCATATCTTTTAATCTCTCTTGCCCTAGGTACTTGGGATGTTTAAGAATGCTTTGTATGTATAATTTGTCGTTCACCGCTTTATATTGATCTTTGATTTCATATGGTGCGGTCTTGAACCTCATATATGTAATGCTTAGTGATGATAAGGACTGGATTTAATCAAGAATTTTGATTTATAATTCTAGTATTCTAAAGGATAATTTGTTAAGGATTGAGGGATTGTACCCTACCCTAATTTTCTCTAAATTGTTAAACTCAAGTTTTGCTGTTAATTTCCATTTGTTTTTTTCATAAGTAAAGTTTTAGAAATTTTCCCAATCATCATCTTTTTCATTTTTATTTTCGAAGTAATAAATCAATTAAATTCTATAAAACATTCCCTGTGGATTCGATACCCAGACTTACTACTATACTCCATAAAAGTGTAGTTAAAAGTTTTGTTTTTTTTTTGTATTGAGGTTGGAAGCCGATAACAACGACTAGCGTATTACACGGACGCTCGGTTTTTCCACTCGATCAACTGCTGATGCCAAACTCGTATTTAGACTTTTATGGAAATTGGGTAGGATACTTTAGGTTTAAATAACTGTTTAAAAGAGTAATATGCTTGTTTTAAACCTTTTTAACCATGTAACCATATATGCTATGTATTCCGAGGTGAGAAATTTAATTCTCAACATATAATTTCATGTTTATCAATTAATTTAATTTAAAAGATCCGCCTAGATTAATTGTGAAATAAAACTCTTAAAAATAAAAAAATCATCTTTTACATTTTATTTGAGAAGTAATAAATCAATTAAATTCTAAACAACGTTCTATATGGATTCTATACCGCATGCACCACTATACTTATAAAACACGTGTATTAATTATTTAGGATTTTGCATTGAGGTGGTAAACCAACCAACGACAATGTCCTTACATGACCAGTTATTTTTCATAATAGTGCCATTGTCGGGGAATTATTTGCTTTAAAACTTAATTGATTTATTGCTTTGATCACAAAAACGCACTCGATTAAAATGGTGCGTTGTTGGGGAGTGTTTTGCATTATAATTTAGTTTATTTATTTATTTATTCTTACATATTTTTGAAATTTTTTAGGTACTTTAACCATTGCGATCCACAAAACATTAAAAAATTAAAGTACGCATGCTTTTGAAATTCTTGAAAAATGAACTTTAATTAAGCATGTATTCATTTAATTCTTTCAATAGTAATAAGAGTATCGATAATGGTTCGTAATATTATTATAATAATAATTTTCAAAGTTCCCCACTACCGATGTCTTTCAGTGAATATTTACAAAATTCTAAAAATCTATATTCGGGAACTAATGAAAATAATTATTATAATATTGGTCTTACAAACTATTATTATAATATAGGGGAATATGATCGAATTAGTGACACGTGAGAGATACATGGTGGGCGTATGGGAAAAGGGGGAGCACAAATTTTAGAGCGATATAAACGAATCTCGGAGATCATGTCAACAAATCAGAAGGTCATCATCAATCGAACTCTTTAACTGTATCAAGATAGATACAAAGAGGTTTAAGAATATAGGATACCTAGGTCGATAATTAAGGGAGATCTGGCTCATATGAATAATATTGTTACCTACATGTGATAGATTGGACTCTCAGTGATAACTGGTTTTTTGTGTACTTATAGTTGTCTTCTAAAGCCGAGTCTCAAAATCCCTTGAATTACCTACAAAACTTATTATACAACTCGTATCGTGGTAAGTACGATTATTGATCCAACTTTCAAGGTGAAACAAATAGCGTGAATACTCGCAACTTCAATTTTATTATTATTATTTTTAATTATTTTTTTTAAAACAATTTCAAGGGAGAATAAAAATGTCCTAATCATTCCTAATTAAATAACTACTAAAATTAACACGTAACCGAGTGTATAATTGTGAGAAGAGCAAGGGATGGAATTACACCGCATGATCAATTATTTTTAATTTCTTAATTTATTGAATTGAAATATTTCAAGATAATATTAAATTCATAACCTAATTCTCTCTACAATCATAAATTCAATAATGTCTTTGTGAAAAAGGGTGATGTTTCACCAATATTCCAAATTTTAAAATTCTTTCAAGATTAACAATTAAAGTCCTTACATTTTATTTTTTTTTCAAAATTTAAAAAATTAAAATGAAATGAAACAAAACAAATTTCTAAATTCAATTTCCACTTAAACAAAATTAATTCAATTCAAATTCTTAAATTTGCCAAACAACATAAAAAAAATTATACAAATTAATTAAAGTCAACTTGAATTAAATTAAATAAAATTATCCAAATTAAGTTAGCATCAAATTTACACAAAGGTTGTGACTTACACCAATTACTTTTTAACCCTAAGCATGCATCTACGTGATTTTCCAAGATAAAATAAACACACAACCACAAGTACGCGATGTACGAGGAAAAATCATAACGGAAAAAACCTTGGACAGCCCAGCCACAAGTCCACTAAGTATGGTTTTACAAGGACACGCCATAAAGGCTTACTTAAACAACTTGACTCCCTCTCAAGCTTTGACGTTTCTTCATTCCTCCATCTTCGTCTAGTCGACAACTCAGGAATCAACCTTCTCCTCGGAGTCCATCGATGGGGAAAATCAACCATTAACACACGAAGTCTGCCTCCGTATGTACACCACAAGCCAATTGAACGGAATCCTCCGTAGGAAACTTTCTCCTTTTGGGTAGAGAACGATACCCGGTGCCAAGATGAAGATCTCAAAGCATATATATATATATATATATATTAGAACTTGGATCAAAATAAACTACGAGTGTAAACTTTGTGTTTTGGTGGAAATTAAACAATTAAAGATTAAAAACACAAATGGACCTTTTGGATTAAGGATTTTGCTTTCAAAATCTCTTGGAAAGTATGAAAAGTCACACAGAAAATAACATCCTTGTGCTATTAAAGGGGCGGTTAAAAGATAGTGAGAAGATGTTTAAAAATTGATGAAAAACTGCTAAAAAACGTCGGTCGTTCGAATGACTTTTAAATTTCGTTTATAACGACTTTGCAAAAACGAATCTCGTTCGAACGATACAACGAACGAGAACACATAAAAATAACTCATTTGAAATCTCATTCTAACGACCTCGTTTGAACGAGAAAATGAAGTTGTTTGAACGACTCTAAAAAAAAATTTCTTCAAAAAATAAATCATTTTCAACTAAATTTTAGTAAAAATATCACACCAAAATAAATCTATCCAAGGCTCAATATGTCACACCCCAAACCCAATATCCATACTAATCATTTAATATTAGAATAATTAAATCATAATCTAGAGCCCATTGGAAATATAATTCATCTATCCATATTTTACTGTATAATGCGCATAATCAACATAATATTATTATTGTGCCATAACGAAATCAATATCAGAGTCATAATTTAAGCGGACATACAATACTATGATTAACTACGATAAAATTTCACAATCATCAACTCAATCCATACTAACGCAAAATATACAATGTGTGAGTAAATTAAAATCTTCAGTGTGACAATGATAAAATCCCCACATTTAAACCCCGGCTCCTTCCAACGGTGCAACTCTCAAAGTTACCGGTCATATGGTATTCTAGTTGGCAGCATAGAAACCTGAAATTGTTAAAATATAACTGTAAGCATTAAGCTTAGTGAGGTACTCCTTCCCTACAATGTAATAATAATTCTATATAGAATAAGTGGATATAAAATCCGAACAATCCTGCCCATTGGCAATAACAAATCCTGGAACATAAGTTCCAACAAATCATTGGATCTTTGTCCAATTCCAATCCTGGATCATAAGACCCAACCAATCCTGGATATTTTAATATCCAAACAAATCCTGAATACCGAAGTATTCAAACAAATCCGCTCTTAGAGCTATATTCATATTTATATATGAAACAAATCATAAGTACACTCACCTTGACAGTTTAACTGGATTTTCCCTTGCCTTTATCCTGTACTTGTTCAATCAGCTCTCCTTCCCTTCCTATCATTCTCACAATATTAGTATCATCATAAGAATATTAATAGTCCAAAGAATAACTTCAATCATAACTCAATTCATAAGCATCATATTATTCAATTCAAATCATTCATTAAAATGAAGTCCCATCTAGACTCAGGTTCTGATATCTAACATATTCAAATTACAGCCCAAACCCTTTTTAATTATTCTTGGTAATCCAATCCTTATTATATCATGTTTCCAAAAAAAAAGACGGCACATCATTCCGAGTTTCCTAGAGCAAAATAAGCCTATTTCTTCACTACATAGCAAATCTGCCCTATAGGCTCTTTTATCGTTCATTCAACTTCCAGGAATTTTCATGATTTTTCTACATCATAAATTTCTATGATTTTTCACCCAACATCAGTAAACACATTAAAAAATATAAGATTAAAGTTTCATAATTTTTAAGGTTCGTTTGCTATGTCAAGCAAAACACCGAACACATGGCGGGCATATTTTCACCCTTAGGGCAGATTTCTTACCCGAACTTCAAACCCTCACCAAGGACTCATTTATTGGTATTTTCACATGATTTTCGGATATGTCATACATATATGAGTCCATGTTAATATCCAATTGGAAGCAATCGATTCCAGTAACTATACAAAAATATATGGAAGTTTGAATAAACAAAGTTTCTAAACAAAGCAATCTTAGGGTTTTGTACATTCAACTTAACTTAAACTTGCATATATCCATACATATGCACCCAAACATGAAAATTCAATAAAAATCAAGGATTTATATCATATAAATCGTAAATGAAAGAAAAAATAGCAAGATTCATGGTTGGAATTACCTTAGGGGCTTTTTCGTAATTTTCTATGAATTTTCTTCAATTTTCTCCTCACTTTTTCTTCCTAACTTCCAACTTCTCTTTCCTTAGGCTTAAAATCTCTCATGGCTGCATTTTGGTTGAATAAAGAGGTAATTCTAAGGGTTTGAGGTCGGCCAAAGCCACCACCCTTCCCAACCAATGAGAATAAAACATTTGTTGCCATATTAAGACAAAATACTACTTAACGGATGGACTACTTTGCCCTTGTTTCGTAATTTTGGTATAACTTCTCACTCGAACCTCCGTTTCATTCACCGTTTGTTGTGTTACAACCATAACTCACTTGTCTACAATTATGTAGTTTTCACCTCAAGTCAATTGTTATGTCATAAAGGTCAAAACTAGCCTTAAACATGGACATTCCTATCGAAACCTTCAAATTTTGTATTTGTAACTAATTCGACATTTCATGCTTTTTGGAGGTAGGATTAGACTAAACATAATAAATTAACATCACATATATTAATAACACACTAATCATATCACACAAGCTAGGCATGATTTACGTATAATTAATCATAATTATATTCGGGTTGTCACAATTCTCCCCCTGTTAGGAAATTTCGTCCTCGAAATTGACATACCTTGGTTGTCCGAATCAAACAAATAGGGATAACGCATTTTCATGCTATCCTCACTCTCCCATGTAGCTTCTTCCATGGAATGCCTTCTCCACACAACTTTCACAAGTGGGATCATCTTTGATCTTAATATTTGTTCTTTCCTATCAACGATAGCAAGCGGTTCTTCCACGTAGCTCAAATCTTCCTTCAACTCAATAGGTTGTTCCACCAATACATGTGAAGGGTCTGCTACATACTTTCTCAACATAGAAACATGGAAAACATCATGTAACCGAGATAATTCTGGTGGTAACGCTAACTTGTAGGCAACCATCCCGACTTTCTCAAGGATTTCATAAGGTCCAATGTAGCGTGGACTTAATTTCCCTTTCTTTCCAAACCTCATAACTCCTTTCCATGGAGATATCCGAAGAAACACATAATCCCCTTTCTGGAATTCCAAATCTTTTCGTCGTTTATCCGCATAACTTTTCTGTCTGCTTTGAGCTATTCTCATTCTATCTTGAATAATCTTCACTTTTTCAGTGGTGACTTCAATTAATTCTGGACCCTCTATCTTCCTTTCACCAACTTCACCCCAACATATCGGTGTACGACATCGTCTACCATACAAGGCTTCATATGGAGCCATACCAATAGTAGACTGAAAACTATTGTTATATGCAAATTCTATCAAAGGCAAATATTCATCCCAATTACCTTTGAAATCAAGCACACAAGCTCTAAGCATATCTTCCAAAATCTGTATTGTCCTTTCAGACTGCCCATCTGTCTGGGGGTGAAAAGCCGTACTAAACTTCAAGTTAGTACCCATAGCATACTGCAAGCTATCCCAAAATATGGATGTAAAAGTAGGGTCCCTATCTGAAACAATAGATACCGGTGCTCCATGCAATCGAATAATTTCATTAACATACAATCTAGCATACCTATCAACTGTATACGTAGTCTTGACTGCTAGAAAGTGAGCGGACTTTGTCAATCTATCCACCACTGCCCAAATCGAATCTGACCCCTTCTGAGATCGAGGAAGCCCAACCACAAAATCCATCGTTACATGATCCCATTTCCATTCCGGTATCGGCAATGGCTGAAGCAGACCAGTAGGTTTCTGATGCTCCACTTTCACTTGCTGACATATAAGGCACCTCGCAACAAAATCAGCTATTTCCTTCTTCATATTATTCCATCAATAATGCTCCTTTAAATCCCTATACATTTTAGTGCTACCAGGATGCATAGTATAAATGGAATTATGAGCCTCATCTAAAATTTCCTCTTTCAATCCACACACATTAGGCACACACAACCGATGCTTATACAATAAAGTGCCATCATTCACAATACAAAAATCTTCAGACTTACCATCTCGGAGATCTTGTCGTTTCTTCTCAAGGAAAGGATCTTGACTTTGCAAATCATGAATACGGGTAGCTAACAAAGGCCTCACGCTTACATGAGCAAAGAATCTGTCCCCATCTGCTAGCTGCAATTCCACTCCCATCAATCTCAACTCCATAATATGAGCAACTCTAGCACATCGAATACACGATAACCTGCCTGAAGCCTTTCTACTCAAAGCGTCTGCAACTACATTTGCCTTTCCTGGGTGGTAGTGAATTGTACAATCATAATCTTTAATTAACTCCATCCACCGCCTCTGCCTCAAATTCAACTCCTTCTGAGTAAACAAATACTGAAGGCTTTGATGGTCAGTAAAAATTTCACATACCTCACCATATAGATAATGACGCCATAATTTCAAAGCAAATACAATAGCAGCAAGTTCCAAATCATGTGTAGGATAATTACGTTCATGTGTACGCAACTGCCTAGAAGCATAGGCAATAACTTTACCATGCTGCATAAAAACACAACCCAACCCCTGATGTGAAGCATCGGTATAAACAACAAAACCATCTCCACCATGCGGAATAGTAAGAACAGGTGCGGTTACCAACCTCTTTTTCAATTCATCAAAACTATTTTCGCAATCATAATTCCATTCAAACTTAACATCTTTCCGAGTCAGTTTAGTCATTGGTAAGGCAATCGAAGAAAATCCCTTAATAAACCTTCTATAATACCCAGCTAAACCCAGAAAACTCCTCACCTCAGTCACATTATCGGGTCTCTCCCATTTCACAATAGCCTCTACCGTTTTAGGATCAACACATATACCATCTCCAGAAATAACATGGCCTAAAAATGCAACTTGTGATAGCCAAAATTCACACTTGCTAAACTTGGCATACAACTTCTTATCTTTCAACAGATTCAAAATAGTTGTGAGATGTTTTTCATGTTCAACCATATCATGGGAATAAATCAGAATATCATCAATAAAAACTATCACAAATGAATCAACAAAAGGATGCAGTACCCGGTTCATAAGATCCATAAATACAGCTGGAGCATTAGTCACCCCAAAAGGCATCACAAGAAATTCAAAATGACCATACCGAGTACGGAAAGCGGTTTTAAAAATATCACTTTCCTTCACCCTCACCTGATGATAACCCGATCGCAAGTCTATCTTTGAAAACACTTTAGCACCCTGCAACTGATCAAACAAATCATCTATACGAGGTAAAGGATACTTGTTCTTAATTGTAGCTTTATTCAGTTGCCTATAATCAATACACAAACGCATGGTACCATCTTTCTTTTTCACAAATAAAACTGGCGCACCCCATGGAGATACGCTAGGTTGTATGAACCCCCTATCAAGTAAATCTTGCAATTGAATCTTGAGTTCTTTCAACTCAGCAGGTGCCATTCTATACGGTGCCATAGAAATAGGGGTTGTCCCTGGTGCTAATTCAATACTAAATTCAACTTCTCTTTCTGGAGGTAACCCTGGCAACTCACTAGGAAACACTTCAGGAAAATCCCGTACAATAGGAACATCGACTAATTGTAAAGCCCCCTTCCTAGTGTCAAGAACATATGCAATAAAACCCTCACAACCCTTACTCAATAATTTCCTCGTCTGAATAGCAGAAATGATGCAACTGGGAACAATTTTCCTTTCCCCCACAAATTTAAATTCAGGCTCACCAGGCATATTAAAAACAACTTCCTTACGGAAACAATCCATGGATGCATGATATTTGGATAGCCAATCCATTCCCAGAATTATATCAAAATCAGAAATATCCAATGGAAGTAGATCTATAACTGTATCTCTAGACCCCACAGTCAAAACACAATCATGAAAAACATATTCAGTTACAACCATATCCCCCATAGGCATATAAATACCCAACCCCACATCTAAACGAGCACACGGTATATTCAAGTATATGGCAAAAGCATAGGACACAAAAGAATGTGTGGAACCAGGATCAACCAAAACATAAGCACTTCTATCACTAACAGAAAGTGTACCTGTCACCACATCTGGCGTAATCTGAGCTTCTTTCATCGTAAAGACTCGTCCACCTGGCCTGGAACCACTAGCTTGTCCTCTACCCACACTCTTCACTGTACTGCCTGGAGATAACATTCTGCTTGCTACTTCACTATGTGCTGCTGGAGTCTGTGCCAATTGCGGACAATTCTTCTTAATATGCCCCACTTGATGACAATGGTAGCATTCCAATCCCTTAAGCTTAGGACACTCAGATTTATAATGTCCTTCCTCTTTACAAAAGAAACATGTAACACCTCCTATTGGGGCCTCACCTCTCCCTGACTTTCTGGCTGAACCAAAAGATCCTCCACCCCTGGTATCTCTACCAAACCTCCCCTGACCTCTACCACTATCTCCACCACCTCTCTGAAATTTATGAGGTTCCACCTTAACACTTCCACTCTCACCTCCCCTATACTGAGATGCGTCGAATCTACTTTTCTTAAAACTCTCTCTGCTCGCCACCCCTTGGTTCATTTGCCTTTCTGCTATCATGGCTTTGTTTACCAGAGAAGCATAATCTTCTAACTCATAAGTGGCTACTCTATTTTGTATAGGCAAAATCAGTCCATCTTGAAACTTACTACATTTATCTTCTTCCTCCTGCACATACTTAGTAGCAAATCTAGACAAAGCAGTAAATTTAGCATCATACTCCCTCACAGACATGTTCCCTTGGGTCAAATTTATAAACTCCCTCAGTTTCTCCCTCCTATAGACCTTAGGGAAATACTTAACATACAAAGCTTTAATAAATTCAGCCCAAGTAATAACATCAGTACCTTCCATCCTGGGCACCAAATGGTTGCTGGCTTCCCACCAATATTTCGCCTCTCCTTTGAGCTTAAACACAGCTAGATTCACTTTCTGGTTATCTGGAACCTTCATAACTGCAAAGATAGTTTCTAGATCCCTGACCCACATCTCAGCTTCCGTAGGTTCAACTGACCCTAAATATTCTGGAGGATTCAACTTCAAAAACTTCTCATGCATGGAATCTTTCATTTCCTTCCTTGCCTCTTTCTCAATCCTGGCCACAGTCTTGGATTCTAGATATCTAGCCTGTTGTTCTGCCATTTGCGCCATATTTCTTTCTTGTTGCTCTGCCATCCTCATCATTGCCTGCGCCATTATTTGCATCTCTGTAGGCTGCTCTTGCTCTCTAGCCCTTCCAGCAACACTTTGCTCCACTTCAGTATTATCTGTACGAGAAGCGACTCCCTCTTCTCTAGGTTGTCCATTCCCAGGTTCCATCTGGAATTATCTGTAATACAATAAAATTCTAACAACCAATATAAACAGTTTACAGTACTAAACTATTTGTTAGTATATAAACAATTCAATAATATCAAATCAATCAATAACTGCCATCTAATCGTCACACACGTCCAGAATTAATAACCTAGACGCTCTGATACCACTAATTGTCACACCCCAAACCCAATATCCATACTAATCATTTAATATTAGAATAATTAAATCATAATCTAGAGCCCATTGGAAATATAATTCATCTATCCATATTTTACTGTATAATGCGCATAATCAACATAATATTATTATTGTGCCATAACGAAATCAATATCAGAGTCATAATTTAAGCGGACATACAATACTATGATTAACTACGATAAAATTTCACAATCATCAACTCAATCCATACTAACGCAAAATATACAATGTGTGAGTAAATTAAAATCTTCAGTGTGACAATGATAAAATCCCCACATTTAAACCCCGGCTCCTTCCAACGGTGCAACTCTCAAAGTTACCGGTCATATGGTATTCTAGTTGGCAGCATAGAAACCTGAAATTGTTAAAATATAACTGTAAGCATTAAGCTTAGTGAGGTACTCCTTCCCTACAATGTAATAACAATTCTATATAGAATAAGTGGATATAAAATCCGAACAATCCTGCCCATTGGCAATAACAAATCCTGGAACATAAGTTCCAACAAATCATTGGATCTTTGTCCAATTCCAATCCTGGATCATAAGACCCAACCAATCCTGGATATTTTAATATCCAAACAAATCCTGAATACCGAAGTATTCAAACAAATCCGCTCTTAGAGCTATATTCATATTTATATATGAAACAAATCATAAGTACACTCACCTTGACAGTTTAACTGGATTTTCCCTTGCCTTTATCCTGTACTTGTTCAATCAGCTCTCCTTCCCTTCCTATCATTCTCACAATATTAGTATCATCATAAGAATATTAATAGTCCAAAGAATAACTTCAATCATAACTCAATTCATAAGCATCATATTATTCAATTCAAATCATTCATTAAAATGAAGTCCCATCTAGACTCAGGTTCTGATATCTAACATATTCAAATTACAGCCCAAACCCTTTTTAATTATTCTTGGTAATCCAATCCTTATTATATCATGTTTCCAAAACAAAAGACGGCACATCATTCCGAGTTTCCTAGAGCAAAATAAGCCTATTTCTTCACTACATAGCAAATCTGCCCTATAGGCTCTTTTATCGTTCATTCAACTTCCAGGAATTTTCATGATTTTTCTACATCATAAATTTCTATGATTTTTCACCCAACATCAGTAAACACATTGAAAAATATAAGATTAAAGTTTCATAATTTTTAAGGTTCGTTTGCTATGTCAAGCAAAACACCGAACACATTGCGGGCATATTTTCACCCTTAGGGCAGATTTCTTACCCGAACTTCAAACCCTCACCAAGGACTCATTTGTTGGTATTTTCACATGATTTTCGGATATGTCATACATATATGAGTCCATGTTAATATCCAATTGGAAGCAATCGATTCCAATAACTATACAAAAATATATGGAAGTTTGAATAAACAAAGTTTCTAAACAAAGCAATCTTAGGGTTTTGTACATTCAACTTAACTTAAACTTGCATATATCCATACATATGCACCCAAACATGAAAGTTCAATAAAAATCAAGGATTTATATCATATAAATCGTAAATGAAAGAAAAAATAGCAAGATTCATGGTTGGAATTACCTTAGGGGCTTTTTCGTAATTTTCTATGAATTTTCTTCAATTTTCTCCTCACTTTTTCTTCCTAACTTCCAACTTCTCTTTCCTTAGGCTTAAAATCTCTCATGGCTGCATTTTGGTTGAATAAAGAGGTAATTCTAAGGGTTTGAGGTCGGCCAAAGCCACCACCCTTCCCAACCAATGAGAATAAAACATTTGTTGCCATATTAAGACAAAATACTACTTAACGGATGGACTACTTTGCCCTTGTTTCGTAATTTTGGTATAACTTCTCACTCGAACCTCCGTTTCATTCACCGTTTGTTGTGTTACAATCATAACTCACTTGTCTACAATTATGTAGTTTTCACCTCAAGTCAATTGTTATGTCATAAAGGTCAAAACTAGCCTTAAACATGGACATTCCTATCGAAACCTTCAAATTTTGTATTTGTAACTAATTCGACATTTCATGCTTTTTGGAGGTAGAATTAGACTAAACATAATAAATTAACATCACATATATTAATAACACACTAATCATATCACACAAGCTAGGCATGATTTACGTATAATTAATCATAATTATATTCGGGTTGTCACACAATATTACATGTGCATTCATACCTTAGAGACCTTGAAAAACTTGAAAGGTTGATGACGTAAAACTTGGCATGAAAGTCGACAATGATGATATCTTCAAAATAAGCTTGGACGCTACATTTTCAACTCAAACGTATTAGCCTTGAAGGTTACAAACTTCTATCCTACGACTCAAAGAATTTTGTCCGGAATTAAGCCAACACTTATAAATTGACTCAATTGGAAATTTGTACTTAAAAATATCCCCCTTTGGATATTTCGGGACAAACCCAAAATAAAAAATCCCATGGGCTGTCAAGCTTATCTAAAAGACCCAATCCCACCCAAAAAAAATAAAATTACAGATGCTTGACTAACACATGGGATGAGAAGCTTTGTGTTAACGCAAAAATTCTCCATCTACGAGGACCAATCAGAAAAGGACACATGTCATCCTACGTGGTAATATTCTACACCAGAGGAGAGTTGGTTGGCATCCGAGGAGAGTTGGTCGGCACCCGAGGAGTGTTAGTCGGTACCCGAGGAGAGTTGGTCAGTACCCGAGGAGAATTAGTCGGCACCCGAGGAGAGTTGGTCGGCACCCGAGGAGTGTTAGTCGGCACCCGAGGAGAGTTGGTCGGCATATCAATCAGGAAGATCAAAGGATAACTATGCATTTAATGTGCATTAATGAAGATGGAAGCGCATTTAATGAGCCTTCATGTACATTTATACTGTATTAATAGATGACAACACATAGCATACCAAGAAATTCAACAATTAGATTCGTTGAATGTAGACATAAATGTCTACATACAATGAATCTCTTTATCTCCCATCACTATAAATACATGTATTCCCTTAGCCAAAAAGAGGAGATCCGGGAGAACCTAGAAACCCCATACACAAGATACACATCCTTTCTCTCTCTACATCCTATGGTGCTATTGTAAACCCCTGGGAATAAAATAACAGTGGACGTAGGCTTTATTCATAGCCGAACCACTTTAAAAATCTTTGTCTCTCATGTGCTTGATTGGATTGTTTTTATCTATTTATCTGTGATCATAAAAATGGGATTCGGTCCAATTTTTTGCATCAACACTTTGTTTGCCTTACAATGTTGCCACTAAGATGAAAACTTGCACACTTAAATACACCAGTAAACGCATTAGGAATATGACAATATAATGTGCTTTATTAAATCTCCCCCCTATCTAACATGATCTACCTAAGAAAGACATCTCGCCATAAGTTAGATCTCCGAAATTAAAAGGTTTGGATCCCCCCCCCCTTTGGTTCAGGAATAGACACTGATTAAAATTGTAAAAATTAACTCATTTCTCCCCAATTAAAAAAAAAAATCTCCCTTTAAATGAAACAAGGGATAAGCATAATGGAAAAATAAGGATATCATGCGACAGTGTATAAAATGACAAGTATAATAAAGCATGGCAACAAAAGAGCAAATAATCCTCACAAAGATTAAAAGATACCAACTACGATGCGATAGAAAAAAAATATCAATTAGAATAGTCTAACATAAACATGTGATATTAATGAAAAATCGCGACAAGATAGATACCTATAACAACACTAAGCACACATGGACTTGATAACAAAGCAAAGACTAAAAAAAATGATACCGTATATATAAATATTCAAAAGATACCAATGATAGTCAATCATATATATATAGGTATAAACGCCACACAAGGCACAAAATACATTAAGCTTTCCACACTCATATGGTATAAATGTGTCTAAATAATCATGTACAAAATGGAGTGAACGGGTGTAAACTAGAGACTAAAGAAATTTTGACCCAATCACTTAAAATGTTCAAGTAGTTCCTTTTTTATTACTAAAACTTTTATCAAACATAGATTTAGCCTCAAGTGACAAAATAAAGTGAACTCTAAGAACAAACAAGAACAAGGCATAAAAGCCTAGAATTTTGATGATTCTATAAACCAATAGAGTCATGACAAAATAAGCATAACTATGATTCATTGTCAATGTGCAAACCCGTTGATATTTCCGTCCAAACTCCCTCATAAATAATAATTCTTTTCTTTTCTTTTGAATGAACATACCAAACTAAACTATGCTGGCCTTGGCTACTTTTTACAATGCCACACTTTTTAGGCCCTTTTTAAACTCCTTGGGTTTTGACTAATTTTTATAATGCCACACCTTTTTAGACCCTTTCTGTGCACCCTCACATATATATTTTTTATACAATTCAAACAAATCTCGCGTGCAACGGTTCTTACATGCACAAATCCTCCATGGTCATAGTAATATGTGGATGACAAAATTGATAGGATAACATCTCTCGTAGCTCAAATACATGTGAAGTTAAGGTTCAAAGAGCTCGTGCATATGTCTAAGAGGCATACAAAAAGAGAATCCATAAAGTAACTCAAAATTAAACTTCTCCATACAAGCATGGTAAAGAACATTTTAAGAATTGAAATTCATAACCAAAAGTTCTAGCCACATGGAAGTGGAAAATAAAATTAGATTCAAACACAAGTATATGCCACATATAATGTGTAAAACTAAAATACACAAAACAATTTTGTTGAGTTTTTCAAAATTTTACATAAATAAACAAAATAAAAACCAACTCAAAAAATAAACAAAATCTTTTTGTATTTTTTTAAACAAGATAAAATAAATAAAAATAAAATACAAAAGATATACATATCATAAGCCTAGTAAAACATATATGATTAAGCAAAGACTAGAAAATGACAAACGAACATACAACTAGCAAAAGTTCTATTATGAACTACAAAAGCTAGTGTATGTAAACAATGCTAACACAATCAAACTTTAAATTTAGCAAGGGAGGAATCATGTGCAAGCAAATGAGAATCGTAAAGCCTCCAAATCGGATCTCCTAACCCATATGAGTGAAACGCGATGCTCTCGGGATTTGGTGACCTTGGTAACTCTACCCTTGGGCTTCCAAAGATCATTTCTAAGATCAAAATAAAACTTCCTAAGGTTCCCCTTCCTACCATAACGTGTACAAGTGAAGACACATCGTGAAGTATTACCTAAGGATTGATCTTTTCTAGTGTTCCTAGATGATTATCTTAAAATCATGGTTTTGGCTTGATTAGCGAAAGCATTTTGAGTATCGAAGCCAATACCACACATGTCTTCTTTGATTCGGACGGTGCCTAAGATTTTATCCAATTTCTCCAACCTACACTCCAAATCAATTTTTACCCGACTTGAGTCTTTCAATTTCTCTTCAAGCTCCACTATTCGAGACTCAAGTAAACGCCTACTCTTTTCAAACTCGAGAATCTCTTTCTTCATAGCCTCCATTAAACCTTTAAGTCTATCTCTTTCATCTTCAACATACTCTAGCTTATCATGAAGAGTTATCTCATATGCCTTAAGATCATTAATTAAGATACTTTCATCATTAGATATGCCACGTTCTCTCATTTTTGCTTCTAACTTCAAGTTTTCCCTTTTTAATTTCAACGAATCTGCATACAACTCACGAAAGGCTACTTGAAGTTCACTATCCTCCACCTATTCTTCATTCTCACTCTATTCTTCACTCTCTTTACCATCAAACTCACGGGATTCACAAACAATGGCATTGGAAGTGTCATGTACTAAGTTATCCTTAATGGAAGATTTTTCACTATCGCTCACATGACTAGCCATGAACGGAATCGGGTCCCTCTTCATGTTCACTATCACTAAGGGTGACATTAAATGAAATAGGACTCTTTCCCCCCTTCCTTAGTTTAGTGGGACACTCGAATGCCCTATGGCCATACCCCTCACAACCATCATATCTATTCGACTCTCATTATTAAGATCTTCATTACAATTTTTATGGAGATTCTCGGCTTTATTATGCTTAGACCTTTCAAATTTCTTATAATCATTTTTAAGATCATCTTTATTAATCTTAAGAAGTTTTCTAAACTTTCTAGCAAACATAGCCATATTTTCGGAGTCGATATCAAATGCATCATCCAAAACAGGTGTTTCCTCCTTTCGGGCTTTCAAAGTTATGCCCTTATCTTTCTTCTTCTCATTATTAGAGAGAAACATGTCAAGTTCATAAGTTTGTAAGTAACATATAGGCTCTTCAAGTTTTGTAGTTTCTAAAGTGCCTAAAGAATTCAAAATGGTCACCTTTGGAATAAATCTATCGAGTAATGACCTCAAAATTTTCTTTACGACACGGTTGTCGGGTATCTTTTCTCCAAAATTAAAACATGAATTCACAATATCGGACAATCTCGCATATAACTCATCAAAAGTCTCACTTTCTATCATTTTAAAGGTTTCAAATTGAGTGGTGAGGTTTTGGAGTTTATAATCTTTAACGACACTTGTACCTTCATTGGTGAATTGGAGTATATCCCATGCCTCCTTAGATGTTTCACACATCATAATACGACGGAACTCCTCCGATGTGATCGCATTAAAAAGAGCATTTAAACCTTGGAAATTAAAATTTGCTAACCTAAGATTAGTCTCACTCCATCGTTGTATGGGTTTAGGTACACGAACTTCACATTCTAGACATGTTGGTAGCGATCACCCTTTAACGACCGATTGTCAAACACGCTCATCTAACGAGTTAAGTGCCGACCTGAAGTGTGCTTTTCAATACGCATAGTTGGAACCATAAAAAGCAGAAAATTTTGAAAATTATATATTTTTCATTTTTAAACCCAAAATGTGTCTTAACACAATAATTTAGCATTCCCGCTATGATACCACTTGCATAAAGGGGTGATGGTACACCAATATTCCAAATTTTAAAATTCTTTCAAGATTAACAATTAAAGTCCTTAAATTTTAATTTTTTTCAAAATTAAAATGAAATGAAATAAAACAAATATCTAAATTCAATTTCCACTTAAACAAAATTAATTCAATTCAAGTTGTTAAATTTGACAAACAACAGAGACACGAATTTAGCCAACTCAATTAAAGTCAAATCGAATTAATTAAATCAATTTACCCAAATTAATTTAGCACCATAATTAGACAAAGGTTGTGATTTACACCAATTTTATCTTTTCAACCCTAATCATTCATCTACGTGATTTTGCAAGATAAAATAAACACATAACCACAAGACCGCGATGTACAAGGATAATCCAAATTGGGAAAAACCTCGGATGGTCCGGACACAAGTACACTAAGTATGGTTTTACGAGGACATGGCATAAAGGCTTACTTCAACAACTTGACTCCCTCTCAACTCTTGACGCTTTTGCGTTCCTCCACCTCCGCCTAACCGACCACTCAGGAATCACCTTCGTCTTAGAGTCCACTGATGGGGCAAATAAACCGTCAACACACGAAGTCCGCCTTCGTATGTACACCACAGGCCAACTGAATGGAATCCTCCGTAGGAAACTTTCTCCTTTTGGGTAGACGGTGATAACCGGTGCCAAGATGATGATCTCAAAGCAAATATATATTGTAGAACTTGGATCAAAATAAATTATGGGTGTAAACTTTGTTTTTTGGTGGAAATTAAACCATTAAAGATTAAAAACACAAATGGACTTTTTGGATTAAGGATTCTGCTCTCAAAATCTCCTAGAAAGTATAAAAAGTCACACATAAAATAACATTCCCGCACTATTAAAAGGGTGGTGAAAATATAGTGGGAAGATGTTTAAAAACTGATAAAAAATTGCCAAAAATCGTTGGTCGTTCGAACGACTTTTAAATTTTGTTCGAACAACTTTACAGAAATAAATGTTGTTCGAACGATACAACGAACGAGAATACAGGAAAGTAACTGATTTGAAATCTCGTTTGAATGAGAAAATGAAGTCGTTCGAATGACTCCGAAAAAAAAAGATTTTTCTTCAAAAAATAAAGAATCATTTTCAATTAAATTTTAGTAAAAATATGACACCCAAAATAAATCTATCTAAGGCTCAATATTACATGTGCATTCATACCTTAGAGACCATGGAAAACTTGAAAGGTTGATGACGTAAAACTTGACACGAAAATCGACAATGATGATATCTTCAAAATATGCTTGGCCACTACGTCTTCAACTCAAATGTCATAGGCTTGAAGGTCATGAACTTCTATCTTACGACTCAAATAGTTTTGTCCAGATTAAAAATTGACTCAATTGAAAATTTGTCCTCACAATCTTTTTTTAGAAAATTAATTAAAAATGCCACACTCTAAAAAACTAAGATCTATACTCATTTTAATAAACTACTAGCTAAGATCACTTTAATAAAAATTGTATGAATCCTCGAATTTTAACACCGAATTGATATTCAAATTTTTGTATAAATCTATCTCTGGTTCGATTCCAAAATCAAATATTAAAAGTTTTATTATCTCTCGATATGTAAATTTATTTGTGATAATTAAAAATTAATTCTCCTAGAAATATGTCGATTGGTTTAATTAATAAATTAAATTAACATCCTACAAGATTTCATCCCACCCCTTAAACAGGGTGATTAGACGAACATATTTAAATAATGAAGCACAATCACAATAACAAAATAAAGAAAAAAGAAAGAATTACGATACAAAAGTCTCCCTTCGAATCTCATATCTTGAAATGCGTCTCTTTCTTCCACAGATAAAATCACTTAATTACACCAGCAAGAATAAAAACTAAATCGAAAAATTATTCAAAACTCGACTAATTTTTTTTTTGTATTTTTCTAAGCTTATTTTTTATTCCTAATATGTACAAAATGACCCTATTCCAGTCTGTGAGAGTCTTCTTCTTCTTCAATGAGCATGATTTGGGTTTGTTGTAGAGAGATGTTGGGATTTGAGATAGGTATTTTGGAGGGAATCTTGAATTTAATGAACTTTCTTGGTAGGTGATATTTGTTTTAGGTGTTATGGAGTTGGATTAATGGTTGGGTCCTTGGGTTGAAATCGGGTTTTGGGTAGACTCTGTAGTAGATGTTAGCTCAATTTAAAAGGGAAATGGCAGCAGGTGGGTTTACCAGTTTTGCTCCGGGTTGAGTTTAATGGTGGGATGCACTATGATGAGGTCGGGTATTTAGGAGATAGTTACTGGAGGCCGTCAGTTTTAGTTATGGGGTCAGTTTTGGTGTTGGGTCTGGTGGCTTTCGAGTTTGGGTATGGAGGTCAGTTCAAGGGTATGAGGTGTTGTGATTCGGTGTAGTGGACTGCATGGGATATATGGTGTGTGTGAGTGTATGGGGGGAAATGATGTGTGTGTGTGTGTGTTGGTACTTTATTATATATAAAAGACAAAAAATAAGTATATATATATATTTACAAGACACACGCAATAAAAAAATATAAAAACTAAAACACACGCATAAAATATAAAAAAAAGACTCGTAATAAAGGGCTATATAGATATCACTCCCTGGTATAAGATAAATATACATTTAGATCCACTTTCTACACTCTAAACAAAGCGGTCCTTTAACATATATCAACAAACCAAGTCTACTAAAGTTGACATCTATACCCTTCAGCTCATACTAAAACTGTAACTGAGATATCTCATTTTGAATGTTTTCTCTCTCTTAAACAATTTACTTCGTATAGCAACTGGTATACTAATTAACAATATGCACTGAATAAACAGATGCACTTTAACATAATATATCAATGCATTATTATGTCAATATTTCAGTTGTACAATTTACCAAACATTGATGTGGAGTAAAGCCAAATGGTTTTATTGATCAGATACCATGGATATCAACCCAAATGACTATATTGGAAAAATATCTTGGATATACCCAAATGAAATAGTGGCGTTGAATATATAATTTGGAGATACTCAAACTATATGTAAAATTATCAAATTGGAAAGATACGCAGGGTATTCCCAAATGAAACGATGGTATTGAATAGATACTTTGGAGATACTCAAAAAAATTTCCAAACAGCATTGATAAGCAAACAATATTTAAATCTTATTAAAGTTAGATGACGCAGATAAATGTATCAAAAACAAAAGTTAACAAAAAGGACTGCATGGTCTTTTTAACCTCTTCATAACTGTTTCCTCTTTACGTGGAAACATCTGGCCAAGAGATATATGCGGGAGAGATGATAAGAAGGGTCGCTATCTATAATAAGTTTTATATGGGTTTATTTATGTGAAAAGTATTACTCAGGGGGTTTCTCTACTTATCTATAAAATAAAACTTAAAATAACATATAAATGAAAACAAAAAACCACTAAAAATATATATAATAAAGAAAATATCAAACACACACTTAAATATATACGGACACGACGACACACGCGTTTTATATAATATTTACATAAAATACTAAAAATAAAGACACTAAAATAAAACAAAATAAAAATAATAAAATAATAAAAATGACACAACCTGAATAAAATATATATCTATGTTGAAAATATTAAAAATAATAATACCACACACACATTGAACAATTATATGACAGGCCAGGGATGAACTGGGCTTGGTTCGGGGCCGATTTAGGCTAAAAGGCTGGGTTTTGATTCATTTAACCGCATCATTCCCGCATTTGATATACTTGACCACTTATTTATAGAAATTGCCTCGAATTAAACTTATTTATATCAATTCCCGCAAATGCTTATTGATCTATCAAAGAAACAAACACCATCACAATTCTAGTTTTATAGAGAATTAACAATTAAAAATTATTTATTTGAGATTTTATTTAAACACTTTTGGGTGTTTATCACTCATCTAGCATCCCTAGCATCCTTTCACATTAATAAACTAATCTCCCTCCCTTTTCCCCGTGGATGTAGGCCAACCTCACGATCGAACCACTTATATCTTATCTTATTATCAATTATGCACTCTTAATCTTGTTGGGGCCATTATGAAATTATAACATTTATTGTGGGTCAATAACCCCTAAAAATTGACGTCGTGTGTGGGAAAAGAAGTCTTCACCACCGTTAAATCTAGTAAATCCCTAAGTTCATAATGAGTGGAGACTAGTCTCACCTTGCTCACACAAGGAGTCATGTTCTGTCTGAAATACTTGTCAAAAGAAGGAACCACACTCTTATTCTGCTACCATCCCTCCAACGACAATCAAGGTCCATAGAATGGTTGCTTGGGAGATCTGGACCTAGTCGGCATTATCGTACACCACCGATTGATTGACTAAAGGGAAGTGCTATTTACCATCTGGCCAACATTTGTGAGGAAAGGCTGGACGACCGTGATTAGGAGATGGCCCATCTGAGGGGGAAACTAACTTAGCCGTCGAAGGATCACATATAATATTCTCATACTTAGCACATCATAGAAGGGGACCTCACTCCCCAAGGAATCAACCTGGTAAGGCTTCCCGTTCAAGGAGTCCTCGTACAGTGCATCACCACCAACAATGTGATCATTCTCCTGTGGGGAGTTCTGTCAACTATAGGCACCACCAACCTCGGCCGATGGAGTCAGCTCAAAGTAAAAGGTCTGCTCATCCAGAGGTACAACCAAACCAAGTGAAGAGCGACAAACTGAGAGGACTTATTCAAAGGGAGTTAGAAAAAATGATTAACCTGAACCTTGCTAAGACTCCAAAAGTCTTGGCCAGAAAGGCACTATGGCATGGTTCAACATCACCCTTTATCAAACAAATAGAATCTATTGATCCCTAAATGAAGCTTTCTATGCTAAGAGTTACAAGGTATGACAGAAAGGCAGACCTTTCCCATCACATCTGACCGGCAGACCATGTATATTTAGAGCCATCATGATGCCCTAATGTGCTTAGTATTCCCATAAATTCCAGGAGAAATAAGTCTGAAGTGGTTTAAGAATTTGCCCCCAGATCAATCTCCTCTTTTAAAGAGTTGAAGGAGCAATTTGTAACCTGATTTATCACAAGCATCAAGGTAATTAATGAGGTCGATTCGCTGATCTCTCTTAAGAAGAGAAAATGAAAATCTCTCAGGAAGTACGCTCAGAGGTACTGGGGTTGTACAATAAAATTGACGAATGCAATGATCAACTGGCGATCTCTTCTTTCAAGTTTAGCTTAGAGCGATCGAATGAGATTTACCAGTCACTAATGAAGAAGTTGACCTATTTAATGGACAATCTCATGTCCCGTATTGAAAAATATGCCAAGGTGGAGGACGAGCTCATTAACACAGAATCCTCAGCTGACCAAAAGAAGAAGGAGCCTAAGAAAGTCCATGTTAGGCCTCTCAGGAGGTGACATGTGTCCTCATTTAAGGGCAAAAAGTGAGGTCGGCTTGACAAAGAATCTACTTAGCTATGGAAAGTGAGGCCAACTCAGGTCTAAATATGCTCGACCCTACTATATCCTTAACTGTATGATCACTGTTACTATGGTGTAAATTAACAGTCTTAATTAACTCCATCCAAGTCAGCCTTCCATCAGTTTATATCACGTGACAAAATGTATACAATTAGATCATTCCCATTGCACACGTGAGAACATATTACACCTTTATCGGGTTGTAATCAACTAATGAGTATCCACTCCTTACAAAGTAAAAGGTGTAACTACCTGACCTATTAAAATCACTCCACTTGCCCCACTACCCCCCCCACCTCTCTCTCCCTCTCTCTCACACACACATAATGTCCTATAAATAGCACACAATCCCACATGATGAGGGATACTATAATTATTCTACCTTACAGCCATGCACAAACCCAAGAGAGAACCTTGAAAGCTCGTATCCATCGTTTCGACGACTTTTGGCCTACTGAATTACATACACTTAACACTGCACCTGTGTATGTCCACATCTCTTTAGGCCGAACCACGTTAACCCATGGTTTTCTTCTTTATTTCTCATCCCTATTTGATCCCTCCCTTTTTGGCCTATTAGTAGCAATAATTCATTTATCTGTTATTAGTTATTATTAATATATTATAACTAAGTAACAAAAATCCATACACCAGTTTAGACGATAACATATTGGCTTCGTCTGTGGGAAATCAGCAAGTTGTTTGTTGTTTCCCACCCTCTTTTATTCACAAATCTAATTTCTCTAAAATCCCTCTGATCGAATTTCCCAAATTTCAGACATGCTCCATTATTTTCCTCATTTCTATATGGTTGTGTATTGTATTCCGCACCTACATTACGTTGTTTTTGTCTGCAAATTATGGGAAATGGCAATAAAAAACTAGAAAGTAGTTGTCCGGTAGAGGAAAACCCTCCATGAAAACCTGCTAGAATGGACAACCTCCAAAAATTCCTATTGAACCTGGGTAAAATCCAGGAGGAAATGTCGTAGGCACTCAAGGACGGGAAGGCTAGGCACAGAGTATATCCTATCACCTCAACGGCGGGGGGGGGGGGGGGGGGGGAGCATTCTGACAGGAGGGGTGAAATTCCACCTCCTGCTCCTACAGAGACAGGAGACATACCTAGCACGACCTTGAGAACCTAGGGAGGATAAATTGGAGTTCATAAGATGAAGGAAGTAGATCCAGGTACACTAAATCATGTGATGATAGGTCACACCGTTCGGGGGATACCTTGTCCCTCACAACCACTGGCTTTGATGATAAATAAACCTTCTACGAAGAGATACCGAGCATGCTACAAATGCTGAGCATAGGTTATGCGTTTGACCTCATGGGCCCACGAGCAGTGAGAGGGAAAATATTACAGAGAGACCACGGGGCCTAATGAATGTAGAGGAGAGTAAAAAAGGTCTCTCACTAGAGGAAATAGTGTTCATCCTAACCTAGTTCAGTTGTATGAGGGTTGGCACGTGCCGAGCAGACTTTCAATAAAGAGAGTTCATTAAAGAGGCAAGGTGGGCTATATAATTTTATCACAGCCATAATTGAGTAGGATGACCAACATTGGAAAAGATCGATTCAACATCTGGAAAATTGCTAGATCAAAGAATCCTTTTCACAGAGGTCTTATAAAAGGGTCACCATTCATCCAGTCAATTATGAGATAATCTACGCTCGTAAAGTTTAAACCGCTCGTGATGACCCCGAAGTATGATGGCAAGACTGGCCCGGTGTTACATGTTGAGAAATACCAAGCAACCATTAATATTTCTTCTTTTATGGACGAGATGCGCTACCGATCATTCTTCAGTACAATCATGGGATCCGAGCAAATTTGGTACAATAGTTTGTTACGAGGAAAGATTTTAAGATTTCAATAGTTGGCCAAATTTTTCGTCAAGAATTTTTGCTTTGGAACCAAGACTGGCAAAATGGTGGCTTATATAATGAGTGTCCATTAAAAGGCCGATGAGACGAATCGAGAATTCATCACTCGTATCAACAACAAGAAACTAGGGGTGATCGATTATGATAAGAAGATAATCATCACATTACTCATGAGTGATTTATCGCCAGGACAACTAGATTTAGCATTAGCTAATGAGCCACCCAGGATGATGACTGAGTGATTATCCAAGGGCGAGAAAATTTTGATTGTCGAGGATTCTATGGTTATCAAGGAAGTTAGCAACTCCAAATCCAACACTAGCAAGAGTTCAGAGAAGAATGATTCGATGCACGAAGTCAACATGATCTCTCTTGGGTGCAACTTTAGAGTAGGAGGATAAAGCCATACTTTCAATTTCATACTATTTTGTAGATACAGACATGCCTTTACACCGGGCCATACATAAAACTAAGAAATCAGGTAGACTGATGGCTTGAGCAATAGAGTTAGGAGATCATAACATCCAATATGAAAGAAGGACGATAATCAAGGGCCAAACGGTGGCTAGTTTTATTACAGAATTCAAATATGAAGAAAAGCCCGTAGAGAAGACTTCTACGAAAGAGAGATTAACGATAAAAGTGAAAAATTAGACTTTTTTGGAAGAGATCTCAATTTTGAACCAGACTACTTAGAAAGAGAGCTCAGCCTTGAAGCAAGCTTCTCTTAAAGAGAGCTCAACAGACCGAGCAGACTTTTACGGAAGAGAGCTTAATAATAAAATGACAAAGTGGACTTCTACAAAAGAGAGCTTAGCCCCGAAGAAGATTGAGCAGACTTCTTTCGATGAGTGCTCAACAGTTCAACCAGATGAGCAGACTTTGATGAAAGA
This sequence comes from Sambucus nigra, assembly GCA_949130495.1. Taxonomy (NCBI): domain Eukaryota; kingdom Viridiplantae; phylum Streptophyta; class Magnoliopsida; order Dipsacales; family Adoxaceae; genus Sambucus; species Sambucus nigra. The sequence continues at coordinate 812,541,601 of OX422207.1, forward strand.
TAGTTTAGTGGTAAATTCGACTGACCAGATCATCGACATACCAGATTCTTTGGCCGGGAAAAAAGAAATTACTCGTGACCTGGAGCAAATGAAATGAAAAATATGCCTAGACCGAAGTCATCTTAGCAGCATGTCTCAATATACACAACCAAAACTAAACTTTATGTATGACCTCATATTTAACATGCTGGGAATAAGAAGTTTAACTTCATGTATGACCTTGTCTTCGGACAGACCAAAAATAAAAAGTTTACCGAATCTGAGAAGGCCATTATAGTCATATAGACAATAAGATACAACTATAACTGACCAACGCAGGGATAGATCCTAACATATTTGGTCGACTCAGGTAACCAATGTTGACATATGGTTAAGACGATAATATCCATCCAATGACCTGTAAGTTGGCACCAACATTAGTAAAACCTAAGTTAAGACAACCCTATTTGTCCAAAACTAGCAGCTAATAAGGCAAATCAGGTAGGCAATAGTCAACCACATAATCATAAGACTAAACTAATAGCAGACCCATCGATGGAGGGAATTGAGTGATATTAGCTAGAGATAAAGGAGTATCTAGGAAATAGAGAATTTTCTCTATCTAAAGCACTCAGTTGAATTTTAAAGGTTGTAGAAATTTGAGTGATTCAAATCTGATGCCAAACCCAAAATGTTACAAGTGTATCTGCTCGGCACGCGCTGAGAAGAATATAAGACGACCAGATTCCTGAAGGGCGATAACATCCAATTGTGTAACACTTCATTCATTTCAACTATAAATTACTCCGAAGATACAATACCTTAGAGAGACTTCTACACGTTGTAGTCATGAATGAAGTCTTAATGGCTTTTGTTATAACCTAAGTATATGACACTTTTCGGGCCTTTCAGGAGGTGACATATATCCTCATTGAAAGATAGAAAGTGAGGTCGACTCAGGTCTAAATATTCTTGGTTCTACTATATCCTTAACTATCATATCACTGTTAAAACTATGGTAGTTAATAGTGTAAATTAACTCTATTCAAGCCAACCTTGCACCAGTTTATATCACGTGATAAAATGTACACATGAGATATTCCACTTTTATTGGGTTGTAACAAACTCATGATTATCCACCCCTTAGAATGTTAAAGGTGTAACTACTTGACCTATAAAGGCACTCCACTTATGACATTACTCTCTCTCTCTCTCTATCCCCTCTCTCATAATGGCCTATAAATAGCACACAACCCCGCATAATAAGGGATCTTGGAATTATTCTACTTGATGGCCATACAGAAACACAAGAGATAACCTTAAGAGCTTGTATCCATCTTTTCGATGACTTTTGTCCTACTGAATTACATACAATCAACATTGCACCTATGGATATAGGCACCCCTTTAGGCCGAACCACGTTAACTACTAGTTTCCTTCTTTATCTCTCATCCCTCTCTATTTGGCATATTAATAGCAATAATTCATTTATCAATTATTGTTTATTATCAATATGTTATAGGTTAGGCCCAAAAATCCATATACCCGTTTTAGATGATAATGGCCCCCAAAAGGGGAAATCTACCTTTTTCGACTAAGAAGGGATATAGGAATGAAGCCTCAAATAGTCGCCCCAGATCTCAGGTCAATGAGAACAATTACAAGGCAGTGAAGACAGTTTTAAAAAAGCCCATCTACGAGCTTATTCATCAGATCAAAGACACACCATTCTTCAAGAGGCCTCTTAAGATGACCAGCGATCCAAAGGATAGGGATGCCAATATCTGGTGCAACTATCACCAGGACCACATATACCTCAATGAGAATTGCAAAATGTTTAAAAAGCACATGGAGGAACTCATCCAAGAGGGGCACCTCAAGGAATACATCAGTGTAACAAAGAAAAAAGTAATGACAAAGATCAACACGATTCAGAAAGAATAAGAGGATCTTCCACCAGAAGGATTGGTCACCACTATCCACGGTTATACCGACCCGATTTAGCACATCGGTAAGAAGCTCAGGAAGAAGGTGAGAATAACAACCAACTTCCAACAAGCATTACAAGTAGAATTATCCAAGCCAGTCCTATCCAAGAGGGAAAGAAAAGACATGGATACTGATATTGCTATTGTATTTACCTCACAAGGATGCCTTAATACTCACCTTGTGAGTTGTGAACTTTGACGTAAGAAGAGTGCTGGTAGACCAAGGAAACTCTTTAGAAATTATGTACCTAACAGTACTTTACAAGCTTAGTTTTTGCATCAAGGATTTGGATACCAACATCGGCCCACTGATCGGCTTCAATGGAGATATAGAGACCCCCTGGAAAAAATCAGGTTACCGATCAAGTTCGGTCAAGCCAATGGGGAAGTAAAATTCCACGTGATCCAATGGGAGTCGCCCTACAATTCTATACCGGGCAAACAGACCACATGATATGATGGCTATCCCTTATTCGCTTCATCAAAAGCTTAAATTTATAATCGACCAGTGAGTAATAGAGATGAGAGGAGATCAAGCAACGACACGAAACTATTTTTTTGAGATATTAAGGAAAAGAAGTCTAAGGCTAAGAATAGTCAGGATAAGGACAATTTGATGGATAATTATCCAAAGTAGCAATCAAAGGGTGTTCGACAGGGAGTTGATGAGACTCGATTGGCTCTTGCCGAACGCGTGTTAAAAAACTCATCTTTGTTCCTCTGGGTGCATCGTAACCATAAAAGACATTCATCATCATATTAGAACTTCCCAAAGACGAAGTAAAATAATTTTCTCACTTCCTTAGAATAAATGCATACGTCTTCACGTGGCATCCCTATGATCTCTTAAGAATAGACCCGGAGATTACTTTCCACCGATTACACGTAGAACCAAGTATCAAGCCGATAAAATAGAAGCCTAGGAATTTGGCCCTAGAGAAGGTGATGGCTATGAAAGTTGAAGTTGACAACCTACTCTAGTCCAACTCCATCAGAGATGTCCATTTTCCAAACTAGATCTCTAACACTATTTTCGTCAAAAAAGGAGAGGCAAGTGGAGGGTTCGAATAGACTTCACCGATCTTAACAGGCACTGCGCCAAGGAAAATTTTCTACTACGCCAAATAGATCAACTAATGTATTCCACAGAAGGACATCAACGCATGAGTTTCATGGATGCATACTCTGACTATCTTCGGATACCCATGTTCAGTCCAGACCAGGAGAAGACCCTGTTCGTCATAACCTTGGGATTTTATTGTTATAAAATAATGCACTTTAATTTGAAGAATGAGGGGTAACTTATTAGAGGTTAATCACCAAGATGTTCAAGAGACAGATCGGTTCCACCATAGAGGTATGTATTGACGATGTGCTCATCAAGAAAAAGTATTTGAATGATCAAATGAGGGACCTTGAAAATACCTTCAACAGTTCCAGAGATATATGATGAAGCTCAATGCTTCCAAGTGTGTATTCGGTGTGAGCTCTAGTAAGTTTCTAAGTTACTTGGTGACCCATATGGGCATTGAATTGAACCTAGATCAAATCAAAGCTCTACAAGACCTCAGAAGACTGGCCACTACTAGGTATATCCAAGTCATCACTAGAATGCTAGCATCCTTAAATCACTTTATTTCAAGGTCTTTTGACAAACGTCGAACTTTTTTCCTAGCTTTGAAAAAAGCAATCCCCATAATCTGGACAAAAGAATGTGATCGAGATTTAAAAGGGATTCGACAGTACTTAGGATCTCCTCCCTTACTGTTGACTCCCCCAAAAGGAGAAGATGTGTACCTCTTCTTGGCTATCTTAGGGCACACAACCAGTGCGATGTTGAACAGTCTACATGATGAGAAGAAGAGACCGATCTACTACATGACCCACACCCTTCTTAATGAAAAATATAAATATATACCCATAGAGAAGATGATTTTAGAGCTGGTGACCCCTACAAGGAAGTTGAGGCACTACTTCGATGTTCATACAATAATCATCTTAACGACGTACCCTCTGAGGAACACTCTAAAAAAGGTTGACCTCTTTAACATAATGACCAAGTGATCCCTTGAACTGTCCTAGTTTAACATCAAGTAGGAACCCATAACAAAGATCAAGGGCCAAATCCTACCAAACTTCGTGGAATTTTTTTCAATATCGCTAAGAAAAAAAAGACGAATAGTCGCATCCCATCCTAGAGTCATTGGCAATCGGTGAGAATAAGCAGACCTGGAAGTTCTTTATGGATTTCTCATAAAATGATAAGGGCACAGGAGTTTGGATAGTTTTCATGACACCACGAGGTGTCCTTCTTAAGAAATCCATTAAACTAAGATTCAAAGGATTAAATAACGAGTCAAAATACAAAGCCATAGTGCACGATCTTTTTAAGGTAATTAGTTTGGATTCTCAACACATTACTGTGTATTGTGAATCCAGACTGATCACAAACCATCCTAATACCTCATGATAGTTCGATTGTAATGTGGAGATGGAGTTTTTTAACCAAAGTTAGTCGGTGTCTTGTCAGACTTTTTCTTTTTGGCATGTTCGCCCTTCGCCTATTGGCTCTCCAACTCTAGGGGTTCTCTTTCCCTAAGAGAGATCATCTTCCTCTTACACTGTTCGTCGGTGAAAAGAACTTGAGCAACCCTTGTGGTAACGGCCTATTATTTTTTAAACTTATCCCTGGAAACTGCCAGGTTAACCATTCTCCTTGATCGGTTTCTCATTTCTCCAAGGTCACACAAGATTGGTGGGAATGAGAAGTCTTGAAAGGTGAAGTCCTCTTCGGCCTCTACCTATTCCCAATGATAACTGGATACACTGGCTTCGTAGGAGAGGAGTGGATCATAATCGTCCAAGAAAGTGTCAATGCCTCCCCTTCCTCTTCGTCCTCCCCTTCCTCTTCTCCTTGATTGGTGTCCCCACTGTAAATCCCTGTATCGGCCTAACAGAGCGCGGTGGTGGTAGTTGGAATGGAATTTTCACTAACTACATTATAACCAATGATTTGTACATCTGGGATAGCTGTGAAGTTAATGAGGGAGTGGTAAGTAGGGTTGTAACTGAGTAGTATGTGGTTCGATATTCAGTGGGGGCAAACTCCAAGGGGGTCTCCTTTCTCTAATAAATTTTCAAATCGCTAAGATTGACTTGGTAGTTGGATGGTTTGGTATTCAGAGAGAGATATAGAATATAAAATTAGTTTGGCCATTAACAAGCAAATAACATGCAAACATAACTAAATTTTGGGTGACCTACCAGGCGCCCCCTTGGTGGCAGGGACTCTAAGCCCGTCATAACCCTTACCATATATATTCCCAGAAACCACAAGGATAATTTTCTTAGTGTCATTTTGAGATTTGAGCAAATAGGTGACCATGTTGTGGGACTTATCCCTGGCCTGGAAGACCTCAAGCCACAACAGTACCTAATTTCCTCAATGACAAGACTAGTCCCATAAATTTGGTTAATGGCTATTTTCCCCATCACAATCTGGTAAAAACTGCTCTTTACATTGGCGGGGAGTATTCCGTAATAATCGAGAACCTTAACCAACAATTAGTGAAGGCAAAAATGAACCCCCTTTTAATATGACTACCGTCAAGAAAGCAACATCCCCAGAGGGAAGATAAATAATGTCTTTTCACTTTAGGGAAACCCTCAAGTGAGCACTTTCAGGAGTTCCATATTGACTACAGAATTTTTGAAAGTCATTGGCAGCTGAGACTTCATATTTTCTTACACGCCAAGATATGGAAAAAAAGATGAAGAAGATGAAGAAGAAAAGAGACACGTACAAAACCATTGCGCTGATGATGATTGTTATTTCCTACACGCCTCGTGTATAAAACGTAACAATGGATTAAGCGTGCGCATGGCATGAAAATTACAAACAAGGTAAGGTCAACCAATAAGATGTCCGATCACACGTGGCGTGGAAATTACAAATAAGGTAAGGCCGACTGGAAAGATGACTGATTGCATATGGCTTGGAAATTATAAATAAGGTAAGGTCGATTGGTAGGAATGACATATCACCCCCACTTTAAGGGTAATTGAGGGAAATATGACCGTACTGGCGCCACGCGATCGAACACGTGCAACACCACGTGTGAGGCACATGGTGGGCGGATGGGATAAGGGACAACACAGATCTTAAAGAGATATAAACGAATCTTGAAGATCAAATCAACAAACTGGAAGACCTTCATCAATGGGACTCTTTAACTCGGTAAAGTTAGATACAAAGAGGTCTAAGAATGTAGGACACCTAGGTCTATAAATGAGAGAAATCTAGCTCATATGATTGGTATTGTAATCTACATGTTGTATCTTGGACTCTCAACTAGCATTCCGAGCATTCCAACTGTTGCCATCCTTTGACATTAATAAATTAATCTCTCTCCCTTTCCCCGTGAACATAGGCCGATCTCACGGTCAGACCACGTATATCTTGTCTTGTTATTAATTCTGCACTCTCAATTTTTCTAGAGCCATTATGCAACTCTAGAATTTTTTGTTGGTCAATAACCCCTAGAATAGTAATTTTTAAAATTGTTATAGTGAAAATTTTGTTACTAGTTACAATAATGACGTCCCAATTCTTGGTAATAAAGAATTTGCCTCAAAACCGATGTCTTTTGGTAACTAATTGCAAATTCAGCAAAATACAAGAATTTAACATCATTCTTGCGAAACTTCAAATAGGGAATGTTTTTAACCCTATGATGAATATGAGGATTTTGATAAAATATTGACGTTTTGGAGCAAAACGTGTCCCTAATAACCCATGGCTTAAAGGAGATGGAAGCATCCCTCACAGAGTTGCTTCCAATTTTAGAACTATAAAAAAAATGACAACGTTAGTGGATTAGAAGTACCTTTAAACGAATTGAATTCTTCTTTGATAAAACATATGTTCCATCTTAATCATTTTTAGAAGATAAATTCATTAAAAGTGACTCTAATTATTGTGAAATTCAACCTACACTTGATCAAATTATAGAAATTATATTTCTCTCATCACTATTTTTTCCAACCATTATCGAACCATTAGAACTACCATAAGAATCGGATGGAAGTCTTGATGATTTTGATCCAATTCTTGTTGATGAATGACTATTGAAATAATTTCTGCGATGGGAATTTTTCCAACATGTGACCTATGCCCCATTCAATTTGAAAATATCGGGAAGATCCTGTTGATATTTTGGGAACTCATTTGGTTTTGAAACCAAGATACACTACGCCTATTCTTTTCAATTATACCTACATTGCTATATCCTAACCACTCATGGCTTAAAAAAATATTTATGCAAAAATTTGTGATAACTCACTTCCTCCGCCCAAAGTATGCCCCCCCCCCCCCCCCCCGTTGTGTAAACGAAACGATTATTTTTTGGGAGGCATGAGACCTAATAGGAATCCACCATTAATCCCATAGTCTCGACATGTTTTATGGGTGGATCCTCAAATATTTTGCCTTCTAGTTTTTGATAAATTAGATGTTGATATTTTTATTTTTACATATTTTATTTAAAAACTATTTGTTTTCGTTTTGTTCTCTTTAGTTCTAACATGTTTTTCATTATCATTAACCTTGATATCCGAGGATCTCTCCATATGACATAACATCTCTCTATCACTTTAATTGAATATTGTTCTTGATTAATGTTGAAGATAATGTAGGATTTTATTTATGGAGTGTCATTATGGATTTCCACACATCATGTTCATTTATCAATATTTTACCTATTATCACCAAGCATGTTATTATAAAAAAGAGAATTTAAAAAAATATTTTTTAGGTGATTATTGAAGGATGTTTCTCGGTGAAACCAACTCCAGTCATTCAATTCATTCTTTTGAAAAAATCAAAATTATTAAAAATAAAAATATATACATGTTTTATTTTTAGGCATTTTCCTTAACTTTTTATTTTTCAAAGATTTAACTCTCTAGTTACCATATTTTTAACACAAAGAAATGACACATATATAAGTGTGTACTTGACTTAATAGCTTTTTAGTTCATTTACCATTATCATTATGCTCTATTAATTCATATGATTCTTGAATTGACACATTATGCACAACACAAATATTATGTGTGTAATTGTTAAACGCTAAATGACTTGGTAAGTTTAAAGATGCGTAGGTAGACTTATCATGTGAGCTTTGAGTTATCTCTCCTATTTATTGTGGTGAATACACTTATTCATTATTCTTTTGAGGAATATTTTAAGTCTTTGGTAATCTCAATATTCTTGTTTTTACTTTTTACTTTTGACTAAAGGATGGTGATATGATTTTTATGAAAAAAATGTAAAACTACCCTCGATTTTAATCAAAGAAAACTCATTTTCACCATTGCATCCACATCATCAACACCTTAAAAATTGATTAAAATACAAATCGAATTAGGGATCGAACAAAAATAAAAGAACAGAGGAAAAGAAAAAGAAGAAAAGAAAATAGAAATAAGTAATTCAAAAATAAAAAAAGAATTCCAAAGAAAACAAAAGAAAAAGAAACAACTATTCAAGTTCACCATTTTCAAATAAATAAATATCACTTTATGGTGTCTAATTTTATCATCAATGCACATATTTTCCATCCTGAAAAGTTCTTAAATGATATCTGGCGTTAACATGATTTTTTGCATTAAAATGATTACATTTTCACATCCTTTAGAAAATAGAATCCTTTCATGAGATTACATTTTATCATATTATATAAATGTCTTTCATCATTGACATGTCTTTGTTTCTAATTAAGATTACTCTTTATGCTTACATGTTTCGAGTGACTTACACCAGTTCCGAGTGTCTTAAGTTTTTAAGTGTAATCACCAACAAGAATTGAACTAGTGTGTTTCATTATAAACATCGAAACATTAAAAGTTATATAAAATTTCACATATAAATTTGTGCCGCACACCACACAATTAGTCATTATATAAATCTCTAAATTATTTTAACATAATAGTTATAGTAAATAAATTGTAAATCTGTTAGACATCGCTATTTACTTGCAAAAATCTTAAACCGTATTTAAGCTTTGTATTAACAGAATGGACAACCACTTTGAGAAAAATGTGTTGTTTGTGAGCATCATCACTTTAAACTCACATGAGATGAAACTTGTATACTAGGGAAACCTAGGGGGTTTAGCGGATTGTTGCATAAGCTAAATGCAATCGTGCTTCCCAAGAAATTGAATATCTATTCTACTTATAGCTCATGAATAACATAGTGAATTTGATGCAAACATATCTTACATTATATCGCTAGGGACTAGCAACACGTTAGTTAGGGGACGTGATTAGTGTCAAGTATTGTATTTATTACCTTATTTTCTTTCCAATATTGCATTTCATGCTCGTTAAATTGAACTAATGATACTCATTTGTTGTATAGCTTTGATATTTATGCATAATCACTTTTTGAAGGTTTATTTGAGTATTTACAACATTTGGGAAGCTAATTGATAAGTCTAGAAGCATTCTGAGTAAGTTACATCCAGAAATGCACTTTCAAGGGAATAATGGTAATTTCATAAGGGAAGCATCGAACTCAGACTCTTTATGAAGATTTCCAGACTCAAAATAAGGAACATATGGGTTCAAATGGCTCATCAATTCGATCTCAAACGAAGAAGTTATGAAGAGTAGAAGTTTGAAATTGAAAAAAGTCAAAACTAATGATCCTACACTGCCACGTGGCATGAACTGGGTGAGTCACGTATCACAATCCTTCACTTCCACACTGCATGATCGGGTGGTGCCATGTGTCATGATCATGCTATGCCATGTGTCATAGTCTGATGCTTCCATGTGGAGCTACTGCTCCTACTTCTTAAAATTAAATGGGGCTGGGGAGAGTTGAATCGAGGACATCCCCATTCCCCTTCCATTTTATTGCCATCACTTTTTATATTTCCCCAACTTTCTACATCTCTTTTTCTTTATTATATAATTTTACCCGTATGATTTCTTTCTTTCTTTTTTTATTTTTTCCCATACGCTTTCATCATTTTGACCATCACCCATTCCCCCCACTACCATTTCTACTCCATTAAATCCATGTGCAACACTCATTAAATAAATATTTTGGTATTTTTTAAAGTCCCATCAAAATATAATTTTTTTTATTCTACTTCCAACCTAATTTTATTCAGCTGTATAAAGGAGAATTTGAAGACACGTTTGATCATCCATTTTATTAGAATTAGACACCAAACCATTAGAGTAGGAAGACCCCAAATTTAGTATCTTAGTTTTATTAGTTTGGTACTTTTTTGAGAGATTTATGAGGTTATAATGTGAATATTAAGTGACACATTCAAATATTCAATCTAAATTCTTCTTAACTTTTTTATTTCATTCGTGTTCAAGTGAGTGTTATTATTTTTACCACTTTCTCTCATATACCTTTGTACTTAATTATTTAAACATGCTTTCTAGTTAATTAAATTAGGTTTAGATGAAATAAATCACTTTGAGTATGTGGTTGCTTCGCTGGGGTATGATGGAATAGACTCATTTTCATGGGTTAATTGTTCATGATTGTATACGTAGGAATATTAATGGAGTAAAACATGTATGCACCATGTCTATTACCTTGCGTGTAATTTTGGGAGTATTATTGATGCCAAACTCATATTTAGAATTTTATGAAAATTTGGTGAGTGGAACTCTAGGTTTAAATAATTGTTTAGATAAGTATTAACTGCATTTTAAACGTGTTTAACCATGTAACCATTTGTGCTATGTATTCCGAGGTGAGGGATTTAATTCTTAACCTATAGTTTTAATATATGTCAATTAATTTAGTTTAAAATACTCATCGGGATTAATTGTGATATAAAACTCTTAAAATCCAAAAATCATCTTTTACACTTTATTTTAGAAGAATAAATAAATTAAATTCTAAACAACAATCTGTATTAATTCAATACCCTGCTCACTGATATATGTGTAAAACAAGTGTACTGACTGTTTCATTTTTTGCATTGATATGGTAATCCAACCAACGTCAGTATCCTTACATGACCACTCAGTTTCACCCGATCATTTATTTTCTTGGTTCCCCAGACCATGTTGCTGATAACCTTCCTTGTCATCGAGATTTCGGTGATCTTGGTTGGATGAGTGGAACATCTTAGATGATTGGTTGGTGGCACAGAACTTAGATCATTCTCATAGATGATGCCAATTGTAGGTGGTAATTTTCTAACAGTGATGATATCCCATACACACAAGCCAAATAAGAGAAACTATAACAGAAAGCAATGAAATCACACACACAACACAAGATGTACATGGTTCGACAACGTGCCTCCGTCCATGGGGTTTGTAGTTCGGTCGTTATTGCTTTAGAGAACTGGTCGACAGAGTTGTTGTACTGCTCTACGTTACGATATCACATGCCCCCTCATGGAGGGGAGGTTGTATTTATAAGAGAGCATAAGAGAGTCCTAAGCTCTATTAATAGCTATCCATAAGAGATTAAACCTATTTGTTATATTAAGCATTCATTATAAGTCATGGACTTAAAGGGGGAGTCTTTGACTTAAAATCTTTATCAATCATGGGTGCACGTGACTTGCGTGCCGTGCCGAGCACGTTGCTGTGTAATTATGGACCCCACAATAACTACGTAAATTATAGCAATTTTAATATCTCGATTGAAAATACTTTTGTTTATGCAGGTATTACATTTCCAATTTTTACTTTTAGGATGTTGTTGGGGACATAAAGATACTCATATTATTGTTAATGTTCCCATAGCTGACCAGACGCGTTATCAAAATAAAAGGTCTATTATATCTCAAATTGTACTAGTGGCATGTACATTTGACATGCAATTCACCTACGTTCTTTATGGGTGGGAGGGATCCGCTCACGACAATTGTTTATTAAGGTCCTCTTTCTAACGTGAAGGCCCTAAAGTTACAACAACTTTTAGGTATGTGGAGTTGTATATTTAAATTGTCATTTGTGAAATATCCTATTGTTCCCAATCTAACAATCATTAGAATTCATCCCCTCTTTAGATACCTAATTGATGTCAAATTCCCACTTATGCCTGGCTTTTTTTCTCCATTTAAAATATGAGGTATCATTGTAGAGATTAGATGGCTATTCAATTTTTATCTTTTTTCGTTCGTAATATCATGAAGAGGTCAATTGGATTACTTAAGAAGCATTTTTTATATCCTAGGCACTAACCGTTAAGAAAAAAATTGTGCTTACGTGTCGCACTACCTACTTTTCTAATGCTAAACTATGGTGATGATGTTTGTGAGAGGATCGCGATAGTGATGATGAAACCAACCCATCACCATTAAATGTTCCTGAAATTCTACTGGTTAATGAGTATATTACATTCACCACAGAGTTGCGTGGACTTAAAAGAGAAATGCTATAGACACTGCAACGCGGAATAAGCATGATGTAGTGCGCAATGAACCATTTAACTTTGTGTAGGATGGGCTTAAATAAATTAACCCCGCAAATTTGATAAAATGAGATTAAATGATTTATTAAGCTTTAATGATATCCGGGCACTACATCAACTGCAATATTATTGAAAAACTTGTTTACTAGATTAATAACAAAATGTTATAAGTTGAGTAAACTCCGAATAAACTTTTTGGACAAAACTCTTTTCGAATAACAACACAAGATGTGTTCAAAATTATTTTCTGAATATGTAGTATATATTTGGTAGTTGATTACTTAATGTTTTAGAAATTAAAAACCATCCACTAGGTCCAACATGCAGTACCAATCACAACAGAAATTAAGAACATTCAAAGTAAAGAACACAGGAATTTTAACGCGGAAAAACCCTTAATCAAAGGAAACATCCACGGTGCCCTCTACGGCACAAACCAAAACCCCACTAAAATAAAGAATCAAGTTAAAACACTTAAGCAAGCACACAAAGATCCTAAATCTAAGTTCAGAGTTATACCAACATGAGCTACTCCACTCCAAAGGTTTTCTGACTATAACTGATCTTTTCTAGTTGCTTCTTTGCCTTTTCCTTGGCCTCATTTTCTTTGAATTCTGATTCTAGCAACTCTATCAAATTCCAAGTTTCTCAAACAAAACCACTGTGACTAAGTTTTCGTGTGTGAGAATGTGTTTGTGAGGTGTACTAAATGCAGATTTATGCAACTCACCCTCTCAAATTATTTATAAAAACAAATTTCTATGAATCAATAGGTTCTATATGACATGAAAAGTCTGATTCAAATCATTTTGTCAAATAATCCTCTTATCAAGATTAGATCTGAAAAATAACCTTGCTTTTAAAAGTAGCGAAGGTCATATGTGTCTCGATTTATTTTTGTACAACTTTATTTCACAAAATGTGAAATATGATTCAAGAGTCACAAACGTCTTAAGGATCTGATTTAACCTTGAAGAAATTGAAGTTTATATTTTAAAATCTTTTGAAACATAATGGATTTAAAATAAAAGATCCAAAAAAAGCATAAAAAGTAAGCGTGTGATATTATCTTTTAGAAAATCTCAAGTTTCAACGGTGAAACTCGATATTTTCTTAGAGATGGGTTCTGAAAGAAAGTTAGACTTGAATAGGTCTTCAAATATCGAACAAACCCAACACCAATCTCACACAAACCCTAAAATGGATTTAACTCTCAAGGTTTAGGTTTCTGATGTATGAAACGTCGAAGGTTATGCTGTTTGGGTGAAGGAAAATCACTCAGAGGTGTAAGGATATGAAGATTAGGGTTTCTTATCTCTCTTCTCTCTTTTCTTTTCCTCTCTCTTCTCCCTTCTCTTTTTTCTTTCTCTACTCTTTCTTTTTCTCTCTCAGGATAGACGAATGTTAAGAGTCTCAAATGGATGAGACTAAGAGAGTTTTTATTCTAGATGTGGAAGGATTTCGAATGTCTTGGGCAACCCTACGGCTAAGATTGAGTTTGATTTATTGACTGCTAATCTAATGGTCTACAACGAGCGGGGCTAACAACTTAATCTCATTGGTTTAACAGGTAACACAAGGATTGCAAATAAACACATGCAGGTCGTTGATAAAGATCATCCAAGGGCTGAGATCAAATGTGGGGAATGTGTTTTATGGAAAACGCAAATCGACAAACTCAAGAGCTAACACATGTACGATGGAAACTGGCTGCAAAACTCGTGTTTTAAAATTAATTACAAACCCCCTGAAGTCTCTAGTTCTTTGAGATCCTACCCAAGCTAACTTCTAATGAATTAAAACACTTTATAAAATACAACTTTTAACCCCAACACTTTTAAAAACAAATTTTAGTAATTCCAAAAATTAATTAAAATATTTTAAAAATGTTGTTAATGAATTAAATTAATTTTAAAAATTAGTTAAAGTTTTTAAAAACCACATATGCATATAAGAATAAAACATATGTAGTGTAAGTGTTCTATAGTGGTTAAAGGTAGAATTAACTTCCCTTAAGGTTGAGCTTGAGGTTTTCTTGGACTGGATTTCTTCATTCTTCTTGAACCTTTGAGAGATAGAGCAACTCATAAAAACTAACCTACTTTGTCTTAATATCCAAACTAGTTGGAACTCCTATATATATACACTCAAGTAAGTCAATATATAGTGTGTTCTCAATTATTACGCGCGATTGTAACACCGTAGATTTTAAACCAGAATTAATTTAAATTTATTCAAAATTTGAAAAAATAAAATTTTTAGCTTTAATTATTTTTAGTAATTTAAAATGTTGGATTTTATTTATGGAAAGTAGGATTTTAATTGGAATTGAAATATGGGGAGAAATTGGGATTCTACTTGTATATATAATATTTGAGGCGTTATTGGGCACCTGACCAGACCGAATCGATTCAGCCTGGAGGGCGAATCGATTCAGAATGGTCAGTGTTGGTAGTGAGTTGGTTTTGTTAAGTGTTTAATTCATTAAAACTCCTTAATTCTCTTCCTTATTTAATTAGCTCGGGGTTAGACTTTTCAAAACACTTTTCCATAAACTTTTCAACCAGAAGACTCCTATAATTTTACCACCTTTCATCTACAAACCCTAGCCCCAAATTTAATCAAGATTTAATTCAAGTTTTGAAGGCTTAATTGGCGTTTTCTCAAGATTGTTGAAGAACGAATCTTTCTTATTTTTTCAAGAAGAATGCAACCATCTAATCAGAATTTCAACCGACTTTTCAATAGACATGAATACTTATATTCTCTATCTTTAGTATTATACGTTTTAAATGTTGATTAAATATTAATTTTACAATTTTTTCTTAAATTAAATTAGCAACCTTAATTAGGGAGAGTGAAATATAATTTGGGACTATTTTTGTGAAAAATCTTAATCTGAATTAAGACTCATAACCCTTGTGTGCTTAGGGTAGAGATTTGGTTTTATTATTATGGGGGTAGGTTTGCATGTAGAAAATCATAGTTGCGCCATTTAAATAAAAAAATGACTTGTATAACCATATGAAATTCATGTAGATATGATCAAAGTAGATAATTGTGGTGTGATCCTTAAATTTGCATGACGTTGAAATTAAGTGTGGAATAAAAATAAATTGTGTTAATCTTCTTGAATTAAATTGAGTTTAATTATGATCATATGAGAAAGTGTATACTTATTGATAAATTGGATTGTTCGACATATTGTGTTAATTAGATTCATTACCACAGGGACGACGGGTTTTTGGGTAGTATGCACTCACCTTAATTTTACGAATACTTGCTAGGTATGAGATTAGTGGGTATGCCTCAGTTGAAGTTAACACTTGATAGGTATGGGACTAGTGGGCATGCCTTAGTTGCTATTAACACTTTCTAGGTATGGGACTAGTTAGTGTAGATTTCACGGATGAGCTATTTCGGGGTGGGGATGATTTTGGTGTCATTTCGTTGATTTCGATAGTCTAAACGCGAGATTAAGAAGAGATAATTGATAAAAATTCATCCTATAACATAGGGTAGGACGGGCTTGTGTTTTGGAGACCTCTAGGTATGGGACTAGGATTAATGCCTAAGATAATAAACGGGTATTAAAATGATTTGGTGTTGTTAGTAAGTGCTGGACCGACAGTTAAATAGGTTGGCTGGCTATTGTGACGTGTGGGTGTATGGCGGCGTAATAGATGTAGGGTTGACAGTTAAATAGGATAACTATTATAACGTGTCGTGCGTGGAACCTCAAAAATAAGTGCAGCGCTAACAGAATATGGTTAGTTGGCTATTACGGGTGGAATGTGTGTGGCGTCAAACTTAAGACGAGCCCGAATAAGTGAAGGACATACAGTAGGGTCGACTAGCTATGACGACATCGCAATAATGAAAATAATAATGTGATCAATGAACTTAAATAAAGATGGTGAATTTAGAGTAATTACCGGATTGTGACAGCATAAGTTAAAATTAAACTTTGGGCTGGCATGGTTTTGGGGATAGGAGTTCGCAGTTTATTTTTACTCGCATATTTATAATTATAGCGCTTAATTTAAAATTTTCTATTGTGGTATTTATTATGTATAATGCTATTGTCTGGGTTCATGGACCCTAATTGGGGAGATTAGCTTGTATTCATGCGGTGGGCTCTAGCCCATTGCGTTGACTAAGATTTCAAGTATAACGCTAGAGTAGTTGTATATGAGCAATTGCAGACTTATTTATTTTAGATGCTTTAGTAGTTAGATTTATTTTTCTTTCCGTCGCATTTCTATTATGAGACTTTATTTATGGATTTAGTGGGCCAATTGGTTCCCCAGTTGTTTATGGTTTTATTCAGATTTTCACAATTGGATCATTTTATTTGAGATTTTATTTATTTGGAGTTGGATTTAAATTCTGAGCTTAACATGGTGATGGATTTTATTATTGCATGAATTGTTATTATTATTGGATAAATATGATTATTACTTTGTGGAATGAAATTTTATATGTCTCATATCTGTCACATGCTAATAATGATTACATATTTAGTGACGCCTGATGTAGTTTGGTAGCAGCGACTGGCCACCTCGCTCGTCAGATTATGCGGGGTGTTACAGCGACTAATATATCACATATGCCTTGAGTTTGATGGATTAAACTAGACAATACTCTAGTAATGATTTAAATTATTTATTTGAGATACCACCACACATATTATGAAAAGTGGAACCATAAATATTTGACACTTGGTTCCATAGAAAAGATGACAAGTGGAAAACCCACTTGGGATATTTTGGTAATAAAAAGTGGGTTCCTCCTCATTTAGAAGGGAGATGATCTTGAGAGCAAGTTTTAGGAGATAGATTCTTACTCTTATCCCCTATAAATTACCAAGAGTTTCATCACAGGTCTCATAATGATAAAATGGATGTTCGGGTTATATTACAATTTTTATATGATATACTCAAGTTTAGAGGCGGTTAACTTGATTTAGCACCCCTCGCGCTAGAAAACTACCCAAATTGATTTTTTTGGCGTATCGTACGGACCCACGAACTACGCAGACTTTGATTCCTCGAAAAGATGGATACGTAGGCACAACAATGTTTCTGAAGTAAAAAATATGCTAGATGTAGTGCTTCTCCAAATCTAGACAACTCTCTTACATAATACATGGAGAATGCTATAATTTACCTCCTGAATGTGTACTGCCCAGTGTCTTCCCTGGGGGGTGGTACAACTGTAGACACCACATTCTAGGACCCCCTAAGTCTCTCCTTAGGTCCCTAACACCTACCCATATAAACCCTAGGTCGCACTCCGAGTACCGATCTAGAGGCCATTAGGCGCTCCCGAACCCCGTTTGACTTCGGCCAACTCTATCGTATGAGTGAAAGAAGTTTGAATATTTTAAGGCCTCTGAATCCCCATTCCAATGGTCCACCTCGTGTGTGAATCAGCATAACAGTTTGGACGAATGGACTATATTAATATAGAAAATCAATTGAGAGACCACCAGGCGCACCTAGATCCCGATTTGATCCTAATCAACTTCTCCATCAGAGCTAAAGCTCTTTAAATCATCGAAAGGCACAGAAACCCCTTTCTAATGGTCCACCCCGTGCATGAAACGGCATAACCGTTCGAACGAATGATCAGTTTTCCCATCGAAAATCGATCCAGAGGCCACCGAGTGCTCGCGGACTCCGTTTGACCAAGGTCAACCCTTCAGCTCGAATGAGACTGAATGAATCTATGAATGTCACCGAATACCCTTTCTAACGGTCTGCCCCGTTAGAGATTCTGACCTACGGTACGGTCGGATGATCCGTTTTACTCTGAGAGGTCACCGAGTGCTTCCGTGCCCCGGTTGACAAGGTTAACTTTTCGAGCCAAGCGAAACTCTTTGGAATGTCTAAGTACATCTCCTAACCTTTCCAACGGTTTGACTCGTGCATGATTCTGACTTACCATGCGGACAACCGATCCATTTCCGTCCGACGATCTCCTGTCCAAAAGAATGACGTGCGCTTCCGAGCCATATTTGACCCAAAGTCAACTCTCGGATCTGGGGGCGATCCAAAGGACTTTTGAAGGCCTCTGAATTCAATTTCTATAGGTATTCCCCATAAGCGATTCAGATCAATGGATTATGTTCTACGACTATTTTTGCAGGAAAATCTGCACGAGACTGGCAATTAGCAGGTCCAGATCCCTACCTATCGATAATGTGTCTAGGGTCTCCTACCGATAGGCAGGATAAGGGAAGTGCCAATCGATAATCCCTTGATCCTATAAAAGGAGGCAATTACCTCATTACCAGGCAAACCAACACCAGAGATCCATCAGCGTCAGTGATATCAGTAACATTCTCTCGAAATTAGTGAAGTTCCCCATGTGAAGTTCCATTCAAGCTTACATTCCCATCCTTTTCATACCCAATTTGGCAAAATTATATTCTCTCTCATCCAACACCCATCTCACATTCAATGGAGTTCATCCAAGATCAAAGATCAAGCTTCAAACAAGGTCTAATTCCCTCCCTCTCTCTTTAAATTCCTTATTTTTGCATAAATTTCATTAAATTCATAATCTAGTTCCTACTTTAGTTCATACAGATTAATACCTACATTTTTATTAATATATTGCACATACATTATTTTCTATAAAAAAAACCCAAAATAAACAAAAAGAGGGTTACGCCTATAAATTCCGAACATAATTATCCATCACACTTTTTCAAAACCAAAAAACACATTTTCTACACACACATCTATAATAAAATTCCGTTTGGATCTATGGGATAAACCCACCCCTATGTCGCATTCGAACTACGTGAGTTTTGATGCCTTTATAGGCTACGTAGGATTTTTGGATTAAATCCCGAGACTCGAGTCCAATTTCCAATTTTTCGACTTCCCAAATTCTAATTTTCTCAATTTCACAAATTCCCCAATTTTCCTAAAATCTCTCATTTCCACATTTATCATATTCTTGCATTACATAGTATGTTTGTTTGCGTTTCATCCAACACGTATTATCTTTTCATAATAACGATTAATATCGTGATAAACGCACAAATCGTAATTTCTATGTATATTATTTTGGGAACATTCCTATGGATGACTTCACTCTACCTTTCCCATGGTATGAGTTGAACGATTCCAATCTTCATTATATAAACACATGCAGACACTTCATGGGAAATAAAGGAAAACAATGACACTAGACCATGAGAGACCGAAAGGGAAGGGTGGGTGCCTAACACCTTCCTAATCCGTAACTTAGCCTTTAACCCTTCGATCTATTGGTTTCGTATGCATCCATTTGTCCTTGATGTCGTTCTCTCGAAGGGAAAACATGTTCTTTTGCCTGCTTTATGCAAAATAAGATGGCAACTCCATCTCTTTACATTTACCCCACGCTGACGACGGTTGAAGCACCCCAAAAAGGGGAGCGAAACCGTTATCTTTTGAGGGATCCTCCACCCCCTTCCCCTCGAAGATTTCCTGGGATAGCCACAATAACCTTGCCTACTAAAATAAGGAAGTGGGGTCCATCACCTCCCTTCCGTCCTCCAACCATGATTGGAGGTATCATTTCCTGTTTATCATAGGATATGGATGGGAACATGACGATTAGAATGACCTGAAGGGTCATTTTCTCATTGTTCCTTTATTGAAATTAGCTAGGTCCGAATGAGTCTTCACCTTATATGCTCTTAATTTTTATTATGTGGAACTATGCATACTGATCAGTGTGTCTATTTGTATAAATCTTCAATGAACTACCCAAAATCTCCAAAAATAAGAAGGCAAGGGATTAACAAGCATTGGAGAAGGATCGCCTATTCAAAGAGCTTTGTGATTTAGAGAAGCTAAAGGAATTTGAATTTATAACAATAGGTGAAGATTTTCGAGACTGATACATTGATCATCTTAAAGCTCAGACCAAAGAAGGTCACATATTACCTACTTTTCAACAAGTTGTGTAGATATTAGCATGGAACTCCACTCGTCTTTGGAGAATCATCACTAAATAATAGATTATGGTAGAATGGAGGTTTTGTGCCCACCCGTCTGCACTATCACAATGCATATGAATCATACCGAGATTTCATGGAAAACTTGGAAGTGCATAGATTTAAGCTCTAGAAGGTGGCCCGACCACTTGTGCTAAGGAGATCTTACACTTACGGAACCAAAGTAAGGTTACATTTGGCTTTATACTTTATTTTTGTCTTTAAATTTGAGTTATGATTTCTTCTATCTTCATAGGTCCCTATCGTGTCTACTAACATGGACTTAGAAATGAGGGCTAGGGGGAAGGCTGTGCAGATATCCCCCATTTAAATGTTAATCTGATGAAGGAGAAAGACCTTTGGAAGGCTATTGATCTAGCTCTCCAAGCTGCTTAGACTAGCTTGGAAAATGAGAGAAAGAGAAGGAAGCTGTTGTCACTGCCAAGGTTATTGCCAAACAAGAATCTACCCGTCTTAGGATTGAGGTCACTGAGATGAAGAAAAAATTGGTGGATAATGACAATGAATGAAAGAAAGTGGTACACGTCAAAAGGTCCCTGACACCCCTCATCTGGCTTAGGTACCTCAAATCCTTCCTAAACTTGTAAGGACAAATTTTGTCATGTTTCTAATGTACATTTATAATTTATACAATTGAATTTATTCTGTTGAAAAAAACTATTTGAGTCATATGTTAGGGTATTTGAGTTTGTAGCTTTAAGCTTATGCAATGAAGACATGAAGCGACCCGAGTAAAGCGACATAAAATTCATACCGAGTTTATATCATTCGGATCTCGAAAAGGTATATGTAAGAGAGTAGTCTAGATTTTGGAAAGCACCGCATCTAGCGTGTTTTTTACCCGAGCAATGTTGTTGCTCCTACATCTCTTCACAGAATCAAAGTCTGCGTAGTTCGTGGGTCCGTACGATACGTCGAAAAACTCGATTTTGGTAGTTTTGTAGCGCGAGGGGTGCCAAATTGAGCTAACTACCTCTATACTTGGGTAATCATATGAAACTCGTGATATAACCCGAACATCCGTTTTATCACTATGAAACTTGATATGAAACTTTTGGTAATTTGTGGGGTAGAAGATTAAGAATCTTTCTCCTAAAACTTTCTCCTATGATCATCTCCCTTCTAAATGAGGAAGAACCCTCTTTTATAACCAAAATATCTCAAGTGGGTTTGCCACTTGTCATATTTTCTATGGAACCAAGTATCAAATATTTATGGTGCCACTTGTCAGAATATATGTGGTGGTATCTCAAATAAATAATTTAAATCATTACTAGAGTATTGTCTTGTTTATTCCGTCAAACTTAGGGCATAGGCGATATGTTAGTCGCACATAATAATATTGCAGTCAATGTAGTGTTTGGATATTAGTAAAGCTTAATAAACATTTAATCTCATTTTATCAAATTTGTGGGGCTTGATTTATTTAAAGCCTATCCTACACTATTTATGGATTTTATGGGGTGATGTTCGTATGGATGTTGTTTAACATGATTCGAGAGAAAAAATATTAGGGATCCAAAATAAATGAGGTTAGGGGTAATATTTATAGATGTGTAGGTTTTGATCTTGTCCGTCGATCTCAGTTAGTGAACATGGGTGAAAGGCCCGTGCATTTTATGCAAGTCAATGCGTTGAATGAGAAGTGATAAACTATAATGTAATCACTTAATAAGGTATGGTGTGTTGGTTGATGCAACAAAAAGGTGGCAGAGTTGGTTACATGTTATCAGTTTCATTTAACAGGGCAATGAAGGATTTAAAAGGGTATATTGGTATATTAGTTAAAATACTGAGATGGCTATTTCTGGGTAGTCTCGGTATTGTTTTAATGGGTTTTGATTGTGCTCTACATCTCGTGAAATGGTGGTTAGCTATTGGGAGCCCAATAATTTCCTACTCTCTTTCATCCAAACTTCATATCCGTGAGATGATAACTATCGATTGGGCTCCTGGTCCCTTGAGTTTAGCTTTACTCAATTCCTTTGTAGTTAGGAGAATCGAGAGGTGCTGAGAGAGTGAGAGTATATAGCTGGTGTATATATAATATACCTATACAAGTTTTTCTGGTGTCTCTAGATCTATGGTGTATTTGTTCAGTGTCCTGTGTGGATTGGTTCAAAGGTGATTTGGTGGTTGTTTATTGAATAACCCCAACCCATAACTAATATACCATATGTGACTTGGAGGGAATTGCATGCTATCGTGTCAAAAATGTCTACTTGAAATTTTCTCATAAAACTATAAAATGTCATGTTTGTATTCCAAAAACTATGATGGCTACTAAGGGCACATACCATAAAAACCACTACCTAGCATAACCGAATGCTATAGAGCGATTACAAATTATGTTAAAGTGATAGTGCATATGGAGGAATATATCAATTTTTAGTGTGCCCTTATCAATCCCCAAAATATTACCTTAATATACCTTCTTTTAAGTTGCAATTCATAAGTGAAATTTTATTTCTTAAGCCTTTACATCATTATAATAGATTTTTTTTTTCTACGAATGCATCTAAAATTTCTTTAGTTATCATTGTTAGTTTTACACTGAATTCATGTTTATCATACTCAAAAATCGAGTATTATTTTGGCATAATAAAAGTTGGTTCTCTCTGTTGGAAATTTAATATTCAGTGTCAAAATTAATTATTTAATTTCAATTATATTAAATTCCGAATTTATGAATTTTCCAATTATGTGGTCTTGATAAATATCAGATAATTAATTAGGAACGTGATAAATACGAATATTAGAAGATTGGGTCAATCTTATCCGTTAGTCACATGATGGTTAGTGGCATTAGTAGGAGACTTGAAATAGAGTCCCACCTTGACTAGGATTCCGGCCCTCTTCCCTTTATAAATAGAGGAGCCCTACACCATCTGGGGTTATCTCATAACATATTATTTCTGAGATAGGAGAGAAATTCCAAGATTCCATTTTA
Organism: Sambucus nigra; assembly: GCA_949130495.1. Lineage (NCBI taxonomy): Eukaryota > Viridiplantae > Streptophyta > Magnoliopsida > Dipsacales > Adoxaceae > Sambucus > Sambucus nigra. Next base: position 812,565,000 of record OX422207.1, read on the forward strand.
GTGCAATTTTTCTAAAAGGGAGATTGATGGAGCAATTAATTAAGATGATCAAAAGAGATTTCTACAACAAGATTGATCAATGGATTGGATCAAGGTAAGTCTTATTTTATATCCTTTAGACGTATTTTGTGAAAACATGAAGATCTAAGATCCTTTTATTAAGAATAATTGTATGCTAAAGTTTAATCATATTAATGTGTTCGTGATTATTATTAGGGTGTTCTTAAGAATGATTTTACATGTGGTATCAGAGCTAAAGTTTAAGATCTCATGATTTTCCTTATTGATGTTCGTCTATAATGAAATATGTGCCTAAGACTTTCTGTGACATATTTATTTATGTCATTAAATTGTTTTTGTATCTGAGACCTTCTGCGATGTCTTATTTCTGTCATTAAATCCGCTCTTAAAGTATGTCTGAGACTTTCTGTGACGTTTTTCTTCTGTCGCCAATACTCACTGGTTAGAATGAAAGGTCAAAACTTGCTCGTAATTTTACGAAACTCACATGGTCGATTGTAAACTTCGAAATAAATAAAACTCATTATATACAATGGGCACCACCTTACTTATGCATTTTGACATCGTTTAGATCCTTAAAATTACGTTTTTGACGTTTTTGGTAATAATGTTGACGTCAATATCTCACTCCAGAAAATTGATTTTTGAATTTCACAAATTGTTTTGAGATCTTGGAGTAATTATCTACATCCATGTGGTGCTAACTTAAATTTTCTATTTTCGGCAAAAATTACGATTTTTCCAAATACTATGTATTTTTTCACCACAAGGGTTGTTTTTTATGTTCATGCTTGTTCTAATATTCATGTATGTATTATTTGGTATTGATGAAAGGGTTCAATATAAAATTTTGAATATTAGAGGTATGATTATGTGTTTGACAATAATATTTCGATATATTAGGTTATTGTGCATAATCTATATTTGGTAGCCCAAATGTCCTAATGTAATTATGAATTGATGTGTCGACGATAATATTTATATGATGTTGGATGGGGAAGACATGAAAGTATCTTAATCTATAATTTTAAATATTAGATTATTGTGTATGCATCTATATTTGGACTATTAATTATACATTAAGTTTTGAGTATAATATTTTTTTGGGCATCGATTTTACATAAATAATGTTTATGACTTACAGAAAAAATATTTTTGAATTCCGTCGAATATTTGAGATTCTGGAGTAATTTTCTACAGTTCCATGATGCTAATTTTTTTTTTTTTGGGAAAAATTAAAGTTTTCCCATATTTCATGTAAGTTTTATTTAGAACTGTGATAAAACCTTGCTCTAATGATCATTTTTTAGTTGAATATTTGTGCCAAACACAAGCCAATGATTCATATTGTTGAATATTATGATATTCGTGTTTTAATGAGTCTCGTGCCAAACACATGCCAACGATTCATGTGGTTGAAAATCAGAATTATTGTTTATTCTAAGGCTAGTACTCCCATTGAGTTGAAATAAATGCCAAACACAGGCTACAATTCATATGTGTGGATAATAGATTTATTCGTTGCATACATGCATATTTGAATGCATGACTTGCAAATTTTGAGACTCATAAGTAGGTATTCATTCAGTTTAATTAGGGATGGACAAAAAAAAGACCGACCCGATTGACCCGATTTGATCGAACCGGATCGGACCCATTTTTATAGGCTTTTTTATAAATCGGTCTTAATTCGGTCCTTAATTTAGAGACCCGAAATATTCGGGTCGGTTCAAAAAAATCATTTTAAATTCGGTCTTAGGACCGGACCGAACCGTTTAATTTAATAATATATAATATATTTTAATTTTATATAAATATATCTAGTATCTATCATATATGTTTTCTTTAAAGTTTAGTATATAACTAAACAAACCCTAAATAAAAACCCATGCAACCGCTGCTCTCTCATTTTCTATACAGCCGCTGCTCTTTCTCTCTCAATTTCTCTCTCACTACATAGCGCTCTCAATTTCTCTCTCTCTAGGACAAATTTCTAACCTAATCTACCACCGCCATTACCCTTTTTCCATATCCTTTCCGGGGATTACCCCCAACTCCATTAGCCGAGTCATGTCGTTTTCTCTACCGATTCAGGTCGGGTAAGGATCGGGCTGTTCTCTCTATTGGCGATTAGGGTGGTTAAGTCCCGGTGGAGACCACTTTGCCCCTTCCCTCTATTCTTCGTGGTCGCTATTTTTGCTTGCTAAACTTTAAGTCAGATTTGATGTAGGCTTCATCTTTTCCGGCGATCGAAGTTTATGGAATTGGGTGCGATATGGTGGTGATTGGACTATGGCTGGAAGTGGGGTGGTTTCGTGGCGTTGCGTTTGTGTTGCTATGGTTGTTGACGGTCTTTGTTCTGGCCGGAGATGGTTGTTGTGGGTTGTTGTGGTTGTTCACGGTCGTGGCAGTGATTGTTCATTGAACCGACATATCCATTGTGGTAGTGATTTAATTGTTAAGAAATTGGTAAATTGTTAAGAAATTGTTAGAAACTTACTACAGTTTGTTATTTGTGTATTTTACAGTTTGTTAAATTGTTAAGATTTAAATTGTTAAGAAATTGTTAAATTGTTAAGAACTTATTACAATTTGTTATTTGAGGATTGGGAAAAAATTAACAAGTTTTTATTGAAAAAAAAAGAAGTAAATGAATGTAAAGTGGACCGATTATTAACCGAACCGGATCGAAAATAGCTTAGACAGATTAAATTGGCTAAATCGATTAAATCGGTCCAAATTTGGTCTTCTCAAATATACGATCGAATAATTCGGTCCGACAACTAAAATGAACAAAAATCGGACCGGATCGGACCGCGCCCACCCTTAAGTTTAATCAAATGCCAAATACAGGCTAAGATTACATGTGAAGATATTATACTTGTAGTCATTTCAGATTATCCTAATGTTTGTTATAAGGTTAAATTGAAACGCAACACATGCTGAAATTTGAATCAAATAAACATTGGAATTTTTGTAAATGTTAAATAATTGGCATCAATGTTAAAAAGTTATATTTACATATGCCACTAGTATGATAATTGTGATTATAACCGTATTGTGCATTAGTATGACCATGAATGATTTGGATCAATATTTCTGATTTGTTACTCATACATAAGTGATGAAGAGAAAGTAAATGATTTATGTCTTCCGTTTACTGTTATTTGTGTAATATCTCATGTAAACTCTTTTTCTATTTGATTTTCACATTATGTCTAATTTTTCGTAAATTTCAAATTAGGGAATAGACAATAATATAATTATTCATGTATTACGGGTATTTTGAACATGTATGCGTATCTCTAATATTTATATAATATAAGGTTTGGTGTTCATTAAAGTTCTCCATTCCAGAAGATATAAATATTGGACTAATGCATTAATATCATGCAAATTTTGGTTGTCTATGGGTCCATGTAAGATATTGAATGCTAGGATGATGATACTTTATGATGTTGCATACATAGTATTGTTTATTTAATCATTGTGATTCGGAAGCCTACAGGTCCAATTACAATAATTGAACAAAATGTTAATGGTGATATATATTTTGGGAAGGTAATAATGGTCGTCAAACGCAGATGCCATAGTTTCTTTCACTATCGTATCAATAAACATGAATAATTTAGTTTATTGATCATGCGATATTTAATGAAAACAAGTGAAAAATTTATTAACCTGTGTATGTAAGTCTTTACATAATGTAATATCCATATTATGAAATGTTTGGTAGTCACTACAGTGACCCAACTAGAATGGCAATGAATATTAAATGTAAAGATGATGGTGGTAGTAACTCATGATGCTTAAAATTGTAAAGATGTTAATGGGGTATATTGAGTTTAATTCTTTAAGCAAGGTTATTCCCTACAGGGAATCGATTTTAAGTGATTGAATGAACATCATAGATCACATACATTATTATAGTATGTGAAAATAAGTTGTGCACAAATATCGTGTACAATATAATGAAATAACATTATTCCCAATAAAGTAATCTACAAGCATCATATAAGCGATATTTCACGGTTACTACTGAAGAAAACTCACAGTTATGCACTCAATTTATTATCATGTAATCGATGTGTGTGTTGTTAAATCAAAACATTAATGAAGTGAGCAATTTATCTCATTATCTTATCACATATTATTGTATTCCATTTTTTTCTCTAAAAATTTCATATTTAATTTGGTTAAACAAATTAAGTTTGTTTACATGTTGAACACTCGGACTAATAATGATGAAGATAATATGTATCTTTTATGATTTGAAACGAGTTTTTCATCTTAGTAGAGATTGCAAGTTATACTTACTGTGTTATAGAAAGTATTTACTTTTGATGCAAGGATTTCTTACAAAATAAACTAGAAATGCTACTAAGATTCTTTTCTTTTGTTCTTGGGGAATCAAATCGCCATTTGATTTCATAAATCCTCAATTTGTTTTTTGGGAAAATGTTTGTCTAGACTTGATCGTGAGGGATATGTTCTAAAGAATCTTTTGATGTATATTTTTTTCATGGGTTATGGTATTCATTTTCATGTTTTGTACAAAATAAAGTTTGGACATAGTTCTTTAAAGATTTGTTTGGTCCTGCATCATAATCGTAGCGTTATTGATGAAACTCTTTAAATCTTGTGCCAAATTAAATCTAGACTCTTTTTCATAATTTTCATGGACAAGATTTTTGTAATGTCTCTTACAAATTTTGATACTCGAGTTGTGCTCTTAAGGTATTACGATGTCTAATATAAGGATGACCTATGTGGCCTAAGTGGGAGATTATGAGAAACTTCCCTTGAAGTGGACCTATATAGATCATATAATTGTCATTGACACGTATTTATTGCATTAAAGTCAAACTCATTATGAAAGGTGAAATTAGTGGTAGTAGAAAGTCATGAAATATGGTTATAAAGGAAGGTAGGGTACTTATCCCATTACCAATAACCTTATTGAATACTTGTTCTTTTAGGTTTTAGGTTGTCTAAACAACAAAGAACAAATAAAGACCAACCATTAAATAATAGTATTGTCACCGTAGGAGAAATGTAGATAAAATCATAAGGAATAGTATTAATAAGATCCTAAAAGGTCTACTATCCTGGATGATTATGTGGTGTATCTACATGAACACGAATTTGGCGTAAGGATAAATAATGACATGGTTTTATTTTCAAAAGTCATAATAAGTGAAACTAATGGTCTACAACTAAGTTTAAAATCTCGTTGAATTACATAATTGATGCACTAAAGTTGGGTATGAGGTGGTCATCAAGACCAAACATGACACTAACAGTAATTAAACGAGATGAAGCTAAATTGTAGTAAAATATTTCACCATTAATGAAGAAAAGGTTATAAATGAACCTTCTCAATTATATCTAAAGATATGAAATTCTTAAGACATTAGTGGCTCATTATGAATGAGAGTTACATTAAATGGATGTGAAAACTACTTTGGAGTTTCATAAATCATATATATATATATATATATATATATATATATATATATATATATATATATATATATATATATATATATATATATATATATATATATATATATATGTTTAAGAGATCATTGTATAAACATATGTTTCCCGCATAACGTATATTAAGAAATAACATCATTGTTTTTCTTAATCGTTGTATATTTGTATACAGCTTAGGATCAGTGGGAGCAAGTTTATATATTTTCTCTATATACAAGCATGGATTTAGAAAGTAGAGAATCAAAATAATTTTATGGGTTTAAAAGTTATGTATGAAGTAATGAGATACTTAAAGGACTATATGCTCACATTTATGATGTATGTGTTCATTTAAATATGATCAATTATTATGACTCAGATTTACTAGTTGTAAGGATGGTACGAAGTTCACTCTTGCTTAAGTATGTTTGTTTTGGTTTATCAACCAATATAATGAAGGAGTGCAACACAAACCATCCATTAACTATTGTGAAAGCTGAGTTTGTAGCATGCTTGATGCTACAACTTATTTATTTTGGTAGCGTGACTTCATTTCGAGACTTGGGAGTTGTCGACACTATTATCAAGTCGCTGAAATATTATGATAATGTCACTGCAATCTTCTTTATGAAGAAATGTTAGGTATTCCTAAAGTAACGAAGCACGTTGAATGAAATACCTATCAGTGAAAGAAGAAATTCAGAAACAAAGAGTGTCAATTGATCACATTAGTACAAGTGATAACATAACAGATCCTATTATGAAAGGACTATCTCCAAAGACCTTATGGAACGTGTCAAAGAGATGAGTGTCGATTAGTAAAATTATGATTGCTATTTGGCTTAGTTGTTTGACACTATTACTTGAATTCAATAAAAATGTTTCTGATTTCAATGATTTCTGTCTTTTGTGAATGCATGCATATGATTATGAAATATTGTTAGCAGAAATGGTCCTTATTCAAGAGGACATTATGAGGCCATTATGATACCCAATATTAAAGGCTTAGTTGAATGAAACATTGGTGTTGTAGTACATGAAAGGAACCATGCTCTTGAATAGCATGGAACCGCCATAACTCGCATCCGTGAATTGTTTAATTGAAGCAAACTATATTATCAGTCATTGTGCATATTATGGTACCTAATTTAATAATGAGGGTTATTAAGACCAAGTGGGAGACTGTTGGAAATTAATATTCAGTGTTGAAATTAATTATTTGATTTCAATTATATTAAATTCCGAATTTATGAATTTCCCAATTATGTGGTCTTGATAAATATCATATAATTAATTAAGAACATGATAAATACGAATATTAGAAGATTGGATCAATCTTATTCGTTAGTCACATGATGGTTAGTGGCATCAGTGGGAGACTTGAAATAGAGTCCCACCTTGACTAGGATTCCGGACCTCTTTCCCTTATAAATAGAGGAGCTCTACACCATCTGGGGTTATCTCATAACACACTATTTCTGAGGTGGGAGAGAAATTCCGATATTCCATTTGAGTGCAATTTTTCTAAAAGGGAGATTGATGGAGCAATTAATCAAGATGATCAAAAGAGATTTCTACAACAAGATTGATCAATGGATTGGATCAAGTTAAGTCTTATTTTATATCGTTTAGATGTATTTTGTGAAAATATGAAGATCTAAGATCCTTTTATTAAGAATAATTATATGCTAAAGTTTAATCATATTAATGTGTTCGTGATTAATATTAGGGTGTTCTTAAGAATGATTTTACACTCTCAGCTATAAATATAACGTGTTATATTTAAACCTTATAGTTTAGCTTGTAAAGGCGTGTTGAGAGATATTGACCTTTGAACTACACTTTTAGAAAAGAAGCAGTTTATATATAAGGATAAGTGGTGAGGAGAATAGTATTTAAAATATAATTCATTTAGGTAGATTCATTTATTGTTTAAACTTCACCAAGTTTGTGGGTAAGTTGTTTAAATTGTTTCAGTTATATAATTTTTCCTCTATTCAAACCAGACCTTCCTAATTTCTCTATTATTCATCATTTTTTACCTTCTTCTTTTCCTCCGTCGAGGAGAGAGGATGAGTTATTTTCTTTGCTTTTTCTCTCATTTATTTCAAGTAACCCAAATCTAAAACCTTATGCGAGTTTTATCCACTTGTGGTTCTCGGATCTATTTGAGGTTGGCCTCTCCATTGTGCGAGTTTTCTCGACTTATGGTTATCTAGAGTATTCTAGATCGGAGTGGTGGAGGCTGGATCCTAATCTTTGGAGGAAGATCATACTCGATGCTATAAAGATTTTCTCACTCTTTTTCGTCCATTAGTGGATGTCTACCTCTTGGATGTTATTTGGTTGGATCGACCATGCTCCCTCTGAATTCCTATTTGGTTGGGCTAGTGACTTTGTTCAGTTGAAGTGTCATTGCGCAGATTTTTGTCTACCCCTTTTAACTGCGTAGGGTATGTTTGCTGCTCCAATAGATCTCAAACCATTTTCCATGGCTCTAATGGATGATTTTTTCATAAATCCTCCCTCTGCAAGCCTCATTTTCAGAGTTACCCAATATGGTTTTCCTGTTACTAAGCACTGATTCCTTTGGGTTTCAGGGTCTTCTCCATATATTTGCTCTAGTTTTTAGTCTCTTTTTAGTTCTTTTTTGTATCTTTTGTTGTGTTAATATATTTTATTTCCTCTGCTTTCCAAGCCTGTCTGGGTGTAGCTATTTTTTTTCTTATAATCTTTGGTTTGTTAATGAAATCATACTTGGGAAGTATAAAAAAAGTACAATTCATTTATTAATACGTTGAATAATACGCTTAACTTGAGATGTACACATTTATTGGTGTTTATATTCCACATCAGTAGTAAGAACCTAGGCATAATACTAATTATCTGGTTACCTAAAAAAATGAAAAATACATTTATGTAGGATGCCTCAAAAGTAAGAAAAAATATTATTTAAAATGAAATTATAGTGTACTATTCATAACTTAACATTTAAAATCATCTCCACTATTGATCATTTTTTAAATATTTCAAAATTTCCTACTCGTTAGCTCAATTATACGCAAATGGGACATAAAACAAAAATGTGTAGATGGGCAATCAATAATTAGGTTATTTGATGGTGTAATTGGTAATAAGTCCCACTAAATTGGTCAATGACGTGATAAATTCTTTGACCGGGTCAATAGTGTTAAAGGTCCTATTTTTCCAAACCCTCAAAACATCTTCAACAAGTAACTATCTCGTTTTTTGCCAAAAAAACTCACCAAATCTTTAAAAGTCAATAACTTCAAATCAACAATTTCAAAATTCACAAAATTTATATATTGGGAATCTACTCGTTAAGATCTATCAAACAACACCATATTTGATATTTTTGATAAAAATCAAAACAGATAAATTTACCGTTCTCTAAAACCTCTATTTTTCTGACAAAAAACCTTATTCTCTAGCTCCGACAATGATGTCGTTAGTGCGGATTCGAAAAACGAAAGAAATAGACGAATAGAAAGATCCAAGAACCTAGGATATAGAAACACTTTAGACAGGATATATGGTCGCCTCCTGCGATCTTCTTCAGGGAAATATTACGATAAGTCTCCGGTGTGGTGGGGTTGGGGTAGGGTGTAACACCTCGTAATTTTTGGGCTTTTTATTTTAATTAATGAATTCGGTAATTGTTAAATTACTTGTGTCGTAAAATTTATGAGAATTAATTAATTGGGTTATTTAAAAGTGAGTGAATTTAAATTTGTTAATTAGTGAAAGTTAAGTTTTAAAATAATTATCTAGATGACGATTTTGAGCGCACGATTGAGTCCAGTGGGGTCGAAATAGTTCGAAATGAGTGGCCATATCTATTGGGTTTGGGGACTTTTCTAGACCCATTTGAGCTCCCAATTAAGTGTTTGGGCCCTTTTTAGAAGCCCCATAAGCCCAAAAACGGGATTAGAGTTGATAACCCTAATTGTGAGAGGGTGAGGGGACTTTAATTCATTTTAGAAAACCAAAATTGGGGAGAGCCTTAGAGGAGAACACTTAGAAGAGAATTTGGAGATTTTGGGAGATTACGTCTAGAATAAGAGGAGAGCCTTGAATCCAACCCATCATCTTCATTGAAGGACTTGATTCTATAACCATAAGGCAAGTAGTTTAACTTGCATTTGTTAAATTGTATTTTTACTATTCATATTAAATAAGGCGTGAATTAATTAATATGTTAGGGTTTATTCTACGTTATAATTTGGGGATTTCATGTTTGGGAATTATAAATCTGTATAGTTGATAAGATTTGGTAGATTTGATGCCCCAATTGGTGTAGAGGATGTAGTTAAATTGAATAAATCAAATGGGCAGATTTAGGATGAAATATGAGAATGTTTTGGGGTATAATCTGTACAGATTTGAAGGTTTTTAAGCTGTAATGACGGACTGGTGTTCTGGGCAACGAAAGATGAGAGAGAACACCAAGGTCATTCGAATAACTTGGTGTCTCGTTCAAACGAGAGCCATTGTCGTTTGAACGACATGAGTAATTCTGACATATTTCCCCTTTTGCCCTATTTCAGACCTGATTGTTAATCTATGATGAATTATTCCTGTGTTGGTTGGATCTGAAATTGATGGTTATAATTTAAGGTTTGAATTTGTGAAAATCACCCTTGGATTAAGTAGAGGATAAATCAAATTTGAGAATCAACGTTTACATTGAGTGATTCAAAACATTATTAATTAAATGGGAAAACTTAATTGAATGAAATTAAATAATGAATTGGGGATTTTAAATTTCGGACCAAGAGAGATAGTCCGGGTATATTTGATAGGGTTACACCAATATAGTAAAATTAATTAGTGCATGATTAATTGGAATTAAGTCAGATTGTAGACTTGTATGTTTTAGGCTTGTGTATGGATATAGTATATATATTAATTGGAATTAAGCCCATATATATATATATATATATATATATATATATATATATATATATATATATATATATATATATATATATATATATACGGTGACGTGTAGTATATATATGATTTATAAATATTTTTATGAATAAATTTATAGTAAAGCACACCAATATTAATGCTATCTTAGGAGGTTGCGCGATCTATGCGAGTCCCCTAGATAGTGAATGCAGGATGAGTATAATCCCCAGGTCATAGCGTCTGTTATTAGGGGTGAGTCGTCATGGTATGGGACGGTCACTTTCAGGGGGAACTATGGTCGCCTCCTACGCATTGGTGATAACATTTATATATCTACGACATGCGCGTGAATGTTGGGATATAATGATACGTATATATGGTGCATATTTATATATGGGTGAATACATGATGTGAAATGTATAAGTATATAACTTGAGCGATTGTTTTATGATATCATATGAGAAATGACTTAAATAAGTTAATGTGATTAACAACTTATAAAGCGTATACTAAACTCACTCGGGATAGAGTATTGGGAAATAGTAGGATATATATGACAAGGCTAGTTACAGGATAGTTAGCTAGATGGGTCATATATAGTTTCGTTAGGCGTGCATATTAGTGGAGGGGTGAGGTGTCCTCAAGAGAGTGTGCGGCACTAACTTAAATATGAAGAGAATTCATGCATTTTAATTTCCTGCATTTTAATTTGCTTGCTAAATATTTTCAAATATTTTGGGTTTTAACCCTTGCTATAAAAATCTTTTCAAAACCTTTTAAGTGTGCGCAGCAGCAGTATACGTGGGTGCTGTAGGATATTTGATTTAGACACCTATCCCATTCTCCTCTAGATAGGGATATCCCTGTTTTACTTTTGGGCTTGTTGCCCTTGGCTTGTATTTGTTACGTTTTGGTTTGGCAGGTATCAGTTACTCTTTACATACTTTGAACTTGTTGGTTTGCTTATATAGTCGATGTTATTCGGCTAACACTTTCATTAGATTTGTGGCATAATTAGATTCTCTTATTGTGTTGGTTATTTTGGATTCTTATTATACTTGTTGGTTTGGGTAAGTCATGAGATAAAATTTGGCATCGGCTTAATTAAGGATTAGGTGTTTAGTAATTATTAATGTTACGATAGTGATGCTAAGAATGAACCATATGTAAATCCTGATTTAATTTGATAAAGGCCTGATCAACTGAAATTTAATTAGCATGTCTCCGTAGCATGTCTTCGAGCATTTGATATTCAGTATCATCCTGGTAAGGCTAACTTAGTGGAGGATGCATTGAGTTGACGACCCAACGAGGATATGGTGCCAGTTTGAAAGGCAAAAAGGAGTGAACTTCGGCATAATGATGAGATTGCTAGGGCATGTATGGCGGTTCTATCAGTTATGCCCGAGATTGTTATACGAGTGGTGAGGGATCAGGCGGAGGATCCTTTTTGTTGGGACATAGTGAAACAATTGCTAGCATAGGGTGCGTTGTTCTACTACATTAGCTCCGAAGGTGGGCTAAGCTTTAATGGGAGGTTGGTCGTGTCGGAGGACGAGGACTTGAGACATGCCATTTTGATGGAAGTCCATAGCTCTAAGTTTGAGGTACATCCCGGTGGGGACAAAATGTACCACTATATAAGGAGGAAATACTGGTGGACGAGGATGAAACAAGACATTGCAGAGTTCGTCTCGAAGTGTGCCACGTGTCATCTTGTAAAGGTGGATCACCAGAGACCATCAGGGTTGTTGTAGCCACTTGAGATCCCGGTATGGAAGTAGAAGAGCATCTTTATGGATTTAATTACGGGGTAACCTGTTTCACAGAGGGGTTACGATTCTCAATGGGTCATTGTATATTGGTTAACTAAGGTGGCCCACTTTTTTCGGTTGTATAGAATTTAAAACTATGTAGTATGCGAGACTGTTCATAGCGGAGAGAGTCAGGTTACATGGGTCCCGATCAATATAGTGTCCGATAGGGACAACATTTTTGTGTCGCATTTTTGGCAGAGCCTTTAGGAGGCTATGGGCACCAAGTTGAGGTTGAGAACTGCCTACCACCCCCAGAAGGATGGGCAAACGGAGGGGGTGAATCAGATGCTCGAAGACATGCTACAGATGTGTATCCTTGATTTTGGGGAAGGCTGGGATCATTACCTTCTATTAGTAGAGTTTGCGTATAACAACTCGTACCAATTCACTATTGATATGGCCCCATTTGAGGCGTTGTACGGGAGACCTTATCGCTCACTAGCTTGTTAATTAGAGGTGGGGACAACAAACTATTGAAGCCGGAGATGATTCGAGACACGTCCTCCGAGATTGAGTTAATTCGGGGGTGTATACGTATAGCCAAAGATAGACAAGCGATCTATGCGGATGCGAATAGGAGACATGTGGAGTTGGACGTGCGAGATCAGGTGTTAGTGCGGGTATCCACTATGAAAGGGGTGATGAGATTTGGCAAGAAAGGGGAAGTTAGCACCAAGGTATGTGGGAAGATTTGCCATCATTGATAGAGTTGGACCGCTTGCGTACCGTTTGGGTTTTCCAGATCACCTTCAGCGTATCCACGATGTGTTTCATCTAGCATTGCTGAAGAAATATAAGAGGATTCCGAGGGCGTTGTGGCACATCCCACTTTAGGAGATAGACTTGTAGCCCGATATTTCTTATGAGGAGAGTCCAGTATCTATCTTAGATCGCAATGAGCGTCAATTATGATCTAAAGTCGTACCGCTTATCCGTGTTCAGTGGGATCATCATAGTGCCAATGAGTCCACTTGGGAGCGTCACGAGGACATGCGGGAGCAGTATCCAAAGCTATTTACTGCAGGTACGTTCGAATTTCGGGGATCAAATTCCCTTGTAAAGGGGGAAGTATGTAACATCTCGTAATTTCTAGATTTTTTATTTTAATAAATTAATTCGGTAATTGGTCAATTACTCGTGTCGTAAAATTTATGAGAGTTAATCAATTGGGTTATTTAAAACTGAGTGAATTTAAATTAGTTAATTAGTAAAAGTTAACTTTTAAAAATAATTATTCGTACGATTGAGTCCAGTGGGGGTCGAAATAGTCTGAAATGAGTGGCCACATATATATATTGGGTTTCAAAACTTTTCTAGACACATTTGAGCTCCCAATTAAGTGTTTGAGCCCTTTTTAAAAGGCTCGTAAGCCCCAAAATGGGATTAGAGTTAATAACCCTAATTGTGAGAGGGTGATCGGACTTTAATTCATTTTAGAAGACCAAAATTAGGGAGAGTCTTAAAGGAGAACAATTATAAGAAAATTTGGAGATTTTGGGAGATTACTTCAAGAAGAAGAGGAGAGCCTTGAATCCAACCCATCATTTTCATCAAAGGTCTTGATTCTACAACCCTAAGGCAAGTGGTTTAACTTGCATTTGTTAAATTGCAATTTTCCAATTCATATTAAAGATGGTGTGAATTAATTAATATGTTAGGGTTTATTCTACATTAAAATTTGGGGATTTCATGTTTGGGAATTATAAATCTCTAGAGAAGATAAGATTTTGTAGATTTGATGCCCCAATTGGTGTAGAGGATGTAGTTGAATTGAGTAAATCAAATGGGTGGATTCAGGATGAAATCTAAGAATGTTTTGGGGTATAATCTGTACATAATTAAAGGTTTTTAAGCTGTAATGGTGGACTAGTTTTCTGGGCAATGAAAGAGGAGAGAGAACACCGGGGTGGTTCGAACGACCTGGTGTCTCGTTCAAATGAGAACCATTGTCGTTCGAATGACATGGGTGGTCGTTTGAACGACATGAGTAATTCTGACAGATTTCCCCCCTTCCCCTGTTTCAAACCTGATTGTTAATCTATGATGAATTAGTCCTGTGTTGGTTGGATCTGAAATTGATGGTTATAATTTAAGGTTTGAATTTGTGAAAATCACCCTTGGATTAAATAGAGGATAAATTCAATTTAAGGATCAAGGTTTATATTGAGTGATTTGAAACTTTATTAATTAAGTGGGTAAACTTAATTGAATGAAATTGAATAATGAATTGGGAATTTTGAATTTCGGGCCAAGAGAGATACTCCGGGTATATTTGGTAGAGTGACACCAATATAGTAAAATTAATTAGTGCATGATTAATTGGAATTAAGTCGGATTGTAAACTTGTATGTTTTAGGCTAGTGTATGGATCTAGTACACCGGTAACCTGGATTATATATATATATATATATATATATATATATATACGGTGTTGTGTAGTATATATATATATATGATTTATAAATATTTGTGTGAATAATATTTATAGTAAAGCATACCAATATTAATGCTATCTTAGGAGGTTGCGTGATGTGGGTGAGTCCGCCTGGCTAGCGAATGCTGGGTGAGTGTAATCCCCAGGTCATAGCGTCTGTTATTAGGAGTGAGTCGTCACAGTATGGGACGATAACTCTCGGGGGGAACTATGGCTGCCTACACGTTTGTGATAGCATTTATATATCTACGACATGGGCGTGAATGTTAGGATATAATGATACGTATATATGGTGCAGATTTATATACGGGTGAATATATGACGTGAAATGTATAATTATATAACTTGAGCGATTGTTATATGATATCATATGAGAAATGACTTAAATAAGTTAATGTGATTAACAACTTATAAAGCATATACTAAACTCACTCGGGATAGAGTAGTGGAAAATAGTAGGATATATATGACAAGACTAGTTACGAGGTAGTTAGCTAAATGAGTCATATATAGTTTCGTTAGGCATGCACATTATTGGAGGGGTGAGGTGTCCTCAAGAGAGTGTGCGACACTAACTTAAATATGAATAACATTCATGCATTTTAATTTCCTGCATTTAAATTCACTCGCTAAATATTTTCAAATATTATGGGTTTTAACACTTGCTATAAAAATCTTTTCAAAACCTTTTAGGTGTCCTACCACAAGGGCGCCACGCCTGATCTTCTTGAAGGGTGCGCAGCTGCAGTATATTTGGGTGCTGCAGGATATTTGATTTAGACGCCTATCTCATTCTCCTCTAGATAAGGATATCACAGTTGTACTTTTGGGCTTGTTGCCCTTGGCTTGTATTTGATACTTTTTGGTTTGGCACGTGTGAGTTACTCTTTACATACGTTGGACTTGTTGGTTTGCTTGTATAGTCGATATTGTTCGGCTAACACTTTCAGTAGATTTGTGGCATAATTAGATTCTTTTATTGTGTTGGTTATTTTGGATTCTTATTATACTTGTTGGTTTGGATAAGTCATAAGATAAAATTTGGCATCAGCTTAATTAAAGATTAAGTGGTTAGTAATTAATAATATTGTGACAGTGATGCTAAGAATGAACCAAATATAAATCCTGATTTAATTTGATAAAGGCCTGATCATTCGGAATTTAATTAAGCGGGGTGTCACATAGGGGTGGAGGTGGGGTTGCTAGAGAGAGTGTGAGAAAGATAGAGAGAGCGAGGGACTAAGTGTTTGTTTTTTGTGAGAGAGAGAGCAAGTGGGTTTAAAATGAAGATGAGTGGGGGGTACATTTGTCTAAATATATATACTCTATAATGAAAAAAGACTTAGCGCATCAAGGAAAAGTCGATGGGATTTTATGCATATTTGACCCAATAAATTGGACTAGCCCATAATAATGCCTTATTTGATTTGGATAACCTTTTGATTTAATTCATTATGTTCAATCTTTTTTGTTGTTATTAACTATATTTATAACATATTGAAATCATGATAGGTTATAATATATACTCAAGTTCTTTGTTCCATGTACATAGATATTAACTAAAGAACATCATGCATTGTGATGATAGTAGGTTATGATTTCGAGGACAAACTTCTCAAGGTTCATTATTTATTCAATTTTCTTGATCAAGAATTATAAAAACATGTGAAATCGAAAATATAATGTGTATAAGAAAAACCATTATGTGAAATCTATATTTATATAATATTTATAAAAGAAAAGACCGTGATAAAGTTTCGCTTATATCTAGACTATCCACATGGGTTAAATCCATTGAACCTTTAATAAATAAATGCGTTAACATTTAAAAAAAAATGCTTCGTTTTATGCCAAACCTTTTAACCTTCCCAAACTTATTTTTCACCCTAATAATTCCTTCAAACATTCATTTTTCACGTTTTAGCCTTCCCAAAATACTTCCAAAGTAAATTCTTTCAACTGGTTCATTTTTTGACTTCTAAGCAATTAAAGAAGAGAAGACCTATAAACCAACATCACCCATTTCCCTGTCTCCAGGATGTAGAATGAAAGGAATGAAGAAACCTCAATTGGAAATTACTAATTATTGGATGATAAATTATTTCTGTTTTGTTAGATGGCCCAAATATTGTTCAAGTCTATGTTCTTTGATTTTGTTTTAACTATGTTAGTCTATTTCTTTTGTTTCATTATTAATGAGCAGGGACAAGTTAAGGAGACTGCATATGTTTTTGAGCCTGGGAATCATGGAAAGAAGGTCAGATACATCATCCAGATGTCCAATTGTGAATAAAAGTTAGGTTGTATTCACCCCTTTGAAATGCCTTGTTCTATTATCCCACACTTCATTTTCCCTTATTATTTTTCTCAATCATTGGCATCAAACTGTGTTTTTATTTCTCTATAGGTTTCTTTACCGCTTATGAAATCTGATCTAAATTTAATTTGCAGTTATGAAAGGGGGTCTAATCAACATTTTTCTATAGGGTTGGTTTCGATTATTTGTGTGGGATTGGCTAGATCCTCGCACGTGGAGTCGACGAAAGGGGCGTTGGATAACTCGAAAGGGAAATGGTTTTGTAAGAAAGGGGACTCGATTGTGGCATTAGGACGTAAATTATTTTTGCTATGGGGTTTGGAGATTAACCTCTTATTGTGATTTTTCTATTTTGCAACATGAATGTGAACTTCAAAATAGTTGTTTATATTATGTGATGTTAATTGAATATACTAATTTCTCCTCTTTTTATTATAGTGAATATATTTTTTATATTGAATTATTTATATGTTGATTTAATATTAAGACTTCTTGTTAAGGTAATAAATTATTTATTTATCTAAAAATTTCCCAAATATAGCTACAAGATCCTTTGGTTCGTTTATGTTGACGATAGAGGACCCCCCAATTTTTAAAACTTAAAAATACAATTTCCATTTAGATGCGAAATGGAGATGGTTCAACTAAACAATTACATAAACCAAATTTTAATTTCTTTCAAATTAAAATAAACTTAAACTCAATGTGAAATTAAATTAATCAACAAATACATTTTTCACTTTAACAAAATCAACTCAACCCAAGTCCTACAAATTTGCCTAGCATAAATAATTAATCCATTTTTGCAAATTAGGCCAAACCAAATTTTATCCAATAAAATTAATGACTTGAATTGAATTAATTTTTACTCTAGCCTCAAATCCACTAAATACGGTTTTACAAGTACAAGACAAAAAGACTTACAACACTCGACTGGACTCCATCCAAGACCCGACGCTCCTTCTTGTACACACCTCTCCTAGTGAATAACCACGGAGGTCCACCGCGATCCCGGAATCCATCGATTGGAGTTTTTCGATCACTGCCACTGATAAATAAAAAAGGTGCCTCTAATGTAGATTTTTGTCATTGTTGCAAGTTCTTTCTACCAAAGTTCCCTTTAACCTACAAAATTATAACAAAACTAGTGTAGAGGGTAAGTAAGGGAGTCAATCCAAATCTAAGGGTGAAACACAAAATTGGTGAGGACATATATATAGATTCATTTGCATTTTATTACATTTTTCTATTTTTTATGAATTTTTCATGGGAATATTAATTAACTAACTATATACTAATTTTTAAAGTACTACTAAGATGTAAAAGCTAATAAAAAAATGAGGTAAATAAAATTGTGCTAAAAAGTAAACTAACTAAATTGGATTCATGAGGGCTTCAAAATTTCATCCCATGAATGGGATATTAGCCCTCAATAATTATCATCCACAAATATAAGATAAACAAATAAAAGCATGAGAAGATTAAACTAAAAGTAATCAAGAGAAGGAGATCAAACCCATTTAAGCCTTGAATTGACATGAAATCCGTTGAATTGACATGAAATCTTCAATTACATCATCAATCTCTCAATTACAATTCCTCACTCATGTATTTATTGAATCTAAACTAAAAATTACAGAATAAAAATAAAAAGGATAGTGGATGAATTCATAATGGACAATTAAATAATAAAAGAGATTTGGTAAAAATGCAAATCCTAAAATTATAAAATTGTATATTAGAATTCACCCAAAGAAATAAATTCTAGATCATTAATTTATATTGAGATAATTGCTAAAAATGCAAAATCTCAACATAAAGGAATGAATTAGAATTTACCTCCCATAAGGGATAAATTCAACTACATCAATCTATTATGAAATAATTGCTAAAAATACAAAAATTCATAATAGATGGGTGGGGTGAAATTCATCATAGAGATAAATTTCAGTACACTCCTCTTTATTGAGATATTTGCTAAAAATGCAAATACTCTCTAAAGAGGAGTGTAGAGAAATTTATCACACAAGAGTTTTCAAACTAAATTTAGAGATCCCTTTAAAATGGCCCAAGTCTTCAATTTATATGGTGCACATGGCGGGTATGGGTAAATTGGGTAATTGACATTGGTGTGCATGGCAATAGTGAGAGGAGCATGTGGGTTGAGAGGATATAAAAATCTGATATGGGTGAGGGTATTTTGGGATTTTAATTGTGCATGTGGGAAGTGAGGGTTTAAGGGTATAATGGGTTAATTGGTTTAGAAGACACATGTGGGTTAAATGAATTTTTGGTTTTTGACTTGGTCTTTGTTTAGTCTTTGTTTGCATTTGGCAGGTGACATGATTTTGACATTGGGAATGAAATGGGTCTTTGAATTTCAAATGGGTTTGGGGTTTTCATGGGTTGAAATGGGTATGGATGGGTATGGAGGTAACGGAAAGGAGGCTTGGGGTTCCGGGTTGTGGGTTATATAGGATTTCGGGTCGTCGGATTGTGGCTGGTGGCTGGAGGTAGCTCTGCCGGCGTCGGGTTTAAGGTTCCGCCGGCGATGGGTTATGGCGGTCGGAGGTAGGAGTCCGACGGGTAGGTGTTTTAGAGGGTTGCCACGGAGGGCAGGAGGCCCCGGCGTTAGGCGGTTTTGGCGCCGGAGTTGGTTGGAAAGGGGGGTGTTGATGGTGAGATGAGGAGAGAGTGGAGAGAAGGGTTTTGTTATTTGTGTTAATGGAGGTTAGGTTAGGTGAGAGGAGGGAGAGAGAGGAGGGAGAAGAAGGTTGTTGTGGGAAGATGAAGGTGAGGATGATAGGATGTGGTGAGGTGAGGTGTAGGGTTGTTATGGTGTGGGTGAGAGGGTAATTTTAGGTGTAGGTTAGTGTATAAGATTTGTGTGTGTGTGTGTGTTAGTTTGAACCTTAAAAATAAAATTAAAACTAACTAAAAAAACTATAAAAATCTAAAAATTAAATTCCTATTCTAAAAATAAAATAAAGACTCAATAAAAAATAAAACTAAAAGGAAATGAAAATAAAAAATAAAAAAGTAAATCTATTAAACTTAAAAACTAAAGTCCTGAAAAAAAGTAAAATCTAATAAAACTAAATTCCTAAAAACTAATCCTAAAAATTCCAATCCTAATAAAAATAAGATAAAATAAAATAAAAATTAAAACTAAAAACTTAATAAAATCAAAATAAAATTATATTAATAATAAATAAAATAGAAAAATAGAAAATAGAACCTAAAAATTCTAAAATAGTCCTAAAATTAAAATGACTCAAACTAAAAATCTAAAAAATAATAAAAGGGCACAAACTAACACACACGGGTTTCGAGGTAGGTTTAGGCTAGGTTTAGGTAGGCTAGGGTTACGGGATTGGTAATTTAGCACCATAAAATGCACAATTTCCTTGAAATACGTGTTTGAACACCGCAACTACAGTTAAACCTGCATATTGAACAATTAAGCGCATAAGACCCATATTGTCGAGAATTAGAAACTAAAATTCATCTATTCAGGGTATAAATTGTACAGTTTTGGGTGCTTATCACACCATCCCCAAACAGAGCGTTGCTAGTCCTCGAGCAATAAGATAGAGAGAAAGAGAAAGATAAGTAACCAAAATTATACCACTTTCGCGGGCACTTGCGATTGCACTTAGCATGTGCAACAAGCCTTTAAGCCTATAGGTTGCCCTACAGGACGAGTTGTGTCTCGTGAGGGTTTGCAGGGAATATACCCACAAAATTCTTTATTTAAAATGATTTTTTGAAGAGCAGTCAATCTTTTATTAGACATAGAATAATCGCACAATCTATCATTAGAGAAATAATTTGATAAATACAAGCTAGAAGCGTAAAAAGTTTAGCTAAGTAAATACACAAGGCACATCCTTCCTAGAACTCAATGTGTGTAGTGTGAATCAGTCAAAACGGGTCTAGTATCACAAGAGTAATTCCTAAATTGCCTTGTCGGAATCAACACTTCAACTTCAAATCTCACGGATATATCTCTCTCAAACGAACTCTCGAGAATAGGGTTAGTGTATCGCTCTTGTGTGTGAGGAGGTGAGTAAATGTAACAAGTTCAAACGTCTCACACACACATAAGAAAGAACGAACAATAAGAAAGAATTGTGATCTCATGAAAGAATGCTAACCACTTTGTGAGAACGTCGAGTTATTCACCACGTTGACGTTCATTTGCCTGAACACCTCGGGGAACATGTATGTATATGGGTGAGGGGGAATGAAATGGGATGAGAAGGATATGATAGTGATGCAGAATGGGATTGATGTGTGAAATGATGGATATATGATGGATGAGCGAGAAGAGTGTACTATACTTTAGGCACAAATGTCTTTATTACTAACTACAAACTTTCTTTCTTTTCTTTTCTCTTTTTTTTTCTCTTTTTTTTCGATTTTTCTTTTCTTTTTCTCTATTTTTTTTCTCTCTTTTTTTTTTCTATATTTTCTATTTTTGCTATTTTTGTTCTTTTCTTTTTTTTTTCTCTCTCTTTTCAAACCAACAATGAAGACATTTAACATTTTGAACAACACTCTTTTTTCTCAAAATGATGATGGATGATATATGAATGGAGGTGATAGGTGATGGTGTGGGGAATATATGATGTGGGGAATATGGAAAATCATGGGAATGTAATGGGAATATGATATGTGTAAAAGTGGTAGGTGTATGGATGAAAATCTAGTATTCGGGACAAATTTCAAGACACGCATTTCTTACAACTCGAAAAAGATGTCGTTCTCAGTGATCAGGCCAAAGATGAAGAATAATGAGATCATACAACAATTTAATGCGGACCCAAACGAAGTTGAATCAACTTGTGACTCGGAGATTGCGTAAGACACTCTGAAAGGGTGAAAGCCACAAATCTCACTGGCTAAAATCTCTAATAGTGATCCTTAAGGTTCTCATGGGAATTGTAGTACTCTTCAACTCTAAACATAATGACGTGATAAGTGCGCAAATTTTGTCGAATCTAGAAATTCATGGTGCAACATGCCTTGATACGTATTACATAAGCTATTCGAAAAATATAAATCCTCTAGCTTGATTCCTAGATTTATAAAGATGGATGATTGAAAATTCACATCAATGAATTAGATGAAAGAAACTGCACGATTTTTTTTTAAAAAATCAGGTTTAAAAATCAAATTTTTTCAAAAGAGGTACGATTTTGATAAAATTCCCCACCTCCAAACAAAAAGGAACATCGTCCTCCATGTTAAGTAAAATGATTTTGAAAATTGAGAGCATAAGGTAGGAAAGAGATTACCAGAATGAACCGCTAATGAAGTGGACAGAGGGAGCCAAGAATAAACCGGAATAAATGATAAGAAAAAAAAGGGTACAAGTCTATAAGCATGGTAAACATAGGGTGATGTGAAACACCACCCCCAAACAGGATGAGACTAGTACAAGAAACGCGAGCTGCCTCCCGGTAGCGCTAAGTTTAATGTCTTCAGCCAGACCAAACCATTCTCACCCTAAAGATAAGATCTATGAAAGTGCGGGGCGGTAGAAAAATTGGGTGATGAAGATCCCTCCCCAAACAAGACTGAAGCATCAGTCTTGTTGGATAGAGGTTAAAACGGGTCAATGCACTTGTATACAAAAATGCATCACGCGATGCAAAGCATCGGTGGACCATGGGTGGGTGGGGATTAGGGAAAGGGTGAAAAAGGCATGGGTGATTAAGCATCGATCACGGGCCTTATTGAGCCGAAATGTGAGGGCGAATAGGACCCTATAAGCATGGTGCTCCAATTGGTGATGAAGGAAATATGGTGGGGAAAGTGGAATGGGGTGGGGCGCATAGAAATCACACGACCGTTCTATGAATGGGCGATGGTAATGGTCGTGCCGTGACACGCCAGGGAGCTGTTGAGAAGAAAAATCAACACCACAAGGAAGTGGTGTGCAAAGAGGAACAAGCTCGATGTCACGGAAGTGGAGAGTATCACCATAAAGACTCTCATAGATGGTGCATGATGGTTTCAGGTTAGCATCTAAAAATGTTGATGGAAACTTGAAATGCGTAAAATCAAGATCCAAACCAGGTGGTGTGGTGGAAGGAACAATGGGCGGGTCGGGTGGGATAAATGGTGGAGGAAGATGATCCAACTCAAGAGTTGGAGACACACACTCCTCATGAGGCGCGGAGTGATCCACAAGAGAACTCGTAGGAGGAAGTGTGGAAATAGATCAACTTCTCCACAAGAGTAGCGTCGGGGAATGTGGTGGGTGGGTAAGACGAGGCACCAAGATCAGAGATAGAGGAATCAAGAGAAATAATGGGCTCAAGATGAGCCAAGAATGGTATAACATCATCCATATCCGGATAGGTAGAAACTATCACGGATTCTATCTCGGGAAAATGGTAAGCACTCCTAGCCGGAGTTAACCTAAAATGAAGTGGTTCCTCGGGAACACACGCAGTGTGCTCAATAGGTGTAGACTCGGGCATTTTTTTGGATTCGACGGGAAAAGTAATAGGAACCTCAAAGTGGGGCTCATATGGACATGGTGAGAGTTTATCAGGCTCACTATCAAAAGATAAGTCAACATAATTGTCGACTTGGGACCCGGACAATTGTCGAGATTCTCGGCGTGGTAGGGTTGGTCACACTCAAAATCCTTGTCACAAGAGGACACATCATCATCACACTCGGGTGCAACGAAGGGTGGATCCATGGGAATATCCTACACTCGCGCACAATCAAGTTCATTTAGCCTTTATTCAAGCCTTTGGAGAGCTTGAGTTTGAATTTGAGTGGCTTTCTCTTGGTTGATGATAAATTATTGCAAGAGGCTTTCGAGAGCGGAGGTGGATGATAGTGGTGGAGTGATTGGTGGTGGTGGTGGGTGAGGTGGACACAACTCGCTACTATCATGACTATATAGAGAATACTCAAATGAAGTGTGTGGAGTGGGGACAAGTTCATCCTACACGAAAGGATCGCTTTAGTGATGGACAATTGGTTGATAGTCAGTGGTGCAGGTTGAGGAAACTGATCATGAATGGGTGCACAAGGTTTCCATGACGACTGTTGGAACGTGTGAGGATCTGCAACATCGGGTTAGGATTCGTATTGCGTGGGAGGGTGTTAAGGCCTCTACAAATAACTCGGGGACTCACAAAACTCGGGAATGGGTGTATTGGGATGATGGACCGAGGTGGGTTCCGGAACAGTGTCATATGGATACACATGTTCCAGGGTGGGTTCAGATGGATATGACAAGTACAGACACTCATGGGACATGTGATCGGCATAAGAACAACGGGTGCACAACAAGGTATGCGGCACATCGACACTTGACACCGAGGGTAATGAAATAGGAGGTGCGTGCATAGATGGGTCAAGAATATCAAGGGCACTCGTGAAAGAGGTGAAACCACTAAGTATCTCATAAAGAGACGACTCGGGATCACTCTCACACGTGTCGCGTGTCAATGGAAAATGACCAAAGTAGTCCCATAAAGGACGTTCTTCGACCATATGGATGGAAATATATATATATTTTTTTTTATTTTTAAATTTTTTCAAAAGGAAAGAAAATATTTTTGGATTTTTCTAAAAAGGAAAGAAAGAAAATATTTTTGGAGTTTTCTATAAAAATAAAGAAAGAAAATATTTTTGGATTTTTGTGAAAAATAAAGGAAGAAAAATATTTTTGGATTTTTGTCAAAGATGAAGGAAGAAAATATTTTTTTTGATTTTTTTTTAATAAAAATGAAGAAAAATATTTTTGGATTTTTTTGCAAGAAAAGGTGAGGAAAAATATGGACTCTAGAAATTTGGGACGAACTAACTAAAACCGACTATCGAAAAATTAAATTGGACACACACAAGTCAAGAAGAATTCCTAACTTAGACATAACCAATTTTTATCTTTACATTTAGTGAAAGGGTAGTCAAATTTTAATTAAGTCCGCGAGCGATAAAAATCACGAAAATCTGAGTGATCGCCTTTGCAAAATTTTCTCCTATTGGGCTACCTAGTTAATTAATTTTAAATTTAATGATGGCTAGGGTAACACACAATGGTAAGCGAGTGAGTCGGGTGATGAAATCCCTTCTCGTGAGTGATCGGGTGCAGGTCTTAGTAATTTAATTCATCACACCATTGAAAAATAAATGCAAGAATAAAATCACACAAGAGCAGACAAAATTGACTCGCTAACAGGAGAGGCGCGAGTGTTTAGAAATGTACCTCCCACGATTTTTATACCGTGGGATGCCGAAAAATTTTAGTTGACCGGGGGGAGATCACGCCTATCTCAGTCGTCCCCGAGAGTCCTACGGACCCAAGGTAGAGAGGCTTCTAAATCCTCGCCTTTGGACGCCCTCTCTCTACCTTGTCCGGTTTCCCTATCACGCTTGTCTTCGATTATTACAAATTTAATGAAAAATAAATGGTGTCCCTATGCACCGCAATACAAGCCAAATAATAATGTCCTAATACAATCCTTCTAATAAAATGCAAAAATGGTACTAAAATGCAAAAATATACAAAATAAATGAACTACAAAATTGAATCCGCTCCGAGTGCTTCACGCTCCCAAGAATGGCAACGGCGCCATTTGATAACTAGGTTTTTGACACCGCAACTGCAGTTAAGCCTGCATATTGAACAATTAAGCGCATAAGACCCATATTGTGGGGAATTAGCAACTAAAATTCATCTATTCGGGGTATAAATTGTACTATTTTGGGTGCTTATCAGCCACCCGAACAAGGAGCCTTTTTCCAAGTGGGTATGTCACAGCAAACAAACTTCTTCTTTGTGGGAAGTAGAAGTAAACCCAAACTTCTCTTCTTTGAGGTGTAGAGAAAAATCGGTGCCAAACACTCCAAGCAAGGATATATATTAAGGGAACTTAGAATAAACTAATATGGGTGTAAACCAAAATTGTTTAAGGATGATTTTCTTGGAAAACAAAACACTCAAAACATGAACCTTTTCATGGAAAAATTAAACTCTCAAAACTCTCTCTAGGAGATAGAAGAATATGAAAAAGTTGGTTACAAAGAGTTGGTTCCCACACATTAGTAATTCTAGAAAAATTAGTGGGAACAAAAGAGTGGAGTAGTGGAGAAAACTGCTAAAAAACTGCCCAAAAAATTTTTCGCCGAAAATGTCGTTCGAACGACCCTTCTAACGAAGTTCCAGAGGCCAGTGGGAAAAATTCATTGGCAAACTCGTTGGAATGACATTCTCGTTCGGATGAAAAGCTCGTTCGAACGACGATATCAAACGAAGTCCCAGAATGGTCAAAATTCGATTTTAAGCCCAGAAACTTCATTTTAAAGTACTAAAGAAACCTTCTAAAAATAAACCTCAGTTTAAAATAAAATTACACCGTTTATAAAATTATTCCAAGGCTTCCTATATATATAAAAATGCATTCATACCTTTTGGAGACTATGGAATATGATGTTGATGACGTGAAACGAGGCATATGTAAACCCGACATATGATGAAGCTTTTATACGCTTGGCCGCTACGTTTTCAACTAATACGTCATAGGTTTGGATGGATACACTTGAACACTATCCTATGCCTCAAATGCTTTTGTCCGGAATTGAGCCAACACTACATTAAGACTCAATCGGAGACTTGTGTCCTTACAAATCTCCCCCTTTGGCTATTCGGGGACAAAAACAAAAAAAAATCCTAAAGGGCCATCAAGCTCTACTAGACTTAAAAAATATCCCACCCAAAATAAAAATTACATAGCCTGACTCAAAAACCCGAGGATCAATATCTTTGCCGATGAAAGTTGAAAGTTGCCATTTAGATGAATTCCTACACACTTAAGCAAACTATCAAACGCATAGGGAATATCAAGAATATTAAATGCATGTAAAATAAATATTCCCCCTAAATTAATTCTCCCCTTTATCAAATAAACGACCTACTTAGAAAGACGTCTCCCCTTAAGATAGATTTCTTAAACTAAGATATGATTACAATAGGATTAGATGCCATTTCTCCCCCTATCATTCTCTCCCTTTTTTGTTCAGGAATAGATAAAGGATAAAACTAATTTAAACACGATGAAGCTTAGAGTGATAATAACATGAAAGCATATGGGCAACAAAATCATAACTAATCCATACAAATAATAATGAATACCAACGAAGATGCAAAAATGATATCAATGTGATACATAAGATACTAAGCATGTGATATCAACAACAATATGCAATAAGATAGATACCAATTATGAATTAAAAGCAAAGATGGACTAGAAAGCGAGGCAAAGAAAAAAAATACCATATATATGTAGACATAATGAATATCACTAACGCACACTCACATATATATAGGTATAGACACCACACTTAACACAAAATATAATAAGTTTTTTCACACTCGTATGGAAAAAATGTGTCATATGGAAACGGAAGTGTAGGGGTGTGAACTAGCAACAATTAAATTTAGACCCAATCACTTAAAACATGTTCACGGAGTTTTCATTTGATTGCAAACTTTATCACATTTAAATATAACCTCATGTGACAATATAGATTGAACTCAATGAACAAACATACGCAATGCATAAAATCCTAGAATTTTAATAATTCTACAAACTAATAGAGTCATGACATTAAAAGTACAACTAGGATAAATGGACATTGTGCAGAACGTTGATATAGCATCAAAACACCCTCAATTTAAGCATAGTATTTTAATCTTTTGAATGAATAAATCAACTAAACAAAATAGGCCTTGGTAAATATTTTCTTTTAATGTCATTATTCTTTTAAGACTTTGGACCACGTATATCTTTTAGGTCCAAGCAAACGGTGGCTTACTCGCAAAGGATGGTATTTCCTTTCGAAGCCGTTCCCCGTGCATATTTATATATATATATATATATATATATATATATATATATATATATATATATATATATATATATCATTTTTATGTCTCAAACAAATCTCAAGTGCAATGAATTTTAATATTCACTAGTCCTCCTAGGTCACATAACATGTAGATAGCAAGATTGATAGGAGAACACCTCACAAAGCTCAAATATAACATGAGAAGTTAAGATTTCAAGAGAGCTCATGCATGTGTGAATTGAGGCATATAAAAATAGAATCCATTATATCAACAAAAAATCCAACTACTCCATGTAAGCATGGTAAATAACATTTTAAGGATTGACAATCTAAACCAAAAGTTCTATCCACATGGAATCGAAAAAGAAGGGATTCAAACACAGGTATATGCCACGTAAAGTGTGTAAAAAAAATACGCACACAAAAAAAACTTTTTTGAGTGTTTGAAATTTTTAACAAAGCAAACAAAACTATTTACTCCAAAGATAAACCAAAAATCATTTGTATTTTTCATTAAGCCTAAATTACAAAAAAAATGAAACACAAATGATAAACAAAAATCTTTTTGTATTTTTTCATTTAATGCAAACTAAAATGAAAGAACTATAGCATGTGATACGTGATAAAGCAATGACTAGAAAAATGATAAAAACATGCACACACCTAGCAATGATATATAATATGAAGCACAAAAAGCTAGAGTATGCAAACAACTAACACATTCAACCTTTAGATTTAACAAGGGAGGAAACATGTGAAAGTAAATGAGAATCAAAAATCCTATTTTTTAAAGCTACCAAGTCAGATCTCCTAACCCAAGCTAATGATAAATGACGATCTCGATAAGTAGGAATCTTGGCTACCTCGGTTTCCTTACATTGGAATTTTCTAGGACCTCGTTTAAGATCAAAACAAAATTTCCTAAGATGACCTTTTCGACTACAATGTGAGCACCTAAAGACTCAGTGAAAAGACTTAACTAAGGAATGATCTATAACATTATTCCTAGAGGATTTTCCTAAAATATTGGTTTTGGCTTTAATAGAGGAATCGTTACAAGAATTGAAGCATAATCCACAAGTGTTATTTTTAATTTGGACCGTTCCTAATATTTATCTAATTTCTCCGAATGACACTCCAAATCAAATTTGACTTTACTAGAGTCTTTTAGTTTATTTTCTAAATCTAAAATGTTAGACTCTATTAAAACATTCCGCTCTTCAAACGCAAGAAGCTCCTTTTTCAAGGATTTCATTAAACCATTAAGTCTATCTCTCTCGCCTTCCACACATTCAAGCTTCTCACAAAGAGCTCTCTCACGTGTCCTACGGTCTTTCACTAACACACTCTCACCAATGACCTTGACACACTCTCTTAAACTAGCTTCTAACTTCAAATTTGTTCTTTTTAATTTAATAGATTCTTCATATAATTCTTGAAAAGCAATTTGAAGTTCACTCACATCAACCTCATTTTCACTTTCACTATCTCCTTCTTCTCCACTCTCGCTACCATAATCTCTTTAGGATTCACAAACACAGGCCTTTGAAGTGTCATGTGTTAAAATTTCATCAATAGAGGAGTGCTCACTTTCACTCACATGACTTGCCATAAAAGTCACAAAGTTGGGCATAGTGGGGGGATCGGGTCCCTCCTCCTTATCACTATCACTAAGGGTTGCATTGAAGGAAATTGGTTGCTTACCCTCTCTCCTTAGTTTAGTGGGGCACTCTTTTGCCCTTTGGCCATACCCTTCACAACCATAACACCTATTTGACTCGTCCCTATTTAAATTTTCATTAAAAATTTTAGGGATCTTCTCGGCTTTGTCATGCTTAGAATTTTCAAATTTCTTAAAATTATTTTTAAATTTATCTTTCTTAAATTTAAGAAATTTTCGAAACTTTCTAGCAAACATAGCCATATCTTTCGAGTCACTCTCACTTTCACTCTCTACTACTTGTTTTTCCTCCTTTAGGGATTTCAAAGCAATGCCCTTATCTATTTTCTTTTCATTTTTAAAGGGAAACATGTCTAGTTCATAGGTTTGTAAATCACCTACGAGCTCTTCTAATTTCTAGAGGCTAAAGTGGGTAAAGAATTTAACACAGTCACCTTAGGAATAAATCTATCGGGTAAGGAATTTAAAATTTTCTTTACTACTCGGTTGTCGGTTATTTTCTCTCCCAAATTAAAAGATGAATTAACAATATCAGAAAGTCTAGCATAAAATTCATCAAAATTTTATTTTTCATTCATTTTGATGGTTTTAAATTGAGTGGTGAGGTTTTGGAGTTTAGAAGCTTTTACGACACTAGTTCCTTCATGAGTGAGTTATAAAATGTCCCAAGCTTCTTTAGAGGTTTCACACGTCACAATGTGTCGGAATTCATCCGGTGTGACCGTGCTAAATAAGGTATTTAAACCTCGAGAATTAAGATTTGCAAGTTCAAATTCATTCTCATTCCATCTATCGGTGGGTTTGGGAACACGTTCATTTTTAACTAAATATGTAGGTCCGACCACCCGTTAACAACAGACAATCAAACCCTCTCATCGATAGACCTAAGTGTCGATTTCATGTGTTCTTTCCAATACGCATAGAAATAGGAAATTTTGAAAATGGGAAAAATTCCATTTTAGTCAAAAATATTTAAAAAATCTTAAACGCAATAATTTAGAGATCCTGCTCTGATACCACTTGTTGACGATAGAGGACCGCCCAATTTTTAAAACTTAAAAATATAACTTTCTTTTAGATGCGGAATGGATATGGTTAAACTAAACAATTACATAAACCAAATTTTAATTTCTTTCAAATTAAAATAAACTTAAACTCAAAGTGAAATTAAATTAATCAATAAATACATTTTTTACTTAACAAAATTAATTCAACCCAAGTCCTAAAAATTTGCCTAGTATAAATAATTAATCCATTCTTGCAAATTAGGCCAAACCAAATTTTATCCAATAAAATTAATGACTTGAATTGAATTAATTTTTACCCAATTAAATTTGTACCAAATTAATTATACCAAATTTTATTTTTTTACCTAAGCATGTATCTAATTTGATATTGTAAAAGATAAAATAAGTAAACAACCACTACACTGCGAGGAAAAACCCAAAACGAGAAAAAACCTCGGACTACCCTTGCCTCAAATCCACTATGTACGGTTTTACAAGTACAAGACAGAAAGACTTACAACACTCGACTGGAATCCGTCCAATTACCGAAGCTCCTTCTTGTACACATCTCTCCTAGTGAATAACCACGGAGGTCCACAGCGATCTCGGAATCCACCTATCGGACTTTTTCGGTCACCGCCACCCGAACAAGGAGCCTTTCTCCAAGTGGGTATGTCACAGTAAACAAACTTCTTCTTTGTGGGAAGTAGAAGTAAACCCAAACTTCTCTTTTTTGAGGTGTATAGAAAAACCCGGTGCCAAACACTCCAAACAAGGATAAATATTAAGGAAACTTAGAATAAACTAATATGGGTGTAAACCAAAAGTGTTTAAGGATGATTTTCTTGCAAAACAAAACACTCAAAACATGAACCTTTTCATAGAAAAATTAAACTCTCAAAACTCTCTCTAGGAGATAGAAGAATATGAAAAAGTTGGTTACAAAGAGTTAGTTCCCGCACATTAGTAATTCTGGAAAAATTAGTGGGAACGGAAGAGTGGAGTAGTGGAGAAAACTGCCAAAAAACTGCCTAAAAAATTTTCCCACTGAAAATCTCGTTCGAACAACCCTTCTAACGAAGTTCTAGAGGCCAATGGGAAAAATTCATTGGCAAACTCATTCAAACGACATTCTCGTTCGAATGAAGTCCCAGAATGGTCAAAATTCGATTTTAAGCCCAGAAACTTTATTTTGAAGTACTAAAGAAACCTTCTAAAAATAAACCTCAGTTTAAAATAAAATTACACCCATTATAAAATTATTCGAAGTCTTCCTATATATATAAAAATGCATTCATTCCTTTTGGAGACTATGGAATATGATGTTGATGACGTGAAACGAGGCACATGTAAACCCGGCATATGATGAAGATTTTATACTCTTGGCCGCTACGTCTTCAACTAACACGTCATAGGCTTGGAAGGATACACTCGAACACTATCCTATGACTCAAATATTTTTTATCTGGAATTGAGCCAACACTACATTAAGACTCAATCGGAGACTTGTGTCCTTACAGTTTAAGTGATGAGTGAAGTTCTTCCTTGCGAAAGAAGCCTTTAAGAGATAGGGGTGCTTCTCATTACATAAGAACGAGTGAAATCTTTCATGGATTTATGGTTGTATTCCTCATTTTCTTTCAGCTGTGACTACTGATATCTTTGGGCAACTTTGACCTGTAAAAAATAAGGCTATGTTTTAAAGTCAATAAAATCGAAAGATTTAAAATATTTGTAAAAGACATTTTTGTATGAGTGAAGATAATGAACGAAGAGTATGGAGTGATATGTGACTTATGTCATTCCTAAGAAATGTTAATATCTTGCATGAATATAGTGCAAAATACTAAAATGTGGTAAACACATGATCTAAAGAAGTAGGAAAAATGTTGTAAGCATGCATTTTATTCTTCGATTATTTTTTATCAATGTCTTAAGTTAAATATTTATAACAAAATGTAAACACAATATAAACCGCCCACGCATCACTCGGGTTTCACGCTAGTAAATATTAGAAAATGCACTGCACCATTTAACCCTTCCTCTCATTGAGGCTTCCATGTGGATATATCCCCCATTCACCAGCGTTCTCTCACATTTATCTAATCAGTCCTGCTTATTTACATTCTAAGAATCCCATTAAGCCTCCTTCTTATCTCTCTCGGTCTTTTTATTTCCCTTTACCCCCTCACTTACGTATTTGGCCGATTCTATGTATTCCCTTAAAAAAGTCAAAAGACAAATCCTATCCACACGTCAATTAATATACTAATTTCTTCAATATTATTATCTTGAGTTATCAACTCTTATAAATTATATTCGTGATAACTAAATGCTTTAGATCGTGGTATTCTTCAACTCTAAACCTACACAGTAAGTTCTTATATTTTTACTCGATATTCATTGTCTATTATGTTTGGATTAATTTTTTTTAATGTTGATTACGTTAATTTTATTCCAATAATAGTAAATTTTTAAAATTTTAACTCATCTTTATTTCCTTTTTTGTTTTGATCATTTTTTTTGTTGAATTTATTACTATATATCAATTTTAAGGCTAATCTATATTATGATCAAATGAAGAGGAATAATACCTAATTTATGTAATCGGGTTGAGAAATTTTGTAAATGGTTGACGATTTCATAAAATTATACTTTACTTTTGTTAGAGAAATTTTTTATAATTGCTCGTAGCTTAGACTTTTTGCTATTTTTGGCATATCCCATTACAAACTGCAGTCTCAACCCAAACACTGCATATCATTGCCTCCACAATCACTTGAAGATATGCTAGTGACCGAGCGACGTTTCCAGATTTCAAGCCGTTCGATTCGTCACTAACACTTTAAAGGAGGTATATAACTCGTGGTTTTATTTCTCAGTCAGATTATATATGGGAAGTTTGTTTTTTAAATCGAGTATTTTTGACAAAATGGATTTTAAAAATATTTTTTTTATTTTTTAATCTCATTTGAACAAGAACTCATTTGAACGAAATTGAGTTTTCGTTAGACGCCATCTAACGATGTTCGAACGAGAATCCTCTGCCAAGGATTGCACTTCTCGTTAGAATCTCGTCAGAAGGACGATCGAACGAGAAAGTTATCTAGTTTGAACAAACTGTAGTTTCGTTAGAATGAAAAGCTACTCTCGTTTGAATAACCTTGTATTTTTTGTTCGAACGACTACGCCATCTCAAACATTCTTGATTTTTTAATACCTTATTTTAATGAGTTTTTCTCAAGGCTTTTGGCGAAAACGAATTCCCAATATCTGAACCAAAAGTTATCATCTTTATGTTTTAGAAAAATACTTTTATTATCCAAACCATTCATCCCATATACGATTTATTGAGTTTATTCAAACCTAAGTTTCCATACACTTGCATAAACCCTTGTAGAGTCCTAATCTACTGCTGACTTACGGAGCCTAGGCTCTACAACTGAAGAAGAAGGCTAGTCGGTGGATATCGAGGGAAAACCGTTTCCTATGGATGGTGCTGGACTGTGCCATATTCTGTAGAGGACTTGAAGACCATACGGACTATACTTAGTAGTGCTAAGTAGTTTGTAAGTCGATTTTGTCTGTCAAACTCTTTACAATGTTGAATACTAAGTTTTTTTTTAAAGGAATCTTTCCTTACTTCTTCACATTCTTGGTTTAAATGTATGATTAATTACTATTTAATTTGGATTTCATCATCACATGCGCGCTTAATTTATAATCAAGATAAAATTGGTTAAAATTTGAATTTTATGTGGTTAGCCTAAAATACGAACTATTCATACGAACCCGTATTCTCAAATTGGTATCAAAATGCCTTCCTTAACGATATTCTATAGGAGGAAGTGTATGTGGAATAATCAAAGGGTTTTGAAGACCCAAAGAACCCGAAACACATCTATTATCTTAAGCAGGCCTTTTGTGGTTTGAAACCAGCACCCAATGCTTTGTATCAGAGGCCCACTTTTCATATTTTAGCTTGTGGCTTCAAGAGAGGGGAGTGGATAATACATTGTTTGTGAGTAAAGAGAGTGGTGATATTTTAGTTGCCCAAGCATATGTGGACGATATAGTATTTAGATCCACGTGCTCCCAACATGCTCACACTTTTGAGGAGGATATGAAGAGAGAGTTTGAGATGAGCATAGTTGGTGAGCTTACATTCTTCTTAGGTCTCCAGGTGCGTCAGGTAGAGGATGGGATGTTCATATCACTTCACCAAAATTGTCCACTTATCAAGGTCAATGACCGTGACAAGTTGGGGGTGACAACTTCTTTTGTCACGGACTTATCACGATCATAGACCATGATAAGTTCATTAGAATTATTACGGTCTTTGACCTTGACAAGTTTTTTCATGATCAAAGACCGTGATAAAAATAAAAAATTATCACGGTCAAAGACCGTGATAAGTTTCTTTGTCATGAACTTATCACGATCTTTGATCGTGATAATTCTGGGCAGAATTTAAAAAAAATTGTTGGGCAATATAGCCACTGCCACTTTCCAGCAGTATATTTGTACCGATTATAGCAAAAATGTACCTGTCTAAATAGCATATATCCAAATAAAATAGAAATAATACACCAATTCATGACATGTATAATCCATATCCAAATAAAATAGGAATGGAAATATCCATCATATCCAAACCAACATGTGTCAAACTAAAAAAAATACAAATACAATATAATATCCAAATAAAAAGATAAAAATAATGTCATAAAGAAGGAGCAGGCCGGAGGAGGAAGGAAAGCCATAGGACATATGAATTGAGACACCCCTTAATATGTTGAACGCCGCATTGTTCGCGCAACCACAAAGGTGAGTTCTCATTTCCCTCCACCACATATGTGACGAGAACTCTTGCCTCAATGTCTTGGAGGGGACTTCCATGAACAGGCATACCCTGGAGGAAGCTCGAATCCCTCAACCCCATTGCTATCGGCTCCCCAGAATATATGTCGAGTAGAAACATGCTCAACCAATTGATTGTTGACATAGGCCGCTTGATGGGAGTCACGATGGGAAATGGATCATTATATGGCACCGATTCCATGCGTATCGGCGATGAAGCAATGACGTCCTCATCCTCGTCTACCTCTACCTCCTTCTCCTTGCCCTTGCCCAACTGATGCTTCATGAAGGCGTACATATCTAGGACCGTCACCTCTAACCTTGATAACTTCTCATAATGGACGTCCAACTTATGTGACAACCTATGTTACTCGTCTCTATTCCGATGATCCTAGACTTCCCCACCTGCGAGCTCACCCCCTATTCCACCCCTTGCAATTCGGCCCGAGCACTTGGCTGAGTGCGCCCAAGGCTAAAGATACTTTGTAGGCATCAGACTGTAACTCATGCACTTCCTTAAGCTTTGCCTGAAAAGACAAAAACTACATGATTAGTTAATTAAGTAAATAAAAAAATTATAACGTAATTAAAATTTTTTAACATTTATAACTTACAATGATGGCTACGACGCTCGGGGCTACCTCCTTGTCCTTGCCCTTTTTCGTCTGAATTTCCACATATGCATCGAGCCTATGTGGCCTACCCCCAGGGCCACTCCCCGTGTCCTGAAATAAAATAATAGTGAACTAGTAAGTAACGCAAGATAATGCTAAATTAGAATAACATAAAACTAAAATTAAAGAAAAATAAAAACTTACCATCTTGTGCTCCACCTCTGCGTAAGACGTCCGACCGGAGTAGTGAACAACCGACTTTTTTGCCCAATTTTCCCTCCCCGATTGGCGAGATACCGATTGTCGCTCAGAGATCCCATTGTCGATAAACTTTTGACACTGTGCCAATGAGATCGGCATCTTCAAAGGGATGGTGTCGCGTAGTCTCAGAATGGACTCTCGAATCTTTCCAAAGTACGGGACCCACAAATTCTTCTTCCATGTCTTATATTGATCCCTCAATTGTTCCAACGTGGAGTTGCAGAGTTGTGGGGGCAGGCCGAATTGGTCTTGTCAAACAAATACAAACCAAAAAAAGAGAGTAAGTGTTAGTTTCTTATAAATATAAATCTAAATATAAATACACTACCTGTAGTGCCCCCCAGATGTTCATGTTGAGGTCAGTAGGCACGGCTCTCCAATCAGTGTACCCCTAGCCAACGATCGCCTTCAGCAACTCTAGCGCTCTAGCCAATAATGTCGTCTTATTCTCGATGAAGGACCCCAATTTGCCCCATTTTGGGGGCCTACTGGCTAAGGAGCCCTCGACGCCTCCGCTACCGCGCCCGAATGAAGTCATTTTCTGCAAAAAAATGTTATTAATAGTACAAACATGTATATAGACTTTGAATTAATGCTCAAATCCGATAATAACAATTTATACCAATACCAAATTCAATTTATAACAATATATAACAATTTATACCAATACCAAATTCAATTTACACACGCACATTGACCCCCCCTACACACACACCCACGCACACACACACACACTCCCGGGTCATGGACTTTGAATTAATGCTTAAAATTGATTAAAACGATTAAGTACAAATGAATAAAAAGCATTAAATTGTCTTTCGATAATAATAAAGCACTAAAATAATACAACCATTAGTCATTACAAATAATTTGTATACTTATTACAAATCTAAAAATTGTTTCAAATTCGGGTTATAAAAAAAATGGATTGATATTCGGTAGGTGCAGCCAAGTCATCCACACTACTATTTAGATGCTTTTGAGCATATAGGACGATTGACCACGACTCATTGTTGATATACTTCGAGTAAAATAGTTGCTTGACCTTTTGAAAAGCACAAGCAAATGGCTCATCGCTCACGTGTTCATTGCTCTTCGACTTAGACAAGCCAACCATAATAAAATTGGTCCCAGGATCAACTTTACAAGCTTTTTTATCCTCAACTCTTACCCAATCACAGTAAAATACAACCTCCTTGAAGTTTACATAGTTCAATTCAAATATATTTCGAATTACACCATAGTAAGTCATTTCATCTTAAACGAGGTTTTTATCCTTCGCACTCGCTCGAAAGAAAGTAAGAGCCTTGTATAAAATGCCTGAGTTTTCTACATTTGTATTTTCCTCGTACACCCTTGCACCGAATACGTAATCGTTCAATTGATACTTTTTGTACTCTTATTCCCTGGACAAGGGTCCAGTGGCTAGACAAGCAAGCCTTGATGTCGCATCACCCATCTTTAAGAGTTGATAATATAGATAAATTAATTAAGTTAGTTGTAAAGATTTCTTGTAACGTGACATTTAATAACAACTATTTTCATTATAATTACCTCGCGTGACAACCATAGCCTAAATTCGTTGTCTGATTGTGCCATTATTTTTCATCTTTTATTGCTCTCACAAGCTTCATATTTTATGCATAGATCGTGACGAACGTATTATAAAATTAATCATGTAAAAGTTAAAATAATTTAAACTTACATTTTCCATTCTTCGACATCGTCATGTGTGTCAAATGGATAAAGAGCTACTTGTTCATGTTGCAAACTCGTTAATTTCACTCGTTTACCCATCACATGACCACCCTCATCGACGAACTCATCATTGTCATCCATGCTGGTCAAGTCAGGCATATATTCCCGAGTGTAGATTGATGACTCCACGGTGATGTATTCCTCCGCAATGATCCTTCAATGTATCGTGTATTATTGTCGTAATCCTT
The DNA here is from genome assembly GCA_949130495.1 of Sambucus nigra. NCBI lineage: Eukaryota > Viridiplantae > Streptophyta > Magnoliopsida > Dipsacales > Adoxaceae > Sambucus > Sambucus nigra. The sequence continues at coordinate 812,603,252 of OX422207.1, forward strand.
GAAAACTTTTATCAATCTTTCAAATGGATACATCCACCAATATCTAATTTGTCCACAAAGACGAGCCTCGTCGCATAGGTGTACCAACAAGTAAACACCTATGTCAAAGAAATATGGAGGAATGTACTTCTCCAAGACACAAATCGCTTCGTTCACTGCCAATTTTGCAGCCACTAAGTGATCTCGATTGACTACCTTCTTACGTAGAAGTGAGAAGCAGATACCAATTTTTACAATTACCCTCCATAAATCCTTTTTCTTGGAGAAACATTGATTAAAATACTAGAGGTAAATGTCTGGCCATTCTTAGAGGCATCAAAATTTTTCAATCCCTGCAACTCCCAAAGGTCATAGTGGAATCAGACTCCAAGGTTGCCATTGACATTCTGAAAGGCAAGATTCTCAAGCCTCCCTGGTCTGTTATTGATATAATAGAGGAAATTAAGGCTATTCATATAGTCTTAGTTTTTTCTCATGTCTGGAGAGAAGCAAATCAAGTAGCAGATCACTTAGCCAATTATGGAGTCAATTCTTTTGGTTACGAAACATTCTCTAAGCCTATGGATCTTCCCAAAATTGCTAGAGGTGCATTTAAGCTGGATTATCTTGGATTTCCTTCCATTAGATCTTCTAGAATTCTTTCAGGTCTTTATGCTTAGCTTTCTCTCTATCTTGTTCAAGCCACCTTGGTAGGGCTTTTCTACCTTAATTTTAATAAATCTCAGGACCTTGTCCTTTCAAATAAAAAAAAAACAATTTATTGATCACATGCCAATCGTGGGACTTATACTTATGTAAATCACGGGTAGCATAATTCAGAATCCTTTACAAGTTGGATGAAAAATTAGATGGAACCTTCAAATTATATATTGTGTAAAAAAGCACCTTCCTTTCCTCACTCGTCAAAGTAAACGTACCAGGGGGAATTATTGTCCTTCCCCTACTATCTTCTTTCAACCATAGTTGTGGCTTAAGTTTCAACGCTTTAAGGTCTTTTCGTGCATTTTCTCCATCCTTCCAATGACTCCCCCAATGCATGTGCCCATAATATGTTCAGCGATGTTCTTCTTTGCGTTCATCACATCCAGTACACGGCGCACTGGGTTATTCTTTTAATAAGGCAAGTAAAAAAAATTGACCTCCTAGACCCTGCCTTTCTTGTCTCAGTTTCATTCCTAGTTGGGGTACTCTTATGCTTGACATTATTAAATTTAGGATTCTTACCTGGCATATTAGGGCCACAATCAGAAGATTTACTTTCAATTTTTGAGACAAAAGTTTTCACGGCCATAGCCTAAGTTCAACCCCGCCTGGTAAAAAATTGGAACCTTTCTCAAATCTAAAACTATGAGCGGGGGTAAAAACCTCCTATGGAAATGGTATAAATTTTTTGAGCTAGTGGGGAGACGAATAGATTCAGCCGCCTCTCCATAAATAGGACACCCTAAATAACCATGTACTACACAACCGGATAATGTCCCATAAGCTGGAAAAATCATGAATTTCCCACAATAACATAGCTTTCAGCGTAAACACTTCTTTTCTAAAATAGTCAAATGCTTGCACACTCTTATCCCACAACTCATTTAATTCTTCTACCAAAGGATACATGTAGCCATCGATGTATTAACTTAGTGTCTTTTGCCTAGATATCAACAAAGACAACATCGAAAATTTAGGTCTCATACACTATGAAGGAGGGAGATTGATTGGGGTTGGGATCACTGGAAATACACACTGATTGGTGCTTAGATTTTCAAATGGATTGAAAGCATCTGTTGATATTGCCAAATGAATGTTACGTGTTCTCGAGCAAAATCGGGATGCTCAAAACTCATCCTCTTCCAAGCTGTAGAATCAATAGGATGTTTCATGAGATTTTTCCCTACTTCTGCCCTAGCATGTCAAGTCATTACCTCCGCTATCCATGGTACTGTAAAAAAATACTTTAATCTAGGCCCAATGGGAAAATATTTCAACACTTTTTGAGGCACTTTTGAGCTTGTACTTTCCTTTCCAGTAGATTGGACATATCTAGGTTCATCGCATACCGGACACCGATCGAGATTTTCATACTCCTTTTGGTGTAGTATGCAGTCATACACACAAGCATGAATTGATTTATACTTCATTCCCAAACCTTTTAAACTTTTTTTCATAATAGGATAGTTGTTTGAAAGCGTATTCTGCTTACGTAACAATCCCTTCACCCAATTCAAAATTTATGTCACGCTATTACCAGATAAATCATATTGGGTCTTCAAACTATGCAAACCAACCATGACATGTAAATTTGTCTGATCTTTCTCACAGCCAGAGTATAACGGTTGATTCGCCTTAAATTTTAAACTTTGGTAGTCATCGTTAAGGTTTATCCCGATATCTTTATGAGCACCTGGACCTTGTACATCGCCAGGGACATCATTTTCTTCCAGTTCATGAACTCCATACACGTCATCAACTAAATCCTCTAGCATATTATAATCTACATTGTCATCCCCCCTTGTACATTTATCGTACTTGTTGAAGGTTTTTATGAAGGTTGCTCGGAGACAAAAGGAACTTTCGATTCCGCGTGAAAAAATAAAATTCGATAACTATCTTGCATACCCGATCTTAACAAATGTAGTTCAACTATTTTCCGCTCAAACACCTTACCATTCTTACACCTAGCACACGGACACGAAAACTCTTCATCATTATGACATCTCTTTGCGTATTTGACAAATTCATTATAGCCTCTGCAAAACACATCCCCTAATTTGTTTGTCTCACCCATCCACACTTTGTATTTAGGATATCCCATCATAGCTACCACAAACAATCACCTATTAAGGGTAAAAAACGTATATTCATGGATTAGCATAAACAAAAGTGTGAATATTTAGTTCCCATTAGTATAAACAATCACCTATTTAATGCCCACGCATAACAACTAGAAGGCTAATTTCTATGCATATATTTATTCGTGCATTCAAATTCAAATTAATATTTAATTTTAATTTGAAATTTAAATTTAAATTCAATTTATAATATTAGTTCCTATTTCCTCCATCTCCTCTAAACAGTGAGTGGTCCTATCCCATTCAAGACCGCATATTTCTGTAATATACTTAACAACTCATGCACATTATTCCAATTTGAGGAAAATTCGGCAGCGTATCCCCATAGTTTTCCAAGTACACGACATAAATTCGTAAGTCTGAGTGTTATTTAAATTTATTAATGAAATAACAGTTAACATCGAATCATTTATTATGTACCCAAAGAACATTAAGATACGATGTGACACCCCGCCTAATTAAATACCGGGCGATCACTCCTTTATTAAATTAAATCAAGGTGAACAGTTGGTTCATTCTCAGCATCACTGTCGATAAAAATAAATTTTCCAATTTAACAACCTAATTAATTAAGCTAAGTGTCAAAAATATTTTCATACATAACTTTCCAAATTTTATTTAAAGAAAAAAATTATTTATTTAAAAACAACATTTCTACAATTAAGAATCACACCACAGTAAACCAAGTAATATAATACATTTGACAATCGAATGTCAACATATGAAAACTAAAGTCACAAATCCAAACTGAATAAATCCCATAGAACAATACTAGAAACAACTGATATATAAATGTCCCAATAACAATAAAATAATGGAAAGGGCGACACGTGCCCAATAAATGAAAATGCTAGAAGTGGAGTCAATAAAAGAAGCCGTCTACGCAAGTGACCTGCAACTCCCACTTAAGCTGCAGCACGTTCCTCTCAAGGAATCCTAAGCAAGACGCCCCTGTGGCTGGGCACCTGATATACATACATATATATACAAGAGAGAGAAAGAGAAAAAGAAACGGGTCAGAGCCCGAAAGTGTGTTTGATTTAAAATACGTTTAGCAAGTATTTAAATTGATACAGGCCAATGCAACAACATATTAGTGCGACACTCTCTTGAGAAAATCTCACATCTCTTCTATTGTGCACACCTATCGCACTAACCTTCCCAACAGTTTATCTTATCATTTATCGTACTAGTCTTCCTAAATGATTTAACTCATCTTAGGTTACTCGTAAGATTTACAAATTAACAATTTCATCTAAAAAGATGTTCCAATTAGTAACCAAAGTTCTCCATTTTAACTTTATAAAATCAATAAGTTTTCCAGTGACATATTATACTTTTTCAAAACAAATATTCATAATTTAGTCCAGAATTATTCCCCACTTACTACGTTACAGCAACAGTTTAAATTCCTCAATCCAGATATATATATTAAGCACTCGTCTAATTTATATATATATCCTAACAACACCAACATACAAACTATGGTGTAGGCATACTCTGCTTTCTCAAAACAAGTATTTACAATATTAGTCATCAACCATGTCCTACAAATCAAATCACGGTAGGTAGTTCCAGTTTTCAGAATTTCATATATATATTAACTACACGCATAATATATATTATAACAGCACCCCAACTAAAATAGGGTGCGGGCATAGTCTACTATCCAAAGCCCCATATCACTCATATTAAGGGGAATACATTCGGAATCACTCTCGAAATGTATTAACATACATACACAAACAATATTGAGGCGAAGAATAGATTCCAAGTCTCTAAGAGAATGGCACATGCCTGCGTCTCTTAGGACCGTCTGAACTATCACGTCGATAGCCTGTACCAAGGACATCTATCTTCTAGGGTACAAGTCAATATCCCCCATAAAGGTCCCATCGAGATAAGACTTGTCCCAGCGCGGTAACCTCAGGGATAGCAAGTAGCGTGGGCATGATTTTCACACATAGATAGTATATACACACACAATCATATAACTATACTAACATTACCATAACAATATTAGGTAAATTTTCAATTCCCATAATTTCGACATTTCCATTTTATCATATTATTAGTATCGCGTATAAGGGTTCGTCTCTAACCTTAACTCGAAGGGTTTTCTCACTTATTACATAACACTCGTGGACTCTATCCTTTCTAGTAGAAATTCAGTAGGTATAACTTTATTCACTATCGTAGTTATTCGCCGAAATCTCTCACTTGAATTACGTAGCTTCATCGTTTATTTTATAATTATCCCAAAAGCAAAGTTCTCGACTTATAATAAAGTTCCCAACACTTATTCATATGTCCTACTGGTCTTTCCTATCTCCCAAAATATTTTATCAAGAATGCCCAAGAATTTTATCACGACAATTTGAATTTAACTCATTTAAGAGGGAATTAGGAGTCTGCCAGGAGGGGTCGATCAATCAAAGCTTGGGGCTCGATCGATCGAACCTTCGATCGATCGAAGCTCTAGGATCGATCGATCGATCAAGCAGGTCTGCAAAAAATTCTGCAGAATGCAGTTACGGGTTTCATCACTAAAATTACACTAAATCCATATTTTCAAGTTCCAATCGTCCCAGAATTCTACTATTAACATTATAACAATATACTAGATGATTCTAACGTAAGGCATGTACATATTCATCATTTAAACACGAATTTTCAACCTAAAATTATATCCAATTATCAAGAACCCTAGAATTTTCTTAAACAGTTTTCTAACAAATCTTTCTCCGGAATTTCTTTCTTATGATCATCAAAATTTCGTGGTTTATTACCTCTACATGGCAGGGTTTCCAGAATTAACATATAAATCAATACTACATGGGTTCTCCTATCATAAATTGGGTTTTCTTCCATAGTTTTCATCACAAATCATTCCTAAACTAATATGAAGATTGCACCAACGAAAATAGCAAGTTAAACACTTGCCTGGGATTTTTGGTAATCTGATTCACAGTTGATTTTGGTATGGCTGCGTTCCTCGTCTCGCGATCTACACGGTGGTGGTGGCGGCGGTGCAAACCGGTGACTTTTTGGCCTTAAATTGCCTTGGAGCTCTCTCCTCTCTTCTCCAATGGCCGTCACTTGATTTCTGGATATTCTAACCCTAAAAGGCTAACCTAAATGGCTGATATAGGTTGCTGAATTTCGTGGGTTTAATTACCCAATTATGCAAAACGACTAAAATGCCCTCCCGGGGTACTAATTAGGCCTAAAAACGCCCTGAGACCCAAACCAAACCCCCGGGTACACTTTTCTGACTATCTCGACCCTTCCAGACGCGTTGGCGCACTCAAAACGACCATACGAACAACTTATAAAATATTCACTTTTTATTTAACAAAATTAATCCTGACGTGACACGGGCACGTCCCGACTTAAATTTCCGAAATAGTCATTTAATTCACTCATGAATATATTACTTTGCTCATTAGTAATATTCAACAAGTTTCCTATAATTACTAACTCTCGTCACGTTAATAATTATAACATAATTAATTTCCGAATTTTTATTAAATAAATCATTCACGTTAAATTTAATAAATCCCCAAATTAATATAGCATAAAAATACGGGGTATTACATACGACAGCAGAACTTTCCCCAAAAGTCACAAGTTTAAACCACTAAGAATATTATTTTACAGAAACTATGCAGTCCCAAATTGTCCAAACAGGACAATTCGAGAGATCTCATTACAGGGGTAATGACTCTCGAATGGGTCTAAGGGCTATTAAATGCTTACGCATAAGAACTAGAAGGCTAGTATCTATACGCACTATAAGTAATTTAAAGTATATTTAATTTAATTATGTCTTACCACAATTAGAGAGATTTCTTTTAATTATATAATTTAAAGTATGCTTCATTAAATTTAAAGTATGCATAAGAACTACATAACGTTTTAGTCCATTTCATAAGGAGCTAAGGGGATGGTAACGCTATGTAACTTCTTGTGAAATATGATACTACATTAAAAGCATGTTAATTATATTAAAGGTTTGAGTTATCACTCCTTGCCATCACTAAACTTCGTGCGTGGAATGTCTAACCGAAGTGAAATCCAAATAATGACCCCCTCCCCCGCGTGATACCCTTTCATTTAGATAAGGTAGTTGTTAAGACAATTTAATTTAAATATCTATGTGTGCAATTAATCCAACTTGTTCAACTCAATTCAATAAATTCAATATAAAAATATCAACACCAATTCAATTCAATATCAATATCAATACCATTAATGCAGTTCAATATCAAGAAATAGTTGTGAATATATAATTGAAAAATATATATACACACACACACATGGACTTTACTCTCACAAAACATATAAACACCCCCCATTGCCTCCCCCACCCCCACACCTACACACACACACACACACACACCCTTACCCCCACTGCCCCCCTCAAATATTATTTAGACACTAAATTCGTGATATATATACAAACCTAATTAGGTTCAAGCCCTAAGTAATTACACCCAATCAACATTAAAAATTTCTAACCAATTTCAAACCTTAATAACAATACACAAAAAATATTTGTAATGTCAAATTAATTTCATTCTCTAAATAATAAGATTCATGAAATATTAACAATACCTATTAATTTCAATCCTAACTAACCCCACCCAATCAACATTAACAAATAATAATACCAATCAATTGCAAGCCCTAAACTAAAAATACCCAATCAATATTTATAATGTCTAATTAATTTAAGTCCTAAAATACCCAATTAACACCATCCCCACACACCCTACCCCTCGGCCCCCACCCCCATATACCTATACACACACACATACACACCTACCCCCACCCTATTGCCCCTCATCACTAGCCCCCTGCCCCACCTCTCCCTCCCCCTTGCCCTACCACAACACACACACACACACACGCAGACACCCCCTTCCTACCCCCACCACTACACACACACACACACACATACACAAAGGAGAGAGAGAGAGAGAGAGAGAAATGACCTCAAAGTAGAGAGAGAGAAAGAGAGAACCGTCGCTCGAGCTAGAGAGAAAATGGAGGGAAAGGAAACGGTGGGAAAAAAGGCGCGCCTAGGGTTTTAATTATAAGACTTATCTCGAGCCTGTCAAAACTTTGACCATGACAACTCTTTAAAATTATCACGGTCATTGAACGTGACAAACCTTTGTCACAGACGATAAAAAATGCATATTTTTTTATCACAATCATTGATCGTGACAAGCCTGGCCGGTTCAAAGATGACAATTTAACCTTTTTGGTGTAGTGTATCTCAATCCAAACATGCTAGGGACCTAGTGAAGAAGTTTGATTTAGACTTCGTTAACCACTCACGCATCTCTATGAGTACATCGACTAAGCTTAGTAAAGACATTTTAGTCAAGGAAGTAGAGAAAACCCTTTATAAGAAAATTATAGGTAGTCTTCTCAACTTGATCGCTAGTCGTCCTGACATTGCCTTTAGCATTGGAGTCTGTGCGCAATACCAAGCGTCCCCAAAAAAGTCTCACTTTCTCGCATTTAAACATATCATCAAATATGTGAGTTGCATTCTTTCCTATGGTATTTGGTTTTCTTTTAATACCGATGACCGTTTGTCTGCCTATTCGGATGTCGATTTGGTAGGGGATATTGATGGTTATGGGATCACCTCGGGTGGGTGTTTTTACTTTGGGAGTAATCTTTTCTCTTGGTGGAGAAAGATGCAAAACTTTATATCTTTGTCCACAACGGAGGCTAACTATATAGCCATAGGGAGTTATTGCAAGCAACTCTTACGGATAAAGCAAATATTGGAAGATTATGGAATTTCCTAAGGCACAATGACTATTTCGTTTGATAATACGAGTACGATCCATATATCCCGTAATATAGTCCAACATTCCCTCACAAAGAACATTAGGATATGTGAGAATTTTATTCGTGATCTCATTAAGGAGAACGTCGTGTCCTTGAGCTTTGTGAACACCGAACGTCAACTAGTCAATATTTTTACGAAACCTTTAGATGCACTTAGATTCGAGAATCTTAAGAAATCTTTGGGTATTTGCTCCGTTGATTGTGTTCGGGTATTTTATCTAGTGTGGGATATTTATCATGATCACATCTTATATTCCTATTGCTAGATTGTATTTTTATTGTATTCATATGTTTTTCTTTTTGATATATTTGAAAATTTCAAAAAAGATTTTCGATTTTTATGAAAAAGCTAAAAAATTCAAAAAGATTTTTGTTTTTTTAAGAAAAAGTTTTTAAAATTGAAAAAGACATTATTTTTGATAATTTTTTTCAAAAAGACAAAAAGATTTTTGTATTTCCATTTTTTCATCGTATATGGATGCACATTTAGGATACTGAGATCACCCTTATATTCCATCCATTCACGTGACTTTTTCGTAGTGTTTTGAGAAATGAATTTGTTTTATTAGTGTTCTTAATAATGTGTGGATAACATTTCGTTGCTCAATGATGATTACTTTCTACATGTTAGATTCTTTATCATTTTATTGCATACGTGCACATACTTTTTGAACAATGTACTTGCTTATCATATGTCGAATATGATGTTCTCATCCCAATCTTAATTAACAATAAACCAAATGTAAAAAGAGATAAGTTGTGTTTGGAAGAATCATTGCCCGAATTTCGTTTCCCGAAAAATATTGTTATATGTTAGGCAATGGATAGGGCCTACGAAAGAGAAAAATTCTCTCTGCATTAAAAGCCACCATTTGCAAAAAGAGCCTAAAAAGATTAACGACACATAAAGACAGAAGTGCCAATATTTTCTATTTATTTATGCTTTTCTACATATGAACATTATGATATCTTCGAAATATTTGAGAGTGAATTCTTATATATGTGAGATTTTAAGGATGTTATAAAGTAACAGATCAATGGGTCTCCACAACGGACTCTCTTGAAAAATATTAAATAGTTTGGTTAAAATTCACGGCATATTGAATAAGTCGAGTCAATTTCATTTAAGTTCAACATTTTTACACCTGAGGATGAAATTGAGTTCTTTCTTTAGAAGTATCTCATGACTTTGTGCACCAATGTTATGAATTTTTATATTGATTTGCTTGTGGAAAATGTTCACACAATTACATTCCGCTTTCACGACTCGGATATTTTAGTATTATTTCATGGTGCTATGTGTTTTTTACCTATATGTACTTTTTTCTATATAATTGAATTTTTTTGAAAATATTAATAAATAATTATTTTACAGGGAGAACATATAGTTCCTTTTGGATATTCATCGCTTGAGCTTTATTGATTATATTTGTGATGATATCTTTTCTTCTTCTTGTGATGCTTATTATTCATATTTAGATTCTAACCCTTTGTCTATTACGGACAAAAAGGGGGAGAATAAATTGAGGGGGAGTTTAGTTTTCTTTGAAACTCATACGCATAACAGTATTTCTTTATTTCATGTGTATAGGTATCTTCTGCTTTGATGATGATTTCATGGACTACACAGGATGAAGACAAAGTTAGCTAAGGGGAGAACAATTTTAGTTGAAGATAAAGTTTCAAATGTCGTTCGATTTCTTGGGTCTAAGAGGACATTAGGATACATTGTCTTAGAGGTATTGTTGTAGTTTACTTTTTGGTTTTATTTCGTACTGGAATAGACAAAGGGAGAGATTTATAAGAGAAAATTTTTTATGATTTCTCATAGATTAGAATTTTTTCTATTTTTAGTGAATCCCATTATAAACTGGAGATTCAAATCAAACATTACATCAACATTGCCTCCATGATCACTTGAAGATATTTTAGTGACCGAGAAACGTTCTTGGATTTCAAGCTGTTGCATTTGTCATCGACACTTAGTGGTTTTATTTTTTATTCGAACTGTATTATGGGATGTTTATTTTTTAAATCGAGGCTTTTTGATAAAATGGATTTTAAAAACAATTTTTTTATTTTTTAATCTCGTTTGAACGTGATCTCGTTAGAACAAAATTGAGTTTTCGATAGAACGTCATCTAACGACCTTCAAACGAGAATCCTCTGCCAAGGATTGCACTTCTTGTTAGAAGATTTTAGAAGGACGATCGTGTCATTTTAATGAATTGGAGTGTCATTAGAATAAAAGGCTAATTTCGTTCGAATGATTTCGTCACCTTGAAATTCGTGATTTTTCTATAAAAACCTATTTTGATGAAATTTTCAATGGGATTTTGGCGAAAACGAATTCCAATATCTGAACCAAAAGTTCTTACCTTTATGTTTTAGAAAAGCACATTTCTTTTTTCAAATCGTTCATTCCATATATGATTTGTCGAGTTTATTCAAACACAAGTTTCCATACACTTGCATAAGCCCTTGTAGAGTCATATTCTACTACTGGCTTGTGGAACCGAGCCTCTACTGCTGAAGAAGAAGTCTGATCAGTGGATACCAAGGGAAAACTGCTTCTTGTGGACAGGACTGGACTGTGTCGTATTTTGTAGAAGATTTGAAGACCCTAAGCATTATACTTAGTGTCGCTAAGTAGTGTGTAAGTCAATTGTGTCTGTTAAACTCTTTAAAGTGTTGAATATTAGGTTTTTTCTGGAAGGGATTTTTCCTTACTTATTCACATACTTGATTTGATTATGTGATTAATTAGTATTTAATTTGGACTTCATCATTGCATGCACACCTAATTGATAATCAAGACAAAATTTGGTTAAAATTTAAATCAGTGTGTGGTTAGCCTAAGATACAGACTATCCATACGAACCCACTTTCTGAGCTTTATATAAAATTAGTATTGTTCTGCGATCTTATCTAAGAGTCGTCTCTTTTGAGATTTGGCAAACGAACGTGCCAGCTCGGGTTCGTGTGATCAACAATTATCAATAGATTATTTTTAACAAGTTTTTGTTTATATTCGTGTTCGTTGGAACTTTTAAGTTATATAACACCTAAACTTGCTATAAATAATAACATACTTGGAATATTAAAAAAAGGATAATATTGAAGTTCTATTTTCTTATCTAATGATTACATGTTTTAATTCAATTCACTTTGAAATTTATTAAATAAAAATCGGTTAGAATTCCAAATTTTATGTTAAATTGATGGGATATTTTTTTTTGGAGAGTTTTGATTTTATTTGTTCCAATTGTGATAATATGTGTTAACTCTTTGCCAACCTAAATGGTAATACAACTATATTTTTGTATTACCATCGCCTTTTGGTTTAGTACAAACTCACTATCACAACCGCATAGCTCGCGCCTCACGTGGGTTTAAACCTAGTATCATGTAAATATTTCATTTTAATTGAATTCAATATCACTTGCCTTTACATTAATGAGCAAATTTTATGATAAATTCAATATTCTTTCTTTCTCACACATTGCACAAGTCATCATTAGTTTGAAATAAGGTATTGGCGGGGGGGGGGGGGGGGGGGGGGGGGAGGTTAGAATATGTTCAACAAGAAGTTTTATAAAATGGCATAAAACTCATTTTAAAGCAGCCTCTCTCATTTCCATCCTCTTTGTAAATTTATCTATTCTTCTGGGGATAGTGTTTATATAAATATCCTCACGTTGTTGCTTTCTATCCCTTTTGGGAATTAAAATAAAATTTGAAAATAACTTAATTTATTACAACGGTGTAGATTCTATTGAACTTTAAATAAATAAATAAAAAATTAAAGTCTTTAAAGTGGAAACTAAAAGAATATGACCTCGAGATACAGGTAATTCATAGTTATATGATTACAGGCTTCAAATTTGCAAGACTGCTCGTATAGCACCCAAGAATAAAATTACATAAATCAAAAAATAACTCAATTCTTTATTCACCTAAGCTAAAGCAAGCAAAACCTAACTTCCTTAATCGACTTATAGGGGTCTTGTTGTGGAGAATTTGCTTAGAAACCTACTGCCCAAAAATTATCCTCTGCCCAAATGCATGACCTTATTTCAGTCCAGTGAAGATCTTATTTGCTTCAGTGATGGAGGTCACGTGATTGTCCAACGTTTTGAGGGAACTTTGATTTGAGGCTCACGGCCCTCAAGGCCAAGTTTGTTGCAGCGAAATGGCGCTTGAAAAGTGCGGGTATTTTGGGTTTTTCTACTATGTTTGCTTAGATTATTTGATGCCTTTTAACCCTAAGTCTTAGAGCAGTCATTAATGAGTAATAATTGATCTTGACTCTGGTATACACAATGAGAGGATATGTGAGCTTAAGTGAGTTGTAATCCTTGTTAATTTCATCAAATAAAGGAAAATCTTCATACGTGGACGTTGCCATATTGGTGAACCAGATACATATTATCTTGTGCTTGTTGGTAGTTGTCTTCTCTTATCTTTTTTCATTTCTTTGCATTTAATTAGTATTCTCCCATTATCTCTTTGGGGTGTACCCATCTTGGATCTTGTCCATGAATTAATCACTTATTTGAGTGAGTATCCGCACAAAAAATTAGTATCGGAGCTTTGTCTTGTAGGGTCTTTTCTTTGTGTCCATACAAGGTGTTTGATAAAATTCCTAAGTGGAATTTTGGTCTTGGCCTAGTTTTTCTTGTTCAAGAATCGTTTTGGATATTAGAGAATGTTTACATCTAAGGTCACAAAGGTGTCAACGATAAAATTTAACTTGGAGAAGTTTGATGGTAAATCCATTAATTTTGCATGTGGAAATGTCAAATGAGATATGTGTTAATCCAACAAGGTTTACATAAGGCGTTAAGGGGTATTTTGGTTAAACTCGAGGATATGTGGGAAGAGGATTGGAGGGAATATGACTTACAAGCATGTGGACAATTCGGTTAAATCTCATGTAAAATGTGGAATACTATATCATGAAGGAAGAATCAGCGAAGTCAATATGAAAAAAAAATGAGGACAAGTATATGACAAAGAGAGAAATTGTTCCAATTTGATTATATTGATGGTATGTTGATATTCGAACATCTTGATGAGATTAATAAAATTCTCTATAATTTATTAAGCTTAAGTATTGATATTGATGATGAAAATAAAGCTTTGTTGCTTCTAAATTCACTTACGGAATCATATGAGCATTTGAACACCGCATTGCTATATGGGAATGAGGAGGTGAAGTATAATGATGTATTTTTGGCATTATTGGGAATTGAGAAGAGGAATAAGGAAAATATTTATTCTCAATCCAATGTGTTGGTTGCGTAGGGTAGTACCGATGAGAGAAGGCTAAGTAGAAGAGGAAGCTCTAGCTCCAAATATATGACCAAGGGTTTGGTAAATATCATGTGTTACAAGTGTAAGAAGAATGGGTATTTTAAGAAGGATTTCCCAAAGATAAAGGCAAGACATGAAAAGAAACCAATGGTGTAATTCGCCAATTCTGTCACTTCAGAGGATGATAAATTTTAGAGTACATTAATAGTTTCTTCATGGGAAAGCTTTTCAAATGAGTGTCTGCTTGACTCGATATGCTCTTATCATATTTTCTCGAATAAAGATTGTTTAATACCTTTAATGAGGTGGATGGAGGGAAGTATTTTGGGATGATGTTGATATAAATATCCTTATGTTGTTTTCTTTCTATCCCTTTCGGGAGTTAAAATAAAATTTGAAAAAAACTTAATTTATTACAATTGTGTAGATTCCATTGAAATTTAAATAAATAAAAGAAGAAATTACAATCTTTAGCGTGGAAACTAAAAGTATATGATCTCACGATAAAGGTAATTTTATTAAGAAAAATAGGACACAAAGAATATTTTAGAGAGAAAAAAGAGTTTCTCATTAATTGGTGTGTCAATAATGGGGGGATCACCCCTTATTTGTAGTATAAGTCGGTAAAGTCCTAGTAGGAGTGGACATACACTTAAATAGGATAAATACAAATATTTATAACATCCCCCTTAGATCTACACCATTTTCACCATTCAATGATTATTACCTCATAAAAACCTTACTAACGAAAATCCATTGGAAAAAAACCAAAGTGAAGGAAAAAGAGTACACCTTTTGTGATCACTGAGTAACCGTTAGACATGCTTAATGCCATCTTGTTAAAACCTTTTCTAGGAAAACCTAGTCATACAAAACCCAGTAAAAGAAAAAAGAGTACAATGCAAAAGGGTCCCAAATAACATGTTCTTGTATCCTCCCACTGATAAAATGCTCCCCCTGACTGATATGTTTAATTTATTTGTTGGTGGAGTTGATGCATTCCAATATTGTACACAAAACTTTTGAAATGTTGCCTTTGGTAGTGACTTTATGAAAAGATCATCTAGGTCGTCACTTAAATAACTTGCATGACTTCAATTTCATATTTCTTCTAAAGCTCGTGAATGAAGAAAAACTTTGGTGAGATGTGCTTGATTCTATCTTTTTTTATGAATAATTTTTTGATTTGTGCCATACATGTTGCATTGTCTTTGTAGATGACACTTAGAACATATGTAATGATGGTAACTTCCAAGAACTACAAATAAACTGGATTAAAGATCTCAGCCATACCGATTCACGGCTAGATTTATAAAGATGTATATTTTCAAAGTGGTTAGAAGAAGTAGCTACTAAATATTTTTTAGTAGAATGCTTTGAAATAGCAGTATTATCATTAAGAAATATGTTGCCTTTCTGATATCAACCTATGTGGATCGGAGTGATATCCAGAATCTGCATAACCAACTAACTTAGAATGATTAGAATTATAAGAATAAAATAAACCTATTTAATTGGCGAATCAATGTTTAACCTATATTATTATCGATTTTTATTCTCTGTCTATAGGCCGAGACAATATCTAAATACCTCAAGGTAAATATTTTTAAATTCCTTATAATTGGGTAATTTTCATTTCAATTGAGCTTTTTCAACAACACATCCTTTTAAGGAAATTTTTATAATAGCACATTTCTATATATAATTATTTTCATACCTTTCTTTAGACAAGTAATTGTTAAGACGACTGTACTTATATCCTTTCGGATTACTTTAAGTTGTATAGTGAACATCTTATTCAAATTGAGTACACACTCTTTAACTTTGCTTCAAGAAAAGAAAATTCTTCTAGGATTTTTATAAGTATTCTTTGTCTAATTACCATATAGATAAGCATTTGTAATATTCATAAGTCTCATATGTAATACATTTAAAAACCTGCTAAGCTAGTCAGATATCTGAAAAGTTTTTACAGCCATAACGGGATGGTATGTTCATATATAATCAATTCGTTATTCCTTCAAAAAACCTTGTGCTATTGGTCATGCACTTTTTAGCGAGTTTATCACTTCTCTTTCTTATAAACACCCATTCGTAACCTTCAGGGTTAACGTATCATGGGGTTTGTACAATAAATTTGAATAAATCATGTTTATTTAGAGAATTGAATTATATCATTATGGCATTTTTTATTTTTGGCCAATGTATT
This sequence comes from Sambucus nigra, assembly GCA_949130495.1. NCBI lineage: Eukaryota > Viridiplantae > Streptophyta > Magnoliopsida > Dipsacales > Adoxaceae > Sambucus > Sambucus nigra. The sequence continues at coordinate 812,619,491 of OX422207.1, forward strand.
ATTTTTTTACATTCATTTATAGTACGTGTATTTGTTATTACCCTTTAATTTTTGCGTAGCTATAATATATATAAATATGTTGTTATGATCATCTTTTGCGACCCCAGTTTTCTCTTGTATATGTAGAAAACATAGAGATCTCATTTGATATTAGGTAAATTGGCTTATGATAGGGGATTTATAGTCACTCCAGGAACTTGTATATTTCCATAGACAATAACTTACACTACACCTCGTGACAAAAAAAAACACGTCTTTTGTCAAGGTCTTTGACCATGACACATCCGTGAGAACATTTAAAAAAAACTTGCTGCTTCAGCTTTTCTTTCCCTTATTTCCCTTCCCTCATTTATTTCCCTCGATTTTTGTCTCTCTCTAACCTGCGACTCTCTCTCTCTATTAGGAACGTTTCTCTCTCTGTCTCTCTCTCTCTCTCTATATATATATACATACATATATATATATATATATATATATATATATATATATTTCCTTGGTGTGTGTGTGTGTGTGTGTGTTCGTGTGTATTTGGTATATATTGAAATTGGTATTTGAATATTCAAATTGGTATTTCTAGATTGAAATTGGTATTTGTATATTGAAATTGGTATTGGAATTGTGTGTATAGTGTGTATTTGATTTTTGGTATAAATTAAAATTGGTATTCAATTCTTAAATTGAAATTTGGTTTCTCTCTCTAATTGCAGTAGCGACGACCATCTCTCTCTCTCTCTCTCTCTCTCTCTCTACACACACACACACACACACACACACACACACACATATATATATATATATATATATATATATATATATATATATGGAGATTATTGAATTGTTTAGGATTCTTGAATTTTTGTTGACTGGTGGATTTGAACATTTAGATAGCCATCGAGTTAGTTGTCCCTAGGAATTTCTAATATATCGCATCATTATTTGCATTGTTCTTTTTTATCCTTGAATTGTTGTTAACTGGTGGATTTGAACACTCAGATGGCCATTGACTTGGTTGGCCCTAGGCATTTCTAACATTTAGGGTTGTGATTAAACCGAATATAAATAAGATATAATTAAATTACATATTGTGCGCATAGATACTAGCCTTCTCGTTCTTATGCGTACGCATTAATTAACCCTTAGACTCGATCGAAAGTCATTACCCCTGTAATGATATCTCTCGAATTATCCGTTTGGGACTGCATAGTTTTTGTGTAATAATATTCTTAGTGGCTTAAACTTGTTACTTTGTGGGGAAGTTATTTTGCCATATCTTAATGTTCACTGGGTACAAACTAGATGATGCGATGTTAAGTGTTATTTCAGTATATAAATTGAAATAATACTTACACTTGGGAATTTATGTCGTGTACTTGAGAAGTATAGGGATATGCTGCCGAATTTTCCTCAAATTGAAACAATCTGCATGAGCTGTTAACTATATTACAAAAAATTACGGTCTTGAATGGGATAGGACCACTCACTCTTTAGAGGAGATGGAGGAAATAGGTATTATATTATTTTATAATATAACACTAAAAGATGAAATGCCAATCTTGTAGTAAATTTTTTAATGGGAACTAAATGTTCACACTTTTGTTTATACTAATCCATGAATATACGCTTCTTACCTATAATAGGTGATTCTTTATAGTAGCTATGATGGGATATCCTAAATACAAAGAGTGGATGGTGAGACAAATAGATTAGGGGATGTGTTTCGCAAAGGTGTTAATGAATTTGTGAAATACTCGAAGAGATGTCGTAATGATGAAGAGTTCCCATGTCCATGTGCTAAGTGTAAGAATGGTAAGGTGTTTGAGTGGCAAACAATTGAACTACATTTGTTAAGACGGGGTATGCAAGATAGTTATTAGTTTTAGATTTTTTACCAGGAATCGAAAGTTTCTTTTATCCTCGGGCAACCTTCACAACAACCTTCAACAACAAGGATATATGTACAAAGGAAGGAGGACAGTGTAGATCATAATATGCTAGAGGATTTAGTTGATGACACGTATGGAGTTCATGAAGTGGAAGAAAATGAGGTCACTGATGATGTACAAGGTTCAGGTGCTTATGAAAATATCAGGATAAACCTTGATGATGATTACCAAAGTTTAAAATTAAAGGCGACCCAGCCGTTGTACTTTAGATATGAGAAAGATCATATAACTTTATATGCCATGGTTGGTTTTCATAATTTGAAGACCCAATATGGATTGTCTGGCAATAACGTGACATGAATTTTGAATTGGATGAAGGGATTGCTATCCAAGCAGAATACGCTTCCAAATAGCTATCCTATAATGAAGAATAGTTTGAAAGGTTTAGGAATGAAGTATAAATCAATTCATGCTTGTGTGCATGACTGCATACTATACCGAACGGAGTATCAAAATCTTGATCGGTATCCGGTATGCAATGAACCTAGATATTTCCAATCTACTGGCAAGGAAGGAATAAGCTCAAAAGTGCCTCAAAAAGTGTTAAATATTTTCCCGTTGGTCCTAGATTAAAGGGTTTTTTCTTAGTACCACGGATAGGGGAGGCAATGACTTGGGAATGTTATGGGCAGAAGTAGGGGATAATCTCATGCTTCATCCTATTGACTCTACATATTGGAAGAGGATGAGTTATGAGTATCCCGATTTTTCTCTAAAAAAGCATACCAGTTGTTTGGCAATATCAACAGATGGTTTCAATCCATTTAGAAATTTAAGCACCAATCAGAATAGTTATTCTGGGATTTTAGATAAAGTTGATCTTTTTTTCATAACCTCTTCTTGAGCATTATGCAAAACCTCTTTTGGAGTGTTATTTGGGCATGATTTTATTTTACCTCCACCACTAGGGTGTCAAGTAGTTGGGATCTATAGGTTTTCCATACTTCTGGCATGCACTAGATTTATTTGCTGTCGAATTTATTTTTATCCTCATGGGATAATAATTTTGGCAAGAACATTTGTAACTAGTACATGTGACTACATATAATATTTTAAATTTTGTAATCATTTGATGTTGCAATATCATTATTCAATTCATTTTTGCATTAAGCTATATATAGGATTTAATGAGACAAAGTGGGAATATTCTATGATAATTCTCGTCGTTCTTCAAGAACGAACCATTCTTTAGGAATAATTTATACTTTAGGTACTCCCCCCCCCCCCCCCCCCTAATGGCAAGGAAAGTGTCTCATCAAAATAAAATTTTAAAAAATTTATGAGCAACATTACATTTGGCAAATTTTCAATAAAGGGTGAATCATACCCTTGTGATAACAATAATTATCAAACATTGATCATTGTATAATATCAAATAGTTGAACCATGAAGCTTCAGGATCATTACAAAGTGCAATTCTACAATAATAAATATTGTATAGTTTAACCTCATGAATAATGAAATAATTGTTTGCTAATGTAAACGTATGTCTTCCAACACTAGAAGTAATGGAAAATTACTTTTATTTATTAATATGATACCCATGTATTCCTATCACCATAAAATGAAGCAATTTTTTTTCAGAAATTTATTTCATATAACTCATCGCATATGAATGGACGAGTACAATATAACAACATCACATAGGCTCTTCTAGAGCCTTAGGTTCAACTATGGTTGAAACCTTTACTATATCTATATTACATACCAAATCTGGAAAAAAAAACTTTTAGTTTTTCAGAACGTTGTGAGTTGCTTCATTGTCTTCCAGACAAATGTCTGCGCTTAGTATTACTTTTGGATAATGTTAACATGAGTAAATATAAATTAAAATTCAATATACCAATGGTATAATCATTGTAGAAAAAAATAGTAAAACCATTCCATTAACTAATAACTACTCAAATAAAGATATTAAAGACAATAAAATTATTTACAATCTAATGCTAAATTAATAATATCTCAATAGTAAATATATAGCGAATAAGTAAATAAAAAAATAAATTATAGGTCTTTAGGATCATCTTGTTGAGGGGGGGGGGGGGAGGTTTCTCCAGGCATGTCGTCAAATGTCTCATCATCAGTAGAATTTCCTTCCCCGTCTACATAAAAATCATTACAATTGAGATCAATATCATCAAGTCTAAAACGTTCTTCAGGACCTTCCACAATGTTTATCTCCACTCACTATTTATAGGCCTCATATTTTTCCACCAATTTTTTAGACGAACGCCAAGTATGAGTCCAATGCCCACTACGGTCACATCTATGATAAATATCATTTGGATTTGGTGGAGTTGACTTCCGATTCTATTTATTATTACGGCCATTCCATTTCTGGTGGTTCTTGAAAATTGTATTCTTTCTAGGGCCTTGTTTGTGGTAGACACCTCTTATGGAGTTGCCATAGCCCCTCCACACATTTCCTTGGCCTCTTTCATTATTATGAGCAGAGTTAACATAAACTTCAGGGATTAATACAGATCCAATGTGTCTAAATGTATAATTCTTAATCGGTAAGTCATTGTTCTGCTCAGTAACTCGGAGGCATGAGATTACACTACACCACAAATAAAAAATGACTAGGGAAAAATAGTCACGGCCCAGGACCGTGACTAGGTGGTCACGGACAACAATTGTGACCAAACCAAAACACCTGTGACTAGGTCCATGACCACCAATATTCGTGACATTCAATGGACGCAGTCACAACCCCAGATCGTGACTAGAGGGTCATAGTCATGGCCCGTGACCACCATGGAGTCAAAATTATGGCAAACATTGGTCACGAACAAAAACCATGATCAATTCAATGATCAAGTTTAGGATTTGAATTGATATTGGTCACGGCTTTGCTGTGACCATTTTGAAATGGTAACGGTTCTTGGTCATAACCTTTGTCCGTGACCACATTGTCCTACCATTTAATTTTTTCCACATCATCAACATGGTCACAGTCCAGGTCCTTAACCATGTTGATGATGTGGAAAAAATAAAATAGTCACACCTTGTGGGCACAATCTAGGGCTGCGACCACGACCTTTAAATATAGGGCACCAACTGTAAATTCATTTTCACGATCTCTTTGTCTCTCTTTACACTCACTCACCACCCTTTGGATCTCTCTCAACCACAACCATCCCTTGCTTTCTCTCCGATAACCCACGTTCTCTCTTCAGTCATCCCTCTTTTTGTCTCTCTGACAACCCTATCTCCGGTAACCTTAAGGTCCACTTTCCTCTCTCTCTCTCTCTCTCTCTCTCTCTCTCTCTCTCTCTCTCTCTCTATATATATATATATATATATATATATATATATATATATATATATATATATATATATATATATATACTGTATGTATGTGTGTGTTAGTGTGTATGTATGCGTATATGTGTATGTATATGTGTGTGTATATGCGTGTATGTGTATGTGTGTTTATACTTAAACACCCAAATACCCTGCTATATTAAGGTAAATGTGTAAATACCCAAATACCCCAATGCGCTATGTTTTAATTTTTTAAACTAATTTAGTGGGGAATTTATTATCCAATTGACTTATGTATTAATGTGGATTCAATTGGCGAATTGAATTTGTATATTTAGACGATTAATGATTTTAAAAGTTTAATTTGCCCAATTAGTTTAAATGTTCAAAACTCGTATACGCTAATTCCTAGTTCCCAATTCCTAAATCGTATACCCAAAATCGAAACCTAAAAACCCAAACCTTAATCCTTAAACCCAAATTCAAAAACCCTAAAACTTATAACCCAAATCATAAACCCTAAATACTAAAACTAAAGCACTAATTCCTAAAACCTAAAATGTAAAATCAACTAAATTGTACCTTATGTTTTGAGAGTACTAATTTTGATCTTTACAAAAAACATACTGAGATTTACTATTATAACCCCATTCATATTATAAGAATTAATGTGGATACATTATTAATAACTTGGGACACTTGATACATATACGAGTCCTTACGATGCAACACACTTAAGTTAATTACATATCTATTTTATGCAAGAACATATATAATCCCTTACTCAAGATATTGTTATTATTGGTATGCATTTTCTCATGTAGACGATAGGAGTAAGGGATAATTATTGGTTGTTGGATAGTCATGTTAGATTTCGTTGATTGATAGCACACATAACTTTCAAACCCTTGCCACACCTTCTCATAATAAACCCACAAAATTGTCTTAAAAATTTCCCTATCTAAATGTAAGTGTATCGGGGGGTCATTACACCAAATCTGCACACTTATCATGGTCATTGACCATGACAAATCCAACATGTCAAGGTCAATGACCGTGACAAGTCTGGGGGTGACAACATTTATTGTCACGGACTTTTCACGATCATTGACCGTGATAAGTTCATTCGACTTGTCACGATCATGGTCAATGACTGTGATAAGATTAGTCATGATTAATAACCATGACAAACCCATGATATTTTAGAAAAAATTATCACGGTAATTGACCGTGACAATTATCCTTTGTTACGGACTTGTCACGGTCAATGACCGTGACAATTTTGGGCAGAATTAAAAAAAAATTGTTCGGCAGTATGGCCATTGCCACTGCCCAGCAGTATATTTGTACCTGTTATAGCAACGTTGTACCTGTTGAAACATCATATATCCAAATAAAATAGAGATAATGCAAATACACATTCAAAATAATATGCATCACGATATAATTCAAATTTAACAACTTAAAGCAATTCAATTCAAATAATGTCACTACATGTCTGAGGTAGGTCTGAGGAGTTGAGTAGGCCACACGATATACGAATTGATACACCCAATAATATGCATCGTGACGCATTGTTCGCGTAGACACAATGGGGAGTTCTCCTTCCTGGGTATCACATGCGTGACGAGTACCTTGGCCTCGATGTATTGAAGAAAACATCCATAAACTGGCACACCCTGGACGGTATTCAGGTCCCTCAACCCCCGCCCTATCCGCTGGCCATCAAATATGTCCTGTATAAACATGCTCGGCTAACCAAGTGTTGACATCGATCGGTCGAAGGGAGCCAAATAAGGGACTAGATTATCAGACGCACACATGTCGGCGATGAAGCAGCGAGGTCCACATCCTCATCCTCGTGAACCTCCTCCTCCTCCACCTTCTCCTTCCCTTTCCCCTTACGATTTTTGCCCATTTAACGCTTCATGAATGAGAACATATCTTGGACCGTCGCCTCCAAATGGGACAGCTTCGCGTCATGCGAGTCCACCATTCTATCCAACCCGGTGTTGCTCATCTCCAATCCGATGATCCAAGATTTGGCCAACCGTGAGCTCACCCCCCATTGTCCTCCCCTTGCGATCAGCGATAAGTACTTGGTTGAGTGCATCTATGGACAAAGATGCCTTGTCAGCATAAGACTGCGACTCATTCACCGCCTTAAGCTTTTGCCTGAAACGACAAAAAGCACTTGATTAGTTAAATAAGTAAATAAAAAAATTATAACGTAATTAACAAAAAGGAAACTGTCGGATTACTTACAATCGTGGATGCGATAATCGGGGACACATCCTTATCATTCCCCTTCTTCATCCGAATGCCACTCCCCGTCCCCTGAAATAAAATAATGCAAAATTAGTATTGGCCCCGCAAAGTAAAATAAAGCAGAATAACATATTTTTGTAATTATAGAAAAATTAAATCTTACCATCATCTTATGCAACACCTCGGCATAAGAAATCTGGCCAGAGTAGTACATGTCCGTCTTTTTCTCCCTATTTTCCCTCCCCGATTGGCGAGATGCCAATTGTCTCTCCCCGATCTCAGTGTCAATAAACGTTTGCCATTGTGTCAATTCGATCCGCTTCTTCGACGGGACAGAGTCACGCATTCGTATAATGGAGTCTCGGATATTCCAAAAGTAGCGGGTCCGCATATTTTCTTCCACATCTTGTGTTTCTCCCTCAACTACTCCAAGACGGAATCGCGTAGTTTTAGGTCCAGACTGAATTGTTCCTATCGAACAAATACAATGTTAGTTGCGAATAAATATAAATATAAATATTAAATGAAATTGAAATAGAAATATTCTTATAAATATAAATATAAATATAAATACATTACCTGTAGTGCCACCCAAATAGCTAACTTGAGCTCATTTGACACCTCCCTCCAACTAGTATACCCCGGGCCGATAATAGTCTTTACCAGCTCGAGGGATCTCACTAATAGCCCCATCTTGTTCTCGACGGTCATCCCCAATTTACCCCATTTGGGGAGCCTAGGGGCCGAGGATCCCTCGTCGCCTTCGCTACCACCGAGCCCAGACGACATCATCATAATCAACATCATCATCCTCGCCTTAATACTTGAAGGAGATATTTTCTGTAAAAAAATATTGTTATTAGTACAAATCCAAATGAATTAGAAGAAGGCATGCAAATATGTACCATTACTACAAATCCAAATGAATTATTACTATTTAACACCTCAATTCTGAATTACAAAATAACAACATCAAACTCATAATATGTACAATTACTAAAAATCCAAAACATCCCCACCCCCACCCCTACTGCCCACACACACGCACAACATTGCCCCCCCCAATACACACAAGCACACTACGTACACATTACCCCCAACACACACATACATAGACAAAGAAAAGAGAGAAAGATAAAAGAGTGAAAATGATAAAGTGAAATAAATTAAAAGCATTAAAACTGGATTGATAAAGTATAAATTGGAATATTTATTACAAATTGAAAATTATTTCAAATTCGGGTTATCATAAAAAATGGATTGATATTCGGTAGGAGCAGCCAAGTCATCCACACTACTATTTAGACACTTTGGCGCATGTAGGACAATTGACCACGGCTCGTTGTTGATATACTCCGAGTAAAATACGTGGTTGACCTTTTGAAATGCATAAACAAACGGCTCATCGCTCATGTGATCGTTGCTCTTCAACTTGGACAAGTCAACCATGATGAAATTGGTGCCATGATAAACTTTACAAGCATTTTTTCCTCAACTCTTACCCAGTCATAGTAAAATACAACGTCTTTGAATCCTATATAATCCAATTCAAATATATTTCGAATTACACCATGGTAAGTCATTTCAGCTTCAACGAGGTTTTTATCTTTTGCGCTCGCTCGAAAGAAAGTAAGAGCCTTGTATGAAATGCCCGAGTTCTGTACATTTGTACTTTCCTCGTACACTTTTACACCGAATACATAATTGTTCAATCGATACTTTTTGTACTCTTATGCCATGAACAATGGTCCAGTGGCTAGACGAGCAAGCCTTGATGTCGCATCACCCGTCTTTAAGAGCTAAGAATATAAATAAATTAATTAGGTTAGTTGTAAAGTTTGAGTGTAATGTAACGTTATATAACAACCATTTTCATTATAATTTTCTCTTGTGACAACCACAGCCTAAATTCGCTGTCTGATTGTACCATTATTTTTCGTCTTTTATTGTTCTCACAGGCTTCATATTTTCTGCATATTACAAAATTAATCATGTATAAAATAATCTAAAATATTCTAAAATAATGTAAAACTTAAAATAATTTAAATTTATTTTTTCATTCTTCGACATCTTCATGTGTGTCAAACAGACAACGAGCTACTTGTTCATGTTGCAAACTCATTAATTTCACTCATTTTTCCATCACATGACCACCATCATCGACGAACTCATTAGTGTCATCAACACTGGTCGAGTCAGGCCTATATTACTGAGTATAGATTGATGACTCCACGGTGATGTATTCCTCTGCAATTGATCTTGTAATGCATCGCATATTCTTGACGTAATCTTTAAAAACTTTCATCAATCTTTCAAACATATACATCCATCGATATCTAACTGGAACACAAAGAAGTGCCTCATCGCATAGGTGTACCAACAAGTGAACACTTATGTCAAAGAATGCTGGTGGAAAGTACTTCTCCAACACACAAATCACTTTGGTCACCGCTAATTTTGCGACCACTATGTGTTCTCGATTGACTACCTTCTCACACAAAAGTGAGAAGGTAATACTAATTTGCATAATAGCCCTTTGCAAATCCTTATGCTTGGAGAAACAGTTCTTAAACAATAGAGGAACCAATTGCATGATCACATGCCAATCATGGGACTTACAGCTATGTAAATCATGAGTAGCATAATTCACAATCCTTTGTAAGTTGGACAAAATAATTAGATGGACCCTTCAAATTATATATTGTGTCTAAAAGCACCTTCCTTTCCCCACTCATCAAAGCAAACGCACTAGGGGGAATTAGTGTCCTTCCCATACTATCTTCTTTTGACCATAGTTGTGGCTTAACTTTCAACGATTTAAGGTATTTTCGTGCATTTTCTCCATTGTTCGAATGAGTCCCCCAAGGCAAGTGCCCACAATATGTTCAGCGATGTTCTTCTCTGCATGCATCACATCCAATTTATGGTGCACCGGGTTATTCTTCCAATAAGGCAAGTCAAATAAAATTGACCTCCTAGACCATGCCTTTCTTGTCTTAGTTTTATTCCCAATTGTGGTCTTCTTATACTTAACATTCTTAAATTTGGGATTCTTACCTGGAATATTAGGGCCACATTCAGAAGATTTACTTTCAATTTCTGAACCTGAAAGTTATCTCGGCGGTAGCCTATGTTCAACCTCGCCTGATAAAAAATTGGAACCTTTCTCAAATCTGAAACTATGAACCGGGGGTAAAAACCTCCTATGGCAATGGTATACATTTTTTGAGCTAGCGGATAGATGAAGATATTCAGTTTCCTCTCCACAAATAGGACACCCCAAATAACCATGTACTACATAACCAGATAATGTCCCATAAGCTGGAAAATCATGAATTGCCCACATCAACATATCTTTCAGCGTAAACTCTTCTTTTCTAAAAGAGTCAAATGATTATACACCCTCTTCCCAAAACTCATTTAATTCTTCTACCAAAGGATCCAGGTAGACGCCGATGTCATCACTTTGTGCTTTTGGCCCAGGTATCAACAAAGATAGCATCGAAAATTCCGATCTCGTACATTGTAAAAGAGGGAGGTTGAGTGGGGATAGGATTGTTGGCTATACACTCTGATTGGTGCTAAGATTTTCAAATGGATTGAAACCATCTGTTGATATAGCCAAACGAATATTGCGTTGTTCTCGAGCAAAATTAGGATACTCATAATTCATTCTCCTCCAAGTTATAGAATCAATATGATGACGCATGAGATTACCCCTACTTCTTCCCTAGCATGCCAAGTCATTGCCTCTGCTATCCATGGCACTGTGAAAAATCACTTTAATCTAGGCTCAACGGGAAAATATTTTTACACTTTTTGAGGCACTTTTGAGCTTGTGCATTCCTTTCCAGTAGATTGGACATATCTAGGTTCATTGCATATCGAACAACGATCGAGATTTTCATACTCCTTTCGATATAGTATGCAATCATACACACAAGCATGAATCGATTTATACTTCATTCCTAAACCTTTCAAACTGTTCTTCATAATAGGATAACTATTTGGAAGCATATTCTCCTTAGGTAGTAAGGCCTTCACCCAATTCAGAATTCCTATCACACTATTGCCAGACAAACTGTACTGCGTCTTCAAACTGTGCAAACCAACCATGGCATGTAAAGTTGTTTGATCTTTCTCACAGCCAGAGTATAACGACTGGCTCGCCTTAAATTTTAAACTTTGGTAGTCATCGTCAAGGTTTATCGTGATATCTTTATGAGCACCTGAACCTTGTACATCATCAGTAACCTTATTCTCCCCCGCTTCATAAACTCCATACGCATCATCAACTAAATCCTCTAACATATTATGATCTAAGTCATCCCCTTCTACATCTATCCTACTTGTTGAAGGTTGTTGTGAAGGTTATTCGGGGACAAAAGGAACTTTCAATTCACCGTGAAAACTCTAAAATCGATAAATATATTGCATACCCCATCTTAATAAATGTAGTTCAACTGTTTTCCACTCAAACACTTTACCATTCTTACACCTACCACACGGACACAAAAACTCTTCATCATTATGACATCTCTTTGCGTATTTCACAAATTCATTAGCACCTCTGCGAAACACATCCCCCATTCTATTTGTCTCACGCATCCACTCTTTGTATTTAGGATATCACATCGCAGCTACCACAACTAATCACCTATTAAAGGTAAGAAGTATATATTCATGGATAAGTATAAACAAAACTTAGATTTATAGTATGTTTCATTTAATTATGTATTATTTATATTCGATTTTTAAATTCGGCAAAGACCGCTAGAGGGTGAGTGGTCCTATCCCATTCAAGACCACATATTTCTGTAATATACTTAACAGCTCATACACATTGTTATGATTTAAGAAAAAATTGACAGCATATCCTCGTAGTTCTCCAAGTACACGACGTAGACTGGCAAGTGTGAGTGTTATTTCAATTGATCAATTGAAATAACACTCACACTTGTCAACCTAGTATGTACCAGAGAACATTAGGATACAACTGCAGACTTTCTCCAAAAGTAACTACTTTAAGCCATTAAGAATATTATTATACAGAAATTATGCAGTCCCAAACTGTCCAAACGGGACAATTCGAGAGATCTCATTACAGGGGTAATGACTCTCGAACGGGTCTAAGGTCTATTGAATGTGTACGCATAAGAACTAGAAGGCTAGTATCTATGCGCACTATATGTAATTTCAAGTATGTTTCATTTAATGATCATACTATATATATATATTGTTCGTGATACAAAGTAATTTTTTAAAAAAATTGAAAAATCCCACCCCCATATGGACAATAATCCAGTGATCATGCCACTTTTAAAATTAACCAACCGAACATCGATCCACTATAATCCAACCGCAATAGCAATAACAAATGTGTATCTTGTACTCCTTCTAATACATCTACTCAATTAATTCATTTCATCAAGTAAACTAACACTTAAAGTATACAATTATTAATTTACTAATTTACAATGAGGAGCAATCCTACTTGCATATGAAAGGGGCATTAATTATTAATTTACTAAAAAAATTAATAACCAATCAATATTTAATTAATAAATTCTTTTACAAGGGGTATTACTTGGATATGAGGGGCAATATCTAATAAACTAATCAAAATTTGATTAAAACAATTAAAAAGCACCACCCCGCCCCATTTCCCTTTCCCTAACCCCCTCCCCACCCCCACCCACCCACCCCTTCCCCCCACCCCCCCCCCCACACACACACATATACACACACACACGCACACATAGCCCCACCCCTTGTCCCCTCCCCCTCCCACTATCACTACCCACCACACGCACACATGCACATACACACACACACGCATATATACACACACACACACATGCATATATACACACACACGCACATATACACCCCCTCCCCACCCCCACCCCCAGCCCTGCCCCCTCAATCCACCACACATACACATACACACACGCACATTTACACACAGACACACACATATATACACACACGCACATATACACACACATATATACAAATGAAAGAGAAATAGAGAGAGAAAACGTACCAAAATTGTAGAGAGAGAGAGAGTGCATTCGCTTAGAGAGAGAGAGAGAGAGAAATGGAGGGAATAGAAATTGGTGGGAAAAAAGAAAAGTGAAGGGTTTTTTTACTGATAGAATTGTCACGGACATGTCACGGTCCTTGACCGTGACAAGTTTATGAGGTTTGTCACAGTCAATGACTGTGATAAGACTGACAAAATTTTGTCACAGCCTTGTCACGGTCATTGACCGTGACAAGGCTGGCCGCTTGAAGGGTGTCAATTTGACCATTTTGGTGTAGTGGTTTCCTATTTCGATTTCACTTCGGTGAGACGTCCCACGCATGGGGTTTAGAGAAGGGTACTTCTGATGACCAAAAATCTTAATCAAACTAATATACCCTTACTTAAATTCTTTACTTTATGAAAGGTTATATGTAATGATACTCATCCTTTAGCTCTTTATGAAATGGTAGGTAGTGGTTTGCAAGGTACTAATGAAATGGACAGGAAAAGTGGTTATGTGCATATTTATATGCTCGATTCCAATTTACATCCGTTCACATAGGATTCATATGTTAAAATAAGATAAACTTAAATTAGATTGGTGTAAAAACAATAACTAGTTAATGATTAATTAGAGACATTACTTATAGGACTTATATTCACACCCTCATATATTTTTCTCATAAAAAATGATGCACGTGATAATCAGTGGTAATAAGAGTACGAGAGGTTGAAATTTGACCAAACTTATACCTTTTTTTATCAGTGTACTCCATTTAGAGGGTACTTCTATTTACAAGCATGATAATAAGAAGATAGAACAGTTTAACTACCTTACAAATCGTGAAGTTCATCTCTAGCAAGAATACCTGTTTGATTGTATTCAATTTTCACTACTAGAAAGATAAAATGAGGCCGTAGAGAATATATTCTGCGTACATAACCTCGACGTAACCCTCACCTTTCTTATGCTATTAAAAGAATGCAAAAAAAACATTCACCCATTGTGGATATAGCTATATACAGAGAGCATTAACCAAGACTGTGATGTCTCGCGGCATATACGCATTAAATTGAATCTTGCCAATAAGCTAAAGAAGATGGGATTCTGAGTTCATGTCATGGATATCTATACATTAATCATAGATACGCTTCCTTCTAGTTGGCCACATGCAAAAATCCATAGGTTTTAAAACGTAATACTGAATGGATAGAGATTAGACATATTGTACATATTTTAAAGTCTTATTATGAGAAGGTATACATATATATAGTCATAAACATGATTAGTTAGTTATAATTTCATGTTAGTATAATGATTTTGTCGCTTACTTTTTTTTGTAGATAATGTCGAGTGCCAATGGACAGAACATACCAAGTGATGATGGGACACCTCAACTACGATTCTCATCTCCAGCATCCTAAAGAGAATTCTCATCATCACACGGTAAGAAATTATATACTCCATCATTGATTCAGTTAACCTCCCGAGCAAATGATAAGAAGCCCATTGGGTTCTCCCTTCTCAGGAATAGTCCCACTGGCGATAAAAATGACCTTAAGATATTTAAATTCTAGGGCTTGTCGCTTGGGAAAATGAATATAAGAGTTGGGGCAGCAGATAATTGGAATGCAGTTGATCAAGACATCAAGGATGGCATTTATGACCAACTCTGCAAGTATTTTTCATTCTCCAACCGTTCAAAGTAAAAGGTTCTTTCCCGGATTGCTGAAAAGCTAAGAACATATCGGAGAAACCTTTGACGGAGACATTTCTCTAAGGGGCGGTGAGCTTCGAAGTTTTGGATCCAAGAGACAGAGTGCCTTAGAATGTTGAAATGTCAGTTGATTAATGAAATAAGTTTCTAGAAAATGAGGCGATGGACAAGATTCTGGTCCATAGGGAGAAGTATAAGAAAAATAGGTCAAAAAAATTGATATTCACAGTCTGGGATCCAAATCCTATGAAGATTTGGAGAGTGAATGGTCATAGAGGATAAAGGATGATCATGATGCTGGAAAAAGACCTAACCGGGTCAAATTGTAGGTGCATGCTCGACGGGACAAAGATAATAAATTCCCACAACACTTAGCTAATACTCTAGAATTGATCGAGGCCATTAGAATCATTCTGGTTTGGGCCCTTATGATGACATTGAAAATGATGCTCTGACCTAGAGCTTTGGAACTGATAAAAGGGGGAGGACGGCAGGTTTCGGATCACATATGTCAAAAACCAAATTAAAACACACTAAACCTCTCATGGACAATCTTTCTTCGGTCAATAATCGTATCTCAATCCAAGAGAAAAGTCCGCCTAAGATAAATAGGGATGTCAAGGAGATCAAAAGTAATATGGGAGTATTGATGAGTAAAATTGGGAGCCTTGTGTCCTTATTTACTTTAGGTTTCTGTCCCCGATGCCTCCTCAAGGTTTCCTTTACCCTCCTTTTCAATGTTTCCCCAATCCTCCCTCTCAAGGTTGTCCCTCACAAATGCTGCATCCTTGAACATTCCCATCACAAATTCTCACTACACCAAAATGGTAAAATTGACACCCTTTAATCGATCAGCCTTGTCACGGTCATTGACCGTGATAAAAAAAATACGCATTTTTTGTCACGCTAAATGACCGTAACAATACCTTGTCATGGTCAAGGACCGTGACAAGTCCATGACAACTCTACTTGTCACGGACTTGTCACTATCATTGACCGTGACAATCATATAAAGTTGTCACGGTCAATGACCGTGACTTGTCCGTGACAATTATCTCAGTAAAAAAACCCTTCCTCTTCTTTTTTCCCATCGATTCTCATTCCCTCCATTTTTCTCTCTCTCTCTCTAGCGACTGCACACTCTCTCTCTCTACAACTTTGGTACGTTTTCTCTCTCTGTTTCTCCTCCATTTATGTATATGTGCGTGTGTGTGTATATATGTGTGTAAATGTGTGTGTGTGTGTGTGTGGTGTATATATGCATGTGTGGGGGGGAGGGGGCAAGGCTGGGGGAGGGGAAGGGGAAGGGGGTGTTTGTGCGTGTGTATGTGTATGTGTGTGTGTGTGTGTGTGTGTGTGTGTGTGTGTGTATGCATATGTGTGTATATGTGCATGTGTGTGTATATGTGTGTGTGTGTGCGTGTGGTGGGCAGCGGCAGTGGGGGGAGGGGGCAGGGCTAGGGAGTGGGGTGGGGCGAGGGGTGGGGCTGTGTGTGTATATGTGCGTGTGTGTGTGTTTTTTTAATTAAATTTTTATTGGTTTATTAGATATTGCCCCTCATATTGTAGTCCCCCTTATAAAAGAATTGATTGATTTAATACTGATTGGTTGTTAATTTTTTTTGTAAATTAATAATTAGTGCCCCTTTCATATGCAAGTAGGATTGCCCCTCATTATAAATTAATAAATTAATAATTGTATACTTTAATTGTTAGTTTAATTGATGAAAAGAATTAATTGAGTAGTTGAATTAGAAGGAGTACGGGATACAGATTTGTTGTTACCATTGCGGTCGGATTATAGTGGATCGATGTTGGGTTGGTTAATTTTAAAAGTGGCATGATCACTGGATTATTGTCCATATGGGGGTGGAATTTTTTAACTTTTTTTTAAAATTACTTTGTATAACGAACAATATATATATATAGTATGATAATTAAATGAAACATACTTGATTTTGATTTCGATTTCATTTTATATTTATATTTATTCGCAACTAACATTGTATTTGTTGGACATGAACAATTCAGCCTGAATCCAAAGCTATGCGATTCCGTCTTGGAGCAGTTGAGGGAGCAACACAAGACGTGGAAGAAAAATATGTGTACCCGGTACTTTGAAAAGACCCGAGAGTCTGTTATTCGAATGCGTGAATCCATCCCGTCGAAGGAGCCAATCTCATTGGCACAATGGCAAAAGTTCATTGACAATAAGATCAGGGAGAGATAATTGGCATCTCGCCAATCGTGGAGGGAAAATTGGGCAAAAAAGACGGACGTGCACTACTCCGGCCGGACGTCTTACGCCGAGGTGGAGCATAGGATGATGGTAAGATTTATTTTTTCTATTACTACAGAAGTATATTATTTTGCATTATTTTACTTTGTGGGGTCGATACTAATTTTGTTTTATTTTATTTCAGTGGACAGGGAGTGGCCCTGGGGGTAGGCCACAAAGGATCGATACTTATGTGGATATTCGGACGAAAAGGGGGAAGGATAAGGAGGTGTCCCCGAGCGTCGCGGCCACGATTGTAAGTAATCCGACAATTTACTTTTTGTTAATTACGTTATAATTTTTTATTTTCTTAATTTACTAATCATGTGCTTTTTGTCATTTCAGGCAAAGCTTAAGGAAGTGCATGAGTCGCAGTCTGATGGCGACAAGGCATCTTTGTCCACAGACGCACTCATCCAAGTGCTTGGCGATGATCGCAAGGGTAGGACAAGGGGGGTGAGCTCGCGGGTGGCCAAATCTAGGATCATCAGATTAGAGATGAGCGATTCCGGATTGGCTCGAATGGTGGACTCGCATGACGCGAAGCTGTCCCATTTAGAGGCAACGGTTCAAGATATGTTCTCATTAATGAAGCGTTCATTGGGTGGAATCCATAAGGGGAAAGGGAAGGAGAAGGTGGTAGAGGAGGAGGTACATGAGGAGGAGGTGCAGGATGACGAGGATGTGGACCTCGCTCCTTCATCGACGACACGTACAGACTTTGATGATCCACTCCCCTATTTGGATCCCTTCGACCAACCGATGTCGACACTTGGTTGGCTGATGGTGTTTTTACTGGACATATTTGATGGCCAACGGATAGGGCGGGGGGGTAAGGGACCCGAATACCGTTCAGGGTATGCCAGTTCATGGACATTTGCTTCAAGACATCGAGTCCAAGGTGCTCGTCACGCATGTGATACCCGAGACGGAAAACTCTCCCTTGTGGTTGCGCGAATAATGCAGCACGATGTATATTTCTGGGTGTGTCAATTCGTATATCATGTGGCCTACTCACCTCCTCAGAGCTAACCTTACCCCAAACATGTAGTGACATTATTTGAATTAAATTGTTTTAAGTTGTTACATTTGAATTATATTTGGATTATATCGTGATGCATATTGTTTTGAATGTATATTTGCATTATCTCTATTTTATTTGGATATATGATCTTTGAACAGGTACAACGTTGCTATAACATGTACAAATATACTGTTGGACAGTGGCAGTGGCCATATTGCCTAGCAGATTTTTTTTCAATTCTGCCCAGAATTGTCACGGTCATTGATCGTGAATTTTTTTTATTAAAATTCATGGGGTTTTCACGGTTTATGATTATGACAAAACTTGTCATGGTCATAAACCGTGACATGACAGTTAAAATTCTAATGAACTTGTCACGGTCAATGACCGTGACACATCCGTGACAACAAAAGTTGTCACCCCCAGAATTGTCACGGTCATTGATCTTGACAAGTCCAACTTGTCAAGGTCAATGACCGTGACAATTCGGCAGATTTGGTCTAGTGTCTGCCTCCTTCATCATTCTGTTCCCTAGTGCCTCTGCTTGCCGCAGCCCTTGGATCATCTTCATCCACTCACGGTGACTATGACGAGCTGTGCTATTTCATGGACTTGACTAATAGTGGGGTTATTGGCATGTGCACACTCATCTCCACAATTATTGAAACTCCTATACATAATCGCCCTTTGAGGATGTGTGAGGCTCAAATACTAGTTGATGAAATATACCACGATTGCGGAGATATGCCTGTGCATGTTAACCACGGAGAAGGGAAATATCTGAAATACTGTAAAAATTATTTCTTCTCTATGCCAATTTATTTGTTAGTCCAGCCTGGGCCATGAATAATGTTTGACAATTTGTAATATTTAAGAACAAGTTATAATGATAGTTTATTTATTTAAGTTATTTTAGTTTGTTTAATTTGATTTTAAGTTGTGCTGGATAATTTAATTGAATTATGAATTATGCATTCTTGTATGCAGTATGACCTTTGTTTCAACCTGTTAATATAGGTGAATTGAAATTTGAAGATTATTTAAGATATTTACCATAATACAAGGAGTTTAAGGGGGAGAGTAATCGAATATTTGATAATCATATAAAGGGTGTTAAAGGATTTATTGAATATTCCTATAGAAATCTTAAAAGTGATAAGATTTCGTGTCCCTGAACCTGTTATATGAACATAAAACATAAGTCTTTTGAAGACGTTAAGTTACATTTACTAAAGTGAGGAATTTGGCAGGACTATAAGATATGTACATACTACGGTGAAAGAATGTACCTTATATTTTGAAACAAATAATGGTACCTGACTGCGTAACGAAACCCCATCGTGTAAAAGTGGCACATTCGCCAACACATCATCCTTTTACCGTCCTAATTGATGATGTTTATGAAATCAACCACTAAAAACCAAAAACCTATGGATACAAATAATGTGTATTATGACTAAGTCAATGAACAAGTTGATGCTAAATTATCAGAAGATCGGGAATACATACGGTTGAAGACTGATGCGGCTAGACCGTTGTATAAAGATTTCCATGAATATCATTCGGAATTATATGCTATGATTGGTTTGCATAATTTGAAAATTTAATTTGGTTTGTCGGGCAATAACAAATCGAAATTCTTAAGTGGATTAAAGATATTCTCCCAAAAGAGAACACGTTATTGGACAATTATCTTAGCATAAAGAAGAGCTTGAAGGGTTTGGGTTTGAAGTAAAAATTTATTCATTCATGAAATTATGATTGAATATTGTACCGCAATGAGCACGAAGAGAATTATGAGTGTCATGTATAAAGTGAAATTTGATATATGGGTTGTTAGAATAAAAAAGATAAGGCTACAAAATATTGTAAGTGCTCGTAAGTTCCACAAAAGGTTTTGAAGTATTTTCCCCTCGGGACATGGTTAAAAAGGTTTTTCTTTATACCGTGGATAGCAGAGGCCATAACATGGCACGCTCGATGCGAGGTGAGTGGAAATCTCACGCATCATCCATTTGATTCACTTATCTGGTAAATTTTAAATGCACGACACCATGAATCTTCAAAGGAACCATGTAATTTATGTATTGCATTATCAATCGATGTTTTTAACCCTTTCATTAGTTTAAGTACTAATCAGAGTCATTGTCAAATTCTCATGATGCCTTTAAGTCTCCTTCCTGTGCATGAGAAATGAGTTCACATTATTGTCTTTATTAATGCTCGGGCCAAAGGCTAACGATGATGATATTGATATAATCTTAGGCCTAATTAATCGAATAACTTACAGAGTTGTGAGATAAAGGCGTGGTGGCATTTCAATCTCATAAGGGTGAAGAGTTCACACTTAAATCAATGGTAATGTGGGAAATCTACAACTTTCCTACTCATGGGACCTTGTTCGGTTGTAATGTTTATGGTTATTATAAATGTCCCATATCTAGGGAGGAAACTGAATCCACTTAGATACATCCTAATGGTAAGATGAGTTATATGGGTCATCGTAGATTTCGACCGACTAGTCACCCTTTTAGAAACGATAAGTCTAACTTTTTACTTATTAGTCATGAGCGTAGGACGGAACCTGCTTGGCTTTTTGGTCAGCAGATTGAGGAGGATGTTAAGGCTACGACTACGGATAATATGTACCTAGGAAAACACCCTCAGTTTGAAAATTAGATCATAAATCTACGAAGGATCCGAACGGCCCTAGTAAAACGAAGGAATGGTCTAGATGATCAATATTTTTTTAACTTGTTGTATTGGAAATATCATCATGTGAAGCATGTAGTTTATGTGATGCACACAGGGAAGAATGTTGTAGAACATTTGAAAGGAACATGTCTGGGTGGATATCATTAAAAAGATGGAGAGTGGTCGCGCCGTGATCTACGGAAGATGAAAATAAAGAATAAATTGTGGTAAAAAAATGACCCTACAACAAAAAGATTTTCTACCCCCCGGCTACTTTCACTTTCACTACAAATGAGAAAAAGATCCTCTTAGACACATTGTTCAACTTGAAGACTCCAACTGATTATTCCAGTAATTTGCGCAAGGTAGTAAGCTACTAAATAAATGAACTGAAACAGTTTAAGTCTCATGACTGGCACATCATTATTCAATTAATCCATTGCTATTTAGGCACTGCTTATTTGAACACACAGATCTCTATCGATCAATTATGCTAATCAGTTTGTGTTTTACCCTACTTTGTGAAAAAGTGGTAATCAGAAAGTACATTAAAGCTGGGAAATCAACTTTAGCCGAGGCATTATCTGTATTAAAGAAATATTTTTCTTCATCATTCTTCGCTATCAGCATCCACCTGCTTATGCATTTATGCAATGAGGATTTGTTATGTGGTTCCTTTAGGTGTTGTTGGATGTATCCTTTCGAGCACTTGATCAATTTTAGTAAAGATCACGTAAAGAATACATGGTATATTGGAGGGTCAATTGTTGAAGAATATGTAACTGTATAATCATTGCTATACGCTTGGGAACATATTCCAGAACTAGAGCTGTAGACGTTCAATCCTCATAGAGAACGAGTGATCGTGGAACCTGACGAGTTTGAGGATGAACTGACTTTTGGGAACCCTATAGTATAAGTAAGTAGCTCACTAATCTATAATACGAGTAAGAAGCTCATTAATCTATAATACGAGTAAGCACCCCATTATGTCTTCGAATCGCAAGATAATGTTGAAGATTAGAGAGAGTAAGTAGCTACATAATTAATTGAATTATTCTAGTCTGATTATATGTATTCTATCTATTATGATCTAAAATCTAAAATTTAACTTTAGGATGTACGAGAACAAAATTTCACAAACTCAGTGGAGAATATGCAAGACGAATGATTTTAGGGCATGGATATCAAATGAGGTACTTTTCGCCTCTTATGTGTGAAGTTATTTATTCATGTGTGGTAAAAATATGCCCTAATATAAATTCATTAATAAATGCAGCTCGTAAAAAGAGGGTATGTCTCTTCAAGGCTTGCAAGCCTAGTAAAAGGTCCCAAATTTCGTCTGAAAGAGCTTAAGAAATTTCGCACCACCAGTTTTGATTTCGTTTCATATTCATTTAAGGAAAAGCTTTTGATTCTAACCAATGGAATTTTAATTTCTTCTTTGACTACATGTGTCTCTAACAGAGACGATAAAAATCCAAAAGATACGATGATAACATATTATGGAATTATCCAAAAAAATCCTAGAACTCGTTATTTAGATTTTACAAAACTGTATTCTATTGTGACCGGGTGAAGGTGGAGGACACTAGGAATGCTTGTATAGTTGATCTTGACTCGAAACCAATCATAGTAGAATTATCAAAGATGAAGAGTAAAGATCGCATAGTCGATGAGCCTTTTATTTGTGCCTTTCAGAATGTAAAGAAGGTATTCTACTCGAAGTTCATAAACGATGGCAATTGGTCTATTGTTGTGCATGCACCAAGGGTGTGACTACTCAAGCAAACGCATTAAAGGCTCCTAAAGAGTTCCAATATCCTCTTGATGAAAACCCTGATTTGAAGGATATTTTAGTTGATTTAAAGGAAGACTGAGTATCAAAATATTATTTTACCCTTACAAGTCCTATTTGTATCCTATTATTATATTGACCATTGACAATCCGATTTGTATCCTATTACGATATTGATGCTATATTGGCGTTATAGTTTCATTTATGAATGTTTCATTTGATTTATGAATGTTTAGTTTGAGTTATAAATGTTTAGGGGCGCAAACACCTCGCACGGGATTGATGTAACTCGTAGGAATTGACAACATAGTCACGGGATGCCCGGTTTGAGAATAGAGTCTACTGAGTTTGTGGTTAGACCAAATTGGCCCTGTCACCCCCCATATTTATCATCTTTGACTCTGCATTGGACAATGTATCTACGTTTCGTTCCAAGCATAAAACACGAGGCACTAGATCTTCGAAATGGTTCTTCTAACTTCAGCCTCATCCTCAGCTCTAGTTTTGGCACGCTTCAACTGCAAAACATTGTCTTTCTCCAGTAGCCTATTATAATTGTCTTGATCCCTATTTTCTCATAGGAGGTACAGTTGGTTGTCTTTGTTAATACGGGTGAGTTTCTGTCTCAAGTGTTTGACTTCTACCTTGCACCTTTTCAAATCAACTTCCATATCGGCCTTCTCCAACACAATTTTTCGATGTTCCTTTTCCATGGTTTCATATTTGATTTCTGTAATTGATTCTCGATTCATCAGAATTTTTTTGATATTATCTAACATGGACATGCGAAAGGCTGATCGGATAGACACCTCGATGAGCACTATCCCGGAGGTCATTTCTCTAGTCCGATTAGCCTTTCACATGCCCGAGTTCGATAATATCAAAAAAATTCTGATGAATCAAGAATCAACCATGAAAACCAGATACGATGACATGGAAAAAAACATGGGGAAATTGTGCTGGAAAAGCTCGAGATGGAAGTTGATTTGAAAAGCTGTAAATTAAAGGTCGAACTCCCAAACGAGATACTCACCCGCCTTAACGAGGATAACTAATTGTACCTCGTTCAAGAAAATAAAACTCAAGAGAAATATAATAGACTAATAAAGAAAGACAATGTTGTGCAGTTGAAGCATGCCAAAAATAAAGCTGAGGATGAGGGTGGAGCCTGAAAGAATAAATTCGAAGAGCTGAAGCCTCATGTTTTATACTTGGAATGAGACGTCGATACATTAACTAGTACATAGTCAAAGACGATAAATGTGGAGGGTACCAGGGCAGATTCGGTCCAACCACAAACTTAAGATACTCTATTCCATTGCCTTAATAGATTGCATGAACCATGTATTCTTTACCTTAACTCACATTTTTATATAATTGATATGCATAATTTTTAAATGTTTTATTCCTATATAATGGTTAATTAAGTGTTCATTTTCCATAACATATATAACCCACAATTGAGAGGATAATTATGATACTATTATATACACAACTCTCGTAAGATAGATTATCTTGAGTTGTGTTTAATAAAGTGGGCAACTAATCGCGTAGTCACAGAACTAATGTAACTCGTAGGAACTGGCTGCATAGTTAAAGGATGCTCGATTTGAGAATAAGACTAAAATTTTCAAATAACAAGACTTAGGCTTAAAAACATACTGCTAGAGGGGAAAACCCCCCAAACAACCCCCAAACGTCCCCCTAAGGGCACAGACACCTCTTCCGAGACTAATATAACTCGTAAAAACTAATCGCATAGTCACCGAACATCCAATTTGAGAATATGACTGAAAGTTACAAATAACTAGACTTAGGCTTAAAAACATGTCACTAGAGGGGAAGATCCAAACAACTCGTAAGGGGTACGATCACCTCGCACGGGATCAATATAACTCGTAGAAATGGACCACCTAGTCACTGGATGCCTAGTTTGAGAATATGACTAAAATTTTCAAATAAACAGACTTAGACTTGAAAACATGCCGCAAGAGGGAAAAATAACCCAAAACAACTCCCAAATGATCCATAAAAGGCATGAACACCTCGCTTGGGACCAATGTAACTCATAAGAACTGATCACGTAGTCACGGGACACTCGATTTAATAATATGACTAAAATTTACAAATAACCAGACTTAGGCTTGAAAACATGCCTCTAGAGGGAAAAACTCAAAACAACCTCCAACTAGCCCCTTAAGGGGCACAAACACCTCACACTAGACCAAAGTGACTCGTAGGAAGTGACCATGAATTCACAAGATGCCCAATTTGAGAAAAGGACTAAAATTTACAACTAACCAGATTTAATCTTGATAACATTCCGCTAGAGTGGGAAACCCGAAACAACCCCCAAATGGCTCCTTAAGAGGCACGCACACCTCGCACGGGACCAATGTAACACGTAGTCACAAGACGTCCGTTTTGAGAATATGACTAAAATTTACAAATATTTAGTATGATTTGGTTGCTAAATAGATGTTTTTTCTTCTGGCTGCCTGAAAATATTTTTTTTATTAAATGGATATGGTCACGACCCAAAGTCGTGATCATTTTTCATTCGTCACCCTTTGTCCACAACTGGTCACTGCTTAGGTCTGTGACCCCCAGTCAACTACTGGTCACGAACCTGACCATCGGATCACGTTCCAAGCCCGCGACCATAGAGCCATATACTACCCCATGCTTCAAGCTGTCACCCTTACTTTGGGTCATGGATAAAGTCCGTGACCACCAATTTTGGTCACGCCAGAAATGTTCACGGACCTCAGCCGTGACCCGGAGCCGTGGTCACGGCCAAAATCCATGACCATTTCTAATTTTTGGTGTAGTCTTAGTTTTGAGTACCTTTTAAACCCTTGATCTCGATATTTTTATTGCAATAGCATATTCGAGGCATGAAATGTGAAGAAAATTTTCTCCAACATATTTGCATCCCCTACCTTTCCCCCACATAACTTTAGCTTTGAGGTAATTTTGAATATAACAGAATTATATTAAGACACATTCTTGAAATCTTGAAACAAGTTGAGCCATTCATGACCTACGTATGAAAGTATGATCGATTTTTGGTGGTCATAACGCTCCTTTAGGGAGTTTCATAAATCTAGAGGATAGTTCACAATCATGTACTCACTTTTCACATCACTGTGTATGTGATGCCTAAGAAATGTCAGAGCCTTAACTCTGTCCTGCCGGGTTGTGGTACTTTCAAATATTATTGCATCACTTAGGTTTCAATCTTGGAAGTGGAGTTCAGTATCTTGAGACCAATTAAGATAATTCACCCTAGAAAGTTAAAGTGCTTCAAATTCGAGTTTAGAAATATTTGGCATTTTAAACTGTTCAATTAATAAATTATGATTAAAAATATATAATGCATAATAAAGACAAATAATAATTCAATATTAATTGGCATGTCATACTCGCAATTAGGACTTTAAGTCCTTGATTTAATAATTATAGCTTCATGTTCACGCTATTTATTGGTGAGAACTTTGGGTTCAACACATAAAATAATTGAACTTTAGGTTCAATTATATTAATATATTGGGATTTTAAAATTCCCACCCAATTATGTCAAAACTTCAAGTTTGATCACGGAGAGAAAAGAAAATATTTGTAACTTCAAGTCCAAATTAAAAATTATTTGGGGATATTTAATGTCCCTTACCCTAATATACAAATAAGCAAAAACTTCATGTTTTGATTGATGGTGTATATTATTGGAACTTCAAGGCCATATTTTAATTAGCAATTCAACTCTTAAATTTAAAGGGTAATTGAGAACTCTATGTAACAACCCGAGGTCTTGGAGACGTTAATTTATTTATTTCGGGAGAGATAAATAATATTTTATTGGAGAAATAATAAAATTGGCAATTGAGGTCAAAATTTAGAGTTGTTAGAAAGTGTGTCGAATGGAAATTCTGAGGGTACCATCGTTTCCGGAAGGGTCGAGAAAGTCGAAATGACTGTACTTGAGGTCTATTTAGGTTCCGAAATAATTTAGGACCGTTTGACTCGAATTAAAGTTACCGAGTCATTTAAAGTGTGTATTATCATTTAAAGATGTGTATTTTCGGATTTAGGCTTAAAAGCCTACGGGAGATATTTCTCCTAAAAGAGAGAAAGAAAAAGAGGAAAGAAAGAAGAGAGAAGAAGAAAAGGAAGGAGAATAAGGGAGAAAGCGGATTTTCCGGTGGATTCAGACCCTACGAACCCGAGGCAAGTGATTAAACTTGCTAAATAATTGTTGTGTACCATTTATTGCATGATTTGTGGATTGATTTTTGGGTTTTAGGTTTAAAATGTTAAAACCTAACTTTTGGGAAAAACCTTAGATTTGTAGTGTATTAAATAGATTTAAGGTTAGAAATTAGTTTATATGTATTCTACGATGAATATTAATGCTATATTTGTGTTTGGGTTGAAGAGAAATGGAGAGAAAACCATTAGAATGATTTTTGGGTATTTTGGCTACTTAAAACAGTAGCCATTTTCGAGGTTCAGCAGGGCCGAATCGATTCGGACCCTTAGCCGAATCGATTCGGAAATATGCAGGTGCCCAGGTCTGAGTGACCGAATCGATTCGGACCCCTACCCTAATCGATTCGGCCTGAGGCAGAGTCCCAGGTCTTTTGACCCGAATCGATTCGCCTTCCTGGCCGAATCGATTCGCTGGGCCGAATCGATTCGGAATAAGCCCGAATCGATTCGGAAACAGGGCTTTTGAGGGAAAGTTTTTCTAAGGAGAATTTCTTTCCGCTTTATTCGAGGTTATCGATCGGGGATCCCTATAGGAGACGTTTGGAATATGTTTTGGAGACTTTTAGAGAGTTTCCCCCGCAAAATATTATTGGAGTCTTGTAGACTTAATTTGGGGATTTTCGACTAGAGAATTTGGTATCTTCTAAGTGGGGGAGCCCACTTTCATTTGGGATAACTTTAAGGGATTATAAAATGAAATGAACCCTATTATGAGTAGATGTTTACTAATGCTATTTGGTGTGCTTTTGGATATGGGAATATCCTTAATAACGATTGAATTGGGAGATATCTCACAATGTGCGAAATGCATTAAGGTGCAATAGGAGATAGAATATCCCTAACTAAATTGTATTGAAAGGCAATTCATTAATAGAAGCGTCATGAGAGCTTCAAGCAAGAATTAGTATAGCATATACTAAGTGGGGGTAATGTGTGTGAGTATTAACGATTAGTGTATTATGAGAGAGTATACTAAACTACGATATAAATCAAACTACGCCTAAAGGTGTAATATGAACATGAATATGATGTTTCAGGTATACCTTATAAAACGGTATATCTTTATTATGTGGGATGTATGTATACCTTATATGATTGTGTATATATATGTTAAGCATACCCCCTCCTTGCTATCATTGGGAAGTTTCGTGCGTTGAGGGTGAGCATCCTGACAAATATGCAGGGTGTGGATATTCCCCAGGTCATAGTCGTCCTCTGTGGTCAGAAAATGACATATATATATATTTACTTATTTTGGGGGTGAGAGGTCGGGGTATGTGACGCTCTCACTTGCCGGTTAGGAACTATGACCGCTTCCCGGACGTGTGTGCGTGAGTAGATCACGAGGTGGGTGCCGTTGAACCCCACCAGGTGACCCCAGCTTGCTACGCATATGGGCTGCTGGAGGATGATAGCATGTGAGCCTGCGTCCTTCGAGTTATAGCTCGGTTGGATGGTTATTAATTACTTGTGTTTGTATTTGGGTGTCAAGGGCATAACAGACCTTCATGACCTACATTGCCAGGATTAGTGTATCGGGGGGGTTCCTTGTTTGGATTTCGCTTCGGCGAGACGTCCCACGCACGAACCGCAGTGTAATGTTGGAACTTGGGGATAAGTTTAGTCCTTAATGCTCATCATCATATTATATTATATATCTATCACCTATCCCGACAATCGACAGTGCCAGGAGTAGTGTAACGGGGGGGGTTCCTTGTTTGGATTTCGCTTCGGCGAGACGTCCCACGCATGAAACGTCGTGTACTGTTGAGAATTGGGAATATTAATTAATTAAAATTGGTTACTAATCATTGAGTTACATGCATCTTGTATTGAGGGCATAATGAGCCCCGAGGATCGATACGGTCAGGAGTAGTGTAACGGGGGGGTTCCTTGTTTGGATTTCGCTTCGGCGAGACGTCCCACGCACGAAACGCAGTACCGTGTTGAAAATTGGGAGGAGTTTAGCTCTTAGTTCTTGATGCTAGTAACTCATCTATTATTATTATATATGGTTCCTTGCCTTATTTGGGCATCACTAGAATAATCTAGTACATGATATTGTTTATGTATTGTGATGATGTAGCATGATTGGATCACGTAACTTTATATGTTCACCTAAAGAACATTATAAAGATAAGTGTAATGTTTATATTAAAGTTAATAATTATAACTATTAGGAATAGATTATATGTAAAATCGGGTGATAGGTTAGATGGTTTCACTTAAATACTTTATTTGGGTTTAAGTTAGAATCCTCTTACCTAATTAGAATCGAACATCCTTTTTGGAGACACGTGCATACGCTTAGTGCGCGCTTTAGATGAGAGGTGAGTTGAATTTCTATGGAGTGTTCGATTCCAGCTAAATCATGTAATGATGCATTTATAATTATTATGCATTTTAATACACTTGCTATAAATGTCTTTTCGCACTCGGGTTCTGACCCGTTTACATTTCCCCTCCCCCATGCACATATATATTGTATTACTTCAGGTGTTCCCCCGCAAGGACACCTTTATTATTCCTCCATTCAGGATTTGTGGAGCTGTAGCAGTAGCGGACTGTTGCGGCACTTGGTTTTAGTCGATTCCTATCCTTTGTATATCTAGATTAGGATTCAATTGTATTGAGTTAGTATTCAAGTGTTATAGATTAACGCTTTCATATTTTATTTATCTGATTTCGGTATTTGTCTGTTGCCCGACAGCAGATTCGGGTATTTCATTGTTGGGATTTTTGTTGTACAATGTATTGTACTCTTTCATTATTGGAGCATGCACTTTCCACATTATAGATAGATGTTTATTGTTGGGTGTGTGCATTATTGGTTTTGTTGTTGTTGTAAAATAAAAGTTTTAATTTTTTTGGCGATTCGCACTTTATGATTTCGGGTAGTTAGCCTTATATTACTGTGTTTAGTTGTTGATGTTGAGACTGTACCATCTGAGATACCTGATTTATGTAGTATAGGGCTGGCCACCCGTTATTATTTAGAGCGGGTTGTCACACTCTAGCCCCCAATTATAGATAATATTAAGAACTTCAGGTCCATGTAATAATTAGAGAACTTCAGATCTCAACCTTATAATAGGAATTGAGAACTTTAAGTCCCAAATTTTAAATAGCAGTTGGAAATTTCAGGCCTCAAAATTATAAGTTAGTGATTATGATCATTAGGTTGCATATTTAAAAATAATAATAATAATAATAATAATAATAATAATAATACCAATTCCTGATTGTGTAAAAATATTCAAATCCGATTTTTTTATACATAATCACCTTTTGTATGTAGAAATAAAAACTTTTTATGAATGGTAACTCATCAATGTTAAACAAATAGCTTAAAACTGGAGGTAATAAAATATTGTTAGTGGGTGTAAGATGTATCGTCAAATATGTTTAGTCGTATGTAAATATTTATTTTACTAACACCACCCACACCCCATTTAAGGACACCATATTATAATATAAAATTTCGTCTAATTAAGGATACTGAAATTTTGTTAGTTTACCATTAACTAAAATCAACCTCATAAAGAATTGGTCAAACTTTTGTTTCAAGTACTGTATGTACAAAATGATAAGATTGACGTGTGCATACAAAAGAATTAACATAGAATGGTAAAGAGTGGGTTAGTAAAGAGTTGAATTGTATAAAATCAAAGGTAGGTTTGTGCAAAAATTATAAAATTGTAAACAACTGTATTACTTATAAAAAAATCACAAGACTTACAACAACCGAATTAGATTCATTCCGAAGAAAAGAGATTGAACTTTGTGCTGATAATGTGTTAAGAAAAATATGACTTAGAATCTAAGTGAGAGTAAGAATTTCTCATTAATTGATGTGTCAATAACGAAGGAGCACACTTGCAATATAAATTGATAAAATCCTAATGGGAGAGAATATCCTATTGAATATAACAAATACAACGTGTACCTTTAAGAAAAGGTGGATGGAGGGAAGTCTTTTGGTGAGAATGTTGATATAAATATCGTCATGTTGTTTTCTTTCTATCCCTTTCGGGAGTTAAAATAAAATTTGAAAACAACTTAATTTATTACAATGGTGTAGATTCTGTTGAACTTTAAATAAATAAAAGAAGGAATTACAATCTTCAAAGTGAAAACTAAAAGAATATGACCTCGAGATAAAGGTCATTCTTAGTTATAGGATTACAGGCTTCTAATTTGCAGGAGTGCTTATATAGCACCCAAGAATAAAATTACATAAATCAAGCAATAACTCAACTCTTAATTCACCTAAGTTAAAGCAAGCAAAACCTAGCTTCCTTAATCCATTTATAGGGGTCTTGTGTGCTGGCCTGTTGCCCTGCCACAAAGACGTGCATTTTTTGGAATAGGGTATTCATCCCTAATTGAGTTTGAATCTGTATACACACGAAGATAAAATTGTTGTCCAAGGTATTGTCTTGCCCAAAATTCAGTTCTCAAGTTCCACATTCCCACATTATCAAGTGCTATATAAATTGCAGTCCATGATTTGGGATAAACCTGCACACAACAAGCATGAAAGATTTTTAATTAACCATTTTCTTTCAAAATTTTGTATTATAAAAAAATAAAAATAAAAACATTGCACAAGAAATCCAATGAAAGATTATAGTAAACCCTAGGGGTGGCCACATGAAGGCCCAATCGGGCTTGGGCTATCCCAGGCTCGTAGAGTTCCAAGTTCTCATTGTGTAATCCCAAACCCGCCCAAATTAGGAAGAGACAATTTTTTTTTACCTAAATTTTATTATTTAGCAAATTTATGACATATTTCATTGTTTAGCATATTTATTTTAGAATGTACTCTTAAGACTAAGAGTAAATAAAGTCTAAAATTGATATTTTTAGTTGTTCCCCATTAATATTTTTTTTATAACTTTTAACTTTAAAGGAATAAAAACTAAACTACTAATACACACACACACATAAATATATATATAGCATCAATATTATATTTAATTCACGGACCCTAGGTTGGGCCGCGCTCAAGCGGGTCTAAGAATACATGCCCAATCCTGTCCAAAAAATAATCGGCCTATAAAATTTTTCCAAGCTCGGTTCGCGAACCTGTTTACCTTACCCATGCTCTTTTTTTTTTGGGCGGGTTGGACAATCTTGGTCAGTCTTGGGCCTATAGCCACCCCTAGTAAACCCCATGAAGTAAGCCCATATTCAATGGAAAACTCGTTTTAACTCTTTATTTTTTGTAATTAATGACATTTGTTCTTCTAATTTTTTTCAAAAGTTTAACATGTTCACATGGTTCAGAAAGTGTTTCCGAGAGATTTTGGACATATATGTCGAAAAGTGACTGAAATTAGTTTTGCATTATGAAAATATATTGAACTTTATAAGCTTGTATCAAATATTCAACAAGCACAATTTTGTTTTTCAAGTCTTAAAATCACTTTAAAACATTGTCAAAGTGATGGAAATTTGTTGAGCTTTTGATAAATTTTGAATGAAATATAATTATGTGCAAAAATTTAATAGTTGATGGGGATATGTTATTCATTTTTATAATTGAGGGCCATAGAGTAAAAATAATTACATAACCTCGATCCCAAATTAATAGTCGTTGTTCGAGAGTTAAACATTTTAAAAAAAGTTTATACTTTTCAAATTTATCCTATATAAAATGATGAATAATGCAAGATATGTACTTGAATCATTATTCTCTTATAGGCATTGTCAAAATGTGTAACTTTGTAACATCACCTTATATATTATTTTTCCAAAAATAACTATTAATTTGGGATGGAATAAAATAAACCACATATATTAATTTGTGATGGTTGGAGTAATTAATTAGCTTTTACCGTAGTTTACTCTTTGTACGTTTGATTACAGAATAAAAAAATTGAAATACACTGTATTTTATGAGTAATTGGAAGAAGACCAATTCTAAATTAATTAATTTTTTCTGACTTTATAATGAAACACACCCTAACAAAAAATGAACTTGAGTAACTCTAAAATCACCTGAACAGTGCAACGTGCAATTGCATCATGGAGATTGTATTGGCCTCTACTAGCGGTTGTCCATAGCCCTCCATCCATTCTGCATTTCAAAATTTCAATATAAGTTAGAAAAAGAATTAAAAAAAATAAACACACACACACAAATGGACCAAGTATATGACTAACTTAAATAACTAAATAAATTTGTGCATTGATGCTTACCCTACTACAAAGAAAGAGTAGCCATTAAGGTGATAACTTTGTACAATGTTTTCCGGATTTTCAAACACGATTTCGACGAATGTTCGGTAATCGGTGCTCAAAACGGAAGTATCCAAATATATGCCTCCACCGGTGGGGCTGCTAGAAATGCTGTTAGCCCGAAAAACTCCTCCGATTTTGAAGTAATCTGCAAGCTTAAGGGGAGTATCAGCTGGCACGAATGATACACTGTTAAGTGCATATCTCTGCTTGCCATTAACTTGCCCATGAGAGCTAGCAAGCCTGATGGTTCTAGTGGTGTTTATGA
Source organism: Sambucus nigra (assembly GCA_949130495.1). NCBI lineage: Eukaryota > Viridiplantae > Streptophyta > Magnoliopsida > Dipsacales > Adoxaceae > Sambucus > Sambucus nigra. Next base: position 812,653,289 of record OX422207.1, read on the forward strand.
GTCCATAGTGGTATGAGCCTTGTGGGTTAGGCCTTGGTCCACTTGCTGTAAGATTAGTCCTGAAATACACAAAACGAATGACTTATAAAGATTTTCATGATTGAATGTACTACATCATGGACCCAAGCCTACATAATAAAGAAGGGGCCCCAAGAGTAAAGACATTTTTTTTGGTAATCATGGGTGTCCAAACCAACTTGCGTGCGCACCTCGACTAATCACATGGGCTATATATATTGGCTCCTCAACATGTATAACTTGTAAGTTATAGACTCGCATAGCGGCGGATGAATCATACCCACACTCAGGACTGCTTACGGTTCGACCAGAGCCCGAAGGTATGTTCTTTCCATCCAACTATGCTATTTCGCCTGGAGAGCTGGCCTCAAAACTCGACCCGGTGACCACTTGGTCTTTGCCAAGCAACTCAATCAACTGAGCTAACCTTGAGGGGTGTAGAATACATTTTTTAACAACTCAAGGGTGGGATGGTCCCCGAAAGTATTTGAGAAATCCTGGGCTTATTCCCAAAAATGGGCATTTTTATTAAGAGCAAAATTGTAATATAGGTGTATGGGTAAATTATAATAGGATCTTTTTTATGATAATTCAGTATATTTAGAGAATCACTCTTACATGTTCATTGATAAGAGTTACCCCGCATATACAGCATGTAATGATGGAGGTACAAGTGGGTTGATGCAAATGAGGGGGGAACTCTAATCAATGAACATGTAGGGGGTATCTCTAAATACTGAGTTATCTAAGGATAAGGTCCAAAAAGACCATTTTAGTAAATCCTTAACTGTACTCGATTTTTACTTTGCCCCTTGAACTTTAAAGAGGAAGGAATATATTGAAATTAATCATATTTCATTCAAAAATATTGAGAATTCAACAAATGTGCATCATTTTGGAGAGAGAATGGTGTTTTTATTGTAATTAGGAACAAATTTGTTGTAATTTTGATGCAAATTAATGTCCCGTGATGCGAATATGTTGAACTTTAAAAAATGATTTGCAAAATATTTTAACGAAAACACACTCCCAAAGTGATGCAACTTTTTACTTTTTTGATAAATTCAAAGTAAAATATAATAAAGTGATATATAAAATAATTGAAGGTTTTTTTAGTTAACTTTTATAATTTAGTGGGAAAGGTGAAATTGGATTATAATGCAGTGATTTTGTTTAAGAAAAAAGAATTGTATTTAGCATTACCTGATGGAACGGGCCTGATTGAGGGACCAATCAACTTGGATGGTGGGTCCACCTGGAGGTGGGCCAGAGACCGGACCCGCCGAATTGCTGTAATGAAGAACACCGGTGGTCGTGAGAATTTTGTTTGTGAAACGAGATGACACGACAATGTAGTAATCTTGACCAGGTTGGTCAGCCGTGATTAGAACCGAGTAAGATTGGCCAACATGAATATCAAGCGACGAATACGTTTGTTGGAGTGTGTGTGTCCCCTCCACCTCTACTAATTTCATCTTGTGATTTTGAATTCGAAAATTGAGCGAATTTTGCAGCCCAACATTTGATATTCTGAGCCTGTAAGTTTTTCCTGTCACAACACAATGTAACATAATATTCATGGTGACGACGCGATAATTACATGATCAGTTTGTCAAGCGTGTGAACAAATACGTAAAATTGAGAGTAATAATCCGAATGAGAGAATTTAATTTACCTTGTTCAACAGTGAAAGTGGTGCCATTACGTCCGTTGATAAGAATGCCATCGGGAGAGCGTAGCTTATGACCCCTGTCTAGAATTGCCTTCAATGACTATGAAAACACAACAAATTTCTTGATTAGCATCATATCATACTAGTAGCTTGATAACATGTCATGTTCTGTTTTTGTCTAATTTTTTTTTATAATTAATATTGTATTAACATCGACGTCACTTCTATCCGACTCGTATATAGTCATATACACTAAGTTTCAAGTCGAGTTCATCTTAATAGCCATATTCGTATCACAAATTATATAATTGTGTTTAACAGCCCGATTGGCTAACTTTGTGCTGTATTAACTTCTTGTTAATTAATTGTGTAAAAGAAATACAATCCCAATTACTTAGCTCCAATAGCAATACACATTTCCAATGAAATTTAATTCTTGCAAAAAAAAAAAATCTAGATAAGTCTAATGAATATTAATGGACCCTTACCAAACCATATGGGGGTGGGCCAATAAAATGCAATGATCAAAGAAAAGTTGTTTGGCTTAGTCATGACCACTAAACCAGACTCACATGCATTTTTCTTTATTCTTTTTCCCCAATCTGGGTCCAGTTAAAAGCATTGGCTTTGAAACAATCAATGTGTAAGGGGTTAGGAAAAGTTGCACATTAACTGCTGATGGACATCCCAAGGCAAACTAATTATATTCACAAGGTTATAAATTGTCCATCACTCATTCTCGTTGGATATTGTGAAAGCAAATTTATAATGCATTGAGCCACAAAATAATAATGATAGAAGTTTCTCCAGGAGTAGGCGTGTTCTATTGATTTTATGAAATTTGTTTCAAAACAAATCATTAGTTGACTTTTACAATTTAAAACGTAAAAAGTAAAGTATGAAAAGACTTTGCAATATTTTCATAAAGAAAATAAAAATTGTTTAATGAGTAGTGTTCATACCATATTCAGAGTCTAAGACCAATTTTTAAATAATAATATAGTTTTTAATTTACATTTGGGACTCCACAATTTAAATGGGTTTTAAACATTAGATTAAAAGAAATTATACATTGAAATCAAGTTAATTTTTCTAATTTTATTTTTATACTTTTTCATGCTTGACCATCTTTAAAGTGTTTTAGTCAAGCAACCTGGTTGGCCAATGTTGGCAAACAAAATAATAGAGAGAAACAAACCATGTGAAATAAATTGGAGAAAAGTTGCACAATTATTTCTGACATCTTGACTAGAAAATCAATGATATCATAATTTGATTTCTCAATATTTCAATTTAGTCATATAGGTGTGAAAGAAATTTTAATATTTTATCAGAAACTGAAAATATTTTTTTCAAACAATGAATTAATTTAAGGCGACTTTTCTACCATATTTGAACTTTCCAGGCTGACCATGATAAAATACATATTTTTTATGGTTAGTAGCACTTTGCTAATCAGCATTATATTTTTTCTTGATTGGGAAACAATTGAAATGAGTGGGTCCAATTTATGTTTGATCAAGATTTTATCATCTTTTCTTTGGGTCAAGCATGATGCGCCAATCATGGCTAAGAATGAGCTGTTTCTACCCACCTTACCAAACTTCTTTTGGGCCTATTAGTAAGTAGGGCCAATTTTAAAAATAAAGTATTTCAAATACATTTTCATATTTATTATGTGAAAGGTTATTGCACTAAATTTTTAAAAGCTTATATAAATGAAATAGTGGAAAATAAGTAGACTTATCACTAAGCCACTTATCTATTAAACAACCTTTTAGCAATTAGCTGTTCATGGATATTACAAACAATTTAATGATTTTAAAAAAGCTCACAGTTTATTAATAATAAATAAATAAATATGAACAAGACCAAACATTCTCCTGGGCCTCTCAATTTCATTTTGATAAGGCCATATCAGTTTTGGGCTGGGCCCATGTCTATTTATCAGGTCTCAATCTCCCACATGACAGAAAAATAAGGGGTGATATGTTTTATGATGTTGATTTGAATACTATGTGGTACTTAAGCATCAATATAAATGGATTAATGTCATGGGAGTGTAACAGGTTGTATAAATACATGTATGGTTCACGTTATTTTTGAAGTACCAACACGTGATACATTATCTTAAAATCATTTCGAATTTTAAAATGTGGCGCATACATCAACGCGCCCTCCTTTGCATGGCATGGCATGGCACCGAAATCAAATTCATTTAACATAAGCCTTTCAAACCTTTAATGTTTAGAGTTTATGATTTTTTTAAAGTAAAACAAATAGGATGGAACGCTGAATACCGTGTGATTAGCCGTGTACCAATCTCCGATCAGAACGGTATAATCACCGGAGGGGTCGGGGAATGGGACTGGAATTCTAGGCCGGCTAAGAATCCGAATTCCTCCAAAACCACCAGCAGCTTTGTGGAATGCAAGAGAAGGGTAGTAGTAAAAGCTTCCAATTTGATCCTTCACTTGGAGAATGTATGTGAAATTCTTCCCTGGAGGAATGGGACATGTTGTTCCATATACCCCATCTTCAAATGAATTCCTCCTATTTTGAATTCCATTCCTATGTATACAAAACAAAAAAAATTGTCAATGGTAAGAAATTACTTGAAGAAAAGTAGTATTTCAGTTTCTATTACTTTCATTTCACTTTGAAACATTCTTGAAATTCTGTGGCTTTTTTTAAGAATTGCTCTGGCACAATTTAGTGATAGGTTCACAATTTTAACATTACCTTTAACATTTTTCAGTAAAAAATGGTGTCACATCAGTTTAAAAAAAAAAAATTGCAAGACTTATTACTAAATTGTGTGCTTTATTTGATCTAAATGTAAGTCTTAAGTTTAAATCTCTTAATTTAATGAACTTCTAGAGTTATTTAGTATTTGAATGGATTCAGAGGCAATATTACATTCTAATGATTCAGAGATGATATAAACATTAGCCACGTAACTAAACTACAAACAAATAAATAATATTTAACACTTATAAAACCATACTTAATTCAGATTTGAACTTGTGCAATAAAAACAAACAGGACTAAAGCATTTTCCCTTCTAATAAACAGAGTGTATACTTTTATGTTGAATATAATTATGATTTTTCTAAAATAAAAAAATAAAAAAGTTTCTAAAAAACAATATTTTTTCAAAAATATTTTTGTTTCCAATTTTGTAACCCAAACATTTTGGACAATGTTTTTAAAATCAAGTTTTTTTTTCTTATAATGTTAAAAATATTATCAAAACCTAAATATTTTTTTCAAGAATTCTGAAAAAAATAAACTTTGTAGATATTCATTTTCATTGAGTACCATGTGAGAACTATAATTTTATACATTTTGTACATTTTCCCATGAATGCACGTTACAAATATATTTTTTATATCAGCCTTTTGCGACTTCTACAATGTACATTAGATTGAGCTACAGTGCTTACACCTGCAAACAAACTCCACCGCCAAGTTTCACTGATCAAACTTAAAAAAAAAACACTTTTACATATAATACCACTTAATTACCAAAATTGCCACTTAAATTACTCTTAAATAATCAAATCTACACTAAATCTTCTCACTTAGAAGTCCTCATAAATTAAAGTATATCATTTTCTGTGATCCTTTTTCGATTATCCGACTTATGTGTCTAATGCACATTAGTTGTTGTTTGTAATTCACATGATCCCATTATAAATACCAATTAATATATATTTGACACATCAGTTATAACAACAAAAGATGATTACAGAAAAATTATAAATTTAAGAGATGGATAAAAATAAACTCTTACCAGGAAATGAGAAATGGCTCATCTAAGCTGTTAAATACATTGATGATGAGATTGTCATTTGTGACAGAGTAAATATCAGGGCCAGGAAATTGTCCATTGATCAAAATTCCCTACAAAACAATTAACAAATCAGACCAAACTCCACTCACTTCCACTAAAAACAACTAATAATTTTGACCCCGACATAATAAGTGTCGTGTCTGCATTGTATCGCAAAACATGATTTCAAATTTTGCGTATGATAAACGTGTCGTGTCTGTATTTATTAGTGCGAAATGCAAACGTCACTGAGTTGCACAAAATGTAAGGCGTAGAATCAAACAAACCTGTTGGCGAACACCAAGTGGATAAATATCTCCATAAGTAACATTCCAGGTGAAGAATCTGTATGGATCCTCAGCTCCCACAATGGCTAAAAGAGCAAATGAAATGCATAAACAGGCCGCTACATTTAGCGGCATTTTGATTTTTATGTAAATGTGCTTTTCTTGATCTCTGCCTATATATGTGTGTGATATATATGGAGAGATTTGAGAAGGGAGTGTTGAAGCTGGAAATGTTGTGGTGAGAGGAAAGTAAAGGTGGTGTATTTAAAGTGCGATACAGACTACAAGTAAGAGTCGGTCCAAGTGACTCATTCATATTATAGGCACTAAAAGGAGGGAAATATGGAAGATTATAATAATGTGGAAGAAAATTGTGAAGTGAGTAAATTACACTTTTTGTCTTTAATCTTTAGCCTTGGTCTCACATAACCCTATGGACTTTTAATTTTAGATAATTACACTATAAACTTTTGAAATTGTTGGCATTGAGTTTAAATTACAATTGAGGTTAGTTTTTGATAGAATTTTGCGACATCCTCTCATATCGAACTAGACATGTTAAAATAAGACGCTACATCATAATAAGATATAAGTTGACACAAAGATACGAGTCATTCCTTACTATGTTTTGGATTATGATGAATCGACCCGATTGAAATGTTATCACAAATGTTTGTCAGAGACTCGGTATAAATAGTGGATTTATAGAATTTAAACAGAACGCGAATATGATATGACAAGATTCAAATTGTGTACGATTCTTAATGTGTGATGTGATATGACACGAACACGAACACAACATTATCAATTATCAAGTCTACCTGAATGTGATATGTCGTATTGTATACACTAGGGGTGTAAGCGGTACGGTTTGGTCGGTAAATAGTAGATACCAATACCAAAATCAAACTCTAGATGGTAAAACCAAACCGTACCAGTTTACCACCTGGTACACCAAAATCAATACCAAAATCAAACATGCTGGTATTTCGGTTTTTTCGGTAATTTCGGTTTTTTTCTGATTTCGGTAAATTCTGATTTTTTCTGGTTTCGGTAAATTCTGATTTTTTCTGGTTTCTGGTTTCGATTTTTTCTGGTTTCGATAAACAACACTAAAAGTCCCAAAAAACCAAAAACAAAACCAACCAACCAACTTTTTTAAATATTAAAACCAAAACCAACTTTTTTCTGGTTTTGGTAAATTTGGTGCGGTAATTTTGGTAAATTCGGTACGATTTTTTCTGGTTTCGGTAAATTCGCTACGATATGGTAATTTCGATATGGTTTTTTCTGGTTTCAGTAAATTCGGTACGGTAATTTCGGTAAATCGATTTTTTAAATATTAAAATCAAAACCAACCAACTTTTTTGCGGTAATTTCGGTTTCGGTAAGATTGGTTTCTGGTATTTTAATATATGAAACCAAAATCATTTTTTTTCGGACCAAAACGGTATGGTACAGTAAAAACTCGTACCGCTTTCATCCCTAGTATACACCCAAATATAATATGACACGACACAAATGCAACACGACTATTATCATGTCTCCAAGGCAGGGTCAATGCTGACATCCTTTTTAACAAAAGAATCAACGATGAAAACGTAAAGTTTATTATTGATTTTAACATTTAAAAAACATGTTCTTCAATTAAAGTTAATTGCAACAATTTTAACACTTTAACTGTAGTAGTTCAAATTTAAAAACTTAAGGAGTGAATGAATATGGAGACAAATACAAATTAAAAGGTGGCTAAGTATAATTTACCTTAGTCAAATGGAAAAGAGAACAAATTAATTCTTAAAAAAACATTCTTTAGTGACATAATTTGACCGAAATGCATTGGTCATCATATTTGTACATACAGATTGGCGTATCGTATTCGAATTAGTTCGTATTTTGAATACACTCAAGTTGTGAATCAATATAGACATGACACATCAATCTATACATATGATTTTATACGAATCCTATATAATTATAAAAATTTAATTCCCTCGTTATTTTAACTATATCCCAATTATATGTGTCACAATATAGTCTAGCATTGAATTATAAATCCAGAGAAAAGGGGAAAATGAGCATAGAATTATTGAAGAAAAAGGGAAAAGAAAAATGAGGGCTGTCGGTGATGGGCCTCACACGTTTTCTCACATGGCTTGTGTTTATTTTTTTATTTTTCACTAGTTTAGGGGGTGTGATGGGGTGTGTTTGGACGTGACGCACGGAGTGTCCATGTGCTTAGTTAGAACCTAGTGGGCCCACCACCACCCCAACATTTCACACGTCCATTTCAATTTTTATCCTCGTCCCGTGACAGTGATCAAATTCTATTGTTTTGTTTTGTGTGGGTTTAAATGGATTTATGGTTTACCTAGTGGTTTTGCCCTTTAGAATATTGTCTGTACCCTACGACTTGTTGAATGAAAGGGGTTTAAATAATTGTGTGGTTGAAATATATTATTACCCTTAAAATTCCCCTCACGTGGTGGAAGTTTTGGGGCACATGACTTGGGAAATCATCATCATCTTAATGTAGGAAGACTTTTATGTGTGTGAAGTGAAAGTACATTTTAAATATAGTGTAATAAAGTATGATGCGGATGTAATCCATGGTTAATGAAATGCATGATTTAAATTATTTTATATTAATTTTGTGGTCAAATAAATAATTTTGTTCGAGTGTGTTAATGGAGTGCTTGGCTAGAAGGTCATATTTCAATTGGTGCTCGTAAAGTTCGTTTTCACCCTTTCAACTGCCACGCATGTGGTAAATGGCGTGTTATGACCCCTGGTGAGTTTATATTATTTGAAGTGCCATCAAATGTTAAAGTTTTTAACTTAATCTTGATTTTTAGGTTTGACGTAGAAGACTCAAATACGAAATGAAGTGGCAAATGTAATTTGTGCACCTTGAACCTTGGAGGTGTGACCTTCAAACCTTAAGGAACTTTTTAACATATATAGATGAAGATGACAATGGAGATTAGTACGTTCTAATCTCTCCCAAACCTTATTCTCTCATTAAAGGAAATTTTCTTTTTGTGTGTGTATGTATATATATAAGAGGATAAAAAACGGACCATTTTTTATTAGTAAAAAAATTGAGTTTATTTTTTGGGGGTATTGAAACATTTTAGTGACCCCCTCTAAAAAAAATCAATTAAAATGATTTTTTTTTCTATTTTTAGAACTCCAGTTAAATATATGTCAGTTTTTTTTTTAAAAAAAAATTGACATATATTTTACCGATTTTTTAAAATAAAAAATTCATTTTGATTTGATTAAGGACTTAAATCTGATTTTAAAACTTTATAAATCTTCCAACAAGATGTGTTTATTTCAAGAATTTAACTCAAACTGAGAGGGAGTAATTCCTGAGAAACTAACCATAAGAGAGAGAGAGAGAGAGAGAGAGATAGAGGTTAGTGGAGTTTATTGAAAGGGTTATTAGAATAAGAAATCAATACCCATTTTAGAATATTTCTTTTATCAAAACAAAAAAACTATTTCAAACCCCAAAAAGAGGATGGTGGGGGAGGTGGGGTGAGGGGGTGGGGGGGAGGAGAGAGAATATCCAAAAGTCCAATATCAAGATTCTTCCAAGTAAGACCATATTGGAGAATGTAAATATATAGAATATTATATTGTACATCAATCTTTTCATTTACTCACCAATGAGAAAAATAATTGTAAAAGTGTTCAATCTATTAGAAAACTCAAATAAACTATTGCATCCGGTCTAAGGTAATCCAGAAAGCCTGGGTCAATATTAACCCCGTGAAAGCATCAGTCTATGGCGACCCGTGAAAATCATGAAGAAATCCATTATATCTTTCACGATCGATAATATGTTGTTGAGGGGATTGCGGCATAATCAAATCTTGGACTCTTTCATGTTCGCTTTGATAAGGAATCCTATAGTTCTCTCATTTTTTTCCAAATTGCAATGTGTTATAATTTCCAACGTTTTGGTTTCACCTGGTGAGCTAAAAGATAGTGGATCCTCCTAAGTACTGTCTTGATATAGATATAGGAAACACCTAACTATGTAAAAAAAATTCTTGGTCCATTTCTAATCCTTTACTCTCTTTACATTCATGATTTAGGTTAATATGATTGACACTTATATTGTTTGAATGTGAATGTGAGTGTATGTAAATGTAAGACAACAACAAAAAGGAGAATTATGTTACTAACCAACTAAAGTGTTTTAACAATGTTGGAAAGAAAATAATATGTTTTCTGAAAAAAATAAATTAAAAAGTTTTAATTTTCAAAATGTCAAATAAATTCCATAATCCAATAATCCAAATTATCCCCACCTCTCTCTCTATCTCCCCCCCCCCCCCCCCCCCCCCCCCCCCCCAAACAAAAAAAAAAACCTTTAGGCTAATTTCTGTACCGATCAATAAAAATCAAATTATAAAAGATAAGGTACCAAGTTAGAAAGCTAAAATAAACATTCTTCCAATTAAGAACATGTCGTTTCGGTAAGATATCAGTGCATCAAGGATAAAATTAACTAATAGTGAGAATAAATTGAATTCAGTCGATTGTCCACATACCTACTTGAAGTGTTCAGAAATGAGAACATGAATGAGCATTCACATAGAAAATATGACATAACCTTTCCCAGCACACCACCTGAAATTTGAGCAAAGATTTAGGTGACAAAAACTTGATAATTACAATTGTGAATAAACTTCATCGAATATGTGGAACATGTAGAACTTCTTTCCACTTAAACTAGTTTTTAATGTGTAAAAAAATAATTACAACAATTTCCTTCATTTTATGGTTACAACTTATAAGGTCACCAGGGAAGGTGAGTAACTTCAGCCTTTTCTTAACTTCGACAGACACCAAAGATGGTGATAACCTCAACATCTTCAACTTATTCCATATGACCATTGTTCCATATTTTTCAAACCAACCTATTTTTTGGAATCAATGGCTTTACCCAATTCCCATTAACCACCTTTGTGATCCACTATCCATAATGAACGATTTAGAAATTCTGAGGTATCCCATATGCTTTGGTTCAAATCACAAATTCTGGATATTTTTTTATCGCGATTATTGATACTTCTAAACATCTTCTTATGGCCCAAATTATAATTTAAACACAAAAGTTTTAGACCCCCAAAGTTTTAAAATCCTTTGACGATCTCCTATCTCCCCCCCCCCCCCCCCCCCCCCCCACACACACACACACACACACACCAACTTCTGATTTAGCATTTCAAAATTGTAATGGAAAACTAGGAGGACCATCACTAAACCTATTCCGTAAATGTGTGGAATTTTTTCCACATTCAATTATTAAGTAACATATTATTCATAGGGTTTTGGTTTATATGAGATGTTACAACCAAATTGCAAAGATAGGAGGGAAAATCATTTAGACTTTGTGACAATTTTTGGCAGTTTTTTGCATTGCAAAAAAGTTTTTACATAAGATTCGATCTACAGTGAGAATGACTAGTGTTGTCGTCTCGACAGTTTTAGCCTCCATGGCAAAGGCGCCAAAATATATTTATTGAATTTTTTTTACATAAAAGGAAAAGAGATCATTAATGCAAAATAATTTAGGGTTAATAGGTATGCCTAATTATAAAAGAAATTTTTGTAAATGACAAAATGAGATTAAAGGGACTAGAAACTAAAAATAAAGTAAATGTTGAAATGTAAATATTCCTGCATTAAATTAAAGGAAAATAAATGTACAAGTATAAAAAGGATATACATAAAGGAAATGCTAGAATGTAAACACATTGGATCCATTTTTTCCTCTTTTCTTATTCCCCGAGGAATAAATTTATGGTTTAAATAATAACTAACTCTTATTTAGCTCCAATTAACTTTTAATTTGATTTAATTCTCTGCAATTACTACTTTTTCTTGCCTCCAAATAACTATTGATTTGAATTTAAATTAGTTATTTACAATAATATTTTTTCTTTATCTCCCATTTTAACTTTTGATTTGATATCTAGTTAATTTTCTGTAATAACTACCTCTATTTTCCTTCAAATATACTCTAATTAGAATTCAAATAATATCTCCTTGAACCACCCTCAATTTCCATTTAATATTACTACAATGACCACCATATAACCACCACTAAAATTTTCTAATTTCCAGCCACATGTCAGAAAAGTATAAGGAGATAAAAATTGCCAAATATAATGTAAACAACTGGATTTAATCATAATATATATTGACATCACGTGTTGTAAGACAAATTCACCCAATTTATTTTTAATATCTACAATGTTATAATTATTCATCACACTCAACATAATATAAGCCAACTAAAAAAGGTGATAAGTATTGGGACATAAGGGATTGTGTGCATGCCCATGTCCGAAAAAATATATGAATAAAATATTTATTCATCAAGAATTATTTATCTTGATTAATTATAAGCATTAATATTCTACTTAACATGATTAATTGTTCTTATAAAGAAAATAAAGATACTACTTACGACATATAGCATATATGTAAATATTGACCATATATATATGAAAATTATTATTGTGATTTTAGTAAATGCCGTAAGTGTAATTACCTAGGTCATTGTTGTTAATTTATTAAATATCGTAACTGAATTTATGCCTCGTTTTGATTTTTTCCCTTATATTCTTCAATTGGTCTTCAATTTTACTACGTCAAATACAAAAAATGGTCACGATTTTGGACCGTGTCCACGCATTTGAGTCACAATTGTGGTTCGTAACAAAATTACGGGTGACTTTTTATGGTCACAGTCCAAAACTGTGACCACATGACATGGTCACAATCTATTTTGTAACACTAATACTAGGATCTTGGTCACTGTTGGGTCACGATTTGAACCATAACCTATATGTAATCGTATTTTCTTGGTAACGATCCAGGACCAGGACCACGAGCTGTAATAACCTATTGTGAAATTTAGTTGGTTAGGGTAGTGAACCATAACCCTATATCTTTCCCCGAAGTCCTTTGGTCACGTCTGACGATCATAACCACATATAACCCGTTAAATTATTGTCACGGACATGTTCACAGTTTTGGACCGTGATCAATAATGAATTTATTTTTAAAAATAATTTTCTCTATTTGCTTCCAAATAAATTCATGGACATGTTTTCAAACCTGTAGATAATTTCCCTTTCTCATCGAGGGGCCAGGTCCATGAAGGAGCTAGCTAGGAGGGTCTTTATCAGTCAGAGTAAATCCCCTTTCTCAAGATCGATTGATTGTTTCAAGCCTCTTAAGAAGTTCATCATTCCTTGATTTAAGATCTACGATGGAAGACTAATCCTAGAGACTATGTTCGTTATTTACAGGACATGACCTATCGAAGAAATAACTAAGCCCTCATGTCCCACATCTTCCCTACCAATTTTGAGGACGACGCACAAAATTGGTTTGAAAAATTACCACACTAGCCAGTCACTAGTTTTAAGCAACTCTTAGAGGCCTTCACTATAAGGTTCATCACCAGCAGGACCTATTCAAAGAAGATATACCCTCTTATCATTATGAAAAAGATGTCCTAAGATACCCCGAGCTAATATGGTTAGTACTATTAGAAAACCTATAACGAAGTTAAGATTATTCTAAGCACGTGGCACCAGCCTTATTCAATATCAACCTACCAAGAAACTCTATGCGGTACTAATCCTTCACCAAGAAGGAAGCTACCACTATAGATGACCTACAATTTAGAATCAAGAAATACACCAAGATGGAGGACGTAGTAACATTCAATCAATAAGAAAATGGTTTGCCAAAAGAGAGCAAAAATGGAGATAAAGAGAACACCCTTAAGAAGGGGCAAGAAGAAGAATGGTGGATTCAAGGGTGATTAAAAGTCAGATCTTAGTAAAGCCCATCACACCATCATTACTATTTGTGGAGAGTCTATCTATAAGATCCAGAATAAAATTAAGGATCGACAGTACTTCAAGTGGTTGAGGAAGATGGAAGGGGTGCCATCGAAGAGAAACACAAACTTGAGATGTTTGTATCACAAGGATCATAGGGACACCACAGAGAACTATAAGGCGATCAAGTCGTATCTAGAATAATTGGCTTAGGCAGGGTATCTAAATAGTACATGGATAAAAAAAACAATGTGAAGCCCTTCACAGAGTGTTAGCAAAAGACGGATAATAGCCTCGATAAGGATGAGATAGGATATACGTTCTTAATTATCCATAGGGCCTCCAACACAAACCAAATCCATGGCAATGTCGTAAGTGTGGAATTGCAGAAGGCTACTATGGTCATAGAAGCTTTCCATATCGGCCTTAATAAAATTATAATTAGAAAATGCACCGACTAGAAGCTGCTCCAAGCATAAGGTATCACAAATGAAGACCTGGTTGGAGTCGAAACTCAACGCCATGACACACTAGTAATCACTCTTAGAATTGATAACTAGTATGTCGATAAGCTACTAGTAGACTAGGGAAGTTCTTCGAAAGTCATGTATTGAAAGTTTTTAATAAGCTCAACTTAAAGATGGATTATTTTAAGGGAGCAACCATCCCTCTAGTTAGATTTATGGGAAGAGTGGCAATGCCTATTAAGAAGTTCATGCTCCCAGTAGGGAATGGAAGCAAATCTAAATTGATAAAAAATTTAGTAATGGACATTGAGTCCCTATAAAACGCAATTCTTGAGTGAGGATGGTTCCACACTATGAAAACTGTTCTAGTAACGTACCATTAAAAGCTCAGATATATTACTAAACAGGGCGTAATAGAGATGCATGGGAACCAAGCCTCTGATTTGCAATGCTTTATCATTGCCATAAAACCTAAATAGAAGAATAAGAATAAAATATGGAGAATACGAAGGGAGACACTCCCTCAAAATAATAATGAAACTATGTAAGATCGGGAGTAGAAGACACAAGGGTAGCCTTTGCAGATAGAGTCATGAAACCATTGCAAGAGGTTATGTTCGACGACTCTCACACTGAAAAGAAGCTTCTGATTGAAAACTTACTCGCCAATCAAGAAAAGGAAAAATGGTTTCTTTTCTCAAAGATAACCAATATGTATTCATTTGGTATCCGTATGATATGCCTGACATTGAGCCTGAAGTGATGTGTCACAGACTTCACGCAGAAGGCACTATGAATAGCCCCTGATATGGAAAAGGTAGTGGAAGATTACGTAAGGAAACATTTTTAGACAAGGTCCATCAAAGAAGGTTAATTCCTTAAATGTCTCTCAAACCCGATCATGGTCAAAAAGAGTAATGGAAAGTGGAGATTTTGTATGGAGTTCATTGACCTAAATAAAATGTGTCATAAGGATAACTTTCTCTTATTAAAAAGAGACTAGTTAGTCAAAACCATAACTATCTATATTTTGGCTATCACCAAATCCCTATGTTTGGATACGATTAAGAGAAGACCTCTTTCATCACTATCCTTGGCCGTTATTACTACATTGTCATACTGTTTGGACTCAAGATTACTGGAGCAACCTACCAACATATTATCACCAAGATGTTAAAGCATCAGCCTGGTGACAATATGGAAGTGCATATAAATAACATGCTCATGAATAGCAAATAGAATGTTGATCACCCGATGAACCTAGAAAAAACATTTAAGGTCCTCAAGTAATACATAAAAAAGCTCAATATTGCCAAGTGCTCCTTTGGAGTCCAGTCCGACAAGTTGTTGGATATTTGGTCAGTCATAGGGGAATCAACATGAATCCTTATCAGATTGAAGCAATGAGAATAGTTAGGAATATTTTAAAGTTGGTCAAGATTATGGCAACACTCAATAGCTACATCTCTAAATCCTTCGAGAAGTGTCAATCACTCTTTAAATTATTTAGGAAGGAAAAGAATGAGATCCAGAATGATGAATTCTCAAAGGATCTCGTGGAAATCAAACTCTTCCTAAGCTAACCTCCCATACTCATGGTCCTAAATTTGAGAAATCTAGTCCACCTTTATCTATCGATGTCCGACCACTCAATCATTTCCTCTTTCGTATATGAGAAGGAGGGGTACCAGACCCCAATATATTATGTAAACAAGATATTGATGGATGCTTAGAAAAAGATATCTCCTCTGGAAAAGTTATCTTACTCATTAGTGATCACCTCACACAAGTTAACGCATTACTTCAAGGTACCCTTGATTATAGTCATAACTTTCTTTCCATTAAAGGTAGTCCTTAGAAAATAGGATCTCTCTGGATGGATTTCTAAATGGTCGGTAGAACTAGGGAGGTTTGATATCCACAATCAACCCAGAATTGTTATGAAAGGACAGGTTTTAGCAGCCTTCTTTGCTAATTTTTTTTAAATGTATTAATTCGATGAAGTAGAGCTCACTGATCAAGTGATCAATGAAGAGGCCGACCAACGAGATAATTGGACCCTTTATATGGATGGTGCATCCAAAATTAAAGGGGCATGAGTAGAAATAGTCTTGGTAATGCCAGATAAAATATTCCTCGAGCAAGGAAATTAACTTGGCTTTAAAGCATCAAATAAAAAATTAAAATATTAAGATCTCATTGATAGAATAAAAAGGTTTTGTCCTCAAACACCGCTCAACTTGACATGTATTATGACTCAAAGATAGTATCTAATTAAATACAGGATACTACGAGGCAAGGGATTATATCAACCTTTCTCCAGATCGGCCAGGATTTGGTTTCTAAGTTTAGCAGGTCCCTGGGGAAATAACAATCACACAGACGCCTTACTACAATAGCCTCAGTCGTCAAATCTGACCTGAAGAGAGTGATCTAAGTAGAGTACTTGGCTTAGTCAGACATCTTGAAATAATAAAATGTCAATTAGGTACTCACCATTTAAAAGCCTCCTATCTAAATGGACACAGTTCTGTATACTTACGAGAGGATACACTGCCTACAGAAAAAAAAATAAGATCATCATATAAGAGGGAAAACTATTTAATTTTATCTATCCCATTAGGGAAAGATTTATAGAAGATCTTTCATCAGGACATATCTGCAATGTGCACATCCCAGCTACGTCGACCAAGTTCTCTATGAGTTTCATAGAGGGATTGTGAAAGTTATCTAGGTGGAATATCTCTAGTATTCAAATACATAAAAAGAATTATGTCTGTGTGCTAACATGCAAAATAACTCTTTCTCCTCTGTGAAAAAATTATAAGAAGTGCCAAGTCTTCTTACCAATGGTTCACCAGCTAGCCAGTGACCTTAAGACCTTAACTGTCCCATGGACTTTTGAGCAATAGGGGTTAGACATTGTGGGTTCTCTACCTACAGAACCTGGAAATATAAAGTATCTCCTGGTCGGTATAGTTTACTTCACTAAGTGGATACAACAAACCTTGGGCGAACATAAGAGACGCTGGCATGTTCGAGTTCATCTAAAGGACCTTTGTGATCTATTTCGAGATATCGAGGACACTTATCATCAATAATTGAACACAATTTGAGAATGGCCCTTCTAAGAATTTTATAATAGAAATGACATTAGACACTACTATAGTTCGATGGACTATCCTCAAAGCAATGGACATGTTGAGGACTTCAATAAAACTGTGCTCAGTAGAATGAAGAAAATATTAGAAAAATTAAAAGGTGCTTGGGTGGATGATCTACCTCACATCCTCTAGGAATATCTAAAAACTCTTAATCAGTCTACCAGGGAAATTCCCTTTGCCTTAGATTATAGAATAAAGGACATAATATCACTAAAGGTAGTCTACTGACCATGAGATTGACAGTTGTTAATCCGAATGTGGACCATAAGATCAATAGAACTGAGCTTTACCTAGATAATGAAATTAAGGAACAAGCTCTGATTAGATTTTCATCCTAGGAACAGTTGTTGGCAAAAGAAGTACAACAAAAGCATCAATATAAGGAAGTTTCAGGTTGACGACGATGGGCTATGTAATGTCATCGGCAGTGCGAGGTAGCCATCAGACAACAAGCTAGGACTCAACTGGGAACGATGATCCGGGGTCATCAAAGGTGGTCTCTAGAGGATGCCATTTAAAATAATATTTAAAAGGGACGGAAAATACCAATGTTTAAATTCAAAAGTGATGGTTCACTGAATATTCAAAAATTCAATTTTGTTTCAAAATTAAAATTAAACAAATATTTAAATTTTCTTTTAAACAAAATTAATTCAAGTTATAAAGTAAGCAAACAAACCTAACATGTATATTGCCCAATTAATTACGTTGACTTGAATTAAATTAAACTAAACTTTAGCCAAATTAAATTATCACAAAATTACACGAGTGTTGTGATTAATTTTTTTTAATCTTTTTAAGCCTAAGCATACATCTACGTGTTTTTGCAAGATCAAAATAAACACAACTACAATGCCGCGATGTACGAGGAAATCCATAATGGGAAAAATCTTGGATGGCCCAACCACAAGTCCACTAAGTATGATTTTACAAAGGACGCGACAAGAAGACTTACTCAATGACCTGACGTCCATGCAAGCCTTGAGACTTTTCATTCCTCCACCTCTGCCTAGTTGACAACTCAGGTTCCACCTTTGTCTTTGAAGCCACCGATGGAGCAAAGCAATAGCCAAAAACATGGAATCCAGTTCCGTATGAAAAATTACTGCAAGCACGAAATCCTCCACAAGAAACTCTCTCTTTTGGGTAGAGAATGAAACCCGGGGCCAAACCAATGAGCTCCTAGTAAATGTTATGTAGAAACTTGGATCATGTAAATTATATGGGTGTAAACTTGTTTTTGTGTTGAAGTTAAAGCATTTTGATTCACAAAAACCAAAACGGTCTTTATGGACAAAAGTTTATACTGTCAAAGCTCTCGGAAAATTTGAAAAAATGCCTTTTAAAAATTAACTCCCGAACTGTAAAAATGGTGGGAAATTAGTGGGAAGTTTTAGGAAAAGTAGTCAGAAAATTGCTGGAAAAATTGCTCAAACTGTCCGGTCATTCAAATAGCTCTGGTATGTTGTTCGAACGACATATCGGACGATATTTTAGTGGCTCACAAATGAAGGTTCGTTTGAACAACAATTCAAATGAATATTCAAACGAGATTTCAGAGAAAATAAAAAGAACCTTGTTGGATACCTCGTTCGAACGAGGTCGTTTAAACGACTTTACAAATGACATTTTAGAAAAGTTTATTTTTCCCCCTAAAAAATGAAAAACCATTTGTTAAACTTTGTTTACTAAAAATATGACACCCAATAAAAATTCCAAGTCTCTATATGACATGTGAATTCATACCTTAGAGACCTTGAAAAGTTGATAACGATAAATAAGGCACGAAACGCGGATAGGATGTGATCTTCTTTAGACTCGACCGTTACGTTTTCAACTCAAACGCCATAGGCTTTAAAAGTCACAAATAACTTATATCCTATGACTCAAATAGTTTTGTCCGGAATTAAGCCAACGTTTATAAATTGACTAAATTGGAAGTTTATCCTTACAAATCTCCCCCTTTGGCTATTCCGGGACAAAACCAAAATAAAAATCTTATGGGCCATCAAGCTCATCTAAAAGACATAATCCCACCCAAAATAAAAACTATAGACGCTTGACTGACACATATGTTGAGAAGCTTTGCATTAAAAAAAATTACCGCATGGAAGAAGACCCGCACACTTAAACACATCATCAAACGCATAGGGAATATAACATTATAAATTGCATAATTAAATTCTACCCATTTATCTAACAGCATCTAGCTAAGAAATACTACACCAAAAGCAGGAATCTGGCACGATTTAAAATCATGCCAGAATCAAGGGTGCCAGATTTTCTGGTACGGTTTAAAACTATGTCAGATTTCCCAATCTGGTATGCTTTTGGAATGCTTTTAAATCGCGATAGATTTTAATCTGGCACACTTTTAAATCGTGCCAAATATTGAATCTGACATCCTTTTAGCACACTTTTAAACCGTGCCACTTTTCCATTTTCTTACACGCTTTTGGCACGGTTTTAAACCGTGCTAGATTTTTCAATTAATAAAAAATATTATTTGAAAACAAATTTGGAAGATCAGCAAATTCCAAATCTGGTAGGAAAAATATTTATTATTTGCAAAAAAATAAAGAAAATTCACAAATTACAAATTTCGCACGTTGTTGATAAACTAATGTACATACAAAGTTCAAAATATTACAAATCTTAATAGTTGACGGACAAAAAAAATTGAGTAGAGTTTTCTCTATTTTCTGGATATTATAAAACCTACTAATATAAAACCTGCATAATGTATAGCCCGCACGGCCAAAAAATATAATAAAAAAATTATAAAAGCCCGCGCGATCATAAAAGTTAATAGTAAAAGTACAAAAGCCCGCACAACCATAACACATAAAAATTAGAATCTTGAATATTAACGACATTAAATAAATAATCCCCTTTTTTGTAAATCATTAGCTTCTTCGTGTGTTCCACGTGGATAAAAGCTAACGATAAAATGTTATCCTACAAAAAAATGGGATACAAAAAAGAGATGATATTAGTCACCAAGTAATTTTAAAAAAAAACTTATTCAAGCTGAAAAATTGCATATATGAGTTATAATTATTATTATATTCTCAAATCGAAAGTCCCGTGCTTATGCGGTCAATTCCTACAAGTTATATTGGTCTCATGTGAGGTTTTATTGCCTCTTACGGGACCGTTTGGGGACAAGTTTCAATTTTCACATGCAAATGACATGTTTTTAAGCCTAATATATATATATTTTCAAATTATCGTCATATTCTCAAACCGAAAGATCCGTGAATATGTGGTTATTTCCTACAAGTTACATTGGGCCCGTGTGAGATGTTCATGCCTCTTACGGGACTGTTTGAGGGTTGGTTTAGGCTTTCACTCTTTAAAGGCATGTTTTTAAGCGTAATGTAGATATTTTTAAATTATCGTCATATTCTTAAATCGGGAGACCCGTAACTACGTAGTCAGTTCCTACGAGTTATATTGGTCTCATGCGAGGTGTTAGTGCCTCCTACGGGAATGTTTGAGGACTAGTTTAGGTTTTCACCCTCTAAATGCATGTTTTTAAGACCAATGTAGAGATTTTTAAATTATCGTCATATTCTTAATTTGAGAGACCCGTGACTGCGCAGTTAGTTCCTACAAGTTACATTGACCCCGTACAAGGTGTTCATGTCTCTAATGGGGCCGTTTGGGGGTTGGTTTGGGTTTTCACCCTTTTAACAACTTATTTTTAAGCCTAATCTAGATATTTTCAAATTATTGGCATATTCTCAAATCGAGAGACTCGTGACTTCGCGATCAGTTCCTATAAGTTACATTAGTCCCGTGCGAGGTGTTCATGCCTCTTATGAGACTGTTTAGGGTTTGGTTTGGATCTTCACCCTTTAACGGCTTGTTTTTAAGCGTAATCTACTTGTTTTCAAATTATTATCATATTCTTAAGCTGAGAGTCCCACGACTACGCAGTTTAGTTCCTATGAGTTACATTGGTCTCGCGCGAGGTGTTAATGCCTATTACGGGGCCATTTAAGCGTTTGTTTAGGTTTTCACCCTCTAACAACATGTTTTTAAACCTAACCTAGATTAATTCAAATTATTATTGTATTCTCAAACTGAGAGTCTCATGACTATGCGATCAATTACTACGAGTAACATTGGTCCCGTATGATGTGTCCGTGCCTCTTACAGGGCCATTTGGGAGTTGGTTTGGGTTTTCACCCTCTAATGGAATGTTTTCAATCCTAAGTTTAGATACTTTTAAATTATTATCGTATTCTCAAATTAAGACTCCCGTGACTATGTGATCAATTCCTACAAGTTACATTGGTCCCGTGCAAGGTGCTCGTGCCTCTTATAGGGCCATTTGGGGACTAGTTTTGGTTTTCATCCTCTAACTTCATGTTTTTAAGCATAATCTATATATTTTTAAATTATCATCGTATTATCAAACGGGGAGTCCCGTAACTACACTGTCAGTTTCTACGAGTTACATTGGTCCCGTGCGAGGTGTTTGTGTCTCTTATGATGCCATTTAGGGGTTAATTTGGATTTTCACCATCGAACGGCCTGATTTTAAGCCAAAGTCTAGATATTTTTAAATTATCATCGTACTCTCAAACCTAAGTCCTGTGACAACTGTAATACCCCGTACTTTTGGCTATATTTATTTTTGGGATTAATTAATTAAATGCGTATTAATTGGAAATTAATTCGGGTTAAAAATACTAACGAGATGCGAGTTGGTATTTGATTATGTGCATACATGTTTTTATATGAATATTGAATTATGAAAAATTTGTCATGAGATTGATATACGGCATTTTTGGAAATTTTGTTGAGACGCGTGTGATCGCCGCGTCATGGTGTATTATTTTATTTATAAAAGTGAATTTAAATTCTATAAACCGTTTGGTCGTTTCGAGTGCGCCAACGCGTCCGAAAGGGTCGAGATAGTCAGAAAACACTAGCCGGGGGTGTAGTTTGGGTTCCGGGGTATTTTTAGGCCATACCGGCAATATAAAGGGTATTTTGGTAATTTCGTATTTTTAGGAATTAAAAATGACGAAAATTAGAGGAGTAAATCTGATTGGGAATAGACCCACTAAAACCACTAACCAACCCTCAATGACCCAATAAGCTACGGAGGTTATCATTTAGGTTTCCAACTTTCCTAAAGAAAACCCTAGCCACCATAGCCACCTTTGGAGAAAATAGCTTGGAGAGGGAGAGGAAGAGAAGGAATTCTGCAGAAATCTTTACAGAAATCAACACCAAATTCAGAGACAATAAAGGCAAGTGATTTACTTACATTTAAATTCAGAGAATGTTCTTCCCATGTGAGAAAATTGAGGAATTCCAATTGTTCTTGAAAGATGAATGAAAACCCATGTTAATTGGATTTAGAAATTGAATATTGAGGACAAATTGCATGTAGAACCATATAGAGATGATTGTTCTGGTGTTAGTATACATAGGATGTAACAAAAACGGATCTAGAATGGACTAATTGATGATTACAAATTCTAGGGTTTATGTTCTTGAATAATTGGGGAAAAATTGTAGAGATTTATATACTGATTGATGTTAGGGTGATTTAATCCTTTAAAACGTGTTAGGAGGTGACTATAATATGTTTAAGATTGATTAGATACCTTAAAACAATGGTTGGGACTAAGTTTGGAGGAGATTTGAGGAGTAAAAATGGTGAAAAACGAGATTAAGACAAATCTGGGACGAAACTGGTAGGTTGTTAGAAGCCCCTCCCCAGGTCGTTCGAACGAACTCGTTCGAACGAGCTTCTAACGAATTGACCAGTCGCTTCTAACGAAAGGGGACTTCGTTCGAACGAGATCTCGTTAGAAGGTACAGTTCGTTCGAACGAACTGGATCTCGTTCGAACGAGACTTCTAACGAGCTGGCAGTTTGGGCCTTTTTGGCCTGTTTTGATTTTTGGAGTCCCGTAAACTTGTTCGAGGGTAGAGTTAACATTCCTTTGATGATGTATTGATAGATTTGGGACTTTTGGGTTATTATGAGGATTAAATTGTATACGAGTAATTTAAATCAATGAACCGTTTGGGTTGAGACGTGAGTGTCTACTACGACGTGAGAATAAATTATGGCGCGTGTAATTATGGACCGGGATTATATAAGTTGTATATATATTATAGATTGGTACTAGAATGAGAATAGTACTACAATTAAACTACGGGATTACTAAGACGTGTGTTTACTTAGTATTGGTATATAAATTGTGTGTATGACATACCTACCATACTTGCTATCACGGGAGGTTTGCGTTCTCTTAGGGCCCTCTAATCCTTGTGTTGCCCGGATTTAGACTGGTTACCTTGATGAACATAGGTCATAGAAAGACTTATTGGGATATTAATAAGTCTGCTGATCGTGGGAGCGTAGGTATGTGCGTGACCCATGTGATGTGACTGTGTTCGCCTCCATTATTTGTGATGTTGTTATCTGTGAACTATTCCTGAGAGATTCGGAATATGTAATCCTTACGTACGTGATGTACCGGGATGGATGGCAGAGTATGTGTGCACCGCAGCTTAGTTCTCGGGGTGCTTGTATTGTATATTTATGATGTGAATAATATACACTTAATTAATGGGAACCTTCATGTTAATGTTGTGAAAATAATTACGGTATTGTTTCGAGAAAAATATAACGGGTTAGCTGATAGAGTAATATATTGCATATTGAGCATCTGAGTTTACGTTAAACCCCTACTTGATTACGAGCGTTATAATGTTAATAGAACCGAGTAATAAGGGTAGGACCTATGTCAGTCTAGCTAGATATGATGTCACTTAGCTAGTGGTTTGGGTCGTTGTAGATGGGTAATTACGTTAGGAGTGCACAGTTAGACGAGAGGTGAGAATATCATGTGAGTGCACGTCCTAACATGTACTTTGCATTTAATGTTTTAAATGTTTTTAAAGCACTTGCAGGTTTTTAAAATATCTCCACATTCGGGCTCTGACCCGTTTGCTTTCAAATCTATTGTTCTTGTAAAACCATTTTAGGTGCCCAGCCACAAGGACACCATGCATAGGATACTCATTCAGGTGACGAGCTGTAGCTGTTTGTGGAAGCTACAGAGATTTTGCTTGTAGACGCTTCTATCATTTGGATTCCAGAGTCATTATTTATCAGTTATAGGGCAT
This sequence comes from Sambucus nigra, assembly GCA_949130495.1. Lineage (NCBI taxonomy): Eukaryota > Viridiplantae > Streptophyta > Magnoliopsida > Dipsacales > Adoxaceae > Sambucus > Sambucus nigra. Next base: position 812,677,768 of record OX422207.1, read on the forward strand.
GTTGCCCATTTCTATTAGAGACATCTTTCCTTTATAGTTTTCAGACTTTGGCATGTATGGATTTAGTATTCAGTTTACTTATTTCAGTTGTGGGATTGTAGTGAGGAGTTTTCCTCCAGACTTTATTTACTTTATGTGATGGTTTTTTTTCGATTTACTTCGTTATGGTGAATGGTGTTATTATTCTTCATTACACTTGTTGCATGTTAATCAGACTTAAATTAAAATTTGGCAACTTACTTTTTAAATACTAGGTGGTTAGTAATCATTAAAATGTTTTCGACAGTGATGCTATTAACTGGACCAACTTGACATTTTGAATTAATTTAATAAAGGAGTAGCTACCCGGTATTTAATTAGTCGGGGTGTCACAGGTGGTATCAGAGCATCAGGTTCTAGTGTCCTTTAGGATCTGACGGCTTATTATGTTTCCGCTAAGTTTCTTTGATATAGAGCCCTATATTTTTAGGACTGTTGTACTCTTTTTGTGTATGCTTCGTTCTTCAGCTATCGTAAGTTTATAAACAGTGAACTTATAAACTTTGTTCTTATTTCAGATGCCTCCACGACGTGCACGACGAGTTCCCAGGGATGCAACGCCCGAACCCCAGCCCGCTCCAGTTCAGGGCATGATGAACGCCGCTGAGGTTGCAGCTATAGTAGCCCAAGCGGTAAATGCCGCAATTGCCGTTGTTCAGCAGGCACCACCTCAGGCACCGGTTGCCGCGCCAGTACAGGCAAATGCATTCCCGTTTGCTTGGGAGCGTGTACGTGACGCTTTTCAGAAAGCGCATCCACCAGAGTTTGCAGGTAGCTCAGATGTGGTAGTCTCGAGCCAATGGAGGAAGGATATGCAGAGGCACTTAAGGATGTATGAGTGCACGGATGTTCAGAAGAATGTGCTAGCTACTTTCAAGCTAGTTGGATCTGCACTGCAGTGGTGGGAGTCTATTACCACCATGGAGGAGAGGGATAGTCTCACTATTCAGGACTTCTGGGTGCGGTTTGACCGCAAGTACTTTCCGTCAACTGTTCACACGGAAATGAGGAGGAAATTGATGAGTCTGAAGCAGGAGGGTAAGACTGTGGCCGAGTATGAGGCCGAGTTCACAAATCTGTTGAATATCGTACCAGACGAGATACCAACAGAGAAGAAGAAGATTGAGAAATTCATCGACGGGTTGACTTTGAGGATCCGTCAACATCTGTTAGGGAAACTTTCGTTGGCCACATATTCTGATGTGGTTAATGCTGCTTTGTTACACTGCCAGGACCACCGCTTTCATATGGCTGAGGGCAAGAGGTCGGGAGAGTCTAGCCATCAGGGCAGGACTGAAGGGCATGGTGCAGGTGGGGCACAATCTGTTCAGGGGCAGAGACAGGGTGAGCAGGGTTCGCAGCAAGGGGATCAGAAGAGGTTCCGATCAGGGAACTACAGACAGGGACAGGGAGGTTTCCGTCAGGGCCATCAGGGTCCAAACGTCCATCAGGGCCAACAGGGGCAGAATGGGCAGCAGTTTCACCAGGGGCAGCAGGGCCAAGGGAGGAACGGTAACGACCACCAGGGCCGGGGACACCAGGGGCAGAGAGGAGGGAACTTCCCAGGGAAGTGTTTTGTTTGTGGCAAGACTGGCCATAAACGACAGGATTGTCCTGATAGGGGCAGTGCCCCACAGCAGCAGCAGCAGGGTGCTCGCCATGATCCACAGAGGCCTATGTTTCTCGCCGCTCTCCCCGCACCGCCACAAATGGCAGCATTGCCACCCATTCCAGCAGTCCCAGCTCAGCAGGGGCAGCTACAATATGGACGTGTTTATAACGTCCACCAGGCTGTAGTTCCACAGGCACCGCCCGCGATTGAGGGTACGTTTTCTATCCATGGCACTATGGGTCGGGTATTGTTTGATACGGGGGCTACACATTATTTTATAGCTACACACTTCGCGAAAGCTTTAGGATTGTTAGCTACGGCAGAGAGCACAGTGACGTGTGTCGACTCACCATTGGGGAGTGGGTCACTTATATTCTTTATATGCCGGGGAGTGGGAGTAGGGATTGGTAGTCTGGTATTACCTGCATATATGTTGGTATTAGATATGCATGTTCACGATGTGATCATCAGTATGGATTGGCTCGTAGCTTATAGGGCCATGATTGATTGCTTCAGCGGGAGAATTATTTTTGCCATTCCGGGGCAAGAGATGTTCGTAGTGGCGATGCCTCGCCCAGAGGGAGGATCGACCGCTCATTTGTATTACCTAGAGGAGGATACCTCTAAGGAGGTTGTGATTCCTTTAGATTCTATCCCAGTTGTCAGGGAGTATTCGGATGTGTTTCAGGAGATACCAGGCTTACCACCTAGTAGAGAGATAGACTTTGTTATAGACCTATTGCCAGATACGAGGCCTATAGCACGTGCACCGTACCGTATGGCTCCGGCAGAGATGCGAGAGCTACGAGATCAGATAGAGCAGATATTAGGTCAGGGTTTTATTCGCAGGAGTACCTCACCTTGGGGCGCTCCAGTTTTGTTTGTGAAGAAGAGGGATGGTTCACTGAGATTGTGTGTGGACTACCGAGAGTTGAATAAGGTCACGATACGGAATAAGTATCCGTTGCCTCGAATCGATGACTTATTCGACCAGTTGAGAGGATCTTCTTTCTTCTCAAAGATTGAGTTGAGATCGGGATACCATCAGTTGCGTATCAGGGAGGAGGATGTCTCGAAGACCGCGTTCTTATCGAGATATGGTTCTTACGAGTTTTGGGTTATGCCTTTTGGATTGACCAACGCTCCAGCAGTGTTTATGGACTTGATGAACAGAGTGTTCAGGGATTTCCTAGATCAGTTTGTCATTATCTTCATCGATGATATACTGGTTTACTCCCAGACAGAGGAGGAGCACGCTGAGCATTTGAGGCAGGTTTTGCAGACACTACGTCAGAACGATTTATATGCAAAATATGAGAAGTGCGGGTTTTGGCTGAAGGAGGTCTAGTTTTTGGGACACATTATTTCCGACCGGAGGATATCTGTTGATCCGGGGAAAGTATCCGCGGTGAGGGAGTGGGGACAGCCCACGACACCGACTGAAATTCGTAGTTTCTTGGGCCTAGCAGGATACTACAGGAGGTTTATTCGGGGATTTTCGAAGATAGCGGGTCCTTTGACACATCTGACTCGTAAGGGTGTGCCATTCATCTGGAGTGATGCCTGTCAGTTGGCATTTGATGAGTTAAAGGACAAATTGACCTCATCACCTGTGTTAGCATTGCCGAGACCGGAAGTTGAGTATTTGGTTTACACCGACGCGTCTTTGCAAGGACTTGGAGGTGTATTGCAGCAGGAGAGACATGCCATAGCTTATGCTTCCCGTAAGCTTAAGCCTCACGAGAAGAATTACCCCACGCATGATTTGGAGTTGGCGGCAGTGGTATTTGCCCTACGGATTTGGAGGCACTATCTCTTGGGGGAGAAGTTCCAACTGTTCATGGACCACAAGTCCCTACAGTACCTGTTCACGCAGAAGGAGTTAAATATGCGGCAGCGTAGGTGGCTTGAGTTTGTGAAAGACTACCGGTTCGATATCAAGTATCACCCAGGCAAGGCTAACGTGGTAGCAGACGCGTTGAGCCGTAAGCCAGTAGATGAGGTGGCAGAGATGTGGAAGGCAAAGTGGAAGGAGTTGGGACACCAGGATGCAGTGGCCCGATCTTTCATGTCTGTGATGACCGTTACACCGCAGATTGTCACGAAGGTAGTACGAGCACAGGCTAACTACTCGTTCTGTCAGGAGCAGATAGTTCGATTACTAGCAGAGGGAGCCGAGTCCTATACCGTCAGCTCAGACGAGGGATTACGCTTCAATGTGAGATTGGTAGTTCCGGAAGGGGAGGAATTGCGGCACGATGTGATGGCAGAGTCACACGACTCACGGTTCGCGGTACATCCCGGAGGGGACAAAATGTACCAAGACATGAGACGTCAGTATTGGTGGAGCGGTATGAAGAAAGATATCGCGGAGTTTGCTTCGAAATGCGCCACTTGTCATCTTGTAAAAGTGGATCATCAGAGACCGGAAGGATTGCTACAGCCGTTGGAGGTCCCGGTGTGGATGTGGGAGAGCATATCCGTAGACTTTATCACGGGGTTGCCTACGTCGCAGAGGGGTCACAACTCCGTTTGGGTAATTGTGGATAGGTTGTCCAAGGTCGCTCACTTTTTACCCGTAAGGACTGACTACACTACGGGACAGTATGCCCAGCTCTTCATTTCAGAGGTTGTGAGACTTCACGGTGTGCCCCTAAATATCGTGTCTGACAGAGACAAGATATTTGTTTCGAGGTTTTGGTAGAGTTTCCAGGAGGCAATGGGCACGGAATTGCGGTTGAGTACGGCTTATCATCCGCAGACCGATGGGCAGACCGAGCGCACAAATCAGATGTTGGAGGACATGCTACGCATGTGCATTATTGACTTTGGGGGTGGATGGGAGCAGTACCTACCACTGGTGGAGTTTGCTTATAACAACTCCTATCAGTTCACTATTGGCATGGCTCCGTTTGAGGCATTGTACGGTAGGCCTTGTCGTTCCCCAGCATGTTGGTTAGAGGTGGGGGACAACAAACTACTTGGGCCAGAAGTGATTCAGGATACTTCGGCAAGGATTGAGTTGATTCGGAGTCACATTCGGGTAGCTCAAGACAGACAGAAGAGTTATGCTGATGCGAAGAGATTTTTCAGGGAGTTCCAAGTGGGGGACCAGGTTTTGCTCAGAGTATCTCCTATAAAGGGGATTATGCGTTTCGGGAAGAAGGGGAAGTTGGCACCAAGGTATGTGGGGCCGTTTCCTATTATTGAGCGGATCGGACCGGTTGCGTATAGACTTGGGTTACCGGAGCATTTGCATCGAATTCACGATGTGTTCCATATTTCCTCACTGAGGAAATACCTTAGAGATAATTTGGCTCATTCTCACATTGTTGTGGAGGACATCGATCTCCAGCCGAATAGCTCCTACGAGGAGGGGCCGATTGCTATTTTGGACCGAAGCGAGAGGAAACTGCGGTCAAAGATAGTCCCGTTAGTGCGTGTTCAGTGGCGACATCACAATGTCGAGGAGTCCACATGGGAGCGCGAGGATGAGATGCGCGATCGTTATCCAGAGTTATTTTTAGCAGGTACTTTCTAGTTTCGAATTTCGGGACGAAATTCAGTTATTAGGGGGGAAGTATGTAATACCCCGTACTTTTGGCTATATTTATTTTTGGGATTAATTAATTAAATGCGTATTAATTGGAAATTAATCCGGGTTAAAAATACTAACGAGATGCGAGTTGGTATTTGATTATGTGCATACATGTTTTTATATGAATATTGAATTATGAAAAATTTGTCGTGAGATTGATATACGGCATTTTTGGGAATTTTGTTGAGACGCGTCTGACCGCCGCGTCATGGTGTATTATTTTATTTATAAAAGTGAATTTAAATTCTATAAACCGTATGGTAGTTTCGAGTGCGCCAACGCGTCCGGAAGGGCCGAGATAGTCAGAAAACACTAGCCGGGGGTGTAGTTTGGGTTCCGGGGTATTTTTAGGCCATACCGGCAATATAAAGGGTATTTTGGTAATTTCGTATTTTTAGGAATTAAAAATGACGAAAATTAGAGGAGTAAATCTGATTGGGAATAGACCCACTAAAACCACTAACCAACCTTCAATGACCCAATAAGCTAAGGAGGTTATCATTTAGGTTTCCAACTTTCCCAAAGAAAACCCTAGCCACCATAGCCACCTTTGGAGAAGATAGCTTGGAGAGGGAGAGGAAGAGAAGGAATTCTGCAGAAATCTTTACAGAAATCAACACCAAATTCAGAGACAATAAAGGCAATTGATTTACTTACATTTAAATTCAGAGAATGTTCTTCCCATGTTAGAAAATTGAAGAATTCCAATTGTTCTTGAAAGATGAATGAAAACCCATGTTAATTGGATTTAGAAATTGAATATTGAGGGCAAATTGCATGTAGAACCATATAGATATGATTGTTCTGGTGTTAGTATACGTAGGATGTAACAAAAACGGATATATAATGGACTAATTGATGATTACAAATTCTAGGGTTTATGTTCTTGAATAGTTGGGGAAAAATTGTAGAGATTTGTATACTGATTGATGTTAGGGTGATTTGATCCTTTAAAACGTGTTAGGAGGTGACTATAATATGTTTAAGATTGATTAGAGACCTTAAAACAATGGTTGGGACTAAGTTTGGAGGAGATTTGAGGAGTAAAAATGGTGAAAAATGAGATTAAGACAAATCTGGGACGAAACTGGTAGGTCGTTAGAAGCCCCTCCCCAGGTCGTTCGAACGAACTCGTTCGAACGAGCTTCTAACGAATTGACCAGTCGCTTCTAACGAAAGGGAACTTCGTTCGATAACTTCGTTCGAACGAGATCTCGTTAGAAGGTACAGTTCGTTCGAACGAACTGGATCTCGTTCGAACATCCTCGTTCGAACGAGACTTCTAACGAGCTGACAGTTTGATCCCGTTCGAACAGCCTTGTTCGAACGAGACTTCTAACGAGTTGGCAGTTTGGGACTTTTTGGCCTGTTTTGATTTTTGGAGTCCCGTAAACTTGTTCGAGGGTAGAGTTAACATTCCTTTGATGATGTATTGATAGATTTGGGACTTTTGGGTTATTATGAGGAGTAAATTGTATACGAGTAATTTAAATCAATGAACCGTTTGGGTTGAGACGTGAGTGTCTACTACGACGTGAGAATAAATTATGGCGCGTGTAATTATGGACCGGGATTATATAAGTTGTATATATATTATAGATTGGTACTAGAATGAGAATAGTACTACAATTAAACTACGGGATTACTAAGACGTGTGTTTACTTAGTATTGGTATATAAATTGTGTGTATGACATACCTACCATACTTGCTATCACGGGAGGTTTGCGTTCGCTTAGGGCCCTCTAATCCTTGTGTTGCCCGGATTTAGACTGGTTACCTTGATGAACATAGGTCATAGAAAGACTTATTGGGATATTAATAAGTCCGCTGATCGTGGGAGCGTAGGTATGTGCGTGACCCATGTGATGTGACTGTGTTCGCCTCCATTATTTGTGATGTTGTTATCTGTGAACTATTCCTGAGAGATTCGGAATATGTAATCCTTACGTACGTGATGTACCGGGATGGATAGCAGAGTATGTGTGCACCGCAGCTTAGTTCTCGGGGTGCTTGTATTGTATATTTATGATGTGAATAATATACACTTAATTAATGGGAACCTTCATGTTAATGTTGTGAAAATAATTACGGTATTTTTTCGAGAAAAATATAACGGGTTAGCTGATAGAGTAATATATTGCATATTGAGCATCTGAGTTTACGTTAAACCCCTATTTAATTACGAGCGTTATAATGTTAATAGAACCGAGTAATAAGGGTAGGACCTATGTCAGTCTAGCTAGATATGATGTCACTTAGCTAGTGGTTTGGGTCGTTGTAGATGGGTACTTACGTTAGGAGTGCATAGTTAGACAAGAGGTGAGAATATCATGTGAGTGCACGTCCTAACATGTACTTTGCATTTAATGTTTTAAATGTTTTTAAAGCACTTGCAGGTTTTTAAAATATCTCCACATTCGGGCTCTGACCCGTTTGCTTTCAAATCTATTGTTCTTGTAAAACCATTTTAGGTGCCCAGCCACAAGGACACCATGCATAGGATACTCATTCAGGTGACGAGCTGTAGCTGTTTGTGGAAGCTACAGGGATTTTGCTTGTAGACGCTTCTATCATTTGGATTCCAGAATCATTATCTATCAGTTATAGGGCATGTAGCCCATTTCTATTAGAGACATCTTTCCTTTACAGTTTTCAGACTTTGGCATGTATGGATTTAGTATTCAGTTTACTTATTTCAGTTGTGGGATTGTAGTGAGGAGTTTTCCTCCAGACTTCATTTACTTTATGTGATGGTTTTTTTTCGATTTACTTCGTTATGGTGAATGGTGTTATTATTCTTCATTACACTTGTTGCATGTTAATCAGACTTAAATTAAAATTTGGCAACTTACTTTTTAAATACTAGGTGGTTAGTAATCATTAAAATGTTTTCGACAGTGATGCTATTAACTGGACCAACTTGACATTTTGAATTAATTTAATAAAGGAGTAGCTAGCCGGTATTTAATTAGTCGGGGTGTCACAACAACACGGCCAGTTCTTACGAGTTACATTGCCCCCATGAGCGATGTTCATGCCTCTTACGGCAGCGTTTGGAGGCTGGTTTGGATTTTCACTCTCTAACGACATATTTTTAAGCTTAAGTTTTGATATTTTCAAATTATCGTCTTATTCTCAAATCGGGAGTCCAGTGACTATGCGGTCAGTTCCTACGAGTTACATTGGTCCACTGCTAGGTGTTTGTGCTTGTTACGGGTCCGTTTACCGGCTGGTTTGGGTTTTCACCCACTAATGGAATTTTTGAGCCTAATCTATATATTTTCAAATTATCGTCATATTCTAAAATCAGAAGTTCCATGATAATGCGGCCAGCTCCTACAAGTTATATTGGTTCGGTGGGAGGTTTTCGTGCCTCTTATGGGGTCGCTTGTGGGTTGGTTTGGGTGTTCACCCACTAATGAGATGTTTTTAAGACAAAACCTAGATATTTTTAAATTAACGTCATATTTTCGGGCTAGTTTGGGTTTTCACCATCTAACATGTTTTTAAGCATAAGTATTGAGTTTTCCAAATTATCGCCTTATTTTCAAAACATAATGCAATATGCATCTTAGCAATTATGGTATTAAAATATAAACTTCATTAAAGTTAACAAATTTTATTTCATGTATTTTGTAGTGAACAAACAATAATATTGGCTTTGCATTATAAAAGACCAGCCTAAAAGGAAATGATTTTTTTTATTAAACATGCACGTTTTCTAATATTTTTAGCCCCTTAATCGGAAAACTATAACCACAAGGTGAATCAATTGAACAAGAATATAAATAAATTTACAAACCTATAGAACCGGTGTGTCGACTTCAGCAAAGCCTACAGATTCCGTCGTCTTACGTATCTCTGATACAATCTACATAAGGCAAACATAGATAAACAAATTATATACATTCCCTTATCGTCAAGGAAGTTGTTTCCAAGTCACCAATCTCCTACAGACATCTAGAAATTCCTGGTTGCAGGAATCATGTTTCAACCCCTCCAGGTGTTTCGAAAGCTTCATCATACTCTTTCATGAAAAATTGTACATCACCTTTCCTCGTGTACCCCTTGGCGACTGTGGGGGTCCATCAAAAAGCATTTCTCCGCTTCCTTGAGTCCCTTAGGTAAGGTCCCAAGATTTGTGTAGCAAGCAACCATGTTACTATATGCATGAAAACGTAGCAAACACGAATGCAATATAATAGTTATAGTCATTGTTATGTCCTGTCACAAATGATCTAGAAAGTGGGCCACAGTTAAATAACTGAAACTTTTAGTTCGATACTCAATTTTGAACTAAATGGGGTAAAAAAAATATGACCCATTTATTTTTAATGTCTTCTCATCATAACCAAGAAAAAAAAAATAAGTACCTTTGGGTTTTTGGGGTTCCTCCTCAAGAATTATGTGTAGTGCTTTATAGCCTCTGGGTATTTTTGCCCTTTGAAATACTCATTTCCTGACATAATATGATAAACATGTTAAGTACTTCAAAAACACCAGTCTAACAGAAAGGGAGAAGTAAAAAGCTAAGGGCCTACTTGGTCCAGGGTGAATTTATTTTTTGCCTAAATTGAAGTAAATAGTTACAAAGTCTTCATCTATTCGACTGACAATAGTTTTCGCTTGTATGTAAATATTGTAACCCGAACCAAACAAGGCCTAAGTTAAAAAGAAAGATTACCTTTCTCACGCTCTGCATCATCTAGTTTAGGAATAAAATATTCTTATTGCACAAGTTCTTTCCTTGCTTTTTCATTGTCATTGATCTTCTTCAATGTGTTTGGGCTACGATGCTCCGTAAGCTCTTTCTGGAAGGCCTCAATAGCAGGTTCATAATCCTATGAGGTTTTTGCCATCTTCCCTAAGGTAGTTCCTTTTCTTATTAGGGCCCTCGCTACCATCTTATAATCTGACCTAAGCTTTCTTTTCCTCTTTAGAGCTTTGTCACAATCTTTGATTTATTATTCATATTAAAAATAATATAGAATTTATTACACCAAAGTTATCTAGATGGAAATTGTTATCCACCAAAATAGGAAATTATTGTCAGTTAATCACATTCTTTAATGAAATAATTAGCTTTCAAATGTTTTTCCCAATATTTTTTCATTAATTCTTTTTATCGACGTATACGTGAGCACAAATATGCCATATCTGAAGCAAACTTGTCATTAACCCTAGAGTAAAAAGATATAATAGAGAGATCATAGCAAAAAATAAAGCTCGTATCTATATTCCAGACTTGAATCAGTCAATTAGCATGTTAACCCATTCCTTAGTTACTTGCAATACGAAGATAAAACAATTATATAACCAACATATATTAAACCTCTTAAAACACAATATATAGATTAACAAACAAATATGCAAATGAAGTTCAATATCATTAAATTTACCTTAGTCACATATTGTAACTCACTAATTATTTTATCAAATAGAGACATGAGATCATGACCTTCATTATTTTAGTAGCTCACTTCCCTTGGTCTAGCTGCAACAAAATATATGACAAACAAAATAAAAAAATAAAGTAAAAACAATTCAAGTGAATATGTAATGAATTCACAATAATGATTTGTTAATTCTCATCCAATCACCACAAATAGAAGGACCCCATAAAAGTTCTATCTTTTACTGATGTTTTGTGTGGTTTGACAACAAAACACATAAAAACATGATATAATAAAAGGGAATATGAAAAATTGTAAACAAACTATTCAATATAGCATCTATACAAAAACTCAAAATATAGAGAACTAGTAACTTTTTTCGTTTTAAATGTCTCTATGTCATTTCAATGAACACTATGTATACGAGACAACATAAAAGGGTGAAACTGAACTTTTCAAGCAATTATTTATTTGGTAAAATATAGGATGCAGACATGAAAATATTACACGAATAACTGAATCGTATATCTTTTTGTGTCTTGAATTTGTCTTCATGATATTAGATTCAACAAATTACCTGACTCATCTTTCTCAAACGTTCACTTGTACAAATCCCATAAGATTTTAAAAAGTACAAACCCTAACATAACTTAAACAAATAGTACAACTAAAATAAAAAAGTATTCAAACCCTAAAATATAATATCTCCTTACCCTACTTCTCAACTAGACCTTAACCTTAACCTTTATTTTAAAACCAAACCAAAGAAGAAGAAATTTCAAACACTTAAAGGGAATTTAAATGTTTCTAATCGAATTTGGAAAATTACAGCCTCGATCCCTAATTTAAATGCTAAAGGGTATTGATTGATACCTCTGAGAGGTTATCTTTGATTCCAATCTCGAAAAGGTATTGGTAGATACTGCTAGCGCCAAGTCTATCGCTATTTTTTCGATGTTGTCAAGACTGGAGCAAAGGCCTAGAATAGCAGTTGACGACCATGGACTGTCGATAAATCACCTCCTTTCTGTTCATCCCCTATATCTCTGATGTCGTCTATAACTCTATTGAGCAGAGATCGTCGAATGATGGTGGAAGACGTTCTTTTTTCGTCGGGACCACCACCCCTATCATGAGCTTTAGAATTTGCGATACCCCTAAATCTAGATTGGGTGAAGAGAGAGAGAGGAGAATTGGGTGAATGGGAGGAGAATGAGCGAGTCCGGGTCTAAATGAAAAGTCTTTGACTTTAACAATATTGTTTATTTCATTTGACCTTATTAAATTTGGGACGATTTTTGCATAGTTTAAAACCAGACTATATTTTTAAGAAACCGTGCTAAAGTTTGGCACGATTTAAAATCGTGCCAGATTCTCCTTGTCTAAGTGTGCCAAATTGATAGTTTTGGTGTAGTGAAAGACGTCTCCCCCTAAGTTATATTTCCCTAAATTAAAAGAGTTAGATACCATTATATTCCTCTTTGTTCAAGAATAGACAAAGATAGAAACATATATAAAATAACCCATTTTCCCCCAATTAAATCAATTTTCCCCAAAAATTAAACAAGGGATAAAAATCATGCAAAAAAAGTATATTATGCACTGGTGTATAGTGATAAAATAACAACAAAGAAACTAATCCACATAAAGAACAATAGATACTAATTATGATGCAATAGAAAAATGATACCAACTAGAATGTATCAAAATAAGCAATGGATATCAATGCAAAGTCGCAACAAGATAGATACTGATATCAATAAGAGGCATACATGGACTAGATAAAAAGCAAAGACTTAAAAACAAATGATACCATATATATATAAGCAAAAATATATCAATGAAGCATAAGCACGCGTATATTGGTATGAACACCACACATGACACAAAATACAATAAGTTTTCTACACTCATATGGCATAAATGTGTCTAAATAAACAAGTGGAAAACAAAGTGAAGGGGTGTGAACTAGAAATAAAGGAATTATGACCCAATCACTTAAAACATATTCAAGGATTGATATTTGATTTCAAAACTTTATCAAACTTAGATTTAGCCTCATGTGACAAGATAAAGTGAACTCAAAGAACAAACAAACACAATGCGCACAAGCCTCGAATTTTGGTGATTCTACAAATTAATAGAGTCATGACAAAATAAGTATAACTAGGTTTTATTATCATTGTGCAAACTCGTTGATATTTCTATCCAAACTCCCTCATAAATAATAATTATTTTCTTTTCTTTTCTTTTGAATGAACATATCAAACTAAACTATGTCGGCCTTGGCTACTTTTTACAACACCACAACTTTTTTAGGCCATTGCCAACGGTGGATTTCACGCAAAAGAAATTTGCTCCTTTCGTAGCCCTTTCTGTGCACCCTCATTTATAACTTTTTATACAATTCAAATAAATATCACAGGTAACGGTTCTTACATACACAAATCCTCCATAGTCATATAAATATGTAGATGGAAAAATTGATGGGAGAACATCTCACTTAGCTCAAATATACATGTGAAGTTAACATTCAAAAGAGCTCGTGCATGTGTGTAAGAGGCATATAAAAGAAGAATCCATTAAGAAAATAAAAGTCAAACTACACCATGCAAGCATAATAAAGAACACTTTAAGAATTGAAATTCATAATCAAAAGTTCTAGCCACATGGAAGTGGGGTGATATAGGATTCAAATACAAGGATATGCCACATAAAATGTGTAAAACTATCATGCAAATTTTTTTTTTTAGTTTTTAAATTTTTTAAAGAAACAAAATGACAACTCAAAAGACAAACAAAATCCTTTTGCATTCTTCATAAGACTCGATAAATGATATAATAAAAATAAAAAAGATACACATGTAATAATTCTAACAAAACATACATGACGAAGCATAGACCAGAAAATGACAAACAAACATACAACTAACAAGAATATATCATGAAACAAAAACGCTAGTTTATGTAAAACAAAGCTAACACAATCAACCTTTTGATTTAGATTGAGAAGTATCATATGAAATCAAATGAGAATCATAAAGCCTATCATGTAAGGCCTCCAAATCGAATCTCCTAACCCACAAGGTGTAAAGTGGTGCTCTTGGGTTTTGGTGACCTTGGTGGCTCTACCCTTAGGCTTCCTATGACCGTTTCTAAGATTGAAACAAAACCTCCTAAGGTGACCCTTCCTACCATAATATGTGAAAGTAAAAACACGGTGAGAAGTTTTACCTGAGGATTGACCTTTTCTAGTGTTCTTAGACGATTATTTCAAACACATGGTTTCGACTTGACTAGCGGAAGCATTTTGAGTATCGAAGCCAATACCACACTTGTCATCTTTGAATCGGATGATGCCTAAAATTTTATCCAACTTTTTCGACCTACACTCCAAATCAAATTTCACATGACTCGAGTCTCTCAATCTTTCTTCAAGCTCCACTATCCTAGACACAAGCAAACTCATAGTCTCTTCAAACTCAAGAAGCTCTTTCTTCATAACCTCTATTAAACCTCTAAGTCTATATCTTTCACCTTAAACATACTCCAACTTCTCACAAAGAGTTCTCTCATGTGCCCTAAGATCTTCAATTAAACCACTTTCGTCACTACCTGCGACACGTTCTCTCATTCAAGCTTCCAACTTTAAGTTTTCCATTTTTATTTCAACAATTCTACATACAACTCACAAAGGAAACTTGGAGTTCACTCTCCTCCTCATCTTATTCGTCATTACTCTATTCTCCACTGTTTTTACCATCAAACTCACGGGATTCACAAAAAATGGTCTCGAAAGTGTCATGTATTAAGTTATCATCAACGAAAGATTTTTCAGTATCGCTCACTTGACTAGCCATAAACGCAGTAAAATTGCACTCAATGGGGGAATCAGGTCCCTGTTCCAGTTCGCTATCGCTAAGGGTGACATTATTTGAAATCTATTTCTTTCCCTCCTTCCTCAATTTAGTGGTACACTCGAATGCCCTATGGCTATAACCCTCCCAAGAAAAACATCTATTTGACTCGTCCCTATTAATATCATCATCACGATTTTTAGGGAATTTATCGACTTTGTTAGACTTAGACTTCTCAAACTTCTTATAATCATTTTTAACTTTCTCTTTTTTAATTTTAAAATTTTTTCTAAACTTCTTAGCAAAATAATTCATACCATCCGAGCTAATTTCAAACTCATCATTCGAAACTGGTGTTTACTCCTTCTGGGTTTTTAAAGCTAACATCCTTAGAGGGAAACATGTTAAGTTCATAGATTTTTAATTCACCTACAAGTTTCTCAAGTTTCATAGAGTTTAAAGTGTGTACATAATTTAATATAGTCACCTTTGGAATGAATTTATCGAGTAATGACCTCAAAATTTTCTTTATGACACTGTTGCCAGGTATCTTTTCTCCCAAATTAAAACATTAATCCACAGTATCAGACAATTCACATAGAACTCATCAAAAGTCTCACTTTCTAACATCTTAATGGTTTCAAATTGAGTGGTGTGATTTTGGAGTTTTGAAGCCTTAATGGCACTAGTATCTTCATGGGTGGGTTGGAGTATGTCCCATGCCTCCTTAAATGCTTCACACATCATAATCTGGCGAAACTCCTCCAGTATGACAGCCCTAAAAAGAGCATTTAAACCTCTAGAATTAAAATTTTTCTAATTTAAGCTCATTCTCACTCCATCTTTCTACGGGTTTATGTACACAAACTTCTCATTTTAGACATGTTGGTGGGGACAACCCTCTAATAACCGATTGTCAAACCCATTTATCTAACAATTTAAGTACCGACCCCATATGCGCTTTTTAATACGCATAGTGGGAACCATAAAAAATAGGACACCTCGTAAATGACAAATTTTCCATATTCAATCCCAAAGGACCTAATACGGTAAATTAGTATTCCCACTCTGATACCGCTTGAAAGGGACGGAAAATACTGATTTTTAAATTCAAAAGCCATTTTTCACCGAATATTTCAAAATTCAATTTTGTTTCAAAATTAAAAATGAATTTAAACAAATATTTAAATTTTCTTTTAAATAAAATTAATTCAAGTTCTAAGTTTGGCCAAACAAACCAAACATGTATATTGACCAATTAATTATGTTAAATTAATTAAACTAAACTTTATCCAAATTAAATTAGCACCAAATTTCATGAGTGTTGTGATTAAATGATTTTTTATTATTTTAATCCCAAGCATGCATCTACGTGTTTTTGCAAGATAAATATAAAGACAACCACAACGCCGCGATGTACGAGAAAAATCTAAGATGGAAAAAACCTCGGACGACCCAACCATAAGTCCACTAAGTACAGTTTTACAAAGGACACGACAAGAAGACTTACTCAATGAACTGACGCCCTCATAAGCCTTAACGCTTTTCATTCCTCCACCTCTGCTTAATCGACAACTCAGAAGTCCACCAATGGGGAAAAGTAAACACCAAACACACGGAATCTACTTCCGTATGAAAAATCACCACAAGCACGGAATCCTCCACAAGAAACTATCTCTTTTAGGTAGATAATGAAACCCGGTGCCAAACTAATGATCTCCAAATAAATGTTATGTAGAAACTTGGATCATGTAAACTATATGAGTGTAAACTTGTTTTTGTGTTGAACTTAAAGCATTTTGATTCACAAAAACCAAACGAGAATTTTTGGATAAAAGTTTGCTCCTAAAAAAGTATCTTTTAAAAATTAACTCCCAAACACTTAAAAATGGTGGGAATGTAGTGGGAAGTTTTAATAAAAAAATTTAGAAAACTGCTGAAAAAACTGCTCGGTCGTTCAAATGACTTTGCTATGTCGTTCGAACGAAATATCGAACGAGATTGTAGTAGCTCACAAACGAAGATTTATTCGAATGACTATTCAAATGAGATTTCAGAGAACAAAATGACCCAGTTAGATACCTCGTTCGAACGACTTGAAAATATCATTCGAACGAGGTCGTTTAAACGACCTTACAAAAGACATTTCAGAAAAGTTTATTTCCCCCCCCCCCCCCCCCCCCCCAAAAAAAACACTTGTTGAGAACGAAGCCAAGAAATATAAGTTATGGTGTAGGAGGCCAATATCATTTAAATTATCATATTATAAGGGTAACCTCGTGCACCATGTACTAGATATCATGCATATTGAGAAGAACATAATAAAACATCTTATTAGCACATGCCTAAGTGGAAGTCATTCAAAGGATGGAGAAAATGCATGACATGAGTTTTGAAAATTAAGTTGTAATTATGGTTGAAAGAAAATAGTAGTTGGAGGAATATAATTCCCCAATGGACATATACTTTGACGAGAGAAGAAAGAAAATTTCTTTTAGACACACTACATAATTTGAAAGTTTCCTCTAACTTTTCATCAAACTTGCACTGGATTGTGATCTATGCCCCACATTATCTACAAAAGTGCAAGTCTTACGATTTCCATGTGATTATGTGACTCATCCCTTCGTTGTTTTAGCATTATACCTCTCAGTATAAGGATTTTTGGAGGGCCATTATGTAGATTAGTCTTTGATTCATACTTTTATACATAAAAAGTAGTCAACCGAAGGCACACCATGGCTATAAAACCAAGTCTAGCTGCAGCAACTTGTGTATTGGAGAATTACTTCCCCTAAAATTCTTCGATGTTAGTATTCACTTGTTGGTATACTTCTACGATGATGAACTTATTTGTGTCCCAGTAAGATATTAATGGATGTACTCGTTTTTAAGCTATACTTAATATTAGTTTATTATATTTTAATTTACTTTAGTTAATTTAATTTATGGGCTATTGAGTTTTAATAACTTTAATATATAGGTCGATGAAAGTTTTCAAAGAGTATGTGAAGAATACGAGGTGCATTAGAGGATCCATTGTGGAGGAATACATTACTACGGATGTGTCCGTGTTCGCTAGGGAATAAATGCCCGACCCTACCATTGTGAATGATGAAGATGAGTTCGGCGTTGAAGGTGGTCAAGTCATCGTCAAACGATATAAACTGGAAAATTAATCCTATGACCAAGTGGCTCGTTATATATTTGAAAGCCGTGAAGATGTCAATGAATGGAGAGAGTAAGTTCATATTATAATTTTAGTTAGTGTTGTTATCTATCATACTTGATCACCTTCTTGATAAATTTTTCAATTAAATGTAGAAACTTTAATGCATCCTAACAAAATAAAAAGCAAAGGATGATTTCACATTCAAACAGTGAATAATAAATAATCCCTAATTTTAGTTTTTGAAAGTGGGTGTTATATGACGTAATTCTTACGTCAAACGTCCCTTATTAAATGATAAATAAATGCAATATTTAAGAATTATCTAATTAACTTTTATAATCCATAATTTCAGTGTTTGAAGATGGGTAGTACCACGTCAAGGCTTGCTCGTCTACTAATGGACCTAATTTCATGGAAAATGAGTTTAAGATGTATCAACTGAATGGTTGCGTATTCTCGTCGAGATTGTACAGGCAAAATAATTCATTACAAAACAACGACATTTTATATAAGGTTCTTATGTATTTCAGGGCTAGTGTCAAAGATAAAAAATCTTATTAAAGCAGAAATGACTTATTACAGTATAATTCAAAACATTTTTGAAATATACTATACAGACACACACACACACACACATATATATATTTCAAAGTGGCTGTATTTTACTATGATTGGGTAAGAGTTAAGGATAAAAATTCTTATAAAATCGATCTGTCTACCAATATAATAATGTAGACTTGTCTAAAATGAATAGGAAGGAATATATGAATGATGAGCCATTTGTTTGTTAATTCGAAAACACCAAGAAAGTGTTTTTCTCAGATTATATCAACAACGAACCGTGGTCAGATATCGTACATGCACCCATGGATGACCTACTAGCTACTACCGATTATCAATTCGTTTGGAATTACAATCCAATCATGTCACACAATACTAAACTAACTTGTAAAAATAATTGGTTCAGTTGTGTACTTTACAGGGTGAGAATTTGGAAAAAAATTTAGAAATCTGAGCCTTAAGCTTGAAAATAGGGCGTTAGGAAGTGATAACAAAATTTAACAATAAAACTACTTGAAAAGAGACACAATCAGATCACACGATACTAAAGTAACTCTTAGAACTAACCAGTGCATTTGTGTGACTCACGGAGTGAGATTTTGGCAGAAACTTCAATTAATCTTGAAAATAGGGTGTTAGAGGATGAAAATTTTATTTAACCACAAAACTTCCCAAAAATGGCACGACCATGTCAGGCAACACTAGGCTAACTTCTAATAAAAACTTTAATGAATTGGAATAATTCTGTGTTATTTAAATTCTTATATCCTGATTGATTATTTTCATTTAATTTATGCTATGTATTATGCTAAAGAATCCTATTTTTACAGAATATTTCTATATCAGGACATCTTAACCCAGGACAAAGTGGGGTAAGGGCGAGGGATTGTCAAACAGAAATTCCATTAAGTTCGTCAAGCATGGGAGCACCATTGAAAATGCAACGGATCTAATGGTGAAGTCGGGAGAATTGATAAATTAATAATTGGTCTTGGGTATGATAATTAGATGAACGTGATCGATGAGCTAAAGATGATCGTTGGGGTGGCCCTAGAGGTATTAAAATCTATATATATATATATATATATATATATATATTAAATACTTGACTGTCATATGAGATTTTATTATATATTTGTTTAATGTAAATTCGTTAACTTTCTTATAGTATATGTTTTTGGACAACAACAATATAACTTGATATGGACCCCGCCAACAATTGTGATGAAACCCAATAACGATGATGGTTAAAGAACCCAAGATCGTATAAACAAAGTTTGTTGAGCCTTAAGCCATTACCTAGTAAGATAAGAACAAATACTACAAAGGATTAAAATGCCACACCAAGAAACCCAAGAATCTCTCACGAATCAAGGTGATAAGTTTGGTTGTTTGAACGCCACAAGATTAACTTGATAAGTTCAGAAAGTTTTCTTAAGAACCAAGAGGATAAAAAATATCTCACAATAATATTAGTTTATGTCAAAAAGTGCTTACAAAATTTGTAGCTCCCCTCATTTGTACTTGGAACAACCCTCCAAGAATAGGAAATGAAATAAATATAGCATTAAAACAACACAATTGTTAAAGTAAATAAGTTTGCACATTTTTTAGGCCACTTGGACTTGGAAAATAACAAAATATGACTAAATGACTAAGTTCAATGTATTTAAAGATAACCATCCAAGACTAGATTCATCCCCCATTTATTAACCTTGAAAATAGATAAATTCATGCCCCTTTATGGTGTGAACATGATGGTCACATTTTTGCACGATAATTTGCTCCCCAAATTGCTTTAATGACATGTAGTAATCTTTGATTATCATTTGGGCCCATCTTAGTCTCCATCTTTTCAGAATTTTCCCACTTCGCTTGGATCAACACAATAAGTGCCTCCTTAAAATGTTTGGCTCTAAGTCTTGTAATTGGACCACTAGAAAGTGGCAAAGGGTCCTGTGCAAATTTATCTCCACTCACATGTGTATGATCAGGCCCTCGTTCATCTTTAGCATATTCAGTTCCTTGAATTGCATTACCCCCAAAATTATGGAATAATGTTTTGTTCATTATACATGAGTAATGGAAGACATAGAAGAAGAACATACATGCCTGCTATTTTAAGAAGGACCGAACTTTAGGCAAAAATCTTACGCGGAGATGAAGCAAATGATGGTAAGTAAATTACTTTAATTTGGTCACATTTTTTTAATGGTCAAATCTAAATTTTATTATTAATTCAATCGATGCTGTAATCTGGGAGTGGCCCATGAGACCATCATAGAACCGATTCATGTGCAAAGGTTTGGTTGAATATGGGTGAGGTTGCTAATTTGCAAGTCGCCGAGACTTTGGTAAGTATTAATTCAAATTATATTGTCAATTTCATTGATTTATTAATATTAATTTTCAATGTTAATAAAGTATTTTTATACTAATTTATGATAAGCTAAAGGTAGTACATAGCAGCAAATATGATGCTGATAAGGCATCTCTAGCTATGAATGTTATGATCCAATTTCTAAAACAAGATAAAAAACGTCATACTCAGGGTGTCATCTCCCATATAGGAAATTCAAAGTTATTAGAACTTTCTGAATCTAATTGTGGGTTATCCTCCAAGGTCGACACATAAAAAGTAGACACAGACTCGAAGTAGGAAAATCTCCAACAAACATGAATCACATATTCGAATAGATCAAATAGGTTGGGGAAAGGAAAAGCAAAGGGTAAAGAAAAGCTTCAGGAGAAGGTTGGTGAGGGGATCATTATTCCATCCCCCTCACCGATGTCAGTCGACTCATCATTCCCTTACGGTGTATAATCTACCCCCAAACCCAATATCCCAATTCCATTTGAGCCAGTTCGGGAGGGAATTTATATCCGTGACATGCATGAAGTTCGTGTATTGCTAAGGGAGAGAAGGATTTGAGCGCCACAATGGATTTCATGGGGCACAATCGTCCATTGCAACCTTATGATGATTTTAGTGGATGAGGTGTTGCATGGGAAAGAGGATGAGGTCATATAGTTGGACGAATAAGGTGATTTTTGAAATATCGACATCACGGTGGGTTCGTTTATCATTTGGCCAAATTTTTAACTTGACCATAGTCTAGATTCTCTATTTTTGTACTTATGATTAAACTTGGTTTGATGTAATTAAAAATTCAAATTTTGTTTTAATGTAATTAACCTGAATTTTATATAATTTGTTTTGATTTGTGCAATTGTGTATTTAGTTTGATTATTTTTAATTTCATATTATAATGTGGTTGGTTGTTTCTGGTTTGTTTGAATAAAATAATTTTTTTAGATGTTCGAAGCAAGTTTTTTTTAGGTAATAGTTACTGGCCAACAATTTTTTTCCTTGATTACAGTTTTGTCCCAATCTCTGACCATGTTAATACTATGACAAGGATTGTATTATCACTATATTTGACCATGATAATACTGTGACAACATAATCATTATCATGGCCCCTAACAGTGACAAGATCATGACATACCAAAAATTATCACGGTCACCACCTAAAAAATTTACAAGTTAAAGGGATTGTGACAATAAGGAGTTATCACTGTCCATGATCGTGACAAGGTCTATTGTCATGCCCAAAATTGTACTGATCCTTGACAGTGACAATCTAGCTCAATTAGTGTAGAGAGTATAATACCTTTGGAGATCTGGTTGCAATTCGATATGGAGAAAGGTATTTTTTAAAGATAAAGGGTTGCCTTCTTTTAGTGCTCTAAAAGCATGCTTGAATTCTTAAAAAAAATGGATCTTGTAGTTTATGATCCAATTGTATACACCCCATCTTAGTACCTCCCTTAATACATATTTAGGTTGTTAACATTCCCCTTCTCACTTCAAAAACCCTAGGTTCCACTCCGAACCCTGATCTAAAGGCCTAACAAAGGAACGAAGGAAATCCTAGTTAAAAAATAAATGCACGATTAATTATATTAGCACAAGTATTCTCTTGAGCCTCATTTGTCCATTATCAACTCTCCAAACTAAGATAAGATCAATAAAATCTCGTACGACTCTGAATCCGCTTTCCAACTATTCAAATTGTGTGCGAATCGACCTCACAGTTTGCACGAACGTGCCTTTTTATTCTAAACTTCGATCTAGAGGCCAACAGGCACTCTCGATTCCCATTTAACCCTGGTCATCTCTCTAACTGGAGCGAAGCTCAATGAAATTTCATAGGGCTCGGAATCCCCTTTCTAACAGTTCATGACGTGCATGAATTGGCCTCATGATTAACACGAACATGCCTTTTTACTTCTAAAGGCCACCGGGTGCTTTCAGACCCCATTTGACCTCTATCAACAATTAAAACTGAGCAGAGATCAATGAATTCTCATAGGGCTATGAATCCCCTTTATAACGATCCATACCCTACACGAATTGGCCTCACAGTTCACACAAACATGCCTTTTTACTTTCTAGACCGGATCTAGAGGCCATCAGGAACTTCCAGGCACCATTTAACCTCAATCAAATATAAAACCTAAGTGAATCTCAATGAAACATCATAGGTCTGTGAATCCTCTGTCCAATGGTCCATACCATGCACGAATTGGCCTCACAATTCATGCGAACTTACCATTTTACTCTGAAATTCCATCAGGCACCTTTGGCCTCGTTTGACCTCGGACAGCTATCAAAACAAAAGTGAATCTCAATGAAATATCTTAGGGATCTAAATCTCATTTCGAACGATCCATACCATGCACGAATCGGCCCATATTTTGCACGAACGAAACTTTTTACTTCGAAAACCCCATTCTAGATACCATCAGGTGCTTTTGTGCCCCATCTAACTTTGGTCAACTCTTGAACCTTGGATCTGCTCATGGATTCTCATAGGGCTCTAAATAGCCTTTATAGTGTCCCCGTCCGTGCATGATTCAAACTTATGGTTTGCATTTTATGACCATTTTTCTTTAAAAGTCTGTTCTGGACTACCTATAGGCACGTTAGACCCCCTGCCTATCTATAGGGGGTACTTTCCTTAGCCAATAAGGCTAGGGATATGCCAATAGATAGGATAGGGGTATGCCAATTGGCATCCCCGGAAACCCATTTTTTTTACTATTTAAAGAGGCCATGACCTCATTCATAAGGGTCGTTTCTGAAATCAGAACATCCCCTCGTATTCAGTGGATCGAAATTCCATTTTTGCATACATTCTCTCCATTTCCTTACAGCATTCTCTTCCACTTTTCACCCTATTTTCCCTCCTTACATCACTACAATCTAACCATACTAAAATCGGTCACCTACCATCGCAAATCAGAATTAAAGTTCTCTAGAAGGTCTACTGATCCGGCATATATTCTTCACATTTATTCTTGTAATTTATCTACATTTATCATCCTGTGCAATGTTAATTCTATGATTTTAACGCATATTATTATTATTAATGATTTCCTACAAGTACACCGTGTTTCGTGTATTTTTTCTTACTTTATGCAAATATTTGATACCCTTGAAAATGAGAAAGAAATCAGAATAAAAATAGAAAATTAGGATGCAAAGTTAAGGGAAAATTCATAATTGCACATCTATAATCCGAACGCGGGACCTAAAAGAAAGTGAAGTTCATAAGGTCATGAGCGCGTAGGAAGACACGACACCCAAATTCAAGTCCCGAGTATAAAGTTATGAAGATATGAAGATGACGAGAATTCAATGAAGAAAAGAAGAAAAATTCAAAGTTTGAACCGGTTTGGTCCCAAGGAGAACCGGTTCGGTTTGGAAAGGAAAATAAGCCTCAACACTAGAATAGAAAATAAGTTCGCCCCTTTATTAAGGCCAGTCTGAAGTGGTTCGATAATATGACAAATTTTACTCTTTTATCCTTGTAAAAATAAGAGTTGTGCATGGCTTTAACTCATATAAAAACGTGGCAGTTGAATATCTCCTTTATTCAAGACCTAGTTTAGAGAGTTTTTACCCTAATTTTGAGCGATCCTGGAGGCAAGAAACCTTAGAAGAACAGATTGACATAAAAACATCATCTTCTTCATTATTTTGAATTGCAATCATGCTTTAATGTAGTTGCACCATGTCCGGCTATGCTTTTTAGAGGGATGGCGTACATAAACCCAACCTAGGTATTACTGATAGGTATAAAATTGAATGAAATTTAATTACTAATTTAGATGTTTGAAATCTTGTTGAAACAAATGTTATAGGTCTTTTAATTTCATTTGACCTAGGTAACCAGAAAGTTGAAGAATATAAAACTCGTTTCGATAATTTGTCATTCACTTTAAATATATTTTTAATTTGATATTGTAAGGAGTAAAATCCGCATATGTCCAATGCTTAGATGATATATAATATCTCTTTGAATTATGAATTAAATTCTTAAAGGTTTTATATCCAACGTAATTACTGATGGTTCGGGGGGTGTACTCCAACTCTATTTTCACAAATAGATTACAAGCAAAATAGTTATTCTTGCATGCATAGTTGATAATACGCAAATATCGTATATTTCATCCTCCGAACCTACGCATTTTAGCCCCCTCGGGTGCCTTAATCTCTATATTTAAGCCCGTTAACCAGACAACCTCAGTTTATATTGATAACATGCTATATGAGGTATAATTGGGCTTTTGTAGGTGTTTAGGTATTAAGTATGGAGTTCGGACGCATTCCGGTGAAGTTCCGTACGCAATCGCACGTTCAAGGGCATTTTAGTCTTTTCACAGCTTGGGTACCTGGCCTGACATCTCACAGAAGTTGTATCCCTCCTCTCTAGCTTCGCGTGGCCATGAACGATGCGCGATTCCGATTCATAACGAAGAAGTTACGGCGATATCAGCGGAGGAAAAACAAGGAAAGCAAAAGAGGAGAAGAAAAGATGCAGTGTGCTGCTGCTGCATTCTGACCTGCTTGATCGATCGATCGACACTTATGGTCAATCGATCGACCTTTCTGAATTGTCTATTTTTAGCCTTGATCGATCGATCGACCAAAGGAGTCGATCGATCGATCCCCTATTTTTCAGCAGATATTTTCATTTCTTTTCTTTCTTCTTTTCTTTTATTCCAACTTACTATATAAAGGTTTTTTGTTGTAATAAGAAGATATAGCAGTATATACACGATTTTAGGTTAGTTTAGCTTAGGGTTTTGGGGTTTTTGCTTGGTTCTTCTTCATTTCACTTTGGTTTGACACCCCATTTGGATTGTAAGTTGACTATTCATCTCCCCTACCATTAATATAGTTAGTATTTCTTCATTTCTTGCTTTCTAGTTAATTTACAAGCTTTCTAATTTAGGTTTTCTTGCTTTATTTACATGCTTTGATTTACACGCTTTCTAGTATAGATTTATCGCGTTTATTTATCGCTTTCCATTTACAGCGTTTTTATGATGCTTTCTAGGTAACTTTAATTAGGTTGTGTTTGAATTGAACTCACTCGATTTGATGCGTTGCTTTGCTTTGGTGATGGAGTTTACGGGTCTATTTCGGGTGCGTTGTCCTAGTTATTGTGCCTAGGAGATTTGACGGGGCATATCATGTATGTCCCGTGCTTACGACCTTTCGTGCGCAATTTCCGGGATATTTGTTGACGCCAAAATCTTATTAGGCTTTTATGATGATTTAGGGCGTAACAACCCTTGATTTAATTAACTGTCGAAACGAGACGCACTTGTAATAACTCGTCGACCCATGTAACCATTTTATACTAATTAACTCGGGTGAGGGATATTCGACGCAATCTATAGTTTTACTCGCTTTCATAATCTAGTTTCAATACCTTGCCTAGATTAACATTTCCCTTTATGCATATTTTTTCTTTTAGTTTGTAATCATCTTTTACACTTTTATTTCGGAGTATTAAATCACTTAAATTCTAGCATCTCGTCTCTGTGAATTTTCAATACCCAACTTACCGTTGTACTTGCCTCGCAAGTGTAGTAGTAACTTAGGTTTTTGTATTGAGTTGGCGAAACGAAAACAACGACTGTGCACTTTACACGCGCACACTTTTCGCACCCCAATCAAATGGCACCGTTGCCGGGGATGAGTTTGTTTTAGACTTTATTTGATTTAGTATTTCATAGTATTTTCTTTCTAATTGTATTATTTGCTAACTTTTTGCAGGACTTCCACATTTGAGCACTTAGAAACGCTCGAATTTCCCGCGCGCACCAATTTTGTGGAATTCGCCACTTGAGCCATTTTTGGGGTAAGCATGTCTTATTCCAATTCTTTCGGTAATCATTGTTATAATTCTCAAAATTCCCGTAAACCTATGACTTTCGATGAATACTTAGAATCCCAAAATTTTGCAAATTCACATATTACTTTGGGCGAGTATAACGAAAGTCAAAACTTAGGTTATTGGAATTTTGATGATGATGACAATCATTTTGGGCCTTTACCTCCTTATAATAGGAATTTTGAAACAAATTGCAATAGTTTTCAAAATTCCTATAATAATGAGTTTTCGTTTAAGTCCGATGGTAATTTTCAAAGTTCCCATTTTCATGCATCCGCACCTCGACCTATGACTTTCGGTGAGGGTTTACGTATGTATGAAAATGAGAAAATTGAAAATCGTTATCGGGAAGAAAATCGTTCGTGGGAACATGAGTTGGATTTATTATTTGAGTCCGACGACGATTTTTCTTCCGAGACTTTCGAAGTCGAGGAATGTTTTGAACCAAATGAGGTACTTGTGCCTACTTTGAAACAAACCATTCTAGACTTTGCCCATCGCGTAATAGATATTGAAAGTGAGGATGAAAATGACGTAATATCTATTTGCAATGAAATGATTTCTTCTTTGGCCCCCAAAGAAGAACATTTCATTGAAAATGATATTATTTCCTTTGAAATTCTAACTTCATGCGATGATGATTCATCTCATGAGTTTGAATTTCTTTCATCCCCGTTTTCATTCTCTATTACCCCACCGGAACAAGTCCCCGATGATTCGGTTTCAAACTTTGATGTTTTAAACCCTATCGCCGATGAGGAGTACTTGCTCGAGTCTCCCTCCACGATAACATCTTTTCCTTTATGTGCGCCGCCTCCCATTCCAACTTCAAAATCCTAGGGAGGATTTTTAGCTTTTCTCGGTCCCCACATGTTTTTGTCACCCGCCTTATCCAAATCCCCCATCGTCCCACCAAAACTTTTAATTGGCGATGGTTCCTTTCTTCCGCCTTACACATGCCTTCCGTTGTTCAAACGGAATTCATATTTTTCGAAAGGCATGCTTGTATGTGAGGGTACACCGGTTATCCTCCAAAGTCAAATCGTTCTTATGGTGGACCCTCGGCTATTTAGACTTCTAGTGCACAGTTAGTGTGAAGTCTAAATAGTAGGTTGTATATAGTTAGCTTTTTTTTCTTTCTTTTTATTTTTTTGTTCCTTTTTAATTTAGTCTAATGTAATTAGTTAAACTTTTATTATTTGTTTTTGCTATGCTCGGTACTAACTTGTTTTGTAGATTCTTTGGACTTGTTCTTATGGGTATCACTCCACTTTTGGGTAATATCGCTCTTTTCCTCTCTTTGACTTGGTTCTTAATTAACATTGAGGACAATGTCAAGTTTTAAGTTAGGGGGTGTGGGATATTCTATCCATTTCTTTATTTAGTCCATGTTTTGCTCACATGTTAGTTACTTAGTACGCTTTTCTTAGAAAAATTCAAAATTTTCAAAAAGATTTTCTTTATTTTTTCTCCTTTTTGGGCGTTTTGCCTTTGTTTTCGACGATAGATTTCAATAATTGCCCGATCCAATTGACAACCCAATGATGCATGTTCTCGATTTTAGAAGTTATTAGACTTTAGTCTCACTTATTGATATTATGAATAACTTCCTGAATTAAACTTTAATCCCATGAGCACATGCACTTTTATGGTTATTTTGATTTGGTTTAAGATTTTTATAACTGGGTAATCTTTTGTTGCATTGTATATATTTACACCGAGTAAGCTTTGTACCTTTCGTCCTTTGTGAGTGTATACACTATTCTTTTCACATTGAAAACGTTGAATTCGTTGGTAATCTCACTATTCTTTCATTTCACCGTTCATTAATTGAGTTCATACTTGAAATGTGTTACTTGAGCGTGATTTTCATATATTGTTTTGACTCGAGAATTGCGTAAACTTTGTGAAATGATCATAGGCCCTCTTTGATATATCACCCATATTAGCCTTGACCTCACCCTTATATGTTTACCCTCGTTAACCCCTTTGAGCCTAAATATTAGCCTTTCGTTTCATAACCTCATTACCATAACTAACTCTAAATTGGAGTTTTAGCCCATACATACACTTTCCATACCTTTGTTTGGAATGTTACTTGGGATTGAATGATGTTGTTATGATGCCGGTTGCAATTTAGGCATATGAGAGTTTTATAAGTAAAGAAAAGAAAATAGTGAAGAAAAGTGAAGAAAAAGAGAAAGCAAAAAGCAAAAGAAAACAAAAGAGAAAATGAGAAAAAGAAGAAAAGAAAAAGAAAGAGAAGTTTGTATATGTTGTATATAGTTCAATAAGCTTTGATTACTCTTCCCAGTGATATATCTAATGCCTTTTTGGAACTTGTTTTCCGATTTTGATATTACCCGCATTTTCCCATTTTCCCGAGTTTTCACCCCGAACACTTTGAATCCGTACATACATTCCTTTCATTGCATACCCTAGCCATACCTACATCATAACCCTATTAAAGTCCTATGTGATCTTAGGTTGATGTAATTTAAAAGTCATAATAGTTGTGATAATCTGTGAAAATGCATTTCGCCTTTTTTAGTGAGTGGTATCCTTTCATTAAGATTACAGTTTTTCAGTTTATTTATAGCTTTCTTCATCTGTGACATGTGTGCGGCCTAGTTTCCATTTACATTTACTCTTTATGCCCGCATGTTCCGTGAGTTACCTCCCTGTTTCGAGTGAATTAGCTTAATGAGTGTAATGCCCTTGTGGATTGAATGTATGCTTGCTTTAATGATTATCCGGTTTATTTAAGTTTTTGCCAAATCACACTTTGCATGTGCCCACTCCCCTCCCACATTTTAAGGTTTCAATTCTATGAGGTGCATTCTATAATGTTAATGATTTAGACTTCTGTTTGAATTCATTCACTTTGCTAATAATGCGTATGAAATCCTTTTCACCATTGTTGGGCTTGTCGCATGTTGGGTTGGGAATATTTTGAGGAAACCATGTGATGTTTTTGGGTACCATCTCTGAAAACCCTCACGAGACGACACTCATCCACTAGGGTGACCTAGGGGTTTAACGGCTTATTGCATACGCTAAATGCCATCAAATCGCCCTCGAAAGTGGCCTTATGCTTTTATACAATACTTTTGTACTATCTCCTGCTTTTGGTTTGCTTATAGTTCTTTTTACATCCTATTTCATTGCTAGGGACTAGCAATGTGTAAGTTAGGGGGTGTGATAATACGCAAATATCGCGTATTTCATCCTCCGAACCTACGCATTTTAGCCCCCTCGGGTGCCTTAATCTCTATATTTAAGCCCGTTAACCAGACAACCTCAGTTTATATTGATAACATGCTATATGAGGTATAATTGGGCTTTTGTAGGTGTTTAGGTATTAAGTATGGAGTTCGGACGCATTCCGGTGAAGTTCCGTACGCAATCGCACGTTCAAGGGCATTTTAGTCTTTTCACAGCTTGGGTACCTGGCCTGACATCTCACGAAAGTTGTAGCCCTCCTCGCTAGCTTCGCGTGGCTGCAAACGGTGCGCGATTCCGATTCATAACGAAGAAGTTACGGTGATTTTAGCGGAGGAAAAACAAGGAAAGCAAAAGAGGTGAAGAAAAGATGCAGTGTGCTGCTGCTGCATTCTGACCTGCTTGATCGATCGATCGACACTTATGGTCGATCGATCGACCTTTCTGAATTGTCAATTTTTGGCCTTGATCGATCGATCGACCAAAGGGGTCGGTCGGTCGATCGATCGATCCCCTATTTTTCAGCAGATATTTTCATTTCTTTTCTTTCTTCTTTTCTTTTATTCCAACTTACTATATAAAGGTTTTTTGTTGTAATAAGAAGATATAGCAGTATATACACGATTTTAGGTTAGTTTAGCTTAGGGTTTTGGGGTTTTTTCTTGGTTCTTCTTCATTTCTCTTTGGTTTGACACCCCATTTGGATTGTAAGTTGACTATTCATCTCCCCTACTATTAATATAGTTTGTATTTCTTCATTTCTTGTTTTCTAGTTAATTTACAAGCTTTCTAATTTAGGTTTTCTTGCTTTATTTACATGCTTTGATTTACACGCTTTCTAGTATAGATTTACCGCGTTTATTTATCGCTTTCCATTTACCGCGTTTTTATGATGCTTTCTAGGTAACTTAAATTAGGTTGTGTTTGAATTGAACTCACTCGAGTTGACGCGTTGCTTCGCTTTGGTGATGGAGTTTACGGGTCTATTTCGAGTGCGTTGTCCTAGTTATTGCGCCTAGGAGATTTGACGGGGCATATCATGTATGTCCCATGCTTACGACCTTTCATGCGCAATTTTCGAGATATTTGTTGATGCCAAAATCTTATTAGGCTTTTATGATGATTTAGGGCGTAACAACCCTTGATTTAATTATCTGTCGAAACGAGACGCACTTGTAATAACTCGTCGATCCATGTAACCATTTTATACTAATTAACTCGGGTGAGGGATATTCGACGCAACCTATAGTTTTACTCGCTTTCATAATCTAGTTTCAATACCTTGCCTAGATTAACATTTCCCTTTATGCATATTTTTCCTTTTAGTTTGTAATCATCTTTTACACTTTTATTTCGGAGTATTAAATCACTTCAATTCTAGCATCTCGTCTCTGTGGATTTTCGATACCCAACTTACCGCTGTACTTGCCTCGCAAGTGTAGTAGTAACTTAGGTTTTTGTATTGAGTTGGCGAAACGAAAATAATGACTGTGCACTTTACACGCGCACACTTTTCGCACCCCAATCAATAGTTAATTCTCAAACATTGGGTAAATGGCATTAGTCGATGAAATTCTCCCAAAACAATCATTTTTTCCTTTCTTTTTTCGAGTCAATCATGAGGTTTATTACCCTTCCCATTCGTCATTATGTTCTTCATCTTAGTCCCTGAGTTTGATACCCGACTTGCTCATGTTATTACTTACGCGACCAATTTACACTTGAACCAAAATTAGCACGCATTATACACTTTTTGAGTTGCTTCATTTACCCTCATTCATTTAGAACTCACTTGATTAGTATTTGTTATTTACTTTTATTTCCATTTTTGATATATCTTTATTTCATTCTATCACATTAAAATTGATCTTTTTTTTATTATATAGTACAAATAAATCTTATTTTTATAAAATATAAAAAAGTCAAAAAAAGGGTTTTCTTATAAACCTTAAATTGGGATTTCCTCCTTTTTCACACTTTTTATACTTGTGCACAATTTCTTAAAGCAGATTAACAGAAGTCCTAAATTACGATTTTTGGGTTAAACCCCACCCACGTGTGTTATCGAACTATGTGGACTTTGATGCCCTTTGGGCTACGTAGGCATCCCAAGCCAATCCTGGGATTCAAGTCCTATTTTGTAATTTTATTCTTTCTTTTTACTTATTGGTATTTGTGAGTCCACAAACACCTACATATTTGTGTTCCACTCGATATATGCATTCACTTCTTCATAGTGACTTCTGATTCGATGGACATGCACATTATATATTTTTATGTCAATTCTTCTATACACTCCTTAGGATGATTCCTCTCCACCTTCCCCATGACATGAGTTAGATGATTTCTTTCTCCCATTATTTACACCGTAAACGTGTATACACGTATCACAGTTTGAAGAAAAGGATAATATTATCATAGCCTATAAGGGACTGAAAGAGAGGGATGGGTTACTATCACCTTTCCATTTCGTAATTTAGTCCTTGGACCCTTGATTCATTTTGTTTCATATGCATCAGTATGTATTTGCTATCGTTCTCTCGGACGGCTACATTTATTTTGCTTGTTTTGAGTCAAATAGGTTGGCGACTTCATTCATT
This sequence comes from Sambucus nigra, assembly GCA_949130495.1. NCBI lineage: Eukaryota > Viridiplantae > Streptophyta > Magnoliopsida > Dipsacales > Adoxaceae > Sambucus > Sambucus nigra. Next base: position 812,710,074 of record OX422207.1, read on the forward strand.
CGTGTTATTACTTTTCGACAACGATCGATTTACATCCGAGGTATCCCAAGAAAATATCAACGCTAGTGGCAAAAAAAATTTCCCATATCCTTGAATCACCCGCACGCGTGGGAGAGAGATATTTATCCGATTTTTCATCCCGTCCTAATTTCAGGGTCGCCCCATGCTAGAGGAATTCGACATGAATGGCTGTAATGGCGACTCAACGGTGGATTTTAGAGGACTAGACTTTACTTTCACATCGGTGTTATTTCTTTACTCTCCTACTATTCTATATGTATACATGTGCCTTCTCTTGTATGTTCTCCTTACTTTCATACTTACATCTTTTATTTATATATATATATATATATATATATATATATATATATATATATAAAATGTTATCCCTACCATGCTCTTTTTTCACCTCATGTATATATCACATGCTTCACCTTTTCTTCAACTATATATGTTCACGGTGTTTCACCCTTTTCTTACTTGTATATATTCACCATATTTACTTCACACACTCACACTCGTATATAGTCTCAATCTTACTCACATATTTCACACACCATTTGTAGACATCCATGCTTAGCTTCGTTACCACACACTCTCACATTTTTCTTACTTGTATATATCTTTATGCTCACTTACACATATTGCACACACCACTTGTAGATTAGCCATACTTAGTCTCACTATCCCACACTTTCGTATTTCTTTCGCTTGTATATATTCACATGCTTTTTTCAGTCACAATATTCACATATCACTCTCTCACCTTACACATATTCCTCATTCACTTATATATTCACATGTCTCACACTTTGTATCTATAATCATGCCTTAGATAGTCTCCATGCTTTATGTATGTACTTGCAAGTTTTATTCTCCATACTTGTCCCCTTTATCCCATGTTAATTATATATTCTGCCCCATATTGGTAATAATTCTTTTGTTTAGCATGCATAAGACTCTCGATAAGATACTAATTAAAGCTTATGCATTCTTTCCCACTACATCACTTGAGGATGACAATATTGACCAAAATTTTGTCCCTTATTGGGGGGTCTCTTTGTGATGGGTGCCGATTCTACGGGGCATGATTAACCTAAGTGATATAATTCTCACCTTCCATCGGCCTCATACCTTCAACATATATCAAACAGTTCCCCTCACATCGTATCGCTTGAACGGTCACATGACGGGAGGTATATAGCAGGGAACTCGTTCACATATGTCAAGGGTATCTAGTTCCCTCTCGTACGTATCGTCCTTATGAGGTATACCTACTATGTCATGAGGCAATACACGTACACTCAAATATATCAAATGACTTGTCCACATGTACCGATGAATTATTGCCCTTATAGGCAAGAGGTATATCATGGAAGTCGTGACAAATGGGAGAACCCTTCCATTAACCCACTAAATACATCAATCTCACATGGGTGTCCACTCTAGGACAATCATACTTAGTTTGCCGGGTAAAATGTGAAACTCTTTTCAAAATTCTGGCCACTCGAATTTTTGCACAATTTTTCCAATTATTTTTAAATAGGACCCTATTTGGGAGTCTGGAAACAAGTCAAATCGTGTCTTACATCATGTACCCTATCTTTTCACCAGACTCAGGTCCTGTCAGGCACTTTTCTTGCATCCTAGGCAGACATAATACAAGTGGAACCAAATAATGATAACAATGTCGAGGATTTTCCTTTCTCCATCATTTCAAAGAAAAAAATACCAGAGATATTTTCCCCTTGTTCAAAAGAAAAAAATACCAAAAATATTTCTAGCACAAGTTTCTTAAGGACTTGCTAACGATGAAGCGTAGGCTACAGGTAAAGAAGAAAGTATTTCTAGAACAAAACTTTAGCTCTGTACTATTGAGTGACCTCCCACTAAAGTTTAAAGATCCGTGTGCACCCCCTATATCATAGGAGAGAGTCAGATTGAGAGAGCACTTTTTGATTTGGGAGCGAGTGTTAATATTCTTCCTTACTTCATCAACCAGTAACTCGATTTAGGGTACCTAAAGCCCATGAAAGTCACTTTCCATCTCGCGGATCATTCCGTGAAGATACCCTGAGGGATTTTTGAGGACGTGATTGTCCAAGTTGACACTTTTTACTTCTCGGTAGATTTTATCATTTGGGATACGGATCCCTACTCTTGCTCGGGTAATCATGTTCTCATAATCCTTGGCTACCCATTCTTAACTACAGCTAACATGTTGATTAACACACGTGATGGGAAAATGCAGCTCACGTTGGGGAATATGACTCTCGAGACTAATATTTTCAACATCGCCAAGAAAAAGGGCAATGAGGATGATTACCTAGAGTCGGATAGTATAAATGAGGTAGTAGATGAGCATATAAAGGGTAGTTATAGTGGGTACTAACCAGGAGTATGCCTTGTTTTGACTAGTGAGAGTTATGGGACATATACCGAGTTCGAGCGTGAGGTGAGAGAATTGAGGAATATTTCGGATGAGACTGCGAGTGATAAGGATATGAGAGATGTCAATGGGTTTCTAGATTCAATATATTACCACTGAGGGAGTAGTACATGATTCCCTCCGATGAGAAATTTCCCACCCTCGAGTTAAAGAAATTACCTTTCAATGTCAAATATGCTTATTTGGGAGAGGATAAGACATTTCCCATTATTGTCTCATTGATCCTGAATAAAGAGAAAGAGTGTAATCTATCAGATATTTTGAGGAAGAATCGTAGTACTTTTGATTGGAGCATCGCAGATTTGAAGGATATCAGTCCCTTAATTTGTGTCCATACAATCCACCTCAGGGAGGACATGAGGCCCTCGAGGGAGATGTAGAGGCGCTTGAATACCACAATAAAATATGTCATGAGGGTAGAGATTATTAAATTATTGGATGCAAAAATCATCTACCCAGTCTCAGATAGCAAGTGGGTGAGTCATATTCAAGTCGTTCCGAAGAAATCAGGAATGACTATGGTCAAAAATGTAAAGGGATAGTTTATTCCACAACATACCACCACAGGGTGGTGCATTTGCATTGACTACCGAAAGCTCATTGACGGCACTAGGAAAGATCATTTTTCTTTACCATTTATTGACCAAATGCTAGAGAGAGTAGTGGGACACCTATTTTTTTTTACTTTCTTAATGGTTATTCCGGGTAAAACCAAATTGAGTTGGATGTACTAGATTAAGAAAATACGACATTCATGTGTTCTTTTGGCACGTTTGCCTACAAATATATGCATTTTGGGTTATGCAATGCACCCGCGACCTTTCAACGGTGTATACTTAGTCTTTTTAGCGACATGGTTGAGAGAGGACTAGAGGTTTTATGGACTATTTTAGCATTTTTCGCCCCCTCTTTTGACTATTGCCTCGTTAATCTTGAGAAGGCATTAGCCTGATGTGTGGAAAAGAACTTGGTACTGAATTGGGAGAAGTCCTATTTCATGGTTACCAAAGGCATAGCTTTTGGCCATATCATTTCGTCCAAAGGAATTGAGGTTTATAGGGCAAAAGTAGATGTCATTGTCAATCTTCTCCCACCTAAGTTATTAAAGGACGTGCACTCTTTCTTAGGCCACGCAAATTTTCATAGGAGGTTTATTAAGGACTTAGTACCATCGCTAGGACCTTAAGTAACCTACCTGTGAAAGACAACCCTTTTACGTGGAATGAAGCGTTCCAAAGTGCTTTTGAAAAATTAAAAAGCATGCTTCTTTTCGCCCCCATTATGCAAGCTCCGAATTAGTCCCTTCCATGCGAGCTTATGTTGGATGCGAGTGATTATGCTATTAGGGCTCTTTTAGAGAAAAGAAAAGATAAGAGGTCTCATGTCATCTATTATGCTAGTCGGACCATAATCGGGCCCTAACTTAACTACTCCACCATGGGGAAGGAATTTTTAGCCGTAGTTTTTTCCCTAGGTAAGTTCCTCTCTCATCTCATTGGTTCGCCAATTACTTGCTTCACCGACCACACGACTCTTAAGTACATCCTTTCCATAATGGATGCTAAGTCGTTCCTCATATGGTCGATCCTACTCCTACAATAATTCAACCTAGCCATAAAATATAAGAAATGAGTAGAAAATGTCGTAGCTGACCATTTGTCAAGGCTCTCGTTCGACGTACCTAGTGGTATCATACCCATAGACGAGTGTTTCTCGAATGAGAAATTATTTGCCACTTCCTCTCTCCCCTGGTTAGCGAACATGGTGAATTACATGGTCGCGGGGCCCGTCCCTCCGATTGGATACTACAAGAGAAGAGGAGGTTTTTTACTTGGTCACGCAAGTTCTTTTATGATGACCCATATTCGTCCAAATATTTCGCAGACCAAATCATTCGAAAATGCGTACCGAATGATAAGATTTCTAGTGTCATCCTCTTTTGTCATACGGAAGCATGCAGAGACCAGTTTTTCACAAATAAGGTGGCCATTAAGATCCTCCAAAAAGGCCTCTATTGGCCACAATCTACTAGGATGTAAGTGCTTATTGAAAATCTTGCGATAAATGCCAAAGGATGGGAGTTATCACTCAACGTGACATGATTCTGTTAACCCCTGTTCCTGTCGTAGAGATATTTGATTGTTGGGGCATCGACTTCCTGGGTCCTTTTCCTCCCGCTTTTGGTTTCTTTTACATCCCCGTCGCAGTAAACTATGTGTCGAAATGGGTTGAGGCCATAACTACTAGGATAAATGATAATAAGGTGGTGATATCATTTAAAAACACATACTTTCTTGCTTCGGTGCTCAAAAGGTGATTATTAGTGACAAACGCAAACACTTTTATAATAGGGCGTTTGAGAAACTTATGAGAAAGTATGGTGTCGTCCACAAGGTTGGGATAACCTATCACCCATAAACAAATGGGCAAGCCAAGTTAAAAAATTATGAGATTAAGACCGTCGATTCTAACTGGAAGGATTGGTCTCTCCGATTAAACGCTGCGCTATGGGCTTACCGAACCGCTTGCAAGAACCCCCTCGGGATATCCCCATTCCTCTTTGTTTATGGAAAGCCGTACCGTCTCCTCGTGGAGCTTGAGCAAAAGGTGTTTTGGGCAATCAAGAGGTTGAACTATAATTTGAATCAAACTGGTAAAGATGCAAACTTCAATTGCATGAGTTGGAAGAAATATGCCGCAATGCATATGAGATCCCCAAGATATCCAAATAAAGGATAAAACTCGCGCATGAGAGAAATATCCGTCGAAAAGAGTTTTATTCGGGTTAAAAAGTTATCCTTTACAACTCCCGATTACACTTGTTTCTCGATAAGTTACGTTCACGGTGGACCGATCGATTTGTAGTGAGAGAGGTGTTTTCCCATAGAGCTATTGAGTTAGAAAACCCTAATAAGAGAAACATTTAAGGTTAAAAGATAACTCTTAAAGCCATATCTTGAGGCGTTCATTGAGAAAGCCGACATAATTTAGTTATCGGACCCCGTTTACAGGGTAGAGTGAGCTTAAATAAGGGGTCGTCGCACACCCGATGAGTAGGGGTGATTCTTGTTGTATCATATTGAGTTCTATTAGGTTAGGTTATTAGAGGTCCATAAGTCGCGAGTTAAAAAGGTTAGGAGAATCGATGTACAACATGAGAGAGTCCACGATAAACCACTATGAGATTTTGGGTGCCCCGAGGTAGCAACATAGGTTAAAAAGTTTTGGAAATTTTAGAGAGTTGAGTTGGGAAATTGGCCAACGCTTTAAAATTGAGAGTTGATGAAATTTAGAGGGCAAACACCAAAAATCCGAACTGGTTCGCCTTGGGTATACTATAGGGTAGAACCGTTTCTAGATTCCAGTATGGGGTAGAAAATGTGCGAACCGGTTCGCACTGTTTAAGCATACAGGGCCAAACCAGTTTGATTTTCTAGATGAGTAAAAAAAGATACCCTAATCGATTTTTTCCAAGACAGAATCAGTTGAAATTATGACAGTCTACATTCATTCCCTCCATTTTCTTCCCTCCTTTATAATTCTCCACATTCAAACCCCTTTTCAATCTGAGTTTCACCCTCCAAAACATCCCTCCACCCAAACCTTTTCCCGTTTTCATCTCCCTCCAGCCTTTCCCTCCACATCAATTCCCCTTTCCCACCAAAATCAACCCCGCCTCCATTGTAAATACCATTCCACCCCCACTATTCCACTCACCGCTTCCATACTTTCCAAACTTCTTCTCTTCCCAAAAATTCCAATCTCTCTTTTCCTATGGCTCGCATAGAAGATATCATCGAAAAATATGATAATACGGAAATCCTCGACGAATGTGACCACCACTACCGCTCTGACCTAGAAAAAATTGGTGCGAGGCTTTTTTCTCCTCCGCCCTCACCCTTCATGTTGAGCGACAAATACTTTTGAGTGATCTACCCCAAGCGATTACCACCTTATTCCACCACTAGGTGTGGTGTAATTTCTTCGAGTAATCTGGCGTGGAGGTTTGGCACGATGAGGTACGTACTTTCTACGACACTCTCATCAAATTATCATGCACAAATTGTGAGGCCTATTTTAAAGAGGTCGTCGTTTGATTTTCTCTTGACCTTGTAATCCGTAAAATGCAGGCAAAGTAGGTACCCGACACCCAATAATATGCCTACCCCATTATGGCCCCCCAATTATCGTTGCTCAATGCATTGCAAGAATTGCCCCAATCACAATTGGCCTCGCGATTCTTTTCCTTGGGGCAAAGAGGATCTATTTTGCAAACCTCAAATAACTTCATACTTCGCATTTGCTAAGACAACTTCCTCTATCACCTCCTTTACTAGGGGACCACTATTCATCTTACCCTCCCTTTTAACGGAGAAATCGTGCGTGTCGTATATGATCGAACCGATAATCTTGCTCTTCCTTATGCTTGGTTCATCACTTCCATCCTTAAGGATTCCGATATTGAGGCAACACCGACTCAGTCTCGCCTACCGAAGCATATTGGGCATACCTCCCTCATGAGGAGTGCTTGCCAAATAGGGGTGGCACATCCTCACACACTGGGGACAAATGTGGAAGTAATAGGCAAGGGAAAGGAATAGGAGTACAACGAGGACAATGATCCCGACTACGAGCTAGATTCGGAGGATCTTCCCCATCGTATTGATGCACTAGAGACTCGAGTTGGCGATTATATTGTGAAGTATAGGGAGGATATGTGTATTTCTACCCGAGGTTATTAACGAGATATGAGTATGATGCTTCGAACCCAACGGGATATGTATCGTTTACAAGTGGGGTCGAACGTTCCCTTCTAAGCTACTTCTATGATCTGTACTCCCATGATCCCAATGCTCCCCAAACATTCGACCACTACACCAAAATGGAATATTTATGAGTGCTGTTAGCAATCACAATTGACCTTTATAACTGCTATTTATCGTCATAATCTAGGGGGTGATAAAAGCAAAATTATATCTCCTAACAGTAATCACAAAATTTTATAACCCTTATGGGGTTATGACTGGTGACCCCAATTTGTAACTACTCTCAGTATTTAGGAAAATTAGATTTGTAACTGCTGACAGCAGTCACGAATATTAGATTCGTAACTGCTCACAGCAGTTACGAATGTTATATTTGTGACTGCTGGCAGCAGTTACGAATCTTATATTTGTGATTGTTGTTAGTAGTTACAAAATTGAATTTGTTAAATGTGGTAAGAGATATTACAAATATCTGTATATTTTAACAAAATGATGAAATAACGAAAGTAAAATAAATATCATGATAACAAGTCTAAAAATTCTGACAACATTTCATTTATATTTCTCATATTCCAAATATCCAGTACACATAAAACTTGTGGGCGCCAAGTACAAAATAAACATAGAATACAAAATAAACTAAAAAAAGAACAACACAACACTTCGATGGCATGAAATGTCATGAACATGTAACAAATCATTCTAAATCTAGACCAGGAGTCACCATGCAGTGGATACGCTTCGTGAAGTCTAGGTATAACAGTCGTGGGGGTTATTGATGCGGTGCACCCTCCCTCGTGTACTTGGAGTATGCATGTTGATCAAGTTCAATGGACTCAAATTTTGTGAATACGGTGCCTCGGTATCCATTGATTTGTGCTTGTGTTGCTTGCCACGAAGTGTAAACACCTAGATTTAGGCCTTTGAATACTACGTATGTTGGGTGTGCCATGTGTATGCGTGCAAATAATAAAATGTAACTGTGTTAGTTACAATAAAGAATGTGGGGCATAATATCAAAACACAATATCAAGAAAGTGTCAAAAGCAAACTCATTCTGCAGAATAAGATTGTTTACCTATATAAAGAAAGTGTAAGCACTTCGGGATCATCTAGTTGACCAACATAAAAATTGGGACCTATATTTTCCGAGGCAACAAAAAATTCTAGTCAGGCATTCTAGTTAAAAGAATTTGAGACGGGCATTCTAGTTAAAATAAAATTGACAATATAGATTAATGTATGTAGTATTCAGCCACAACATAAATGTCAAAATGCTTGCAATTGTGCCCCCACACTTTTCATTCATTACTTCATAATGTAAATTCAGATTTATGATAAATTAGCAACCATGTACAAACAATAGCAATGATTTAATTGATGCTACTGAGTAGTGTATCTAATAATCCATAAGATGAAATTAGCAACCATGTATAAACAATAGCAAGGATTAAAGAATCCAGGAAAAAATGGAATGTGGTCCTCTCTCGATAACAAAAAATACTGAAATTTCCATTAATAAGCAGATAATACCCAAATTTTATGCATTACTGTGGGCGCAGAAAGAGGTACAGGGGGGCATTTAAGCTATAAATGAGCATACATATATAGAGAGACAACAAAGAGAGAGAGAGTACCATCATGAAATGCAGACCAACCCCATTTTATGCATTGCTCACTCTAGGTGATTTATATTCAATTACAACCTGATTAATCATTATCTGATGCTCACACTTGTTTCCAATCTGATTTAATCGAGTGATCTACATTATGAATTTTAGTCCTAGGGGATAAACTCACATCATTCAGTAAATATGTATATATGTATCCATCTATCAGCTTGGGAATTTCATTATCTGTATTCGTCTATCAGCTTGGGAATTTCATTATCTGTATTCGTCTATCAGCTTTGGAATTTCATTATCTGTATCCGTCTATCAGCTTTGGAATGTTAACTCTGTGTTATGACATCTCTAAGAAATGTCAAAATGGAATGTTAACTCTGTTTTGTGCCATATACAACTAGATCATATACAACAACCCCACAATTAAAACATGTCGGTACCAAAATAAATTGAACATCATATATCAGCCCCATACTATATGACTATCAAAATTGAACTTCACTTATCAGGTATCTCAAGAAGTGAATCAGGTATCCCATATCTACTGTCCCAAGTATATCAAGTTATCAAGTATATCAGGTATCAGTTATCATGTATATCAAGTATCATGTATCAGTTATCAAGTTATCAGGTATCAGTTATCACGTTATCAAATCTACTGTCCCATATCTACTGTCCCACTCATATATCAGTTATCAAGTTATCAAGTCTAATGTCCCAATCATATATCAGTTATCAGTGCTCAATCAATGTAATATATCAGTTATCAAGAAAGTCTACTGTCCCATGTTTATCCGGTATTAGGTATCAAGGTATTAGTTGATAAATTCAAGTTATTAGTTATATATTAGGTATCAGGTATCAATTAATTCAATATATCAGTTATCAAGAAAGTCTATTGTCCCATGTCTACTATATCAGGTATCATGTATCAGTTATGAAGTTATTGAAAATATATCAGGTATTGAAAATATATCAATCAAATCCAACTGAATATATCAAGCATATCTAGTATCAGTTATCAGTTGAATCCAATTAATATATCAAACATATATCAGTTATTATATCAATCATATACCAACCCAATCATATATCAGTTATCAATGCTCAATCAATTCATTATATCAGTTATCAAGCAATGATATATTTGTTCTCTCAATCACTGGTCAAATATCCACCAGGTATCAATTCAATTCAATATATCACTTCTCAAATATCAATTCAATATATCACTGCTCAATCATATATCAGTTATCTCAATCAGTTCTCAAATATGCATCAGGTATATCAAGCAGTTGAATACTAATATATCAGTTAGCAAGTAGTGCTCAATCATATATCAAGCAGTGCTCAATCAGTTATTAATTTGTGATCAATCAATGCTCAAATACAAAATGGTTTGTTCGATTAGATAATATATTTGATGGTATGCAATGCAATGCAAATTCTCAATTCAGTACTCAATTCAATTCAATCAGTGCTCAATTCAATTAGTGTTCACTTCAATAAATTCAATACTATACATATTTCAAATAAAAAATGGATGGTTCGAAATATGAAATACAAAATGGTTCAAATTATCAAATCATCCCTATCACATTAACAAATATAACATGGTTCAAATTATCAAATTTTCATTAAAATGAAAAGGCTTAGTCTGAGTTGTTCCTCTTTCTGCCCATATTTGGGTCACCATTGTATTATGCTTCTCCGTCCAAGATGCCAGTGTTGCGAACGCAATATGCTCATTAGGCATTATACTTCTTCGTCCAAGATTCTTGTGTTATGAACATCATCGTCACTATCACTATCGTAATTTCACAAGTCATCCAAAGTTAATAGGTTCGTGCATAGTGTTAATCGGTCTCTATGTTAATATTTGGGTAACAAGGTTTGTGCATAGTGTTGTTATTGGATTTTGCTGATCCCTATTACACTAACCTTAATTTCACACAAAACACACCGGTGGAGGATGTATGGCATTAAATTGAGAATAATTCAGGATTCCCGATGGATTCCATATGGATTCTTAATAATCAAGCTATAGATGACAGTGGGATTAGAGACTTGTGTTATATATACATTCTGTCATTCAATAATGCACCAAGTATTCCACAATATTTCCATCCTAATCAATATATAGAATAAGATATGCATCATGATCAACCATTTGTGTTTATCCATCAACCAGACTCTAAAATAAACTTCTATAAAAAAAGGCAAAAATGATATTTGAGGATAACTTCAGTGTTAAAAAGTTACCGAACTCGAGTTGTATTTGGAATCTGTAAGCTGTTGAATGATTCTTAACTTTGTTCAGCAATGAAATCCTTAAAATATGAGTACAACGGATCTTGGGAATATTTAGCCATAGTTGATGATTTATTAAAGTGAATAATTGATTCAAAACAGATTACTAATATTCAAATTAGAGTTCAAACACTACTAATTGTTCACTTTGACAATTTGTTCAAATTTCTCAAGACAAATTACTCTGGATCACTTAAGGGAAAGACAAAGCAACGACCAAACCACCCAAGATTTCTCGATATCCTTAATAGTGTCCACCCCATGACTTAGACAATATAAGAGATTATTCTCTTCTCCTGGCTCAACACTACTAATGTAAACCTTACGTTTAAATATTAGTAATTGATTTCCATGCACCACCGTTCCAGTAGCAGCTGAAGAAATAACTTGTCCACTTGCAATCTTCCTTTGATTTGAAAAATCTAATAAATTGACATATGGATTATGTGGAGGATCAGTTAAATCTCTAAAGTATGTCTCAGTTGAATCTCTAAAGTTTGGCTCAGTTGACGGGGGGTAAGAGTGTAATCGTGGGGACTTGAATGCGGTACTAGAGTGTAATTACGAGGACTTGGATATGGGACAGGAGTATAATTGCGAGGACTTAGATACGAGATAGGAACGTAATTATGAGGGCTTAGATTTGGTATTTTGAGTCCATTCGATTCAAAAGCACTTAAAAGCATGGTAACATATGATTTGAGAAATGCCATATTCTCATCATGTTTTTCTTCTCATGTCTTTGCTCTAGTCAACTGTGATACTATAGGAGCAATTGCCTTAAGTTTAATTTTGGACACGGTTCCAACACCACAAGTCTCCCCTAGTGTCTTTTCCTCTAAAGGCAGTCAATGCATCTGTATCAATACTATTTTGGCTTAAAGAACCTTGACTACTTCTCAGCTCACTCAATTTTTGCTCAAAATTATTTATGAATCGATTAAAATGATTGAACGACTAAACTTGAAGGAATTTAATTATTACAACTAAGATTACGAAACTCACCATATCATCAGCTACCTTTGGGTGAAACTCCCCAATTTTTTGCCTACGACTTTCAAGATACACTTCCGAACGATCAACAGGTCTTTTAATTTTAAGTACCTACAAATTAATTTTCCATTAACTATTTGAGCAAGACATATAATATATATACACATTAAAATAAGAAAGGATGTATACCATCTCCTCGATTTTCTCAGCATACGACATCCGACAAAGACAATGGAGGTCAGTCTTTTTAGACCTGTTCACCCGACCTTGGTGTCGTTGTTTCAATTTTGCCTCAGATACATTGCACAAGACGGATTCATTCCACTCACGAACAGGGATATGCTCTTTCTCCGGTACTTAATCCTTCATGGCCTTTATCCAATCACTATCCAATCCCTTAAAATAAGTCGAGCAGAGGTTACTTCTAAAAGTCTTCAATTGAATACCAATGGCTTTCATAGACCCCTCCTTCTGGTCGGTCGAAAGATTGAACTCTTTCATGAGCGTATCCCACAAGTCGTCCTTTTTTACTTGCACAACCGTATCCCAACTATCATATTTTAAGCCAATACAAGATTTTAACAAAGACAAGGCTCGAGCTTTAAAAGGATTCTTTCCACCTATTGGCAAACCAAATAGGTTAAGGGAAACGTTCTCGTGAGAATCAATGGCAGAATGTTCATCATGGCTTAAACTTTTTGGCCTAGATGATGGAATTGTATTCTCGGGCGCCATTTTTTGCATTTATATATTTTTGCATTAATCCATATGTTAATACAAGAGTAAGGAAATAATATAAAAAATATAATATAATTTATACCTTTTCAACATATTCTAAAAGTTTTGATAATTCAACCATGTCATAAGTTTCATACTTCACCATTTCACGTAAAGTTTTTATTGGCCATGTATGCGAAAGTGTGTTGACAATTGCATTTCTGACACTAAACATATTAGGAAGTATGTATTCTCTCCTATGCCGATAATAGATGTTAACTTTGTTATGCATATGTTTTCTCACAGTAGAGTCTGAATGCATCCTTATCCTCTTCAATTATATCCACAAAGGATGGATTTTTCTTTCTTCGAGTTCTAAAAACTCTATTAACAGCATCGCATTACTTGGATTGTGTTTTATGAAAACCCTTTCAACTTCTTCATCCCAACTTTGAGTTAGTGTGCGTAGTATTGATTGAAATAAATACGCTTTAGGTATATTCCACCCACGATCGCGCAAGTAATTGCATTGTTTGATTTTTCGATAGCCATACCGATAAATTGACGTGTTCTCTATAAAAGACCTGTTTTGAAAATCGTTGCATGTATATACAATATATGATATCCTAAAAAAAGTAATAATAAACTTGTGAACAAAATTCACTATGAATACATGCTATGAAATAATTGAAACATGCTATTATACATAATTTTCAAGTCAACATTTAAAACAACATAACATGCTACAATTAAACATCCACTCTTTATATTGTGGAAACCCCATTAATTCTACAATGCAAACAAATAGAAACTCAGTAAATTATAAAACTAAATGAAGTTTATGTTTGTTGTATTGATGGAGAATGAAATAATTTATTTTGTTATGGCTTATGATGACACATTGTCAGTTTTATTATGATTTGAGATGACGATGAACTAATTATATCTTCGTTGACATTGATTGTGTATATTTTTAAAATGATTGTGATGATAGTTTTAAAATGGTTTTGTATATTTTTAAAATGATTGCGATGAACTAGGATATAGCCTCACCTCGTATGGAGAAAACGCTTGAGGCCACTTTTAGCTGTTAAGGACCAATTTTTTTGAAAATAGTAAAAAAAATATTTTGAACTGATATTTAGAACATAATCTCTGGCCTATCATTGCATTAAAACTCATAGGAAAACCCGACCAAGCACAAAACTTCAAAACTTCACTGAGCATAAAACAATGATTATTTAATTAATTTTTAGATAAAATAAATATGAATAATATAAAATGATTATTGAAAAATATCTAACATATTCCCAAACAAGATAATATTCAAAAAATGAAAGAGGTTAAACGATGTGTAGATATACTCACAACAAAACAGTCAGATTTAACGATGTGTAGATATACTACCAACAAAACAAATAAACAATGCAAGGCTCATAAATCAACGATTTCTAAATCAGATTTATAAATTGTTAAAATAAATAAACAATGCATATGAAAATTTAGACCTAACGAAGTAATAGATATGAAATTATTAACGAAGCATATGAAAATTTTGACCTAACGAAGCATCAGAACACAAAAAAATGTGTAGATATACTCACCGAGCACAAAACTTCATCGAGCACAAAATTTCACTGCAACAAAACTTCACCGTGACAAAACAATGTGTATTAAGCCAATAGCGTAATACACCGCAACATAGATGAAGGAGAGATGGGCGGGAGTGTGAAAAGAGAGGGGAGAGAGAAGAGGGAAATAAAAGTTGGGTAAAAAAATTTGTGACTGCCAATAGCGGTTACAAACCATATATTAGGCCAAAATTTGTGACTACTAGAAGCGGTCACAAATTTACGACCGCCTCCAGCAGTAACACATTTAGTATTAGACCAAAGTTTGTGATTCCTCTTAGCAGTTATAATTTTATGACTGCTCGTAAGAGTCATAACGTAGTGCTCCTGATAAATTTGTTACTGCTTGTGACAGTTATAAATTTGTGACTGCTCATAGGAGTCACAAATTAATTATATGGTAATATTTGTGACTCCCATTAGCGGTGACAAACTAATTCACTCATATTTTTTATTCCCATTGATTTTATCACCCCTAATGGCAGTTACAAAAAATTTTGTGACTGCTCCCGGGAGTGACAAGTTTGTCACCCCTATTGGCAGTCACAAAATTAGCATTTTGGTGTAGTGAACGCGCCCCCAGTAGTTCCCGTTGTTTGGTGTTTCGTATTTTATGTAGTTCTTCCTATGCTTCAATTTTTTGTATCTTTGAAAAGAAGTATATAAATTGTCCTTTCTTATCACTTTACATTATGTAGTTTGTTATTAATCCAAAAATTTGCATTTTGTTCTCCTTTTACGCACTCTTCTTTTAGTTTTAGACTTTAGTCATGTTCATTGAGGACAATGCAAAAGTCTAAGTTGTTGTTGGGGGGGGGGGGTAATATATGTGCATTTCAAAGTTTCATAAATTTTCAAAATGTAAAAAAAAAAAGTAGAAAATTTGAAAAAAAAATTGTACAGTTTTTCGAAAAAAGCCAAAAATATTTTTCTTCAAAATAAATAAAAATGGGATTTTTTTTTTCAAAAATATCACTAAAAAATTGTTTGAAGTCTCAATTCATATAAATCAAATGCACAAAGCCAAACTGACCAAAGACGAAAGTTGAGCAAAAATTGACGACCTTACGTATAAGTGTAGAGATTCATTAACCCGGTGAAATTTTGAGCCTATCACTTTTTTCGAGTAACTAAATCAATATGAGTTAATGGTTAACTCAACGTTCATTTTAGCATTTAAATAAGTCATTGAAGATCTTGATTTCTTAGTTTTGATCAGTTACGAGAACGAGCGGGATGTCGTCTTAAAAGCGTGCTAAAAATATCTCTAAACAAAAGTTAATCTCGAGATGCATATGGTAAAATAATTAATAATTCGGATAAATGACATTAGGCCATCATTTGTTACCCAAAAATATTAGCCATAAAAAGTTGTGAAAAAGATCCTTTTGCTAACCACTTTGAGTCTAGTAAAAAATTTCCTTTTTGTTTGTTAATCCGAAAAACCCAATTAGCTTGGAGTTGTGAGAATTGAAAAAATTCATCAATTAAGTTCGTATGGCGAGGCAATAAAGAAAAAAAATTAGCAAATGCTCAAACAAAATAAAAAATAAAAAAATAGAAAATGAGAAAATTAGGAGGAAATAAATTATAAAAGAAATGAAAATGAGCAAATGCCCAAACAAGTACAAACGGACATCATAAGTGAAATTTCCCAATCCAAACTCCCCGACCATTCTCATATTACCCGATATACCATAACCCGAGAAAATCCTAACTGAGTCCGAATAACAAAATTAATTACTGTGAGGAGAGCTAATACATAAAAAGATAATGAGAGATTAGTTGGTGCGGACTAAAAGATGATGTTTTTCATTTTCTATTGATCGTCTTCCAATGATGATATCTTTTCATCATAAATATTTCGCCTTTCTAATTGTATGCGTGTATTCATGTTCCATTATATTTACTCTTAATATCATGCACATCGAGAAAACTAGCCACATTTCGAGAGATTCGTTTGTGAGAGTATACCATGAGAATTAATTCAAAACGAATTTTCATAAAGTAGCGTAATGATTAATCGGTGGAAGTTAGCGGCCTACTTCTCGACTTCTCACACACAGACTTCGAATTGAGACTCTTGAATATGAATTTATGGTGACTATTTTTGGGAATTTAAGTTATACAATTTTTAAGTATTTATATTTTTTTAGTCAAAAAATGAATTTTGTGGGTATATTCACTGCAAACCCCCATGAGACACCACTCGTCCTACAATGGGACCATAAGGGTTTAACAACTTGTTTCATATGCTAAATGCAATCTCTCTCCCGCAAAAAAGGTATTATATCCCAATAAAATATTTTCTAAGTGTTTAGACCATGATGTGATTCTTTTACATTGCTTAGGACGAGCAAAGTTCTAAGTTAAAGGGATTTGATTCGGTATAAATTCTTCACATTTATCTCCGAGCTATACTTATCATTCTGTCCGATGTTAATTCTATGATTTTATCCCATATTATTACTACTAACGATTTCCCTTGAGGAAACCATGTTTTGTGTATTTTTTTCTTACTTTGTGTAGATACTTGATACACTTTAAAGTGGGAAAGAAATCATAATGAAAATTAAAAATCAGGAAGAAATGTTAAGGGAAAATTCATAATTACGTAGCTGGAATCCAGACACAGGACCTAAAGAGAAAATGAATTTCATAAACTGACGAGTGTGTAGGAAGAAACAACCCCCAAATTCAAGTCTTGGTTGTGAAGTTATGAAGATATGAAGATGAGGAGAATTCACGGAAGAAAAGAAGAAAAATTCAAGGTTCGAACCGGTTTGGTCCTAAGGGGAACTGGTTCGATTTGAATAGAAAATTAGGCCTCGACACCGGAATAGCGAACCGGTTCGATAATCTGACAAATTTTACTCTTTTATCCTCGTAAAAATACGAGTTCTGCATGGTTTAGACTATTGTAAAAACGTGGTAGTTGAATATCTCCTTTATTCAAGACCTAGTTTAGAGAGTTTTTACCTTAGTTTTGAGATCTCTTGGAGGCGAAAAACCATTGAAGAAAATATTGACATAAAAACATCATCTTTTTCATTATTTTGAATTGCATTCATCAATATAAGTATTCTTCTCATATTGTTTTCAATATTTATTATCTTTTTAGATTATAATCCTTTATTATCTCGTTGGAGATCATTTATAAACGTTTAGTCACATTCTTTACATAATAATGAATCCATGCAACTAGAAATCATGCTTTATTGTAGTTACATCATGTTCGACTAAGTTTCTTAGAGGGTTGGGCCACATGAACCCAACCTAGGTATTACAGATCGGTATAAAATTGAATGAAATTTAATTACCAATTATGAGGTTTGAAATCTTATTTGAAAATTTTATTGTAGGTCTTTTAATTTCATTTTACCTAGGTAACCGGAATGTTTAAGAATATAATAAGCGTTTCGATAATTTATCATTCACATTAAATATATATTTGATTTGATATTGAGAGGAGAAAAATCTTCATATGTTCAATCCATAGATAATATTCAATGTCTCTTTGAATTATGAATTAAATTCTCGAAGTGTTATATCTAATGTAATTACTGACGGTTCGGGGGGTGAACTCCAACTCTATTTTCTCACATAGACTATAAGCAAAGTAGTTGGTCTTTCATACGTAATTAATTCTCAATCATTAGTTAAATTGCATTAGTTGATAGAAATCTCCCAAACCAATCATCTTTTTCTTTCTTTTTTCGAGTCAATCGTGATGTTTATTCATCTTCCATATTCGTCGTTACGTTTTTCTTCTTAGTCCCTGAGTTCGATATCCAACTTTCTCGGATTATTAATTACGCAATCGATTTACACTTGAACCGAAATTAGCCCACACTATAGACACTTTTTGAGTCGCGTCACCTACCCCATTTATTTACAACTCACTTGATTAGTATTTGTTATTTACTTTTCTTTCCATTTTTTATACATCTTTATTTCATTCTATCACATCAAAATTAATCTTATTTTTATTATTTAGTACACATAAATCTTGTTTTTATAAAATACAAAAAGTTAAAAAGAAAGTTTCATTATAAACCTTAAATTGGGATTTCCTCCTTTTCCACACTTTCTACACTTGTGCTCAATTTCTTAAAAGAAAATTAAAGAAAGTCTTAAATTAAGATTTATGGGTTAAACCCCACCCTCTTGTGTTATCAAACTATGTAGACTTTGATGCCCTTTAGACTATGTAGCGTCTCGGTCCAATCCTGGGATTCGAGTCCTATTTTCTCATTTTATGCATTCTTTTACTTATTGGTATTTGTGAGTCCACGAACTCCTACATACTCGTGTCCTGCTTGATATACTCATTCACTTCTTCATAGTGAGTTGTGATTCAATGGACATTCACATTATATTTATTTCTATGTCATTTCTTTGGTACGCTCCTTAAGATGATTTCATTCCGTCTTCCCCATGATATGAGTTACATGATTTCTTTCTCCCATTATTCAAACTGTAAATGTGTACACACGTACCACACTTTGGAGGAAAGTAGAATATTGTCATAGCCTATGAAAGACTGAAAAAGCAGGGTGGGTTCCTAACACCTTTTCATTTCGTAACTTAGTCCCTGGACCCTTGATTCATTTGATTTCATATGCATCAGTATGTCTTTGATGTCGTTATCTCCAGACGACTACATTTATTTTGCCAATTTTGAGTAAAATAGGTTGGCGACTCCATTTTTTCTTGTTATCCCCTTCTAATGATGACCGATTTATATCAGAGGAATCCTATGAAAATATCAAAGAGAGTGGTGAAAAAAGGAATCCTATATCCTCGACTCACCCGCAAACACAGGAGATAGGGATTTATTCAATTTTCCCTCCAGTCCTAATTTCGGGTTCGACCCATTCTAGAGGAATCCGAACCGAATGGCTGCAGTGGCGAATCCGCTGGGGATATTATAAGACTAGACTTTACTTTCACATCAGTGTTATTTCTTTCCTCTCCTACTTTTCTATATGTACACATGGGCCTCCACTTTTATGTTCTCCATACTCTCACATTTACATCTTATATAAATGTCATAATGTTTATCCCTACCATGCTCTTTTCTCACCTCATGTATATATCACCTTCTTATCACGTGCTTCACCTTTTGTTCATCTATATATGTTCACCGTGTTTCACCCTTTTCTTACTTGCATATATTCACCATGTTCATTTCACACACTCACACTCGAATATAGTCTCACTCTTACTCATATATTTCACACACCACTTGTAGACATCCATGCTTAGCTTCATTACCACACACTCTCACATTTTTCTTACTTATATATATCTTCATCCTCACTTACACACATTTCACCCACCACTTGTAGATTATCCATGCTTAGTCTCACTAGCACACACTTCCACATTTCTTTCACTTGTATATATTCACATGCTAGTTTTCAGTCACAGTATTCGCTTGTCACTCTCTAATGTTACACATATTCCTCACTCACTTGTATATTCACATAGCTCACACTTTGTACCTATCACCAGGACTTGTATAGTCTCCATGCTTTATGTATATACTTGCTAGTTTTACTCTCTCTACTTATCCCATTTATCCCATATTATTTATATATTCTCCCTCATAGTGGTAAAACTTTTCTTATTTAGCATACATAAGACTCTCCTTAAGATACTAATTAAAGATCATGCATTTTTTGCACACTACATCACTTGAGCATGGAAATATTGACTAAAATTTTATCCCGTACTAGGGGGTCACTTTGTGATGGGTGTCGGTCTTACGAGGCGCGATTAACGTAAGAGATATGATTCTCACCTTCCATCGGCCTCATACCTTCAACGTATATTAAACAGTTCCCCTCGCATCGTACCACTTGAACGAACTCATGATGGGAGGTATATAGAAAGGAACTCGTTCACGTAACGTGGTGTATATCGAATTCGCTCTCACACATACCGTCCCTATAAGGTATATTGTGAGGCAATTCACGTACACTCAGGTATATCAAATGGCTTGTCCACATGTACCGATGAATTATTTCTCTTGTAGGTAAAAGGTATATCGTGGAAGTCATGACAAATGGGGGAACCCTGCAACTAACCCACTAAATGCATCAACCTAACATACGCGTCCACCCTAGGACAATGATACCTAGTTTTTCGATTAAAATGTGAAACTCTTTTGAAATTCTGGGTCGCCTTACCAACTGGATTTTTTCACTATTTTTCCTTTTTTTTAAATAGGACCCTCTTCGCGAGTTTACATGTGAAATTTTGTCTTACATCATGTACCCTATCTTTCCCCAAGACTCGAGTCCTGTCTGACACTTTTCTTGCATCCTAGGCAAACATAATATAAGTGGAACCCAATAATAATAATTATGCTGAGGATTTTCCTTTATCCCTCCTTTAAAAAAATACCAAAGATATTTTCCCCATTTTCAAAAGAAAAAACTACCAAAAATATCCCTTTTTTTCGACAAAAAAAAAAGAAAATCATTTTTCCTCTCAGGTTTGATCGTGTATCCTGATTTTGGCCTGAATCCCTATTAGATTTGGTCTTCTGTTAAACCAACCTAAACCTCTACTTCTTCCATAAAGTTTGAGATCTCCCTTTAAAAGTTATTTATGGAGAACATTGACCAAGCTATGAATGCTCAACCATATATGATGACCATCCTAGCCCAACTTAGTGCTAAGATTGACAACTTCCCAGAAAGAAATATTGAATTCGACCTCTATTTCCAAATTAAGGCCGTTGAAACAACCAACATGTATACGTTCTCACCAAAACCCCTTAAGATTTGCCCATCCTTATTCTTACATCCTATAAGCTTCATCGATCAACCTCTATCACCCCTCACTCGAGCCTGTATTGTCGTTCGTACCCACTCAAAAGTTGGAGGCATGGAATTACCTATAGTTTTATACCAGCTTCAGAAGTTCAAGTTGAAATTGCCCACGGAGATACCTATTGATTGCGAGAGGTTCAACGGTTTATACATGGAAACCCGTAAGTGTGCCCGAGAGTTAGATGAGTGGGTTGTGCCTGTAAAAGAATTCAACCTAGATGACATATTGCAAATCATGTCAGATGTTTTCCTTTAGTAGAGAGAGAGATATGTATTCTGTACGAGTATCTTATGATGCTGAAGCACTAAGGGCGTCTGGTCCCTTTATTCCATCACTTCCCCACTAAGTGGGAAGATTTATATGATGAAGCCGTGGAAGTTATTGAGTGCATCAATTTTACATGGAAAGATAACATAATTGCCACTGGATGGATAGATAAATTTAATAGCTCAGATGATGAATCAAACTGCGTAGAAGTCAGTTCAGTTACCTCTTTAAGAGGATGATCACTTTTGAATTTTTTTTACGGGGTGTCAATAAAGTATCTACTCAGCCTGAAGAATTAAAATTATAGGTTTCCTATTCTTCCCTGCCTTCGTTAACCACATGACCCGATCCAAGTAATATTATAAAGATACGATTCCTCAATCAGTAGTAATAAATAAAGGAAAGGGAGTCGTCGAAGTAGGGTTCTTGACCAAATCAAGAAGAAAGTGGGGTTCTTGACCAACTGAAGAAGACTTGAGCACACATCACCTTATGGGGGCTCTTCTTATCCTCTCACATCTTCACAAAAACACAGAGTTTATCCCTATACAACTCTTAAAGGAGCAATGATTATGGTTGGATCTATGACCTCTACCAGACTCCACTCCTTATCCAAAGAAGAAATTTCAAAGATTAGTCCTAATTGCAACTACGCTCTCAACATCTCCTCGAAGTCATGAGAAAGACAACTCAATTGGCATTTATAGATAACAGGTATGCCCTCAATGTCTGCCCACTCAAAATTCTTAATTTCTTGGGGATAAAAGTTAGTGATATCATTTCCACGTTCGCATATGTGTGTTCTTATGGGTTCCATAAAGCTTACACTAGGGGCAGGTCCTGTCCATTCCTTGACAAAATTTTAGTTCATCAATATACCTGCTCGTTCCAACCTACTCCTTGGACTTCCATGGCTCCACAGTATCCGAGGGTTATCTTCTTCCTTCTATTAGAAATTGAAATTCTTCGTTAAGGTTCAAGTCATCATAATCCTTGGGGACGACAACAATTCAAACGACACAAGCACTGGAAACCTAGTACTGGAAATTCAATATGGGGCTAATGACATGTTCCTCTTTGGTTTCAAGATCGACCCACTTTCTATCCCAGCTGGGGATAATTTCAAAGACCGAGTATATCCAAAACACAACTCTCATGGAAATATCAACGTAATTCAGATATTCAAGAACATGTACTTAATGCCTGAAATGGGACTAGATGGACACTAATAAGGGATACTTGAAGCGATAGTCCTAAAGGAAGCTTTTCCCCCATTTGGCCTAAGATACCAACCATCACTAGCCGAACTCAAAGCACTCCATCAGTTATATCATAAAAAAAGCCTAGAAGTTAAGAAAGTGATCTCAGGAGACTCCTTGAAGGAATATTTGTCAAAGAGGATGAGAATTTCCCCTTCCATGGGTTCCCTAAATCGTAGTATGATCCTGCTGACAAGAAGATGAGACCAAGGCTACAAATTTTCTATAAGGATGACATCGCTTGGGACAAAAGGAAGAAATATGAGGTGGAGCCTCTAACAGATAAAACCATAGAAAGCATGAAAAATTTTGGGGACTGTGATACCGATGAGTCATTTAACCTATATAAACTGGGGATGGACCTCTACATGATCCACCAGGAAGCCACGTTGGCTAAACTGTCTGAGAAGATCGTCACTACTGAAGCATCCCTCGATAATTGGCATGCCATTCTGGTTCAACCCGCCAAGTTAACCTAGACCCCTCCGTCCATTCTCTCCAAGAGATGCCAGAGCCCATTGCTTTTTCTTTTATTTCTGATATAATTATAAATGAGGCCTCTTTTAATATGACCATCACTATTGAATTTTTGGTAAACTCTCTTAATGAAATAAATGAGGATTTTGAGTATCTTGTTGTGCCTTATATCAATTGTCTTGATTCTAATCAAACTTTTGTTAAAGATGACTTAGTAAATGAACAATGCTTAAATAATCTCAATAAGGAAAAAAAACAATGTAACCGCATTCAAACTAATGTTGAAGAGACTAATATTTTTAATCTTGATTATAGAAACCATATACACGAGATTATGATAGGTTCCACCCTCGACGAGCATTAACAATCGCAATTCGAAGAGCTTCTTAAAGAGTTTATGGACGTCTTTACATGGTCCTACTATGACATGACCAGTATTGACCAGAGATAGCTCAGTACAAAATCTCCACCTTCCTATAAAGCAGGATTGTCAGGCAAAAACTAAGAAAGCTCTGAACAGAATGGTCCTTCAGGTAAAAAAAGAAAAGGTAAAACAGTTAAACGTAGGCTTGATTTGCATAGTCGAATACCCTATGTGGCTTGCAAACATCGTTCCCGTGCCAAATTGGGAGAAAAAGTCCGCATGTGCGTAGGCTATCGAGATCTGAACAAGGCATCTCCAAAAGATTATTACCATTTGTCCATATCAACATGATCATAAATAACAATGTCAGTCACGCTCTTAAGTCATTTGTCGACGATTTTCATGGTTATAATCATACTAAAATGCATTCTGACCACCAGGAGAAAATCGCCTTCATCACCCCATGGGGAAACTTTTACTAAACAATCATGACATTAAGTTTTAAGAATGTCACGGATACCTACAAAAGGGATACTATAACCATCATTCACGACCTTATCCATAAACAAGTTGAGGTCTATGTCAATGACATGATTATCAAATCCAAGACTCGGGAAGGTCACATTCCTTCCCTGAGAAAATTCTTCGAGCGACTAAGACAGTATCAGATGCGAATAAACCCATAAAAAAGTGTCTTGGCATCACAAAGGGAAAGATCTTATGGTTCATGGTCAGTGAAAAAGTATTGAGGCAAACCCCACCAATTAAAAATCATACTCGAGATGCCATCGCCCCAGACGGAGAAAAAAGTGCGTGAATTCCTGGGTAAGCTACAATACATCGATTGGATCATCATTCAACTGACTTCTATCTGCGAGCCTATTTTTAAACTTATCCAGCATGATTAAATCAAAGTTTGCAGCAGGGCATTCCAAGAAGCCTTCGATCAGATCAAATGAAACATCACCCGACCTTCGGTGCTCATGCCTCCGCAGTAAGGTGTTCCCCTCCTTTGATACTTACTGTAGTAAGGGTGGCCCAATATAATGAGGAATCTCGTAAGGAGAGAGCCATCTACTACGTTGGTCGAAAGCTAGTCGGGTACGAGGTAAACTATACTACATTGGAGAAGGTGTGTGTTGCCCTAGTTTAGGTCATGCAGAAGCTCCGACACTACATTCTTGCATTCCTATCAAACTAGTGTCCCGAATAGACCATATAAAATACCTACTAGAGAAGTCAGAATTATCTAGTCTCAATGCCCATTGGCTGATGTTAGTGGCTGAGTTCGATATCGTTTATGTCAAGCAGAAAGCTATAAAAGGGAGATCCATCTTCGATTACCTTACCAACAATCCCATAGAGGGAACTGAAGTTTAAATTTCCGAACTCCCAGATGAAGGCATCCTTTACACCTCTCACGAGGATACTCAGGTGGCAGATGTTCTTCGAGGGAGCTGCCAACAAGAAAGGATATGGTATTAGGATAATCCTTATCACTCCCGATGTCTCTCATACCCCCATTGTTATTAAGATGGATTTCCCCTGCACCAATAATATGATAGAATACGAGGCACGCACCGTCGGGCACAAGATCACTCTCGAGAAAGGAATAAAACACATGGACAACTATGGATACTTAACCCTCATTCGCGAACAAATTCTCAGAAAATGAAAAATCAAAAACGAGAAACTCCTACCCTTTTATGCCTACCTAGAAAAGCTTACCTTCCAACTCAAAGATGTAACCTTCTTCGCTCAAGGAATTGCCTAGATGACGCACTAGAAACCTTGGTCTTCATGATCGACATGTCTAAGAGAATAACAATGGCCCCTATTCTAGCTAAAAAATAAGTTGCACCCACCCACTTTTACTACTTCGATCTCGTTAAAGAAGAAGATGCACACATGGCAGGATTATGGTACTATGACATTTGGCACCTTCTCCAACATTGTAGGTATCCTCGAGATACGGATAAGAAAGACCATGCAACCCTTCCAAAGTTGGTTGTCCAATATATCATCTGCGATAAAGCACTCTTTAAGAGAAACTTCAATGGAACCCACTTGAATTTCATAACAGGGGCTGGGATCGAATATATAATGCAGAAAATCCACTGTGGGGAATGAGGGCCCCACATGAACGATTATATGCTTGCTAAGAAAATCATCTGTCAAGGGTACTTCTGGATCACTATGGTTCAAGGTTGCACTACTTATATTCGAAGATGCATTAAATTCTAACATTTTTCTAACCTCCATCACTTGCCTCCTCGGGAATTGTACAACATAACCTCTCCCTGGACCTTCTCTACCAGCGACATAAACATCATAGGTAAGGTCACTCCCAAAGCTTCAAACGGTTATGAATTCATCATGATCTCCATTGAGTACTTCACAAAATGGGTCGAAGCTGAGTCATACGCAGTATTGAATGTGAAGAAAGTAAATAAGTTCATCAAAAATAATATCATCTGCCACTATGGAGTTATCCTTGAGTTTGTGTTAGACAATGGACTCCACTTCGAGCCTAAGATCGTAGAGTTATTCGATGAATATGGAATTCAAAGGCATGGGCCCTCTCCTTACTAGTCGCAAACCAATGGTGTTATCGAAGCCGCTAATAAGAGCTTCAAGACTGTCATTAGTAAGGTGACGAAAATTTGTAGTGATTGGGCCAACCAGATCCTATATGCCCTCAGGGGATTCCCTACCTCCATCAAAACACCCACTCGGGCTACTCCTTATTCTCTAGTATATGACATAAAAGCAGTTTTATCTATCGAATTAGAAGTACCTTCTCTACAGGTTATGCTCGGATGTAAAGTCAGTGAAGAAGACTGGTATCAAAATAGCTAAGACGAACTCTCTCTCCTAGACGAAAAGAGATTGAAAGATATATACCACATACAAGAGTACCATCGCTAGATTGCGCAAGTATTCAACGAAAAGGGCGAGGACTTCAGTGTCCAAGAAGGAGATCTTACCCTCAAGGAAATTATAGGACCCATTTGAAACATGTGAGGAAAATTCAAACCAAATTGGAGTGGCCCCTACATTGTGAGGAAAATCCTTCCTGATGACTCCTCTATGCTCACAGACCTCGATGGAGAGGAAATGGCGCCTCCAATCAACTTGGACCATCTAAAAAAGTTTTTCCCTTAGACCAAACTCTCGTCGCACTATGACCTTTCTCAATCCCTTTCTATTTTAAAAAAACTCTCTTCTTTCCCTTCTACTCAAAACTATGTAGGACCTGATCCCCTCATAAGCCCATTTTCTAGAAAAACTCATAAACTTTCAAGTCCACAGAGGTACATAGGCATCCCACAAGATACACATGGGCGTGGTCCTTTATTTCTCACAAAATTAAAATTTTTCCTCCTTCGAGAACGACAATCTCTCTCATCGTTTAAATGAATAAAAGGATCATATATTCCTTAGATATCGATAAAGGCAGTTTAAATACGAAGTTCATCAAAGACACAATAAAATATATCAAAATCACTGTTATTTTATTTTCAGTAATACAACTATTACATGTCATGTCAGTAATGGGATTCAAACAACCCATTCCCTTCCAAATCCCCATTCAACATAAAAACCCCAAAACCCATAACTTCGTAAAAAATTCAAACACTTACCTAAAATCGAATATAACTTTCTTACAAACTTCCAAAAACCTTCACAAATTTCTCACACCCCCAAAGACCTTGCCTTCAACTACCTAATAGGCCTACTTCATCATCATTATCTATTTTGGAGGCCGCCAAGAATTCCACTCCTGGTTACAGCTCCGGATGCATTCCATGTGATGATAGGCATTATTAAGCATAGATAAAACCACGACACCCTATTCCAAGGTGTCAAACATTACGAGCAATCTTTGCCTAGTCCCCTCAGTTCGAATCTTCTCAACCACCTTCTTTTGCAATTACTTCAAGTAGTCCCCTAATATGAACCCAGCTTCCCTAATAGATTGTGACAGACGAGTAGCCGTCTGGCGGCACTGCCATAAGGCCCCAAATATCATCCTCAAAGACTCAGCCAAGTCCTCCACAGGAAAAAAAAAATTAGTTATGTGCAGAGGAATGATTTCCTCCCATCCTACTTAATGATGCAGAAGCCTCCATGGAAAGTAGAAAGATGTCTAGTGAATACCCACTAACCACACGTACCGATAATCTCCTAACAACAAAACAAGATGTAAGTTCCCCCACCACAATACAGTCCAACGACGGTATTGGGCCCCATACTCTATAAGCTAGTTAATCCAGTTCTTCGTCAACATGCTAAAACTGAAGAAAAGATTAGAAATGAAGTTGGGAACACCCGATAAGGGGTACTCAGTAAGGTCGCCAAGCGCATTCTCTCGGATAACCACATAAAAAGCATGACAAGGCTCCCTCGCAAGAAGCTAGCCAAACCCTACTTCTAGGGGTCTAGACCATTCAGGGTCTCTTCTAATATTATCACAACTGGACTACAATGGTAGGACATCTACAGTGCTATTGTGGCTACTTGAGGGTCATCCGTTCGTTCGCCCGTCACCAATAGAAGTCTAGAAGTCAATCCCAAGGCTATAACACCGGTAAAGCCATTATCAGAAAAATCCATCTAGCATATGGAAGTCATGACAGTCGAGAGGACGATGGTCCTTCCATACACTAATGGTCGGGTGGCTGGAGGGGACATATAAAGCAACTCAGCTAATAACACCCGAGGAGAATGGGGCAAATATGGCATAACTGCCACCACAGTAGGGTTGATACCTATCATCACGAAAAATTCTTTATATGTGGGACACACCTCATCAAGGCCATACCAAAAGACATAGTCTTCAAGGTACTAGAAGTGTACAACTATTTCTAAGAGATTCCACTCTATGGGGCGATTACACAATAAGGAGACATGGCGCAAACCGAAAGCTTCGTAGTTTACATTTTAGAAGAACATGGACTCTAAGTCCTCAATGTAAGCTGAAAAAGTCTCGTATATTTAAGTGCCATTGTAGAAGAAAAAGAAGAAGAAAAAAGATTCGAAGGAAAGAAATTGGGATGTGATGATGAAAAACCATCTCCAAAAGACTCCATTTATACTACAAAAATCCACAAAGGACAATCCATTCAAGATGGCAGTGGACTTTCTCCTCCCAAAGTATCCAGAAATACGCAGGAAGTGAATTCAAGATGACACTGTATTCAAACGCCAAGCTTATGTGTCATCTACATAGCACTCTAACATTACAAAAAACTCTATATTTCATAGGGGTGTTCGCAGTCCTATCCGGTCCGATTTTGAGGGCTTTTTCGGACCGGATCGACTTGGTCGGTCCTCTAAAAAGAGGATCAAAATCGTATCGATAATGTTAGTTAACTAGTACTAAGCGATCCGATCCTTTATAGCGTCAGTCTGGTCTAACACGTGGTATTAATGAATTACATCATTTCTAAAATTAAAAATATACCCGAGTTTATCTTTTTGAAACATTAAAAACTAGAAAATATCAAAATTTGCAATTAAAACAATCATACTATTTAATTAAACTATAATGTAAACTAATCAAATGTTAAAATTTATAATTTTACTATTGATTTATCTTATATATATATAAGGAGAGGTCCAGAAGTGAACATAAAATATGAACATTTTAATAAACCTTAACATAAAAAAACAACTAACACCCAATCAATTTTAATTTCTATGTTGTAATTGGTTCGCGCCAGTGGCAACGGACACGCGTGTGACACACGTATGGGTGTATTAAAAAATACACATGTCATACGTGTGTTCCTTAATGCTGGCGCGGACCAATTACAACGTAGGAATTAAAATTCATAGGTGTTAGGTGTTTTTTGTTAAGGTTTTTTAAAATGTTCATCTTTTATGTTCGTTTCTGAACCCCTCCCTGTATATATATTATTTTATTTAGAGTCGCTCCATGTTTGTCCTAACAAGATTTTTGAACCTGCAAACCGTGGACCAAACCGACTTGGTTTGCTCGCTTAAAAAAATGGACTGTACCGGTTAGGGGTGGAAGCGGTACGGGTTTTTACCGTACTGTACCGTTTTGGTCCGAGAAAAAATGGTTTTTGTTTCATATATTAAAATATCAGAAACTGGTCTTACCGAAACCGAAATTACCGCAAAAAAGTTGGTTGGTTTTGGTTTTAATATTTAAAAAACTGATTTACCGAAATTACCGAAACCAGAAAAAATCATACCGAAATTACCATACCATACCGAATTTACCAAAACCAGAAAAAATCATATCGAAATTACCGTACCATATCGAATTTACCAAAATTACCGTACCGAATTTATCGAAACGAGAAAAAAGTTGGTTTTGGTTTTGGTTTTAATATTTAAAAGAGTTGGCTGGTTTTGTTTTTGATTTTTTGGGGCTTTTAGTGTTGTTTACCGAAACCAGAAAAAAAAAACAGAATTTACCGAAACCAGAAAAAACCGAAATTACTGAAAAAACCGAAATACCGGCCGGTTTGATTTTGGTATTGATTTTGGTGTACCGGGTGGTAAACTGGTACGGTTTGGTTTCACCATACAGAGTTTGGTTTTGGTAGTGGTATCTACTATTTACCGACCAAACCGTACCGCTTATACCCCTAGTATCGGTTAAGAAAAAATACCAAAAAAAAATGATCCGCTCGACTCGGTTCGTCGATTTTTTGAACACACCTAATATTTCAAATAAAATAAACCTACAATTTTTGTGCCACATATGTATGCTATATGCATTTGGTTTTATTTGAGAGTACATTTAGATTTATTCTTAATAAATTAAGGTTTTTATCAAACACATTAATAGGCCTTAGTACACATTCCTTGATAAAATTTTGTTTGTGGGGTCCATTTCATTATAAGTTTTCATTAAATCATCACCCTACCTAAACAAAAATTCATTTATTTGTTAGTTCTTGTCTATTCCTCTTTTGCTAAGTTATTTATGCATTTGTTTGATTACCCTTTTAGATCGAAAACTGAACATCGCATTATTTGAAAACTAAATCTAATCGCTAAAGTAACAATCACATTTGTAGGGAATGAAAAGAGAGCAAAAAAAATTGAAAAAAGAGAAAAAAGATGAAATGAAAAGGGCTAATTATAAATTAACACACAAGATCTGGACAAGATAAACATTTTTTGGTTGGCCGATAATGACTAAAGTTACAAAGTGAAGCAATGAAACATCTTTCACATTGTTAACCAGCTCATATTAAAAAGGTAAAAGTGTAAAAGGAAATAGCGAATATAGAAAGAAAGAAAAAAAAAATCGTTCAGTATTACATGCTTAGATTTGAATCTGAATAATAGGATCTAATTTTATCAAAAGTGCACTAGATAATATAATATTGCAGAGAAAATTGTACAATATACTTATCAAAAAAAAGTTGTACAATATAATAAATTTTGATTACCTCCCGAACATGTGACACAATTAATTAAAAATATTCATTTAAATATATTAGTACTTCAAACTAGTACTTGGATTAAAAAAATGCAACTTGATTATAAAATGACTAACCCGAATTATCACCACTAAACCGTTGTGTGAACACAATGTGAGAGTGCGGCAATATTTAAAACAATTTAACATGACATCGCAATTGAGAACGTGTATGCACGAGTACGATACCGTATGCCAGTCAATATAAAGAAGGAATAGGTACCTAAATGCCTACATGATTGTAAGGCGGTGCACTATTTATTTTTTACCCTTAAATATTTTCGGATCTTAAGTATTTACTCCAATTTTTTAAGATTCACTTGCGATCACTTCCATATTTTTATTTTATTAGTTGTTGGTCATATTGTAACAAATATTAAACAAGTGTCATTCTCTGCGAAAAGAAAAAGAGTGGTTATAGAACAGTTATGGACAACTTTGGATTGTTATGAGACTTATTATAATATTAAAAACATATGAAAGTGGAACCTCACAAATCTTTGAAGATGGGACTAAAGCAAAAAAAGAAAAATATTTTTTACATTCAACACGGTGCCTCCCTCTCAAAAAAATTAAAAAATGACTTGTGTGCTCGGATCTTTTGTTGTCCGAATATAACACAGTTGCAACTTTGATTGTTTCATACATGCACGAATTTTTTATGAAGCATTTTATATTCCCTCAATGATTCTCAACTAACTTTCAAAAAATCATGTCATAATTAATTTTTTATAATTTATCAACATGCAAGAGTACTACTTCCCTATTAATAACAATAATTGAGAGTTTACATTAAAAATTAATTACCCAAATTCACAACATTATTGAATTTCAATTTAACCGAATTAAAATTACGGTACAGCTAAAAGCACTCAAAATGCGTACTTTAGCACTCCAAAATAATATATATCTTTTTCTGACATTTTTAAAAGTGATGCTTTTAATGATCTTTTGTGACATTTTAAACTTTTATTGTCACTTTTTTTTAGTGAGTTGGTACCTAGGTGAAGTGCATTTAACCATACACCACGGTTAATCTATTAATTGAGGACCAATATATATAGCGTTTGTGTGCGTGTGTATATGGACGTACTTAGTTATTTACATTTACGTATACTCTATCTAATACATAGGATTTACGCAGAGCCGGTTTTGAAGGGAGGCGGAGGAGGCGGCCGCCTCGGGCCCCCGATTTTTTACGAGTTTTAGGGGCCCCAAAATTATATATATATATATACCAATCGACACAAACTAGGCAACTCTTCAAATCCCCAAGCAACTCTTCAATTCAAATCCCAGAGCAACTCTTCAAATCCCACACAGCCAGAGATCGCAACTCTTCAAATCCCACACAAATAGTCTATTATATAAACCCATAAGCCATAACTCATATCATATCACACAAAAAAAAAACACAAATTGACAAAAAAGTTCAAACTGGCACTGTCCTCGGAGGACTGAGAGTTCAAACCGGCTCTGTGTCTTCCACATTTGGTGAATGAAAATAAGGTACCCTTTGTATTTATTATCATTCCCCCATATGTAATGGCTGAGAGTATAATGCATCTATATTATAATTTAGAAGTGGTGGATGGTTGCAATCAATAGGGGCGACGATGGGTATTAGTAGAAAAGAAATCAAAACAAAAAACAACCTTCCTTTTGTTTAGTAATTGACTTCTATATTTCTTTTAGTAATTTTATAAATACATTTTGCTTTTATTTTATCTTTTAGAAATTATATATTTTTTTATTTCAATTAATTGATATTTCACTATTTGATTTGACACAGATTTATTATGAATTAAATTTTTTGGAACGAGGAGCTGATTAATTTGGATATTTCTTATTTGGAATATTGTATAATTCGCCAATCAGGTTCTACTGTTCAACTTTATCGATTATCAATTGTGTGTTAATTATTAATGTATAGTCACGCACCCTAGAAAGTATGAGTCCGAAGTCGCTAAAAGAAAGAAAAACAAGAAATTGAAATTTTTTCTCAATCTCAAAAAGGAGCCCTTTGTAGGTTTTTGGTGGAAAAAGTTCGAATAATGATGATAATGAAGAAGGATCAAACAAAGATGCTGAAGAGATATTTGATGAAGAAGAGCTCACATCAAATAATATATTTTTATTGTTCCTTAATTTATTTTTCTTTTGGAAAAGAGAGTATAAGAGTGTGATTTGTAGATATTTGTGCTTGATAATAATAAAAAATATTTTTATTTTGAGTAATAAATATTTTTTTAATTTATAAATTAGAAAAATAAATATCTTATTATATATGGGCCCCATTTCAAGAGTTTGCCTCGGGCCCCTAACATCTCGGGACCGGCCCTGGATTTACGTACGGAAAATTCTATTTGTATATGGGATTTGCATCGAATCGTATGTACAGAGTGACATGTCGTATCTGTATTGATCCGTGCCTTGGATGAATCCAAGGCATGATCAATACAGACACGACACGTCACTCTATACATAAGGTTATGTACAAATATAACTAATGCGACCCCCCCCCCCCCCCCCCCCCCCCACCTATACATTACTATATTACACTTATCACTAGTTTTAGTGCAAATTTTTTAATGGACAAAGTATTATTCTTCAAATTTTGTTTAGACGTGAAGGCAAAGGCAACCCAAATGAAGTGAGTGTTCCCTCCACCGGACAAATTTGCATGGGTCCAATCCAATGCATGTGCCATAATTGCAGGTGCTATCATTTTCAATTCAAGCATTAGCATTTAAAATCTTTAAACTATGGAGCCACTACAAACCATAAGCAATTCGAATATCTCCCCTTGGATGTTTACGCGGTTTAAATTTTTTAAATTTAAAAGGTGAAGTCAAAAGAAACAAAAACAAGTGGAATAATTAGTACTAGTATATAGGAAACATGAAACACAAAAGACAGTGGGGCACTCTTGTTGAGATGTAGTAAGAGTAGGACCCGTAACCGTGATTAGTGGGCATGCTACTTATACCTAATTCTTGCCAAAAGGAGATTATATTGTTAAAAAAAATGGAAATTATTTGGAAGACATGATTCTGAAATATATTTTGATGATTCGAACACGTGTTCGTGTGTTATTGATGTATTTTGAGTGAGACACACCAACTCAATGTGTTCTCACTTAAAATGCATCAATGACACGCGTACACATGTCTACGTCACCAAATTATATTCCAAAATCGGGCCGGTGTAGCAAGACTCATAAAAGATTTTTACGCAACAAAGTGATTAATGGCATTTAAGGAGCTTGTTCTATAAGGAAAAAGTACTAATTGCAATCACGAATCAATCTTTGCGCACTTGGAGGATGCACATTAACTTTAAAACGATTTGGTGAGTTTATTTAAGAATTAATTTAGGGAGAGCCACAAAAAAATTCATTTGGTAAACCCACTGCATTAAAAGCTTATACCTTATTGTTGTGGGTTCCGTCAGGACATCAAAATGTACATTAAAAACTTGTACCCATTTTTGTCTTAATCACTGAATTTATCAAATGGGTTTTTTTGTGGGTCTCCCTAGCTTTACTCTTTATCTAATTATATATGGCCAAGATTGATTCAAAATTTAGAATACATCAATGGTCCTATTTTATTATTTTTTTCCTAATAAAATGCACCTTCATAACGAGTTCCCAAATGAATTCGCAATATCGAAAGACTTTCCAAATCAATTCTCGATTCTACTATGAGTGATCCTCGCTAGAGGCATTTGAAGAAAAATGTGTTAGATTTTCCACATTCGTCCTAATTTGTTTGAAGGTAGATTTTTTGGGTTAAAACTTGCTGAAGGATGACCGTGCTGATATTTGGGAGTCAAAATTTTTCATTTTGAAATATTCAAGATCAATATAGTAACAATATTTTGTGGTATTTTTGTAATTCCAGAACCCCATCAAGTTAATACTAATTGTACAGTTAGCGTGAAGGGGTTTGGGGAATCATTTTTTCCTCGTCAATGGATATGAATTTGAAAATAATCCCTCCAACTAATAGAGAAGGTTTTCCTATTTTCAACAATGGTGGATCTTAAAAAATTAGACAGGTTAAAAAGTGTGACCAATTTGATCATGATAAAATTCAAAATTATTTGAGTTTTGGGCTCCATTAATTTTATTCATTTGGAGATTTAGTTCAAATCAAAATCCATTGTAAGATTACCCCTCATTTTTCACTTTCCGTGACACATTTTGATATCTTTAGTGATTTTTTTTTCAAAAAGGAGTGTCGATAAAAGTGAAAATGAGGATTAGTACTATAATAATTTTTAATTGGAAGTTAATTTTGAAATGGATAAAATTAATGGGGGACAAAATCCAAATAATCCAAAAACTCAGGGTGACAATTCGAGTTAGTCGTGTCATTTTCGGGTCGTGTTGATTTTTATTTGAGTATAAGTTTTGAGTACTTTTAACTCTATACAAGTTAATCGTGTTAAGTTCAAATCATTTCGAATTATTACCATAAATGAGTTATCGTGTCAAAAATTATCAGCTCTACACAAAACTCATGAATTTTGGAATAGGTCATAAGCCGTAAATTTTGTCACACTCAAAAGTCATGATGAATATCCTGAACAATTGTTTGTGGTGCAAAAAAATTCAAACAATCGAGGAAACTAAAATGATGAAATGAAATTGTTTAACAAACAATTCTTTGTGGAGAGCATTTCTTTATCCAATGGCATAGGTTATCACTAGGGTGTGTGAAAGAGGAAACCAAAATAATGAAATAAACAATGGTAGTGGGAAATAGGCCAACTTAATTGACTTCGATCGTAACTCCTTTTTAACTACACTTCCATCAAATTTCCTTGATATGCTTTTAGATAAATGACACTTTAAGTGCACATCATGAAGAAGAGAAGAAATTCAAATTTTTTGACCATCACTAAGTGAGGCTAACTCCCGCACCTCATTAATAAAGAAAAAATGATATATGTCTCCCAAAATATATTTAGTTTTTATAAATTAGGGTGAGATCCATATAAAATAACAAAATTTGATTTGATAATATTATTAGCCTAAAAGACGACAGAAATAATAGATTGAGTAAATTTAAGTTTTTTCCTCAATGTATAGGTCAAAATAATTTTGGCTCCCAAAGTTTGGAATAATTAGAATTTATCACCCATTTTTTCCTTCTAGTATGTCCCTTGACAAATGACCGTTACCTTTTTAATTATGCAGCGAATTCACTTTGAAGTTCTAAATTTTAACAAATAGCTTAAATATTTAGCACGCCCTTCTCGCTCCACAACCCACCTTCATCGGTAAATTTGCTCGTAACCCAAAACCCATCGCCTCTGTCCCTTTCTTCTTTAGTCTCTCCTAATGTCACTCACTATAATGAATTGTTTTTTCTAATTTGGCAATTAATTTGAATTGGGTTATTTTTATCATATTTCTATAATGTTTTTCAAGTGTCCAATTTAATTCGAATGTGTTATATTTAACTTAGAGTTCAATTAGATTTCATTTGGAATCTTATTTGGATGCCCTTAGAGTGATCTTATAATTTTTAAATTAATCTTAAATGCAATATTTAGAGTTTTGAGTATTCTAGGAAATATTTTTAAGGTTTAGGCTTTTACCTATTGGTTCGAAGTAAAAAAAAACTATTTACCCCCCCCCCCCCCCCCCCCCGAGGAAACAAGACATTTCAATACATCGTACTTAAATATTAGATCCATTAAATGAAAAGTTTGATCCATCAAACTACAAATTGAGCTTTGACTTGTCAAATTGTGAGGAATTCCAATTCACAATAAACTCTACTAGACTTTATTTTATCCTTTTGTCTAAATTAGCAACCATAATAAAATCTCATGAATCTCTTAATTTTCACCTCAATTAACTTTTAGACATGGAGAAGGAAAATGGTCTTGCGAGAGATATAAGAATTCTAGTTTGTTTGGTGGGTGTGAAAGAGAAGATAAGTTATAAAAAAAGTGTGAAAATTATAGGAAAAATCATTGTTCAAGTGTTTTTCTTGAAGAGTTCAAAATATATTCAAGAGGATAGTATACCATCATTACTAATGAAATGTAAAGCACGAGATTCAACCTATAACAAAAATTTTAGTATTACACTACGTAGGAAGCATAGTACTTGAGAGGCCATAAAGTATTTTTAGTTATAGGAAATTATCTTATTACAACATAAGAGGGAATTTAGTGTTGTAATTAGAGTCAACTTATAGGCCAAGGCTTGGCTTGAGTTCGATAAAGAGCGGTGATTTTGTGGTTGAATGGACAAGGCTTATTTATAGGTTGTATGCCTTATCGCGTAAGCGTGGTCGAAACATGATTTGGAGACCAATATAAGGGGTTCCATAATATCTAATACCAGTGGAATTTTAGGGAGATAAAATCATATGTAAGGAAGACAAACATTATAAAAACGAGTGAAGAGAATTTATTTTGAGGTTAATAGGATTTTGAGAGATATTTTATAGACAGAAAATATGAAAGTTCTTAAAGATTCAGGAGTCCAGAGACTTGAAGTAGTTTTGGTGTTTGGAGACACACACACACACATAGAGAGAGAGAGAGAGAGAGGACTTAGGTGTTTTTTTTATAGTTTAGTCCATTGAGGCGAGTGTTCTTCCAAACTACTTTTTATCCTTTGAGCAACAACATTTCATATTAATTGATATATGTTAAGTCTCTGTTAATGGACAAGGCATTTTATTGTTCATTAAACTTGTACTTGATATCCTATGCATATTTTATAATATTGATTATGTATTTCTCTTTTATAATACTAGTTAGCATTGAAACTTATTGGAACTTTGGTATTCATATTCTCTAGACTCTAAGGTAAGGTTTTGAGTCTAATCCTTAAAACATGAAAATGCTACAGTGAAGAACACAGTCTCAATGTCCACTCATTAAATCTCATAATCATAATGACAGATAATGGTTAAGAGAATTCGGGTAGACTTAAGCATGTATATCGATAAAAAAATTCTCATACCTGATGGTTAAAATCTTCTCGTCTGCTCCTATCTTCTCATCTACTCCTATCTTTCTCTTGTAGATCCACTTGCATATGATTAGTTTTATCCTATCTCTTAGATCAACAAATTCTAAAAATTCAATGGAATACCTATATCTTTATCTCACTTTCCATATCTTTAAGCCAAATGAATAGTATTTGTTTTAAATAGCCTCATCATAGATCCTTGAACTAGTTTCGTATTCTATAGGGATTTTTCCAAAGTACACAAGACTAATAGGCCCTCTCTTAACCCTACCATTATGTGGCTTGGCTCTATCCAAGCTGGTATAATAGTGACACATAATTGTTAACTATTAATAATCGTTCAACTATGATACGGTAATGAGTTATCAATATAGTTGGTGTTTTACGTATACAAATGGCCTACCAGCAATGGTCTGTTGTCCTCCTTTTAACTGTTGTTTGTCTTGTTTACTTTTCGTCTTATATTCCATCATATAATATTTTTCTATGAACCAAGTATCGGTATTGACAATTACCTCTTAGTCCTTAAGTTTATAAAACACCCTTAGTACCTTTGGGATAACCAATAAAGAGACATACATGTGTTATCGATTCTAACTTCCCTAAATCTTTTCGTACTAAATGTATTGGGCACCCCCATATCCGAATATGTTCTCTACTAAGATTTATCTCATTCAACAGTTATGTGCAAGTTTAAGAGATAATTTAGATGGAAATAAATTCAAAATGTATGTAAGTGTTTAATACGGATACCCAAGGTTCTAAAAAACGCGGGGCGTGATTGAGGCGTGGAGGCCAAGCCTTAAGCCTTAGAAGCCTAGGCGGGCCTAGGCGTAAAAAGGCGTGAGAAGGCGTTTAGGCCTTCTTAATATATTTTAATATTTTTTAACCATAACAAGGCTATTAAAATACAAAAATTGCACATATCATAAAAATATGTCTGAATATATGCAAATTAAAATACTATTTGATTATTTTGGATGAGATAATGGTCCGGTTTGTAAAAAAAATCTTTAAAAGGCGACATCGTTTCACTAAAGCATTGTTGTTTTTAGAAAAAAAGTGCGCCTTAAGGGTTTTACCAAGAATAAGGCGTGAAAAGCGTAAGGATAGGCATTTCTTCCAAGCCTAGGCGGGTTTTTTAGAACAGTGCGGATACCTAAAAAATATATGTCATCTCTATATAATTTGTCAAGACCTAACTATATCCAAAAAATTAATATTCATTATCTCCACTACACCGTTCTATTCAAACATACATGTTTTAGATAAGTGGAGTTTAATACCCATCTCGAATAAATAACTCATAAACTTGTTAGGGTCACTACGTCAAAAAATAAAAATTGCAACGGCCCGGGACTGTGATAATTTTAGGGGTGGCCATTTTGGGGCGTCACAATCCAAAATTGTAACCAAATCAAGAGTTATGGTTGCCTTTCATAACTTAGTGTTAGGGATATGGTCTCGATTTTTTACCATGATAACTGGTCACGATTCATGGCCATGACCTTAACCATTACCATAATTTACCAATCACGGTCATGAACCAAGACCCCTGTCGTGAAAATAGGTTATATGGTCACGATTTTAAACTGTGACCACCTGCCGTGAACTTTGATTAAATTGTCACAGTTATGAACCCGGACTCCTTGTCAAGTCCATAAGTCCTATGGTAACGGTTCCTAACCATGACCACCTTTTAACCCATGAAAATTGTGTCACGAATATGGTCACAGTTTTGGCCTTTGATAAAAAATAATTTTATTTTAAAAAATATATTTTTGATTTATTTGTTTCCAAAAAAAAATATTTTACGTGTTTTCAAACCTATATATAATTCCATTATAAAACTAACTAATACGACAATAAAAACAATAATATTAAAATTATCAAGCTATTAAATTAATTATACGAATCCAAAAGTAATAAAATTAAAATCCTCAATGTGTTCCATCCCGAAAGCATATGCAATCTCATTGTAACCAACTTCTGCGTCAACCTAACTAGAACTGCAAATATTTTAAAATGATACAAATGGTAAGAAAGGACTTAAATACGAAATGACTTCGGGATGCCTACATAGCCAAAAAATGGCATCAAAGTCCACGTATTTTGTAAGACAAATAATTTTAGGGTCTAATTCATAATCCAAATCTAGAGATCTCTTTTGATATATGAAAAGGGTATAAGATATGGTGAAAGTATAGAAAATTATGAGAACACTCTAAATTGAGAATTATGGTATAAGTCCCAATTTTAGGAATTTTGATTTATAAAAAGAGATATGAATGTATATATGAGAATAAAAAGAGTATGGTTAGTGATTAAAGTCAATAAACAAGATACAAATAGAATAGGAACACTAAAATATAAAAAATAGATTTATGGGTAGAATATGCTCCCTTCATGAATGAAATGATAATATATGAACATAAATTAAAGGAAATTTGTAAGAAAAAGACTTAAATCCAAAAATGACTTTGGGACACCTACTTATCCCAAAATGGCATCAAAGTCCACATAATTTTAACACGACATAAAAGACGGACTAAAAGCCTGTGTTTCACCCAACAGGCTCCACAAATTGGGGGGGGGGGGTGTTCTGCTGAGAAAATTGGTATTGATCAAGTCTACTCACAAATCTAGTTTTAGTTTTGTGTGAGTACATTTGAAATTGTCTTGGAGGTTTAACCGAATTAACTCATTCGGGATTCCTAGCTTCACCTTATATTAGTAGGTCCCTTTATCAATAATGAAGGATGTTTCCTTGGCGTTACCCTCAAACATGGAGATCTGATTATAGCTTGAGTAGGCATCCATGAAGCTCATGAGTTCATGCCCTGCTATGGCATCCACTATTTGATTAATTCTAAGTAAAGGAAAATTGTATTTTGGGCAAGACTTGTTGAGGTTTATGATGTCCACACATATTCTCCACTTAGCATTCTGCTTTGGTACCATGATGAATTAGATAACCATTCTGGATATTATACTTCTTTGATGAAATCCGCTATCTATAGTTTTTACCTACTTTTAGATGACTTCATAAATGTCCTTAGTGAAAGGTCATATTTTCTACTTTACTAGTTTCACCTTGTCGTCCAGATTAAGCTTATGACAGATGACATCAGGCTCAATCTCTTTCATATCACTATGACTCCATGCAAAGATACTCTGACTTTTTAACAATAATCCAACTACTTCTTTCTCCAACGAAGGTTCAAGGGACGAGCTGATTTGGATGATTTTTTCCCATTCATTCTCATTGAGGACGATGGATTCTAACTCTTTCATCGACTCTCCCTTTTTCAATTTATGTTTATCTCTTGGGTCAAGGGTGTCAATGTTATAAGAGGTGGTTTTCCCCTTATCGGTATCTATTTATTTTATCGACGTGAAGTAGCACTAGTATGCTTCCACTTGATCACCATTGGCTTCCCTTACCCCATAAGGAGTCGAGAATTTTATCATTTAATGTATAGTGGAAGGTATAACTTCAAACACTTTTAAAGTAGCTAGGATCCCTTTGAAATCCAACCTCGATACCCCAG
The DNA here is from genome assembly GCA_949130495.1 of Sambucus nigra. NCBI lineage: Eukaryota > Viridiplantae > Streptophyta > Magnoliopsida > Dipsacales > Adoxaceae > Sambucus > Sambucus nigra. The sequence continues at coordinate 812,751,794 of OX422207.1, forward strand.
CTATAAGACTCTAAATGTCTACCTTTTTTATCTTATCCAATTTTTCTTCGAATTTTATTTATTTATAGTCCATTCTATTTTCCCATATGTGGATTCAATAATGTGAGCCTTTCTCTCGGTCGACCATATTCTTCTACTTGCCATTCCCCCTTAGATAATTTTAACATGAAATGAGATCCTATGGATATTACCTTTAACTGCGTTGGGTTTTACAAGAAGATTTGGGTTGTCCTCCTCATCATCATCTGACTATTGGCCATTTTGGTTCACTTAAACTTCTTTCTTATTTAACATGTAATTCTTCGAAGAGGAATATATTTTCTTCCTATTGTCTAGGCTACCACACTTATCGATGTACTTTCGTAGCATATCCTGCTTTAGCAACTTCTTAATCTCGTCATTTAGAGGGAAGCATTTATCAGTTGTGTGGCTGTGATTTGATAAAACTCACACCACTTGCTCTTATGGTTCTTGTGGATAGGGGCTCTCAATTTCTCAGGCCAACGAAGTATATAATTATTTGAGATCTCATTTAGAATGAGATCATGACTAACAGTTAATGGGGTGTACTTCGCAAACAAGTCATCATTTGACTTTTTCTTCCTATCTTTCTCTTTTTCTTTGTCTCAGATTTTCCCGAATTTATAATAGCTTAACTCCTTTTGGTCTCCTCTCTTAAATGTCATGGCCTCCTCCACGTTCATAATTCTCTCACCCTTAGATAGAAGTTCTGGTATAGATTTTGGGGGATCTTTGGAGAGGTTCCAATAGAGTTTTCCTAGTTGGAACCCATTGACGAGGGTTATCATCGTAATGCTTTCGTCATAATCTTCAACCTTTAATTTCTCTTTATTGAACAGAGATATGAAATATTTTAACGATCATTCTTTCCTTATCTTACATTTAGCAGGTGAGTAACGTGTTTTGCAGGCTTCAAGCGAAAACAAAAGTCATGGATAAAATTTTCGGCCAGTTGTTTAATATTCTCTATCCTTCCTCTCGACAGTGGGAGTGTTAGAAAATGTCCAGAATCTCATCTCATTTGGAGTGGAATATATTTTAGCCACTGACTAGTAAATCTCTATGTGAAGAACATGGTTTGTGCTTCCATCATGTATTGGTGTTACAACTTGTAGTTTGAACTTATTATGTCTCGAATAATTGATAATGCTTGGTACAAAAGAACAACCCTCTATATATCCCCTATGAATCGAGTCTCAACTTTTGATGATACAGTCAATTTTGTCCTCCAGCTTCTTTATTAAGTGGTTCCAAGGCTTTTCCGTCTTCAGTAATGTTATCACCCGAACCTTCCACCTCAGAGATAACCCTATTGGTGGATCCTCTATTTGGATTCCTTTATGCACTGATCACCTATCAGTATTCCCTTCGATTTGGATGGTATCTCGGGTAATCTTATTCGAGACGACCAGTCATCCTTATCCCATAAATGCTATCTGAGATGTGATCTCAGCTACAACGCCCTCTTAGGCCGAGACGATCAAATACCGACCTTATGATTGGCCTAGTGAATGCATTGTCCTATGATGACACTGGGGAATGTATCAAATACTTTTACCTAATTAAGTAGGATGGGGGGGGTTTCACTTGTTCAATATGACGTATATTTCATCTCGTGCCATTCAACATAGTCCCAGTTGTACTCCTCCTCATATGCCACGTTCTCCAGTTTGCCTTGCACCTCTTTGGTGGGAGATGGGGGTGTTCTCCTCATTGTTGGTGGCAAGACCCCTCTCACGGCGACCGGCGTGATGAGATTCATGATTGGGTCCTATGGGATCTATCTCATTATATCTTTAATGAATTCCAATAACTAGTGTTACATGATTTGCTGACTTGGAACAATATATCCAAGTGACTCCACTAAATCAACCATCTCAAGCTAAGGGGTGGTTGGCTGGAACTAATCCCAATGTTTAATGGTGGATCATAAGACATCGTCGATCAGAGAAATCAAATAGAAATACGTGTGCAAAAATCCAAAAAATAAGATGAATCAACTAGGATGCCAATGAACTCCTGCACCTAAGCTCTTTCAATGGTGATTCAGATCAAATAATGCTGGAGTTGAATCACAACCAGAGAAGAGAGAGAAATCCAAGTTGAAGATGAGAACAATGAAAACTTCCCGCATATAATGCCATATTGGTGATACTGATATCATATAATGGATTCACCCAAAGTGTAGGTCTAGCACAAATGTAATAATACAACAATTAAGCAATTTAATAAAAAAAAAGATAAGAGGAAACATATATAAACATAAGTGTTTAAGAGGTGCGGTGTTGGCATACGTACACTGTAAAGAGTATGGGAGTGATTTCACTATAATGAGGCATTACGGGCCATTGAAGATATACATTCAAGATTTCTCACTCTAGACTCAATTTTGCAAAGTTACAATAGGGTTTGTCAAAGATCAATCCAAATGAAGAAAATATAGTTTGTCATATATAGGATGGGGGGTATGCAGCGTCAACCCCAACATATGTCCCACACCTAGTTGAGGCCTTGTCCTATGATAAAGTGTAGATGTGTGTGCATAAAGTAAGTTAATCATGAAGAATACTCCCCCACGTGGGTTATTGATATTCAAACATAATTTTGCATAAATTAGATTGAAATAACCTTTTCATGATTTCCATGCCTATGAAAACATATTAGAGGTAAGAGGTCTCGACCTAGCCGAGACCATAGAAGGCCTTGCTCCCTACTGGAAGCCTAGACAAGTCAGGCTGGTCGTTTGTAATCAATGCACCTATCTTAGGCTAGGGTTACTCTCCCGTAATGTGTATGTCATCTGAGATCGATAACCATGTTGATGTATGTGGGGTTGGTCTACTCTGTGAGAGGATACTAGGGAGCCTGGTATGTTTCCTAGGTGTCATCCAGATGAGTCCAATGTGGGATGAGACCACACACGTAGGCTAAGGTGAGAGCAGTGGTATCATCTGGCAGATGAGTTCACAATGGTCGTTTTTCTTGGGGGCCATCTCGACGAGGTTATACTTATGTATATCACATATTATGCGTTATCTAACTTTATAAACAAAACCTCCTTATTCAAAACTATAATTATCCCAAGTCCACTCCATGTACCTATTTATATAGGTCAAGGAAAGGAGTTCAAGTTGTATATGACATTCATTGAGGTGAGAGAAGGAGAGGAAAACCACTATTCATGTTTTTATGAATGGGTGAGGAGATCAAAAGTAATTTCTCTCACAAATCACCACGTTTTTATCTCCCGGAGTTCCCATACACAAGGCTTACTTTAGAGGGATCATATACTAGAAGAATCAAGGCCTTAAGGGCATTTTAGTAAGGATTTGGAGGAGAAATAAATGTGACCCCATCATCCTCTTCATTAAATCTTTCTCCTCATTCGGATCACCTATTTGTGTATTGTGAATTAAACCTAATATTCATTCTTTGGATCTAGTTCTTTTTTCTTACTTCCTGAAACATGATCAATCAAAGTTATTAGGGCGACAAAGTTTTTTATAATGTCAATCTCCATCAATTAATATCATAGCCCCGATTATATATTAATCATGATTTGAAAAGGTCCTTGTTGTTCACCATTAAAATTCTAGGTTGCATGTTAGAATATATACATGAATGTATGTGTTTTGTATTAACATAATTTGGGAGGATTTTATTAATCCATCCATTATGGTAATATATTTATTTTATATGAATTGATCCTACGGTGGTTTATCCATAGTTATTTTTTCTAGTTTTGATTTGGTAGTAAAAGTTAAAGTTAATTTTAATTATTGAAAAAATTATGTAATAGAGGAGTTTGAGCGGGAATGTAATAAGTTTTACTTTTGTAATCGCACAATATAATGAGTTTTATCATGGTGAAAGTCTCATGGGATTTGGAAGCATTCTGAACAAAATTGGAAGTCCTTTAATGGAGTTTTTAAGGCTGCTAGAAGGCCAAAATGATGTAGTTTTGACATTAGTAACAGGGATCCTAAAGGAACCAGTATCAAGGAGCAAGGACACGATTGCGGGCCATTTTGGCAACTACTGCGAGACCCTATGGCATGACCATAAGACTTTTAGGTGCGATCGCGACTTACATTAAAAGCAGGTATGGGTGCCTTTTATGTAACCGTGGGTATACACGAGGGGAAGGAGGTCTTCTGATTGATTTTTGCTTTTATATTTTCTAGTAACAATCTCATGATGGGCCCTTCTTCAAATGAGTTTTGACCTATATGGAATCTACTCAAGGAAGAATTCTTGGCCATGACGGGTGGGGAATTATTGTCCTTTTTTTATATCAAATTACACCTGTTTGTATTTATTTATATGTCTTTCAAATATTAATTAATTATTGCATAAATTTGTTTGTTAATTAGTTAATTAACTTAGGAGACCCAATTTTATGAACAATACGGATTTAATTTTAAGACAAGCTTAAATCACGATCTTTTAGGACAATTAAAATTTATATATTCTTTTCTAAAATTAAATTTGATTAGGTAATTAGTTGAAGGTGTAAATTATATTATGATCTCTAGTTTATTTTCAATTAAAATTAGTTTTACTTTTGGAATATTAAAATAGTGAAACTGGATTATTTAGTTTGTACAAGTAATTGGAAATTGCCGATTATTTAATTCAAGGGTTTAGAATTGAACAAATAATTTTTAAAAATACACTTATGTTCAAACTATTAAGTGGGAGAGGGATTTTAACATAAATCCAGCAGTCTCCATTGATGTTTAAAGAATATGATATGATTAGTTGCTCGCATGAGCTTTGTCTTTACTCCCCTAACAAAGGGAATTAATCACAATATCTGGTATGATTAAAAAATTTAAGTGATAGTTCCTTAAATTTGAATGTGAGTGAGTTCAGTCCCCCTAATGGGGAAGTTCTACATAAGTGAATTAAATGTCAAGAAAGAAATGATAGTATACACTTAAACATGATTAATGATATCCTCTCCAATGGAGTCATTATCACTAATTGTAGAACAAAAAGACATCGGTTATTCAATTATGTTGGACATAAGTTTCTTGAACTGTATCGATACTAAAATTGATAAGAAATATCACTTTACAAGGGGAACTAAGATGCTCAACGGGATTAGTATTCATGAGCGATAAAGGAAAGCCAACTTAAAATTTAATCAAAAGTTAGTTTTCAATATTTAATTAGAAAATAATTTTTTAATGATGATTCTAAGATTTCAAAAATTAGCACAAGTTTTCACCCACTATTTTCTTAAAAGGAAAAACTTTTCATTGGAATAAATTTGAAGGACTGAAAATATAATTGGACATTATTGTAAATACAAAAGATAGTAAACTTATTTAACCCGTGATTCCCATTAGTTTTTTTAAAAATAAAGAGTGATTAATTCATTATGTGAACTTCGCATTTCTTCTCCAATGGAGGGAATTGGTCAAGGTATTATGGTATTCTAGTTTTTTGGTAATTCTTCTAAATTAATTTTTACGTATATTCGTCCCCCCAAATGGAAAAGTTCTATATGTATGTATTTAATTTTAAAGAGTTTTATATATACGTGTTTAATTTTAAAGAATAAATCGTTAATAATTCATAAACACCAATGTTGATTGATGCTCGAGTAAGAATCATATTCATAAAATAATTTTTATCATTGGGTGAACCTTTGCTTCGGTAGCTATGCTAAAGTCTATAATGATTCTTTTAACGTCAAGACTATGTTGTTAAATGGTATGTGTTGATGTAAAAAATTATATCGTTCTAATTATTCAATCACAGATAAATAAATAAGACAAAGAATTTTAAAGTGGTTCAGCCTTATAAGAATGGCTTACGTCCACTGTTATGTTATTGCTGAGTGTTTGAGAATTCTTAATTACAAGTTCTTTCAAGAATTTCCCTTCCCTTTGAATGAGGGTGATACAATGTATTTATAGCCTTGAGGCTCTCATCTGAAAGGGTGATACATTCAATGATATACATATGAAAGGGTAGTTCATTTAATGCTCTTCAAACGTATGCGTCAAGGATAAGCATTCAATGAATAGTCGAACTGTTTGAGTATATGGCAATTAATGCTGGGGTCGAGATGCAGCTCGAACCGCCTTAGTTGCTCGTCGTTCAAGAGTTCCTCGGAGAGCTGGAGTTCCTCGGAGCACTGGTGTTCCTCGGAGAGAATATAAATTGGTCGGGGAAATGAACTTCTTCGTTGTTATTGTGCCACGTAGATTATCACGTGTCTTCGTATGAGTTGTCCACATCAGCATACTAATTTTGGTATCAACAGAAGCCCCCAATGTTTCATATTTCGAACTTTGAGGAGTATGGAACATTCTTTCTCGGTATATGGCAATATTAAATGACCTTCCTGGGTTTTAGGAGCATTTTCTTTGTATTTGAATTTCTTTCCAAATTCACAGAATCCGCCTTTTTTCGAATTTTTATGAGCGCTTCGATCTTCGTGCCCTTTTTGTCCTTTTGGCCGTCGGGAGCTCAATAGTTTCTTTTTGTAATCATTTCTTTCTCCATTTCCCAAGGCACAGTATTTAAACTTCCCAAGCAATCATACCGCCCTCTACCTTTTCCAATTTTCTTGCTTTCGAATTCTCCATAGTCTTTCTTTCTCTTGTGCGTTCATCCTTGTTTTCGTTCGTTGTCAACAGATCTCCTTTCTTCCTGTAAGATCTTCTTCCTTCTCCTTTTATTCACCATGGTTTATATTATTGAATCTATTGAAAAATTCCGTTCTGATTATTCCATTCCGTCTTGGGTAACTTTGGGGAATCTTCCTGAGCCCTTTGACTATTTTCGTTTGGCTGAGGGACATTGGTTCCCCAGCCTCTATACTGCTGAGTGTGGATTTTCTTTTCCACCTAACCCTTTATGCTTAGAATTCTGTCAACATTTCAATGTTGTTCCTGCAAAAATAGCCCCCTATACATGGAGAATAGTTAATGGCGTGCATAAGTTAAATCAAACTCATGGAACTCGTATAGGAATTCCTGAGATTATGTATTGCTATAGATGGGCTGTTTTAGATAATGTTTATTATTTAAAAACCAGATTTTTGAATAGGGCTTTAGTAGTCAACCTCCCTGATGCCAACAGGGATTATTTTGAACATGGGGTAGTTTTCAAAAATTGGCAGCATGCCCCTTTAGTCGGAGACGGGGTGTATGAAGGTCCCAAATGCCCCCCATATGGCAATGGGATAGGTTATTTTCATTTTATTTGATTTCTGAAATTATGATTTCATTATGTTTGAATAAATGCCTGATTGACATTTCAATATATGTTTGTTTGCAGTTGATAGCAAGAGAAAAACTCCCAAAGAATCAGAAGTTAATATAAAGCATTTGAAACATATCTGGAGCTTGCATCAGAAGGTTGCAGACGAGCACATCAGGTCTGCCTCATACTTGTTGCAGTACAGGAGTTATACATCGTCCTTTACTGCTCATCCTGTGGTCAGCACCAGTGATCCAGTGTAAATTCCTGAAGACTCTGATCCAGAATCTCATATTCCTTTGAGCCAGAAAATGGGCAAGATAAGAGTTCATGCTCTCTTCGAGGAGACTTCCTCTGCTGGAGATGGGAAGAGAAATAAGGCTGATGTCCAAAAGGGGACAAAGAAAACAGATGCCACCCCTTCTGTTGTTTCTCATAAGGTTGTTGAGAAGCCCCCAGTGGCTCCTGTGCAGAAGGATGCACCTGCAGAAGTAATCACTATCTCTCCAACCAAAAGTTCTTCTTTGGTTGAGATTGCTGAAAAGGTACCGAGGAGACTGAGGAAATCCTCCTCGATCAGTTTTTCTGGAGCCATTCCCCATCTCCCAGCTGGTGGAGATGGTGTTCCAATCATTGTTCCTCCGAGCTCTACGATGAGCTCGGTAAAGTTTTTGCCCATTCCCGAGGTGCAAAGTAATGAAGACGACCTTACTCGGGATATGGTTACTTCTTTGGCTGCTCGTCATCTGGCTTCAGTAAGTATCTCTACTCTGAGCTTTTTATATTTTCCTTTGTTGTTTCCCATATTTGTTTCTGATTTCGTTTTCCTCTTCTGATTGCAGTTGACGAGCTGTTTCAATTTATCCTTAAAAAGGATGCAGCAATCAAAGCTTCTTGCTACTCGTCCACTGTGGAGGGAGCACTGGAAGAAGCTACAAAGTCTCTGAGGGAGTCCCGTCATAAGTATGATGAGGACAAGGTTGCATGGGAAAAGAAGTTGGCTACGTCTGATGCTGAGAAGGTACAGCTGGGAAATAAGGTGAAGGACTTGGAGAGAGAGAATAAAAACTATGCTGAGAAGCTTACAGGCTTTGGGGAGCTTGAGAATAAATTGAGATCAGCTGAAGAAGAGCTGACCCTCCTACGAGAAGTAAATCGCTAGAAGGAGGAGGTGGAGACCAAGTTGAAGGCCACCGAGAATCTTATGTCCGAAAAACTCTCCTCGAAAAAAATGAAGAGAAAAACAACTGTGAAGACGTCCTTTCGAACTGGTTGGGACAAAGGATGGTGCAGGGGGTAGCAGCAATGATGACCCAGGTGAAGTATGGAAGTTTGAAGTACTTCCATGATGGTTGGGTTGCTGCCTTGCAGGAATTGAAGGTGAGCGAGGACTCCGAGCTATTTCAACAACATCTCCGTGGTCCTCCCCCAGTTATTGAAGATGAGGATGAAGACGAAGCTGCATCTGAAGAATCTTCAATGACAGTGGGTGATCAAGTCCTTGCTCCACAACCCAACTAGACAGCTACCGAGGAGATTTCGTCCTTGCCTGCTCCTCCAGAACAAGTCCCAGCTTCTACTAATCAGATTATTGTTTCTACCGAGCAACCAAGCTCCTCGTCCCAGCCTCCCGAGAAAGTCTTGGTAGACAAGGAAAAGGTGTGAAGTTGTTCGGTAATCTCTTTATGTTTTTCTTTTGCTTGTCCTTTGTATTCTAAATGATGTAATCTTGTTGATGATGTAATAAAATCACATCTTTTTGTTCCTCTACATTGTTTATGCTCTGTCTGTTTTTGTTTATTAACTCTTGCCTTCTCTTCTTTATTAGTTTATGGCTAGAATGGAACTGATATCTGCCGATGATACAAAGCTGATGCAGCAATGCCATGAATATTATAAGGCTGGTCACATAGATCTGAGTGTATCAGAAATTGCTGACATCCTTGGCCATGATGCTTCAGAACAAGCAATTGAGGCTTATCAGTACCTGAAGGATTTACTTGACCGAGCTGTGGCCAACAATGTGGCCTACTACGAATTAATCGAGGAGCTTCATTGTACCCTAGAAGATCTTTAGAATCAGCACAATGAATCAATTACCCTGTTGCATGAGGGGTATAAGGATAGGTATCAACAGCTTTCTTCGAAGACAGGCCACAAAAAGATCATTACTGGGTACGATGTCAGGGAGAGAACCCTAAAGGGTGAAATTGAAGCATGTAGACAGATTGCCGAGCTGCTGGAGCAAGAGAATAACAATTTGTAGAGAGAACTAGCATAGTATAAGTCTGCAGCTTCTTCTTCAACAAGTGTAATCCCAGTTACTGACGAGGGATTCTCATTTTTGGAAGTTGAGAATGACAAATTAAGGCAAGAGTTGGACACTCTGAGAAGGTCTGGTGCTTCTCCTGTAACTTGGGGATGAGGAAGAGGTTCCCGTGGACGAGGAAGGAATGCTCTGAACGTTGTCGAAGAACAAATTATTCCATTTGCTCGAGGACGATCAAGAGTTCTTCGTCGTAATGTTGAAGAAGCTCGTACTCAGTCGACGTTGGAAACTCAAGCGTTCCAATTGAATGCAAAAGATCGGGCTTTGTCTGAAATGTCCAAGAAAAACCTATCCTTGGAATATCAACTTACTGCGACGAAGTCTGCTTTACATACCAAGGACCTTTTCGCCAAAAACCTTCATGAATAATTGGATAGACTAACTTTCCAATTCCATAAACAACCCAGGGAATTTTGGATGGCTGGATACAACGAGGCTCTAGTTCATTTAGATGCTCGTATCCCGAATGCCAATAATGAGGGCTATAAACAAGGCTGTCTGAATGCCTTATGTGTGTTAAAGCTCGAGCAGGGACATTATTTGTGGGATTACTACGAGCCTGGAGTGCTTGACTTGCCTGTGCCACCTTTCAAGTTGGACATGGAATGGATACCAACTCGCGCCATTCCCCTGAGCTTAATTGCGAATTATCTTGGTGACTACAGTTTGCATTCCCAGTTTGAAGTATCTCGTCCTGAGCATCTTCTAGATCGTCCCTCTGTAATGAACGTTAGAATGCTCCGAGATTTTAACTTTATTAATTCTCCTCTTTGCCTGGAAGATCCTCCTGCTGGCGAGGAGCCTGTCTCAAAAGCAGAGGTAAAAAAACCAATAGAGTAGGGATCTCAATGTAATAGTTAGTTCATATATGTAACTTGTAATTTATTTTGAATTTTAATGAAAGACTTTCATTTCCTGTTTGCAAATCTGTGTTGCTATTGTCTTGTGCTTGTCAAACACTTTATATTTGTGCTTGCATAACAATATTGTATGATTCATCGACCAAAAAAGTTACAAGTATCAGAAATGTTGCTCGATCACTTAATAATAAAGTAATGAGTAAAATATTTGAAATTTTTCTAACCAACCAAGGTTGTTAAATTATGCTTGTCGACCAACTATGATTAGTGGGTTTTTATCCCCGACCAACCATACTTGGTAACTTTTTGTCTTTAAAATGTGTGCGACCAACCAAGGTTGATAAATTATCCTCGTCGACCAACTATAATTAGTGGGTTTTTGTCCTCAACCAATTATACTTGGTTCAGTTTGGAATATTTTATTCTTCAAAGAACTTATTGTATTTTCTGTAATAATCTTGCCTCCCGACCAACATAAATTGGCATTTGAGAGCATATTTGTTTCTTAATCAACCGAGAGTGTTGTTCTTGCCTTTTTACCAACCGAAGTAGGTCGTGGGTTTGAACTATTACCTCCTAACCAAAGGAGTATATTTTGTTCTCGCCCTTTTACCAACCGAAGTTGGTCGTGGGTCCGAACTGTCAGGTTCTTTCGAACTATCTTGTCCACAAGCTCTTTTACCAACCGAAGTTGATCACGCAAGTGTACGCCTCCTAACCAAAGGAGTATAATTTGTTCTCGCTATTTTACCAACCGAAGTTGATCACGCTCGAACTATCAAGTTCTTTCGAACTATCTTGTCCACAAGCTCTTTTACCAACCGGAGTTGATCACGCAAGTGTACGCCTATATTTGTTCTCACCCTTTTACCAACCGTAATTGGTCATGGGTTTGAACTATCAGTGTAGTGTATCACACTAGTATTCCCCGAAAAACTTTCAATAAAAGGAGAGAAAATGGAGAAATATCATCGTTTTATTCATATTGATGGCTGCTTTACATTTTACATCATTGATAATACTTGCGTAGGTGTTCAGCATTCCATGCATTCTTAAATTCCTCTCCTTCTAGAGTTGCTATTCGGTAAGTGCCTGGTCGAACTACTTCTGTAAATCGGTAAGGTCCATGCCAGTTTGCTTCCAGCTTATTGTGCTTCTGAATGACCTTCTTTAGCACGTAATCTCCTTCTTTTAAGTCACATTTCTTCACCCTCTTGTTGTAGAACAGAGATGTTCGTTGTTGGCAAGAAACATTCCTAATGGCTGCCTCTTCTCTAACCTCCTCGAGCATATCCAAATCAAGTCTTCTCATTAAGTCGCTGACTGGGGAATTGAAATTCAGCACTCTGTGTGTTGGAAGACCTAACTCGGCAGGTATTACTGCCTCACTTACAAATGCCAACATATATGGGGATTCTCCAGTTGCTGCTCGGGGAGTTGTTCGGTAAGCCCACAATACTGATTGTAGCTCATTAATCCAATTAGCTTTAGCTTCACTTAGCCTCTTCTTCAAACCATTCAGTAGTGTTCTGTTCGTCACCTCAGTTTGCCCATTGCTTTGAGGATGACCTGGTGCTGAATGGATCTTCAAAATGTTTGATTATTGACAATAGGCAGCACACTCCTCGTTGTCGAATTGTGTTCCATGGTCTGTGATGAAGGCATGAGGGAGACCATATCGGCAAATGATAGTCTTCCAGACAAACTGGTATACCTTCTCGTATGTCATATCAATAAGCAGCTCAGCTTCTACCCACTTAGTAAAATAATCCACTGCAACAACGGGGTACTTGAATCTTCCTCGGGTCGTTGGCAATGGTCCAACCAAATCAATTCCCCACATGGCAAATGGCCAAGGGGAAGTTATGGGTGTCAACAATGCTTGTGGAGTTCGTCGGATGGAGGAAAAACGTTGACACTTATCACATTTTTTAGCATAGGCTATACAATCAGCCCTCATCGTCGGCCAATAGTACCCCTGCGTCATCACCCTTTACAAAAGTGTCCGGCCTGCTACATGAGCTCCACAGGACCCTTTATGTATCTCTTCAATTAATTCTTTTACCTCGGAGGGATGTACACATCTCTGTAAACCTGCCATAATTCCTCGTCTATATAAAACACCAATAGTTAATACATACCGAGCAGCGAGCTTGTCCTCCGATAATTCTCCATCCTCAATATATGCCCTGATGGGATCCATCCAAGATAGCCCTAAATCAAGGGTAATAATATTCATCGTCAGGTCTTCATATATGCTCCGACTTTCTAATATTTCAATTGGTATCGTTCTTCGCAGCTCGGTACGAGTAGCTGATGCTAGTCGGGCCAATGCGTCTGCTTGTGCATTTTTTATTCTTGGTATTCTGATCAACTGAATGGCATCAAATTCTTCTAGCAACTCCATCACCTTGGCATAATACTTGGCCATTAACTCTCCTTTAACTGCATATATTCCAAACATCTAATTCACAATTAACTGAGAATCACTGAATACCATTAGTTGTTGTGCTTCCATAATCTTTGCTAAATTAAGACCTGCTATCATGGCCTCATACTCAGCCTCATTATTGGAGGTTTTGAATTGGAATCGTAGGGCATATTCCATGTCAATCTCGTCTGGGGTTTTCAAAACAATTCCTGCTCCACAACCTATTGTGCAAGATGACCGATCCACATATAATCTCCATGTAGGTAACTCGTCTTCAAATTTCTTATTTGACAAAGTTCCTCGGTGAAATATCTGTTATTTCCTTTCATCTTCCCCTGATATTTTTTGCTCTTCGTCTACAATCTCTTCTCGCCCTTTTACCAACCGGAGTTGGTCTGGGTTTGAATTTGATGATCTTTCTACATCCACAAGTCCTTTTACCAACCGTAGTTGGTCTGGACTTATGTCTGTTGGTCCTGTAACATCCACAGGCTGGTCCGCGAGTATCTTTTGTTCCTAGGGAGTATCAGGATACGTAAACTCTGCTATAAAATCTGCAACAGCTTGCCCTTTTAATGATGATCTGAGTTCATACACAATATCATATTCACCGAGCTCTATTGCCCAGTACATCAGTCTCCCCGATTTTTCTGGCTTATGAAGGGCTTGTCTTAGTGGCATGTCAGTATACACGATGATGGTATGGGCCTGGAAATATGGCCCCATTCTTCTACTTGCTTCAATTAACGCCAATGCCAATTTTTCTAGCTTTGGGTACCTGATCTCTGCACCTCAGAAAGCCTTACTTGTGTAATAAATTGGCTTTTGGACTCCATTCTCCAATCTGATCAATGCCGAGCTGACTGCATTCTCTGATACTGCCAGGTATAAGTACAACTTTTCTCCCATTACTGGCCTGGACAACAGTGGAGGTGCTCCCAAGTATTTCTTCAATTCTTGAAAGGCTTTTTCACATTCTTCATTCCACTCGAAGGTTTTTTGAAGTGTTTTGAAGAATGGTAGGCATCTATCAGTTGCTCGGGATACAAATCTATTGAGCGCTGCAACCCGCCCTGTAAGACTTTGTACTTCTTTCTTCGTCGTTGGAGATCGTAGCCCTAAAAGAGCTTTGATCTTTTTAGGATTCGCCTCAATGCCTCGTTGGTTGACGATGTATCCGAGGAACATTCCTTCTCGTACTCCAAATGTGCACTTCGTCGGATTGAGCTTCATTTGATATTTATCCAGTTGATCAAAAGTCTGACTTAAATCAACTAGATGATCAGCAGCTTTCTTGCTTTTTGTCAGCATGTCGTCGACATAGACTTCCATATTATAACTGATTTGTTCGGTAAAAACCTTGTTCATCAGCCGCTGGTATATCGCTCCTGCATTTTTCAAACCAAAAGGCATAACATTATAACAATAAGTTCCCCTAGGGGTGATAAAAGAAGTACTTTCCCTGTCTTCAGGTTTCATTTTGATCTGGTTGTAGCCAGAATAAGCATCCATGAAGCTAAGTAGTTCGTGTCCCGAGGTAGCATCTACAAGTTGATCAATTCTGGGCAATGGAAAGTGATCCTTTGGGCATGCCTTATTGAGATCGGTGAAATCAACACACATTCTCCATTTATTGTTCTTCTTCTTTACCATCACCACATTTGCTAACCAATCTGGATATTTCACATCTTCAATGAATTGGGCTTTCTGGAGCTTCTCGACTTCCTCTTGTATAGCTTGATTCTTCTCGGGACTGAATACTCTTCTTCTTTGCTTTACAGGTTTGATTTCCTTATTCACATTGAGCTCGTGACATAAGAAGTTTGGATCTATTCCTAGCATGTCTTCATGACTCCACGCGAAAGTTTTCTTCCTATTTTTCAAGAAAGTTATTAACTCCTATTTTATTGACGCATCCAACGACGAACCTATCTGGGTTACTCGTTCAGGGTGCTCGTCGTCCAGAATAACATTTTCTGTAGATTCCACCACCTGTCCTTTTACAAGTTGGGATTCATCTCTGGGATCAAGTGTTTCAATTTCTGTATCTTGCTCTACCTGGTAGGTAGTAGTATTTTTCTTTGATTCTTCAAGCTCCTCTTGTTCGGCAGATGAATGATAGCATTCCCGAGATACTTTTTGGTCACCTTTCACAACTCCAACTCCGAAATTTGTTGGGAATTTTAAGCACTGATGTACTGTAAATGGAACTGCTTCGAATTTCTTTAAACCAACTCTTCCCATGATGATGTTGTAGGCTGACTGCACATTCTTATCCATCACAAAGAAGCGTATTCTCTCTGTTCGACAAGCAGGCCAAGTTCCAATGAATATATCCAACTTGATCATCCCAAGTGGAAAAACTTTCTCGCCATCAAAACCCAGAAGGGGTCTGTGATAAGGTTCCAATTGAGATAATTTTAAATTTAAACTATCAAAGCAAGAGTAGTACATAATGTCTGCAGAACGGCCATTATCTACCAGAACCCTTGAAATCACTACCTCTTTCATCCTCATTTTGATCACCAAAGGGTCGTCGTGAGGATAAAGAACACCTGCCAGGTCATTTTTCGAAAAGCCAATGACAAGCTTATCTTTGTTTACCTTCCTCGGGTGATCCTCCTCCGCCAAATTTATTCGCTGAATGTATGAGCAAGCTTGGGCCTCTCCGAGGTAAGCTTTTCTTTCTGCAGTAAGGTCTCCTCCTCCTACATCTCCTCCTGTAATGACATTACAATCAAATGACCCAAAACGTATAGAAAATACCTCTCATTCTGGCTGCCTTGGTTTCTTGGGAAGATCGGGGTCATCATCTGGATCATCTTCATGGTTTCTCTTCTTTTTCTCCTCTGCTCGACGAGGAGACCTAGACCTCTCTCTAGTTCGGTCATTATTTTTTCTTTCACCTCCCCGATCAACATATTTTGCTAGCTTTCCTCTTCGGATGAGTGTTTCAATCTCGTTCTGAAGAGATATGCAATTTTTGGTCATATGACCATGATCTTTATGAAACTCGCAATATTTATCCTTGTTCCTCGAATCAGGGTCTGACCTCAGTTTCTTCGGCCATTTTACCTCCTCGTCATTCTTGATTTCTTCCAAGACATGATTAATACCCATTTTCAAAGGAGTAGAATTATCGTATTTCTTCAGGACTTCCCATGATGTCTTATTATTCTTGGAATGCTTGTCACCACCATTGCCCTTATGCTCTTTCTTCTTAGATTTATCGACCTCCACCTTAGTTTCTTTATCCATATTCTTCTTCGCAGCCATAGCCTCCTCGGAATTCATGATTTTAGTTGCTTTTGCCATCAATTCTGACATAGTTGTAGGTGGATCCTTGGCCAAAGTGTAATACAATTTATTAGGCAACAACCCACTCATTAAGGTGGTGATTGCTGTCTTTTCTTCATAATCTATGACTTCCAGCTTCTCATTATTGAAACGAGTTATAGAATCTTTAGTACTCTCACCAGATTTTTGTTTAACACTTAACAAGTGTGCTACTCATTTTACTGGCTTTGCTCCAAAATAGAAATTACCAATAAACAGCTCGGCCAACTGAAAGAAGGTTGAAATCTTACCCCGGGGAAGATTGTTGTACCATATCTGGGCAGATCCAGTAAGAGTTCCTGAGAATGCCCTGCATCTCATCTCGTCAGGGACAACATAAATGTCGGCAGCAGCTTGATATTGCTCTATATGAAGAACAGGATATGTCTTTCCATCATATTTGGGGGTCACCACAGGTGCTTTAAATTTCGACGGTGTAGGAACATCCACAATGGCCTTTACGAAAGGTGTCCCTTGAACAAAAGTTCGTTGTAGGGGGTTCTTCGCCTTAGCCATTTCTCCAATCTATCCTCCAATCGCTGAATGGAACCTTTCCACGCATCATTTCCTTCCTCGGGCCTACTAGTCCGAGCAATTGATTGTTCTGAATTAGCTTCCTGAGATCTTTCTTGACGAGCAGCTGGTCATGATTGTGCTGATCCTTCTCTTAGATTTGATGGTTGTCGAAAACTCCTCGACATGACTTTAGGTGGACTCTTATTCCTCCTCGGGTATAATCGACTGAAAGGAGACACCCTGCTCAGTCTTTCCAAAGCACTGGCCCTCTCCGGAGAGAGAGTAACACATTTCTCAGTATCTGTGGCCCGTATTGATGAAGTTTGCCCAGGTTGATAAGAGAAATCATCAAATTCTTCATTGCGATACGTCTCTGTACGCCTGGATCGTGAAGAAGATAAATAGGTTTGCCTTTGACCACTTCGTTGTCCTGAAGGTGCCGGTGCAACGCCATGAAGAGTTTGTATGAGTTGCCGCATCGTTTCTTGCATGGCGGTTTGTCCTTGAGCCAGATTCGTCATGATTCCAGCCAGATCTGGAGGTGCAGAAGGATTTGGAGGATTTCCAGTATTTTCGGCATTTCGATTGCTGGATTCTGGATTATCTGCCATTGATGATGAATGAAATTTTGTGAAAAACGATAATAACAATCGTTCCCACAGACGGCGCCAATATGTTGATGTAAAAAATTAGATCGTTCTAATTATTTAATCACAGATAAATAAATAAGACAAAGAATTTTAAAGTGGTTCAGCCTTATAAGAATGGCCTACGTCCACTGTTATGTTATTGCTGAGTGTTTGAGAATTCTTGATTACAAGTTCTTTCAAGAATTTCCCTTCCCTTTGAATGAGGGTGATACAATGTATTTATAGCCTTGAGGCTCTCATCTGAAAGGGTGATACATTCAATGATATACATATGAAAGGGTAGTTCATTTAATGCTCTTCAAACGTATGCGTCAAGGATAAGCATTCAATGAATAGTCGAACTGTTTGAGTATATGGCAATTAATGCTGGGGTCGAGATGCAGCTCGAACCGCCTTAGTTGCTCGTCGTTCAAGAGTTCCTCGGAGAGCTGGAGTTCCTCGGAGCACTGGTGTTCCTCGGAGAGAATATAACTTGGTCGGGGAAATGAACTTCTTCGTTGTTATTGTTCCACGTAGATTATCACGTGTCTTCGTATGAGTGGTCCACATCAGCATACTAATTTTGGTATCAACAGTATGCATCTATATAATTCAGCCCAAGGGATTCATATTAAGAAGTTAGGATTGACAAGCATAATATCTTAAGAGGTCCATTATAGGTTTAAGTTAACATCAAGGTCTTGGAACATCCGATTTGATAAGGTAATTAAACTTTTATTTTTTATCAAATCCCGAATAATATTTGCTTATATAAGAAGCATGACGAAAATATGGTGGTATTTCTAGTACAATATATGTATAATATTCTTCTAATTGGGAATAAGGTGGATGTATTGTCTAACACGAGAGTGTGGTTGTCCAAGTAACTCAATAGGAAGAACTCTGGACAATCTCATCACATCCTTAGGATCATACTTTTGCTAGATCAGATAAATAAACATTGGGATTATCCCAAGCTACTCATATGGATATTGTGCTCATAAGATCAGCGTGGGGGAACCCAATAAAGGAATTGTTACTTTCAGATATGAAATCATTATATTTAAGGATTAGTGTCCCAAAACATTTCATTAGATAGAAAGGATAAGGAATAAAACTTATGCTTCGACAGTAGACAACCTCATTCATGTTATTCTATGTATAAGACCGAATATGTTCTTTAACATTAGCATGGCCAATATATTTTAGTCTAATTCAGGTGAGGAGTACTAGATTATAATGAGGCTCATTATTAAGTACTTGAAAAGGACTAGAAATTATGTGTAAGTTTCCTTCACATGTAGTCTTATACCTCTATGGTATAAATACTTGATTTTTAATCATATAAGGATTTCATATTTTCGACATTAGGATATGTGTTTACTTTAGGAGATGGAGCTATAAGTTGGAGGAGAATGAAGCAATCATAAATTTCTAACTCCACTACAAAGATTGAAGTTTTCCCACTTCGAAGACAACTAAAAAGGCTATATGTCTTGGGAATTTCCTAAGTCACTTGGGTGAGGTTCCTTCAATGCAATTGGTTATTACACTATTTTTTGTTAATAGCATAATGATTACAAGTTCTAGATCACTCATAACTCATAAAAAGGTTAAGCACACAGAGAGAAGGAAACTCCTAATTCGAGGGATCAAATAAGAGAGGTGATAACTTATGAGCAAGGTTGCATCTGTAAGGACAAAATATCCAATTGAGTCCGTTGTATGTTTATTTGACTTATTCTCGAAACAAAACACATTTGAGTCATAGGTCGTATTTTTATTGTCACGATCCCACATAGACTATGACATATTGAAGTTTATTGAAGACGTTGCGACAAAGCTTCAAATATTTATCATGCCGGTTTATAGTGCATATTACGTCTTCAAGTTCAATTACATTTCGAGATCACTCGGGTATGAATGCGTAATTTTAATGGGACTTGAAATTCATTTTTAAATGTTTAAGGATTTTATTTTATTAAAGAATTTTTTTTAAATATTTTTAAAAGCGTTTGAAAATGTCTACACTTCATTTATTTTGAGATAAAGATGGTTTAAAGTTGTGTTAAAATCAAACACACGTGTCAGTCATTCAAACGACCATAACAATTGTTCAAGCGACATGCCTATGTCATTCGAGCGAGACACCGACTTAAAAAAATTATTTAAGGTATATATTCCTAGAGTTTCAAAAGGTGTGCAATCTGAAAAACAGTTTATGAACTAATACCTCTTCTGTACAAAGTTTTCAAAGGCTTTCTAAGTCCAAAATATCCTTAGAGTTTCAAAGATCCGAGCTTTCATTACTATATGCTATTGTGATCTTTATTTATACCAAGAAGAGTTTGTTCTACATAAAACTTTGCTAGGTTTTACGGTGGAGAAGCGAAAGAGTCGTGTTTAATATCGTAGACATTACATGCCATATCAATAAATACCAAGACATACGTGGACGAGTGTATTGTGTACGATCATTGTGCAAAAAGGACTTTCTACGTGGTCACTATAGAGGAGTGGTTGGAGATCAGAAAAGCGTCAAGTCTCATAGAGATCGAGTCATTGAGTAAGACTTGTGTTTATTCCTTATAATTCCACATCATAGTGATTGTTTGGCTTGGTTCGTCCGAGGTTTTTTCTCTCCGGCATTATGAGTATTATTTACTTAATTTAATTTTCTTTAATCACTAGATGCATGTTTAGGACTAATCAAGATAAAATTTGGTTAAGTTTAAATTGGTTCACAACTTAGTGTGAATTAAAAATTGAAAAAAAGTTTTTCATAAAAAGAAAATTGATCTGTCATCCTTAAAACATATTCTGCATAAAAAAAGGGGCCTACAACATCTGATAATAACTGGCTAATCCTTTTAAAACTAGGGTTATAAATTGCCAAGTAGATGGGTTGGGAGTTGGATGCATTGGTACATGTCCTTAACACTAAAGGGAGAGATTATCTGGGTTTTATTCTTAAAACCATGGATGACATTTATTTCTATAATAAAGGTGTGTGGGGTTGATTCTGAAATAAGAATCATTATGATCTTAGTAGATTATCATGACCATAAAAATCTATCTGATGATTTGAAAACTTGTCTGATAGTTCAAATAGGATCATACATGTACATATGGAATGTATTGAACGGGGCAGTTGTGAAATTTAAGTTTAGGTTTTGACTCGATTAGACTTGCACAATATCATAGCATTTGCAAAGGGTGCATATATTCTCAATCCCAGCAATTATGAGGATTGGAATGCCCATTTAGTTATTGATTTAATTGCTATGAGTGCAACTTAATTCGTTGATTCTAAATATTCATAATTTTGGTAATTATTATGTGGATATATATGGGATCATATTCTAGAGGAATCTGCATCTCGAAGATATCTGGAATTGTGATACCCATTGATAAAATTATATTATTTTGATTCTATGAGTAAACCCATTCGGTGGATTTTATAATCCAGTAGAATATCAAATAAGTTTATTTTGAGATTAAGGAATATATAAGATCTTGGTGAAAACCAATTAGTAGTGAATTGAATATCACTTGGCGGGCATTATATGTTTTATGCTGGTAATCATATGATATGGTATCTAACTTTGCAAACAAGACATCGTTATTCGAGTAATTTTGAGATAATTAGATTTGAGTGAAATTATAACTATTTAGTGAAATTAATTATAATCAAATGAAAAAATATATTGTGGTAAGTAATATGGGATATTATATTTTTGTTTGGAAGTCAAATTTATTTTTAAGAGCAAAGTTTTATAATTGCTCATAGCTTAGTTATTTTGGCGTATCCCATTATAAACATGAGTTACAAACTGAACACTACATCAACTTTTACCTCCACGATCATTTGAAAACATGTGAATGACCGAGAAATATGTCCAAGATTCAATCCATTGGAACCATCACGAACATTTTATGGAGGTATATATACTTTTCGTTCCGATTTTACTCGATCAAATTATTTTGGGATTTTTTTTATCAAGGCATTTTTTATAAAATGATTTTTGAAAAAAAAATTCCAGTTCGTTGGAACGAGATTCCAATATCATTAGAAAAAGATCCCGATCTCGTTGAACATTATCAAATCTTATTAGAACGAAATACTTGATTCATTTGAAACTACTTCTAACAAACTTCTGACAAGATGGTCTCTAGAGCAACTCTCGTTGGAAGCTCATAGGAAGGTTAATTGAACAAAATAGGCATCTCATTAGAATGAGATTTCACTTCGTTAAAATGAGACTAGCGTTTTCATTTGAAGGAGACTCTACTTTCATTTGAACGCATTGAAATTCATATATTTTTTTTTATAAAAAACTATTTTGAACAGTTTTTTGTTGACTTTTAGCAAAACAAAATTCCCATATATGTTCCAAAAGTGTTCATCTATATGTTTCATAAAAACACTTTGGTTTTCAAAATCATACATCCCTTTATATGATTTGTTGAGTTTGTGTCAAACCCAATTTCCGTCCACGACATCAAACCCTTGTAGAGATTTCTATACTACTGGTTGTGGAGATGCGACTCCACAACTGAAGAAGAAAGGATATCGCATCATGAGGCTAATTAGTGGATACCGAGAAAAGAGCTGCTTCCTGTGGTCGATGCTACACTATATTGTATCTGTTGAAGATTTGAAGACCTCCACATTATACATAGTGAAGCTTTAAGTAGTCTGTAAGTCGTAGAGTCTGTCAAATTCTTTACAGTGCTGAAATATAGGTTTTTACCCAAGAGGGATTTTTCCTTACTCATTTTGTGCTTGGTTTGATTGTGTGGGTTGAATATCATTTTAATTTGGACTTGAGTTGCATGCAGATTTAATTATTAATAAAGATAAAATTTGGTTAAAAAATTGAATCTCTATGTGTGCTTAACCCTAAGTTATGAATAATTGTATATAGCCCTAAACTTGAAGTTTTAAATTAGTATCAGAGCGGGGTACACTAAGTTTATTTTTTATCCTTAAATCGAGAATATATGGATAATTTGTATAATAGGGTTCCTATTTTGTATCGGTGAAATTATGCATACTAAAAAGCTAGAATGAGATCTATTTTAAAACCAATTCATGTAAGGGTTTGGCTTGTTTTTCAAAGACGGTGGACACAACCCACTGTGACTAATGGCGATGGAATAAGTATTAAACCACTCACCTCATGGACATATGGTGACACCCCGCCTAATTAAATATCGGGTGATCAGTCCTTTATTAAATTATAACCACGGTAAACGGTTGGT
This sequence comes from Sambucus nigra, assembly GCA_949130495.1. Taxonomy (NCBI): domain Eukaryota; kingdom Viridiplantae; phylum Streptophyta; class Magnoliopsida; order Dipsacales; family Adoxaceae; genus Sambucus; species Sambucus nigra. The sequence goes on from OX422207.1 coordinate 812,774,399, forward strand.
TCATTCTTAGCATCACTGTCGCAAAATAACTTTTCAAATTAAACACCTTAAATAATTAAGCTAAGTGACAAAACCATTTTTTTAAAACATTAATTCGATATTTAATTTAAACCCAATAATAAAACCTTTCATAAATCATAGTTTAAGAGTCACACAATAACTAGACTGGGAAAGATCCAATCAATTAGAGCATTCAAATGACAAATTCCAACTTTAAAACTTCAAAGGAAAACATCCTGACAGTAACAAATCCTAAAGTAGAAATACTGAAAGTAAATGAATCACAATCTCTGATAAAACTAACTGAATAAGGAAAAAGGGCGACACATGCCCAACTGGATAAAACAGGACTAGGAGTGGAATCAATAATGAGGTCGCCTAAGCAAAAGGCCTACAACTCCCACCTAAGCTGCAGCACGTTCCTTCCAAAGAATCCTAAACATGACGCCCCTGTGGTTGGGCACCTGTAATATATACATATATATACAAGAGAGAAGAGATAACATAAAATGGGTCAGAGCCCGATTGTAAAACAGTTTAAAATTTAGTTTAGCAAGTATTTAAAATGCTTACCAGCTAATGCAACAATCATATTAGTATGCGGCACTCTCTTGAGAAATTCTCACCTCTCTTCTAATGTGCACACCTACAGCACTATTAATCCCAACAGCTTAGTTTATCTTAAATTCCTCATAAAGTTTCATGCCGACAATAACTAGGGCAAAGATAATTAATTTCTGAGAGTAAAGTTTTCATAAGAATTTCATTTCATTAAAAATATCTTACAGTATTGCCTCAAACTTTTCAAACGCTTATATTAAAGTTGAAATATTTATTCATTACTTAACTACTTTTAGTCACAGTAGAAAGTTCCCAATTTCAAGTCTATATATATATTAATTGCTCATATAATATATATATATATATATATATATATATATATATACACTAAAGGCACCCCACATAAAATTTATGGTGCTGGCATACTCTGATATCATGTCCCCGTATCACTCGTACTAAGGGAAATACTAGTTCGGAATCACTCTGGAACTGTATTAACACAAAACACATACAAATTGAGGCGAAGCATATTTCCAAGTCACTAAAAGGTCAGCACATACCCTCACGTCTCTTAGGACCGTCTGACTATTGATCAGATAGCCTGTACCAAGGATTCCTATGTTCTACGGTACAAGTCAATATCCCCCATAAAGGTCCCATCGAGATAAGACTGTCCCAGCGCGGTAACCTCAGTGATAGCAAGTAGCGCGGGCATGATTTTTACACGTATATAATAGATGCACAAACACAGTCATGTATATGTATATTACCATTCCCATTTCTAAATTAGGTACACCCACGACCCATACTTTATGATATTCATTCTTAGTACACATTACTAGATTATCCCGTATAACGGTTCTTCTCTTTTATTCTTATTTATGCAATTATTCCAAACTTACTTCGTATGACTCGTAGTATCCTATCTCCCTAAGTATAATTTCAGTAGGTACTTCATTATTTTACGACGTAACTTCCTTACGGGTCTCACTCCTTTAGACACACGTTCCCATTATTCCTTAAGTGTAATTCACTCCCCGTCAACCTTAATTTAGTCTTACATTAAATGCTCCATTTTTATAAAGTCCTACTGGTCCTCTTTATGTCCAACGATTACTACTCATTTAAATTGAAATAAACTATTTAAAGGAAAATATGAGTTTTTCAGGAGGGGTCGATCGATCGATCAAGCAGTTATGGTGAAACTGCAGAATTATCAGTTACGGGAATCCTATTCCAAGATCATCCAAATCATCCTTTTTCACTCCCAAACTCCCAACAATTGATACTACAAGTGTTATATACCCAAATAAATAACATTCTACGTAAAACATGCGAGTTTTCATCAAGTATAACGAATTAAAAGGGCCAAAATCCATATAAATATCAAGAACCCTAATATTATCTTTAACTTAGTTCTTCCCATTCTTTTCCCAGATTTTCTACTCTTAACTCAATGCAAATTCGTGGTTCAACCTCTACATATGAATTTGATTTCCAGAATATGATTATTACCACTACAATATGTAATTTCTAGTCTCCAATATATGCTTTCTTTCATGAAAACTAGTCCTAATCAACCCTAAACTAATATAATTGAAGCATTAACTAAAATAAAGCAAGATAGATACTTGCCTGGTTATATTTCTCTCAGATTTGTGAAATAGATTGGTGTGGTTGTGATCCTCGTCACACGATCTACAATTTGGCGATGACGGCGGTGCAAATGGTGGAGTTCTTGCCCTAGAACTCCTTGGAAAGTTTCTCCTCTTCCTCTCCAATGGACGTCTTTATTTTCAATAATGCCATGGTCTTTTGTGTGAACCTTGGGTAATAAAGACTAGGTCATGTGAACTTTAGAGGCAGTGAGATATTAATGAAGAAAGATCTAGTTCATGGCTTACCATCACTTGGGAAACCAACTTCCTCGATTTGTGGGCCTTACCAATAAAGAAAATAAATTTAAAGTCCCCATCGAAAGTGGAGTATCATTACCACTTTTCATGTTCTAGAGTTAATACATATGGATCTTATGGTTCCTACTCATACAAAGAGAATATATGGTAAGATATACATTATCGTGATGGTCGATGACTTTTTAAGATACTCTATCGTGGGGTTTCTTAGGAAAAAGTTCGATGCGATTGAGTTCCAAGTAACCAAGTATTGTATCATACAAAACCAACACAGTGTCACTATTACTCGAATGCACAGTGACAACGACACTAAATTTAAAGAAGCAAGAGTGGATAGCTATTGTGATAGAGTGGGCATGAAACACGAGTTTTCATTCTTTCGCACTCCTCAATAAAATGGGATAGTTGAGAGTAAGAATCGAAAGATTCAAGAGGTGGAAAGATTCATACTTCTTGGGAGAAATGTTCTTAGATATTTTAGGGCAAAGGTTAATACCGCATTCCATACAGTGAATTGGGTACATCTTTATCCGCACATGTTATACATGCCATATAAGCTATGGAAAGGGAAGAAGCTCAACCTATTGTGTTTTTGTGTCTTTGGGAATATTAAGATAGAGAGAACTTTGGTAAGTTTGACTCCTAAAGAGATGAGGGGGTGTTTTTAGGTTATTCGTCATCAAGTAGGGTTTAGGGGGTTTAACCTTACAAGGTATAAGGTTATAGATTCAATCAATATCACAGTTATAGATGATGAGCCATCGTGATGTACTGACTTTGACCCAAGTGTGAGGAAGATGCACCTCTGGTGATGATCTCGTCATTCCTCGTACTAATTTGATGGACCCCTCTCTTGATTTAGAGGGTCCACTCTCTTGGGTTCAAAAGAGTCATGATCCTTCCTCTATACTTAGTGATCCCACACTAAGTGTTAAAACTATTGCTCAACTTAAGAATGTGGTTAGCTACCTTGGCTACACCTTCTTAGTTGAGCCCAAAAATGTGAAATAATCACTCAAGGAGTAGCATTGGATATTCGTTATACAAAATGAGTTACTTCAGTTTAACAAGAACGATGTCTGGGAGTTAGTCCCCTGACCTAGCGAGACCAATGTGATTGGTACGAGTGGATTTATAAGAACAAGATGGATGAGAATGGTACCACAGTTCATAATAAAGATATGTTGGTCGTTCAAGCCTATAGACATTTTTAGGGTATATACTTTAACGCTCTTGTTTCTATGATTGAGTCTGTCCGCTTACTACTCTCCACAGTATGTCATCTACGCTTCAAGTTATATCAAATAGATGGAGTTACCTCCTTAATGACATTCTATAAGAGGAAGTGTACGTGGAACAACCGTAGGGGTTCCAAGATCCAAAGCACTTGGGAGACGCCTATTATCTTAAGAAGTTATTGTATGATTTGAAGCAGTCACCCTTTACTTGGTATGAGAGGGGTAATGGATAAGACGTTTTTTGTGAGTTAATAGAGCGGTGTTATATTGGTTACCCAAGTATATGTGTACGACATATCATTTAGATCCATGTTCTCTTAACATGCTCACACATTTTAGGAGGAGATAGAGAGTTAGTTTGAGATAAGCATAGTTGTTGAGCTTACGTTCTTCCTAGGTCTCCAGGTGCATCAATTAGAGGATGGGATATTTATATCTCAATCCAAATATGCTAGGGACCTAGTGAAGAATTTTAGTTTAGACTCCTCTAAGAATGCACGCACCGATATGAGCACATCGACTAAGCTTAGAAAAGAAACTCTAGGCAAGGATGCAAAGCAAACCTTTTAGAAGAGGATGATAGGTTGTCTTCTCTACTTGACCACTAGTCTTATCGACATTGCCTTTAACGTTAGAGTTTATGATACCAGGCATCCGTGAAAGAGTCTCACTTTATCTTACTTAAACGTATCATCAAGTATGTGAGTGTCACTCTTTCTTATTGTATATAGTATTCCTTTGATGCCGATGACCGTTTGTCCGCCTATTCAGATGTCGATTGGATTAGGGATGATGATGATTATAGGAGCACCTCGGGAAGGTGTTTTTACTTTGGGAGTGCTCTTATCTCTTGGTTGAGTGACGCGAATCATAATGTGTCTCAGAAGTTCGTACTCTCTAGGCTCAAGTGCAAGCCTGTCGCTTAAGTAATAATCCGATAAGTCGGGTATCGATCCTCAGGGAAAAAGGACAACGAAGTTGTAACGAAGGCAAATATGAGTGAATCCTAACTCTGACTCTAAAAAGAAAGGAAAAATGATTTGGTTTTGGGAATGATTATACTAAATGCAATTATGAAATTATGAGATGATGCAATTACACTAAATTACCTAAAATATGATTGAAAGATTATTTGAAACTTTTGAACTAAGTGATGAGAAAAACGGGACGGGGATACAATCCCCCAACCCTAGTGTATTATAGTTATAATATTAATCGTAAATTTAACTGATTAATTTAAATCCAGAATTTAGTACTCCCAAGCATTACGCATACGAGGTTCAAGCCCGCATCATACTTAATCTGAGAACGAGTAAATCGCTATTGCGATAGTTACACTCGAATTGCATTCTAAATCATCCCGGTTACCCATAGGCAAATGAGATCTAAAGATCTACAATTGTTGTGTTCCTACGCAATACGGTCGTAATCAATCACTAAATTCAGAGGACTAATATTATACACACGCAATTAACACACCAGGCGGGGTTTATGTATCCCGGCCTTAGAAAATCAAGCCTAGCATGCTGAAAGTAATGAAAACAGTGTTTGATGTGCAGAAATTCATGATTAATCTAAGGAAAACTTGTGAATTGATGTAATAAGGAATTGAACATATGAAATTACTTACTAATCTTACCAAAGCACTCAAATTATTAGCTAGAATTACTGGTAATCGCTGAAATCTGAACAAAGCTTCAATCTTAGAATTAAAAGAATAATTTGTATCCAAACTAGGGTTTATGAAAAAGAATGGAAAATTATCTAAAATTATCCATCCAAATAATAATAATAATAAAATGGGTTTTTATACCCTACAAGAATTCAGGAGTTATTGTTGCACTAGGACTCTTTTAGGAGAAGATAAGATTTCCAAATCTCGATAGTCAGACCGGTCCGGGCCTTAGGCGGACCGGTCTGCCTCCCATACGGATCGGTTCTTTTTATTTTCTGGCGGATCGGTTCTTTTATTTTTCACCGTTCTTCGGTTTGCATTCGATCCGGGGTCTTCTGGAGTTTTGCACATCGGACCGGTCCGAGGTAGGGGCGGACCGGTCTGCCTGTTGACTTTTTTCTCTCAACTTTGACTGCTCATATCTTTTGTTCCGGGACTCTGATTGAGGTGTTGTTTCTTCCTATGTGCTCATGAGTGTGATATCTTCAACTTCTTTTTAGGTACCTCATCCAAATTTCGATTAAAAATTACACTTTTGCCCTTTTGACTTTCCTTCTTATCTTCCTTGATTCTTTCGGTTTCCTTCTTTCATTCCTTGACATCAAATACCTGTAAAATCACTACAAAATACCAGAAACTCGGTGTATTCGTTAGGACAAGTCAGTAGCAAGATTATGAGATAAAGTCAAATCGATTACGTTGTTCGAGGTGTTAAAAGTAACTAAATTACGAGATAAATTAGGAAGAATTTATGCATAATCAAACCCTCCTAACTTAGAACTTTGCGCGTCCCGAGCAATGTAAAAGAATCCTAGTAAGGCTCAAATCCTGAAAAACATTTTATTGGGATATAATACATTTTTCGCGGGTAAGCGATTGCATTTAGCGTATGCAACAAGCCTTTGAACCCCTAGGTCACCCTAGTTGGACGAGTTGTGTGTCGTGAGGGTTTGCAGAGAATATACCCACAAAATTCGACTCAAAGGAAATTCAAAATACCATAAAATTGTATAATTCAAACTTTCCCAAAAAATTGTCATCATCAAGTCATATTTACAAGTCTCAAACCGTAGTGTGTGTGTGCAAAGCCGGAAATATAACCGCCAATTTCCACCGATTGATTATTACGTTGCTTATCCGAAAATTCATTTTGATTTCAATTTCTCACGGAATTCTCTCTCAAATGAATCACTCAAAATGTGGCTATTCTCTCGGTATGCGTGATATGAAGAGTAAATATAATGGACGCAAAGTCACGCACACGAGTAAAAAGACGGAAATTTCATGCTGAAAGGATCTCATCAACGGATTACGATTTTAAAAATGGTAACATTGCCTCTTATTCACGCACTGAATCTCCTTTATTATCTTTTGGTGTATTAGCTCTCCACGCGGTAATCAATTTCACAATTTGGACTCGGTTAGGACTTTTTCGAGTTTTAAGGTATAAAGGGTAAAAAGAAAATGGTAGGGAAGGTTGGAATTGGAAAAGTCATTTATGATGTCCATTTGTGCTTTTTTCGGGCTATTGCTCATTTTTTTTCTTCTTTTTCTCTATTTTTTTTCTGTTTTTCACTTATTTTCTTTTCTCATTATTTTTGTTGAGCATATTTATTTTTTTTCTCTTGCCCCTTTATATGCACTTTTTTGGACTTAATTCTGAATTTTTTCATTTTTCACAATTCCGGGATATTGGGATTTTTCAGGTTGTCAAACGAAAGGAAAAATTTATTCGGATCAATTTGGGTTGCAAAACGGGTGTTTTTTCGCTACTTTTTCTGGCAAATATTTTTGGGTGACAAACGATGGCCTACTTTATTGTCCAAAATACCAATTGTGTTACGATATACGTTTCGAGATGAATTTAAGTTTAGAGATCAATCTTGGCATGTTTTTCAAAGCAATATCACACACGTCTTTCATAACCGATCAAAATGAAAGGATTGAGATCCTCGAAGACTTTTTAGGCACTGAAAGGAACTTTGAGTTAACAATTAACTCGGATTGATTTAAAAACTTGCAAAAAGTGATATGCTCAAATCTCACCGGGTTTGTTAATCTCCACACTTATTCGTTAAGTCGTCAATTTTCGCTCAATTTCCATCTTTGGTCAATTTTGGCTTTGTGTATGTTGAATTTTACAACTTGAGACTTCAATTCGACTTTTAATGATATTTTTGAAAATTTTGAATTTCAATTTTTATTTATTTTGAAAAAAAATATTTTTGGGTTTTTCAAAATTTTATGATGTTTTTGGAAATTTCTGGGCATTTTTGAAAATTTGTGAATTTTAAGAAATGCGCACTTGTGACCCCCACTAACTTAGGCTTTTGCATTGTCCTCAAGCAAAAAGGACTAAAATCTAAATAAGGTAAAATAATAAGTGCGATAAATAAAACAAATAAATGGAGCAAAATACAGATTTTATAACAAACAAGACTGTGGTACAATTACAAAGAAAAGCATACAAACATGTGAACAGGGAAAAACAAATAAAAACTGCAAAACCACATCAAGCTTCACTGGGGCGGGCGTTGGGAAGAATCGGGCGCGTCGGGGCCATAGGGATCATAGTAATAGGATGGAAGTGGCTCATTAGGATCCCCTTGGCGTCGATAAATGTATGCTTGGAAGCAGAGTATCAAGCTCGTGTCGCGACGGTAATCGGTCAAAAAGTTGCTGAAGTTCATTTCAAGTGCCGCCATTCGGTTGGTGAGGTCACTTCCCGCCCACTCAAAATCAGGATAGTCCTCCTCGTTTTCCGACTCCTCATCCGAACCGATATCCCCCATTTAGACATCCGCATCGAATGGCTCTTCTTCCACGTCGCTCTCGCTCGAAGCAGCCTCTTCTTCACTATCACCTCCTCGTCGTGCCCGTAGGACAGTTAGCTGTTTAGCGCTCTTAATGCGGGTAACTTTTCCAAAAGGACCGAGAATACGAGTATGATCGAGCGGCGCCACTATGTCAGCATCCTTGAGGATAGAAGTGATCAAACGGGCATAGGGAAGTGGGGCAGTACCCTTCTCATCCAAGGACATATTGATGATATCGGCGTATAAAGTGCGGGTCAAATGGATGGAAGTGTGTAGGTCAAAGAGGTGATAGGTTAAAGTGGCTCGTCGGGGCCGCATGGCAGAATCGTTGGACGTTTGCAATACGTTGGCGCACACAATCTGAAAAGTGAGGCGCGCCTTCTCGTTAAGGTGTCCAACGGTAACTATTTGACCCATCCAATCCACATCCGGTGCAATACGTTCCATGATCACTTCTTTGGCAACTGGGGGGACTTTTCATGGATAGATGAATTCTTGAACGTCTGGAACATTGTACTCGGCCAACTTGGCCGTGAGAAGAGACAAATAAATGGGATGACATTTCCATCCACGTAAGCTTGGGCCTCGAATAGGCCTGTCCCAATAAGGGTGCCATAAAAGGATCGAACTCCGGTTGCCCAAACCGCTTCATAAGGTTCGTTGAGGAATCGACACCACCCCCTAGCCATGAATAGGGCTGTGACGGAGTTGGGCAGCTTGGTCCATTGGAAAGCGCGCTCCATATGGAGTTTGCGATCCAAACCGAAGAACCGATGGCACCATCGCTCCTCCATGACCAGAGGGGTGGATGTCGATGGAGTCATACTTGGTGGGGGCAGTGCGTTGGGCCATGATAACAAGAGGTATTTTTTCTTGGAAAACTAGAGAGGGAGAAGAGAGGATTTGGGTTGAAGGTGTGAAGAGAAAGGGAGGGTATTGGTGTGTATTTATAGGTGAAGGGGTGAATGTAGGGGTTGGAATTATAGGGAAAGGGTTTGGAGGGAAAAAAAGGGTGAATTTGGGAGGGAAAGGGTAAGGTTGGGAGTTGGGAAGATAAATTGGAGGGAATGAAGAGGATTGGGGAGAAGGGGGTGAATCTTAGGAAGGGTTAAAAACAGATCTGCAGAAGGCGGACCGATCCGGGGTAGGGGCGGACCGGTCTGGTCATTTTAAATTCAGGCAAATCCGATTAGTGGATCGATCCACCTTAAAATTAAAGGAACCGGTCCGGCCTTAAAATAAAGGAACCGGTCCGGCCCAGGGTTTTTGGGCTGGATTTTTCCCCTAACTTGGTTTCGAACGCTCTTCTCTAAAAATTCTCACTTTCACAACATACTCCCGATCAATTATGGTCTAAAACCTCTTGATACCAATGGTCAATGCGATTTGACTCAATTTCTCGAAAATGCGAATGCTTTTTCTCGAATGACCCCTAGTCCTATCGACGCTCACTACAGACATGACTCTCTACACACATGACTCTCACCCCATACGCATCGGGGGTGCGACAACCTCGCTGTAACAGCTCACTCTACCCCATAAATGGGGTCCGATAACTGGATGGTGTCGACTTCCTCCACACACACCTCTTAATATGGCTTTAGGCGTTGGCCATTCACTTTGAATGTATTTCCCCCTTTTAAATCGTCTAATTCAACAGCTCCGTGAGGGAAAACATTCTTCACAACGAACGGGCCAGACCATCGTGATCGCAACTTGCCCGGAAAGAGATGAAGTCGAGAGTTATAAAGAAGAACTTTTTGCCCAGGAAGAAACTCTTTGCATCGAATGATGTTATCGTGAGCGAGTTTCATCCTTTCTTTGGAAATTTTGGCATTCTCATACGCATCATTGCGTAGTTCTTCTAACTCATTCAATTGAAGCTTGCGGGTTTCACCGGCCTTACCCATGGCATAATTAAATTGCTTAATCGCCCAGTACGCCTTGTGTTCTAGTTCAACGGGAAGATGGAAAGGTTTGCCATACACAAAGCAGAAAGGGGACATGCTGAGTTAATTTTTATATGCGGTACGATAGGCCCATAGCGAATCGTTCAATCTAACTGACCAATCTTTCCGGGTAGGATTGACGGTCTTTTCAAGAATGTTCTTTATTTCTCAATTCGCTAGTTTGGCATGCCCATTCACTTGCGGGTGATAAGTCGTTCCAACCTTATGAACGACACCATACTTTCTCATGAGCTTCGCGAACGGCCTATTGCAAAAGTGCTTGCCATTATCACTAATTATCGCTTTCGGAGCACCGAAGCGGGAAAGTATGTGTTCCTACAGGAACTTTATCATTACTTTGTTATCATTTGTCTTGGTAGCTATAGCTTCCACCCATTTAGAAACGTAGTCTATCGCGACAAGGATGTATAGGAAACCAAAGGACGGGGGAAATGGCCCATGAAATCAATACCCCAACAGTCGAAGATCTTAATGATGAGTATGGGGGTAAGAGGCATCATGTCTCGTCGGGTAATGGCTCCCATCCGTTAGCACCTATTGCAAGATTTGCAAGCAACGTTTACATCCCGGAATATTATGGTCCACTAGAGGCCGCATTGCAGAATTTTAACGGCCGTCTTGTTCGTCGAAAAGTGGCCTCCACAAGCTTTTGAATGACAAAACTAGATGACTTTTTGGATTTCATCATCCGGTACACATCGTTGGATGATTTGGTCGGTGCAATAATTAAAAAGGAATGGATCGTCATAGAAAAACATGCGCGACCAAGTAAAAAATCTCTTCGTATCTTGCAGTGTCCAATCGGGAGGGACGGCTCCCGTGACAAGGTAGTTCACTATATCCGCAAACCAGGGCAAAGAAGAGGTAGCAAAAAGTTGCTTATCCAAAAAGTGTTCGTCTATGGGTATAGGATCACTAGGCACATAGGACGAAAGCCGTGATAAGTGGTCGGCAATGACGTTTTCTACTCCTTTCTTATCTTTAATGGAGAGATTGAACTCTTGTAGGAGTCGGATGCACCTTATGAGGCGCGGCTTTGCATCTTTCTTTGCAAGTAGGTATTTCAAAGCCGTGTGGTCGGTGAAATAAGTAATGGGAGAACCGATGAGGTATGACCGGAATCTCTTAAGGGCAAAGACTACAGCTAGTAACTCTTTCTCCGTGGTAGAGTAGTTGAGTTGAGGTCCGGTAAGAGTTCGGCTAGCATAGTAGATGACATGAGCTTGCTTATCTTTTTTTTGGCCCAAAACAGCCCCGATCGCATAATCGCTAGCATCACACATAAGTTCGAATGGTAAGGACCAATTCGGAACTTGCATGATGGGAGCGGACATAAGCATGGTTTTCAGTTTTTCAAAAGAGCTTTGGCATGCTTCCGTCCACTCGAATGGGGTGTCCTTCATGAGTAGGTTGCTTAAGGGTCTAGCGATGGAGCTAAAGTCCTTGATGAACCTTCGATAAAGCGTGGCCCAAGAAAGAGCGCACGTCCTTAAGCGATTTTGGTGGGGGAAGATCAGCTATGACATCGATTTTTGCCCTATCAACTTCTATTCCCTTGGATGATACTATGTGTCCAAGAACTATTCCCTCTGTGACCATGAAATGGCATTTTTCCTAGTGAAGCACTAAGTTCTTTTCCACACACCGGACATGTACTTTTTTCCAGTTTCTCTAGACAATGATCGAAAGAGGTGCCAAAAATGCTAAAATCGTCCATGAACACTTCGAGTCCTCTCTCGACCATGTCGCTAAATAAGCTCAACATACACCTTTGAAAGGTCGTGGGTGCATTACACAAGCCGAATGGCATACGTTTGTAGGCAAACGTACCAAAAGGGCAAGTGAAGGTCATTTTCTCTTGGTCAAGTACATCTACCTCAATCTGGTTATATCCGAAATAACCATCAAGGAAGCAATAGTATGGGTGGACCGCTACTCTTTCAAGCATTTGATCAATAAAGGGTAAGGGGAAATGGTCTTTCTTAGTTTCTGCATTGAGTTTTCGGTAATCAATGCAAATGCTCCACCCGGTGGTAATACGTTGGGGAACCAGCTCTCCCTTAGCATTCTCAATCACTGTTATGCCCGACTTCTTTGAGACAACTTGGATGGGGCTCACCCACTTGCTATCCGAGATTGGGTAGATAATCTCGGCATCCAATAACTTGATAATCTCGGTTCTCACTACTTCTTTCATGTTGGGGTTTAGCCTTCTTTGCATTTCTCTTGAGGGTTTAACATCCTCTTCGAGATGGATCTTGTGAGTGAAAATCAAAGGACTTATTCCCTTCAAATAACCAATGCATTAACCAAAAGCACTTTGGTGCTTCCTCAGAATTTTCAACAATTTACCCTCCTACTCTTCGTCTAGGCTAGAGGAAACAACAACAGGAAATGTCTCATCCTCTCCTAGGTATGCATATTTAATATGGGAGGGGAGGTTCTTTAATTCAAGGGTTAGAAATTTATCGCTGGAGGGAACCATGCGTGTATCCCTCGGAGGTAACTCCTCAAATCTAGAAACCCAATTAACATCTCTCGTGTCCTCGTCTGACGCACTCTCATTGAGTAACTCTCTCAACTCCCTAACCTCCCTCTCAAAGTTGGTGTACGTCCCCTCACTCTCTTGTCTCTCCACTAAACAGGACTCTAAGGCGTAGCCAAAATAATTCTCCTCAAAGTACTCTTCAACAATCTCATCTATGAAGCTCACCACGTGAAGATCATCTTCTTCCCCCGTATGTTGGGCTATGTGTAAGATGTTGGTCTCTAAGGTCATGTTCCCAAAGGTGAGTTGCATTCATTCATTCCGAGTATTGATGATTATGTTAGCCTTAGCTAAGAATGGGCGCCCAAGGATGATGGGAACATGGTTGCTCGAGTGGAAGGACGGCTCAGTGTCCTAAATGACAAAGTCTATCAGAAAGTAGAAAGTGTCAACTTGGATGATCACATCCTCGACTATACCTCTTGGGATCTTCACTGTTCGATCCACTAATTGGAGAGTAACCTTTGTGGGATTGAGGTCGAATAAATCAAGTTGACTATAAATGGAGTAAGGGAGGATATTGACACTTGCTCCCAAGTCAAGTAAGGCTATTTCAATTTTGTTTTCTCCAATGATGCAGGAAATGGTGGGTGCACCGGGATCTTTGAATTTAGGCGGGATATCATTTAGTAGAATGGAGCTCATGTTTTGTGATAGAAATACATTCTTCTTTACCTTCATCTTCCTTTTTACCGTCAACAAGTCTTTGATGACTTTTGCATAAGCTGGAATTTGCTTAATGGTATCAAGGAAAGGTAAATTCAGATTTACTTGCTTTATTACTTCTAGCACGTCCTCGCGTGGGTTTCCTTTATGGGAGGGAATCAACCTTTGAGGAAACGGTGCTTCGGAGGGTGGTTTCACTACTACCTCTGGCTCACTAGCGTCTTCTTTGTCACTCTTGTTCAAGGGGACATCTTCGGCCTCTTTTGTGTCGGGCGAAATCTCCTTGTCATTTGTTATGTCGTGTGGGGGAGGTGATAAATCAACGACTCTCCCACTACGAAGAGTGGTCACAGCTTGACATTTCTCCTGACGTTCAGTAGAGGTGGAGCTAACACTAGTTTTACCTTGGGGAAGTTTTTGGCCTTGGGCAGGAAACTTTCCCTTCTCTTGAACACTCAACGAGGATTGTATCTTTGACAGACTTGCATTTATGTCGCTAATCAGACGATCATATTTAGCATTGGTTGCAGTCTGGCTTGTGATAAATTGATTTATGGTATCCTCGAGAGTTCTCCGCGGTGACGGGATATGAACTCCTTGAGGTGGTGGTTCTTGCACATGTCCATGCATGTGTGGGGCTTTTTGAAAGTGTTGTGGTGGAGGAGGGGCAATATATGAAGTGGGGTTCATTGCAGCATGTTGTTGCCCATAGCTAAAACCAGGATGGTTTTTCCATGAAGGGTTGTAGGAATTCCCTTGTGGTGCACCGAAACTACCCTTAAAACCTCATATACCACTAATGTGCTCTTGAAGTATCACTTTGTAGGTGGGTATAGTCGGGCATTCCTCAGTTGAATGACCTGCCTTACAAATCGCACACACCTTTTCAATGGGGTTTGGTATGGATCCAGTTGGTCCTCTTCCACATATGCCACGTAGGTCTCTCACCTCTTTCTCAAGTATATCGATTCGACTGTCCGCTATAGAACTCTTTCCTACATGAAATAGTCCGGACGCCGATGGTGTGGTGGTCACTTGACGATTTCGATTTTGAGCATTAGGGTCAGATGTATTCCAGGATTGGGTAGTCTCGACGACATACCTCAGGTGAAGCTCAGCATAGTGGGCGTCTAAGTCGACAAAAGTACAACTTCCCATAGTTTCAACAAGTTGCATGGAGATAAGATTCATCCCATTATAGAGAAAAGAGATGATTTGCGCCGAATCGAATCCATGATGGGGGCATGAAGTAATTAACTCATTGAAACGTTCATAACATCGATGAAATAGCTCATTTTCAGATTGTCTGAACGCTTGAATTTGAGCCTTTATGGAGATCGTTCTATGTGTTGGGAAGAATTTCTTGAGAAATCTCGATTGCAACTCGTTCCAAGATGGAATCGAGCTCGGAGGTAAAGACCATAGCCAGGTCTTAGCTTTATCTTTGAGCGAGAAGGGGAAGAGTTTGAGGCGGATCACCTCTTATGTGCAAGTTTTATCATTAAGAGTATCGCATACATCCTCAAATTCCCTAATGTGAAGATATGGTTTTTCAAAATCCATACCATGATAATGACGTAACATCTGTATCATCCCATTTTTGAAACGTAATTGCCCAACATTATACGGGAGTATAATGCATCCCGGAGTGACAGTGCACTCGGGATATAAGAATTCTCTTAGCGGGCGGTACGGGGCCTCTTCCTCACAGGCGGCAGCACTACCGTGTTGCGATATCTCTCTCTCACTTAACGACTCGGTGCTCTCACTTAGTGTGCTCAAAGTGTGCTCGTAGGTGTGTCCTAAGAAGGAAAACGGAGTGTTATTAGAGATTGAGTGTGACGGTGTGGGAGGTGGAATCCAGAACTGTGGGGCATTAGGAGTGTGAGGGCTATCGGGGTAGTACTCAATGATTGGATTTTCGTGAATGCTGGTTGGAGTATTATGGGGTGTGGGAGTGAGTTCAGAATTTGCATTAATGGCTTGTGAGAGATGATTGTGAATCTTTTTGTGCTTTTCGAATTTTTTTATTTTTTTTTGGATTTTTGGAATTTTTTTGGTCAAAGTTTTAGATTGACTCTATTTAATACTAAGTCTACCTAAATCCCCGGCAACGGCGCTAAAAACTTGACGCGACTCAGAATGTGTCTCAGAAGTGCGTACTCTCTAGGCTCAAGTGCAAGCCTGTCGCTTAAGTAATAATCCGATAAGTCGGGTATCGATCCTCAGGGAAAAAGGACAACGAAGTTGTAACGACGGGAAAGATGAGTGAATCCTAACTCTGACTCTAAAAGGAAAGGAAAAATGATTTGGTTTTGAGAATGATTATACTAAATGCAATTATGAAATTATGAGAAGATGCAATTACACTAAATTACCTAAAATATGATTGAAAGATGATTTGAAACTTTTGAACTAAGTGATGAAAAAAACGGGACGGGAATACAATCCCCCAACCCTAGTGTATTGCAGTTATAATATTAATCGTAAATTTAACTGATTAATTTAAATCCAGAATTTAGTACTCCCAAGAATTACGCATACGAGGTTCAATCCCGCATCAAACTTAATCTGAGGAAGAGTAAATCGGTATCGCGATAGTTACACTCGAATTGTATTCTAAATCATCCTGGTTACCCATAGGCAAACGAGATATAAAGATCTACAATTGTTGTGTTCCTACACAATACGGTCGCAATCAATAACTAAATTCAGAGGACTAATATTATACACACGCAATTAACACATCAGGCTGGGTTCATGTATCCCGGCCTTAGAAAATCTAGCCTAGCATGCTGAAAGTAATGAAAACAGTGTTTGATGTGCAGAAATTCATGATTAATCTAAGGAAAACTTGTGAATTGATGTAATAAGGAATTGAACAGATGAAATTACTTACTAATCTTACCAAAGCACTCAAATTATTAGCTGGAATTACTGGTAATCACTGAAATCTGAACAAAGCTTCAATCTTGGAATTAAAAGAATAATCTGTATCCAAACTAGGGTTTCTGAAAAAGAATGGAAAATTATCTAAAATTCTCAATCCAAATAATAGTAATAAAATGGGTTTTTATACCCTACAAGAATTCAGGAGTTATTGTTGCACTAGGACTCTTTTAGGAGAAGATAGGATTTTCAAATCTCGATAGCCGGACCGATCCGGGCCTTAGGCGGACCGGTTTGCCTCCCATGCGGATCAGTTCTTTTTATTTTCTGGCGGACCGGTCCGGGGCGGACCGGTTCTTTTATTTTTCACCCTTCTTCGATTTGCATTCGATCTGAGGTTTTCTGGAGTTTTGCACTTCGGACCGGTCCGGGGTAGGGGAGGACCGACCTGCCTGTTGACTTTTTTTTCTCAACTTTGACTGCTCATATCTTTTGTTATGGGACTCTGATTGAGGTGTCGTTTCTTCCTATGTGCTCATGAGTGTGATATCTTTAACTTCTTTTTAGGTACCTCATCCAAATTTCTAGTAGAAATTACACTTTTGCCCTTTTTACTTTCCTTCTTGTCTTACTTGATTTTTTCGGTTTCCTTCTTTCATTCCTTGACATTAAATACCTGTAAAATCACTACGAAATACTAGAAACTCGGTGCATTCATTAGGACAAGTCAGTAAAAAAATTATGAGATAAATTCAAATCGATTACGTTGTTCGAGGTACTAAAAGTAACTAAATTACGGGATAAATTAGGAAGAATTTATGCCGAATCATTGAGTAAGAATCAAAACTCCATATCTTTATCCACGACAGAGGATGAGTATATAGTTGTCGGGAGTTATTGCACACAACTCTTATGGATGAAGTAAATGTTAAATGAATATGGGATTTACCCAGGCACAAGACTAATTCGTGTGATAATACGTGGGATGCGTGAGCATTTCATTCATAATCTCGTTGAGGATAAGGTGGTGTCTTTGCGCTTTGTAAGCATTGAATGTAAATTAGCTGATATTTTGACGAAACCTTTAGATTCACTTAGATTATAGTATCTTAGGAAGTCTTTGGGTATTTGCTACATTGATTGAGTCCGAGTACTTTATCTACTGTAAGGTGATTATCATGTTCATATCTTTTGTCCTTATTGCTAGATAATATTTTTACTATATTCTTACGTTTATTCATGCTTATTCTTTTTTATATATTTTGAAAAAATCTAAAAAGATTTTCGATTTTTTTGAAAAAGATTGAAAAAAATCCAACAGGATTTTTTTGTGAAAAAGACAAAAAGATTTTTGTATTTTCATTTCTCACTATATATGGATGTGCATTTAAGATATTCGGATCACCCCTTCGTTCCATCCATTCATGTCACTTTTTCATGGTGTTTCCAGACATGACTTCATTTCTTTAGTGTGCTTAATAATGTGTGGATTGCGTTTCGTTGATCATTGATGATTACTTTCTTTATATTAGACTCTTTATAACCTTTATTTCAAATGTGCACAAACTTTATGAATATTATGCTTGCTTGTCATAAGTCGAATATGGTATTCTCATCTTAATAGTGTTTAATAACGACCTAAATATAAAAAGAGATAACTTGTGCTTGTAAGAACTATTGCCCGAATTTTGTTTTCTAGAAAATTCATGAATGTTTGCTTCAAGACATCGTGTCCAAGGTGCTCGTCTCGCATGTGATACCCGGGAAGTAGAACTCCCTCTTGTGGTTGCGCGAACAATGCGTCACGATGTATATTTTCGGGTGTGTCAATTCGTATATCGTGTGGCCTACTCACCTCCTCAGAGATAACCTTACCCCAGACATGTAGTGACATTATTTGAATTGAATTATTTTAAGTTGTTACATTTGAATTATATTTGGATTATATCGTGATGCATATTGTCTCTATTTTGAATGTATATTTGCATTATCTCTATTTTATTTGGATAGATGATGTTTGAACACGTACATCATTGCTATAACAGGTACAAATATACTGCTGGGCAGTGGAAGTGGTCGTACTGCCCAGCCGATTTATTTTCATTTTTGTCCAGAATTGTCACGGTCAATAACCGTGACAATTTTTTAAAGAGTGTCACGGGTTTGTCACGGTTTATGATCATGACAAAACTTGTCAAGGTCATAGACCATGACATGATCGTGACAATTCTAATGAACTTGTCACGGTTAATGACCATGACAAGTCCGTGACAACAAAATTTGTCACCCCCAGAATTGTCACGGTCATTGACCTTGACAAATCCAACTTGTCAAGGTCAATGATCGTGAAAATTCGGCAGATTTGGTGCAGTGTGCCCGAATTTCATTTTATAGGAAATTCTCCATATTTTAAGCAAAGGAATGGGCTACGAAAGAGAAAAATTCTCTTTGTGTTAAACGCTAACATTTGAAAAAATAGCCTAAAAGATTAATGGCACATAAAAATAAAAGTGTCAAGGTCAATTTTACTTCACTGATGCTTCCCTACATATGAGCATTATGATATCTTCAAAATTTGGAGAGAGAATTCATATATGTGAGATATTTTTAGGGTGTTATAAAATAGAAGATCAATGGGTTCACACAATGAACTCTCTTAAAAAGTATTAAATAATTTGGCCTTTTTTTAAAAGAAAAGAGATAGTACTCCCACAAGTTTTATTAATAAAATAGAGAAATAGTCTCTCTAGTGGCTTTTACAAGTTCTTATTACATTAGAAATTCTAGAAGTTAATTTTAGAGCCCGCCAGTTAACTTTATAGAAGCTAGAAACCTATCTTAACTCCATCTTTCATGGGAATTTATAAACATTCCCATTACAAAAGATAAAGAAAGCATGAAAACATCGAAATTGATCCTTATTCCCATTACAAATGATAATCTAACTAGATATGGAAGATTTGTAGGCCCTAATTGAAGGTAAAAATATATATTTATGAAACCTTTGGTTGACCTTGGTAGCCCTCTAAATTGATCAAAAAAACTTTGTTTACCTATCTTAACTCCATAGTTAGCAAAAGAATCAGCAGCAAAATTGTCATCTCTATAGAAACGCATAAATATAACATCCATGTCTTTAATTGTCTTCTTGATATCAGATATTATTATCCTGATTTTCCAAGGGACGATCTTCTTATTTTTAGCTAAAATGTCAATTAACATTATTGAGTTAGACTCAACATCTGTGTTGATTATTTGATTTTGATTGCAAAATACAAGGGTAGTAAGAATAGTTTTAGCTTCTACAACATTATTAAATTCTAAACCTTATAAGTCTGAGAAAACCCAAATGAAATCCCCCTTGTGATTCCTAAGAATACCAGTGTGACCTGTAGGACCTAGGTTGCCTTTAGAGTCTCCATCTGCGTTCAGTTTCCATCTCAGCTAATCAAGACTATTCCATTTGACAAATTTTATTTGCAAGAACTATTTTGGAACAATTCTTATATTGAAAAGGTGTGACAAATTTTAGTGCATATTACCACATTCCAGTGGATGAGATGAAGCAATGGATTGCATATCCTGAATAACAACTTGAATTATACTGGATGAAACCTTTTCGACATCTTCATGATTGAATTATCAAAATGAAAATCGTTTAAATTCATGGCACATTGTAAGTCGAGTCAATTTCATCTAAGTTCAATATTTTTACACCTAAAGATGAAATTGAGTTCTTTCTTTAGAATTATCTCATTGATTTCGTGCACCTATATTATGAATGCCTATACTGATTTGCCCATTGAAAATGTTCACATAATTACATTCCATTTCCATGATTCGAGTATTTTCGTGATATTCTATAGTGCTATGTGATTGGTACTTGTATGCATCTTTTATACATATACATATTCCTATACTTGAAAATTTTGAAAAAAAATCAAAAATAGTCGTTTGGTAAGCCTTTTGGAAATTCATCCCATGTGATTTATTTTTTATTTTTGTGATGTTATTTTTTTTTTATTTATGTAATGCTAATGATTCATGCTTAGTTTATTATCCTTTATCTATTACGGACAAAAAGAAGGAGGAAAAATTGAAGACATAGTCTCTTATGTCATTTCGCTTTGGGTTCGGAAAGACATTAGGATACATTGTCTTAGGATGTTATTGTAATTTGGTTTCGATTTTGTTTTGTACCATAATACCCAATGGGAGGATTTATAAGAGCAATATTTTATAAGTTCTCATAGCTTAGTTATTTTTGGCGTATCCCATACATAAACCGAACACTATATCCCTTTTTTCGTCCATGTTCATTTGAAGACATGTGAGTAACTGAGCATTGTGTCCCAGATTCATGTCGTTGAAATCATTACGAACATTTTATGGAGGTATATGAACTTGTGGTTCTAATTTTACTCGGTCAAAGTATTCTATGATGTATGATTTTTAATAGAGGCATTTTTTATAAAAATATTTTTGAAAATATTTTTTTTTCAGTTCATTGGAAAGAGATTCCAATCTCGTTAGAACAAAATCCTGACCTTGTTATAATGAAATGCTCAATTCATTCCAACTTACTTCAAATGAACATCTAATGAGGTGGTCTTTGTTTCGCCAAGAAACTCTCATTAGAAGCACATTGGAACGTCGATCGAATGAAATAGGCATTTCGTTTGAACGAGACTTCACCTCTTTAGAACAAACAAAATGTTTTCATTCGAACAAGGCTACCACCTCAAAATTCATTTTTTTTTATAAAAAACTTCTTTTGAACATTTTTCAGAAGACTTTTAATGAAAAAGAAATTCCCATATTTGTTCCAAAAGTGTTCATCTTTGTGTCTAATAAGGGCACTTTGATTTCGTAAATCATACATCCCTTTATATGATTTGTTAAGTTTATTTCAAACCCAATTTCTGTACACGACATCAAAACCTTGTAGAGAGTTCTCTACTACTGATTCTGGAGTTGAGATTCTACGGCTGAAGAAGAAAGGATATCACATCCTGAGACTGATCGGTGAATACAAAGGGAAGAATTACTTTCTATGGATGGTTCTAGACTGTGTCGTATCTGTTGAAGATTTAAAAACCACCTCATTATACTTAGTATATCTCGAAGTAGTTTGTATATCTTAAAGTCTAATCAAATTCTTTACAAAGCTGAAATATATATGGGTTTTGCCAAAAAGAAAATTTTCCTTACTTTTTATGGGCTTGGTTTGATTTTGTGGGTTGAATATCATTTTAATTTGAACTTGAGTTGCATGCATGTCTAATTATTAATAAAGATAAAATTTTGTTAAAAAATTGAATCTTTGTGTATGATTAACTCTAAGACGTGAATAATTTCATGTAACCCAAACTTACAGTCTTATAATTATTAGTCTTAGGCCTTTAGTATAATCCATTATCTAAGTATTAGGGCCAAACACTTTGAAAACCCTAAAGAACCCAAACCCACTTCATGTACCTATTTATATAGGCCAATGAAATGGGTTTAAGTTGTATGTGACATTCACTAGGGTTAGAGTGAAAGAGGAAAAATACTATTCATATTTTTGTGAAAGGATGAGGAGAAAGAAAATGATTGGTCTCATAAATTATCAAGTTTTCATCTTCGAGTACCCACATATAAGGATTACTTTGGGGGATCGTATACTAAAAGATTCATGGCATTCTACAAATGATTTGGAGGAAGAAGAAAATCATCATCATTATCCTTTTTATTAAATATTTCTCCTCATTCAGATCACCTACAAGATCCATAATCGTAATTTGGACCATAGATTTATTCTTTGAATCTAATATATTTTTCCTACTTTGTAAATCAAGATCAATCAAGGTTCTTAGGGAAATAAAGTTTTTTGTAATGTCAATCCCCATCAAAACTCTCCCAAGAGGTATTAACCTCCTCAATCAGATTGAAGGGTTTTAAGAAGTTTACGATGCCTATGATCATTCTCACCTTTGTACACTTTGAACTTATTAAAGGCTTCATACTAGTGGTGCATAATATAAATATATCTAAAATCGTTAATGAAGCTAACAAAATACACAAATTCACTTTTGCCCAGTGGGACCACACAAATCGAGGTGAACCAATTATAACATATCTTTGGATCTTTTGTCTTTTTTCGTGAAAAGGACTATTGGTCATTTTACCTTTTAGGCACGATGTGCACACTATATGTGCACTGAAGTTCCAAGTAACTCAATTTTCCAATATAAATCAATATTTGTAAGAAGAATTATTTCTATTTAAGGTAGACTCGTTTGAATTATTCATTTTGTATTTAATGGTAATGGTGAGATAAGACTAACAATACATAAATCATTTTGCAATGTACTAATGGTTACTGACAGTTGTGATGTTCTTTTTTGGAATAATGTAAGTCTTATTGAAAAAGCTATGTGCGTTGGGGGTGTACAAAAAAACTAATCAATTTTAATTTTTTCATTGTTTTAAAAAACTTTGCACCGAATAAAAACATAAGTATTGTGTTAAACAGTTTTACTTATTTTAGTCTTGACCTAAGCGTGCATCTAGGTGAGTATAAGCAAGAATAAAATAATCAAATCACACCACGGCGATGTACGAGTAAAACTCACAATGGAAAAAACTTCAGATGGACCAGCCACACAACTTCACTAAGATATAGGTTTATTTATAAGAACAATTCAGACTAACTCAGAGACTCAATACCTTCAAGCCTTGATGTGATTTCTCAGTCCTTGCAACCTTCTTTGCATCCACTATTGAATGCCTTCCAACAGTCACACAATGCAGGCCCATTCCCACATCTCGATATCCCACCAATCTTACTTGTCTTGTGACTAGTTCGGTCGATGATTAACATAAACACGTTCTCTACTACTCAAAATGCTCACAGTATGAAGAGAATTAAAATAAGGTGCGACACATAAGAGATCTAAAACAGATAAGTAGATGTTCGATTCTTGGATCTCAAACTTTGATGTAAACTAGGATTTGGGATGCTCAAGATAAACCTTAAAAAACATTTTCATAAAAACCCTCTTACAAAAATGATGTCAGATCTAAGTATTCATTGAAAATACGAATTTTGAGGTGGCACATTTTTTAGGCAGTTCATTTGAACAAAAATATATAGGTCGTTCGAACGAAAACCTTATCTCATTCGAACCAACAAAACTCTCGTTCGAACTAACTAAGAACAAGCTTTGAATAATATACCTCTGATCAACAAAAATACCTCGTTTTATATTTGTTTGAAAGTCATTCTAACGACAACCACATCTCACTCGAACGAATTGTGCAAACCCGTTCAAACGAACTAACACTAAAAAATATTTTACTTTCAAAACGAAAAAGGTCATATACAACTTTTATAAAACAACACCTAAAAGTATCTAGGATCAAACACTAATTTGCACGCATACCTTTATTGATATCCCTCGGATGTTGAAGATGAAAAATCAGCACGCGTATAATGTAAGCTTGATATTACATTAGCTTTTTCGTATAGTCTTCAATCACACATCATAGGCTTAAAGGACACTCAACTCAAGTCCTATCCTATGACTCAAGCGAGTTTTGTCCAAATACGGAATAAAGTCAATACTTACAATATGACTCGATTTGAAAATTTGTCCTTACAAATCTCCACATTTGGCTATTTCGGGATAAAACTCAAAACAAAAAAATTAATAGTCCATCAATCTCACTAAGACTCAGTTCCCAACCCCAAAAGGGAAAAAGTTACAAACACTTGACGGACACAAACTTGAGTAGCTTTGCTCTTGTGTAAACCTTTATTGCATTGCTGCCAACCTGCATACTTAAACACACTTCTAAATGCATAGAAAATATAACAAATATAAACAACATATGAAAAAGCCTCCCCCTTTGTCAAAACATTTATATCTAAGAAAGGACGTTTCTTCTGAAGTTAAAGAAAGAACTCCCACAATAAAAGAGTTAGTTACCATTTCTTCCACTTTTAGCCTAGGAATAGACAGAGAATAAGGTGCACGAAAATAAAATATTTCTCCCCAAGAAAACCAAAACTCCCCCAGGTGAAGCATGGGAAACACAAAGGAAAAAATAAATATGTCATCCAATGGCGTGAAGCAAGTAATGCAATGACAAATTTATCTATAATACAAGCACAAATAATTCAAACTACAAATGCATGATATCAACTATTATGTAAGCATTTAAGTATAAGATACCAAGATGATTATAACAAATGCCAGTATTAATCAAAGATTAAGCATAAGGCTCATAGGGATTATAAGAAAATGCAAAGACTCAAAACAAAAAATATTCCATATATATACAACCACACGTATACAAAAGAAAAAGAATTATATATAAGTATAAAAAACACAAAAGACATAAATACATAAAATTATGCACTCGCAAAGTATCAATGTGTCTAAACATAGTGGAATTTAGTGAAGGGGCGTGAACTAAAAACAAGATAAAATAATGCAATCACTCAAACGTGTCCAAATAGATCTATTTAACTGCAATAATTTATCAGCATTCAATTTAGTCTCACATGTCAAATAAAGAACTCAAAAGGACAAATAAACCGAAGACACACTTGCCTAGAAATTTTGATGATTCTCGAATTAATAGTATCAAAACAATTAAGCTCAACTAGGACTCATTGTGCAAATCCATTAATCTTCAACTAAAACACCCTATATATATATATATATATATATATATATATATATATATATATATATATAGAGAGAGAGAGAGAGAGAGAGAGAGAGAGAGAGGAAGAGAGTCTAGCTCCTATGCGAATTAGCTAATGTCCAAATGAGTCTTAGGACCGCATTTATCTTTTATGGACCGTCTAGGGACCACTTTCTCTCTCTAAAGTTTCTGGGAATATAACTTTCTACCCCAGTGATTTCTATGGTCTTTTAAGCTTATTTTGAAGCCTAATTAATCTTGAAGTCTAAGCGTAGAAGTTTCAGGACTACGGCTACTTCTCAAGCTTCTTCCGTCACTATCGTACTCGAATTCTGAATAGTGAGGATTGTCTATATAAACAGTTTCTTCTGGGAGTCTAGAAATTACAAGTGATTTTGAAGGGAAATATTCTAATCTTAAATACCTTATATGATATTGAGGTTTTATTAGTCTAGTTTATTTATATATCTGATTAACAATACCAATTATATCATTATTTATAAATTCGTCTAAATTACTATCACTATAGGATGACAAAAATCTACGATATATTCTAGGGGCAGTTGTTTCTACGTTTTTAAGGAGAAGACGGATTCCTCCAGCTCTAATTAAAATAGCTTTGGTTTCTACTAGTCTTTTTCGTCTAATATATTTTAATACGTCTATACTGTCTTTAAGTACTCTAGTATATTTTTGGTACTTTTCAGGTCTTGACAGTTCTTCTACAAAATCTTTAGTTCTTAATTTTTGTCTAAAGAGATCACGGATCCCTGTTCTAATTATTTCTATTCTAGCTACTTCGCGTACTAACCACTCAATAACCTGGTCTATATATTTGAAAGTACCACCTACGGATTTTAAAGCAAATTCTATAAGTTCTTTATCTTTAGGGTCTATAAGAGATCATTCTTGGATTTCTCTATTTAAGTCTAAATTTGTTTGATTAATAAATGCTAAAAAGTCTATATGATCTGTAGGCTCATGCAAGTTTCTTTTTAGAACAATAATATGTAAAATAATTAAGGGTTTGATTCGAGTTATACCTTCCTTATGGTCTGTAATATTTTTTCTTCCCTCCTTCTTCTCTTCAATTTTATTATTATTCTTCTCCGATCTCGGCCTCCTGTAACTCCCTTTTTATGTGTCGCACCTCAATTCACTATTTTGGCATTATAACCATTTCCTACTTGTATGCCTTCATGCTTGACGCCCACCTGGCTAACAGCTCATGCCAAATCGGCACCTGACGGCGGTTCAACAGTATAACACCTTGTGTGCTACACCAGAGGTTCCACACAATAGTCCTCTATGAACAGAAAGTTTGAGATAATTTGGAAAATAATAACAACTCAGCATAAGAGATTTCTGGAAAAAGAAATACTTTTATTGCATAGCATAAGTAAATACAACTCTCCCATCTCCCCTAACTATGAAAGATTTACTCACACACGTATACATTACTCTCTTTAAGATTACACACTCTCTCTAACTTCTAGTCTTCGATGTCTTACACACAAC
Source organism: Sambucus nigra (assembly GCA_949130495.1). Taxonomy (NCBI): domain Eukaryota; kingdom Viridiplantae; phylum Streptophyta; class Magnoliopsida; order Dipsacales; family Adoxaceae; genus Sambucus; species Sambucus nigra. Next base: position 812,800,893 of record OX422207.1, read on the forward strand.
CTTAGTTGTCCCTTTTATATCACAAGGGAGCTTACAAGATGATTGGAAACCGGAGGCTAAAAGCTGTGGACAAGTATCGCGAAAGGATTCACGTGGACATTGTGGAGGAGTGGTTGAAGAATCATAGAAGCTTCAAGACTTGTGGGGATCAAGTCATTGAGTAAGTATGTCTTTGTACTTTGTAATACCACACATCTGCCTAATTGTCACGGTCAATGACCTTGACAAGTTCAACTTGTCAAGGTCAATAACTGTGACAATTCGGGGCGAGACAACTTTTTTTGTCACGAATGTGTCACGATCATTGACCGTGACAAGGGCGTTAGAATTGTCACGATCCTGTCACGATCAGGGACCGCGACAAGTTTAGTTACGGTTAATAACCGTGACAAAGCCTTGACCCTTTTTAAAAAAATTATCACGATCAATGACCGTGATAATTTTGGGCATAATTTAAAAAAATCTGCTGGGCAGTATGGCCACTGCCACAGCCCAACAGTATATTTGTACCTGTTATAGCAACGTTGTACCTGTTCAAATATCGTATATCCAAATAAACTAGAGATAATGCAAATATACATTCAAAATAGAAACTATTTAAGAAGAAACAACATCACCATCAATTATCTCAAATCTACAAACTATTTAGCTGGAAAAGAGATTTTGTACCCCGACGCTCGGGGACACCTCTTTATCCTTCCCTTCTCGTCCGAAGAGCCACACAAGTATCGAGCCTACGTGGCCTACCCCCAGGGCCACTCCCTGTCCCCTGAAATAAAATAAAGTAAAATTAGTATCCGCTAACTTGAAATATAAATCGAAATCGAAATCGAAATCGAAATTGAAATTGAAAATGAAATTGAAATTAAAATTAAAATTAAAATTAAAATTAAAATTGAAATATTCATATAAATATAAATATAATTACATTACCTGTAGTACCACCCAAACAGTTAACTTGAGCTCATATGGTACCTCCTTCCAACTAATGTACCTCGGGCAATCGTGTCAAATATAATTCCCTTCATATCTGAACACTAAGAAATTTCATAATCCTATGGAGTTATACTCTGCAAATTCCTTCCAACCGTTGTGTAGCCAAAAATCACCTGTTTAAGTTGTCAATTCCACCTTCCATATTTTCCCATGTTTTGCTAGAGGTTCCATGTGGTGGAATTGACAACTTCAACTGGTGATGTTTGGCTACACAAAGGTTGGAAGGAATTTGCAGAGCATCACTCTATAGGATTATGGCATTTCTTAGTGTTCGAATAGACGAAGAGATTCAGTCTCCTCTCCACAAATAGGACAGCCCAAATAACTATGTACTAATCACCTATTAAAGGTAAGAAGTGTATATTCATGGATTAGTATAAACAAAACTTAGATGTAGTTGGAATATTTATGTATTAATCTCCTCTCCACACATGCACACTACACAAGAGTGAAAATGATAAAGTGCAAATCAATTAAAAGCATTAAAAATGGATGTTTTGGTACAAATTGGAATATTTATTACAAATTAAAAAATTATTTTAAATTCGGGTTATCATAAAAAATGGATTGATATTAGGTAGGAGCAGCCAAGTCATCCACACTACTATTTAAATGGTTCGGCGCGTGTTGGACAATTGACCACGGCTCGTTGTTGATATACTCCGAGTAAAACACTTGCATAACCTTTTGAAATGCACAAACAAATGGCTCATCACTCACGTGGTCGTAGCTCTTCAACTTGGACAAGTCAACCATGATCAAATTGGTGATAGGATCAACTTTACAAGCATTTTTATCCTCAAATCTTACCCATTCAAAGTAAAATACAACCTTTTTGAAGCTTATATAATCCTATTCAAATATATTTTGGATTACACCATAGTAAGTCATTTCAGCTTCAACGAGATTTTTATCTTTTGCGCTCGCTCGAAAGAAAGTAAGAACCATGTATGAAATTCCTGAGTTCTGTAAATTTGTACTTTCCTCGTACACTTTAGCGCCGAAAATGTAACCGTTCAATCGATACTTTTTGTACTCTTGTGACACGAACAAGGGTCAAGTGGCTAGACAAGCAAGCCTTGATGTCGCATCGCCCGTCTTTAGGAGCTGAGAATATAAATAAATTAATTATATTAGTGGTAAAATTTGAGTGTAATGTAACGTTATATAACGACTATTTTCATTATAATTACCTCTTGTGTCAACCACAGCCTAAATTTGTTGTCTGATTGTACCATTATTTTTCGTGTTTTATTGTTCTCACAGGCTTCATATTTTCTGCATATCACAAAATTAATCATGTATAAAATAATCTAAAATAATGTTAAACATTATAATAATCGAAACTTACTTTTCCATTCTTCGACATCTTCATGTGTGTCAAATAGATAACGAGCTACTTGTTCATATTGCAAACTCGTTAATTTCACTCATTTTCCCATCACATGACCACCATCATCGACGAACTCATCAGTGTCATCAACGCTGCTCGAGTCACGTATATATTCCCGAGTATATATTGATGACTCCACGGTGATGTATTCCTCTGCAATTGATCCTGCAAACGGATACATCCACCGATATCTAACTAGACCACAAAGAAGTGCCTCGTCACTAGGTGTACCAACAAGTGAACACTTATGTCAAAGAATGCTGGGGGAAAGTACTTCGCCAATACACAAATCGCTTCGGTCACCGCCAATTTTACGACCATTATGTGTTCTCGATTGACTACCTTCTCACACAAGAGGGAGAAGGTAATACTAATTTGCATAATAGCCCTACGCAAATCCTTGTGCTTGGAGAAACAGTGCCTAAACAATAGAGGAACCAATTGCATGATCACATGCCAATCGTGGGACTTACACTTATGTAAATCATGAGTATCATAATTTACAATCCTTTGCAAGTTGGACGAAAAAGTATATGGGCCCTTCAAATTATATATTGTGTCTTGAAGCACCTTTCTTTCCCCACTCGTCAAAGTAAACGCACCTGGGATAATTATTGTCCTTCCCCTACTATCTTCTTTCAACCATAGTTGTGGCTTAAGTTTTAACGATTTAAGATCTTTTCGTGCATTTTTCCCATCCTTTGAATGACTCCCCCCAAGACAAGTGCCCACAATATGTTCAGCGAAGTTCTTCTCTGCATGCATTACATCCAATACATGGCGCATCCGGTTATTCTTCCAATAAGGCAAGTCAAATAAAATTGACCTCCGAGATCATGCCTTTTTTGTCTCAGTTTTATTCCCAGTAGGGGTCTTCTTATGCTTGACGTTCTTAAATTTGGGATTCTTACCTGGCATATTAGGGCCACATTCAAAAAATTTACTTTCAATTTCTGAACCCGAAAGTTGTCTCGGCGGTAGCTTATGTTCAACCACGCCCAATAAAAAATTAAAACCTTTCTCAGATCTGAAACTATGAGCTAGGGGATAAAAACCTCCTGTGGCGATGGTATACATTTTTTAAGCTAGAGGATAGACGAAGAGATTCAGTCTCCTCTCCATAAATAGGACACCCCAAATAACCATGTACTACACAACCGAATAATGTCCCATAAGCTGGAAAATCATGAATTGCCCACATCAATATAGCTTTCAGTGTAAACTCTTCTTTTCTAAAAGAGTCAAATGATTGCACACCCTCTTCCCACAACTCATTTAATTCTTCTACCAAAGGAGCTAGGTAGACGTCGATGTCATCACTTGGTGCCTTTGGCCCAGGTATCAATAAATCCATCATCGAAAATTCAGGTCTCATACACTGTGAAGGAGGGAGGTTGAGTGGGGCTAGGATCACTGGCCATACACTCTTATTGGTTCTTAGATTTCCAAATGGATTGAAACCATCTGTTGATATAGCCAAACAAATGTTGCGTTGCTCTCGAGCAAAATCGAGATACTTAAAATTCATCCTCCTCCAAGTAGTAGAATCAATAGGATGACGCATGATATTGTCCCCTACTTCTGCCCTAGCATGTCAGGTCATTGCCTCTGTAATCCTTGGTACTTTGAAAAATCGCTTTAATCTAGGCCCAACGGGAAAATATTTCAATACTTTTTTAGGCACTTTTGAGCTTGTGCCTTCCTTACTAGTAGACTGGACATATCTAGGTTCATCGCATACCGGACAACGATCGAGATTTTCATACTCCTTTCGGTATAGTATGCAGTCATACACACAAGCATGAATCGATTTATACTTCATTCCCAAACCTTTCAAAATGTTCTTCATAACAGGATAGCTATTTGGAAGTGTATTCACCTTGGGTAATAAGCCCTTCACCCATTTCAGAATTCCCGTCACGCTATTGCCAGAAAAACCGTACTGCGTCTTCAAATTGTGGAAACCAACCATGGCATGTAAAGTTGTTTGATCTTTCTCACATCCAGAGCATAACGATTGGGTCGCCTTAAATTTTAAACTTTGGTAGTCATCGTCAAGTTTTATCGTGTTATCTTCACGAGCACTTGAATCTACTACATCATCGGTAACTTCATTCTCCTCTGCTTCATAAACTCCGTACGCATCATCAACTAAATCCTCTAATATATTATGATCTACGTCGTCCCCTTCTACATCTATTCTACTTGTTGAAGGTTGTTGTGAAGGTTGGTCGGGGATAAAAGGAACTTTCAATTCACAGTGAAAACTCCAAAATCGATAACTATCTTGCATACCCGATCTTAACAAATGTAGTTCAACTATTTTCCACTCAAACACCTTACCATTCTTACACCTAGCACACGGACACGAAAACTTTTCATCATTATGACATCTCTTTGCATATTTCACAAATTCGGTAGCACCTCTGCAAAACACATCCCCCATTCTATTTGTCTCACCCATCCACTCTTTGTATTTTGGATATCCCATCACAGCTACCACAACTAATCACCTATTAAAGGTAAAAAAAAACTTAGATTTATAGTATGTTTCATTTAATTATGCCTTATTTACATTCAAATTCAATTTATAATAGAAATTTCTATTTCCTCCATCTCCTCTAAAGGGTGAGTGGTCCTATCCCATTCAAGACCGCATTTTCTGTAATATACTTAACAGCTCATGCACATTGTTACGATTTGAAAAAAATTCGACAGCATATCCCCGTAGTTCTCCAAGTACCCGACGTAGATTGATAAGTGTAAGTGTTATTTCAATTGATCAATTGAAATAACAGTCACACTTGTCAATCTAGTATGTACCCAGAGAACATTAAGATACGACTGCAGAACTTCCTCCAAAAGTAACAACTTTAAGCCACTAAGAATATTATATAGAAATTATACAGTCTCAAACTGTCCAAACGGGAAAATTCGAGAGATCTCATTACAGGGGTAATGACTCTCGAACGGGTCTAAGGGCTATTGAATGCGTACGCATAAGAACTAGAAGGCTAGTATCTATGTGCACTATATTTAATTTCAAGTATGTTTCATTTAATTATCATACTATATATATATATTTTTTTTGATATTCAAAGTAATTTTCAAAAAAAAAGTTCAAATATCCCACCCCCATTTGGACAACAATCCAGTGGTCATGCCACTTTTAAAACGAACCAACCCAACATTTACTAAACAAAATAATCCAACATCAATGTCAACAACAAATATGTATCATGTACTCCTTCTAATTCATCTACTCAATTAATTCATTTCATCAATTAAACTAACAATTAAAGTATACAATTATTAATTTACTAATTTACAATGAGGGGAAATCCTACTTTCATATAAAATGGGCACTATACAATTAAAATTACAATTAAAGCTATACAATTTTTAAGATTGCCCCACCACACCCCCACCACCACCCCACCCCCTGCCCCCTCCCCCCACCACACACACATGCACACACTTGCACACACACCACACACCACCCCCTGCCCCCTCCCCCACCCCCTTCCCCCCTCCCCCCGCCACACACACATGCACACACCCCACCCCCTGCCCCCTCCCCCGACCACACCCCCGCCCCCTCCCCCCACCCCCACCACACCTGCACACACACACACGTACACCCACCCCCTGCCCCCTCCCCCCCCCCCCCCACCCCTTCCCCCACCACACACATATATATACGCACATACACACACATATAGAAATGAAAGAGAAAGAGAGAAAAAAAATATACCTTAGAGAGAGAGAGAGAGAGAAAGAGAGAGAGGGAAACCAAAAAAACGGCGGGAAAAAATAAGCCTAGGGCTTTTTCTTACTGAAAACATTGTCACGATCGTGTCAAGGTCCTTGACCGTGACAATTATTTTAATAATTGTCACGGTCATTGATCGTGATAAGTCCGTGACAGGTACATTTGTCACGGACTTGTCACGGTCATTGACCGTGACAAAGTAATATCACGGTCTTGTCACGGTCAATGATCATGACACAAAACGCGTGTTTGTTGTCACGATCATTGACCGTGACAAGGGTGGTCGGGCTGAAAGGTGACATTTTGGCCATTTTGGTGTAGTGACACCATAGTGATTGTACGGCTTGGGCCATCCGAGGTTTTTTCCCTTAGTAGTTTCCTCGTACTTCCGGCATCGCCTTTTGTGAACTTATTTATTTTACATTCTTTAATCACCGAGATACATGTTTAGGATTAATCAATATAAAATTTGGTTAAATTTAAAATTGGTTCATATACTTGGTGCGGTTTAAAATTTAGAAAAAGGTTTTTTCAAAAAGAAAGTTAGTTTTGTCATCCTTAAAACACATTCGAAAGAAAAAGAGGCCTACAAGGATTTATCGGTACAAGATATATAACGACATCATCATGGAACCATTTTAGCGGTGATATGCGTTCCATAGTACATATAAGCTTAACACTTCTAATATAAGGGAAGTTGCAAAGTATTACATTAGAACCGACTCTTATCATGTCGATGATTATTACAAAGATCAGTGTTATAACATCCGGTAACTTCATTGCCAAAAGTACATTAAACCTATGGAAGATGGTATGTGACATTTTCTTATAATTTTTTGCTTACAGGTTTCTTTCTTGCTTCAGATTGGTAGGGAAGCAACTTCACCCGATATTATCCCCAAGATTCTGGTAACTTGTGATCGGATGGAGCTTGCAAAGTTCGCTTATTCAGCACCACCTCATGGTCTCTGTCTTGTGGCAGTTAAGTATAACAAAGAATATTTTCGGCAACCAGTTGGTTCCCCTAAAGCTAGTTTTGGTAGGTATCATAGCATAAAAAGAATTTGGAGTAAAACAAGAATTTGAAAGAAATGCAAGTCGAGTAATGTACACAAAATTGATTAAACAATAACTTAAAATTGGAAAAAATTTAAATCTTCTTGAATAGACAACAAGATCTTTAAACCCGTAGAATTATTAAAATAATCTCATGGTTCCCCGTATTTCGAACTTCCCGTCGCAACAAAAATACTTTAAATAAATATGTGCGGGAGAAATATTGATGTCAACTACAAGGTAAAAAATATCCATGGGTAACTTCTGAAGCATCATATCCTACATTATTCTAATTAATATTTTCTCTCTCACAGTTATAGTTAGTTATTTGAAGGTTAAATTTTATGTAGAAAAGTTTCAAATTTACCCTCAAGGTTTACAAAACTCTATTGTTGACATTCAATCGAGTTTCTAGTTCAATTAAATCACAATTATAATCAGTCGTTTGTACTAATTAATTCTAATATGTTAGGTATGAAGAAAAGAGATGGATTTCTAGAGACGAAAAACTAAAATCACCTGCAAATGCGAGAGAAGATAAGGTTCCAATTCATAGTCACTCTAATGAAATTTTCCTACTTAACAAGTAGTCACACAAACATATCTTTTGCCTTCTCTTATTTTCTTTTGTCTCCCTTCTCCTTTTGGTGTTTAACACATCAGAGATATATATAGATCCACTTAGTTGCATGTACTTAGATAAGTGGGATATATTAATTTCACCTACACAGATATTAATTGCATTTACTGATTCTTTCATTTAGACTCTATTTGCATGATCTCGAAAGGTGTGATGGAAAAAATTTCATATTTTATGTGGTGGACATAAGAAAGTGTGTTTAATTGTCACTATTATTCGCAAAGAAGACGTTAAAAGGGTGAAAACCCAAACCAACCCCCAAACGGCCCATTAAGAGGCGTGGACACCTTGCACGGGATCAATGTAACCTGTAAGAACTGATCGTGTAGTCACGCATCTCGCGCTTTGAGAATATGCCAATAATTTGAAAAGATCCAGATTAATCTTGAAAAAAGCCGTTAAAAGCGTGAAAACCCAAACTAGCCCCCAAGCAGCCCTGTAAGAGGCATCATCACCTCGCATGGGACCAACATAACTTGTAGGAATTGATCACATAGTCACTGACCTCTGACTTGAGAATATGATGATAATTTATAAATATCTAGATTGGGCTTAAAAATATGCCGTTAGAGGGTGAAAACCCAAACCAGCGCACAAACAGCCCTATAAGAGGCACTAACACCTTGCACGGGACCAATGTAACTCATAGAAACTGACTGCATAGTCATGAAACTCTCAGTTTGAGAATATGATGATAATTTGAAAATATCTAGATTACGCTTAAAAACTAGTCGTTAGAAGGTGAAAACCCAAACCAGCCCCCAAATGGCCCCGTAAGAGGCATGGTCACCTTCTACGGGACCAATGTAACTTTTAGGAACGGGTCACATAGTCACGGGTCTCCCGATTTGAGAATATGATGCTAATTTGAAAATATCTAGATTAGGCTTAAAAATAAGCCGTTAAATTGGTGAAAACCCAAACTAGTCTCGAATGGCCCAGTAAGAGGAATGAACACCTCGCACGGGACCAATGTAACTTATAGGAATTGATTGTGTAGTCACGGGTCTCTTGGTTTGTGAATATGTCAATAATTTGAAAATATCTAGATTAGGTTTAAAAACATTTCGTTAGAGGGTGAAACCTAAACCAGCCCTCAAACGACCCCATAAGAGGCACTAACACCTCGCACGAGACCAATGTAACTTGTAGGAACTAATCGCGTAGTCACGGGTCTCCTGATTTGATAATAGGATGATAATTTGAAAATATATAGATTAGGCTTAAAAATATGTTGTTAAAGGGTGAAAATATAAACCAACCCTCAAACGATCCCATAAGAGGCACTAACACCTCGTAGGGACCAATGTAACTCGTAAGAACTGACTGCATAGTCACGGGTCTCCCAATTTGAGAATATGATGATAATTTGAAAATATCTAGATTAGGCTTAAAAATAAGCCGTTAAAGGGTAAAAACTCAAACCAGTCCCGTAAGAGGCATGAACACCTCGCACGGGACCAATGTAACTTGTAACAACTGACTGCACAGTCATGGGTCTCCCTATTTGAGAATATGACGATAATTTGATAATATTTATATTATTCTTAAAAATATGTCGTTTGAGGTTGAAAACTTAAACCAATCCTCAAACGGCCCCATAATAGGCACTAGTAGCTCGCATGGGACTAATGTAACTCATAGGAGCTGACCACGTAGCCACAAGACTTTCGATTTGAGAATATAATAATAATCGTAACTCGTATATGCAATTTTTCAGCTTGAATAAGATTTTTTTTTTAATTATTTGGTTACTAATATCATATCTTTTTTGCATCCTATTTTGTAGGGAAACATTTTATCATTAGCTTTTATCCATGAGAAACACATGAAGAAGTCAATGGTTTACAAAAAGAGGCTTACTTATTTAATGTCGTTCATATTCAGGATTCTATATTTTTGTGTTATGGCCGTGCGGACTTTTGTAGTGTTATTGTTAACTTTTATGGCCATGCAGGCTTTCGTAATTTTATTGTCATATTTTATGGTCGTGCGGGCTTTACATTACACAAGTTTTAGAATATCCAGAAAATAGAGGAAACTCTGCCCAATTTTTTTTTGGTTTGTGAACGATGAAGACTTGTAATATTTTGAACAACCACCTACGAGATTCGCAATTTGTGAATTTTTTTATTTTTAAATAATCATTTTTTTCCTTTGATCCAAAGATTTGGCACACTTCAAAACCGTGCCAAAAGCGCATCAAATTTTAACACGGCTTTGAGCTGTGCCAAAACTATACAAAAATGTACTAAATCTGGAACAGTTATAAAGTGTGCCGAAAATATCAAATTATGGCACGGTTTTAAAGTGTGCCAGAAGCGTTACTGTTTGGCCAAATCTGGCACACTTTTAAACCGTGCCAGAAAAAACGGTCATTCTGGAACACCTGATTCTGGCACAGTTTTAAACCATATCAGATTGTTATTTTTGGTGTTGTGTGGACAGCCAGTTTGCGAAGGGTTGCTCAACCTTTCTTGTTAGAAACCTGGGGGTACCTACCGTGCTTAAGGAGGTGCCAATATCATAGTACCAACACTCAGTCATATCAAAGTTTTCTTCTATGAAGAGCTCAATGTGGTAGTAGTGGGTTGATTTAGGTTGCTTTTGGACTAGAAAGGGGGGCACTGTTATTACCTTGGGCATGTCAACCAAGGAGGCTAAAGTAGCAAGGGCTTCATCCAAGATGTTCTTTACTCAAAGCAAGTAGTGGAAGGTGATATCTCAAAACTGGGAGGCCAACACGTCTAGGTGGGCATGTAAGGGTAGGATTTTCTCGTCCTTGAATTTCCATCTTCTAAGGACCTGGATGATGATGAGGGTTGAATCCCCATAGATATCTAAGAATTTAATTCCTTTCTTAAAAGCAACTTTGAGGCCTACAGTGCACGCTTAGTATTCGATCATGTTATTAGTGAAGGGAAAATTTAGATTGATGGCAATGGGAGTGTGAGAATTATCAGGGACAATTAGGAGTATCCCGATGTCGTATCCTTTCTTTTTGGCAGCACCGTCAAAGAACATTTACCACCAGAGGTATTCTTTGGAGGTGTAAAGGATATCTTCATCCAGGAACTTGAAAATCAAAACATTAGCTTCTTCCATAGAGTAGTTAGCAAGGTAGTTATAGATGGATCTACCTTTCATAGATCTTTATGTGACATACATAATATCGAACTCGGTTAGTAACATTAACCATCGGGCCTTTTGACGAAATAGGATAGTTTTCTCGAGTAGGTATTTGATAGGATCCATTCGGGACACAAGTCTGAGGGAAAAAGCGAGCTTGTAGTGCCGTAATTTTTACTGACCCAAATAAGGATGACATATGCTTTCTTGAAGGAAGTGTAGTTGACCTCATATCTGGCCAATTTGTGACTGGAGTAATAGATGGCCTTATCTTTGTGGGATTCTTAAAGGTATTGGGCATGCAAACCCCAGCTATGGTGTTTGTTATGGTCAAGTATAGAAGTAAGGGGAGACCAGGCTGTAGTGGCATGAGTACCGGAGGTCGGGTTAGATACTGCTTGATACGATTAAAGGCTTCCTGGCAAGCTTCGTTCCAGACTTTGGTGGAATCATTTCGAAGGAGCTTGAAAATATAATTTAACTCACAGATGAACCGGCTCATATACTATAATTTTCTCAAGAACATCCTAACTTCCTTCTCCATTTGGGGTGGTGGCATTTTGAGTATGGCTTTCAGTTTTGTAGGATCTGCTTCAATCCCCTTCTCGCTAATCACAAATCCTAAAATCTTTCCTTTGGTAACACCAAAAATAAATTATGTGGGTTAAGTCGCATCTAGTATCGCCGCAATCATTCGAAGAACTTTAGGAGAGCGGGAAAATGACCTTCCCGAGTTTTAGACATGATAATCATATCATCCACACAGACCTCGACCTCTTTATGTATCATATCACGCAAGTTGGTCGTGGTAGCCCTTTGGTAGGAAGTCCTTGCATTTTTTAGACTGAATGGCATAACTTTGTAACAAAAGGTTCCCCAGGGGGTGATGAATGCGGATTTTTCTTAATGCTCAGGGTGCATATCGATTTGATTGTATCCAAAAAACCCATCAATGAATGACTTGAGAGCATGAATGGTCACATTGTCCACAATCATGTTAATATTGGGTAATGGGTAATCATCCTTTGGAGAGGCCTTATTCAAACCTCAGTAATCAACATACATGTAAACCTTTCCTCCTGATTTTAGCATGGGTATGATATTAGATAACCATGTGGGATATTCGATCACCCGGATGAAGACCAAGTTTAACTATTTGACCACCTCTTCCTTAACCTTAAGTAACCATTTGGTGCAGAGCTTTCGCAGTTTCTGTTTGACCAATTTTCATTTCGAGAGAGTTAGAATCTTGTGCTAAGTTGTCTTGAGATCAATGTCAATTATATCATTGTAAGGCCATGCGAATATGTCCATAAATTCCTTTAAAAGTTCTTCGAGTTGCGTGCACTCATGCTCGTCAAGGGTGAAAATTAGCCTAAAATTGCGTAGTTGGCTACTAGAACTGAGAGTAACAACACGGTTTCATCGTCATTACTTTGAACGTGGTTATGTTGCTTATTATTAACCTTATTAAGATCAGTTAAGAATTGTTCATTTGCAAGATCATCATCATCAAGAGTTTTATTAGAATTAAGACAATTAATACAAGGAACAGCATGATACTTAAAATATTTATTTATTTCATTCTTAGGGAAAATAACGTTGAGAACCTCGTCAAAGCAGGCCTTGGTTACATTGTGATCAGAATAAGGAGGAACAATAAAAGAAGAAGAAATAAGATAACCATCTGGGTTGGGTTGAATTTTAGTAGGTGGAACTAGTAGGAGGGGTGCATCTGCAGTCTTAATCAATATGGATGGATCTGATGATGTGGTGCCTGAGTGGATCATGCAGAGTGTCAGCCCCAATGTTTAATGTGTACAAGTTAAATAAATCCTTGAAGTCACTTCCCTCGGAATTTCCTATAACAATTGTATTCCACTCAATAAAAGGTTACATATGATGTTTGGAGGTTTTAACCTATAGGTAATTGTCTTAGAAAAATATCTCTATTCCTGTCTGCATCTTCTTTTCCACATGATCATACCACGATTCGGGAAAGCAACAAAATGGAATATTTTCACCCTCTTTGATGAATATCCCATTTAAATAATATCCTGAGACAGTCTTAGCACTTTTTAGCCTTCTCTTCAACTGAGGTTGGCGGAGCATTCTGAGTTCCTATGTTGATGGTTGATAACCCAAGTCATAAGGAGGAAAGGTTTCTTCAACACTATGGGTTATAGTATTCCCCCCTGTCATCGTCCCAGTCCTAGTCTGGGCACGAAGTGCATATTCTTGAACATCTGTATCACATTAATATTGTCATGAGGGTTATGCTCCAGACAGACTCTATCTCTGAAATCATCCCCTACAGGGAGTGGAAGTGGTTCGATTCAAAAGCCTGACAGGAGCATATCATTTGCCCTATGTTGTATATCTAGTATCGGGTTACTGGTTCTTGCATTATCAGTGTTATCATCTTCGCCTAAGATGGTGATAACCTTCCCCTTAGCGAAGAACTTCAGTTTCTGATCGAGGGAGGAAGACACTCCCTTAATGTTGTGGAGCCATAGTCGTGCGAGCAGCAGGCTGAAACAAGTCGAGATGTAGATGATGTGGAATTCAGTAACAAGATTTATAGGGCCAGACCCTATTATAAGCTTTATGGATCCCATCACTTCTTTACGAGTATCGTCATAAGCGCGCACCGCAACGAAAGTTAAAGAAAGGTCATTTACTTTCAATCCCAAACAATTGAGGGTTCTTAGGCGACAACATTAAATGTTGATACATTGTCGACAAGTAAAAGCATAACGGTCTTTCCCATGACCTGGACAGAGATATTGAGATCATAGTTGTGATTTGGACCAAACTTAGGGATTTTTTCCTCGAAGAAGGAGAGCATTCTAATAGAGGTTAGAGATCCGACCAGATTCACTGCTTCTTTTGGCATGGTGGAAGGAGGAACTATGGGCTTGGTACGCAGTTTAATCAAAGCATTTTAATACAGTTGGGAAGACATTAAGAGTCCCCACAGAGTAATGTTATCCTGAGTTTTCTTAAATTAATCGAGGATCTTGCTCTCCTCAAGGGTCATTTTCGGCGTAGGGAGTTTCTCGGCACCTTTTCCCATCTGTCGTTGCTGATTAATGGTTCAGAACTTGGTAATGCCTCCCAGATCTAGTCATATGGTTTACAGAAGTGGGGGTAATAAAAACCTTATTTCTTCATCTATCTCTAGTTGTTCAACCATTTTGTTGATCTCTCTTAGAAGATCCTCAAACGATATCATTCCACGTATACTGACTATTGGGCTAATCTTTTTTAGGATTGATTCTTCATCCATCAAATTCTCTTCCCCCCTCAATGGCAACGATGTCATTCTTCCATGAGAAGTCAATGTATTCTATAACCTCAGCAGCCTCTTCGTATAGATCCTCCCACTCAATAGGGAGATGTAAAAGTGAAGGGACCAAGCACCCTTATAGTTTCAAAAAAAAAGTAACTCGATATACTATAAATTTTATCGGTTTGGCGAAATACCATTGGAAATTCCATGACCTCGACAGAGATATTGAGAGCATAGTTGTGATTTAATACCATTCGCAATTCCATATCCTTCTTTTTGGACTGGGTACGAATGGCAATACATTCTCTTGTAAGAAGTGAAAGGTCCTGATCGTCAAAACAGGTATGGTGTAGGAGAAAATATGGACAAACTTTGAGGGGTTTAAGTGAATATATTGGTGAGTTATTGGGTACAATCTGTGTAGATGGGTCAAATTTTGGGTCTTCTTCTAGGAAGATAGCATTTGCATGATTTGGGAGTGGATTGTGAGTAGTTTTTAGTTTAGGATTGGCTGGTGGGGTAATGGTACCCCGTTTAATCAGACCTTGGATTATATTTTGGAGATGGAAACATTAATCAGTGGTATGACCGGCAGTTTGGTGAAAATCTCAGTAGGTGTCGGATTTGAAATTTTTAGCAATTGGTCTTGGTAATGGACAAGGGTCCAATAGCTTGATAAGATTTTGGCTCAAAAGTGCTTGGTAGACTTCGGAGAGGGGAGCATGAAGCTCGGTGTATTCCTTTCTGACTAGGTTAGGAAGGATTTCTGGTGCCCATGAAGTGGCAGGCTGAGAGATGTTATTGATGTCGAAAATAAGGCATTGGCAGTGTTCTCATACTTTCTGGGAGTGAACTGTCCGGATACTTTCTTTGGCTCAGCTTCTGTCTTGGAGAGACTTTCTTCAATCTCTACTCCTGCTTCCCTAAGGACTCAGAAATGGGGGTAATAGTGTCCTCCCATCACTGCTCGGACATGGGTAATAAGTTTTTCTTCACAATATTGACTTGTTATTCTTTAGAAGGTCGGTTGGTCATGATGGCCGCTTTCTCTCTCCACCTTGCTATGAAATTACTGATAGTTTCCCTGAGATTCTTATTAAGAAGTTATAAATCATAGCGGGTAACCTCCAACTCCTTATTGTAATTATACTGCAACATGAATTCACGAGCAACATCCCCCTAACTATGAATTCGGGATTCTTCGAGGGATAAGAACTAGCGAAGAGCGTTGTCCTTCAAAGTCTGTTGGAATATCTGGGTTATTATTTCCTCAGAGGCACCTAGGATATTCATGGCTCGGTGGTAACTTCGAATATGGACAATTTGAGGTATGCTATCCCCGAACTTCTTAATATTGGTCATCATAAACTTTTTCGGTAGCCTTGCTTTAGGGTAGGGAGACATATGGGTGTAATCCATGTAGTTTTCGGAGGTTCAGACCTGGTTAAACTTTTTGGTCAACAACTTAAGGTCCTCCTTGACCTTGTTCAACTCTTATTCCTTCAAATCAACGGTCACAGGTAGGTCAGACCCTGGTTGGGCAAGATTCGACATTGGGAGCTGAGCTAGCGGTGGCCCATAACAGGAGGGGAACGTGGAGCGTGCAGATATTCTTTTATGACCCAAATAGCTCAAGTGCGGACAGACCCATAGCACGAGAGAAGAGGACCTCGGTCTCTTTAGGAATAGGGACCCGATTTCACTGCATCTCATGAACCTCGGTTTGAAGGTTATCAATCTTAATAGTAAGTTAGATTAGGACCGTCATCAAATCAAGCTCCACATTCGGCACTGGGTCTGCGTTCTCGATGGAAAGCGGGTGAAGGTGAATTTTGAACTCAGAGTAAATAGTGGGAGAATAGACGAAGCTTCAGGGCGGTTCGACGGAAGACCAAAACCAATAGGGAGTCAGTCCAAGGGTCGAGTATGCGATTAACCTGAGAAGGAATATGATTCGAATTTATTTTTGAAAGAGAGGAGGAAAAAACTTTTATTATTTAAAAAGGAGGAAAATGTTTTGGATATTTTCCTTTTTGGAAAGG
Source organism: Sambucus nigra (assembly GCA_949130495.1). Taxonomy (NCBI): domain Eukaryota; kingdom Viridiplantae; phylum Streptophyta; class Magnoliopsida; order Dipsacales; family Adoxaceae; genus Sambucus; species Sambucus nigra. Next base: position 812,817,213 of record OX422207.1, read on the forward strand.
GAGATACAAACTATTTTTGGTAATTTTTTTTATAAAAGGAGGAAAAAATATTTTTGGTGTTTTGAAAGGAGGGGAAAAACGGGTTTTGAAACTTTTGGTAAGGTGGGAAAATGAGAGAAGAGTCTCGGCATAATTATTATGTTTGTTATGTTTTAACTTGTATTAGGTTTACCTAAATGCAAGAGAAATTCCGGATGGAACCCGAGCCTGGGAGAAATTGGGTTTAAAAAATTTGTAAAACATGTTTTGACTTGTTGGCAGGCTCATGGACAGGGTCTCTTCTTCAAAAAAAGAAAAAATCTCACAAAATTTGGGTGGCATGCTGGCCCATCATTTCAGCAGAGTTTCAAGTAGAAACCAACAAACTAAACATGAGTGCCCTAGGTTTGACGCCTATATGAGGGTATGCAGTTATTGGGTTAGTGGAAAGTTTCCCTCCTTTGGCATTAGTTCCATGATATATGTCTTGCTTTTGAGGGAAATCGGTACGTGTGGATAAGCCATTTGATATACATGAGTGTACGTGAATTATCTCACTATATACCTCCTGGGGATGGTATGTGTGAGAGCGAATTCGATATACTCGATGTACGTGAACGAGTTCCCGGTTATATACCTCACATCATGACTTCGATCAATAGGCACAATGCGGGGAGAGCCGCTCGATATACATCGAATGTGTTTAGCCAATGGAATGTGAGATTCATATTGCTTAGGCTAACTGCGACCTGTCGGACCAGCACCCGTTACAAAGTGACCTCCCAGTTACAGGACAAAATTTGGTCAATGACCGTGCTCTTTGGTGATGTAGTGTGCAAAATGCATGATTCTTGATTAGTATATTATACAGAGAGTATTTTATTTGGCATGATGAGCATTATATTAATAAGGAATAATGTACAAGTAACATAAAAAGTAAATCTAGCATGGAAATGTGAGAGTGATTGATGTGTGATTATATATGAGTGAGTGTGTGAGAGTGATTGATGTGTGATTATATATGAGTGAGTGTGTGATAGTGAACCTAACCATGGATCAACTACAAGTGGTGTGCGATAAGTGTGAGTGGGCATTAATATATATACAAGTGTGATAAGTGGAGGTGTATGTTAGTGACACCTAAGCATGGATATTCTAAATGGTGTGTGTAATATATGGATATAAGTGATCCTACGTGTAAGTAGTGTGAAGTGTACATGGAGAGTATTTATAAGTGTGTAAGTGAGGAGTAATATAAGCATGAGGTAGATATATACAAGAAATAATAGAAGAGAAAAAAGGGAACATACTGGTAGATGCATACACACACAAGTAGAAAATGATAAGACCCATGCAAACAGAGTCTAACCCTCTTATGATAAGTAATTCCCCAGTGGAGTCGCCACTGTGGCCATCCCTCCTTGGCTCTTTCCCTCTCTCTCATCTAGGGGGTTCTCGACATTCGTGCACATGCACTCAAAAGGGAGAGAAGGTCTCACTCCCATCTTCTAAGAGAGATTTGACCGTCGTCGATGTGGGGTGATGTAAAAAGATGGATTTGCCAGCCTATTTTGCACAAAATAGGCAAAAGAATATGTCACCACCTCGAGAGCAGCATCAAAGACAAATTGATGCTTACGAAACCAGTTATTCAGAGGTTCGGGGGCTAAGTTACGGAATGGGAAGGTGTTAGGCCCCTATTTCGCCATTTCGGCCTCTCATGGGCTTATGTTACTATTTTCCTTAATTTTTTCGTGAAGTTTTTTGCGTGTACATATAAATGGAGATCGAAAATGCTCGACTCATATCATGAAAAAGATAGAGTGAGGTCATCCAAAGGAATGTTCCCAAAATAATAATTATAAAATATGATGTGCGCGCTTATCGAGATATTGATCGTTATAATGAAATGATAATATTTGTTAGATAAAACTCAAATATGAATCACAAGTATGATATATATATATAAAATAAAAAAGGATGAAAATGTGAAAATAGGAAAATTGAAAAATTAGAAAGTCGGACTCGAGTCTCTGGCTTTAGCTCGAAACGCCTATGTAGCCTATAAAGGCATCAAATTCCACATAGTTTGCATGCAGGACAAGGGTGGGGGTTATCCTATAAATTCAAACGGGGGTTTATTATATATGTGTGTGTAGAAAATATATTTTTAGGTTAGAGAAAATGTGGTGAATAATCCCTTTGAAATTTATAGGTGTAACCCTCTTTTTCTTTATTTTTGGTATTTTATAGAAAATAAAGTATGTGCAATATAATTAATAAAGGACGAGATGTTAATGTCTATTAAAGTAAAAACTAGATTAAGAATTTATGTATCTAAAGCGAAAATAAAGAGAGAGAATGATATATGGACCTTCTTTGGATAATTAAGGTTTGATCTTGATCCTTCATGATCTCCATTGAATGTTGGTATGAATGTTGGATGATAGAGAAGGAGATTTTCTTAAATTGGGTATGAAAATGATGGGAATAAAATATGAAAAGAAATTTCACACAAGGAAACTTCGTTAATTGCAAGAGAATGTTATTGAGATCACTGATATTGATGGATCTGAGGTGTGCCCTGAGAATGAGCTCATACCCTCCTTATATAGGGTACGGGGACTATCGATCGGAATACCCAAGCCCTGTCAATCAGCAGATGACCCTAGAAACACTACCAATTGGCGGGGGGTGGACCTACCAATCGAGAGTCTCGTGTAGATTTTCTCAAAAAAATGATCGTAGAACGCAATTCATAAATCTAAATCGCGCATGGGGTATACTGTTAGAAAGGTTATTTAGATACATCTAAGAGTCCTTAGGGCCTCTCCCGGGTCCATGAGTTAACTTTGGGTCAAACGGGGCTTGGAAGCGCCCATCGGTCCTTTGTACGGAAGATCATCGGACAATAATGGACCGTTCGTCCAAACCGTGAGTCAGAGTCATATACGGGCTGGACTATTTTAAAGGTTATATGAGGTAATTAGATGTTTCAAAGATCTTAGCTCGGTTTGGAGAGTTAACTTCGGTCATAGGGCCCCGGAAGCTCCCGGTGACCTTTTGGAGTAAAACGGGTCATTCGTCTGTAACGTAAGGTAGATCCGTGCACGGGTTGGACCGTTGGAAATAGTATTCAATTCCCTTCGAAGATTCATTCAGTCTCATTCAAGATGAAGAGTTAACTTTGGTCAAATAAAGCTCGGGAGCGTCCGATGGCCTCTGGATCAATTTTTGGGAGAAAACGAATTTTTAGTTTGAACGGTTATGTTGTTTCATGAACTTGACGGACCATTGGAAAGGTGTTTCAGTTCCCTTTGAGGATCCATTGAACTTTTCTCTGACGATGAAATTGATTGGGGTCAAATCGGGGCTCGAGATCTACCGATGGCGTTCAGATCATTTTTTGGTGTAAAATGGTTTGTTTGTATGAACCGTTATGCCAATTTACGCAAAAGGAGGACCTTTGGAAAGTGAATTTAGTGCCCTTTGAGTATTCATTCATCTTTCACTCTGACGATGAAGTTTACCGGAGTCAAACGGGGCCCAGGAGCGCCCGATGGATCGATACTCGGAGTATGACCTAGGGTTTATAATGAATTGGGGAGGTGAGAGACTTAGGGGGTCCTCGAATGTGGTGTCTACAATATATATGATAACACAAAGATTAGAGTAAGGACTATATGTGGAGAAACTAATAACTTTACGATTAAAGTGGGTTTACATCAAGGATCGGCCTTAAGTCCTTATCTATTTGTCATAGTTTTGGATGAGATTACTAAGGACATACAAGAAGATGTCCCATGCTTTATGTTGTTTGCAAATGATATAGTTTTAGTAGGTACCTAAAAGGAAAGATTATCAATGAGAGTAGATACTTGGAGAACAGCCTAAGAGTCTAAGGGACTAAAAATCAGTAGAAATAAAAGAAAATTTATGGAATGTAAATTTAATAACGAGGCGTCGAGTAACATTTAGTTAAAGATTAAAGAAAAATTGATAAACCAAACTAATAAATTTCATTATCTTGGTTCAATGTTACAAAGTAATGGAGATATTGATGAAGATGTTACGAGCAGAATATCAACTAGTTGGATGAAATAGAGACAAGCGAGTGGGGTGTTATGCGATAAAAGGATAACTAATAAATTAAAATAAAATTTTATAAAATAGTTGTTAGGCCAGCGACCCTATATAGAGAGGAGTGTTGGGCATTAGAAAAAATATGAACAAAGTCTCCATGTTAGTGAGATAAGTATGATCTGGTGGATGATAGGAATTACTATATATAAAGGATAAGATTAAAAGCCAATATGTGAGAGAAAAGTTAGGAGTAGCTCCCATTAGTGACAAATTGAGAGAAAGTAGACTTAGGTGGTATGGACATGTGTTGCGTAGACCAGTAGCTGCCCCTATAATAAGTGGAAGATTATTGGAAATAGAGGATAAAAGAAAAAGAGGTCGCCCTACTCTATTGTGGAAAGAAATTATTAAGAGAGACCTTAAGAATTTAAACTTGAATGACAATAATACATATATTATATTAGAATGGAAAAGGAGAATCCATGTTACCGGACCCAATAAAGGAATTAAGGCAAGGATGATGATGATGATGAAAATTACTCGAGTCTCGCAACATCTCCTCTAACGCTACAATCCTAGCCATGAGCAAATGCCTAGACTCTTCAAACTCGTGAAAATCCTTCTTAAAAGCCTCTATCAAACCACAAAGGCTATCTATCTCTCCCTCAACATACTCAAGCTTCTCCTTAAGATTCCTCTCATGTGCCCTAAAATCCTCAATTACTTAAAAATTATCATCTTATATGGCATGTTCCTTTACTTGAGCTTTTAAACACATATTGCCTTTTTCAATTTTAACGACTCGTTGTATAACTACCAAAATGCCACTTAAAGCTCATTCTCCTCCTCTTCATCTTCTTCTCCATCCCTCCTCTCCACACTTTCTTAGGAACCTAAAGATTGGACCTCAGAACTGTCATGCATATAATCATCTTTAACAGGGGAAGACACTTCATTTAAGCCCACGTGACTGGTCATGAATGCAGTGTAGTTACGATCAGTGGGAGAATTAACTTCCTCTTCCGACTCACATTCACTAAGTGTGATATTGTATACCTTTGATTTCTTACCCTCCTTCCTTAGTTTAGTGGAACACTCACTAGAACAATGCCTAAACCCTTGGTATTCAAAGTACTTGTCCCGATCATCCACCTTCTTAGGATAATCCCTATTCTTCCTATCACGGTAGACAAAGTTTTTAGGTTTATTTTAAAAACTCTTTTCAAGGATCTTCTCGTCTCTAACCTTAAGAAACTTCTTGAACTTCCTAGCAAACTTAGAATCAAGCTCAACGTAACTATTAGAATCTGACACACCCTATTTTTGGGTTTTCAAAGCAATGCCCTTCTTTTTATTTTTCCTTAGAGGACACATGTTCATTTCATAGGTTTAAAGATCACCTACAAGTTCTTGGACTCTTATAGCGTCGACACCACCTAGGGAATCTAGAATCGTGACTTTGGTGTTAAATCTTTCACGCAACGACCTTAAGATTTTTCTCATAACTATAGACTCGGGGATCAACTCACTTAAGTTAAACGAGGAGTTGACAATGTCCGACAACTTGTTATAGAACTCATTAAAAGACTCATTCTCCAAGATCTTAATCGTCTCAAACTTATTCGTTAAATTTTGTAACTTAAAAACCCTAAAAGTGTTTGTTCTCTCGTGTGTTGATCGTAAAATATCACAACCATCCTTAGCGCTTTCGCAAGTTATAATGTGTTTAAACTCTTTTGCGCTCACAGCGTAAAAAATAGCGTTCACACCCTTAGAATTAAAAGTTTAGGTATTCTTTTCAACCGTTGTCCAGGAGGCATTTACTTTAGGCACCACCTTCAGTGGGAGGAGTGCAATCAAACTCAACCGAGTTCCAAACATTCTCATCTATCTATTTTAAGAAAAATTGCATCCAAACCTTCTAATAGGGATAGCTTCACCGGCCAAAAAATAAAGATCGACCAATGTAACTACCATTTCTCTTAAAATCCATCTAAACCCTAAACAAGCACAAAATAGGGATCTAATACATCAAACTAGTATAACCCACTCTGATACCAATTTGAAAAAATTATGTGCCTTGGGTTTGTAGATAAAAACCACCAATTTTTAATTTTTTTATAGATTTAATAAACTTTGCACTGAATAAAACCACAAGTTTTGTATTAAACAATTTTACCAGTTTTCTTCTTGACCTAAGCGAGTATAAGCAAGAATAAAATAAAGAAACCACAACACGACGATGTATGAGAAAAATCCACAACAGAAAAAATCTCGGACGGCCCAGCTACACAAGTCCACTGCGATATAAGTCTATTTACGAGAATAATTTAGACTTTACTCACATACTCGATGCCTTCAAGCCTTGATGTGCTTCCTCATTCCTTATAACCTACTTCGCAGTCATAGTTGGGCGCCTTCTAATAGTCACACAATGCAGGCCCGTTCCTATATCTCGGTATCCCACTGATCTTACTTGTCTCGTGACCAGTCATTCCGACGCTCAACACAAATATGGTTTCCATTGCTCGAAATACTCACAGTATGAAGACCAAATAGATATGGTGCAACATAGAGGAGATCTCGAACAGACATATAGATATAGGATTCTTAGATCTCAAACTTGAGTGTAAACTAGGGTTTAGGAGGCTCAAGATATACCTTGAAAAAATGTTTTTACAAAATCCCTCTTGGAAAAATAATGCCAGACCTGAATATTTATCGAAAACATAAATTTTGAAGTGATATGTTTTTCGGGGCAGTTTGTTGGAACGAAAACATATAGGTCATTCTAACGAAAACCTTATCTCGTTCGAGCCAACGAAAACCTCGTTCAAACTAAAATGTTAATCTCATTACAGAAGTGTGTATTACAAAATTCATTTGGAAATCTGAATTGCTAAATATTACCATTCTGTAACATCCCGCCCGCCCGGAGAGAGCGGACGGAGCACTACTATCGATAAACTAAATCAATTCCACAAATAATAAGGTATAGAGCATCTAAAAATCCAAGAATACAAACGAGAAACCACTAATCCCAATCTTCAAATTAATACCATGTCTCTCGAATTAAAAATACAACATCTAACTCAAAAATAAAATACAAATCTCCAATGCTCTATACATCAAAATAATACAATCTTCTCATCTTGTATTAAAAATTCTTCCCAAAATAATCCTCGCTAAAATCAATCTCCAAATCAAATCCAAAGCGCCCAAATCCGCGCTAACCTGCCAACTAAAAGAAAATATGGGGAAGTACACAATACGACAGGAAGATGCTCAACAAAAATGTTAGCGATGAATAAAACGTAACAATACGAATACGAATATTCAAATCAAATGCGAATCACATAAGCAATTATATCACTATAATTTCTCAACAACACATTAACCGGGTCACCAGGCCTCACCACCGTACCGCGCCTATGCATTTTTCTAGCATATCCGGAAAAAGGAATATTGGCAGGTGCCCAACTTCAGTGCCATATTAAAATTTCATGACAACATGCTCAACACCAAATATAATACCACATGAATCGAAATTAGATACCAACAAATATTTCCAGATAGTAATACTAAATTTTTTCAAATAATTTTTTTAAGTATACATATATCAAATATATTGGTAACTTTTAATTTTGAAAAAATATAGGGTCATTTACTAGTTGGGGTACATTTGTTCATGATAATTGGGACATGGGGTACACTAGTTTGCATTATAGCACTGTTCTAAAAAAAAACGCCTAGGCTTGAGGCTTGGGAGAAACGTCCTGCCTTAAGATTTTGACGCCTTATGCTTGGTAAAACCCTTAAGGCGCACTTTTTCTCTAACAACAACAATGCTTTAGTGTACCGATATAGCCGTTTAAATATTTTTTTTACAAACCGGACTATTATCTCATCCAAAATAATCAAATAGTATTTTAATTTGCAAATATTCAAACATATTTTTATGATATGTACAATTTTAGTATTTTAATAGCCTTGTTATGTTTAAAAAATATTAAAATATATTAAAAATGCCTAAACGCCTTTTCATGTTTTTTTACGCCTAGGGCTCTCCTAGGCTTAAGGCTTGACCTCCACGCCCCGCATTTTTTAGAACCTTTCATTATAGTTACATGAATATTATTTTGATGGTTTTTGTTATCTGTCATCTAATAGTGTCATCTCTTATTGTTATTTATCATTATACCCTTATATCTGAATACCCATATACCCTCATTTAAAACCTAAACCCTATTTCAATTAAAATCTGCAAATCCTCTCTCGCACACACTCTCTCTCTCTCTTTCTCAACGGTTGATTCTTCGATTTCTTCTCCAGCCTCTCTCTCTCTCTCTCTCTCAACGGCTGATTCTCTGATTTCTTCTCCGATTTTCATGGCGAAAATCCACACCACGCCGGAGGTTTTAGATCTGGGTGTTGGAGTTCGATTTTCATCCGGAGGTTTCAGTTTGGCTGGAGGTTTGGGTTTGGGGATTTGGAGATCTTAGTATGGCTAGAGGTTTCAGTTTGGAGTTCGATTTCTTGGCCGGATGTTTGGGTTTTGGCCGGAGGTTTCGTTTTTGGATTTGGAGGTCTCAACAGCTGATTTCAGTTTCTTTTTTTTTTAATTCTTTTTTTGAAAATCATTTAAAAATTTATTTTTAACAGTTTAATATTGGAGTTTGGCTGGAATTTTTTTTTTCTGAAAATCATATTTTTTTTAATAATTTTCTTCGTTTAAACATTTATAAACATTTTTAACTGAAAATCATTTTTTGTGTGTGCAAATGATTTTCTTCGCATAAACATTTTTAAACACCTTGAAAATAATATTTTTAACTGAAAATCCTTTTTAAAAGGTTTTTTAAAATTTTTTATAAACTGTTTATTTTAACTAAAAATCATTTTTAAACATACTGGAATTTTTTACTTATGCTAGAATTTTTTTTAATAGTTTATATGAAAAAGTTGTTTAATTTTTTTTTTCTATAATAACTCTAAAAAAATTTTATATATTTTTATATATAAAAGCAGTTTATATAAAATACTTTGTATGAAAAAAAATTGTTTAAAAATATTTTTTTCTTAAAAAAAACGTCAATATTTTTATATATAAACAATTTATATATAAAAAATCAGTTTATACATAAAAAAAAAGTCATATATATAAATAGTTTATATATTAAAAAAGGTGTATATGTAAAAAACACTTTTATATATAAAAACAGTTTATATATAAAAAAAATAGTTCATATATAAAAATAAAAAAAATAAAAAAATAAACAGTTTTTTAATATTCTTATATATGTATTAATGTATTCGGGGCTAAAATGGTCTTTTTAGTTGAAAAAGTTGGTCAATTAATGGTCAAGTGAGTCAACTGACGGATTCTGTTAGTTTTGGACACAACCAACTAATACGAAAATTAGCATACTCGAAGCTTTAATTATTATAAACAATTGTACTCCAAACAATCAACGAGCCAAAAAAATATTCATACAAACTAAGCCCCCATTAAAGAAATATATATGGCTCTTGTATACAGCATCAACGTTATGAGGATGAAAGGCTGATTTTAGGGAACATTGAAAAACAAACCAAACATGTTTACCATATAATTTCAGATTTGGGCATTACTTGTACAATGTAAATATATTTATGATCAGACCATAATTATAGTGCTTTTATTTTCAGTATTTATAAATAAAAATATTACAACAGGCAAGGAGAAAATATTAAATACATCAGATCCACATGGCTCCCACATCTTTATAATAGGGTTACAGGGTACATTATATTTTTGCCCCTTGAACATTGGGTTATGTCTCGCTTTACCCCCTGAACTTTGAATCAAAAAATATTATGCCCTATAGTTGTTGGGACATATACCAAATAGTCCTTCAAACATTTTTTAATACTCATTTAGTCCAAGCCTTTTTATTTTGCCTCAAAAAGTCCTTTGCCACATATTTTGGAAAGGGAGTGCCGCTGGCGCGGACCTCTAAAAATAAGAGAATATTGAGTGCTTGAGGGACTAAATGGGTTAAACTAAAAATATGTGTTCTTTTTAAAAAATATATATTTATAGTAGGGACTATTAAATAATTGACCCATAGTTTAATACTTGTTCCAATTAACCCCCAATTAAAACTTCAATTCTTGACTGAATTTTTACGTATCCGTATGAGGTTGTCTGAAATTCCTCGCTTACAACCGAAATTAATGACATGGGATAAAATTGAAATTTCTGGAACTACACGTTTAGAGTTTCGAAATTAATGATGAAGAGAACAATGTGTCCACTAGGGTATAAATTGAAATTTCAGGGGTGAAGTGAAATGTGAGATAAACTTTTGATAGGGAAAAAGTGTATTTTATCCATTAAATGACATTGTGATTTCTTGGCAGCCTCCTTTCTAGTTGCTTCATTTATGGCAAAACGCTACACTTGCACATGCAGAGTAGGATAGCACAGTTAAAAATTTAAATAGGCTGTTGTCCAGCCAGCTTAAGCACGTGTAAAGATGTAGCTATTTTAATGCAAAGAAGATTTTATTAAAAAAATAAGATTTAATTAATTTACCACAGAAGAGTTGACTTATTCTTCAATATACTGATGGAGAATTTGTAGTTGACTTTTCTTGCCAGACAGATCTCTAGTTGTTTCATTTATGGCTGTTGTTTTCAATAGTTTGACAAAGAAAGGTTAGCTTGGTGAAATTATTGCATGCATGATACATGTTCCTGAGATCACAATAATTTCACTCAAAAATACTACTAGTCTACTAGAAGATTGTTTTGCAAGCATCACAAAAGTGAGTGGACAAAATTACTATGGGACTAGTATTAGATAGGCCTAAAGCACTTGTATTGAAAGAGCAACACTTTCTATGTACAATATTTTTTCACAAAAAAAAAAATTGAGATTCTGCTTCATTATTCAACTTAAGTAGATAATTTAGTGAGTGTGTTTTGTAAGAGCAATTTCGGCATAAATATTTATTTTTAACGTATATAGATGTCTAATAAGATAATTGGATTCTTATATGATAACATACTAATTTACACATGAAAAGAATCTTCTTCATTACAAATGTATGACTTTTATCATAGATGAAATATAATAGACAAATTCATAATTATATTGAAGAAGTATTTTTCAGATCATTGTCGAGGAATTCTAGGTAATACTTATTTCATGATATCTAAGGGTCCGTTTGGTGGAAATGAATGAAAAGTAGAAGGAAGAAAAATAGATAGCTGAGTTTTTCATCACAAGGGAAGGAAACTCTTTTCCCCTAGTTTTATTTGGTACGAATGAAGAAAAATAAAAGAAAAAAGTAACGATCCTTCCTTCCTTGTGTTTGTTAGGAAGGAAGGGAAAGGTAAGATGTACGCGTGTTACCAATTATAGCCCAAGATTAAAATGCTTGAATTAATTTGAGGTGTTATAAAAAGACTATTTTAGTCATTAATGTCTATATGAGTAATTAATGCTCCCATCTCAGTCTTTCCTTAATAGTAATTAATGCTCCCACATCACTACAAAGTGTACTTCTATACCTAGTTCATCTTGAAACCCAACTCAATCCTTAATAGTGATTTTTCACGAGATGAAGCTCCAAGTGTTCGAATCTTTGTTCATCTATATTTTTCAGACAAAGGAATTAGCACTCACTAGGATGAAAAAGAATATTGCATATAACTTGGTTTATTGACTATAATGTTGACATTAATCATACTACTTGCTATTGTTACAATTCATAGGGAAATTTTTTTTAAATAGCTTGATCACTTACATTGAAAATATATTTTTTATTAGCATTGGCAATAAAGCAATCATGAATCATTTCCAGCATATAAATACCCATTGGGGGTAATTATAAAATATTTACTGTTGTAACTAAGAAATGCATTTGATAAATTATTGTTGTTATATATTTTACAAGTGTATCAGCCTGATTTTAAAAGGGTCCGTTTGTCCTAAGTAGGTATGTTCGTGATACAGTAAAAATCTGTACCGTACTATTTTGTACCGAAAATTAATGATAATGGTTTATATTTTTTACTTACCGAAACAAAAACTACCGAAACCAAAATTACATAATTTTTTGTGATTGATTTTGATATTAATATTTTAAAAATCTATTTACCGATTGCACCGTACCAAAATAAAATACTGAAAATACCAAAATGATATTGTCGAACTTATCAAATTGAAAATACCAAATTAAATCAAACAAGAATATCTAATGGCTAAAGCCAAACACAACCACACTTTATTTTATAAGTCCTTTGTTTTTCGTTAAGTGGTCAACATTTTAGTAACCCTTGGATCATACAAGATTTTACAACCTTGCACCATTCACAATACAACTTATAACAATACTAGGATTAATGATTCATATTATAACATCACAATTTACGGCTCTCTCATCTCACAAAACAACACCCTTTCCTCTCTCCTTCCTCACAAAACCCCTCAATTCGTCTCTCTGTCAACCCATCATCTCAGATTCATCCTCGAATCAGCTCATTTTTCGGCCATACTCCACCTCGACCCTTTTTTATTGTGTTTGGATTATTTCTTGTATAAATCTTTCAGATCCGACACAATATGGGTATGGCATTCAATATTAGATTTCTTACTCTATTGGGTATGATATTCAATATGGGTACGACATTCAATTCAGTGTTTATATATAGTTTTGGAGACGATACAATTATGAAGGTTATTTTCTATTTTTTTTAAATATGCATATAAAAAAGTTTAGGTAAATGGTATAAAAAATACCATTATGTACTAAGTAGTTCCAAATTTACCATAAAGAGAAATTTACCGAAATTTATCGTATTTTTTGAAAAACCGATTTTACCGCAAAAAAACGATTTTATCGATATACCGCACAGTTTGTTTCAATTCATGGGTTGGTGTACCGACTAGTAAAACTGGTAATTTTGGTTTAATGATTTCAAAGTTGGTATGGTATTGATTTGCACCATTTACCGACCGAAAATTAGCCCTAGTCCTATGCCCCTAATTCTCTATAATTTTTGGGTGCGACTCAATAGTCTTTGGACTTTAGCTTGCGGTCTAAAAATCTAATATGACATTGTATTTGATCCTTCATATCATATTATTGTAACAACCCGCTTAAAATAATAACGGGTGGCCAGCCCTATACTACATTAAATCAGGAATCTCAGATGGCTCAGTCTCAGCATCAACAGAATATAATATAACAGATAGGGCTAACTACCCGAAACCATAAAAGCGGATGCCAAAATTTAATAAAACATACAATGAATATCAAGCCAACGATATAGAACTACTAGAAAATGTACAATGCACACAAGTACCATGATAAAAGAAAATGCTAGAATTAAAATGAAATGAGTACACAAAAGGAAATATACCCGAATAAGCTGACGGGTCACAGACAGTACAACATCTATGTGGAAGAAATATAAAACGCTACATATAACTCTTGGGTATAAACCCGATACACAACATGAATCCTACCTAGAATTCAAAGGAATGGAAATCGACTACCATTTAAATCCCGCCACAGTCTGCAACTGCTACGGCTCCCAAGACTCTGGATAAAAGAGCATCTGATATCCATGCGGTAGGATACCTGTAGTATAATATACATACATATAGCAAAAAAAAAATATAAACGGTTCAGAACCCAAGGTGTAAAAATATTTAGCAAGTGTGTTAATCGTGCATAATAAATCTACATGCACTATACCGTAATTAAAGTAGAGTCGCACTATCGTGAAATCCCAAACTCACCTCTCATCTACTGCGCGCACCTAATCGTGTCCTGGCACCTTAACTAATTTACCCTTAAGTTACCCGACACATCTAAGGACCACTTACCAAAATATACGCATGGCCTATACCCAACTGACCTGCCATTCTAACATAACCCTCAAATCCTTTCCATTCTAATCACACTTAAATATATATCATATATGCCTTACTAGGATACAGTGGTTCCAATTATTAACTTAAACCAGTTATAAGTCTTAATACGTCACATATTAACATTAATTTCAATATAAAAGTGTATTCTCTAAACAAATATACATACAAGTATTAAGGAAAAACTTCTCTCTACTCTCAACATTGCACTACGTTTCGTGCGTGGAGCGTCTCGCAAAGCGAAATCCAAACAAGGAACCCCCCTATACACTACTCCTTGACAATGTCGATCGTAGGGATCCATTATGTCACACACAAATTCTATTACCACAACTACCTCGATCTCGATTACTATCTAAGGACATAATTAGAATCTCTATTGAATCCTTGGGTCGACATAACCATAATTGTCGCTAAGTACGATTCTTCAACCCCAATGAACTAGTACACCAAAATCACCCAAGATGTACTTCATAGAAACTCCGTATCCTCTTCACCTATAGAATATATACATACATACATATATATATATATATGTATAATCAATCATTCGTTCACATAACCACGTATATATAACACACATAATGTACACTTTGCAATACACAAGACATACGGCTATCGGATGCCAAAATACTGCACCATGCTATCATCTTCCAGGAATTACTCACTTTCTCCCGGGGTCACCACCTATTGGACTATTATCACACCGCCATGGCGACAAAATCAATCATAACGTATGGGAAGCGGTCATATTTCCTAACCGATCAAGTGAGAACGACCCATACCCAAGACTTCTCACCCCCAAAATAAAATCACACAAATAATAATGGACGACTATGACCTAGGGAATATCCACCCCTGCTCCTCAAGCCAGGGGCTCACCCAACATCGCGCAACTTCCCATGATAGCATGTGTCGGGTATGCTTCACACCATAAGTATATATATATCACACACTATATACATATACATCTATATGATCACATCATATAATCAAACCATCAAGCACGGTATAGATATTCACGCCATAAGTACATACATATATACATGTCTATTTATATATATCCACACATAAACACATTATTTCTCAACCGTATGTATGAAATCTATAAACTTGGCTATACGTAAACATAGTCCTCATTATACTAGCTATCACTCCAAGTATATTAACTTAATTCGTTATATAAATATGATCCCTCACTTGAAGCATATTCATCCATTTCTCCTATGATATGAACAGTCTTCCAATATATTCGACATTAAGGTTATCACCCCAAAGTTTAATGTATATAACAATCACCACACATTCCATCAATATCCGTATGCACATCGATATATCCAATAACAATCCCGACTATCGGTATACGCATGACTAATATTCTACAAGACTCAAGCTTAAACTTAAATTCATTTTATGATCCCATCATCTTTTGGGATGCCCAACGTTGATCACGCATAGATATGTAGTAACTGCCCTAACTACCATTTGACCCAATCCTGTTCTAGTCATTAGAATATTCCAATCATTCATTTCTCCTATGAATCCTTAATATTATTGCGTTTGCAATCCATTCCTTAAGTTAAACATTAGTAAGGATACGCGACCACTCTCTCTCGTCGGTCCTCAATCATATCTTAAATATAATCCTATCACTATAAGGATTCGACACAAAAGTCGGCTTACAATTTCCACGCCAAGCCCGCACAACTCTTTCAGAAGACCCCTCACCTACACCCTAGGTTAACTCACTTCTTAAACTCCAAATGGGACTCCCATCCCTAATGAAACTTCCCCCCTACATCGATACTAAAAACTCCAAAACATCTATATATTCCCAAACTACTTCGATATATCCCCGCGATCATAACATGTAAGTAAAAAGGGCTATCTCTACAACTTATAACTATTTCATGATAGCCCACCCGAATTTCATTAATATCATCCGACTATCTCTCAGTCCCACAATCGTTCCCTTACTAAAAGAGGCATCATACTCTCATAATCCATTACTAACATAGGTCTGAATGCCCCTAATCATCTTAAGGCTCAAATTCCTAAATATTATAACATAACCCTCTATACAACATTCGCAAGGAAGGTCATGAAGTTTTAAACCCAAAAGAAGATGTGATTAAAGAAAATCCAATTCTTAGGCTAAAAACAGGGAACCGATCGACCGGCCCCAGACCCTCGGTCGACCGCAGTTCTAAATTTTGCCTTACGAAGAAAGCACTAGGTTATTCCCTTAGGGCGCGGTCGACGGGCCATACCAGATATCTTGGCCCTTTTCCCATTTTGAACGAACCCTAACTCTCCAAATACCCAAATTTATCCACTTTCAACTATTAATCTTCCACCCAATTTGATTCCCAACAACAAAACTCATATAAGAATCAACCCCACTCATTATACTACCTCAAATTCATTTACAAACATCAAATTATAAGATTTAACCTATAAAATCTAGGTTTTGATATATATATATATATACCCAAAATCTAATTCTTTTGTTCACAAATTATGAAATAAAATACACAAATGAATTTTTAGCAAGATTAAACACCTGTCTCGAAATTGTAGAGGTTGGATCGTCCCCGTGATCGTGTTTGGGCCGGAAGTCTCCAAGATTTTCTCCTCTCTCTCCTCCTTTCTTCTTCTTTCTCTCTTCTTTTCTATTTCTCTCTTTCTCTTAAATGAGATTGGCTTGATCCGTAAGCCTCTTAAGCCTTAAAATAATAAACCCAGTTTTAAATGTTAATACACACTTTAAATGACTCGTTTACTCTAATTCGAGTCAAACTAACTTAAAAATATTTCGGGACCGAAATAAAACCCAAGGACAGTCATTTCAACTATCTCGTCCCATCTGGAATCAATGGCGCACTCAAAATCATCATCCGGTATACTTTAAAATGTCCTAAATTTTTGGACCTCAATTTTCAAATTTTAAAATTCTCCAATTTAAATAAATTTTATTTCTTCCCAAAATTTAATTTTTCAATCCCAAAGTCACGGGGTGTTACAATTACGACATTGCCATATAATAATATAAATGTGTCAAATTAGAACATTTTTGTCAAGTGAATTAGCGGACCGATCATTGAGTGAGGATGATCCCTCAAGCATGAGCGAACCTTTTTGTAACTGGTTAGGAATGGGCGTCACTACCCCAGCCCGGATCCAACCAAGTTCTATTGATCATGTCCTCTAAATGGAACAACGCCCTGATTTCTAGGGATGTGCAAAAAAACCGACCGAACCGAAAACCGAACCGAACTGGCCCGAACTGAACCGAACCGAAACCGGCGGTTTTTTTTAGCCCGGTTCGGTTTGCGGTTTAAGGATTTAAAAAACCGACAATATCGGTTCGGTTGTCGGTTTAGACAAAGAAAAAATCGATTCGAACCGAACCGAACCGACATCAATATTATATATTAAAAAACCCTTAAATATCTTTTATTTTTATATCCAAACACCATTAACCAACCTCCAAAACCGACCAAAACCGAAAACCGACCTACAAAAAACCAACTAAAACTGAAAATCGGTTAAAACCGAACCGAAACCGAACCGAACCGAAACCGATGTGAACCGAAACCGGCGGTTTTTTTCATCGTCGGTTCGGTTTCGGTCTGATTTTTTCCAAAACCGAACCGATCGGTTCGGTCTGAAACCGAACCGACCCGTGCACACCCCTACTGATTTCCATTACCTTTGGATGGCATACCTTAGCTTGAGGATGCTGCTGCTTTTCTTACCAAGTGATGTGACTTGAAACCTCTCGAATGCAATAGTGCTTGGTCGCCAGCAACAAAATCAAACGTCCACTTCTCAACAGATCGGATAGGGAAAGGGACGAAAAAAGAGACGGTCACTCATTTTAGGAACATGGCTCGTTCATTCACTTCACTCACTGCTCGATGGCTTGTTCATTCACTTGCTCATGAACTCACATTAGAAAATTTTATGTCACTTTAGAAATATTTCAGTTATATTCAAAAAATATTTTGATTATATTAGACAACATTATATGTCAAATTAGATAAGTGCATGTCATATTAGCCGTCAGGATCACACACAAACACTTAAAATGTGCTTGGTCGAGCACAAAAACACCTCACACCCTAAGTACTCTCAACAAGATGTCTATTTTCAAAAATATGATTTCTCATTCTATAAAGTATAAATAGATATTTCGTGTGGTATATTTTTACAGTAATAAGAATAATTTCTCTCCCCTAGTGTTGAAGAGGTACCACCATACTTTTTTTCTTAACATCAGTGGATGAGTCATGAAAAGTGTATTAATTTAGAGAACTCGCTTCTAGAACTTTTGTACTTAAAATATGAGTCACTTTATGCCGACTCATGATTTCAACAAATTTTGTATGACATACTGATGTGTCACTCCCGTATTTACTCGTGTCAGGGTTCAACAAGAGTGGACCCTAGACACGGGTCAGTGCAAGTGCGACACGTTACTGTGTTGCACCACTCAGTATCGCAATCATGAGTTGGCATAGAATTATTGTTAAAATATATATACATATTTTACACCACCTTTATTACTCCAATCTATTATTTAAGAAATTAGTTTCATATGATAAGCGAATAACATTAGATGTTCTAGTTAGTGACAGTAAGAAACTACCAAAGAATGGTGCAAATATTTAACTAGGAAGAGATTTTCCGTTAAAATTGGACTGAGTGTCATATATATGAGCAATAAGATTTCCATCAACACAATCATCATAATTTACTCATTTTCACTTATTAAGTTGTGCAACATTATATATTGAAATTACATGTTTACATATTTTGACAAACATACTAGCATGTTCTAAGTGAATTAGTCGGTCAAACTTTGTTAGTTTTACACTGTTAATAAATACATTCATGGTACATTGATGTAACAAAAAATAGTGTCAATGTCCGATTATTATATTAGACCAACTCCAAGCGGCTGCAAAAATCGCAAAAGGTAAAAACAATTCCGGAAGGCTGGGAAAAATCGGTAAAGCATTTTCTATAATCCAAAATTTGAGTCATTTTGGTGAGTTTGTTTCCCTATCACGAACTCGCACAAATGAGCAAAAATTATTTCTAGGCCTCAACAACCTTGTCGACCCAAGTTTTTTTTCTTTTTTATTAATATTTTTTCATTTTTCATTTATATTAATGTAAAAATGACATTCGTTTTGCATATGGTACATTGCTGAGAGTGGGTGGGCAACACAAAACTTACTGCCCAACACGAATTGCTCAAACCCCTAAAATTTGCAACATATCCAATATAACAAAAAAGCAGCATATGTCAAAGGAAAAAATGCCCAAACGGTTAGAATCGAACAAGATATCGGTATGTATACCATGTATATTAATTCTTCAGATAAATACCTTTTATTGTGAACTTATTAGAAATTGTGAATATAATTAAATTTAAAAGTGAAAATTCAAGTGTGTCGGGTAATATCGTTTTTGGCTTCATGTTGAATATTAGCCATAATTCGAAATTTTTAGCTTTGTCGTGTCAAATAACTTGAAACTAATTAACTTGAACTATTTAACAAAAGTGTCCTGCTTAACTTGCATAACCCTTAATCACAAATTTAGTTCTAAATTTATATTTCTCGCGGCTCAGCATGTCACTCGTATGTTTTTTGTAGACAAAATTTCATTAACTTTGATATCAACAAACTTATGTAAAATGTCATCTAATTAATCAAAAATATATTAGACTAGTAAAAAAATAAAGAACTGAAATATGAAAAAAATTTCACTACTGGAAAAATCTATTATATCGTGTATTACTACTAGTTGATCGCATTAAAAAACATAAACCAGGATTAACTCAATAACCGAACCAAAACTCGGTCAACTAACGAGAGTAATCCCTTGCGGTCCATTTAGCTGAGTCGGTCAGGCCCCCTCGAAGTTTAATTTCTAATTTCGTCACCGGGTAGAATTGGTCTTTTTACCATTTGTCACAAAATATGCTCTCTTAATACCTTGCAAGACATATTTGTTTGATAGTACGTGGTCATGAAATTGTCTAAACAAGTTACTAATTTTTGTACATAGCCTATAGGGCATCAACAAAATGATACATCATTCAATATGGATTGTAATAGCGACAAAATACAGTGGTGGCCCTTGTATAGCTCATGCATGATAAATGAATTAATTGCCTTCCAATTTGGTTGTCAAGCTCAAGCCTCATCCAAAATAAGAACCAAAGAGCATGTAAATATACTAGGGTCCATCGACAAAGTTGTCTTCCATAATATGGTCATGTCAAAATATTTTGGGTCCACGAGGTCCCATTAGAAAACATTTGCTCCAATAAATCTCATTACAAAACATGTAGTACATATATATTTTGTGTGCAAATATGACCTATAAAAAAATTTGTTTTGGGCAAACAGGACATCTCCCAAAAATATATATGTATTCTTGTACAATAAATTTAATAAGGACATTGTTCTTTGTTCAATGATATGGTTCGAATTGAGTTTTTAGGTTTTTTTCATCTATAATACAAATAGTGCTTGAAATTCTCAAAATCATGCATTTCAACTTCCTTGAACATAAACCATGCAAAGCTAAAGCAATAGAAGGTTAGTGCACTAACAACATGCAACTTGACTAGTTACAAACTCAAAACAGTATTATAGAACTTTATTTCGAACAGTGTTATTTAATATTTGTCCCTTTTTGTATTCTAAATTTTACTATAAATTGGAGTGTTGAGAACGTGTAAAATGTAAGAAATGAGAAATGTTAGGGAGATTCGGTTTTTGGTCTCAATTTTACGACCCAGTAATATGTCATCACCAGTGGTGTGTTTGGGCCACATGGATTTCACTAAAACATCACCCAATGTGATGACACATTACTGTGTCTCAAAATTGAATCCAAAAATTGGGTGTCTTCTCCCTAGCATTTTTTGTGAAAAATATCCTAAAAGTTGAGTTTTATTTTGTTTTCATATAATGATTTCATGGATTATGCTTTAGTATAAAGAAATAAATTAATTAATTAAATATACAGATTTGTAATATGTGCTTAATTGAATCCCGGAGATAGTGTAGTCATCGCATTATTCTATTTGTACGTGGGAGAAACTTCAACGGTCTTTAAAAATGAGCAAAAATGATTTTCAGGCCTTAACAACCTTGTAGACCCAAGGTTTTTCTCTTTTTATTAATATTTTCTTCATTTTTAATTTATATTAGCGTAAAAATGACACTCGTTTTGCATATGGTATGTTGACGAAAGTGGGTGGGCATCACAAAACTTACTGCCCAAACACTATTTGCTCAAACCCCTAAAATTTGCAACATATCCAATATAACAAAAAAAATAGCATATGTCAAAGGAAAAAATGCCCAAACGGTTAGAATCGAACAAGAAATCGGTATGTATACCATGTGTATTAATTCTTCATATAAACACCTTTTATTGTGAAGTTATTTTAAATTGTGAATATAATTAAATTTAGAAGTCAAAATTTAAGTGTGTCGTGTAACGTCATTTATGGCTTCATGTTGAATATTAGTCATAATTTGAAATTTTTAACTTGTCATGCCAAATAACTTGAAATTAATTAACTTGAACTATTTAACAAAATTGTCCTATTTAACTTGTGCAACCCGTAAATCACAAATTTAGTTCTAAATTTATATTTCTCGCAGCTCAACACGTCACTCGTATGTCTTTTTAGACAAAAATTTCATTAACTTTGATATTAACAAACTTATGTAAAATGTCATCTAATTAATCAAAAATATAAGACTATTAAAAAAATAAAGAACTGAAATATGAGATTTTTTTTAACACACGAAAAATCTATTATATCATGTATTACTACTAGTGGATCGCATTAAAAATCATAAGCGGGGATTACCTCACTAACCGAACCATCAGTTCGGTCAACTCACGCGAGTAATTCCTTCATGTCCATTCCGCTGAATGGGTCGGGCCCCCTTCAAGTTTAATTTCTGATTTCGTCACGGGACAGAATTGGTCTTTTTACATGTCAGCCAAATATGCTCTCTTAATACCTTGCAAGACATATTTGTTAGATAGTACGTGGTCATGAAATTGTCTCAACAAGTTACCTAATTTTTATACATATAGCATCAACAAAATGATACCTCATTCAATATGGATTGTAATAGCGACAAAATACAGAGGTGGCCCTTGTATAGCTCATGCACGATAAATGAATTAATTGCCTTCCAATTTGGTTGTCGAGCTCAAGCCTCATCCAAAATAAGAACCAAAGAACATGTGGATATACTAGGGTCCGTCGACAAGTTGTCTTCCATAATATGGTCATGTCCTTAAATCATACCACAATTGATTTTATATATATATATATATATATATATATATATATATCAACAAGTCCCGTCTTAATCAAATAGATCCCACGAAATATTTCGGGTACATGAAATCCATTAGAAAACATTTTGCTCCAATACAAACCATGTAGTAAATATTTATTGCGTGTTCAAATATGATCTATTAAGAAAATTTTGTTATGATGTGACCAATTAAAAAATGTTTTAGGCAAACAGCTTCCGAAAAATACATATATATTCTTGTACAATAAATTTAATGAGGGCAGTGTTATTTGTTCAATGATATGGTTCGAATTGAATTTATAGGTTTTTTTCATCTGTACTACAAGTAGTGCTTGAAATTCTCAAAATCATGTATTTCAACTTCGTTGAACATAAACCATACAAAGCTAAAGCAATCGAAGGTTAGTGCACTAACAACATGCAACTTGACCAGTTACAAACTCAAAAGAGTATTATAGAACTTTATTTCAAAAAAAAAAAAAAAAAAGGTCGCACTCAGTGCACAAGGCTTCCGCTTTACTGCAAGATCTGGAAGAGGTGAATGTCAGTTGATTTTACCCCCATATTGTTTTATTTCAAACAGTTAAGACACGTCACTGTGTCTTAAAATTGGGTCTCTCCCTAGCATTTTTCGTGAAAAATATCTAAAGTTAAGTTTTATTTTGTTTCATATAATGGTTTCATGGATTATGCTTTAGCATAAAGAAATAAATAAATAAATTGAATATACAGATTTATAATATGTGCTTAATTGAATCCCGGAGATAATGTTGTCATTGGATTATTATATTTGTACGTGGGAGAAACTTCAACGGTCTTTAAGAATATATTACGCCTCTTTAAGTCTCTGATTGATATATTTTATTTTATTTTCTTATTTATTAACTATATAAATTGTATAGTTGCTTCGCATAGAATTACTTGTAGGAAGTGATGAAAGTGGTGCTATAATTATCAAAGGAAAGGCAAGCAAATTTGGATTTTTTTTTTTCCTTCATCTAGACAAAAGGGAAAATTTCTTATGCTTTGACTATTAATCATGTGCATCAATTCATAGAGGTAAAACTCCATGTGATCTATTGTCAAATCACCAAATATTTCAAGGACTATCACTTTAATCAAATCTATGCCTTGCTAAAATTCCCTTTTCTAATCAATATTCAAAAAAATGCAAAGCTGAAAATCAGTCATATATTACTCTTAAACAACTTTTATGTATATTGAATGCTCAAGACACGATAACACGGCAGAAAACAAACATTTTTACGGTCATTATCTTTTAGCAATATTTGTTCCGCTAATGTTATGTCACACAAAAAACTATCAGCTCGATTTTTTTCGGTCGGCCCTACTCGAAACAGATTTTGTTCAAAGAAAATGAAAATTTTCTTACCGCAATTGAAACCAATTTTGTTAGAAGAAAATGAAAATTTCTTACTGCAACTGAAAAACAATATGACAATAGTCAAAATCCTTCTCCAAACATATTTCTAATAGTTTAAAGATCAATCAGTACATGTATGATACTCAGTGCTCTGCATTTCACCAGCATGCATGCATTAGTATGCTATATAGAGAGTTCTAGACAGTAAAACAAATAAATAAGCTAGCCATTTTACTACATGAGCCAAAGCTATCAAGTTGAATAGAAAATTCACTCCAACATAGCTACAAGCTGATATTTTAGGTTTTTGAAGAATACAAAATCTAATATGACAATAACAAATTAAGCAAACAAAAAGAAACAATAATCATATTGAAGCTATCAAATATTTTTGAATCAAAAATCCAACGTCCCACATTCTTTGCTCTGTAAATTCTTCTTTCCAGTTTTTTTCGTATCTTTATTCCGTTCATTATTTAGACCGTGATTTCGCCCAATGCCCAGCTTTGGCAAACCTCGATTCAATCCCTCGAGTAAAACACACGCTTTACACCATTTCTGCACACATATACGCAAACATATATTATGAATAATTTTTGTTCATCATAATAATTATCGAGCTCTAAATTATTTGCAAGCCTAGATTATCAGCCATAATGCCCTTTTGGTTCAGGACTTCGGGGTGAAATATTTTTCACTTGGGTAAAAGGTAAAATGGTGAAAAATACACACTTGTTCAAAGTGAGAAAATTTATTCGTATAAAATTGTAAATAAGTGTACATGTTATGATTATGTGATTTAGGACACTATAGTGAACAAAATTTAATTCCGAATAGGTGAAAATAGTTTTCACCATTTTACTTGCTACCTAGGTAGTGGTCATTTTATCCGAAACCAAAAATAGCCTTACATTTTCCTTCCCCTTTTTTGACTATCAAAGGAACTAATTGCGAAGATAATTAAAGAGGCATATACCGAATAGTCCCTCGAATATTTTTTAATACATGTTTAGTCCAAGCGTTTTTATTTTGTTCCAAAATGTCCCTCACCACATAAAAACACGCTAAAAAGGACACACGCAAACCCATTTACCCACCTCCACCCCTACGCCCCCTCACAGCTACAGCGCCGGCAGTGAGGGGGGAAGTGGGGAGGTGTTGCCCCTAGCACGGACCTTCAAAAATAAGATAATATTGGGTAAATTGGTGTTTGAGAGGGACTAAATGGGTTAAACTAAAAATAGGTGTCTTTTTTAAAAAATATGTATTATGTTGGGGACTATTTGGTAATTGACCCATAATTAAAACACCTTTAATTAAATTTAAACAATTATTCAGTTTTTCAACCAAAGAGCAATTTACTAAATGGGGATATATGTGCATGAGGGGAACTGAAAGGCTTGCAAGTATTGCACTAATGAACGAAATATTTAGTTATGCCACAAAATTTAAAAATAATACATAAATAAATAGAAAAGGGAACTATAAAGACAGCCAATAAAAAGGATAATTTACGAGGAAATAAGAGGAAAAAAAATTTCAATCAATTGATTGCCAGGAAATGGTAAGTAACATTTCCTCACAAAATCCTAATGTCAAAAAAGTAAACTCTCTAAATCCCACAACATTAATAATACTTGTCAGTTAAATGCAAAATAGTTAACATTTCAGCAAAAAAGCCCGTAGTCAAACAAGTTTTGAACTTTCTAATTTTCACAAGCAGAAAATATTTGTAAAATTAATGCAAAATAGTCCACAACTATGCATATATGTATGGAATACAATGATAGTAGCGCATATGGAGGGGGGTTTTGTATGATCTGCTCATATTAAAAAGACAATATTGTATGCAAAATAGTTTCGAATTTGTTGTTTGTGAGGGGGTGGGGCGCAGTTCTGAAACAGAAGAATGGCCATAAAGAGGAAGTGATTCAAATTCAAGAAAAAAAGAGTCAAATTGGAAGTCAATTAAGAAGGAAGAAGGCTAGTCCTCGAAAATGCTCTTAACGGAAAAGGAACTAAAGTCAATAAAAATTGGTGACAGGTTCCAAAGTCTAAAAGCCTATATTAAGGAGAGATGTAAGTCAACCCTGGCCGCTCCTCTTTCTCCAACACTAGCCCCCTTTCTCCCCTCTCTTCCTCCTCCATGAGGGAGAGGGGGAGGACTACCTTCTTTCCCTGTTTTCTCTCCAATAAATTAATTTTGGTATATGTAAAATGTTCTCTCCTTAGTGAGAGTTTTATGTCTCTCTTTTATGAGAGTTGTCCCTCCTTTTGGAAGGGTTGTGTGAGAAAGATTTTTCTTCTTTGTGTACTTTCTGCTCATACTGGAGGATTCGTGTTGTGTTTCTTCGTCTCCGCCAGAGCTGCTGCCAAAGTTACCATTTTTAGCGTCGCCCCCGATCGGTTCGGGCCGAGATCTCGTGCCATTTTTCAGATCTATGAGTGGTCGCATTCTCTATCTCAGTTGGTGTTCCTCCTACCAAGGGGACGAGTCTAAGTGGAACTTATCTAGGATGATCCCCACTTTTCCAAAGGTTATTATACCAATTGGTCATTTTCTCCCAAATGTATGGTGCATATTTCCCATACCCCATTTTATAGGGAGTCCGTTTTACAAGATCGTCGACTGTTGTAACACTTTTTGGTGTTGAGAAGTCTCTGTTTTTTGTGAAATGTTGCTTTTGTTGTGCCTCTTTTTTGAAGACTCGTGTTGTATCTTTATTTGACATGTTGTGTCATGTATTTTGTATTTCTTGTTATTTAATTAATGAGATTTGCATTTTCTTCAAAAAAAAAAAAAGAGAGATGTAGGTTAAAAATCCGCTAAATATACATAATATATATACAAGGGAACTATTGACCAATACTTTGAGAGCAATGTTTAAAAAATCACTTGAGGCATACGCCTCGATGAGGAAGGAAAAAACGCACCGAGGCTTGAGCATCAGGTGCTGCAAAAGAGGCTTATGCCTCAATGAGTTGAGGCGGTGCGCCTCAAGGCGCTGTGAGGCGAGGCGCAGATGTGGTCTAAGGAAAAAAATAAGAGAGTAGATTTTTGCAGGAAATAGGTCGCCAGAAACCTTGCCTGAAGTAACTTTCTTTTAAGAAGAGAAGGGGAGCTAAAGGAGCTTTCTTTTTTTGCTATTTTAATATCTTTGAAGTATGAAGGATGGTACTAATATATGGAGAAAAATTCTCTCTCAAGAAGACAAGTAGTACAACCTTTAAGTACTTTTTTATTTTTTATGTATGAAGGACTGTTTGTAGTACTGTACAACCAGTGTTTTGGCTTAGAGACTTTGATTTCTTTGTCTTTGGAACTCCCCGAGAGTATTGTCCTGGTAGTCCTGTATATTATATATTTATTCAAAAGTTATTTGATTTACATGCTTTCTTATACATCTTTATTCAAAAGCTGTTTGATTTACATGCTTTCTTTTACATATCAGATTAATATACATATGTACCCATCTGATTATGTAGTTTATATATATAAATATAAATGTACCAAACTGATTAGGTGAAGGAAAAAAATTACTTCATATAGTTTTATATAAATGTACTTTTACTATATATATATATATATATATATATATATATATATATATATATATATATATCAACTAATTAAATTTACAACATTTTTGTCACACAACTATTTTAATAGTTTATATTTTTATAAATTCACTGTTTTTTAATAAATGATATGCTTTTTTTTAAATTCACTGTTTTTTAATAAATGATCTATTTATTTATTTTAAAGTCACAGTTTTTTTTTTAAATCACTGTTTTTTAAAATGATCTGTTTTTTTTTTGAAGAGTTGTTATTTATTTTTCTTTTTTTAAAATGGCTTCTTTATTTTTCTAAATTATGTGAATGTAACTCTATTTATATTTTTTTAATGATTATGCACCCTTTTGCATTATTTAATATGCTAGATTATTTTTGTGTGAATTATTTAGACTTATTATATTACTTATCTTTGTTTTTGTTTTTTCTGTGAGGCCTCGATATATTATGCCTCGCATTGCCTTGCGCTTTTTAAACATTATTATTTGAGAGGAAAGAGGAAGTAAATTTTGAAGCGCCAGGAAATCGTAAGATAACATTTCCTCACAAAATCCTAAAGTCAAAAAAGTTTCGGGCCTATTTGGTTATCAATTATAATTCTGTTTTCAGTGTTTAAATACAATTTTGATAAGAATTTGTGTTTGGCACACTTGTTTTTAAATACTGAATTATAATATTTCTGTGTTATAATCAAGTTTTTCAGAAAACTACAATAGGTTGTTTTCTATATTATGTTTTTTATTTTTCAATGCAGAAATATTCATTCTTAATATTTTTACGCATTTATACCTTGATATATAATATACATACATAATACATTTATATGTATGTAATTCTAATAAAAAATATATATATCTACATGTACACAAAATGACATATATATATATATATATATATATATTTTATTTAATTGTATAATATAATAAGATTCATATGTTAAATAATATTATCTATACATACATAATACTTCCATATAGTTTTATACATATATTATTAATGTGTAATATTATCTATACATGCATAATACTTCCATATAGTTTTATACATATATTATTAATGTGTGGAATAATATAAAATATACATATAGTACATATGTATTAAATAATATTATCAATTCATGTGTGTATAAATTTTATGGTGGATTATACATTCAATATCATAATATAGACATATATATACATATACATATGCATATGTATTTATATATTTATGTATGTACGTACGTATACATTTGTATTATGTATATATAGTCGAACTCCCCAACAGACGTCATTAAATATACGTATGAACACATAATATATTTATGCATTTATGATTTATGTATGTACGTATGTTTACATTCATGTATCAAATATGTATGAAAGTTTTATGTACGTGCTTATATATATACATACACACATATATATATATGTATATATAGTCGAACTCCCCAACATACGTCATTAAATATACGTAACGAACACATAATATATTTATGCATTTATGATTTATGTATGTTTACATTCATGTATCAAATATGTATGAAAGTTTTATGTACGTGCTTATATATATATATATATATACATACACACATATATATGTATCATATATATATACAAGTTTGCCAATTTTGTCAAATTTTCAGAAAAACTGTATTTAAAAACAAATTTACCAAACGCACACAAATTTTTATAAACATAGAAAACTAAATTTTAAAACTGTATTTTAAAAAGTGTTTAAATCGAGTTTTTTGAATACATAACCAAACGGGCTTCATGTTTCTAATAAGGGGCTTTGTAAATTTAGGGTCTATTATAATATGTATTCTGGAAATAGGACAACAAACATTTCATTTATAAATTTAGTCCCTATTTTTTAATAAAAATGCTCGCGCGGGCCCACATCCATAATACGTCAACCAATTACAGCATGCCACGTCAATCGATAATTTGAAAATAGGGATTAAAAATAAAAAAATGTTTGTTGTCCTATATCCATAATTGATATTATTTTAGGCCCTAAAAATATATAAACTATTTTAATAATCTGATGAAACCAAATGTTTACGGCATTTGGGGACAATACAGTGTCATCTTCAGATTCAGAGGAAGATCCCCCCAAAACTCCCACGTCATTATTTGTAAGAAATTGTTAACATATCTTCACAAAATAGCACAAAACAAAGAAGTCTTGAACTTTCCAATTCCTACAAGTGGGAAAATATCTGTAAAATAAATGCAGAACAGCTCAATTAATCGATACATGATTGGAATACATTGATAGTAGTATTGAGAGTTCAGTGTTCGATCGTAAATATGTCTTTATAGTGGATGTGCAAGAAAACGTACTTGGCTAGAAATATAGCCACATCGTTCACATGTTCCCTGTTCCGGCATTTTTGTAGAAGTGGCAATCCTGAAATCCTCCCCTGATTTAATGATGTCAAGTATGGCTCTCGGTCTGTATTAATGAGCCCATTAAATAAGATGTTATATATAAGAATAGAAGAGGACATTTTGGGAATTTTAAAAACAATGCTAATATTTGAACATGTTATACTGCCATTGACTGCAGAAAGAAATTTATTGGGGTAACAACCTGATCCTTTCTAAATCCTTGATAAACTCTCGGGCAAAGCCACGGTAAGCATTTGGGGAATAAATGCCTGCATTTTCAATAACAATACAAATTCCTTAGTAGAACAAAAGAATAGTAAAATAAAATAGTACATGGAAGCCCCGTGGTGCAATATTGAAGGAAGAAATTACGACAACCAGTTTAAAAATAACAAGGGATACATTTCCACAACTCTCAATATATAATGGATGGGATAATGAAATCATGACACCATATATCTTTAATTTTTTACTACAAGTCAAAGTTTCGCCACCAACATTTTTCAAGTTCATGAAAATGGGGGCAAAAATTGTCTACATTTCCAATAAGGTAATTATCCAACTTTGAAATCTATTAGCTCAACTTTCTAGATGTTTGCCACAAGCATAACCGCTAGTTTCTGCATAAGAGGGCTCGCAGCCATGGCATTTGGATGGGAGGTACCAGCCTAGTTGGCAAAACCCTTCATCCATTGGAGCTTCCAATTTCCGCATAAAAGCCTAATTTGAACCAAATTTGCTTTAGAGATTCAAACATGTTAGCAATGATGCTCTAAATGTTGTCGAAGATTCAAACTTTATTTTAAAATAAATAAATGAGTCTAATAACAACTGAACTTGACAGAAGATGTTAACCACAAGAGACAAAAGATGTTAACCACAAGAGAAAGGACTTTTAAAAACGTTAAAGTTCAAGTCATGATCTAAAGATGTTAACCACAAGAGAAAGAACTTTTAAAGACATTAAAGTTCAAGCATAACTTTTTAAAACTTAGCCTTTTTATAATTGCTTAGAAACTAGCTGCTAGCACAATTGTTAAAAAAAAAATGAAGAGGTCAGCCCTACCCGAAACTGGCCTAGTCCGTAAATGGCCCGCCCAAAACTGCCCAGACCAACTAAACTGCCAGTACTACTAAAGTAATACTACATCCGTCCCAAATTAATAGGTGCTATTTGAAACAACTATTTTTAAGAATTCACTCAATCAATGACCAAGAGCGAGACCTGTGCACTATTTTGAATTTAGTTCTTTGATTACATCCGAAAAAGGAAAGGCATTATTAATTTGGAACAGCCCAAAAACTAAAGCAAAACAATTAATTTGGGACGCTGGAAGTATTAATTATTGGAGTACTCGTCAAAGAAATACCCTCTTATTCTAATAATAATAATAAAACATTAATCTTAAGATATATATACATTATAATGGCTAATATTAGAGGCCGTACCTTGGTGCGATGGCAAGTGCCCTCGCCCAAGCTACGGTTGGTCTCAATTTCAAGACATTGGAACAGTCTCTCCATATATGGGGTAAGGTCACCCCACACCTCCCTCTCTCAGACCCTGCAGTTAAGCGGGAGGCTTGTGCACTGGGTACAACCTTTTTTTATAATTGTTAATATTCTTCATCATTTGCTTGCCTCCACATGTGCGCCAATTCTCCACCCACATCATTTTCAGAAATCTTTCTGCGAAGAGAGAAGGTCAAAATAAGAACATCACCCCAAACTTGGTTGCCATTCTTTCCTTGTTGGCTGTGAGGCCGAAAAGCCAAGTTTGCTAACTACCCACTACATCTGTCTCTGGATTTTTTTTGGTACATTTTTTTCATATTACAAGTTGACCTTGTCAACTTGGCTACATATATTAATGTTAATTGGTTTTCCTTCAGATATGTGCAGTGAAGTAATCGGTCCAATTTTCTATTCCGATTCTGAACTGGGTATATATAAAGCTGACAAATATGGATCCCCACAGGTTTGTCACTTTCATCTTCTCATCATCAAACAAGCCTGTGTTTGGATAATCTACTAATCATATTCACCCCAAAAAAAAATGGGGGCTACATAACTAAGGAGGATCCAATTGCCCAACCCAAGAAGTGGGATCACATGAAAACTAGGTGGTATTCCTTACATTCTAATCATCGAAGTCTCTTGACAAGAATTGATTATTTTCACTTCATAAACTAGGTCACAAAGAGAGAAGTGTATAATCTCTTCTGGTCTGTATAGATGTAGAGACATAAAATTGTGAGCAGACGAATAAGAAGCTCTTGCATTTCTAGAAGCTTCATTTGCATGTATTTCGCCATCTTTCTAGAAAGCCAAATAGCTCTTAACAATCAAGAAACGTTTCTAAGTATTTATATTTTTAAAACCATTTGTTATTTTCACTGAAGTTCCTGATGGATGGTCAAGGCTAAGATGACGCCTCATGATTTTAAGAATCCTAGTCGGTTTTATACTAAATAAGAAAGGGATGGAAGATAAAGGGAAAGTTAGGGGGGGTAAAAGGGAGAGAGTCACTTACAATATTGGAGGGCTTAGTTGAAAAAGAAAAAAAATAGTTTAAGTTCATTTACGTAATTAACTCTAAACAAACTTTGACCCACCGCCAGGGTCGGGAGTGGGGGGGTTCAGTTGTCCCGAGGTTTAAATCACCAGATCCACCAATCCACACAATATTCTCTTCAGCAACCTCTCTATCATGGATAAGTTTATTACAAATGTAATCTTTTTAGAGAAGACAGGGACCAAGGGGGGTGGATGAAGAACCCCTAGGGTAGTACTCTACATGCAGCTAAAGCTCCATGACTAAAATCTAAGTTAGAATGTATCAAGATTAGGATTTTATATAATATAAGCGTTTGAGTGATAGAGAAGAAGAGAGGAGAAAGATTTAGATGAACAAGGATTGTGTCTACGAACTACACACACAGACAATAATATATTTATCGAGAGAAAATGACAAGATTACAATTTTACCCCCCACTCTCTAAACAATAATTCTAAACACATACACCCTCAAGAAGGAGCATATAGATCAAATATGCCCAGCTTAGAACTCAAACTCGTAAAGATTGATCGATCCACTGACTTGGTAAGTATATCACGCAGTTGATCTCTTAGTTAATTGAACATAGGGAGTAACAATCTTCTTCTTCATAACAAGATCCTAAATAAAGTGACAATCAATCTCAATGTACTTAGTTCATGAAACACCGGATTACTAGCAATGAAATCGTTGCCTGATTATTCCAATGCATAGTCATGGGTTCTTGGCCAGCAACATACACATCATGAAGCAGTACCCACATCATCTCACGTGGTTTATGATCCATAGCACAATACTCTACTAAAGCACTAGACCTAGCTACCACATTCGGTTTCTTACTCCATCAAGTAAACAGGTTATTACCCACAAAGTTACAATATCTAGAAGTGGATCGTCGATTATTACAATCACCTGCTCAATCAGCACAGAAAACCTAACGCACAAAGAGGATGATGGTTTGTATAACAACCCTTTAACTGAAGCCCTTTAGATACCGAAGAATAAGATATGTAGCCTCCCAATGAGGCTTCCGTGGAGAATGTATAAACTGGCTAACCACCCGATCAGCATAGGTAATATATGGACGAGTAACGGTAAGGTAGATAATTTTCCCAAACAATCTACAGTATCTAAACACATCCTCAAATGGTTCACTACTAGTCACATCCAACTTTAGGGGTATCCATTGGGGTGTCAACTGGACGGGCATCGAAAGTACCGGTGCTAGTGAGCAAGTCAAGAACATATTTTCATTGGCACAAACTTATCCCTTTCTTGGACTGGGCAACTTCTACTAAGGAAATAATGCAAGGATCCTGGATCTTTGGTACGGATTTGTTTACTCAAATGAAGCTTCAAATACGCTACCACTTATGATAATAGTGTCCACGTACACTACTAAAATAATGATTCCTGAAGGAGATCGGGGAGTGAACACGAAATGATCAGAGGAAGAGCATTGAAAGTCAAACTGAATAACATCACTAAATTTGTCAAACCAAGTGGCGATTGTTTAAAACCATATAAGGCTTTACACAGCCGATACACTAACCGTTCCTTCCAAAAACAAATGGATGCAGGTGGTTGAACCATATAAACTTCTTCCAGTAAGTCCCCACGTAAAAAATCATTTTTAATATCCAACAGGTATAAAGGCTGATCACATATAAAAGCAACTGAAACAAGAAGAGAGTTGAGACGGGACACTGGAGAAAGTGTCTCATAATAACCAACGCCATATTTCTAGGTGTACCATGAAGCCACTAACTGCACACTTAACTGCAAAGGCAGAGAGCAACCGAAGACACAAAAAGTTAAGCTAAAAGGAGAAAGACCAAGATAAAGAAGCGAGAATAGTGACTGGTGACCAAGAATGGAAGATGGCTTACGATTGATAAGATAAGCTGAAGTAAGGACAGGCCTCGATCCAATATGTTTTTCGTACATGCATATTAAACATTGAGGTTTAGGCAACATCTACAAAAGGGCAATGTAACTCCATTGGTTGAAAGGTGTGAGGATATGAAGTTTAATTGATAATGCCACATGTAGTGCAAAGGTCATTAACAGAGGACCGAGTATATTCAAGAGCATTATCACAATGAAAAATCTCAATACGTTAGTCGAATTGACCAAAATTTCATCATAGAAAGTATCAAGAACTTTAGGCAACTCGAAACAATTCTTCCTAAGAAAAAGGCCTGTCATACGAAAGTAATCATCCACGAAAATGACAAGGTACTGAAAACCAAGTACACTTTTACCTCCTGCAGTCCCCCGTATGTCGGAGTGAAGATTAATAGGGCCAATTGACAGCTGCTAGTACTATGAGGAAACCAACTTTGGTGATGCTTGCATAATTGATGAGCATCACATTCTAAAGCAAGAGTACGACTCCACGCAGGGATAGCTTGACGAATCTTTTGCAGAGAAGGATGAGCCGACTAATAATGACACTAAATAAGAGGTGAGACAGAGGCACTTAAAGCAGCACTGGAAACCTAGATCCAAGTAATATAGACCGCTGTGCTTGAACACCGAACCAATCACCTTCTTCGTCGTGAGATCCTGAAAAACACAAAATGGCGGAAAAAAAGTTGCGTTACATTCTAAAGTAATGTAACGAGTCTAAAAGACCCTCGCATTTAGTGACTGAGAGTTGGAGAAAGAGAGAGTATTGGACATATACACTGGCACCAGAATCAATAATCCATAGAGATGAGGACTCACCAGCCACACATGCAGAATTACATGTATTATGGCGAGTGGTAGTGGAAGCAGACAGCCACACCTGCATATTTACTTGTATCATGGCGTGTGGTAGTCGTGGAAGCAGATAGACTGGAAGAAACAACATATGATTGTTTAATAAGCTGACTAGGTTGAGTAACCAGAAGTTACGGTGGGACCATCTGTGATAGGTTGTGAAGCATGACAGAGGACTCTCATACCTGAATAGAGTGAGTAGGTCTTAGAGTTACCTAATTCGCTCCCCCCACCCCCTCCCCTCGTCCCACGAATCGGCACGCTCGACCCCAAAAGGGCTGCGTCGCGATCCCAATCGTTAAATATGGCGAACCCAGCATGTAGTCTGCATTGCTGCTGGCATTAGTTCGGCAGCCGGCATCGCGTCGTCTTCGTCATGGCACGATATAATAATGCTAGTTATAACAGAGGAAGATGTTTAAAACCTATGAAGCACCGACACTCTCCCGGAGGCGACGAATCTTGTTTGACACGTGTCGGACACGCGACAAGCTCCGACACGCTGGGCCTGGGACACGCGAGTCCAGAGTGTCCTCTTTTTTTTTAGTTGGACACGTTCCCGACACGCTAGTCCCTGTTTTTTTGCTATTTCCTCTTCATTCTTTGCTGTTTTTCTTTCGCTTTTCGTTGCTTTTTTTCTTTGCTGTTTCTCCCTCTGTATTTTATGCAACTATAGCAAAAAAAGGTAAGATTATAAACAACAAAAAAATAAATAAACAAAAGAAATGGCAAAAAAGTGTTTTGAATGTTAAATGCAACTAATGTGATGGTGATTATGTTTTATTTATGATTTTTAATGTCAAGTGTGTTTGAATATTGTTTTGTATGGTCCATTTTTTTTATTTTATTATGTTTAATGCTCTAATAATGTATTTTATGGGGAAAAAATTGTTTTATTTCTTTTATATATATTTATATATATATTGTATATTATACGTATCCTGACGTGTCGTATCCTAGTTTTTAGAAAAATCACGTGTCGCGTGTCGTGTCGAAACACGTATTGCGTGTCGAGTCGAAACACGTATTGCGTGTCGAGTCCGTGCTTCATAGTTTAAAACCCTACCTTCAAATAGAAGAATAGAGATGTATGAAGTCTGAAGTATTGAGTGGTGAAGTTTTTTTTTTTTTTTTTTTTTTTTTTTGCTGCAGAACTAAGAACTGATGGCTATACTGTATTTAATAATTATAAAAAAAAAAAAGACGCTGTGAACTTAGGAGCTTTGTGAAAA
Organism: Sambucus nigra; assembly: GCA_949130495.1. NCBI lineage: Eukaryota > Viridiplantae > Streptophyta > Magnoliopsida > Dipsacales > Adoxaceae > Sambucus > Sambucus nigra. The sequence goes on from OX422207.1 coordinate 812,853,457, forward strand.
AGAAAGAGATATAAATAAATAAAAAAGAACTCAAGAAGCTGTCTTGAATATCCAAAAAAAAGTGATTGTCTTTAAGTCTGATTGGATGTGATAGGTTGCACCAAAAAGAGAGTGGCTACCAGCTTTTATCGTAGGAGAAAAAAAAAAAAAAAAAAAAAAACTAGGCATTAATGACTGCAAATATGTAAAACAACAGTAAATACTAATTGGCGTCTTCGCAACATAAATGATTTTAATAAGTGTACAATGTATTACTAAAAATAGTAAATAAATTGCATGCAGTCTTCTCAGCATAAATGATTATTTCTTTTAATAAAATTATTCTGCCTAAAGTTTAAAGAAATATGGATTCAATTAATAAAGAACTTTGAAAATTTATATTTTTATACAAGTATACTTGTGTAAAATTTTATTAGGTTATCTTAATAAAATTTTAATATTAGTCTCAACTTTCAAATACTTTTATAAATTGCACATAGTATTAAGGCAACCCCCATACGAGCTCTCAAACGAATTGCGACCGAAATAGCATTCCAACTAAGCCTACCCCCACATACCCTGTACCGAATGTGGTACAGTACCGCGCACAACGGCAATCCGTTATCTAGGTAACATTGGTAGGTCTTCCCCAGTTGTCCCAACAGCAACCTTCTGAATGCCCAAAACAACCACAATAGTTATACTTCCCACCAAACCTACCATTACATCCATTATGACGTTCACGAGACAGAAGTATTATGAGTCTGGCTATTCAACTCAATCAATCCATCAACTACATGAGACGGAATATCTCCAACAGAAGCCATAGCGTCAAAAAAGATTTGCAACCACATAAACGCTGATGTACTAAAAGTATACAACTCTCACACAGCAAATAACAACCAATGTTGGTCAACGAAGAATAACACACACACAAACACACAGTAATACCAAGTACGCAAAATGCATGTATAATTAGAATTAGAATACACCCATCTTCCCACTTTTTATATCTATGAGAGCGGATGCAGAACTAAGATATACGAGCTGGGATGAGAATCCCACAATAGTGCAATATTTGATAACAAAAGCTTTTCGTACAGATATTTAAATTAATGAGTAAGTTGATGTTTGATAATGAGACGTGTTTTAGGCGTGATGCAAGTTGGCTTGCCGTAGGTGTGACTAACCAGCAATCCGTAGGTCTGTGGTATGAGTTTTTTATTGGCACCACAAGCATTATCGACATGAATCATGAGCCTTGCCCTAAACACGTTGCTTTAGTGTATCTAAAATACAAAGCATATCAAAACAAATTTACAACCGTGCCGATCGCACGGACTATACCTACTATATATGCACACAAACAGAGGACCAAAATCAGACCCCAAGTCGATAAACGAAGAACCAAGAAAAACAACCTAAATGGTGTTCACAATAAAGAAACTTGAAACTGAACAGTATAAAATAGCGTAAACTGAAATAAGCTGAACACTTACATTCAGTAGAGAAATAGTCCAGCTTTTTGAAGTATGCATACGTAACAATTGGTCAAGGTTTTGCAACTAATCCCAATCAGTAGGAAAGAACAATATAGGGTTGTTTTACTTTACCCATTGAGACAATCGGTAGTTTGGGATACCCTTTTACACGTTCAATAATTAGACTTACCCTCCACCCTCCAACGTATGCATAAGGTACACGCAGGTTGCTACATAAAGTACAAACGGGTTGATGAATATGCTGGGGGGATAAGTCCGAACATGTAAATGGGGTATCTCTAAATACCGCATTATCTCGGGGGTAAATTCAAAAAAAAAACAGTATATGATGGGTTTACAAAAGGAAAGAAGAACAAGAAGAACATACACATATCATGAAAAATTTATGCAGCATTCCATTTTTTTCTTAAAAAAAGGATATATAACAATCTCCTTCTCATACGTGTACTTGAAAGGCTTGCATCTAGGGATTGGCCCATCCTCACCAGTGGTTATATACGTGCATCTGCTCAACCTACAACGTTGAAGGCATAAACTCGATTAAACAATTAAACCGGGAGGGGAGGGGAGAGAGGAGAGGGAGAGAGAGAGAGAGAAAAGAGAAACCTTGTTACCTAGCAATGTCACCCCGTAATATGTTAAGGAGAACTGTTTCAGCAATATCATCAGCATTATGTCCAGTAACTAGCTTGTCTACTTTCAACAAGGCAGCCCCACGATCAAGAGCCTACACAACGCATTTTATTATTTTTCTTCTAATTCATTGTATCCTTTTACCTCCAACCAATCGAGGTTTTTGAAAATAAATAGTATAAAGAAGTGCACTCAACAGGGGTGGGAATTCCATTGAAGTTCTTTCTTTTTCTTCCTTATTTGGTGGGCAAGAAGGAGAAAAATTGAAGCTACTTTTTAACACATAAAAGGAATGGATTCTATGAAGGCTTCCTAAATCATGATAATATACGATTTCTCCGTATCTGAACCTTTTTCCAACCTGTGACAGCAGATTATATATATATCAATGTTTTAAATCGCGGTCGCGCAAGGTATTACGTTTTGATCCAGGGGTCGCGTCGTGTAAATAGTGCCGCGTGTCGCGCAAGCTATTCGTGCATTTGATTTTTATAATTAAAAAATAACTATATATATAACGCACAGAAATCCATACAATCATCACAAACATAGTACTATATTCTATATAAAGCACTGCATCATTTCAAATAAAGTCATACAATCATAAAGTACCACCTCATTCTAAACAAAGTCATAAATAACCCAAATGATAGATAGATAGATAGATAGATAGATAGATAGATAGATAGATAGATATCCATACAATCATCACAAACATAGTACTATATTCTAAATAAAGCACTACATCATTTCAAATAAAGTCATACAATCATAAAGTACCACCTCATTCTAAACAAAGTCATAGATAGATAGATAGATAGATAGATATACATATATATAGGCTCCAATGAGGTCCTAACTAAAGGTTATGACTTGCGGACCAAATTTTTTAAAAATAGCAAAAAAAAAAATTTGACTTGGTTTTTTCCTGTGGTATTTAAACATTCAAACTGACATATATCTGACCAACTTTTTAAAAATAGCAAAACAATTTATTTTGAGCTGAATTGTTTTAGAGGGTTCCCTGAAATGTTTAGATACCACTGAAAAAATAAAGTCGAAAAAATAATTTTTGTAATTTTCGAAAAATCACAAAAAATCGGTCCACAAGATAGGACCTTAAGTTAGGACCTCATTGGAGCCTGCTTGTATATATATATAATTCAAAGATGCACTGACCTAAATAAATCATACAAACAAAAAGGATAAGACCTTAACCCCACAACAATACCTATGCCATCTATGTGATTCATGTGAGGCAACATGTAATTATAGTATACAAACAGAGATGCAACCAAATGTTAAAAAATAAAAATAAAAATTTATTTCAATAGAACGGATTCTTCTTTTTTTGTTGCCTTATGCGACACTTATCTTTTATTTTTCCCTTAAAGCGAGCCTGTTTTGAAAAATGGGGGTAAAAATAAAAAAGAAGGAATTGCGGGCAAAAAGCGTGAAACAGCTCAAATAGCATGAAATATCGCAAATAGCGGAGCAGTAGCGTGAAATAGCTCACGTTATTTGTGATAAACGCTATTCCAGATGAGAAATATTGCATTTTAGTAGCGCAAAATGCAATAGTGCTCGCAATAGCCCGCAATTTAAAACACACACACACATATATATAGTCAGGCACGGTGACTGCGCAGGTCTCTTGTAAAGATTGATGTTTTAAAATGATAAAAAATTGAACTTTTTGATCAAACTTAGTGGAGATGATCTTTATAGTGAGGTGATCATCTCCAAAAAAATATCAAACAATTCAATCTGAAAGGGGGTGCGATGATCACCAAAAGTTTCAACGACTGAAAGTCCGTATTTATTAAATTTGCATCAAACATGCAAGGTCCCATGTGTTCCTCATCAAATAAAGATTAATTATAACCTTTGAGCTAGTTAATCTGAAAAGATATGATTCTTTTACCTGGCGACGGAAAACACCACAAAATGTGCAATTGTTCTTTAAACCTATCATCTTCACTATCTCATCCATTGTCCACCCATACAAGTCCTTATACGAGATGACTTTTAGTGGCAGACCATACTGAAAAGAATATATGATGACAAGCCAATGAATAAGAGAAAAGATAGGATAACAGACTAATTTATGAATAAAAAGTCAAATAAAAGATACTCAAGAGGTACGAACTTTAAGCACGGAAATATAGTCAGTACTCATTTACAACGAGAAAAAGATGGTTAAAAAAAGCACATGTCCTTTGAGCATGAGAAAACAGTCCGCATTTATGAAGGGAAAAAGCATACTAAAAGTCACCAACTCTGCTATAAGAAGAAATTTCACTCTCGATACAACATAGAAAGTAATAACAAATACACAACAAACAATCCAACTGAAGCCCTCCCAAGTGCAAAAACAAACAGCAATAGTATTTCGCTGTGTAAAAAATTTGCATGTCTACCAATATTACTGTTGATACCAAATTTAGTCTGCTGACATGGACCAATCACCTGAAGACACGCGTCAGCTTACATGGCAAATACGAATACTCCAGACGAGCAACGTGGAAATTACATACACTTCTACCAAGCAACACACAATCATCGAGCTACTCAAGTTCACCGAGCAGCTCAAGGGCCCCGACCAACTCAAGCGTGACGAGCAGCTTAGGCGGTCTGAGCAGCTAAAGCGGTCCGAGCTACATAAATATACAGCGTATCTAAATCAAGGGAATCCAGGATATAACTGCGCATTGAATGCTCATTAATATCGTACAGATATACATGTCCGCTGGATAACAGCGCGTTGTCCTTTCATTTGTACATCCTCAAGGCTATAAATACATTGTAACCTCCTCATTAGCAGGGGACTCGGAATTTCTTGGTAAATCCATTATCGAGAATTCTGCAAGTAGTCAGCAATAACAAATACAGTGGACGTAGGCCATTCTTACAAGGCTGAACCACTTTAAAAATCTTTTGTCTTATTTATTTTTATCCGTGATTAACGAATTAGAGATAGTCTAATTTTTTACATCGACAGATTGGCGCCGTCTGTGGGAAACGACTGTAATTATCGTTTTTCACCAAAACAAATCATCGTCAATGGCTGATCATCCTGAATCCAGCAATCGAAACGCTGGAATCTCTCCAAATCCATCTACTCCTCCAAATGTCCAAGATCTGGCTGGCATAATGGCTAATTTGGCTCAGGGCCAGACAGCCATGCAAGAAACCATGCGACAACTCATGCAAACTATCCAGGGTGGAGCGCCAGCCCAGTCAGGACAACGAAGCATTCAGAGAAATACCCGATTACCTTCTTCGCGAACTAGGCGAACGTTATTCCTAGAGGAATCTCAATCTAGACGCACCGATTCATATCGTACTGAGAGATCTAATGATCCTTCTTATCAGCCTGGACGGACTTCCTCGGTACGAGCTACAAACACTCAACAAAACATCACGTTATCTCCAGAAAGGACAAGTGCTCTTGAGAGATTAAGTAGAGTCTCTCCTTTTGATCGTTTAGGTCCTAGGAGGAATAGAAGTCCCCTAGGATTGTGTCAAGGAACTCTCAACGACCCTCTGATTTGAAGGAAGGTTCTGCCCAATCGCGACCAGCTGCTCGTCATGAAAGATCCCAAGAGGCTAATTCAACACGATCAGTTGCTCGAACTAATAGGATCGAGGAAGGAAATGAGGCATGGAAGGGCTCAATTCAAAGGTTGGAGGTTAGATTAGGGGAGATGGTTAAAACCAAGAATCCTCTACAAAGGACTTTTGTCCGAGGAACACCATTCATACAAGAGATTGTGGACTTCCCAACGCCGTCTAAATTCAAAGCCCCGGTAGTAACTCCAAACTACGATGGAAAAACTGACCCTATCCTTCATATAGAACAATACCAGGCAGCTGCTGATATCTATGTTGTTCCAAACGAGATGCGATGTAGGGCATTTTCAGAAACTCTCACTGGATCTGCTCAAATATGGTACAACAATCTTCCTCGTGGGAAGATTGCAACTTTCTTTCAACTGGCCGAGCTCTTTATTGGGAACTTTTGTTTTGGAGCAAAACCAGTTAAACGAGTAGCACACTTGTTAAGTGTTAGACAAAAGGCAGGTGAAAGCACCAGGGATTGCATTACTCGTTTCAATAATGAGAAGCTCGAAGTTATTGATTACGAAGAGAAGACAGCAATCACTGCTCTGATGAGTGGACTGTTGCCAAATAAATTGTACTACACTCTAGCCAAAGATCCGCCTACAACCATGGCAGAGCTAATGGCAAAAGCAGCCAAAATTATGAACGCCGAGGAAGCTATGGCTGCAAAGAAGAATATGGACATCAAAGAAACCAAGGTTGAGGGTGACAAAGCTGAGAAGAAAGAACAGAAGAACAATGGTGGTAACATGCAGTCAAAAGCAAAGCAAGCATTAGAACAGTTGAAGAAATTTGGAAACTATACTCCTTTAAAAGTAGACATAAACCATGTTCTGGAAGAGATCAAGAACAGCGAGGAGCTAAACTAGCCTGAAAAAATGAAGGCAGATCCTGACAAGAGGGATAAATCCAAATATTGCGAGTTCCATAAGGATCATGGTCATACGACCAAAAACTGCATAGCTCTCCAGAATGAAATTGAAGAGCTCATCAGGCGGGGAAAATTGAGCAAGTATGTGGATCGCCGAAAGGGTGGAAAGAGCAACGACCGAGCAAGGCAGAGGTCTAGATCTCCTCGTTGAGCAAAAGAAGATAAGAAGAGAAATCATAAAGAAGACCTGGATGATGATCAAGACGACCCCGATCTACCCAAAAGACCAAAACAGCCAGAACGTGAGGTATTTTCTATCCGTTTTGGATCATTTGATTGCAATGTTATTACTGGTGGAGATGCAGGAGGTGGAGACCTTACTGCAGAGAGGAAAGCTTACCTCAATGAGGCTCAAGCTTGTTCGTATCTTCAACGGATAAATCTAGCTGAGGATGATCGCCCGAGGAAGGTGAACAAAGACAAACTGGTCATCGGTTTCTCTAAGAATGACCTCGCAGGGGTGCTATATCCTCATGATAACCCATTGGTGACCAAAATGAGGATGAAGGAAGTAGTGATTTCGCGAGTATTGGTGGATAATGGCAGCTCGGCAAATATTATGTTCTACCCATGTTTTGATAGTTTGAACCTAAAGCTATCCCAGTTGGAGCTATATCATCGGCCCCTCCTCGGTTTTACTGGCGAGAAAGTTTTTTCACTTGGGACGATCAAGTTGGATATGTTCATCGGTACATGGCCTGCTTGTCGAATAGAAAGAGTACGCTTTTTCGTGATGGATAAAAATGTCCAATCAGCTTACAATATCATCATGGGAAGGGTAGGTTTGAAAAAGCTCGAAGCAGTACCATCTACGGTACATCAATGTTTAAAATTCCCAACCAACTTTGGAGTAGGAGTGGTGAAGGGCGACCAAAAAGTAGCTCGGGAATGCTACTATTCATCTGCCGAGCAAGAAGAGTGTGAAGAATCCAGAAAGAAAACTACTACTTATCAGGTAGATGAGATAGAAGACGCAGAGATTGAGACTTTAGACCCAAGAGATGAGTCTCAGCTCGTTAAGGGTCAGGTCATGGACTCTACTGAAAATATCATTCTGGACGACGAGCATCCAGAACGAACAACTCAAATTGGTGCTTCACTAGATGTGTCAATAAAACAAGAGCTAATAGCGTTTCTAAAAAGCAGAAAACAAACTTTTGCATGGAGCCACGAGGACATGCCAGGGATAAACCCATCTTTCTTATGTCACGAGCTTAATCTAAACAAGGAGATCAAGCCAGTAAAACAAAGAAGAAGAGTATTTAGCCCCGAAAAGAACTAAGCTATACAAGAAGAAGTCGAAAAGCTCAAAAAAGCCTGTTTTATTAAGGATGTCATTTATCCTGATTGGCTAGCTAATGTGGTGATGGTGAAGAAGAAAAACAACAAGTGGAGGATGTGCGTAGACTTCACTGATCTCAACAAGGCATGCCCAAAGGATCATTTTCCCTTGCCCCGAATCGATCAACTGGTGGATGCTACCTCGGGGCATGAACTATTAAGTTTCATGGATGCTTATTCTGGTTATAACCAGATCAAAATGAAACCTGAAGACAGGGAGAGTACCTCTTTTATTACCCCAAGGGAAACTTATTGTTATAATGTTATGCCTTTTGGACTTAAAAATGCAGGTGCAACCTATCAGCGGTTGATGAACAAGGTGTTTGCAGAGCAAATCAGTCACAATATGGAGGTTTATGTTGATGTTATGTTGACGAAGAGCAAGAAAGTTGTTGATCATCTGATTGACCTAGGCCAGACCTTTGATCAATTAGATAAATATCAAATGAAGTTGAACCCTACCAAGTGCATATTCGGAGTACGAGAAGGCATGTTTCTCGGATACATTGTTAATCAACGAGGAATCGAGGCGAATCCTAACAAGATCAAAGCTCTATTGGAACTGCAATCTCCGATGACGAAGAAGGAAGTACAGAGTCTCACAGGGCGAGTTGCAGCACTTAATAGGTTTGTATCACGAGTAACTGACAGATGCCTACCATTCTTCAAAACACTCCGAAAGACTTTCGAGTGGAATGATGAATGCGAGAAGGCCTTTCAAGAATTGAAGAAATACCTGGGAGCACCTCCATTGTTGTCCAGGCCAGTTATGGGAGAAAGACTATACTTGTATCTGGCAGTTTCAGAAAACGCAGTAAGCTCGGCGTTGATAAGAGTGGAGGATGGAGTGCAAAAATCAATCTATTACACTAGCAAAGCCTTCCGAGGAGCAGAGATCAGCTATCCAAGGTTGGAAAAGTTAGCACTGGCGTTGATCGAAGCAAGTAGAAGGATGAGGCCATACTTCCAAGCTCATACTATAGTTGTGTATACAGACATGCCGTCAAGGCAAGCTCTGCACAAACCAGCGAAATCAGGAAGATTGATGTACTGGGCGGTAGAATTGGGTGAATACGATTAATTTATGAGCCTAGGTCGTCACTCAAAGGGCAAGCAGTGGCAGATTTTATTGCAGAATTCACCTATCCAGACACCTCCGAAGTACAGAAGTTGAATACCGACTAGCCTGTGGATGCTACAGGATCATCAAATTTAAATCCCGACCAACTTAAGTCGGTGGACGACCAAGGGAAGATGGTTGACGAGCAGCAAGAACTGCTAGAGGAAGATATGAGGAAGCATCAAATATTCCACCGAGGAACTCTGTCTGACCAAGAGTTTGATAATGAGATACCTGTGTGGAATTTATATGTAGATCGCTTTTCTTGCACTACGGGCAATGGAGCAGGAGTTATTTTAAACAGTCCCGATGAGATTGATGTGGAGTATGCTTTGCGTTTTCGATTTAAGGCTTCAAATAATGAGGCTGAATATGAAGCTATGATCATGGGTCTCAGTCTAGCCAAAACTATGAAAGCAGAGCAAGTCGTTGCGTTCAGTGACTCACAGTTAATTGTAAACCAAATGTTGGGAGTGTATGCAGCAAAAGGAGAATTAATGATCCAATATCATGCGAAAGCAATGGAGATTGTATCAAGCTTTAGTGCAGTACAGTTGACTAGAATACCAAGATTGGAAAATGCAAGAGCAGATGCCTTAGCTCGGTTAGCCTCAGTCACACACCGAGCTACGAAGAACAATCCCAATTGAAATCTTGGCTAATCGGAGCATTGACAAAGATCTAACGATGAACTTTATTACCCTTGATTTAGGATCATCTTGGATGGATCCCATCAGGGCCTATATTGAAGAAGGGGTTTTACCAACTGATAAACTCGCAGTCAAGAAACTAAAGTTTAAAGCTGCTCGTTATGTATTAACTAATGGCATTTTGTACAGACGAAGAGTGATAGCAGGTTTGCAAAGATGTGTCCACCCCTCCGAGGTGAAAAATTTGATTGAAGAGGTCCATGAAGGGTCCTGTGGAGCTCATGTAGCAGGTCGGACGCTTTTGCAAAGAATAATGACGCAGGGATATTATTGGCCGACGATGAGGGCTGATTGTATAGCCTATGCCAAGAAATGTGACAAATGTCAACGTTTCTCTTCTATCCGAAGAACTCCACAGGCATTGTTGACACCCATAACATCCCCTTGGCCATTTGCCATATGGGGGATAGACTTGGTCGGGCCACTCCCAACGACTAGAGGAAGGTTCAAGTACCTCGTAGTCGCTGTGGATTATTTTACTAAATGGGTGGAAGCTGAGCCTCTTATTGATATGACTTATGATAGGGTGTATCAATTTATTTGGAAGAATATCATTTGTAGATATGGTCTTCCCCATGCATTCATTACTGATCATGGAACCCAATTTGACAACGAGGAGTTTGCTGCATATTGTCACCAGTCAAACATATTGAAAACCCACTCTGCACCAGGCCATCCCCAGAGCAATGGACAAACTGAGGTGACGAACAGAACGCTACTGAATGGTTTGAAAAAACGACTGGACGATGCAAAGGCAAATTGAATTAACGAACTACATTCTGTGCTGTGGGTTTATCGTACTACACCGCGAGCAGCAACAGGAGAATCTCCATACATGTTGGCATTTGGAAGCGAAACTGTTATACCTGCCAAGTTGGGCCTCTCCACACACAGGGTGCTGAATTTCAATTCTCCTATTAGTGACTTGATGAGGCGATTGTATCTAGATATGCTCGAAGAAGTTAAAGAAGAAGCAGCAATCAGGAATGTTGCATACCAACAACGAACAGCTCTGTTTTACAACAAGAGGGTAAAGAAGTGTGATTGAAGGAAGGAGATTATGTGCTAAAGAAAGTAATTCAAAAGCATAATAAACTGGAAGTTAACTGGCATGGACCCTACAGAGTAACAGAAGTTGTTCGTCCAGGAACCTATGGGATTGAAACCTTGGAAGGAGAAGAATTTAAAAATGCATGGAATGCAGAACATCTACGCAAGTATTATCATTAGTTGGAGTTTCAATGTAATGGAGTTTTCTTCAGTATGAATAAAGTGTTAAATGTTTTACTCGGCTCTCTCTTTTTGATGAAATTTTTCGGAGTATTAGTGCTACACACTACGCATCAAGTTCAAAATGAAATCCACCAACTACGGTTGGTCGGTAAATAAAAATCCACCAACTACGATTGGTCTGTAAAAATCCACCAACTACGGTTGGTCGGTAAATAAAAATCCACCAACTACGGTTGGTCGGTAAATAAAATCCACCAACTACGGTTGGTCGGTAAAAATCCACCAACTACGGTTGGTCAGTAAATAAAATCCACCAACTACGGTTGGTCGATAAGGTAAACCTCCAATTCCGGTTGGTCGGCAAATCAATTTACAATCAACTCGGGTTGATTAAACTAAGTAGGACCATGGGATGTAAGTCATTTTATTGCTTAAGATCAAAGAGTGATAAGTAACTATGGTCAAAAAATAAAACAGCATGGTATATCAAAATATGCATGTAATCGCAAACAAAGACATTCTGCAAAATACTTCGAAATAAAATAGCGAAAGACAAACTTTTCATTCAAATAAAGAAGGATTACATATGATGTGGAAAGTAAAAAATCATTACATAAAAATCCTATTCTATTGGTTTCTTTCCCTCTGCCTTTGAAACAGATTCTACTCCAGCAGGAGGATCATCTAAGGCATAAGGAGAATTTATAAAATTTACATCTCGAAGCATCCTGACATTCATCACAATGGCCGAGCAAGCAAGTGCTCCGGGCGAGATATCTCGAAATTAGAATGAAGGTTGTAGTCGCCGAGATACTTGGAGATTAAGCACTGAGGAATTACCCGAGCAGGGATCCTGCTCATATCAAGTTTAAAAGGTGGCACGGGCAACTCGAGCAATCCAGGGTCATAATAATCCCATAGATAGTGGCCCTTGCATTCAGCCATCCTTGCTTGTACCCCTCGTTATTTGACTGCTGGATCCGGTCATCAAGATGGTAGAGGGCTTCGTTGTAACCAGCCATCCAAAACTTTCTGCGCTGTTTATGGAACTGGTAAGTCAACCTCTCTAGCTGCTCGTGAAGATTCCTCACCAGATTTGTTTTATTTTCCAAGGCAGAGCTTTGTGTGGAAAGTTGCTCGTCAAGGTTCAGAATCTTCTTAGACATCTCTGTTAAGGCTTGGTTCTTTACCATTAACTGGAATGCCTGATTCTCTAAGGCTGATTGGGTCCTCGCCTCTTCAATCGAGATCCGAGCAGCTCTTGCTCATCCCCGAGAAGATCTTGCTCGACCACGAGTAGAAGTGGAGGGTCCAACTCTCTTCAAAGTTTCCAACTCATCTCTTAAGTTGGCATTCTCTACCTCTAAGAAAGAGAAACCTTCGTCATTGACAGGGACCAATGCTCCCGAGGTAGATGCTCCAGATTTCAGTTGGGATACCTCTTCTCGCAAAACATTATTTTCTTGCTCCAACAGTTTAGCGATTTGCCTATGCTCCTCGACCTCAACCTTTAGAATTCTCTCTTTCTTCTCGTAAGCAGCGATGAATTTATCGTATCCTTTGTCCGCATTTAGTTGCTGATATTTTTTCTCATACCCCTGATGCAAAAGGCTAAAAGACTCCTTATATTGTTGTTGTAGTTCCTCGATGGTACCCTGGAGATCTTCAATCATCTCGTAATATGCCACATTGTTGGCAACTGCACGGTCGAGCAAGCACTTCAGATATTGGTAGGCTTCGACTGCTCGTTCAGAAGTATCTGGACCAAGGATGTCAACAATTTGAGCCTCTTTTAGGTCTGCATGACCAGCCTTGAAGTAGTCATTGCATTTTTTCATCAGTTCTGTATCGTGAGCTGACAAGAGCTCCATCCTGGCCATAAACTAGTAAAGAGAAGAGATAAAGAAAATTAATAAGAATGCAGGCAGGAGAAAAAGTCAATATGAATAACCAAAAGTTCGAATTTTTATTCATCAAAAGGTAAATACAAAGCTCAGGGTTACATTCAAAAGAAATAACAAAATTAAAACCCGAGCAACTTTACACCTTCTCCTTGTGTTTTACAACTTCCTCGGAAAGCTGGGATGAGGAGGCTGGTTTCCCGGAGGATATAGGCAGTTGCTCGACTGAAGTACTGATGGGCTGAAGTTGCTCGTAGAAAGTCTGAACAACTGGAACAGGAGGAACTTGGTCTCCAACCATCATGGAAGATTCCTCTGAGGCAGCTTCGTCCTCTTCTTCTTCTCCAGGAGAGGGAGGAGGATCATGAACATGTCGCTGGAACAGTTCAGAATTCTCAACGTTCTTTAACTCCTGCAGAGCAGCAACCCATCCATCCCTGAAATACTTGACGCTGGCATACTCCATTTGCGAGGTCATGGCAGCCAGGCCCTTATTCCAGCCTTTATCCCAGCCAGTACTGAAGGATTTCTTGACAGCCTTTTTCCTTTTTTCTTTCTCCAAGGAGGTCCTTTCCCTAAGGAGCTCCTCGACAGCTTTTAACTTCCCTTCCACCTCCTCCTTTTGGCGATCAACCTCCTGAAGTCTACCGACTTCCTCTTCAGCAGTTTTTAGCTTGTTCTCAAGCTCTCCAGCATTCTTGAGTTTCTCCTCAAGCTCTTTATTATTACAATTCCGCCAAGATCTCTTCGTTAGTTGGGGGAAGAATCCGCCCGAATCGGATTTTTTTTCTCAAACTCTTTCATCTTTTTCTCTAATCCCTTAGAGGCCTCCACAACTCGGTCTCTCTCTTGCTCAATGGACTTGAGTTGCTTCTCCCAAGCCACTTTATCTTCTTCATATTTCTGACGAGAGTCCTTTAAGGACTGAGATAGACCAACAAAAGCTTCATCTACACCTCCCGAGGAGCTTAAAGCCTTAAGAGCTTCATCCTTCTTCAAGATAGTGTTAAAACATGTTACCAGCTGAAAAAGAAATATTTTTGAGTTAGTGCAAGGACATAGCAAATCAAAATGCGAACTCAGATCAATAACACTTACTGAGGCAATATGTTGAGCAGCCAAGGTAGTGACCCTGTCACGAGAAAGGGTGTCTTCAATACCTTGGACGTCTGGGATAATCCAAGACTTCACCGAGCTCATAGCAGAGCTCGGAGGAACAAAAGTGGGAACACCACCTTTAACATTTAAAGACTGAGAGACAGCTTCTACTGGTCTCTCAAGAGAACTTTTCTTTAACCTCCTCGTAGGAGCAGGAACATTCTCAACCAAGGATGTCGTCTTGGTTGGTGATATAACGATAACCTCGCTTGGAGGAGAAACAGCAACAACCTTGCTCGGGGCCACTGGGGGCTTCTCAACAACCTTCTTAGTAGCAGCAGGAGGGGGTGTATCAATATTCCTTGTCCCTTCTTCCGGGGCACTTTGCTTACTTTTCTTTGCCTCAGAAGCAGACTTATCAAAGAATGCAGGAACTTTTCTTCTCTTCATTATGTCACTAATAGGAATATTTGACTCTGAAGAGGAGCCTTCCACACTAGTATCAGCAGCTGGTACTTGGTCGATATTAACCACCACTGGACGAGCAGTGAAGGAGGAAGTATAGCTCTTGTACTGCAACAAGTAAGAAGCTGATCTGATATGTTCGTCAGCAACAGTTTGGTGTAAACTCCAGATAAGTTTCAAATGTCTTAAATTAACATCAGTTTCTTTGGGAGACTTTCTTTTGCTATCAACTGCAAATGGTAAAAATTAAATGTCAGTGATACATTTTGTCAAACACCAAGAAAACAACATTTCAAAAAATAAAAACAACCTATTCCATTGCCATAAGGGGGACACCTAGGACCATGATATACATCAACTCCATGCTCGAAGTAGTCCCTATTGGCATCTGGGAGATTAACAACTAAAGCCCTATTTAAAAACCTAGTTTTTAAATCAAAAGTACTATCGCTGACAACCCATCTATAGCAAAACATAATTTCTGGAATTCCTAAACGGGTTTCATGAATTTGGTTTAACCTATGGACTCCATTAACTATTCTCAAGGTATTCAGTGCTATTTTTGCAGGAGCAACGTCAAAATATTGCCAGAACTCCAAGCATAAAGGGTTTGGAGGAAAAGAAAAGCCACATTCGGCCACAAAGAAACTTGGGAGCCAGTGTCCCTCAGCCAAAGATAAATAATCAGAAGGTTCGGAAAGTTCCTCCAAAATGACCCATGAAGGAATTGAAAATTCAGAACGAAATTTGTCAAGCGATTTAACAACATAAACCATGATGATCAAAGCAGAATAAAAGAGAAGGAAGAAGATCTTACAGGAGAAGAGTGAACCAGTTGATAACGAACACGGAAAGAAACGAACGCACAAGATGGAGAAGAAATGAAAAGTTCAAAGACAGATTTGAAAAGCGTTTAAATACTTTACCTCGGGAATAGAAAAGGCAATGATTACCAAGACGGACGTTTGCGTATCCGGCGGCTAAAAAGAAAAAAAAGGGCACAAAAAACGAAGCGGTTATGGAAATTCAAAATATTTATGAGGACTGATACTGTGCATTTAAAAAGGAGTTTTCCTAAAAACCATACAAACCGAAAATCTAAGCAGCAGAATGTTCCATACTTTTCTTCAACATCAAACTACGAAACATTGGGGGCTTTTGTTGATACCAAATTTAGTCTGCTGACATGGCCCAATCACCTGAAGACACGCGTCAGCTTACATGGCAAATACGAATACTCCAGACGAGCAACGTGGAAATTACATACACTTCTACCAAGCAACACACAATCATCGAGCTACTCAAGTTCACCGAGTAACTCGAGGGCCTCGACCAACTCAAGCGTGACGAGAAGCTTAGGCGGTCCGAGCTACATAAATATACAGCGTATCTAAATCAAGGGAATCCAGGATATAACTGCGCATTGAATGCTCATTAATATCGTACAGATGTACATGTCCGCTGGATAACAGCGCTTTGTCCTTTCATTTGTACATCCTCAAGGCTATAAATACATTGTAACCTCCTCATTAGCAGGGGACTCGGAATTTCTTGGTAAATCCATTATCGAGAAATCTGCAAGTAGTCAGCAATAACAAATACCGTGGACGTAGGCCATTCTTACAAGGCTGAACCACTTTAAAAATCGTTTGTCTTATTTATTTTTATCTGTGATTAACGAATTAGAGATAATCTAATTTTTTACATCAACAATTACGTCATCTTTTGTGAGTGATGCCACAGCAAGTTCACAGAGAAGGGAGGAGAGAAGAAGAAAATAGAGGACAAAGAAAACATTCTACAGGCCAATATTGCAATGCATAAACTCATTTCAACTAATTAACTTTAATTAAAACAAAGGGATTATAAGACTTGTACGTGCTTATTAGAAGAACTATTCCTATTACGACCTGGCTCAAAAGTCTAGACATTTAAAGAGTCTCAAATAAATGTCTTCAAATTACATCGAATCTTCCAGACAAGTGTATAATTTTCTAAAAATATCCCAGGCAACATTCCATATTTCTTATTCATGTCTATCCCCAAATTTATAAATGACTGTAATGTGGAGGAATGAACACTGAATGCTTGGCTCTCCATCAGCGAAAACATAAGAAGGACATAAGATTGTGGAACTTCAGAGATGAACCTTTTGGAAGCAACAAAAGTAATAATCAGAATCCACCTTTTTGTTCTACATTTAAAGCAATCAGTGTTTGACATTTGTATTCGGGGTCTGAAAGAGAAAATTTCCGAAAAATCGAAGATGACTAAAAGGCTTGAAATCTTTCATACAAATATTCTCCCCTCTTCTTGTTATAACAGCGAGTACACGGGCGTGAGAATAATTCGTCAAGATTGAATTAATCCTTTGATTACAGATTATATGCACTCTGAATAAACCACTGCACTAAAAAAGTGGTCCGATGACGCCACAAGGGCTCAGAATAAGGAGAAATCTGCAATTTTCAGATTGAGAAACAGAGACATTGATCCCTTTTTATGGCCTTTTTTGTGTTAATTCATAAAAGGTGGCGCTATTAAAGAGTAGTCGTTTCATCGTGCCTATTAGGATGCAAAGTCAAGATGACACCCATTCAGTGTCATAACTGATCGATAGTTGGAAACACAGCCAAGAATAGGCCCAATCCGCTTGTCCGGCAGCACCTTTGGGTCATGGAGCACAGTGTGCAACACAATCTTCCCCAAAATTGGTTTAGAAATTTCAGCAGTCTGAAACTGTAGAAACACATCGTCACAGACCAAACCTTTATCACTGACACAGATCAAGGATGGACGCTAGAATCAGCAAGGGGACAACAGTTTTTGGTGATTTTGAACTTAGCATTGTCGTGAATCAAACCGTGTGTGAGTTTGCCATAGAGCCTTGCTGCCTTCACTCACCATTTTGCCTCCCAACTTGCTCTCCTTCAACTTTCACAATATCATCCCCACTCCAGATCAAGGCCTAGATTGTCTTCATCCGCACTCGATTCAATTAGAAGCTTCTCATCTCCATTGCCTACTTAACTATTGTCGTCAATTTTAGTTTCCCTGAAGGTTTCACCACTATGTCGTTCGTCATATAAGCCCACCGGTGGGCAAAATGACTCGGATTCCAACAAAACACTCACCGTGTTCAACCGAACCAAACTCATATGCAGCTTTGAGCACGGCAACTTGCTTGTGACACAATTTTTTCTAACAACAGTCCTCATGAGGGAAGGGTGGGGTGATGAGTCTGAACCTATAACCTTGAGCCTTGTTGTACCAGAAGTAATCTTCTCCTCCTTCAACCGTTCAAATTTTTCAAGAGACTCAAGGTATAGACGATGGCTATCGGTAACTTCCACATAATAGTCAGCATCATTCGAGTTGAGGTGTACGACCTCCGACATTTAATCCATACCAACTGCTTCACAACTACTACCAACACACACCAAAAGACACTAGGCTCACTTAAGAGTGGCCGTAGAAACTCACACTACTATAAATATAATAATAGCTCTTCCAATTTTCATTCTCATTCATAAATTCATAATAATTGATAATTACTTACAAAAGAAGGCCAAAGGCCTCCTAGGTTAATACTAGCTAGAGTCCAAATTATAATAAAATAAATATATATATAAACTAGGAAGGCACCAAAAGATAAATCCCAACCCAATTAAAACTCCTAAAGAATAGCAACCAATAATAATTATTAAGATTACGAATACTACCCCAACCCCCAAGACACACACACACACATACCAATTCCAAACTACTCTTGGTCACAGCCCATAAAACCCATACACATCAGTAGTCAATCTAAATACAAAAAATAAAAATACGAAGCATGCTTCCATCTCATGACACTCCTAAAGCTCAATATATGAATGGGAAAAGGGAGCAAAAGTACAAAAGGAACTGGAATAACATAAATACAGCTAGACATAAATTATGAAGCAATTATATAACTTTACAACAAGCTCAATGACTCAAAACCACGGACAGCTAGTATGCTGACCTGAATTTCATTTCTTTTGACAGTTTCAAGTGAGTCATCCCTGTAGCCTGTGATCCCTTCATCAACTGATAAGAGAAAGAGATCCAGGCCATAATTGTGGCGACGATTCAATTCTGACATTACATAAGCCAGCACTGTGGAATCTGCACAGAATAGGGAACAAAAAAAAAATAGAAATGAATTCATAACTTTCCGAAAATCATTGTGTGATTGGAAACTTTAACAGGTTCACAAAAATAAGTACACACCAAAAACATACATGAAAGAAATCCCCAAAAAACATACAGGAAAGACAGATAAACTTCCCATTTTGGCACATCGAAAGAGGTTAGAAATTGGGCCATTACAAAATATGCAAATCGGTCAGTGATGGAAATGGGCTCTATTTTAGGGTTTTATTAGTCATTTTATTTTATTTTGTTATTTTCTTTATTTTGTTATTGTATATTCATTTGTTTTTCTTCAGTATTTAAAGGTAATGAGTAGTAAAAATTAAGGCCTTAGCCTAGAGCCTAAGCTACTCCTCTCCTTTAAGTATCCCCATGTAAGCCTCATTTGAGGTATGCTTGAATTTTGACAATAGAAAAGAGTGTTTCTCTCTCTAAAGTGGTGTTTAGATAATTTTTTGAAGCCTTTTGACGAGTCGTTTACGTCAAATTGGTATCAAAGCATGTGAGGCTCCACATTGGTGTTTGGTGTTGTTGGATATTACTATAGTATTTTATCATTTCTCCCACCTGTTTCGGGCATTTAGTTATTAGACTTATTTTACTTTTTACCATGTAGGGACCCTTCCATTGAGTAATATATATACCATAATGTGGCACCATTATTGGTAAGCCAATACATCATAAAAAACTTCTTGGTATCAAAGCAAAAATAATACCCTAGATATCTAAACCCTAGCCATCGTCACTGACCTGACCTGACCTAGCTTGGTCGCCGTCGCCGATGTCGTCATTGTTCATATTAGAGTCGGGTTTCAGCTGTTGGTTAGTGGGTATGGTTTAGTTGGCTGCTTCTTATGGATCCTCTTGCTGGAGATGTCAGTGAGTTGGTTTTCTTATCTCCGGTGGGTTCTTCCCCAACTTGCGTGTTGCATATTGTTTGTACAGAGGTGGTGATGTTTCCAGGGACCGTTCCTGTGTAATTGGTTATTAGATTCAACGATTAGGTAATCTAAGGTTTATACCCTCTTGTTAATTTGGGTTTTTTATTTCCTCTTCTTGTTGGGTTTTATTCCCATGAAGTAGGCTATTAATTTACCCATAGTTGATGATTCTTGAGGGTTTATATCCTTCTATGTTGAGGGTTTATACCCTTCTATGTTGCTGAGTTAGATTGATTCACTCATTGCCAATTTTTTTGGTGGTATTTGTGTGGGTTTTGTTCACCTCTTTATTGCTGAATTTTTGGATCACCCCATTGCCAATTTTTTGGCCATTCTTGTGTATTTGTTGGATAAAAAATAAAAAAGCGAAAAGAAAAAAAATTGAGTATTTTTTTAGCTATGGCTGATTTGTATGGTTCTAAAGAGGTTGCTCCTACCCCACATACCTACTCTCTTGGACACTCTACTTCCACTGCCACTATTAATTCACGTACTTCATCTGCTTGTCATGTTAAGGCTGTTAAGCCTACTTGAATTTTGAATTCTGGAGCTTCTGATCATATGACTAGTGAGCTATTTTTTTTTACTTCTCCTACTACCCCTGTGTGTCATAGTGTGTGTCTTGCGAATGGTTCACATGCTCTTATTCGTAGCAAGGAAAACATCCGTCTCTCCCCTTCTCTCACTTTGTCTTCGGTATTGCATGTTCCTGACCTCTCTTTTAATCTCATCTTTGTTCGTCAACACTGCAAAGATCTCAATTGTGTTGTGTCATATTCTTAACCTCGCATTGCTATTTGCAGGACCTGAGTTCGCAAAGGATTTTTGGCAGGGAATATGAGCGTGGTGGCCTATACCACTTGGGGATCCTCCTACCCCTACTACTTTTATTTCCAGACTTAGTGCCTCTACTTCCACTGAGCCCATTATTTTCTATGTTTCCTTACAAACTTTGCGTTTGTGGCATGCCCGTTTAAGACATGTCAATTTTCAGTACTTATGCTTTACTTTTTCCCTCTTTATCTAAGGCTTGTAAAGACAAAAGGTTTACTTGTGAGACATGTGAGTTGTCTAAACATATTCGTACTAGTTATATTCCTCATATGAGTCGTGCACCTAGTATGTTTGACCTTATTCACTCTAATGTTTGGGGGCCCTCACCTGTCACAGCTTTATCCAGTCATAAGTACTATGTCACTTTTATTGATGATTTTTCTTGATGTACGTGGGTATATGTACTCAAACATAAATCTGAGGTGTTACCTGTATTTTTCCAATTCCTACAATCGTAACATTCGATGTGATAATGGGGGGGGAGTATGTCTCTGATGCTTTTCATGCACAACTTAACCAAAAGGGAATTTTACACCAACTCACTTGCCCCTACACTCCGGAGCAAAATGGGGTGGCGGAACGTAAGAACCGTCACTTAATGGGAATGGTTCAGTGCCTTTTACGGGGTATGCATGTTCCTAAATCTTATTGGCACCTTGCTCTTCTCACTGCCACATTTATTATTAACCGCACTCCAAGCAAAATTTTAAATGGCAAAACGCCTCTTCACTCTTATCTTTCCTACTGCCCCCATTTTCCCTATATTATCTCGGGTTTTTGGATGTTTGTGCTACGTTCAGGATCGACAATCCTCGCGTCACAAACTTGATGATAAGGCCATTAAATGTATTTTTATGGGCTATCCTGCCATGTCTAAAGCTTATAAATGTTATGAACCTCTCTCTCGACATATGTATCACTCTTGTGATGTTACCTTCCATGAGGATACTCCATTTTATGGTAGGTCTGCTACTCCCCTACCCCCACCTCATCCTCTTAAGGAGGTTTCTCCAGTGGCCCCTCCTATCCCTTTATTGGATGTCTCCCTCTCTTCTTCCTGAGACACCCCCTTTGCAGGTTTATGCTTGTCGCCCTCGGCTTCCACTGCCTCCTCCTTCTACGGACTCGGGTACTGTTGATGCTCCTTCTTCACCACCCCCCACCCCGCCTATTTCTGTTGTTCAGTCCTCCCCTCCCCCACCTATTTCTTATGCTAACTCCTGTAGCACTAACCATTCTATTCTCGAGCATCTTTCCTATGCAGGTCTTTCAGAGTCCTATCGTGCTTTTTTGAGTTGTCTTGACTCTATTTCTATTCCCCAATCTTTGCATGCGGCTCTCCAGAATCCTAAATGGGCTACTGCCATGAAAACCGAGATGGATGCATTGGAAAACAATGGTATTTGGGAGTTAGTGTCTCTTCCTCCAGGGGAGAAACTTGTTGGTTGCAAATGGGTGTTTAGTGTTACATATTTGGCTGATGGCTCCGTTGAGCGATATAAGGCTCGTCTTGTGGCCCGTGACTTTACTCAGATTCCGGAAAAAGATTTTTGTGCTACCTTTGCCCCGGTTGCTAAGATGACTTATGTTCGTCTACTTATATCTCTTGCCGCATCTCACTCTTGGTCGTTGCATCAATTGGATATTCACTTTCTCCGAGAGAAAGTATCTACGGGCATTCATTCATCCCTCATTCGTAGTTGCAGATTGTCTCACCAAGGCAGTTGGACGTTCGTTACTTCACTCATCTATTGGCAAGCTATGCTTGGTAGATATCTTCGCTCCAGCTTGAGGGGGAGTGTTGGATATTACTATAGTATTTTATCATTTCTCCCACCTGTTTTGGGCATTTAGTTATTAGACTTATTTTACTTTTTACCATGTACTTCCAGACCCTTCCATTGAGTAATATATATACCATAATGTGGCACCATTATTGGTAAGCCAATACATCATAAAAAGCTTGTGGTGTATCGGTGTTTAATTTTATCAAATCGTACACTACTCTTCAATGGCTCCCAAGAAATCCAAACAACAACAAGATGAGAATCGAGAGTAGAGGCAACAAATTCCGGAGTTACAATAACAAATAGCCCAACTCTTTGCCAACCTAGGTCTAAAACCTAACCCTTCTATCCCGATGACTGCCCCAACCCCAAAAGAACCACAAACCCTATCCCCCCCCAACCTTCTAACCCTAACCCTAGCTTCCGCCCCGCTGCCTCAGCCTTACCCCGCCACCATCATAGCCCCAAAAGCCTCTACTCCACCCCCAAAAAACCTATCTGCTGCCCCCAACCTAAAAAAAACAATCGTGGCAGCCCAAACCCCCTCTCGGCAGCTCCCTGCCTCCCCGCCGACCACCCCAATAACCAAAAAAAACTGCCGATAGCAACCCCAGCCCACCCTTGCCTTCCCGCCTCATCCCCGACCACCCCAGCCCTTCCCCTGGTCGCCGACCACCCCTAGTGGTTGCGCAGGCCCCCCAACCCCAAATTGCTCCTGGAGGTTTTACCCAAGGCCTGCTCGAAAACCCCATGGGTTGTCCTACCGAACCCCAAACCCTTTTACCCGCTTCCAAACGTTAGTTTTTTACCCGGGTGGAATTTTCTAGGGTTTACTTGGGTGAAGAAAGTGGAGAAGAAGAGAGAAGATAAAGAAATGAAGACCAAGATTTGTGGGATGTGCCCCCCTCAATTTTTAGAAATTAATTTTTAACCCCCATAAGTTTTTGGCACCAATTTTTGGAATTTCCTCACGGATCCCCAATTTTTTGAACACTTGAGGATGAGCTTGGTCTTAAGCGAGGGAGAGTGATGGAAATGGGCTATATTTTAGGGTTTTATTAATCATTTTATTTTATTTTGTTTTTTTCTTTATTTTGTTATTGTATTTTCATTTGTTTTTCTTTAGTATTTAACGGTAAGGACTAGTAATGGAATTTTTGTAATTAGCGCCTTAGCTTAGAGCCTAAGCTACTCCTCTCCTTTAAATACCCCATGTATGCCTCATTTGAGGTAGACTTGAATTTTGACAATAGAAAATAGTGTTTCTCTCTCTAAAGTGGTGTTTAGATAATTTTTTGAAGCCTTTTGATGGGTGGTTTACGTCAGTCAATATATCCTAATTTTATCCTAATTTTTTGCAATTTTCTCAATAACCAAATACAAAGTACTCCACACACACACATAAACAAAGAAAAGCACGAGGAATGCATGCAATGCAACTTTTATTATGTGATGTGTCGCATATGGCCTGAGAGCTGAGAGAGAGAGAGAGCAATGAGCTTGGGTTGGCAAGAGAGTTATTTTGGGATTTATTTTCAAATTAGAATTAGTAGAATATTATTAAGTGGATATTTATCTAGTTTCCTTCATTTAGTTTTCGTGTTTGGCAAAGAGTGGTATCAGAGGGTTGAATGGTGTTAGTCCAGTTGAGTTTGTTGAGTTTTGGAACAACTTCAATCCCTAAACACATAGGATGAAAGCATCCGAGAAAGGTATCGAGAGCTTGGAGCAGATTGAGGTTTTTGATGCAATCTAACCAGTCCATGGGGGACCCGACCCCTCTGCTCATTGCCGCCGATTCCCTTGCCCTGGCGGTCAACGTGCCTAACTATGACTCCTCACGAAAAGCGCAAGCAGAAGACCGACATTGCATGGCATGGCATGGCATGGAATGGCCCTGTAGTTTATTCGTCATCCTTTGTTTAATGAACGGTCTTTAAAATCTGGCCAAGAGATTAAGGTTTGTGGGTCGAGATAAGGGACAATGAGTGGAAAATTGGATGCAACAACGTAAACCTAATCCGCCGCTCGTGTTTGGTAATTTTGTGGGTGGTGAAATTGAAGGCAACATGCCCTGCCAGCAAGCAACTCAATGAGAGAGGGAGGGAAGAGTGATTAAACATAGAAAAGTTGGCGTTTGGGAGAAGGTTTTGGTTGGCCTTGCTATAAAAGCATTGGTAAATGCATAAAAATCATTGGATCAATATTATGCATTGACTTTATATTGAGCATTTTGTGTTTTCAATTTTTCATCAAATCCATAATTGGCACGATTTGTGTTTCGTATTTCAATAGTTAAAGAGTGGTGTGACAAAAAAAATCTAGTTGAAAAGTGCAAAACATGTCATAATTTATGGGCAAACTGCAAACATCTCATAGTTTAGAGAGTTCACTGTAATTTATTTAGGAAAATAACAGAAAAATATATTAAAGAAAGCAACCACGAACATGTTTTACCAATTAGGCAGGAGAATTTCTGTGGAATTTTTTTTGAGATAAATGCAATTCATATTTATCTATATCAAGGTTCTAAAAAACGCGAGGCGTGACCGAAGCGTGGAGGCCAAGCCTTAAGCCTTAGAAGCCTAGGCGAGCCTTAGGCGTAAAAAGGCGTGAAAAGGCGTTTAGGCCTTTTTTAATATATTTTAATATTTTTTACAATGACAAGACTATTAAAAATACTAAAATGGTACATACCTTAAAAATATGTCTAAATATTTGTAAGTTAAAATACTATTTTTTTTTAATACTAAAAAAACAAAAAAAACTCGCGTTTTTTCACACCATACTTCTAAAAAAACTTGCATTTTTTCACACCTTACCCCCCAAAAACGTGCGTTTTTTCACGCCTTACCCAAAAAACGTTCACCATCGTTGACCACGCCTAGGGCCAAAACTTGGCGTATCTAAAAAGCCTCGCGCCTAGGCGCGTTTTTTAGAACTCTGATCTATATGCATTACAATCACATATATAATATGGTAAAGTGGCCATGTCGTATGTACACTTCTACTCTCTGCTCACAGGGTGCAGAGGACTGTATGTACACCGTGTCTCTCTGGACCTCATATTATCATTCTTGGGCTTCATATTGTGAATTGTTATATTATATACATCATAGCATCTCCCTTCTTGTCAAATGTTTCTTTTTATAATCAAGAATGGCTAAACGTCGAAAAATAGTCGGTAACATAAATGCATTCACCTTTCCCACCAGAAGCTCCAATGGCAATGCGTTCCCCAGGCTTAAATAGATGATTGTCAACGATTACCCTATGAATCTCCTCCTCAAACACAGCATAAAAACACTCCCTGCAAATCTTTGAAGCAATAAAATTTAGCTGTTAGACTCTGGTCAATTACCCACCAACATGCATATGATGTGTATGCATATATACAAGTGTGAACAACTATGCATATACAATTAGGCACTCCAACATAACTAAAAAACATTCACCTATTTTTTTTTTGGTGTGTGTGTGTGTGTGTTGGGGTGGGGAAATGAATGAAGTTATTTATGAATTTGGTAGAGATGATCCACTCATCATGAAGATCATCACCACTAAATTTAATCGGGAAAAAAATCAAGCATTTAGTAAGTGAGAATCATGAGTTGATCACAGGTTTCAACAGCCAACATACATACATGTATATAAAATGAGGCCCTCCAGCATACCTCATTTAACATATCTAAGGAGCATACCTCCATTTATGGGTGGTGGTGTGTGTATGTGTTACGGGGGGAATGTTAAATGATCTCCTTGTTAGAAGATCATTTACACCAAATTTCATCAAAAAAAATCAACTGTTTAGTGACTAAGATGATGATCTAAAATTTCACCCAATTTTTTGACCAAATTTCATCCAAAAAATTCTATCTTTTAGAAAAATTTGGAGATAAATTCTTTAGGCAAGTCAAATTTGGTATGTTGGAGAGTTTGACTCCATAAAGACACATATATATTCAATTTGTATTTCACCGGTAAAATAACATTATTATAAAATTTGAGGGAGATCAAAATTTTCACTTACCCCAAAATATGGAAATGTATCACGTAATACGTGTTTCGACACGTGATTGATCCAAAAACTAGGATATGACATGCTATGATGATACGTATAATATATAATATATATTTAAATATATATATTAATGAAATAAAACGGATTTTCTCCATAAAATACATTATTAGAGCATTCTTAACATGAAATTAAGAAAATTGACCATACAAAATAAAATTCAAACACACTGACTCGTGGCTTTCGGTAGAGTGTCCGTGCTTCATAAGTGTCTGACTCGTTGTCGGACACGAACACGTTGGCTTTCGGGAGAGTGTCCGTGCTTCATAGATTAAATGAGGCGTCTAAGAGAGTATAACTCTATACATGTATAAACATGAGTAATGCTACTTGCACAAAGAACTTACAAAAAAAGAAGGTTACACAAATTGATATGGTAGTACAATGTATACATTGTAAATTACTTACTCCATTACATTGTACAACACTTCTCTAATTTTATGATGTGAATTGGAAGCCTTGGATGCTATTTTTAGTACATAGTGGCATTTTTGGTTATTTTCTTTATTTTGATGTACTTTCTTTTATTAGTTGTTTTGATTAGTATTATAGGTAGAAAGTATTAAAGGTTGGTAAGGGCATAGTTGTGATTAGAACCTTTTCTTGTAGCCCAAGTTAGATCCTTCTAGTTCCCCCTATAAATACTTCTCTTTTAGCCTCATTTGGGGATTCTATCATTTTGAGATTTTGAGAGAGAGTTGAGACGAAAGTTACATCTTCTTCTTACTTTCCATTTGATGCTCATTAACATCAATTGATATCAGAGCCTCGTTTACTCTACCCGTTGTAGTTGTTGTTGTTATATAACAAAAATCGTGGACGACGACAAATGAAACCTAAGAAGAGATTTGTCTCCATTGATTCACGCACCAATCGGCTTGAGTAGGTTTTAAACCGCCTTGTAGTGCGATTTGACGCTCTTAAGGCTCGCCTCCAACCCTAGCCACCAAAATGTTTCAACCCAAGCTTCCGCCACTATCCCCACCCCTACGCCACCCCCACCGCGACATAACCCTAAATCCAGCCCCGAGAGAAAAGAAAAATAAAAGGGCTGTGAAGCCACAAACCCAAGCAAAAAAAACGAGCAGAGAAGGGCTGAAATTCAGCCCTAGATCGGGGCTGAGAAGAGAGAAAAACAAGCATAAAGAGGGTTAAATCAACCATCCCCGCCTCTGTTTCAACTCCGATGACCCTCCTTGTATTCCGACGATCCCCGACGAAGTCTGATCAGGCCGCCGAAGGCTATGGAGGGCTAAACCTAGAGTTTCGAACCCCTAAATTGATGTTCGACCAAGGTGACTACGTTTCCTGGCTCACAGTCGGAGAGAGAAGAAATTGAGAGCAACAGAAGGAGCATATCACTAAGGGAGAAGACAAAGATAAGAGAGAGAGAAACGAAAAAAAGGCTACATAGTTCTAGAATTTGCTCACGACTCCCTGAATTTTTGAAAGCTAGAGGACGAGCTTTGTTTTAAGTGGGGGAGACTGATGTGAATTAGGTGTCTTAAAGGCTATTTCTAGTATTTTAGTACATAGTGGCATTTTTGGCTATTTTCTCTATTCTGATGTACTTTCTTTAATTAGTTGTTTTAATTAGTATTATAGGTGGGAATTATTAAAGGTTAGTAAGGGCATAGTTGTAATTAGGACCTTTTCTTGTAGCCCAAGTTAGATCCTTTTACTTCCCCGCTATAAATACTTCTCTTGTAGCCTCATTTAGGGAGGCTATCATTTTGAGATTTTAAGAAAGAGTTGAGACGAGAGTTAAATCTTCATCTTACTTTCCACTTGACGCTCATTTATATCATTTTAATTACATTTTCTCTTTTTCGTGGTTTATAAGGACATAATAAACAAGAAGAAAACCAGAACTTGTTTAGTTTGTAGAAAACAAGGTTGTTTTCTAAGAAAATCTTCTAAAAAAATTCCATTGATATTACAAAACAAAAAATGCATTTAAGTTCATTCGATGAAAAGCCCCTCTATATTTTTTTAATTATCATTTAGTCCAAGCCTTTTTTATTTTATTCTAAAAAGTATACAGCTATATAAAACCCTCACAAGCACTTTTCTTTTCTTATCCTAAACCCTAAGAAACATTTGTCAAAAAAAAATACACTAGAGACTTTTTGGAACATAAAAAAAAATATGGTGGATTAAGTGAAAAATGTACTTAGCTCCTAGGGACTAAACATTAATTACTTAAATAATATAATAATTTTTCAAATTGAAAACAAGAAAACGGTTTTTCTGATTTTCCATTTTTTCAGAAAATTAAAAAACTACCAAATTTCAAAACATCATTTCTCTTGGAGAATTACATTTAGACCCCTAATTTTTTGTAAATTTTATTTTGACCCCCTAAATTTAAAAGATTACATTTTTACACCTAGGTTTTAAGAAGAAAAAAATGACATGTCCAACACTTAACGTAAATTACATTTTGGCTCCTGAAATTTCTTTAATATCCTTCTGACCCCTAAACTTTCTGCAAATTACATTTTGGCCCTTAAACTTTCTGCAACTCATGTTTTGACTTTCAAATTTGCTATATATCACATTTGTTTCGAAAAAGTGGTTTATTTCTAACAAATGAATGTGTTTCCCAATTAGAAATAGAAGAGAAAAGCAGAAAACAGTTTTTTAATGGTTTGACAATCTATTGATGAAACCCAATAATCCAAAGAATTACGAATAACTGAAAATTAAGTATGTGCAAATAACTAATAAGATGAGAAAATATTTCAACAGAGCATACATAATATATAATATACCTGGTCTAGGGTTTTGGGTCTTTTGAGAGCTGCCCTTTTTTGATTGCAAATAGAGCATTGACGAACTCGAGTGTTTTGGTCTTTAGGCTTCACAATCACCTCCTCCATCGATTAACTGCTTTTGATTATTGCTATTCGCTCAAAACAGCTTCCTACAAACTACATAATATAAAAATCCATAAAATATTCCACAATTATTAAAGGAATTATTAAAGAGATACCTTATTTTGTAGCGTTGAGTATTTATATCAATCTTTTTTTTTCTTTTTTTTATGCCCTTTTTATTTTATAATACGTTATCATCGCGAGTTATCTCTCGTGTAATTCTACCAAATCAAACTGTTGAGATCAAAACTCCAAGCAATTTTTTTGCATCCATCATCTACAACTTTCTTTCGGAATTTCAAACGTCATTTTGATTGCGGGTAATTGTTACCGAGCGTCATTTACTTGGTCAATGAGGCAACACCCTCATTGACAGTCGTTATCTCATTTTTGGTAAAGAAAATATCAAATCATTAAAAGTTTATAATTCCGAATTTATAACCCAAAATTGAGCAAATGTATATATTTAGAATCTAATCGTCAAGATCTATCAAACAAAACCAAGGTTCTAAAAGGCGTGAGGCGTGGTCGAGGCGTAGAGGTCAAGCCTCAAGCCTTAGGAGCCTAGGCGCGCCTAGGCGGAGCCTAGGCGTAAAAAGACGTTTTTCCTTTTTTTATTATTTTAATTATTCTAAGGCTAGTAATATAATAAAATAATACATACCTTTAATTTTGAAAATATATTCATATGTTTGGTAGCCATCTTTCTCATATTCATGCTCCATAACCAATATTTGTTAACTAATCCTTCGTTTTTTTTTTAAAAAGTGTGCCTTAAGCCTTTTACCAAGAATAAGGCGTAATAAGGCGTGGGCGATGCGTTTCTCCCAAGCCTCAAGCCTAGGCGGGCCTTTTAGAACACTGAACAAAACTCATATTCGATATTTTTAGATGAAAAAATTAAAACAAATAAATTTACTCTTTCTCTAATCGGCAAAAACTTTTCTTCTCCAGCTCGAACGATGGAGCCACTGGCGCAGACCAAAAAAAAATAAAGAAATAGACAAAGAGAGAGAGAAATGAGGAGAGATAAACATTCTGGCAATTATCCTAGTAGACTTCGACGAGATTTTTCGGTGAGCTATTTCCGACGAGTCTCCGATGGGGTGGGGTGAGGGTGAAGGTAGGGCTGCTAAAGGGAGAAAAAGTGTGGGGTTTTGCGTTTATTTTTACTGAGAGAATAAGTGAGTTTAAAATGAGTATATACGATGATACAATTGTCTAAATATATGTAGTCTATAATAAAAAAAGACTTAGTGCTTTAACAAAAGTTAATGAAATTTGATGCATCTTTGATCCAATAAATAGGACTACCCTTGAATTATCCCTTTTGATTGTGGATAATCTCACGAATCTCATGAAGCTTTTGTTAGTCAAAAACTCAATCGATCTAGTTCAACAAGAGATATATGATTTGAAAAGTAAATTTTTCACATCCATGGCTATATATAAATGGGTATATAGATAATTATTTAATTACTCAAAGCATGTATAATTGATGTTCTTGTTTATATTATTATATTGGTGGTTCCTCCGTATCATCATCATGTTAGATATCATAATTATTGTTGCTTATATCTACGAAGTAAATTTATATAATCATTATTTTTTTCTTTCATGTTTGATAAATTAGTATAAGCAACGACAAGTAATCTTCGGTGAATAATTATTGTTCGTGTTTGTATTATTGTATTAGTAGTTTCTCCATACGAAAGTTAATATTATATACATATATTATGGTACATATGTTTCCGTAGATTAAGAGCACATTAATAATTATTTTGTGCATATGAGTATATATATTTTAATATGTTATTATTTGGTGGAGCTTTGTCTCGACTTTGGTTTTTCAAAAATCAAAAGAAAAAGAATTTTTATTAGTGCTTTGTTCGTGATGAAATTTTGAAGAAATATTTTTTTAGTGCTTTGTTAGATGTAAACAAAAGTAAGCATTTTTTTAAGTTCAAACGTTGCACATTTATTTTTGGGTAATAATTTTTTAAAACTCCTTTATGACTCTTATGTTTGTTGACAAGTTACAAGAAAATTAAAACTTGGAACCAAAGTTCCATATTTTGTTATTAGGTCCAAAGTTCCTAATCATTAGTCAATGTTGGGACTCGAAGTTCTCATATAGCTATTTTTATTTGGGCCCGAAGTTCTCATATAACTATTTTTATTTGGCCCCTGAAGTTCCCATATAACCATTTTAATTTGGGGGCAGAAATTCCAAGTCAATTAAAATCGAGACTAAAAGTTCTCATGGTATTTTAAATTATTTGGATCTGAAGTGTGACACCCCGCCTAATAAAATACTGGGTGATCAGTCCTATATCAAATTACAACAGGAATCCCAGTTGGTTCATTCTTAGCATCACCGTCGAAAAATATTTTAAAACTTACTAACCACCTAGTATTCCAAAAAGCCGGTGCCAAAATTTATCTAATTATTTAAACAAAAACAATAACATGCGGAAATATACAATGAGTCATTCACAACAACATAATCAAATTAACTGAATAAGTAAATAAACTACTTGCCGAATAAATCATCGGCCACAAAAGTAAATAATCTAATAACAATCGTCCAACAACTTAGTAAATGAACCTGACAACTGTACTGAAAAGTCTGGGCGACAAGCCCTAAGTAAAACTGAAAATGATAGATGATTCCTACTCTAGGAAAGAATGAACGATGCGTCTAATCCAAGCTCTTGCTAGCATCCACAAGTGTCGCAGCTACGTGTCCCTGGAGTAGAATATCAAGTCCGGCGTCCCTGTGACTGGACACCTAAAAGGTTTTGAATATAGTTTTGTAGCAAGGGTTAGAACACAAAATATTTTGAAAATATTTAGCAAATTATTAACTTACAGTAATATAAAATGCATGAATGCGCTTCATATATAAGTTAGTGTCGCACTCCCTTGAGAAAAAACTCACCTCCCAACTAATGTGCACACCTAACGCTTTCTTTATATCCCACACAGTCCTCTACTCCGAAACTAGACACTTGATATAACTCTTGTCAACTACCCTACTCAATCACGAGTATTTTCAATGCATGATTTATAAGTTATTTACTACCTTAACTTAGTTAATCATCTTTCCTTGAAAGCCATATAACATTCACTAGTTATATAAATAATACAATTTTCTCTATGTATCTGAATTACTAGTATATAATTATTCATCCCATTATATACGTAAAGTTATCTTACAACAATCACACATATGTTGAATATGAATATAACCCATATATAATTATTACAATTTACGTCATGTATTTAATTACTCGTATATAACTATTTATCTCATTATATACGTAGAACCATATTACAGCATTCACACATATGTTGAATATAAATATAACCCATCCTCCCGAGTAATAACTCTCCGGATATATTCTCTAAAGTGCAAACCCACTAGATGTACTCACATAACCTAGTTACCCCAAGTTAGAATTGCTCACTAACTTGGCCAAAATATAAACATAATGGAGGCGGTCATATTCCTTCCCTGAAAGTGAGATAAGCCCATCACCCATATAACAGACGCTGTGACCTGGGGATATACTCGCCTTACTCCTCAAGCTAGAGGATTCGCCCACTTCGCGCAACCTCCCTTGATAGTACTAGAGCATATAAATTAAATAAATATCTAGTCACTGATATTTAATAGCACACACAATATATATATACTATCATCACACCATATATATATAATAATTAGTTCCCGACATTACCGTGCACAAAAATCCGTAGCATTAGCCTAAAATTTTCCCCGAGTCTATGGTACGACTCTAATTTAATTAATTTACACATTAATTAATATAATACTTTCCCGAGTCTATAGTTCTGACTCTAATTTAATTAATTCACACATTAATTAATTTATTACCTTGGTGTCACCCAACCCATACACCCGGGCTCGCTCACTTGTTTCGAAATTAAATATTTTTCGAGTCTATATTCCGACTCCAAATTAATTAATTTCTCTCAATAATTATTTCACTGCCTTGGCGTCGCTCAACCAATATATCCAGCCCCGCTCACTTGAATCCGTATCTAATTATTTTGGAATCGAATTCCTCAAATTTATCTATAAGGTGCCCCATATAAATCCTCCCTAATCCCAATTACTTTCCTCCATAATTGTTAGGAATGTGTGCTTCAGATTTATTTATCACTAAATAAAACATAGAAATTAACCTTAAAATTTATTTCCCCTTTATATATAAAACTTTGCGACTGCCAAAAATATGGGACCCTCGATCGATCGACTCCCCTGGGTCGATCGATCGATCGAGCAGGTCACTTTCTTCTCCAATTCTGTTTCAACCATTGTTAATCCAACCAAGCTTTTACTTGCTCACATAGTAATCTCCGATCAAAATCAATCATATTAACATATGAAGACAGGTTCTAATCAACATAGAAGCCTTAAATCAATAAATAATTTTTACGAATTTTAACGTTTTCCAGATTCGGGTTTCACTCGGGTTTCAAACATCCAATAACATTTTTCATCTCTATTATCATAATTTCAATAACGATTCCTGCTGGATTTAATTATACGATTCATATTCCTATACTACAGAATCATGAAACATACTAATATCACCCCAAATCTCATCAAGATATGTCCTTTATCAAAAACCCAATTTCACTCGAATACCCATTTCTACCCAAAACGAATTTTGTTTCACACATCACTAAAATATGAATTGATTATCAAAATTAAACATCACAGCCAGCTAACCACTTGCCTTTGGGTTCGTAGAGTCTGATCCGTTGGTGTAGTGATAGGCTTGATGATGAACACCCAACTTTGTTCCTTGATTTGTCTTCAAAAGATCCCCAATTTATTCTCCAATTGCTCCCTCTAGTTTCCTCTCTAACTCTTTGGTTTAGATGTGTATTTTTCTGGCGTTCAACACTCTTAGGTTTAGGTTTAACACACTAATCCTGTTTTGGGGCTTATGGGATTAATTAAAATGGCCCAACTACCCCCGTGTGGATCGGGTCATGCCCAAAAATTCCCTGTGAGCCGTTTACCACCCCCGGGTACACTTTTTCGACTATCTCGGCCCATCCGGACTCAACCGTGCACTCAGAATTGACATCCTGATTAATTTATAAAATCGTTATCTCACACCCAAATTAGTTTATACCGACTTCCGGTTGAGATAAATAAATGTCACGTCACTATGACAAAATTAAATTATTATTATTCACTTAGTAATTAAATTTCCTTAAATATTAACCATTCACTCTCCGATTAATATTTAAATAAATATTACTATAATTAATTCAATTCAATTACGACACACCAGTAATTTAAAATTTTCTCGAATTAATTAAGTATTAAATGCACAGAAAATATGGGGCGTTACATACTCCCCCCCCCCCCCCTACAAAGGAATTTTGTCCTCAAAATTTGGTCATAAATGCGGCGAATAACTCTGGATACTGCTCTCACATATCCTCCTCCCGCTCCCACGTAGAATCGTCAATACTGTTGTGCCCCCATTAAACTCTGACTACTGGTACCACCTTAGATCGTAGCTTTCACTTACTGCGACCCAAAATAGCCTTGTATCTCTCCTCCTATGAGATGTCTGGCTGCAAATCAATTTCCTCGAGTGGCCCGTACTAGGAAGCCCTCTCTATGGTCACTTATCTCTAACTCGATGGTCCCCGACCATACAGTTCCTTAAACGATGAGCTTATACTCCACCGGCTCTACTATCTTTATGTTAAGAAATTCCCCTCCTGTATGGGTGTCAATTTCCTTAGTGTCAAATGCGTGACTATCTTTCGGGTAATCACCCGCATCATCCCTGACTAAGCATGTCAAACTTCAACCTTTAACTCCCAATGACGTACCTCTCCTTACGTCCCTGAACTATACGAAAGGATATAACTTACTCAATTACCGCTAATGGACCATAACCCATTTCGAGTCCTAACAGCTTGTTATTTCCCCACTTCTTATCTACCAAAGATGGATAATGAAACTTTTCCCATAAGGTCGCCCAAGGTGTCACGCAGACTAAACCGTTACAAGGCATTATACGTAACTCTACCTGTGGTAATTACTACTCCCGAATTACCCAAAAATCTAGGATACACAACCCTCACTTCCCGTCTACCCATCGACTTATGGGTGACACGTTTAACCCAATATGCAACCCTGTCCCTATCACCTCCTGAAACTTTTTACTATTGGTGGGACTGAAAGGTCTCACCCAAACTCCCAACAATATTGGACAACACCTTGTTCTGTTTCACTCCTTCCTGATAATAGTAAAGTTGGGTATACTACTCGATAGTATAACCCATTCCTAGATAACAATTCGTGTTCAGGTCAATCCATTCAGCAACCCGATGGAAACCTTAACCCCTCCATAATTTTTACCAACCTGAGCATTAATTTCATCACTGAAACCATAAAATTTCAAAAATTTCATGGTTGATACCCTCAAATCAACCTTTCTCCATCCTTAAATGGTCTACCCGGAGACAAATTCACTATGTCTCATTCAACACCAATTCCCATGCTCAAGAACTCAATTCCTTGTGCAGTTTTCGTCAGGTAGGAATCTACACCTTGTCTATGCGTAAAACCACTTTAGACATATAACTAAATGATAATCTTTTATAATCTCCCCAAAAATGTGAGTTTCTCCCTTGCCTAGGGATATCTTATTTAATAGGCCTCCCCCACCTTTCCACTCCCTACGGTGGAGGTAGTTTTCTAGTTCACTACACTTTTACACTTATTTTCTGACTTCCCCACAGGCATATATTCCACACGCTTATTTACCCATTTCTTTATTTAAGACGATTCTGAAATCACACTAATCAGGGCACCCATACACCCTAAATCCCGTGCATATTTTCACAACATCACAGACGTCACATACGTAATATTTTTCTGTCAAGGTTATCCCACAGATCACACTATACCGTATGATTACATTCGATATTTACCCAAATTATAATTTAATCTTCTCGATGTTTCCCCGCCCATTAACTTGCCGTGCAAAAGTTTTCTCAGTGCTTCTTTTACATCACTATCCGGCCATATTGGCCCTTTTAGAGCAACAACTCTCAGTTCAAAGTGTTTTCTCCCCACCTTCAATAATCGCCATTTAAACTGGTGTCCTAGCATCCAATAACGCCTTTCCACTATCGACGTTTATTAGGGCTTATGCGCATAACATTTCACAACAGAGTCCAAAAGAACTTTCTCCAATGCATTAAACACTTAGCATTGTCGTTTATTGATTTCTGTAGACACGAGCATATAACCGGGGCACCCAAAACTTTGTCCATGTACTCATATATCTAATTATCGACTCCCGCGTCTCTAAAGGAGTTATATAATGTCGTGCTCGCACTACCACTAAGTCTTTAACGCTAAGTCACTAACAAGCTAAATCTCTTCGCCCTATGGTTAATCCGCCATACCATGAATTACATCAGTAAAAGTCCCTACGCACCGGGATCCAATAGGACTAGACAATTGTACCCTCTGAAGTCTACTTCACACTAAAATTTATCGCGAGACCGACCTTCGTTCGGGTTGAATATCGTAAAAATAAAATATACATCCTGCCCTGGAATAGCGAATACGATAGTCATGCTGTAACCACCCACCACCGCTTACCCATCGCTAACCAATCTGTACCCTGGATAAAATCATGCTTTCATGGCACTCTCAAAACGAGTTAATCTCATACCGTATATATCCTCTCAGTGTTCATACCTGCTCCCCCGCAGATAAAAAAGAAGAGAGTTCCATTACCCCGCGGTGAACATATACTTAGTAGTAACACTACAATACACCCACTAAACTCGTCTCCCACATGAATATAGTGTTAACAAGAATATTGTCACCACTCGTGTCATAAAATTCAACCCATCTATCCGAGGATAAAACTCATACTTTCGCTCGCCTATACACCGGCGACCCAAATGGTTCCTAGACATAATATTCTCATCCAATCGAACCAAAACTTCATAATTGTTATCCCTGTTGGGCATCCCACTCCTATCCCCTGACTCACTGTGGATATAATCAATTGTTGTGGTCCCACTTTCCACATATAAGATACATTTATGTGTTAATCCCCTGCCTCAGGCCCCAATGTCCATATCGAGGTTGTCCCTCTTGCGTACATGGTATTCTTGACCCAAATTATTACCCTCGTTGTCCCTATGGCTTTGCTAGCTCTATGGTACTCGTTGCTGGCCTCGACGACCCGGATTAAATCCACCGTCAATCGGTTGGAATTTAACTGATATAAATCACATAGATGGGTTCCTTTACCGGGTATCCCCTTATGGTGCCTCACTAGCACTGCTAAATACGATTTTACCTTTTGGTCAGATACTCCACCTCTCTTGGCTTCCTTCTCACAGAAGTATTGATATCAAATAAAAAACATACTATCTTGATGACTATAGCACCAGTCATCATAGCCGGAGTTCTCCATCCACGCTTGTGTATCACCCACGAGTCCATTATTAACTCATTAACCCCTTCTTGACCTCCGCATCCACCTCGTTGGGTGCAAAGTTTGCTCCATAATTCAACTTTCCCTTATGTCCGACCACTGTCCGGCCCTTCTGAAGTAAGTACTGAAATCTCCTTTGTTTACTGATTTAAACGCCTAATGCGAAGATTTACGGTCAACCCGCACCCTAAATTCCTTATTATTCATGGTATTTCTCCATGGTTGTAGTGACTGACTCCTACCACTACAACACCGCCCCGCTGGGCCAAAATTTCATTCAAAATTTAGTCGTGTGTGTCGCCGCACACCACCCTACACAATTGTCTTTGGGTTATCTCCTCCCATTGACTTATCACGCCACTCTGCTACTCAAATCCTTATATATGGCCCTTCTAAAAGGGTCCTTCCACACTTTCCCCATCCCTTGCTGACTACGTTGGGTGAGGCTGAAATTGTACCACCGTTATTTACAATAGTGCTTTAAGAGACTGTCGCTCCCAGGTGATTATTCTATTACCACCAGTGTGAACAACAGTCAAGGTGATTCCTAACACGATCACCATTTCCAGAATACCCCATGCCTTCTGTTGAGCCTCTCCTCCTTCAATCCTCCTATGGCCCTCGTTGGTCGTCCCAAAGAATGTTCGGTGTACAAGGCCCAACCGAACTCGTGTATGACTCACATCACTATGCTTGATAGCAGGAGAACGTAAGTCGCATACGTAGAGGAATACAATAATCCTATCATAAGGCTCTATATCAAAGAACGCTACTGCGTCGAAAAGGGTAGCGGTCTGGACCGCCTTTCGTAAAAGGTCCGCACCGTTTTTCAGAAAAAGGTCCGGACCATTTTATTTAAAAAGGTCCGGATCGTGTATTTTTAAAGGGTCCGGGTCGCTTTCCTAGTGGGTTCGGACCGCCCTGCTAATCTTTCCAGAATTAATTTGTGGACCCTTAGGACACCTTTCAGGACTTGTAATGCGGGAATTTTAATGTGGTACACTGAGATTTGAAGTGATGTTATATAAAGGCAAGTGTGGTGTAGGACTTGGACATACGTGGGATGTATTAATCCTAGAAATTCGAGAGAGAATACTTGAAATAATGATATTCCGAATAGTAATAAAAGACTTTAACATGTGAAAAATACATGATTAGGTTAAGTGTAAACCTATGGATTTTAATAGGATGTGTGTATGCCTATCAATTGATATTATTGTTAAGTGCGCTAATGGGTGATAACTCGGGGGTGCAGGAATATTTTGTCAAGTGCGCTAATGGGTGATAACCCGGGGGTGCAAGAATACTATTAATGAGTGCGCTAATGGGTGCTAACCCGGGGGTGCAGGATTAATATGGTTAGGTGCGCTAATGGGTCTTAGCCCGGGGGTGTATAATTAGTATATATACATATAGGGATGTTGTGACTATATTTATATATACAGGAACTTATAAATCATTCTACTGTGTGTAGTTAGTATATATGGGAACATTGATATATAATATAAATCTTAAGCATGTAATAGGTTTTTATACAAATGAGAAACACGTTAATTAACTATTCGGCATAGGCTAATATAATAGTGTATTATATGGGCGATACGAGAATACTACTATTGGGTATAGTTAGTATTAGTGTGACCTCGAACTAGTTAGGCTGGGAGGCATAGCTAGGTGGGATTAGATGTACGTTAGGCGTGCACAATAGATGAGAGGCGAGAATCTCGTGAGAGAGTTCAAAATCTAACATCTATATAGTACTTACTTTAATGCAGTTTTAAATACTTTCTAAATCATTTTCTTTAAAAACATCGAGCTCTGACCCGTCTATTGCATCTCTTCTTTCTTTTGCTATATATGCATTATATCAGGCTCTCAGCTACAGGGACACCAGATTTAAAGACTTGGATTACTTGGCGTGATGTAGCTGTTAAGGAAGCTGTAGGTCCTTGTATTATACGCCTCTATCATTTCGTTCAGTTCTATCTAGGCTCTTATTTAGGGCATGTGTCACCCATCCTTAGTCATTTTTATCAGAGATTGTATTCGGTTTACTTTCTAATTATTTTAGTTGGATTGAATTGCTATGGTTCTTTGGTTTGAGGTTTTGAACTGGAATATTTTATCCAGTCTCATTTATTTTAGTATTTGATTCAGACTCGGTATTTATTATATTCATGTGTGTGGTGAATGGATTATATTTTATTTACTTGAATTGAAATGGAAAATATTTTGTTATATTAAAACGAAAATTATTTTTGGCACTAGCTCAATTAATTATTAGGTGATTTATTTATTAAATATTTTTTGACAGTGATGCTAAGAATGAACCAACCGAATATTTTGTTTTTAATTTAACAAAGGACTAATCAACCGGTATTTAATTAGGCGGGGTATCACAGGTGGTATCAGAGCATCAGGTTCTAAAGTCCTTTAGGATCTATACGGCTTGTTATGCTTCAGCTTAGCGTCCTTTGATATACAACCCTATTTTCAGGACTATTGTAATCTTGTTTATGCGATTACGTCTTCAATTATCTGAGATTTAGTAATAAATGTGGACTAATAAAAATTATTTCTCATCTCAGATGCCTCCTTGATGTGTACCATGAGACAGGCAGGTTCAGCGAGAGCAGCCAGCAGTTCCGGCTCAGGGAACCATGAACACAACAGAGGTTGCCGCTATAGTTGCACATGCGGTAAATGCAGCTTTAGTGGTGGTACAGCAGGCTCCACCCGAGATTCAGGCTGGGACGCCAACTCCAGTTCATGAGTTTCCCACTGCTTTGGAGAGGGTTAGGGAGTCCTTTCAGAGGTCACATCCCCCAGAGTTCTCGCGCAGTTCTGACGTAGTGATTGCGAGTCAGTGGAAGAAGGACATACAATGACACCTTCGTATGTACGAGTGCACTGAAGTTCAGAGGCAGGTTTTGGCTACCTTTAAGCTGACAGGGGCAGCCTTGTAGTGGTGAGAGTCCACTACTACTACAGAGGAGCGGAATTTAATGTCAATTGCCGATTTTTGGGTGCGGTTCGATCGCAAGTACTTTCCTTCTGCCGTCAAGATTGAGATGAGACGAAAACTTTTAGACCTCACCCAGGAAGGGAAGACAGTTGCGGAATATGAGGAGGAGTTCACACGATCGACTAATATGGTACCGGACGAGGTGCCTACTGAGGAAAAGCAGATCCAGATGTTCATGGATGGCTTGACTTGGAGGATAGGATAACATCTATTGGGTAACCTTTCCCTATAGTCCTACACTGATGTACTGAATGCAACCTTGCTACACTGTTAGGACAATTGATTCCATGCTAAGGGAAGCAAGAGAGGTGGAGAGTCCAACCAGCAGGGCAAGATCGGGGGAAGTAGTGTCAATGGGGCACCAGTAGAGCAGAGTCAGCAAAGATAGGGTTCCCAGTCGGGGGATTCCGCTAAGAGGTTTAGATCGGGTTCAGAGATAGGGCCATCAGGGCCAAGGTAGAGGTGGTAACGGCCAGCAGGGCCGAGGCTATCAGGAACAGATGGGAGGAAATTTCACCGATAAATGTTATACTTATGGCAAGATTGGCCATAAGAAATAGGATTGGCCAGATAAGGGCAGGTTCCCTCAGCAGTAGGGCGCTCACTTGGAGCCCCAGAGGCCCATCTTTCCCGTTGCCCTACCAACAGCATCACCAGTCCCAGCTTTGCCCGCACCACCGATTCAGCAGGGACAATTAGAGTATGGGCGTGTCTATAATGTCCACCAGACATCAGCAGTCCCACAGGCGAGGGTAAGTTCTCTATTCAGGGTACTATCGGGCGCATTTTATTTGACACTGGGGCATCACACTCTTTCATAGCCACTAGCTTTGCACAGGCCACAAGGTTGTTAGACACGGTCGACAACACAGTGACTTGTGTAAACTCATCGTTGGGTAGTGGGTCGTTGATTTTCTTTATATGCCGGGGTGTGAGTATTGAGATTGGGAGTTTCATCTTACCGGCAGACATTCTTATTTTAGATATGCATGAGTACGACGCCATTATTTGCATAGATTGGCTAGTTTCTTATAGGGCTATGATTAACTGCTTCAGTAGGAGTATAATGTTCGCTATTTCGGGCCAGGATATGTTCTCAGTGGCGATGCCTCGCCCTGAGGGAGGGTCGTCCACCCACCTGTTTTATATAGAGGAGGAGACCTCTACGATAATAGTGATCCCATTTGAGTTAATTTCGGTCGTATACGAGTTTGATGATGTATTTCAAGAGATACCGGGGTTACCTCCGAGTAGGGAGATTGAGTTTATGATAGACTTGACACCGGGCACCTATCCTATAGCACGTGTGCATTACCGTATGGCTCTGGCAGAGATAAGGGAGTTACAGGATCAGATTGAACATTTATTGGGATAGGGTTTCATCCATAGGAGTACCTCACCTTGGGGTGCTCCAGTTCTGTTTGTGAAAAAGAGGGATGGATCCTTACGACTCCGTATCAACTATCAGAAGCTAAATAAAGTCACGATACGGAATACATATCCGTTACCTCGCATCG
Source organism: Sambucus nigra (assembly GCA_949130495.1). Classification (NCBI taxonomy): domain Eukaryota; kingdom Viridiplantae; phylum Streptophyta; class Magnoliopsida; order Dipsacales; family Adoxaceae; genus Sambucus; species Sambucus nigra. The sequence goes on from OX422207.1 coordinate 812,895,756, forward strand.
ATGACTTATTTGACTAGCTGAGGGGAACAACCTACTTCTCAAATATAGATTTGAGATTCGGGTGTCATCAGCAACGCATCAGGGAGCAGGATGTGTCGAAGACTTCTTTCCTGACGAGGTATGGGTCGTATGAGTTTCGAATTATGCCATTTGGGCTAACCAACGCCCCAACAGTATTTATGGACTTGATGAACAGAGTCTTCAGAGAGTTCTTAGATCAGTTTGTCATCGTCTTCATAAATGACATTCTGATTTATTCTCGTATCAAGGAGGAGCATGTCGATCACTTACGTAGGGTTCTACAAACCTTACGGGAGCATGAGTTGTATGCTAAATTAGAGAAATGTGAATTTTGGCAGCATGAGGTGCAGTTTTTGGGGCACATTATATCTGATAAGGGAGTATTTGTAGATCCTAGCAAAGTGTTAGTGGTGAGGGAGTTGGGATAGCCCACGACACCGACGGAGGTACAGAGTTTTTTGGGTTTAGCCAATTATTATAGACGGTTCATTTATGGATTCTCGAAGATTGCAGGTCCGATGACGAATCTGACTTGTAAGGGCGTGTCGTTTGTTTGAGATGATGCATATCAGTTGGCATTCGATGAGTTGAAGGATAAGTTAACCTCAGCACCTGTAATAGCACTTCCCAGAGTATGTGTGGAGTACCTAGTGTATATTGTCACATCCTTACAGGGGCTTAGGGGAGCATTGCACTAGGAGGAACATGCTATAGCTTTTGCTTCCCGAAAGCTTAAGCCTCACGAGAAAAACTACCCCACCCATGACTTAGAGCTGGAAGCAATCGTGTTTGCGCTCCGGATTTGGAGACATTATTTGTTGGGGGAGCAGTTTTGCCTATTTACAGACCACAAGTCACTACAGTACTTGTTCACGCAGATTGATCTAAATATGCGTCAACGCAGGTAGCTTGAGTTTGTAAAAGATTATCAGCTTGAGATACATTATTACTCGGGAAAGGCTAACGTAGTTGCTGATATGTTGAGCCGTAGGTCGATAGTTGAGACGACCGAGGTGTGGAAGGCGAAATGGAAAGAGATGGGACATCAGGAGGCGGTTGCCATGTCATTCATGTCAGTTATGATTGTCCTACCACAGATGGTGACATGGGTGGTTCAGGCCCAGGCAGCGAATTCGTTTTGTCAGGAGCGAATTAAAAAGATCTTAATCGATGGAGCCGAGTCCTACTCAGTGAGTTCCGAGGGAGGCTTGCTCTTCAACAGAAGATTGGTTGTTCGAGGGGGAGAGTACCTACGACATGCGGTGATGACTGAGTCGCATGGGTCCCGATTTGTGGTACATCCCGGCAGGAATAAGATGTATCAATATATGAGGCGACAGTACTAGTGGAATATAATTAAGAGAGACATCGCAGAGTTCGTCTCCAGGTGTACCACTTGTCAGTTGGTGAAGGTGGACCATCAGAGATCGCCGGGTTTACTTCAGTCGTTAGACATCCCTACGTGGAAATGAGAGGGTATTCCCATGGATTTGATTACTGGGTTGCCTACTTCGCAGAGGGGGCACGATTCTATATGGGTTATTATGGACCGGTTGACGAAAGTAGCCAATTTTCTACCAGTTAAGATAGACTACACGGCAAGAAAGTATGCCCAAATATTTATTGCATAAATAGTGAGACTGCATGGTGTGCCTTTGGATATCGTGTCGGATAGAGACAAGACTATCATGTCTCATTTTTGGGAAAGCTTCTAAGAGGCGATGGGCACCGAGTTGAGGTTGAGTACGGCATATCACCCACAGACCGATGGGCAGACTGAGCGCACTAATCAGATGCTTAAGGACATGTTACACATGTGTATCCTCGACTTTGGGGGAGGTTGGGAGCAGTACCTTCCACTGGTGGAGTTTACTTACAATAACTCCTATCAGTTCACGATTGGCATGGCCCCGTTCGAGGCGTTATATGATAGACGTTGTCGTTCTCCTTCTTGTTGGCTAGAGGTGGGGGACAAAAAACTACTCGAGTTGGATGTAATTCAGGACACGTCAAGCAGGATTGAGATGATTCGCAGCCGCATATGGGTAGCACAGGATAGACAAAAAATCTATGCCGATGCTAGGAGGTCCTTCAGGGAGTTCGCTGTGGGGGATCAGGTTTTGTTGAGAGTTTCTCCTATGAAGGGGTAATGAGGTTTGGGAAGAAGAGGAAATTGGCTCTGAGATACGTAGGACCATTTCCTATCATCGAGAGGATCGGATCGATGGTACACAGACTTGGGTTACCGGAGCACTTGCATCGTATTCATGATGTGCTTTACATTTCGTCACTGAGGCGGTATCTTTAGGATGAGTTGGCCCACACCCACGTAGCGATAGAAGAGATTGATTTATAACCCGACAGTTCTTACGAGGAAAGACCAATAGCTATCCTAGACCATAGCGAGAGGAGACTGAGGTAAAAGGTAGTTCTAATTGTGCGGGTACGGTGGGAGCACCACAATTTGGAGGAGTCTACTTGGGAATGAGAGGCGGATATACGTGAGAAGTAGCCCGACTTTATCATAATAGGTATGCCTTATTTTTCAAATTTCGGGATGAAATTCCGTTATTAAGGGGAAGTACGTAACACCCCGTATTTTTGATGATTTAAATAATTATTATTATTGGATTAATTGAATTAAAATGTGAGATTTAATTGTTAATTAATCCGGATTAAAAATATATTAACTAGCGTGTCAGGGTTAATACTTATTAATTGAATATTACTGTGTGATATGTAATATGGAATTATGCATTTTGATAAATTGTCGAGATTGAGAAATACGACAATTGGTAATTTAAGTCAGACGCGCGTGTGAGTCGTGTCGGGATTAATTAATAGGAATAAAAAAAGAATTGATTTTTATTAACTCGTATGATCGTTTTGAGTGCGTCGTTGAGTTCGAAAGGGTCGAAATAGTCAAAATAGTATACCCGGAGGTTTAGTTTGGGTCCCAAGGCAATCTTAGGTCTAACCAGCGTCCCAGGAGGGCGTTTTGGTAAATTGCATTTTTGGGGCTAATTAATGGACGAAAATTAAAGTGCTTTAATATCCTTTACGTAGTTACAGTTAGGGTTTTTATCTGTAAAAGAAAAGAGAGAGTCCCAGAGGAGGGAGAAGAAGAGGTTCCTAAGAGTTCCAAGACCAAACTCAGTTAGCTTTCACCCAAAACATCATCAACGCGTAGATCGAAAAGAGTAGAATACATATGTACCAATTTCAAGCAACGAATCAAACTTTAATAATTAGGCAAGTGTTTATTACTTTCTTTCCTTTAGCAATACTCGTGTTCATATTAGTGTAGGAATGGAATACCCTTGTATTGTTAATAAAAGTGATGAAAATTGGTGATTTGATATACATGAATTGAACCTAAGATTAATTTAGGTTAAATCGTTTATGTATGTAGATTAGAAATCACGTATATAAGACTTTTTGGGTTAGACAAATCTGGAAGTTTTATGTCTTGATTGATGATTGTAAAAACTAGGGTTTTATTAACTATTTGGGAATCACAGATTATATGGGTGATTAGTAACGAATTAATTTATGTTATATTAGTGGAAATCATATATACATGTTAGGAAATTGATTTAGTATGATTGATCGGTGTTTGGGAATGATTCGTAGAGGTTATAGTTGTTGAATTGGTGAAGAGAACGTTTCAGGGTTAATCTGCGTCGAAAGGGTAGCGGTCCGGACCGCCTTTCGTAAAAGGTCCGGACCATTTTTCAAAAAAAGGTATGGATCATTTTATTTAAAAAGGTCCGGATCTCTTTCCTAGTGGGTCCGGACCGCCCTGCTAATCTTTCCAGAATTGATTTATGAACCCTTAGGACACCTTTCGGGACTTGTAATGCGGGAATTCTAATGTAGTACACTGAGATTTAAAGTGATGTTATATAAAGGCAAGTGTGGTGTAGGACTTGGACATACGTGGGATGTATTAATCTTAGAAATTCGAGAGAGAATACTTGAAATAATGATATTTCGAATAGTAGTAAAAGACTTCAACATGTGGAAAATACATGATTAGGTTAAGTGTAAACCTATGGATTTTAATAGGATGTGTGTATGCCTATCAATTGATATTATTGTTAAGTGCACTAATGGGTGATAACCCAGAGGTGTAGGAATATTTTGTTAAGTGCGCTAATGGGTGATAACCCGGGGGTGCAAGAATACTATTAATGAGTGCACTAATGGGTATTAATATGGTTAGGTGCGCTAATGGGTCTTAGCACGGGGGTGCATAATTAATATATATACGTATAGGGATGTTGTGACTATATTTATATATACAGGAACTTGTAAATCATTCTACTGTGTGTAGTTAGTATATATGGGAACATTGATATATAATATAAATCTTAAGCATGTAATAGGTTTTTATACAAATGAGAAACACGTTAATTAACTATTCGGCATAGGCTAATATAATAGTGTATTATATGGGCGATACGAGAATACTACTATTGGGTATAGTTAGTATTAGTGTGACCTCGAACTAGTTAGGCTGGGAGGCATAGCTAGGTGGGATTAGATGTACGTTAGGCGTGCACAATAGATGAGAGGCGAGAATCTCGTGAGAGAGTTCAAAATCTAACATCTATATAGTACTTACTTTAATGCAGTTTTAAATACTTTCTAAATCATTTTCTTTAAAAACATCGAGCTCTGACCCGTCTATTGCATCTCTTCTTTCTTTTGCTATATATGCATTATATCAGGCTCTCAGCTACAGGGACACCAGATTTAAAGACTTGGATTACTTGGCGTGATGTAGCTGTTAAGGAAGCTGTAGGTCCTTGTATTATACGCCTCTATCATTTCGTTCAGTTCTATCTAGGCTCTTATTTAGGGCATGTGTCACCCATCCTTAGTCATTTTTATCAGAGATTGTATTCGGTTTACTTTCTAATTATTTTAGTTGGATTGAATTGCTATGGTTCTTTGGTTTGAGGTTTTGAACTGGAATATTTTATCCAGTCTCATTTATTTTAGTATTTGATTCAGACTCGGTATTTATTATATTCATGTGTGTGGTGAATGGATTATATTTTATTTACTTGAATTGAAATGGAAAATATTTTGTTATATTAAAACGAAAATTATTTTTGGCACTAGCTCAATTAATTATTAGGTGATTTATTTATTAAATATTTTTTGACAGTGATGCTAAGAATGAACCAACCGAATATTTTGTTTTTAATTTAACAAAGGACTAATCAACCGGTATTTAATTAGTAGCGTATTGTATTGGCGATACGGGAATAGTACTGGTGGGTATAGTTAGTATTAGTGTGACCTCAAACTAGTTAGGCTGGGAGACATAGCTAGGTGGGATTAGATGTACGTTAGGCGTGCACAATAGATAAGAGATGAGAATCTCATGTGAGAGTTCAAAATCTAACATCCACATAATACTTACTTTAATGCAGTTTTAAATACTTGCTAAATCATTTTCTTTAAAAACATCGGGCTCTTATCCGTCTATTGCATCTCTTCTCTCTTTTGCTATATATGTATTATATCAGGTGCTCAGCCACAGGGACACCAGATTTAGAGACTTGGACTACTTGGTGTGCTGCAGCTATTGTGGAAGCTGTAGGTCCTTGTATTAGATGCCTCTATCATTTCGTTCAGTTCTATCGATACTCTTATTTAGGGCATGTGTCGCCCATCCTTAGTCATTTTTATCAGAGATTGTATTCGGTTTACTTTCCAGTTATTTTAGTTGGATTGAATTGCTATGGTTCTTTGGTTTGAGGTTTTGAACTGGAATATTTTATCCAGTCTCATTTATTTTAGTATTTGATTCAGACTCGGTATTTATTATATTCATGTGTGTGGTGAATGGATTATATTTCATTTACTTGAATTGAATTGGAAAAATATTTTGTTATATTAAAACAGAAAATATTTTTGGCACTAGCTCAATTAATTATTAGGTGGTTTACTTATTAAATGTTTTTCGAAGTGATGCTAAGAATGAACCTACCTAACATTCTGTTTTTAATTTAATAAAGGACTGATCACCCGGTATTTAATCAGGCGGGGTGTCACATCATATTCCTTCCCTGAAACTGAGATAAGCCCCTCATCCATATAACGGACGCTATGACCTGGGGATATACTCGCCTTACTCCTCAAGCTAGGGGATTCACTCACTTCGCGCAACCTCCCTTGATAGCACTTAAGCATATAAATTAAATAAATATCTAGTCACTGATATTTAATAGCACACACAATATATATATATATATATACTATCACCACACCGTATATATATAATAATTAGTTCGCGACATTAGCGTGCACAAAAATCCGTAGCACTAACCTATAATTTTCCCAGAGTCTATGGTCCGACTCTAATTTAATTAATTTACACATTAGTTAATGTAATAATTTACTGAGTCTATAGTTCTGACTCTAATTAAATTAATTCACACATTAATTAATTTATTACCTTGGTGTCACCCAACTCATACACCGGGGCTCGCTCACTTGGCCCTAAATTAAATATTATCCGAGTCTATATCCCAACTCCAAATTAATTAATTTCTCTTAGTAACTAATTCACTGCCTTGGCGACGCTCAACCAATATATCCAGACCCGCTCACTTGAATTCGTGTCTAACTATTTCGGAATCGAATTCCTCAAATTTATCCATAAGGTGCCCCACATAAATCCTCCCTAATCCCTATTACTTTCCCCCATAATCGTTAGGAATGTGTGCCTCAGATTTATTTATCACTAAATAAACCATAGAAATTAACCTTAAAATTTATTTTCCATTTATATATAAAACTAGGCGAACTGCCAAAAATTTGGGACCCTCGATCAATCGACTCCCCTGGGTCGATCGATCGATAGAGCATGTCACTTTCTTCTCCAATTCCGTTTCAACCATTGTTAATACAACCAAGCTTCTACTTTCTCCCATAGTAATCTCCGATCAAAATCAACCATATTAACATGTGAAGACAGGTTCTAATCAACCTAGAAGCCTTAAATCAATAACTAATTTCCACGAATTTTAATGTTTTCCAGATTCGGGTTTCACCCGGGTTTCAAACATCCAATAACATTTTGCATCTCTATTATCAGAATTTCAATAACGATTCTTGCTGGATTTAATCATACGATTCATATTCTTATACTAAAGAATCATGAAACATATTAATATCACCCCAAATCTCATAAAGATATATCCTTTATCAAAAACCCAATTTCACCCGAATACCCATTTATACCCAAAAAGGGTTTTGTTTTACACATCACTAAAATATGAATTGATTATCAAAATTAAACATCACAACAAGTTGTCCACTTGCCTTTGGGTTCGTAGAGTTTGATCCGTTGGTGTAATGACAGACTTGATGATGAACACCCAACTTTGTTCCGTGATTTGTATCCAAAAGATCCCCAATTTATTCTCTAATTGATCCCTCTAGTTTCCTCTCCAACTCTTTGGTTTAGATGTGTGTTTTTCTGTCGTTCAACACTCTTAGGTTTAGGTTTAACACACTAATCCAATTTTTTTGGCTTATGGGCTTAATTAAAATGGCCCAACTACCCCCGTGTGGGCCCAATCATGCCCAAAAAAGCCCCGTGACCCGTTTATCATCCCCGGGTACACTTTTCCGACTATCTCGACCCATCCGGACTCAAATGTGTACTCATAATTGACATCTGAATTAATTTATAAAATCCTTATTGATAGAAAGAACTTTTGGTATATGTCGCCTTTTTGGACCCAAATTCTAATCAACTCATCTCACACCCAAATTTGTCTACACCGACTCCCGGCTGAGATAAATAAATGTCATGTACCTAAAACACGTTATGACGTAATTAAATTATTATTATTCACTTAGTAATTAAAGTTTCTTAAATATTAACCATTCACTCTCCGATTAATATTTAAATAAATATTACTATAATTAATTCAATTAAATTATGACACACAAGTAATTTAAAAAATTTATGAATTAATTAAATATTAAATGCATAGACAATACGGGGTGTTACATGATGCTTCAACAAAAATATACCATAATTTAAACTTGAAGTTTTGATTATTCGTGATGTATGAATTTTGAAAGTTCTCAAATAATTATTTATAATTTTGTCCTGAAGCGCCATATACATCATTTTTGCTAGATTAGTTTCAAAATAAATTGAATATTTAAACATAGCTTTTCATCTTATTAGCATTTCATTTTATTTGGTAAATGAAATATTTTTTTAGATACTTTATTAATGGTGAAAGGTTCATTTAAATATCGTATTAATGATTTCGCGATTAAACTTTTATCTCTTGACCTTTCATTTCTTTTGAATATTAAATTATCATTTTAATGGTATTTAATTTTAACAAATTTTCACATTCCAATCATTTAGTATAAATTGGAGTCTTGGGAATGTGTATAGAATGTGAAAAGGCGTTAAAATTAAGGAGGTTGGATTATTATTATCGAAATTAATAAAAATATTTGGCACTTGTTTTGCAAATTCTCTAACATTTTTACCCTTAATCAAACCAGAAGGTTTGATACAAAAGGGTAGAGAATTTAATGACACTAATATTATTGAACTCGATGTTCAACTATTTTAGGCCAAGCACAAAGTTTTGACATAACCTAGAGTTTTTTTCCAAGTTATATATTAGAACTCTAAAGTTTCTTATTTTCAAACCTGAAGTCTCTATCATATGATAAGAATATGAAATTTTGATTCATCGGTTATGACCCAAAGTTATATGCTTTGATTGTTCAAATTTTCCTCCTTTAAATATACATTCTCATTTGACATCCGTATAATTAAGTTCTTTTGTGATTAAAATATAATGATTAAGTTATGATTTGTGTGATACAAAGTCATCAAAGGGCGTGATTTTTAGACACATATGTCTTTAGATTATTTTTTATAAACGGTCTATATTCTCAAATATGAAATTCTTTTGAGATCATTAAGTATTCAAAGATTCCTCTTTACCAAACTTAAAGTTTTTCTTGTCATATTTGATAATTATTTTATATGAGATTTTTTTAAATACTTATGTTTGTTTAATTTTGGTCACCAAACTCTTTACCAAAGTATAAATTATTGTTGTTCATAAATATTTGGGCTAACACACACTTTACAATTTATATTGAATCTCATAATTGATAATTGTAACTGCCATTATATAATAAATTTTGTCTAGCAAACAGCGAACAACTCCTATTATTCTGAAAAACATAAGTTTTTTAGACTACGTATGTTATATAGTAAAAGGTTTAACAATTGTTGAACCTAAGGCTTCAAAAGAGCCTATGCGATGTTGTTATGTGGTACCCCCCATTCATATGCGATGAGTTATATGAAAGCAATTCCTACAGGAATTGGCTTCGTTTTATGGGCATCAAGAGTACGTGGGTATCGTATTAATAAATAATGAAAAGTAATTTTGCATTACTTCTAATGTTGAAATCCACCTTCTTACACTAGTAAACCCTCATTTCATTATTCACGGGATTATACTGTATACTATCTGTTATTGTAAGAAATGCACTTTGTCATGAGCGTGAAGCTCCATAGCTATTCGACTATTGATAAATATAGTGTTTATTTTATATTTTATAAAAAAATATTATTGATGAAACAATCTTCTTGTCGTTAGGGGAGGATAGAATGTACCTAAAGTACAAATTGTTCATTAAGAACGGTTCGTTCCAGAAGCACGGAGAGAATTATCGTAGATTAATTTCATGTTGTCTCATATAATCCTCCGTATCGCTCGATGCGAAAATGAAGTGAATAATAATATTACAGTATCAAATGAGATGTTGTCGTATGGACTAGATGCAAATGTGCTTGCCAAAATTATTGTCCCATGAGGAAGAAATAAATTCGATAGTAATTAAATTTATTACACGCTAGAAGCGAGGAAAACCTATAGGTCCCAACTACTTGACTCCCTATTAGTGGAGGTTAAATAAAATCATGCCTAAATAGCGTTATAGAAGAGGTTATGAACGAAAGATCAACTTCATCTAAAACCCCAAAAGAGATTATTATCTATGAAAAGACACGAGTTCCTGAAATGACTATAAAGCCCCTAAAGCTAGCAAAGGTGCTTGATATTAAATGAGATCTCTATGTTTTATACATATACAAGAGAAAAGTGGGATTGCCAAAGATGATCATCGATGATATAAGTATATATATATTGTTGCTACATAAATAAAAGGGTGATAGTGATACAAATCCACATATTATAAATGGACGTTGACAAATAATATATTGGTCAAAACTGAGAAAATGACATGATGTCATAATTCGAGTCTCATAATATGCGTGGTGTATTTGGACCTGTAATAAAAACCCCAAAAGATGTTAACCCTGAAGGTTACGAATGAGTATTTATAAGAATGTGAAGTGTTAAAACTCACTAAAAAGTGCATGATCTATAACACAAGGTTTCATGAACAAAACCAAAATTTATTATATATGAATATACAATCCCGTTACGGCCTTAAATACTTTTTAGATATTTGACTAGCTTGGCAATTTTTTAAAACATATTATATGAGACTCATGAATATTATAACTATATATACGAGACTTAGACAACGAATACCATATAAAAATCCTACACGGATTTTCTTCGCAAGAAGTAAAGATAAGGAGTACATACTCAAATTCACTAAGACGTTCATTATACAACAGGTAATCCAAATGGATATAAGTACAACCGTCATAATATATATTTGTCTAAGGAAGGGTATGAAAATAATCATATATGCAAATGTCTCATTATAAAATATATTTAAATGGATGTGCTCCTGAAGAGCTCGATTGAAATGCAAATTATCCAAATAAGGAATTAAAAAATAAATGACCTTGGGGTAACTAGTTATTGTCCCGACCTGTAGATTGAGCACATTTTACGTTAAACTTAGATTAATTAGTCAAATGGATTGAAAAGTCTTGCAATGCTTTAACATATATTAAGAATACAATTTTAACATACCCATGGTCTCTCGTGTTTGGATATTAAATTATCCATATCATCCTAAAGAGGATGGAAAATATAAATTTGGTCCCAAAATACGCTATGTGCATGTTATTATAGTATCTGGTCCAAAAGTATTATGCGTGTACGCTATTAGTATATTTCAATACATGACACAATGCATTATACTGGATATTATAGTTATTATCAATAGCTTGGCAAGAATTTATTATTATCGTCTAAAATTGGTTTATGGATTTTACGTCTTAGCTAGAGAATTTCTAATAACAAATAATAATAAATAAAGGGTTCAATTGTGAGAATGCTAAATTGAATTAGAGAAAGGGGGTGAGAGAGATATAGGGAAGACAGGTGTTTACAGGGGTTGTCCTACGGAGGTACCAACGTCCACAGGTGCATTGATGGTGATAATATTTTCTTCTGGTAATAAGCATAAATACAAGTTCTAGTTTGTTCTCACTCTCTGGGGTTTGCATGTAGTGGTTAGCGGAAGGCCACTATCCCGTTGGGATCCACTGCTATTTATAGTTAGTTATTGGAGAATATTAAGGGGCATGTGGAATGCCTTTATAGGTCAGGCAGTTATACCTTACACATAGTGAGATAGATAAGGATGAGTTTATTACAACACAAACAGAGTGGGCGGGCACTTAAATTCATTATGTGCATAAGTATGATAAGCGTGACCAACGATCTTCTCTTACGTGTATTGGCGAATATGAAAGTGATATTGACTTAGTCAACTAACACAATTAATCAACACCGTAAGACACTTGTAAAGATAGTAGACTGGATGACAGGGGGCCGAGCATAAGCATATTTGAGTCGAACACATCTCTTCCTTGATGAGCATAATTGAATAATGAGGACAACACCTTTATTTGCCTTTAGAGAGGCCACGTGGAACCTTCTGAGTGATCCATGTGGTGTTCTACATTTATGGTATAACAAAAGCCCCTAAGGCTTTATGCATGATTGGAATTTATAGAAGCTTCTCTGGATTATTATTGTTATGAGGTGGTTGCTAGATAGAATAAATGCGTGAAGTATTAACTCTGGTCGATGAAGCAAGATTTGGTAATCTCCCGTGCCGAGCAGATTGCTTTGTTACATGAAGGTGACATGTGTCAGTTAATAGGAAACGACATCTGGGTAATCATTACACATGCGCGTGATTACAGAGGTCCTGCACCGTCGTTTGGCTTTTCAGTGTTGACGTCATTAATAAAGAGTGAATCTTTACCGCCAACTCAAAGGTATTTAAAGGGTTGTCACTTTTGTTGTTCGATCATCATCACCATTTGAAATATTTCAACCGTCAATTTCACAGAGAGTTTATTTGTAGAAAGATGGTTTGATCTTCCATCGCTTGGTGTTAATTGTCTACTCAGTCCTTTGCTTTTTTAATGTAGTCCTTCGCTTTCAACTTATTTTTCCATTTAGTTGGTACCCATCTACTTGCCTTTTCCATATTTTTAGGTTTTTATCCCTTCATATTGGGGTTTTCGTGTTTAGCGTTTGTTAACTTTGCTGTTGGGTTTGGTTTATTTGACACTTGGCAAAAAATTTGGACCTTTAGACGGTCATTAAGTTGGTTGGCCTAGGAATATTATGTTTCTAGGGTTTTCTTGCTTTCAACGATTTTTCTTCACCCACTTAGCCCCAGATCCTTTTTCTCTAGCAAAAAATGCTTGCTTATAATCTTGATGAGTTATCCTCCTCATGTCTAGCATTTGTTTGAGATATTATCGGAGTTGGAGCCTACCTGCACAGGTTTCACTGCTAGGAGTTTTCTAAAATCCCTATAGGTAGTCCGGCCAGAGAATGAACTAGGGCATGCCAAATATACCCACCAATCATCATCCTTTAGTGGTTCATCCCCATTATGCAATCTCCATTTCCTACCCCAGATATTGATGATTAAGGTATCTCAGCCCCCCCCCCCCCCCCAAGCAAGTGCTGATTTACAAAATAGAGTGTAAATTTTTATGATAAATTTGGACTTTTTCGAGGAGGAAATTATATCATATAGGGTTGAGGATGCCAGGCCTGGAAGTGTGGGACCATTTCCCTTTGGTTCCTTATGGATGAACCTCCTCATAAACGGATAAAATGTGAGGATGATGATTCTGTAGACTTTTCAGAAACTTATGACCCCTCCACTACTGATGCGAGGTGGTATGCCAGTGATATCCTTGAGAATGAGTTGGATAATCTTAGGGAGAAATACAGTACACCTATTAGCATCCAAACTAGGTTTCCCACTAGTGAGTGAAGGGTATATGATACTTCGAAGGTGAGCGGAATATGTCTTCCTCTTTGGGCCCTTCAAGTGGGACTTCGATTGCCCTTACATCCCATTATCAAGTCCATCCTAAGTGGACATGGCATTACATTAACTCAACTCCCCCCCAATGCTTATAGGACCATTATAGGGGAAATGATGTTCTAGAAAATCGTAACTAGATTTGATCTCACTTGAGACATTTTCAGGTATGTCCATGGCCCAAAGGACAATGCTAAACCCCACTGGTACTACTATTTTTCACCCAATAAATCCAACTTAAGGATGGTTAAGGTTGTCCAAACCAGCAACCATAATTGGAAGGGTCAGTATGTTATTGCCAAAGGTGAATGGAAATTTATAGGTCATGAAAAGAATAGATAATGTAGGATTCCCCGCGAATGGAATAGGCTGAACAAAATAGGTAAATTTTTATATTTTTACACACCTTATTATGTCTTTAACTGTTATATTCTGACATTCACCCTTTATTTGTTTAAGTAAAGAGATCACCACGACTATCTGTTATTGTCACGAATTTAGTGGAATCTTATTGTGTGGAGAAGTTCCTCGAGTTTGAGGATTTATTTTATGTTGAAAATTTTATCGCTGTTAGATATCATACTCTTCTAAGTGGTATCCTTCTAGTGGAAGTAGTTGTGACCCTGGAAGAGTACGTGCTATTTGATACTAATTCTGGGACTGAAGTTGATTTTGAGGTCAAGGCTGAGATTGACACAAATATCAATGCCTTTCATTCTTGGCTTATCCTTATTTTTTTTCTTGGATTGCTAACCTGTCTGCTCATCCAGTTTTATCTATTGCTACCTCTGAACCTCCATTCGAATCCACCCTAGGAATGGCTCATAAAAACATTGATTGAAAAGCCATGGAGATAGCCCATCAGAGGAAGATAGAGGCTGAGAAGAATAGGGCAAAAGTTAAGAAGAAGAGAGTATAGGTCAAGAAGAAGAAGGCCGAAGAGGATTTGAACCTCATCGAGCAGAATGCTCGAAGAAGAGCCGAGGAAACCGCTACTGACCTAGAAAAATCTTAGGGAAAGGCCCTTATGTATTTTAGTGCTCCTAATGTGGGGAACAAGGGCTCTCTCGAGCCCCTTATCAGTCAGAACATTCCCAAGGTGAATAAGACAATTGAATCAAAACCTCTTCGTCCGGTACGAGGCCAGGTATTTGCCCCTCCCTGTGAGGGGTTAAGGAGTTTGAGTTTGATCTGACGCATAGAATATCATTTGATGAGCTGAGGGTTGATCCCGACTCTATTTTTTATCACGATAATAATGCCACCGACTTGCTGGGGTATAATGGCTATAATAAGGATTTCGAGTTTCTTATAGGGTACGACCCTAATTCGTTGTGAAAGTTGATTCAACAAGGGTTATTTATGGTAAGTTTTCTCACAATTTCTCTCCATTTCATACTTTTAATCATTTAGTACCTAATTTAGTTATCTTTTATTGGTAGACTACTGCAGTATCAACAGTCTTGAGAGTAAGGCTATTGTCAATACTATGGTTATGACTAGTTGGTTAAGGTGAATCAAAAGTTAAAAGTATAGTCGCAACAAACTACAGATGACCTCATGAAGGTTGGCAAAGAGATCCAGGAGAGAGATGAACAACTGATGGCCAAGATTGTTGCTCTTAACACGATTCGTGTTAAGGCAGCTACTGACGAGGCCAAACTGAAAAACATGAAAGAAGCCTTGGATAAATCTAATGAGGATTTTTCTGCTTTAAATCGAGCATTAGAGATGGACACTTAAACGAACACACAAATGTCTTAGGAGCTCGAGAAGACTAAAGAAGCTCTGGTAATTACTGAGGAAGTTGGTGTGACCAAATGTATGTCTTTGACTGATTATAACATCGATTGCATAGGATTTTTTATGGATGGGTATGAGGAGTTAAAAAAATGAGTAACGACTAATTTCTCATTACTCGGATATTATTGAGGTAAGGAATAAATGTAAAGGTGATGATGATTAAGCCATTTCCCTCGCAATCGAGTAGATGATGGCAACTAATGAGCATGCTACCGAAGATAAAGTCGCCTCTTCGTAGGTTATACTTAAAATTAAACCCTACTGCAGGCAACATTAATGTTAGTGCTGATCCAACCGTCCCAGATATGGCCACTAATGAGAAGACCTTTTCAACATAAACCTTTTGTGAATCTTCCTATTTAATCAGTTCCTCCATTTTTTGTCATGTCGAACAGATATAATGGAGATATGAATTTCTCTTTTTTGTTTCCATCTGCATTATTGTTATAATGGCATGGTAGGTTTTGTTCAACTTTATATAAATGAGCCTTGCATATATATTGCTTGTATCTTCACTTTCTCATTGCTTGTGCTGATTGAAATAGCGTGGATATTATGTTTTGGTACTTGTATCATATGGTCGGTCGTCAGCCGACCTAATCTCCCTTAGCAATCTATTTGTGGACGAACCAGAGTTGTCTAAACCTGGGCTCTACCAGTCTTTTGTCCAACTTATTAATCTCATGGATGCAGATTATGTGTTAACACTGATTACCTTGGCCGACCAAAGTTTACGGTGGATTATCCTTTTATCGGACCATGGTCAGATCTTTGTCGTCTATAAGGCATTAAACCCTTTATTTTGGTAGAAGTTCTTCTTGTTTACTACATGTCATAAGAAAAGATCGTACATGAAGCTTGACTTCTTGTTCGTGACTTATTTGTTCAACGAAGTCATACATGAAGCTCAACTTTATGTTCGTGACTTGTTCGTTCAATGAAGTCATACATAAAGTTCATGTCAATCCCTATTGTTCGTAATCTATCTTGTGACGAGATTTTACATGAGTTTTTAGTGTTTGGTGATGAATATTGATATGCACATATTCCATACCCATAAAAAACAAAAAAAAAGAGTAATAGAAGAACTAAAAATTATATTCATAGAAAATGGGAATTATATACTGAATAGCGAGTAAAAGGTGAACTTTTTCCATTATATTACTGTTAATATTTTCTCAAATGTTCAATATTCTACGGATTCTTGAATTTCTAGCCCCCAAAGTTTCAATTTGTAGGTTCCTGGACTGACAATACTGGAGATGCAGTATGGGTCGTGCCAGTTGGGTTCCGATTTATTTCCTTTCTGGATAGGCTTCTTTAATATATAATCACCCTTTTTCGGCTACTCGACCTCAATCTGAGATTATAGAATCGAGTTATTCTTCGCTGATAAGCAATTACTCCCAATACGATATTCTCCCTTACTTCTTCAATAATATCAAGATCTAACCTCCTCATCTGGTCACTTCGCGATGAGTTGATACTGAGAACTCGTATAAGCCCATAGGTAGGGGTGTGTTTCGGCCGGATCGGATCGTAATAGGGGTGTTAGGAAAATTATTCAAAAAATTCGGAATTTTATATTCCTTTCCAAAATCAAAAAAATAAATTTCGAAAAATCAAGTTCTTTTCCATGTCGGCAACTTCGGAATATTTGGAATTTTCAGAATTTTCCATGTCGCTAACACATATTAGAAATTAACAAACAAAGGGTGTCAAAATTTTTAGAAATTAACAAACAAAAATATGAATAAACTGAAAAGTTTCAACACTGGAAGTTTGAACACATTTAATTTAACACATTTCAACACATTCAACACTGAAATTCACACCATAATTTAACACAGAGGTAACCTTATGTTAACACAAAAAAAAAAGAGATCTTATATAAACAAAGAGATATGTTTATACACATCAACATTCAACTAAATACACTCTCAACATTAAAAAATTAACAGTTAGAGATGTAATATATATGTACACTCTCAAAAATTAACAACTGAATACACTCTAAAAAATTAACAGCTAAAGACGTATTAATATATGTGTACACACATCATCATTCAAAAAATTCATACCAACCTTAAATGCCTAACAATCGTGGCATAGTGAGAAATTAACAACTAGATATGTGAGCTGTGTTAATAGCTAAAAATTAACAACTATCCATTTTTTATCCATACCTGAGTGCGCCGTGAGTGCGTCGTGGTATAGTGAGTTGTGTTAACAGATGAGTGCGACGGTCGTGAGTGCCCCGCCTCAGGTGAGTGCGACGGTCGTGAGTGCGCGAGGTTTCTGACGTGTGTGTGAGAGGTTTCCGGCGTGAGTGAAAGGGGTTATCAACGAATTTGCTGAGGCGTTCGGAGGGAGGGTGATTGGAAGAGAAGAGGGTTAGAGTGAGAGAGAGAGAGAGAGAGAGAGAGAGAGAGAGAAGCAGCCGTCGTGTGCTTTAGGTTTATAGAGTGTTTAAAGTTAGTAACTTAGTATATATATGGGTATAAATTAATGGTTGTGATTGGAATAAATAGACGGCCCTGATTAAACTAAAAAAATGAACTTTTTATATAAAAGGGTGGTAAAAATGATAAGTAAAAACTTATTAAAATAATTAAAATATTATTATTTCGGAAAGTATTTTGGATAAATCGGATCGGTGTGATATCGGAATTTTCGGATCGTAAATTTAGAAATTCGAAACTTTATATATGATTTCCAATTCCATTCCAATTTAATTTGAAAAATTCGAAAATCGAAAAATTAAAAATGATGCAAAAATCGGAAAATTTCAGATCGAAAATCGAAAAATTCGGAAGTTCGAAAATAATTAACACCCCTACCCATAGGACACTCTGTAGCTTGTTGATCCAATATCCTTTCATGTCATCCAATATTTTCTTGATTCCATCAACAAGGTTTTATTGGTAACCTCAGTTTGGCCATTGCACTAAGGATTGCCTGGGGCAAAAATGTAATTTATGCATCTTAGAGTTGATATAATAGTCTTCAAACTATTGGTTGTCAAACTGGGTACCGTGGTCTATAATGAATGCATAAGGCATATTGTAATAACAAATAATCTTCTTTAAGATGAACTGAAAGACCCTTTCATATGGCATTTCCACGAGGGCCTCAAACTCTATTCATTTGATATAGTAATCCATAAGAACCACCAAATATTTGAATCATCCCCTTATCTTAGGTAATGGGCCGAGCAGATTTATTCCCCAAATTGAAAAAGGCTCGTGGAATATGATGGATCATAGCGTACTTCTGACATTTATCACATTTGCTGGCATATTCAGCGCAGTCTGCCTTCGTCGTGGGCCAATAATAACCCCGAGTGGCAATTTATTTTACTAACAATCTTCATGCAGAATGTGCCACGCTCCTTCATGCGCTTCTTTGATTAAGTTACTCACTTCTTTTGGGTGAACGTATCATAGCAAGGAGACTATATATCCTTATTTGTACAAGATTCCTCTCTCCAACACATAGTTGACTGCTTTGTATCGAAGCTTCCTCGCTTCTTTTACGTCTGAAGACACAACTTCGATTTAATATAAGCCCATATTAGGTCCATTTATGATGGGCCGAGATTTATTTCCATGGTGTTGACTGCTTCCTCATCCGTGCTCGATGTATGAGTATTTCTACCGGGACGATCCTTCATAATTCTGTTCGGGTGATTAACACTAAATGGTCCAGTGTATCTACTCATGCATTCTCTTTCTGGAGATTCTCAGCATCTTAATCTCCAGAAATTTTTTTAGCCACCATTTATTTTTGGCCAGGTATTTGACCATGGATTCCTCTCTAGCTTCATACACTCCAAATAGTTGATTGACTACCGAGTGGGAGTCATTGTGCGCTAGAACCTACTCGATACCTAATGATGAGGCCAACTCGAAGTCTGCTATGACTGCCTCATACTTAGCTTCATTATTGGAGGCTTCAAATTGAAATTAGAGTGTGTATTCAACGTCTATCTCGTCTGGTGTAGTGATGATAAGACCTGTTTTGCTGCCTATGGTGCAGGATGAGCCATCCACAAACATTTTCCACATGGGAATGTCTTGCTTGATTTTTCTTACTGTTAATTCTCTATGTATGAATAATTTCATCACCTTCTTCTGGTCATTAGTGAAATCTTATCGTTTGGTTGATGATTGTATAACATCTTCATTTTGAGTTGACATCGACACGATTAAGCTCTCTCCCAAAAAGTTATGCTCGACTTTCTTGATAGGTGAGCTCTCTTCTTAAGAAGTCCGCTCGATTTTATCTGTGGTTGAGCTCTCTTCCATAGAAATCTTCTTTGCTGTGAGTGTTGAGCTTTATCCCGAGGGAGTCTACTCGAAAGGTTTCTCTTCATAAGTGAATTCAACAATGAAGTCTACCATGACTTATCCTTTGATAGTTATTCTGGGCTCGTACTAGATGTCGTATTCTCTAAGTTCTACAACCCAATCCAAAAATTGCCCTGACTTTTCTGGCTTATGAAGGACATGCCTTAACGGTAGATTTGTATAGACAATAATAATATGGTCCTAAAAGTATGACTTTATTCTCCTTGAAGCTTCGATTAATACAAGGGTTAATTTCTCTAGCGTGGGATATCGGATCCCTGCTCCTCAAAATTCCTTGCTGGTGAAATATTCGGGCCTTTGTATTTCTTCTTCCTATCTCATCAGAGCTTAACTAACCGCATAAGCTGATATGGTGAGGTATATGTAGAGTTTCTCCCCAAATATTGGTCTTGATAAGAAAGGTGATGACCTTAAATATCATTTTCATTTTAGGAATGTAGTTTCACACTCGTCGTTACATTCAAAAGTTTTTCTCAAGACTTTAAAGAATGGAAAGATTTGTCAGTAGCTCTAAAGACAAACTTGTTGAGCGCGGTAACGCGTCTTGTCAATCTTTGCACCTCCTTCTTTGTCGTCGGGGACCTCATGTAAATTAAGGCATGGATCTTTTTGGGATTGACCTCGATCCCTCGTTGGTTGATGATGAAGCCTAAGAACATTCCTTCATTCACACCCAAAACACACTTGGTTGGGCTAAACTTTATCTGATGCTTTTCGAACTGATCAAAGATTTGTTGTAAGTATTTCACGTGATCGGGCACCCTTTTGCTCTTGGTGAGCATGTCATTGACATATACATCCATGGTCTTCCCAATTTGATCTTCAAATACCTTGTTTACCAACCTCCAATAGGTGGCTCCAACATTTTTTAGACTCGAGGGCATGACATTTTAGCAAAAGTGCCTCTGTTAGTGATGAAGGACGTTTTTCTCAATCTTCCGACTTAATCCTGATATAATTGTACCCATAATATGCATCCATGAAACTGAACAACTTGTGACCTGAAGTGGCATCAATCAGGTGGTCGATCTTTTGTAGTGGCTAGTGGTCTTTGGGTCAAGCTTTATTCAAGTTAATGAAGTCCATACATATCCGCCATTTGTTATTTTTCTTGCGCACCATTACCACATTGGAGAGCCTCTCAGGATATTTGTCATCCTCTATAAAAAAAATTAGCCCTTTGTAGCTACAAAACTTCTTTTTGGACTGCCATACTCTTCTCAGTGTAAAAAACTCTACGTTCTATTTGATCGATTTAGCATCTTTTATTATGCTCAGGTCATGACATATAAAATTTGGGTCGATCCCGGGCATATCTTCATTGCTCCAGGCAAACACGTTCTTTCGTTGTCTAGGGAAGTTAACCAAGTATTTCTTGAGTTCTATCTCCATGGATGAGACGATCTGAATAGTCTCCTCTAGGTGTTTGTCATTTAAGTATGACAGATTCAATCTCTTCGACTACTTGTCCCTTGAGTAGCTTATCCTTATCCCGTGGATCTATCGTTTCAATTCGGTAGGTCTTAGTCAGCTTCTTATGTTCCTCCTGGTCAGCCGAAGTATAGTAGCACTCTCATCCTCTACCTGGTTCCCCTTGACCACACCTAAACACTGATGAATTCTAGATGGTACGAATTTAAATTTTTTTAACCCAACTCTGTCGAGAATAATGTTTATATGCCAAAAGAATATTTTTATCCAAAACGAAGAAGCACACATTTTTTATTTGGTACGTCGGCCACGTGCCTACTATAACCTCCAACTCAACTATTCCCAAAGGGTACACTTTTTCACTCGAGAAACCTATCAAAGGGTGATGATAGAGCATTCGCTTGCTATTTCAATGTCTCAGCCTTCTGAAGCAATTATAGAACATATCGTCTTCCGAGCTAACATTATCGACAAGGATCCTGGCCACCTTGCTTTCATGGACCATTATGGTGACGACTAGAGGGCCATCGTGAGGTTATAAGACTCCAGACAAGTCATTATTATAAAATCCAACTATAAAATGATCTTTGTTCACCTTTCTTGGGAGAGCATCCATGTTGCCTGTTAGGTTAATCTTCCTGATATGAGCATAAACCTTCACCTTGTTCAGGCAAGCTTTTCTTTTAGCCAACTCGTCTCCTCATTCGGCATCTCCACCAGTGATGAAATAGCATCCGAAGGAGATCGTTTTCACCCCATAAACTAGTTCCTTTGGCTTATTTAAAAGATCTGGGTCATTATTCGAGTCTTTGTCTCACCCCTTTTTCTTTTCATCTGCCTTTCGGCAAGGGGACTCTGGTCATATTCTACCCTTACGTTCATTCGGATCTGCTTGTCCATCCTTATCAAAGTACTTTGATAGCTTACCTCCTTTAATTAAACCCCCAATTTCATTTTTGAAAGCCATGCAACTATTTGTATTATGGTCGTGGTCCTTATGAAACTCACAAATATTTGCTCTTGTCACGCTGGTTAGTGTGTGATTTGAGCTTTCTAGGCCACCCGAGGCCCTTAATTCCTCTAATATCCTCGAGGATGTGGTTGATGCCAATGGTCAGGGGGGTGTACTCATCGTACTTTTTTGGCTTATCGATTTTTTTATCTTTATGATCCTTTTTATCATTGCTCTTACTGGAGGCAGCCTTCGGATGATCCTATTCCTTGGCTACCATAACCTCCTCAATGTTCATGATTTTACCTACCTTGGCTAAGAGTTCTGTTATTGTTTTGGCTGGTTAATTTTCCAGCGCCAAAAATAGCTTTCCCGGCTATAACCCGCTCATCAGTGCGATTATGACGATTTGCCTGTTATAATCCACTATATTAAGCTTCTCGTTATTGAAATGAGAAATGAAATCACGTGTGGTCTCGTTGTCCTTCTATCGTGCATTGAGAAAATGGGCAAGTCTCTTGCCAGGCTTTGCCTCTAAAAAGAAATTATTCATAAAGAGATTGGCCAATTATTGGAAACTGGAGATTTACCCTCGTGGCAAATTGTTATACCAGATTTGCGTTGAACCACTGGTCATACTAAAGAATTCTCAAGAACGCATTTCATTAACAATATAGTAGAATTCAGTAGTGGTATGGTACTACTCTATATGTATAATGGGATCATTTTTTCCATCGTATCTCGACGTAATGACCGGTGGTTTAAATTTCTCTACGTCGGATAACAGACTATCGCTAGGACAAAGGAGGATGCCTTTACAAAGTTCTTGTGTAGGGGGCTCTTAGATCTGACTATTTCTCCCAAACGGTCCTCCAATCACTGGATGGATCTCTTCCAGGACTGATCCTCCTATTATGCCTTTACTGTAACGGATTTAACTGTTCAACCTTGGTTTCTAGATGAGCTTTCTTCCTGGGAAGTCTGCTCGACTCGGGTCGATCTTCTCATGATCGTTTTGGATTTGGCCGAGTATTGTGATCCCTTAGTGACTGAACAAGCTGATTCTTCCTAAAACTCATTGTGTTTTTTTAGAGTTATCAACCGTTAACACCTCGTTCGATACGAGCCTAAATGATCAAAAGAAGATCCTGTGCGTAGGCTCTCCAGCACACTAGGCCTTTCCTCAGAGAAGGATTTCTCATCGTCATATCTGGCTTACCTAAGGGAGGAAATGATTCTTGGGATGTAAGACATATCCTCTCGTGATCTATAATATCTAGATGCACTCCTGCCATCATGTGACCCCAAGTCCAGTCTCTTTAGGTTCTCCAAGGCTTGCGTCCTATAAATGTGCCTCGTTTCTCTATAGGGGGTTGGAGGCAATATATCTCATTTTCCTTTCGAATTTACCATTCCAATCAGAGTGTCAAGATCCATGTTGGGCCTATTCTGTTCATCTTGGAGCATCTGTGTCAGTTGTTTAATGCTCTCTTGTATCATCTCCAGGCCCTTGACAAGCGCATCAAAAGTCTTTGTATGTCATCTATTCCCACCAGAGTGGAGGGTGGAAGTGCTTCTACTGCGCGACTGGTTCCTGGGTTTTGGAACATTCCCAAAAATTCGTGGATTGTGAGAAAGGGAAAAGAAAATTTAAGAACATGTAGGAAACAATAATGAGTTATCAATTTCCCATAAACGGCGCCAATGTATTACCGTCTAAAATTAGTTTATGAATTTTACAACTTAAATAGAAAATTTCTAATAATAAACAATAACAAATAAAGGATTCAATTATGAGAATGCTAAGTTGAAAGAGAGAAAGGGGTTCAAGACAAATAGGGAAAATAAGTATTTACATGGTTCGACCCATAGAGGTGCCCACGTCCACAGGTGCAGTGATGGTGATATTATTTGCTTCTGGTAGTGAGAATGAGTATAAGCTTTGGTTTGTTCTCTCTCTCTCTCTCTCTCATGTTTACATACAGTGGTTAGCGAAAGTTCCCTATCCCCCTGGGATTGTATGCTATTTATAATCAGTCATTGGAGCATATTAAGGGACGGTTGGAATGCCTTCGTAGGTCAAGTGGTTACACCTTTTACATATAGTGGGACAGATAAGGATGAGTTTGTTACAGCACAAACAGAGTGGGCAGGCGCTTAAAGTCATTACATGCACAAGTATGATAAGGGTGGCCAACAATATTATCTTACGTGTAATTACGAATACGAAAGTGATATTGACGTAGTCAATTAACACAGTTAATCAACATCGTGAGATACTTGTCAAGACAGTAGACAAGTTCGAGCATAAGCATATTTGAGTCGAAAACATCTCTTCCTGGATGACCAGAAGTAAATAATGAGGATGACCCCTTTATTTTCCTTCAGAAAGGCCACGTGGCACCTTCTGAGTGATCCATATGGTGTTCAATATTTATGGTATAACATTGATTATCATTGATTTGCAAAGTATGAGATGAATATCAACATCATGGGATACACTTGTGGAATTATTAGTGTAATACTTTTTAAATCTAATGATCCGCGTGAGGTTAGTAATGTACATATGGATTATGTTCATTGTCCTCACAAGGAATATTAAAAAAACTCATGACTTTCCTCAAACAACGTATTGTTTCTACTACTACTTATGAAGGCAATAGTGCTTATATAGCTTAAACTCAAAGAGGATACATCGAGGAAGATATGACTAGGACATTTTAGTTCTTTTATATACATGAACTCAAGAATATTTATGCAAAATATGAACTCTACAAGAGTTATGTTATTGAAGTCAAATATATCCATTAAAGTGACATGTTTATCCCTCTTCACCCAAGTGTTATGGAAGCCAAGCTTATGAAGAAAAATTAAATTGAAGTGACAACCTATCAAAACAATTCATAAAGTTAAAGAAACGTTTCAGAAGGTTGTGTATGAGACTTATATGCATCGACTCAATCATCAGAGAAATTGCATAATCAGGGGGAGTATTTAATTAGGGGGAGCATTTGATTAGGGGAGAATTTAAGAACGTGATATTTTGGACATATGGACATTGTACTATTTTTCCTTTAACTAAGTTTTCCATTGATTTTTCCAGTTAAAGGTTTTAACGAGGTAACACTAAGCGCGTATAATACCGATTCAATGATCATAAAAGCTATACTCTTTTTCTTTGACTTTATTTTTTCCTACTGGTTTTTTTTCTTAGTGAGGGTTTAATGAAACAACAATCATTCAATGGTGGATATAGTGTACATTTAAGGGAAAATGTTATAAAATATGTATTTGGTTGATGTCCACTGGTATTCTATAATTATTAAAGGTCCTATTGATATACGTTATTTTGTACTATAAAGGGCCATACTTCTTGTGTATTCACGTATCAAATAAATGAAGAAACTTGATCCCTTTAAATTCCCTTTGTGTACCCTTTATTTTAAAACATATTTAAGCTTTATGATATTTTTTTCCAACAGTTCCCACGAAGAAAGTTTTTTTTTATCTAATGTGCAATACATCTTATCGTTTATATCATAGTTAAATGAGCAATGTTGAATTTTATTTTATATTATTGTATTTGATGGATTGGATTGAACATATGGAATTGAATTAGACTTATGATATAGTAAGGTTTAAATTAGAGTAATTAAAACTAATTACAAAAATTAATTCAGATTGGATTGGATTGGATCTTATATTTTGTTTGAATTGAATTGGATTTTGTGATTGGAAAACAGAGTTCAATATGATTGGATGTGGTTATTTTCAAATAGGTCGGATTCGAACCGATGCACTCCCCTATCCCTAGTGGTTAGAATATAGAAATTTGTACTCATAATTTCTACGTGTAGATTTTTTTAATAAGTAATTTTATATAACGGTCAAATATAACTTGACCAATAGATTATATAAAGATAGTCAACTCTTGACACGTAAGATATAAATAATTTCATAAATATCACCCATTGAAGATATTTTTTTGTACAAATAAAAAAGTATTAATATAAAAATGATTATCAAATTACATAGGGCACATTTAGTAACATTTTGATAAAACTGGGTTTAAAAATTATTTTTGAGAATACTTTAATTGAGTAGTTTTCATCATTATAATTTTTTTAAGCGTTTTGTAGACTTTATTTAGAAACATTTCAACAAGGTTAACACACGCACCCCCCCCCCCCCCCCAACACACATTTTAACATTAAATCTATGAATTTTGCTGTCATGCATATGATATATGAATTATACATAATACATTTATATGTGTATATTATATACATATATGCATGCATACTGTAATATACACATATATACATATATAATATATGTATATTTTTATATTTTTTTTAACTTTTCCACTCAGATAATGTCATAATTAGACATAAACCCTGTTTATTTTTAAATTAGACTTAACCACCACATGTGAATCAACTCGTTTGTACCTTATGCATACGGGAGGGATAACTCTAATTATTGAACATCTAGTGGGGTTTCCCTAAATAAAACATTATCTTAGGGGATAAGATAAAAAAAATACTTAATATTATTACATACATATATTTAGGGCCTGGAATCCTATAAAGAATAATCCCAAAGAATTAAAAAGCGAATAAGAAAACAGATCACATAATCGCACAACACAAGAATATAAATAGTTCGACAATATGCCTGTGTCCACGGGTGTTTCTCTCTTTCTTATTAATCAGTTCACAATAACAAGAATTACATGCCACTTTTCCTAGGGGTGTGGGCTATATTTATAGGGAATATAAGGTGGAGGAGCCTGTAGGACTCTAGGAGCTTTAGATGTAACTGCAGCTTGATCGAGCTAATATTTCCCCCGAGAATTCCATTGATCGGAATCCCCTTTGCTCTTATCTTTTAAGCCACAATCGTTATCTATATTGCCAGCCACGTGTCATCCGATATAAATAACTCTAATTGTCCGCATAATTCCCCCACAATTTTCCTTAAAGCTCTACAACCTAAAAAGGGTGAAGAGGTTTGATCGTCGGTGAGCATTGACTCTAGTCAACAGAGATGCTTGATCACCAGTTGAGGTTTGGCTTCAGAATATACCAAAACTTATGATACTTTGGCTTTAGTTTTTATTTTGTATGTATTGTTTGTATGAATTTGATGTGAATGAGATGGGGTTGTTTTGAGGTGTAGCATCTATGGCTTGGACCGAGAGCCCAACTAAATGTGTCGGGTTTAGATTCCGAGTCATATACTTGAATTTAAAATAGAGCAAAGGGGATTAGCATGTTTTTTAGTTCTGCTCACACTTTTTTTTGGGTTTATCCTTTAAATCTCTGATATGTTTAAGTAGCTATGTGAAAAATCCACATATAATATGCAGTAAAATTGAAAGATTTGAACAAAGTGATGAGTTTGTGTGAGCCAATAACTAATAATTGAAACATATAATAACTACCGTTTGGTTAATTTTTAGACCCATTATCTGAGGAAAGAAGCAGTAGTGCATATGTGCCATGGGACGAGACGCTCTATATGATGAAAGGGTCATCTTACCTAAGCCTAAAAATCAAGGCCTCTTTGGCTTTGTGTTATCCAGGCTTGTCAAAACTATTTCTGATCAACAAGATAGTCTTTTGCTATTTGAAACCCCTGAAATGGTGGATAGTATGTCTCATCCTCTCTCCCACTATCAATATTATTGTATTAAACAGTAACCATTCAACTAATGGATTAATTCAAATTTATTCAGTGTTAACAAGTCAGCCAATAAGTTGAGAAACTCACTTATTTAACTAAGGTTGGCAAATTTAAACTCATTTTATATTTGACTCCTTATTGAGACTGTCCTTTAGATGTGGGGTACACATTCATTGGTCGGTCGCTTAAGTGGCTGGTGTGTAGGGACAGATTCCCTATGCCTAACCAATGAATGGTTAACATCTCAACATCGTAGCATTATTCTGTGATCAATAGAAATCGAACAAAAACATATTTCATAGCACAAATTTACAACTTGAACTAACGCATCTAATTCTTATTTGTTGTGACAAAACTGAATTGCCATAACTTAGGCGTAGAATAGTGGTCGCACAATATATATATATATATATATATATATGTGTGTGTGTGTGTGTGTGTGTGTTGTCACATGGGTTGAATATGTAACACCCCGCCTAATTAAATACCGGGTGGCCAGCCCCATACCAAATTAAAACAGAATATACAGTTGGCTCATTCTTAGCATCACTGTCGAAATCATTTACAACTCACCCAAAACTCAATTAAGCTGGTGTTAAAAACTTTCCAAATTTTAATTTAACAAAATTCATTTCCAGTTTAAGAATAACACCACACATTTTATTCTACAACACAGATAACACAATAAATAACTCAAAAGAATTTAAATGCAACTGGAATAAACATTCCCAAATAATAAAAATCCTTTACAATAATCCCAACAATGTTAAATGTATTAAAAAAACACAAATACAATAGTATTTAACTCCGACAGAAAATGATAACTGAAATCCTTTGGGCGACATGCCCTATGTAAGAATACTGTGAATCAAAAAGATGATAAGCGTCTAAGCAAAACTTCCATATCTCCATAGCTCGTTACAATCAACTATGGTTGGCGTCCCTGTTGCTGGACACCTGATATAGAGATACAATAGAAGAGAAAATATGTAAGGAAACGGGTCAGAGCCCGAATGTGCAGATTATTTTTAAAACAGCAAGTATTTAATAAGTGCAATAAAGCATTTATTATGTACATGTTAGATCCAAATCTCACTTGCAATTCTCACCTCTCAACTAAAGTGCACACTTAACATTTCCTATTAACCTCCTAGTTAATGGTTCCTCTTTTCTAGTCATATTATAATTCCATTCCCATATCATAATCCCCGTATGACCCATATCATACGTCACATTATTATTCATTTACATTTCTCCTTTATATGATCATTACTCATTAATATGAATCGTTTCTCATTAACATGAGTTAAGCTTTTCAATTCTATAAGCATAAACATTCATTAACTTAATTCCATTATCTTTCTCTATACACCGTTATCTACAATTATCACCGTAGATAGATTTAACCACAATATATCCATGTAACCATTTAATCCATTATATATATATATATATATATATATATATATAATACGGCACCCCGAGTCACAGCTGCGGTGCAATGCATTACTCTGCTATCATGTCCCATCATCGCAGGTCGCCGAATAGGGGACTAAAGGTTCGGTAAGATTCCACGAACCACAACCAACAACAAACAAATTGGAGGCGAACATAGTTCTCGTATCCATGGGTCACGCACATACCTACGTACCCACAGTCAGCGGACTTATCAACTCCCCGATAAGTCTTTCATAGACCTATGTTCTCGAGCGACAAATCAAAGATCCCATGGATTCATCAGGATATGACTGCCCTCACGCGCAAACCTCCCACCGATAGCAAGTAAGCTAGGTATGTCATACACATAAATTATCAATCAATCAAATAGGTATTATCATACCTATAATATAATATCAATAAGGTAATTATCACTACCCTAAGATATTTCCCATACGTAGCATTATATCTCTTTTAAATTCCACGTATTAAAATATCATATCTTTACTTCATAATTTAATTATCCTCGCATCCTATAACATCTCTCCACTCCCGACGTCGTTAAGGTTCATGCGCGGAGCGTCTCGCAAAGATAAATCCAAACAAGGAACCCCTCCAATACACTACTACTTAACTTTGTGGATCGAGGAGGTCCGAAAACTTCAACTATGCGATCGGGATAACCTCATACCCTCTTTCAATCAAATGTGTTCTAAACTCCCATCTCACAAGATTCAAATAATATTTTCCTCATCTTATATTCAGTAAGAAGTCACTAATATCCTACTGGTCCATAACATTATTTCTCCCGAACTACTACGAGTTTAGTTCTCCTTTTAATTAAGGTTAAAACCGATAGTTTCAAATCTCTTATAAACACATATTCTTTCATTTAGGATTAAACCCTCTTGTAAAATTAAGGATACCCAGGTGTTATATTCAATCACCCCTACTGGTCCTATATTAAATCCTCATACATCCCCATTTTTAATTTAACAAATGAATCTAGCAACCGAAATTCCATTCAATATAATTTTTATCATTTAAATCACTCGAATCCAAATCAAATTAATTCCAATATTATCAAGGATTTACTGATATTTTCTAGGTCCCATAATATCCAAATAATAATCACCAAAGATCCACAAAAGGTTTGGGATAAGAATCAACATTTAAAAAGAAACAACTTTACATATTCTGGGGAGGTCGATCGATCGAAGGTAGGGGTCGATCGATCGATCCCTCAGGTCACAGCCTGGTTTTTCTGCATTTCAGCAACTACGGGTTTCACCATTTTTACTCATTCAAACCTTCATATTAACCTCCAAAATGAGTTATAATTATTACTACATGGTATGTCAACATATATGAACGATTTCCAGTACTCTAAACATCTTAGGATCATCAAGGGATTGGATTAAAAAGCATGTTTATCTCCTTATTTCCAGAAAATTATCATCATATCATCTTCAAGAACACATCAATGGTTTTCATAATTTCTTCAACAGATTCATGACTATTTCGTGGATTATTATCATCCTAAAACATGAGTTAAATTCCTATATCATTTCAGTTTTCCAGAAATCCATTTAATACTCCATTAGTTCTTCCAAACATGAATAATCTTCTATTTTCATACTATTCTAATATGGACAATATACGAACTTAAATTGCCATTATCAAACACTTGCCTTTACTGTAGGTCTGATCCTTTGGTGTAGTATATCTCAGTTGGTTGTTCCTTCTCCGGTCAAACTCCGGTGGTGGTTGGTGGTGGTGAACCTTGGTTCTTGTTCTTCTCCTTCCCAAGTGGGCTTTTCCCTTCCCAAGCACTCTTACACTCTCTCTAGGAAGATGGCTTCTCTAATTTTTGAAGAGAAGATGAATAACTCCCATAAACTTAATCTACCAATACTTATAATAGTACCAAATCCGAAATCACTATTCACCCCCTCTAGAAAAATGACCAAAATGCCCTTTCGGGTTGTCTATTCATTTCCAAATGACCCGAGACTCAAAATTAACATCCAAATAGACTTTTCTGACTATTTCGAACCTTCCGGACGCAACTATGTAGTCAAAATGACCATAAGATCGATAGAAAATAAATTTCCTTTTTAATTTAATAAACTAGTCCCGACACGTCCCATACCGCGTCTGACTAAAAATATAAATTACCGAATTTATATCATACAGTCATATCAATGACATCACATTCATATATTACCTAAATATCTTTAAGTAATATTCAGAATCATCCATTTTAATATCCACCGTCCGGATAAAACTCGAATGAATTAATTAATAATGAAATCTAATTAATCCATTAAGTTAAAATATAACCCATTTTAAAAGTCATTTAAAATTACGGGGTATTACAGAATATACATCAGAAGTAACTACTAAAATATTATATTTGCTTCATAACACAATGGACCGTCCCTCTTTTAGTAAAATAGTGTCATTGCAACTTCTTCTATATATTTCTCTTTTAGAAAACGTCCAACATATTTGAACAAAATAATATGGTCAATGTATGCCGATCGTGCCACATGTTATATGATATGGCCATCATGCCTGTCCTAATTCCTCCATGTCCTTCATCTCTAAATTGATCATACCCTCATGTTCTTATTATTTTTCCTATTTCTTTGTTGTTGGCTCAATTCTTATAATCATATCATCCATACGTAGCATTCTGAGTGGAACAATCACTTTTAACACTTTACTGAATGTGGAATTTTGCTCCCCTGCTTTTTGGTTCGATATGATTAACATATAGTTTACAGCCAATTTCATCACCGTCTTGCTTATGTTAAAAGCCTCTTAATTTTATGGGCTATATCTCTTCATTTTCATCTTAGAACTTAACCAACTTAACCTTGGCAGCTATACATACATTGTAAGAAAATTACTAGCACGACTGGGCCTACCTAGTATCAATTTCATTCACGTTCTCCTTCATTATTAATATGAAAAGTATGGCTTAATGATGACTTGATTCTTTGATGTTAATCTAATGAAATTGGAGGTGGGGCGAATGACGTAGCACCTCCCAAATGTTGACTTGCTTATTTGATATTAGTTTTATCTTCGTGCAAAATTTGTTATTGTAAATAGTGTTTACTATGTGGACTTAGAGAGCTTTTATAAATTGTCCACAAGAAGATTTCTTTGGCGAGCTATATAGAATGCTGTCAGAGATACTTAAAGTAACTGAGTTGAATCCTGTACATGATGTGCATGTTCTAGTAATGAGATTTAATTTCAGTGGGGTTTCTATAGATCTTCTTTATACGAAACTATCACTTTGGGTTATTCCCGAAGTAAGTGATTTTTTGTACTTAATTACTTTTGTATGACTAAATGTTGATGTTACAACTAATATGATAATTTTATTTTGTATGATCGAATGTCATTTTTGGATCCTCATCAAGTTTCCAGCGTTGCGGGTTGATGGCGATGATAACATAACAGAAGTTGATAATCAACAACAACGGACTTCTTTAATTTTATATTTCATTTACTAAGTTATAATATAAAAACATCTCATTTCGAGTTGATTGTATTAGGATGTTATATTTGATGCATTTATGAAAATAATGTAACTTTTAGGATGATTGTATTATGATGTTTCATTTGTTTAGTTTAAGTTTCTTTTCTAAATAAAGAGTGGAGACTTATATAAAATGTAAATGTTGACTATAATGCCTTTGTTTATGTCGATTATATTTGTATATGTTCTTAGCATTTTAATAGTGTGATAAAAATGATTGAATTTATTTAAATTCAAGATATTAGATCTCAAAAAATATATATTTAAAAATATATACTAATATTACTAAAGGATCTTTATCGTTACAAAATCAGACAAAAGTGTTATAAAAATGGTGTAATAAGGTTAAAATAGTAATTCAAAAGTCCGTTATTAAATCAGAATTAGTAACGGTAAAATACTATTGGTAAATTCACAATTAGTAACAGAATTTTACCGTTACGATTAGTAATAGTAAAATTTTGTTACTATTTCCATGCCCCACGCATTTTTTCTTCCGTTACTAATATTTTTAGTAACGGTAAAATATCGTTACTAAAGGTGTGTTTTTGTGTAGTGCCTAGTACCGAGCACCTGAGATCGTCATCTTTGTTGCTCAAGTACGCAAACACTACCACCTCCTTCATCGCAAAGCTCGTTGACACAATTCCTTAGATACTAGTCCCCTCAACTAGCGAGGGATCTTCAAATGCATATACCTTCTATTTTGAACCTATGACCATAAATGTTGTCTATATTATTGAAGAAGACATACCTCAGAGGAAGGGAATCCTCACTCTATTGGATGATTTTGACCTCTCTACCTCTCCAAAGGCTAAAATTACCAAGAGGAAGGAGGTCGAAGGTCCCTTTGAGCTCGTCACTCTCATGGATTATCCCAATAAGGAGAAATTAAAGAAGTATAAGATCCTTCCTTTTGCTTATATTACTTTTCGCACCAAGAAGGTGGAGGCCCCCAATACGGGGATGGGGTACCAAATCGTGTCGATGGCCAATAATCCATCTTTGGCCATTGTTTTGCTAAGGGGAGATATTTTAGAGATGGATCGAGTGCAGGTCGACAGATTGACCTCTGAACAGCTTACTTCTGACGTCGTGTAGGCATTATCTCTGGTAAGTTTTGTGATATTTGGTCTGGTTATTTCCTTATAATTTTAATAGATGTATTGACTTATGCTCATCTTGTTTTTATAGTTTATAGAAGACTTCGTGACCATGATGGACAAGAACGATAAACAGGTTAAAATAAATAACGACCTAGAGAAGGATTTGTTAAAGATCCAAGAGTCTTTTGTTACTGCTCGGGAGGCATATGCTACCAAGAAGAAATCCACCGACTTGGAATTGTCCAAGTTAAATTCGAAACTTAACTTGCTAAAGAAGGCTGCCGAGGAAAATGCTCATATGTTAGCAGCGACTAAGGACGAGGCATATGATTAGGGGTACATGAAATCCTTTACCGAGGCCAAAAAGTAATTGGCTTTCATTTGTAAGTCGAATTTCAAGATCGGGTGGGATGCGGACCTAGTCAAGACTGAGGTACCCCCTAAGTATAAACTTTTTGGGGATCATAGTCAAGGTTATCCACCCAAGGATGAGTATGGGGATAAGGATGCTGATAGTGGACAAGTGAAAGATGAGGCCGTCCAAGAGATGGTGGACGCCAATAAAGGAAAACTCCCAATTATCCAATAGTAGGTGAAGGAAAATGAGGGCCAAGATTGTTAAGTTTAGCTTAGGTCTCACTATTCCTTATAATTTTTTACCTTTTCAATGTTTTTATGGGCATTCCCCACCTTTTTATTTAATAAAAAAGACTTTTGTTCTGACTTGATTGCACCTGAATGTTTCTCTTTGGTAGAGGCTTCAAGAAATTGATGACCTGGACCTAGTAATTTGTCAGGATGCCAGCAATCGAGCTCGTTGTGAATTCATTTTTGTTTAGTAAGCTCTCCAAAAGATGGCAAATGCTTTTAATGAGTCAGTTTGCCTGGTTGTTGATCTACAAATGAAAGTTAGGGAGGTTGGTGACATCGTCGAGATGTTGCATAATGAAAATAATTCTCTAAGGGAGAAGCTTGACAAGGACAAAGAGGAGTTTAAGAGAGAAGACATGATCAAACAAGTCATTGGCTATGAGATTATGAAATTAAGGTATCTCTTCAGAATGGCTCCTCGCGTAGTTTGGGCTGCTAGTTTTGATGAAGGATGGGTGGATGACCCACTTAAGTTAGATTAAGCTGAACAGGTAGCATACAAGCATAGTTGGCTAAACACCTCAGTTGTTATGAATGTCCCCAAAGACTTTGAGCTTTGGTACTACTACTAAGTGGAGTACCCTTCTTACAGTCACCCTTCATTTGGGAATGATGAAAGTGAGATTCCTCATGATGTTGTACCCCTTTTGTTGGCGAAGGATTACTTGCCAATCCTTGATAGTGATGATGATTTTTAACTCAATCCCGACGATAAATGAAGAGTTGAAGTTTTTGAGTTGATAACTCACGAGAGATGATGGCTCCGTGCTATAATTGTGTATATTCATTTTGTAACTTTGCCAGTATAGGCCTTTTGTAAAATAAAAGCCCAGTGAAATTATCATATAATTTCGTATTTTGCACTTTCTCATCTTTTTATGTCGAGCATGTTTTTATTGTTCGCCTTACTTCTTAGATGGTGTCGTTGCATAATCTTAGGCCTAGGTAAAATTATGGGAAAAAATGCACCTAGTTGTAGGGCTATGCACCCATTCAGGATTTTAGCTGATAAACGTAGGAACACTTAGTGCCTAGGGATTCCTCTAAGGTCTTTTATTTGTCGAGAAAATTCTTGATGCTTTCATATTTTTTTGTAACGAAAAAATTCAAACCTTCAATTTTTTATTAAGTGTAATCTTATTAAAACATTCATGCTAATGACCAAAATTTGATCAGACATAATAATATTTCATAAATAAAAAGAATTGATCTGTTATTTGGAAAAATAATGAAGCTAATTGCATTAGTTAAATTTAAACTCTTCCGAGGAACAGGGCCTCAAAACTTGAAATGAAACAAGAAATGAAATTTACGAAAAATAAACTCGTTAGAACTAAAACTTCCTAAAATTGGCCATATTACAGGTACTGGAGATCTCCCTACCCCCTATTATTTCAAAATGGGAGGATCCTTGGAGGTCATGTATAATAATCTTGAATGTACATCCCAATTAGGATCAAAGTTTCCATTTAATGGTTTATTCGCTCTACCGAACACTTTCCTGAGAAAGTAATCTCCAACTCGAAACCTTCTTAGGTTGACACCTTTGTTGCACTGCTTGGCCAACTGTTATTGGTAAGAAGCGAACTTAATTAATGATTGTTCCCTTCGTTCAACGACCAAGTAGACGTCGGTCCTTATGATTTATCTATTTAAGTCTTGTTAAAAAATGATCGTTTTCATGGTTAGCCAGCCAGCTTCCAAAGGGATTATAACTTCCATCCCATATGCTAAGGAGAAAGAAGTTTCCCGAGTCGACCTCCTATGCATATTACGTTATTCCCAAAGGATGTGGGTAATCTCGTCCACCTAAGCACCTTTTTGTAATACCCCGTAATTTTATTAATTTTATTTAATGGATTAATTGAATTAAATGAGATTTAATTTGGAAATCAATCCGGAGGTAAATACTAGCGAGATGCGAGTTGGTATTTGATTATGATGTTAAAATAAAAATATTACTGAGTATATATGGTAATATATGTGTTGATACCAAATTTAGTCTGCTGACATGGCCCAATTGAGTGAAGACACCTAGCAATCTACGTGGCAACAACAAATACTTCCGAGGAACTCAGATGCTCCGAGGAATCATACTACGACGAGGAACACTGCTCTCCGAGGAACTCATACGCTCCGAGGAACAAGAACTATTCGAGGAACTCATATGCTCCGAGGAACAAGAACTCTCCGAGGAACTCTTGAGTACCGAGAAGCTTAGGCGGTCCGAGCAACTCAGGCGGTCCGAGCTGCACCTCGAACAAAGCATTAATAGCTGGATAACCAACTGTTCGACTGATTCATTAAATGCTTATCATTCAGACGCACACGTTTAAGGGGCATTGAATGTATTACCTTTCCGTATGTACATCATTTAATGTATTACCCTTTCACATTACAGCCTCATGGCTATAAATACATTGTACAATCCTCATTGTAAGAAGAGCCCCAGACGGGAATTTCTTGATAGAACTTGTAATCGAGAATTCCCAAACACTCAGCAATAACACAACAGTGGACGTAGGCCATTCTTATAAGGCTGAACCACTTTAAAATTCTTTGTCTCATTTATTTATATGTGATTGAATAATTAGAGTGATATACTTTTTTACATCAACAGATTGGCGCCGTCTGTGGGAAAGACTGGTAATATCATTTTCACCAAAAACAATCCATTACAAATAGCTGACATTCCGGAATCCAGCAATCGAAACGCTGGAACCCCTCCAAATCCATCTGCTCCGCCAAATATTCCAGATCTGGCTGAAATAATGACAAATCTGGCTCAGGTCCAAACAGTCATGCAAGAAACAATGAGACAACTCATCGAAACACTCCATGGCGGTGCACCAACCCATTCAGGAATACGAAGCATTCAAAGAAATACCCGTGCACCATCCTCACGTACTAGGCGTACCAATTCATATCGCAATGAGGAGTCTAAAGATTTCTCTTATCAACCTGGACGAACTTCACCAGTGCGAGCCACAGATACTGAACAACGTGTCACTCTCTCTCTTGAAAGGACTAGTGCGCTAGAGAGGTTAAGCAGGGTATTACCTTTTGATCGATTAGGACTTGGAAGGAATAGAAGTCCTCCTAAAGTCGTATCAAGGAGTTTTCGACGACCATCAGATTTAAGGAAAGGATCTGCCCAATCGCAACCAGCTGCTCGTCAAGATAGATCCCATGAATGACTAGCTGCTCGTCAAGATAGATCTCAGGAAGCCACTTCAACGCGATCAGCTGCTTGAACCAATAGTCCCGAGGAAGGAAATGATGCATGAAAAGGTTCTATTCAGAAGCTAGAAGATAGATTAGAGGAATTGGCTAAGGCCAAGAACCCTCTACACCCTCTACAACGAACCTTTGTTCGAGGAACACCTTTTGTCCAGGTCATTGTAGATTTTCCAACACCATCAAAGTTCAAAGCACCTGTTGTGACCCCTAAATATGATGGAAAGACTGGTCTTGTCCTTCATATAGAACAGTATCAGGCCGCAGCCGACATCTACGGTGTTCCAGATGAGAAATGATGCAGAGCATTCTCGGGAACTCTTACCAGATCTGCTCAAATATGGTATAATAATCTTCCTCGGGGTAAGATTTTAAGTTTTCTTCAACTGGCCGAGTTATTCATTGGGAATTTCTGTTTTGGGGCAAAGCCAGTTAAATGAGTAGCACACTTGTTAAGTATTAGACAAAAGGTTGGTGAGAGTACCAAAGATTATATAACTCGTTTTAATAACGAGAAACTAGAAGTCATTGATTATGAGGAGAAGACATCGATTACTGCCTTGATGAGTGGACTACTGCCGAACAAGTTGTACTATACTTTAGCCAAAGATCCACCTAGAACCATATCAGACCTGATGGGAAAAGCGTCCAAGATTATGAATGCCGAGGAGGCTATGTCTGCGAAGAAGAATATGGATGCCAAAGAAACCAAGGTGGAAGGTGATAAAGCTAAAAAGAAAGAGCATAAGAACAATGGTAATGACAAACATTCAAAAAATAGGTCGGTATGGGATGTAATAAAGAAATATGATAATTATACTCCTTTGAAGAAGGATATCAACCATGTTCTAGAAGAAATCAAGAACAACGAGGAACTAAACTGGCCAGAGAAAATGAAGGCAGACCCTGACAAGAGGAATAAGGCGAAGTATTGCGAGTTTCATAAAGATCATGGCCATATGACCAAAAATTGCATAGCTCTTCAGAATGAGATTAAAATACTCATCCGACGAGGAAAGCTGTCAAAGTATGTTGATCGTGGAAGCGAAAGAAGAAACAACGACCGAGCAAGAGAGAGGTCTAGATCTCCTCATCGAGCAGAGGAGAACAAGAAAAGAAACCATGAAGTTGATCCAGAAGACGACCCCGATCTTCCCAAGAGACCAAGGCAGTCAGAACGAGAGGTATTTTCAATACGCTTTGGGTCATTTGACTGTAATGTTATAACAGGTGGAGATGTAGGAGGAGGAGAACTTACTGCAGAGATAAAAGCTTACCTCGGTGAGGCTCAAGCTTGCTCGTACATTCAGCGAATAAATCTAACTGAAGAGGATCGCCCGAGAAAGG
Organism: Sambucus nigra; assembly: GCA_949130495.1. Taxonomy (NCBI): domain Eukaryota; kingdom Viridiplantae; phylum Streptophyta; class Magnoliopsida; order Dipsacales; family Adoxaceae; genus Sambucus; species Sambucus nigra. The sequence continues at coordinate 812,934,708 of OX422207.1, forward strand.
TGAACAAAGAGAAATTGGTCATTGGTTTCTCAAAGAATGACCTCGCAGGAGTTTTGTATCCTCATGATGACCCATTGGTGATCAAAATAAGGATGAAGGAGGTAATGATTTCGAGAGTACTGGTGGACAATGGTAACTCGACGGACATTATGTTCTACTCATGCTTCGATAGCTTAAATCTAAAGCTATCTCAACTGGAGCCTTATAATAGACCCCACATCGATTTTGCTGGCGAGAAAGTATTTCCACTTGGGACGATCAAGTTGGATATATTCATTGGTACGTGGCCTGCTTGTCGAACAGAAAGAATACGCTTCTTCATGATGGATAAGAATGTTCAATCATCATATAATAACATCATGGGAAGAGTAGGATTGAAAAAATTCAAGGCTGTACCATCTACAGTGCATCAGTGCTTAAAATTTCCAACAAATTTTGGAGTAGGAGTTGTGAAAGGTGACCAGAAAGTAGCTCGGGAATGCCATTATTCATCCGCCGAGCAAAAAGAGCTGGAGGAATCAAGAAAAAAGGCTACTACCTATCAAGTTGATGAAGGTGCAGAAATTGAAACATTGGATCCTAGAGATGAGTCGCAACATGTGAAGGGTGAGGTGGTGGAAGCTACTGAAAACATCATTCTGGACGATTAGCACCCTGAACGAACTACTCAAGTAGGTTCGTTGTTGGAAGTCTCATTAAAATAGGAATTGATAACTTTCCTAAGAAGCAGAAAGCAAACTTTTGCATGGAGTCATGAGGATATGCCTGGGATAGACCCGAATTTCTTATGTCACGAGCTCAATGTGAATAAGGAGATCAAGCCAATGAAGCAGAGAAGAAGAGTATTCAGTCCCGAGAAGAACCAATCTATACAGGAGGAAGTCGAGAAGCTCCAGAAAGCTTATTTCATTGAACATGTTAAATATCCAGACTGGTTAGCCAATGTGGTGATGGTAAAGAAGAAAAACAACAAGTGGAGGATGTGTGTAGATTTCACCGACCTCAATAAAGCATGCCCAAAGGATCACTTTCCATTGCCCCGAATTGATCAACTGGTAGATGCTACCTCGGGACACAAGCTGCTGAGCTTCATGGATGCTTATTCTGGCTACAATCAAATTAAAATGAAACCTGAAGACAGGGAGAGTACTTCTTTCATTACCCCTAGGGGAACTTATTGTTATAATGTTATGCCTTTTGGTTTGAAAAATGCAGGTGCGACATATCAGCGACTGATGAACAAGGTTTTTGCTGAACAAATCAGTTGCAATATGGAAGTCTATGTTGACGATATGCTGACGAAAAGCAAGAAAGCTGTCGATCATCTAGTTGACTCAAGTCAGACTTTTGATCAACTGGATAAATATCAAATGAAGCTGAACCCGACAAAGTGCATATTTGGAGTACGAGAAGGCATGTTTCTTGGGTACATTGTCAATCAAAGAGGCATTGAAGCAAATCCTGAAAAGATCAAAGCTCTATTAGGGTTGCGATCTCCAATGACGAAGAAGGAAGTACAGAGTCTCAGAGGATGAGTAGCAGCACTCAACAGATTTGTGTCACGAGCAACTGATAGATGTCTCCCATTCTTCAATACACTCAGAAAGACTTTTGAATGGAATAATGAATGTGAGAAGGCTTTTCAAGTCTTGAAGAAATACTTGGGAGCACCTCCACGGTTGTCCAGGCCGGTGACGGGAGAAAAATTGTATTTGTATCTTGCAGTGTCCGAGAATGCAGTTAGCTCGGCGTTGATCAGAGTAGAGAATGGAGTGCAAAAGCCAATTACTACACAAGTAAGGCCTTCCGAGGAGCAGAAATCAGATATCAAAGGCTAGAAAAGTTAGCACTGGCGTTGATTGAGGCGAGTAGGAGAATGAGGCCATACTTCCAGGCTCATACCATAGTAGTATATACCAATATGCCATTAACGCAAGCCCTTCATAAACAAGAAAAATCAGGGAGATTGATGTACTGGGCAATATAGCTCAGTGAATATGATATAGTTTATGAACCCAGATCATCGCTAAAAGGGCTGGCTGTAGCAGATTTTATAACAGAGTTCACCTATCCTGATACCCCCGAGGAGAAAAAGTTACTAGCTGATCAACCTGTGGATGTTACAGGATCAACAAACACAAGCTCAGACCAACTCCAGTTGGTAAAAGGGCAAGTGGATGTTACAAGATCATCAAATTCGAGCTCAGACCAATTCCGACTGGTAAAAGGGCAAGAAGAGATGATCGACGAAGAGAAAGAAATATCCAGGGAGGATGAAAGGAATCAGCAAATATTTGTGGATATTACAAGATCATCAAATTCGAGCTCAGACCAATTCCGATTGGTAAAAGGGCAAGAAGAGATGATCGACGAAGAGGAAGAAAAATCCGGGGAGGATGAGAGGAAGCAGCAAATATTTTACCGAGGAACTCTGACTGATCAGAAATTTGAAGACGAGTTACCTATATGGAGGCTATATGTAGATGGTTCATCTTGCACTGCAGGATGTGGCGCGGGGATAGTTTTGAGCACTCCGGATGAGGTCGACATGGAATACGCCCTGCGTTTCCAATTCAAAGCTTCCAATAATGAGTCTGAGTATGAGGCCATGATTGCAGGACTTAATTTGACGAAAATTATGGAGGCGCAGCAGGTTATTGTTTTCAGTGATTCTCAATTAATTGTAAATCAAATGTTGGGAGTATATGCAGTTAGAGGAGAATTAATGATCAGATATCATGCAAAGGCAAAGGAGCTGGTGTTAGAATTTTCCGCTATTCAGCTGGCCAGAATACCAAGAATGGAGAATGCGAAAGCAGACGCCCTAGCTCAACTAGCATCAGCTACTCGCACCGAGCTACGACGAACAATCCCAATTGAAGTGTTGGTTGGTCGGAGTATAGATGAAGATCTGACGATGAACTTTATTATCCTTTATTTAGGACCATCTTGGATGGATCCCATCAGGGCATATATTGAAGAGGGAGAATTACTAATTGACAAGCTCGCAGCCAAGAGATTGAAGTTTAAAGCTGCTCGGTATGTATTAACTAACGGTATTCTGTATAGACGAGGAATTATGGCAGGTTTACAAAGATGTGTACATCCCTCCGAGGTGAAAGAATTGATTGAAGAGATCCATAAAGGGTCCTGTGGAGCACATGTAGCAGGTCAGACGCTTTTGTAAAGGGTGATGACGTAGGGATACTACTGGCCGACGATGAGAGCTGATTGTATAGCCTATGCCAAGAAATGTGACAAGTGCCAACGCTTTTCCTCCATCCGAAGAACTCCACAAGCATTATTGACACCCATAACTTCCCCTTGGCCATTTTCCATGTGGGGAATTGATTTGGTTGGGCCACTGCCAACGACCAGAGGAAGGTTCAAATACCTCATCGTCGCAGTAGATTATTTTACTAAATGGGTAGAAGCTGAGCCACTTATTGATATGACGTACGAGAAGGTGTACCAATTTGTTTGGAAGAACATCATTTGTCGATATGGTCTTCCTCATGCTTTCATCATAGACCATGGAACACAATTTGATAACGAGGAGTTCGCTGCCTATTGTCATCAGTCAAATATTTTGAAGGTCCACTTAGCACCAGGCCATCCTCAAAGCAATGGACAAACTGAAGTGACAAACAAAACGATGCTAAATGGCTTGAAGAAAAGATTGGGTGATGCGAAAGCAAACTGGATCAACGAGCAACAGTCAGTACTATGGGCTTACCGAACTACTCCCCGAGTAGCAACTGGAGAATCACCATATATGCTGGAGTTTGGAAGTGAAGCTATTATACCTGCCGAGTTGGGCCTCCCAACACACAGGGTACTGAATTTCAATTCCCCTGTCAGCGACTTAATGAGAAGATTGGATTTAGACATGCTCGAGGAAGTTAGAGAAGAAGCAGCCATTAGAAATGCTGCTTACCAGCAGCGAACAGCTTTGTTCTAAAACAAAAGGGTGAAAAAGTGCGACCTGAAAGAAGGAGATTATGTGCTTAAGAAAGTAATTCAAAAGCACAATAAGCTGGAGGCGAACTGGCATGGACCATACCGAGTTACAGAAGTTGTTCGACCAGGAACTTACCGAATAAAAACTTTAGAAGGCGAGGAGTTTAAGAATGCCTGGAATGCAGAGCACCTGCACAAATATTATCAGTGATGAATAAAATGAAGATATTCTGCCGAATTCTTTCTTTTTATTGAAAGTTTTTCGGGGAATATTAGTGCTACACACTACTCGGGGCAAAACTCGGCAAAGCTCAGACTACTCAAATTTTTTCTCGAAAATGCCAGCTAAGGTTGGTCGAGAAACCTATATTCCTTCGGGAAGTAAAGCTACTAATATTCCTCCGGGAAGTAAAACTACCTTCTCGAAAATGCCAGCTAAGGTTGGCCGACAAACCTATATTCCTCCGGGAAGTAAAGCTACCAATATTCCTCCGGGAAGTAAAGCTACCAATATTCCTCCGGGAAGTAAAGCTACCTATATTCCTTCGGGAAGTAAAGCTAATTGTATTCCTCCGGGAAGAAAAAAAATTTGTATTCCTCCGGGAAGAAAAACTTTGTATTCCTACGGGAAGTAAAACTATATGTTCCTCGGGAAATAAAAGTATTCCTAAAAATGCCAACTTATATCGGTTAGGAAGTAAATATATTCTCGAAAATGCCAACTTGAGTTGGTCGAGAAGTAAAATTATTTCAAAAAGACTAACTGTGGCTGGTCGGGGACAACAACCCACCAACTGTAGTTGGTCGACAAGGAAAATTTATCGACCTTGGTTGGTCGGAAACATTTAAGAGAAAAATCTACTATGGTTGGTCGGGGATAAAAACCCACTAACTGTAGTTGGTCGACAAGTAAAATTTAACGATCTTGGTTGGTCGGAAACATTTTAAACATTTTTTATACTCGTAACTTTATTATTAAGTGATCGAGCAACATTTTTTATACTCGTAACTTTATTATTAAGTGATCGAGCAACATTTTTGATACTCGTAATTATTACTAAGTTGGTCGAGAAACAAAATATTATTTTTGCCAGATGACTACCATAAATTCAAGCTATTCGACAATAAGTTAATCGACAAACTACACAATATTGTTATGTTTTTAACAGATACACATGCATAAATATAAAGTGTTTGATGGACAATAGCAATTAAGATTGCAAACAAAAATGAAAGTCTTTCATTAAATCCAAAAATAAATTACATTGATAATGAAATGAAAGTTACATTGATATTGAAATGTATACTGACTATTACATCAAAATTCCTATTCTACTGGTCTTTTCCCCTTTGCTTTTGACACAGGTTCCTCGCCAGCAGGCGGATCATTTAAAGCCAGAGGGGAATTTATGATGTTGAGATCTTTCAACATCCCAATATTCATCACGGATGGTCGATATAGGAGATGCTCGGGACGAGATATCTCGGCTTTTGAATGGAGATTATAGTCACCGAGATACTTTGAAATCAAGCTCCGAGGAATGGCTCGTGCAGGGATCCAACTCGTATCCAATTTGTACGGTGGCACAGGTAAGTCGAGCAGCCCGAAATCATGGTAGTCCCACAGGTAATGACCCTGTTCGATTTGCAGCACACCTAGGGCATTCAACCAGCCCTGCTTGTAGCCCTCATTATTGGCATTGTGGATACGATCGTCCAAATGGTATAGCGCCTCGTTGTATCCAGCCATCCAGAACTCCCTGGGCTATTTGTGGAACTGATATGTTAGTTTGTCCAGCTGCTCGTGGAGATTTTTGACGAAGAGCTCTTTGTTCTCCAAGGTAGATTTCTGCTCAGAGAGCTGCTCTTCCAAGTCCGTGATCCTCTTTAACATTTTAGCCAAAGCCTGGTTCTTCGCCATCAGCTGGAAGGCCTGGTTTTCTAATGCAGACTGAGTCCTCTGTTCCTCGACAGGAATCCGAGCTGCTTTTGCTCTTCCCCCAGGAGCTCTTGCTCTTCCACGAGTTGATGTAGAGGGGCCAGCTCTCTTTAAGGTTTCCAACTCATCCCTCAAGTTGGCGTTATTGACCTCTAAGAACGAGAATCCCTTATCGGTCAGTGGGATTAAGGATTTTGAAGAAGAGGCTGCAGACTTCAACTGTGATAGCTCTTTCTGCAAGTTGTTGTTCTCTTGCTCTAGTAACTCGGCAATTTGTCTGCACTCCTCTCCCTCACCCCTCAAGGTTCTCTCCCTCACATCATACCCAACAAAAAGCTTCTCGTAGCCCTTGTCGGCAATGATCAGCTTGTACTTCTTCTCGTACCCCTCATGCAATAGGGCAGTTGATTCTTTGTATTGTAGCTAAAGGTCTTCGAGGGTGCCTTGGAGATCCTCATATCATATCATAATAGGCCACATTATTGGCACCTGCTCGATCAAGTAGACACTTCAGATATTGATAAGCTTCAACTGCCTGTTTAGAAGCATCTTGGTCGAGGATGTCGATAATTTGTGCTGCACTCAGGTATGTGTGACCAGCCTTAAAGTATTCATTACATTGTCGCATCAGCTTTGTATCATGGGCAAATAACAATTCCATCTTGGCCAGAAACTAGCAGAGAAAGTAAGAGAAATCATCAATAAGAAGTACAAGCAGAGTATAAATAGAAGATAGACAACAATATGTAAAAAAGTCCAAGTTTTATTATATCATAGTTCAGAGTTACAAGTTCTGGGTTACATTTGATAAAAGAAAAATAAAATGTAAAGATAAACCCGAACAACTCTACACCTTTTCCTTGTCTCCCAAAACCTTCTCGGGAGGCTGGGATGAGGAAGTAGGTTGCTCGGAGGGAATGGATAGTTGGTCGGGGAGCACTGGTAATTGCTCGGAGGAAGTAATGATTTGCTGAAGTTCCTCGGTAGCAGGCTGAATGGCTGGGGGATGATCTCCCATCACCATAGAAGACTCTTCGGAGGCAGCTTCGTCCTCTCTAAGTCTTCAGGAGTTGGAGGGGGACCAGGGATGTGTTGCTGAAAGAGCTCGGAATTTTCGTCCACTTTCATCTCCTGAAGAGCAGCAACCCATCCATCCCTAAAGTATTTGAGGCTTCCATAGTCCACTTGCGACACCATGGCAGCCAATCCCTTGTTCCACCCCTTATCCCAGCCAGCGCTGAAGGACTTCTTCACAGCCAGTTTCCTTTTTAACTTTTTCGAGAAAAGCTTCTCGGACAGCAGGTCATTAACAACTTTCAGTTTTTTCTCATCCTCCTCCTTCTGCCGACTTACTTCCTAAAGTTGGCCCAACCTTTCCTCAGCAACCTTGAGCTTATCCTCAAGCTCCCCAGCAGTTTTGAGCTTCTCTTCAAGCTCTTTATTCTTCTTCTCCAGACTATTCACTTTTTTCTCCAACTCCTTGGAGACATCAACAACTCGAGCTTTCTCCTGCTCGGTGGAGGCAAGCTTCTTCTCCCAAACAGCCTTGTCAGTAGCATATGTCTGGCGGGAATCGTCCAGAGACTTGATAGCTTCTTCCATAGCTCCCTCCACACGGGACAAGGAGCATGAAGCTTTAATTGCTTCATCCTTCTTCAGAATTATATTAAAGCAGCTCGTCAACTGTGAAAGTAAAAAGAAAGCAAGTCAGAAACAGAAATGACAAAGGAAATATGAAAAGTTCAAAGTAAGAAGACTTACAGATGCAAGATGGCGAGCATCTAACGAAGTGACCATGTCCCGAGTAAGGTTTTCTTCAGTACCTTGGACCTCGAGAATAATCCAGGACTTTATCGAGCTCATGGCAGAGCTCGGGGGAATAAAAGTTGGAACCCCAGTTCTAGTAGCTGGGGGCTGAGTGATGGTATCAGCCAAATTGACCGAGGAGCTCTTCTTCAGCCTCTTCGGGGGAACAGGAACAGATTCAACCAAGGGAGAACCCTTGGTCGGTGATATTACAATCACCTCTCCAGGAGCAGCAGACCTTCTCGGAGCCACTGCGGGCTTCTCGGCAACCTTCACAACAGCAGCCGAGGAAAGTGCATCATTCTTCTTTGTCCCCTCCCCTGGGACATCAACCTTACTTATTTTTGCCTCTCCAGAACCAGAGGCAGGTTTCTCGAACAGAGTGGGAGGTCTTCTTCTCTTCATCCTTTCGCTTAAAGGGACGTGAGATTCAGGCGAGGAGCTGGTGGAAGCTGTTACTGGCTCTGATTCACTTATCACTGGACGAGCAGTTAAAGAAGTGGTGTAGCTCTTGTATTGCAGCAGATATGAAGCCGACCTGATATGCTCGTCGGTAATAGATTGATGCAGACTCCAGATAAGTTTCAGATGTCTTATATTCATGTCTGCTTCCTTTGGACACTTTCTTTTACTGTCAACTGCAAATAAATAAACATCGCCATCAGTGACACATTTTATCAAACATAAAGGAAGCATAATTTCAAAATAAATAAAATGAAATAAGAATAACCTATCACATTGCCATAGGGAAGGCATCTGGGACCCTGATAAACTTCATCTCCTGATAAAGCAGCATGTTGCCAATTTTTTATGACAACCCCGTGCTCAAAATAATCCCTATTGGCATCAGGGAGATTGACCACTAAAACCCTATTTAACATTCTAGTTTTTAAATAAAAGGTGTTGTCACCCACTGCCCATCTATAACAAAACATAATCTCAGGAATTCCTATACGAGTTCCATGGATTTGATTTAATCTATGCACCCCATTAACTATTCTCCATGTGTTGGGGGCCATTATTGCAGGAACAACGTCAAAATATTGACAAAATTCCAGACACAAGGGATTGGGTGGAAAAGAAAATCCACACTCAGCAATAAAGAGACTGGGGAACCAATGTCCCTCAGCCAAATGGAAATAATCATAAGGCTTAGAAAGCTCTTCCAAAACAACCCAGGAGGGAATGGAAAAATCAGAGCGAAATTTATCAAGAGATTCAACAGGGTAAACCATGGTGAATAAAGGAAATGAAGAAGAAGGAAGAAGATCTTACAGAAAAAGAGTGGAGCTGTTGACAATGAACGATGAAAAGGATAAACACACAAGAGAGTAGAAGACAATGGAAAATTCGAAGGTACAAATTTGAAAAGGTAGAAGACGATGGAATTGTCTGTGACGCTTAAATACCTTGCCTTAGGAAAAGGAAAAATTAATGATTACAAAAAGAAACGATTACGCTACCGGAGGCTACAAGGACAAAAAATACGCGGAGATCGAGGCGGTTATAAAAAATTCAAAAAGCACGATTCTACGAATTGGGAAGGATAAATAAATACAAAAGACTCCTAAATATCAGGAGGACCATTTAAAACTGCCATATTCCGAGAAAAAATGTTCCATACTCCTCAAATTTCGAATTATGAAACATTGGGGACTTCTGTTGATACCAAATTTAGTCTGCTGACATGGCCCAATTGAGTGAAGACACCTGACAATCTACGTGGTAACAACAAATACTTCCGAGGAACTCATATGCTCCGAGGAACAAGAACTCTCTGAGGAAATATTGAGTACCGAGAAGCTTAGGCGGTCCGAGCAACTCAGGCGGTTCGAGATGCACCTCGAACAAAGCATTAATAGCTGGATAACCAACTGTTCGACTGATTCATTAAATGCTTATCATTCAGACGCACACGTTTAAGGGGCATTGAATGTATTACCTTTTCATATGTACATCATTTAATATATTACCCTTTCACATTACAGCCTCAGGGCTATAAATACATTGTACAATCCTCATTGTAAGAAAAGCCCCGGACGGGAATTTCTTGATAAAACTTGTAATCGAGAATTCTCAAACACTCAGCAATAACACAACAGTGGACGTAGACCATTCTTATAAGGCTGAACCACTTTAAAATTCTTTGTCTCATTTATTTATCTGTGATTGAATAATTAGAGTGATTTAATTTTTTACAACAACAATATGAGTATTGAAAATATTAAAATTGTCGCGAGGCAGAAACACGACAATTTGGGAAATTAAGTTAGGACGCGCGTGTCAGTCGCGTCAGGAATGAATTTAATTGGATTAAAAAGTAATTTATATTTTTAGCAACCGAATGGACATTTTGATTGCGCCAACGTGTCCGGAGGGATCGATATAGTCATAAAACACTAGCCGGGGGTTTAGTTTGGGTCCCGGGGCATTTTTAGGCCTAGCCGGCAACCCAGATGGGTATTTTGGTAATTTTAAAAATATAGGAGTTAAGACCCACGAATTTTAGAGGTTAATTATATATTATTAGAGAGGCCACTAAGGCCATTATCAGCCAAAAACAATAGAAGTGGGCTACGGGAGTTAGAGAGAAGTTTCAAGGAGTTCCAAAACAATCCACCACCTACCACCACCAATTGGGAAGGATTTATGACCGGAAAGAGGAGAGATTCAGCCTATAATAACCAACAACAAATCAGAAGAACAAATCTAAGGCAAGTTATTTGGTTTCATTAGTTCAATGAATATTTCCTCCATGCTTAGTGTAGAAATTAAAGATTGTCTTGAATGATTTGATGAAAAACCCAATGAATTTGAGGAACAACTCTAAACTTTGATTAGGAATTATATGTAGATCTGTTCTAGATGAATTTAGTACCCCAAACATAACTTTGATGATTTTGAAAACGAATTTAAGAGAAGATATACCATTGTTCTTGAAGAAAATAGAAAACTAGTGTTTTTATAGAAGTTTTGATCCATATAAGACAAATGATTGATGACTAAAAGGTTTTGGAACGTTAACAATGATGTATTTTGGTTGTATGATGATCCTATAATGTTAGATTTAATTTTCATACCTTGTAATGAAGTTTTGGGATGAATTTTTGATTGAAAAACGAAGCAGACCGTAGCCTATCTGGTGCGTTCGATCGATCGACAATCCCAGTTCGATCAATCGACAACCATCGATCGATCGACACTCCCAGGTTGATCAATCGACCTTCCCAGAATCAATTATAATTTTCCTTTGTTGGATTTTAACAATTTTGACCCTAAAGAATTATTGGTGGGGACTTTGTGAATACTATTAGATTAAAGGAAGACTAGTAGGCATAATTGTGAGGCTCGATTTATTATTAGAAGTCAAATTGGAGATTATATTAAACTTAATAAGGTTCGACGAGTGTAATACTATTTGAGATTGAGAACTGATGAGTAAGATTTAGATAGTTGGATAACATAAGGTTAATGGCATAAATGAGGACCTTAAGAATAGTAGATTTAAACGTGGGAATAATAGGAGACTTGGTAATCTTTGTGGGTTAGGCTTTAGGTACTTGAAACTACGACTTGAGATGTGTCGGTGGTCTATATTATATATTATTCGGAAACTTAAAGATGTACAAATTGGAATAACGGTATAGGAATGTAGAATATACCATATTTAATATTTTAAGATATCTAAGTGGTGTGATTGCTTAGTATATGGACTTATGTGTATAACATACCTACCATACTTGCTATCACAGGAGATCGGCTTTCGAACTGGGCCATCTAATCCTTGTGTGCCTACGGGGGGATTTAGATTGGTACCTTAAGGACATAGGGCTGTGAATGGCTTATTTTTGAGTTAATAAGTCAGCTGACCATGGGAGCGTAGGTATATGCGTGACCCATGGATATGTGAACTATGCTCGCCTCCATTATGTGTGATTGTTGCTTATTGAAACGGTTATTAAGAGATTTGGAATACGTTGTCCTTATGTACGTGATGTACCGAGAATCGATAGCAGAGTATGTGTGCACCACAACTTAGCCTAGGGGTGCCCTTATTGTATATTTATGATGAGATTAATATACAGGAAATTGAAATAGACTTTTTATTAAAGTGTAAATGTGTATGCTTGGCACATTTTTAGTAGAGTTAAAAATGGGAAATTCATATAATAATTATATTAGGTAAATCTGAGAAATAAAATGGAAGACTCACGGTTTATATTTAAATGTTTGGTATCGACCTTTATATTATATCGTAAAGTTAGGAGGTGAAATAGACTAGTAGTTAGTGACATAACTAGTACGGGTTACTGATACGTTAGGAGTGCACAATTAGTTAAGAGGTGAGGAACTCATGTGAGTGCACGTAACTAGCATGTATTTTATATTCACTGTTTAATGTTATTAAACACTTGCTATATTTTAAACTGTTTTCACCTCAGGCTTTGACCCGTTTGCTTTCAAATCTATTTTCTTTTAAAAACCTTTTAGGTGCCCAGCCACAGGGACGCCAAGCTTAGGAGTTCCATTCCAGTGACGTGCTGTTGCTGCTGTGGAAGTTACAGGACCTCGATAGTGGACGCCTCCACTTTTCACATTGACTCCATTTCAGATTTCTTCTGTTGTTAGGGCATGTCGCCCACTTCTTTTAGAGACAGTTTTATCATACTCAGTTTATTTCATTGTTGGAGTTAATTAATTAATTATTCAGACTTTGTATTTGGTTTTATTCAGTATTTGGATTATTCAGAGGAGTGTTCCTCCAGACTCATTTTCATTCCATTATTATCCTAATGTGACTGTGATGTGATTGTGTTACCTTTATCTCATAATTTAATTGGTTGCATGTTAATCTAAGTAAATTAAAATTGACATCTCACTTTTTAAAAATATTAGGTGGCTAGTAATTGTTTAAATAAACGTTTTCGACAGTGATGCTATGAACTGAACTAACTTGATATTTTTTATTAATTTGAATAAAGGAGTAGCTACCCGGTATTTAATTATTCGGGGTGTCACACTTTTTTCTTATCTTCTGTAACCTCTTTTTTATGCCATCGAGCATTGTCTTGTTGGAAGCCTCAGTCTGCCCATTGATTTGGGGTAGGCCACCGAGCTGAAGTGGTACTTGATGTTATGGTTGTAACAGAAGTCCTGCTTTTAAAATATGTTCCACTATTCGTGATGATCGTTCTTGGCACACCAAAATGAGTCATGATGATTCTCTATATGAATCTTATCATATCCGTGTAACTGAGGTTCGCCAATGGCTCGGCGTCAATCCACTTGGTGAAATAATCTGCATCGAGCATGCGATACTTATGATCATGATGTCTAAACCCTTTTGAGCATACGACCATGGGATTCAATGACTTTAGGTGGTTTCTCGACTGATAAAGCATAATCGAGGACTCTTGACACTCCTTTCACTTTTGAACATAAGAGACTGCATCCTTCTGCATATATGGCCATCAGTAACCTTCTTTGATCGCTCTGAATGCTAAAGATATCCCCCTGCGTGGCTCCCATATATATCCTTATGAAGTTCACATAGTTACTATGAAAGATCATCGATATAGTTTACCTCAGGTGGCAGGTAAAAATGGACAGTTTTTACTCCGACCTCGTGGGCTTGTTTCTTACCGGTCGATAAGATGTGTTCTTACAAATAGGTCATGATTGGTCTACCCAACTTAGATCTTTCTTAATAGTGAGGACTTATTTGATAACCTTTGGTTTTATGATGCTTGGTTGGGCGAGGTATTCCACCTCGATGGTTCATATAAGGTTTGAGTCCTCTGTCAAACCCAGAGTGGCTAAGGCATCAACATGACTATTATTTCCACGAGGGAATTATTGATTGTTGACCTTCTCAAACCTAGCGATCAGGTATTTGGGCGACATGTAGATACGCTTACATTTTCTCATTTTGGCACTTTAGTATCCTAACAATTTATTAGATACCATCCTTGAGTTTCAATAGATGTCAATGTGACTTATGCCAAGAGATGAGACCTAGTGTAACACGACGATAAGAGCTTAATATTTGGCTTTGGTATTAGATGCTTCGAAGACAAGTTTGATCCACTATTCGATCATAGTCTGTTTGGGAATAATGAGGACAATTCACACTCTTTACCCTATTGAATTAGAGGCTCCCTATATATACAGAGTCCACTTCTTGAGTTAGTCAAACTCTTAAATAGTTTCTTGATCGGTGAAGTCCTTGGCATCGGGATTCTCCTCCACTGTAAATTCAACAAGGAAGTATGCTAGTACCTTCGATTTTATCACAGTCTTGGGTTAATAGTGGATGTCGAACCTTTTAAGTTCCGTTGACCATTTGGACATTGAGTGCTTTTGAGCATTACTCGTTTCAGGTTAAACCCTTATCTTTCTAAAATAATTGAAAGAATGGTTAACACTTTTCAAGAGACTTTGAGATAAAGCGATTGAGGGATAAAAATATTCCTGTCAACTTTTGAATATCACAAAGCATCTTTGGTGTCTACATATTTTTTATTGCCTATATCTAGTTAGGATTGGCTTCGATCCCCCTTTGGCTAACCAAATACATGAGGAACTTCCCAGATTGAACTTTGAAAGAGTGCTTGGTTGCATTGAGATTCATTTTATAGTATTCGAGGACCTCAGATGTCTTCGCCAAATTCTGCAGGTGGTCGGCCTTATGCTTTCTCATGACGAGCATATCGTCTATATAGACTTCCATAGTGTCACCTAGTTAATCCTTGAACATCTTGGTAACCAGAGGTTGATATGTAGCCCATGCATTCTTGACACCAAATGGCATGACTTTGTAACAATACATAATGAGAGTGGTAATGAATGAGGTATTATCCTTATCGGGTTCGCACAAAGGAATTTGATGGTACGCTGAGCACACACTTAGGAAACTCATATGTTTATGACTACCTGTGGCATCTACTAATTGGTCGATTTTTGGCAAAGGAAAGTCATCCTTAGTACAAGATTTATTGAGATGGGTGAAGTCTATGGAGACTCTCCACTTTTTATTACTTTTTCACGGCTATTGGGTTTGAGAGACATTGGGTAATTAAAATTATTGAATGGACTTTGCCCCTATAAATTTTCCCGCTTCTTCATTCATAGCCTTTGCCTTTTTCGAGGTTATTCGGTGAGTGTTTTGAGTGATCAGGACATATATTGCGTCCATGTGAAATTGATGACATGTGACTTCAGGATTGAACTAAGACATATCATAAGACTTCTAAGCAAAAGCATCTTAATTATCCTTCAATAGGGAAATTATTTATTCTCCTTCCCGTTCGGTAAGTGCACTGTCGATTAGGAATTTCCGTTCCGGGTGTAAATCATCGAACACTACCTTTTGTATTGGTTCCATCACCTATGACACCCTGCCTATTTTAATACTGGGTGATCAATTCTTTACTAAAATAAAAAAGGAATCCAGTATGATTTCATTCTTAGTATCACTATTGCAATAAGTAATATAAATATAAACCAATAAAACCGTACGCCAAATGAAATGAAAGGATAATAGATAATTGAATAAGCATAATTATAAATAGCATAAATCGAATAAGCCATCGGTTACCACAAATAATCATCCATAGTAAATAAAAACTGAGAAGTAATGAATATCTAATTAGAATGAAAAGTCCTATCCAAATATGAGCATTATGCCCAAAAGAAAGTGCTGAAACTGAATATAAATCCTATCTAGATAGAAACGAACTAAAGCGGCAACAATCAATCTCGTAGCATCCATAGTTATTGCTCACAATGGATTAAAAGAATGTAACCCCACTGTCCCAGCTGCTGTACTCCCGGGGTTTGGAAAAAAATAGATTTACTAGTGGGACAAAGCCTGAAAAACATTTGAATTTTTTTTTGAAAATATTTAAATGCTTTAAATAAAAACATGCAGTGGATCACCTTCATAATTAATTTACTGATCGCACTCATAGGAGACTTAACCTAACCTCTCATCTATAGTGCGCACTTAACACATTAATTTTATTATCCTAATTAAACCACCCAATCTAGATAGGATAATAACTAATATTATAACCCATCCCGCTAATAATCACCATTAGCTAACTAAATACTACCCTCACTAGGTATGCTTCCATAATTAATAGCATAGCCACACGCGTGCTAAAAATGGATATAGACACAATATAATAACATAACTACACTCATGCTATAAACAGATATACACATCATATCTCGTATACACGCATATATAACACTCGCTATATACGTATAACCGCATTCCCAGAGCATGGACCTCGCGGATGCATCCGTCGTGTGATACCGGGATCCAAGTATACCACTTACCACAACTGGGCCACCGAGTTAGAATCTCACCACCGAACCCAAACGTAAACAAAAGCAAACGAAGGCGGTTATAAGCATACATCCGAGGGTCGTAACCATACCACAACCGTGTGGCAATTTTTGATATGATAACCCGTTTATGGTAATAACCCAAAATGATGTGAACTTGACATGATTAGCGTATATAGATTGAATCGTACTTAAAATTTTTACTCAAATAAAAATCAACGCGACCCGAAAATGACACGACTAGGCCGAATTGCCACCCGCATGCAACTGCTCTTCAAACCAAAACCTATCCTCATGCATGGATTATGGCCAAGTAATAGTACTATGATCTAGGGAATCAATCCAACACTTGTGGGTCAGTGCTAGGGTAGCCTTTCTATTACGTGTAACCTCTAACGATAACACTACTGAGTAGGTATGTTCCAAATAAATGAACAACCAATCACACACACACACATACACACACATATATATATAAGGTACTGACTACGTATAAAAATCCCACAACATACTAGTCTACCAAATCCCGAAGTCTGAACCGACTCCCTGAATATACAATTAAGTGTTCAACCACTTTAATTTCAGTTCGTCTCACAAGAACCCATATAATCGTTGGCCCAACACGCTTACCAACCCTTGGAAAAATTTCCTAGTAGTCCCAATCTACTCCGGATGCCCATTCATCAATTTCACAAGCACTAATAGGTTAAAACAACACGTAAAAAAAATCAAGATAGGCTGTCAAAACGAATCGGTTCTCTTATCAAGTGAATCGATTCGCTCCCATAGTGAACCAGTTCGATTTGCTGGGCTGCCAATCGTCTTCTTTATCGGGTTTTCTCCTCTAAAACCCTTCACTGGAAGTCCTAACCCTACCATAACCTTAAATAAACACCCCCATTAATATATTAACATCCTAGAAGTATTTTAACATCGAACTAAACGCGAATCCCCCATCAAAACTTAAGGATTCCTAATCATTCATTAATACAAACAACCCAAAATTTATCAAACCTTTGAAATCCATCAATTATAACATTCTATAAATATTCTCGTGTTCATAATAAAAAACCCAGATTAATATTACGAATTTCTCGTATATTCATTATTAATGAATATTAAGTACGAATAGAGGTTACACACAACTTAAATATCTTCAATTAATTATTTTGGTTTTCATCTTTTAAAATTTTAAGATTCGTTCCTAATCAATTATGAAAGTAATTAATCGCGAAAATTATAATCTAAATCAACTAAACACTTGCCTTTTGGATTTGAATCTGAAGCCCCGACTAGATGATTTGAATCCGGAGATATTCTTCTTTTATTCTCCAAGTTCTATTCTCTCTTTTCTTCTCATTTTCTCTTCTCTTAATCTCTCCCTTAATCATAATTATGCAGAGGCAAAAGTGGGGTTATCATCCACATCCCTAATCCTTAAATGCTCCTTAATCACACCATAATCCCATTTTAGGTATATCCCTAAGGGTAACAAGATACCCATACTCCCATATGGGCCCTACTATGTTTAAAAATCCCCTGAACCCAACTATAACTCTTGGGTACCTATTCTGGACTATTTCGACATATTGAGAATCACCGGTGCACTCAAAAGGGTCATTCGAGTCACCCAAATAAAAATATACCATCATCTCATTGATCGGTTCCGACACGTGCGTACAATACGCATTACCCATAACTATTTAAATCCGTCAATTTAACTATATATCGACATAATATAATAGCCCGTCACTTTTCACTGATTAAATGACAATGTAATAAATCATATCTCCATTTACTTACTACACGCAAGTAAATAATAATCATAAATACTAATCCTTAACTCGTTAATTAATATTTACCTAAACCAATTTAATTTCCACAATTAAATTAATAATTAAATGCGCACATGACAACTAAATACTCGTAAAAGTATGGGGTATTATATTCTCCCCTAATAACGGAATTTTATCCCCGAAATTCAAATATACTTGCCACAAAGAGCTCCAGATACTTTTCTCACATGTCTTCCTCGCGCTCTCACATCGACTTAGTGACATTGTTGTGTCCCCACTATACATGTACTAACGACATCACCTTTGACCGAAGATTCTGCTCGCTATGACCCAAAATAACAACAGGTTTCTCCTAGTAAGAAATTTTCTATTATAAGTCTATCTCCCCCATGCTATATGCCAGTAAGCCTCGTTATCCATGGGATATCTCCTCAATGATGACACATAGAACACATCGTGAATCCGTTGTTAATTTTTCAGCAAGGCAATCCTATTCGCAACCGGCCATACCCTCTCGGGTAAAGGCCCTATATACCTATGTTCCAACTTCCCCTTCTTCTCGAAGCACTTCGCTCCCTTCTTGGGATATAATCGTAATAATACCTGATCACCCACGTCAAACTCCAAGAATTTCTGATTCGCATCGACGTAACTCTTCTCACGGTCCCGAGCTACCGAAATACGAATCTTGATCAATTCAATCTTCGTCGATGTATCCTAAATCATGTTCGACTTGAGAATCTTGTTGTTCCCCATCTCTAACCAATATGAAGGCGATCGACATGGTGTCCCGTATAAAGCCTTAAAAGGCATCATGGTAATAGTAAACTAGAATGAGTGATTATATGCAAACTCTACTAATGATAAGTACTGTTCCCTACTACCCTCAAATCCAGAATACACATCCTCAACATATCCTTTAACATCTGATTCACCATCTCTGTCTGACCATCGATCTGCGGGTGATACGTTGTGCATAAACACAACTCCATCCCCCTCGCCTCCTAAAAACTCAGCCATAAGTGGGAAACAAAGATCTTGTCTCAATCCAAAATAATATTGATCAATACTATGTGCAGTCTCACTATCTCTGCGGTGGAAAGTTGGGCATACTTCCATGTCATGTAATCAACTCGAACTGGTAAGAAATGAGATACCTTAGTCAAATGATCCATAATAACCCAGATGGAATCATAATCCCTCTGTGATGTTGGTAATCTTGTGATGAAAACCATCGATATACTCTCCTATTTTCGCACTCGAATCTCCAATGGTTGTAAAACCTCGTCTGGTATCTGATGATAAACCTTCACCATCTGACAAGTGGTGAACTTGGAGATAAATTTTGTTATGTCCTGCTTCATATCGGGCCACTAATAAGACCTCCTCATATCCAGTACCTCTTTTCCCCTCCTGGATGCATCGAGAATAAGGACCCATACGACTCCTCCGTACCTGCACATCATAAATCCTCATCGTCTGGGATAATCAACCTCCCATTAAAGTATAATCCATCCTTATAACTGGATGAGTAGGACTTTGTTCCTCCTGCTAATAAATGGTGTGTCCTCTCTTGATAATAAAGATCCCTTACTTGTGCTTTCATAACCCTCAAAATGATCTCGAGTGTGATGATCATCATTGCCATATAATCCCGGACTACCTCCTACTCCTAGTGAAGCTCATTCCACACTACTGCCAACTGCCCTACAGACAAACGACTCATGCATCTACTACCACTTTATCCTTTAATGGATGATACTGTATATCGAATTGATAATCCTTCAATAACTCAAGCCATCTACGCTGTCTCATATTTAGTTCCTTCTGCTGGAAAGATTCTGCAGTGACTTATGGTCCATGAATAACCAAAACTTCTCATTCAGTAAGTAATGCGTCCAAATATTTAAGGCAATAATGACTATTGCCAACTCCAAATCATGTATGATATAGTTCTTATCATGGGGCTTAAGCTTACGAGATGCATAAATCATAGTCCGCTCCTCTTACTGTAAAACTCCCCTAAGTCCCTGCAAGGAAGCATCGATAAAAAAAGTACTTCGCTCCTCCCTTGGGTAATGTGAGCAATGGTGTTGATGTCAAATTGTCTTTTGGCTCATAAAAATCTAACTAATAGTGGTAATCCCATAGAAAAGGTACTCCTTTACAAGTTAAGTTTGTTAAGGGACCCATAATATCCGAAAATCCTTCGATAAATCATCTACAGTAATCTACTAACCTCATAAAACTATAAACCTCTGTCAGTGCCATGGGTTGGCCCCACTCCCTCACCATTGACACCTTACTCAAATCCACATAAATCCCCCTCTTGAATACTATATGACCCAAGAACTACACCTTTTGTAACTAGAATCCACACTTCTCCAACTTGGCATACAACTGATGGTCTCGTAAAGTCTGCAAAACAATACGGAAGTACTCTACATTCTCGCCATCTGTCCGAGAATAAATCAAGATGTTATTTATAAAGTCAATGACAAACTGATCCAAGAAATCCCTAAACACTCAATTCATGAGATCCATTAAAATAATTGGTGTATTGGTTAGCCCAAATGTCATAGCCATGAACTTGTAAGATTTGTATCTCATCAAAACAGGGTCTTAGGGACATCCTACTCCCTGATATGTTACTGATGGTACCCTAATATCAAATCAATATTTAATAAGTATATTGATCCTCTCAGATGATCGGATAATCCATTAATACGCGATAGAAGGATACTTGTTTCAAATTGTGACCTTATTCATCTCTCGGTAGTTGATACACAATCTCAACGACCCGTATTTCTTCTTTACAAATAATACTAGGACACCCCGAGGTGATGTACTATTACGAATGAAACCCAACCCTAAAAGTTACTAGATCTAACCTCTCAACTCCTTGATCTCTAAAAGAGCCATACGATATGGTGCACGCACTATCAGCCTTGTCCCCGGCACTTAGTTGATCATAAAATCAATCTCCCGATTCAGCGGTAACCTTGGCATCATCTGAAACACATTAACATAGTCCCTAACCATAGGTATCAAATCTAGCGATACACTTAAAAGTCTCCTCCGCGATATAATACTAATGCATGATCAATCCTCCATCCGAATGAGGCATCACCACAAGAAACATATTCGGCCCTAAAATAGTATACACGATAGTCATACTGTAACAGTCCACCATCACTCTGTACGTCACAAACCAATACACACCCAGAATAAAATCACTCTCATTGTGTCCTCGTCAATGTGGGGTGATGTAAAGAGATAGAGTCGCCAGCTTATTTTTGCACAAAACAGGCAAAAGAACACCTCGTCACCTCGAGAGAGTGGCATCAAAGACAAACTAATGCTTATGAAACTAATAGTTCAGAGGTTCGGGGGTTAAGTTACGAAATAAGAAGGTGTTAAGCACCCATCTCTCCCTTTCGGTCTCTCATGTGCTAATGTTACTATTTTCCTTACTTTCTCCGTGAAGTATACGTGCGTGTATATATAAGTGGATATCGGAATCACTCGACTTGCATCTTGGAAAAGACGGAGTAAGGTCATCCATTCCATAGGAATGTTCCCGAAATAATGATTAAAAATATGATGTGTGCGCTTATCGAGGTATTAATTGTTATAATGAAACGATAATATGTGTTACATAATGCAATTGTGAATCACTAGTATGATACATATGAATAATATAAAAATGAGAAAAAAAGGAAATAGAAAGATGAGAAAATAGAAAAATATGACTCGAGTCTCGAGTTTTAGCCTAAAACGCCTACGTTGACTGTAAAGGCATCAAAGTCCACGTAGTTTACATGGGGAATAAGGGTAGGGTTTATCCCATAGATTCAAACGGGAGTTTATTATATGTGTGTATGCAGAAAATATATTTTCAGTTTTGAGAAATTGTGATGAAAAATCCCGTTGGAATTTATAGTTGTGATTATCTTTTCTTTTATTTTGGATTTTTTCGTTATAGAAAATAGGTTATGTGCAATATTAGTAATAAAGGATTGAAGATTAATATGTGCATGATCTAAAATAAAAGGTAAATTATGAATTTATATAACTATTGCAAAAATGGAGGAATTTAAGAAGAGAGAAAAGTGTTTGGACCTTCTTTGGAGACTTGAAGATTGATATTGATTGATGATGAGCTTCCTTTCAAGTGAATGAATAATAATGGAGGAATTTTGCTAAATTGGGTGTGAAAATGATGGGAATGTTAGGTGGGGAAAGGTTTCAATCAAGGAAACCTCGTTGGCTTAAGAAGAATGTTGTTGAGATCACTAAAGTTAATGTTTTCTAGGGTGCCTTGGAAGTGAGATCATGCTCTTCTTATATAAGGTAGGGGTAATGCCGATAGTTATAGTCCCTCCCCTTCCAATCGGCAGGTGATCCTAGACACACTACCGATAGGTAGGGAAATGGACCTGCCACTTAGCAGTCTCGTGCAAATTTTTTCAAAAAAACGATCGCAAAATAAAATTCATAAATACAAATTGCTCATAGGTCATACCATTAGAAAGGTAATTCAGAGACCTTTGAGAATCCTTGGGCCTCTCCTGGGTTCGGGAGTTGACTTCGGGTCAAACGGGCTTGGATGCGCCTATCGATGCTTTGGACAAGAGATCATTGAATGACGATCGATCGTTTGTCCAAACTGAAAGTTTGAATCGCACATGAGTTAGACCGTTGGAAAGTTTATGCTAGACACTTCGATGTTCCAAAGAGCTTCTCTCGATTCAGAGAGTTAACTTTGGTCAAATAGGGCTTGAAAGCACCTGGTGATCTTTCGAAGTAAAGTGGATCATTTTTCTATACCATGAGGTTGATTCACACATGGGATGGACAGTTTGAAAGGGTATTCGGTGCCCTTAGAAGATTCATTCAGTCTTATTTGAGCTGGAGAGTTAAATTTGGTCAAACGGATTCCGAGAGCGTCTAATGGCCTTCGGATCAGTTTTCGAGGGAAAAATGAATCATTCATCTAAATGATTATGCCGTTTTGAGAACAGGATAGATCGTTGGAAAAGGTTTTAGTGCCCTTTGAAGATCCATTGAGCTCTCGCTCTGATGGTGAAGTTGATTGGGGTCAAATCGTAGCTCGAGAGCACCCGATGGCCTCTTGATCGATTTTGATAGTAAAATGGTCCATTCGTCTGAACAATCATATCAATTTGTGCACGGGGTGAAACTTTATAAATTGGATTCATATCCCTTTAAACATTTATTAAGATTTCACTCCGACGATGAAGTTGATCGGAGTCAAACGGGACTCGAGAACGCCCGATGGCCTCTAGATCGGTACTCGGAGTATGAGCTAGAATTTGTGTTGAATGGGGAGGTGCAAGGGACCTAACGAGAGACTTAATGGGTTTTTAGAATGCTCTTTATATAGAGCCACTCGACGGGTGATCTTGGAACAAGTGAAATCCCTCGAATAGACACCACATGATGTTTGGGGAAAGAAGTCAATTATGTGGACCTAAAGGGATGAGGACGACCGTTTCAGAGGGTCGAGGTCAATTCTGGGGACCTGAGGTAATGCTGGGGATGGCCTATTATGAGGGTCAAAGTCGATTTTGAGGACCTAAAGTTGGGGCGACCAATTCTGCGGGTCGAGGTCAATTCTGAGGACCTGAAGTGGAGGTAACCAATACTGAGGGTCGAGGTCAATTACAAGGAACTTAAGCGGACGCGACCAATTCTGAGTGTCCAGGTCAATTATGGGGGCCTAAAATTATGGTGACCAATTTTGAGGGTCGAGGCCAATTCTGGGGGCCTTATGTAGGGGTGATCAATTCTAAAGGTCAAGGTCAATTATGAGGACGTTAAGTAGAAATGAATAATTATGAGGTTTAAGGTTAATTATGAGGATATTAAAAGGAGGCGACCAATTCTGAGGGTCGATTTCAATTCTGAGGACCTTAAGCAGAGGTGATCAATTCTGAGGGTCGAGGCCAATTCTAAGGGATTTAAGTAGAGGCGACCAATTCTGAGATTCGAGGTCAATTATGAGGACCTTAATTAGAGGAAACTAATTCTGAGGGTCGAGGTCAATTCTGAGGAGCTTAAGTAAAGGAGATCAATTATGATGATCGAGGTCAATTTTGAGGACCTTAAATGGAGGTGACCAATTCTGAGGGTCGATGTCAATTATGAGGGCCTTAAGTGGAGCTGACCAATTATGAAAGTTGAGGTCAATTCTAAGTACTTTAAGTGGAGGCGACCAATTCTGAGGGTCGAGGCAAATTCTTAGGACTTTAAATAGAGGCGACTAATTTTGAGGACCTTAAGTAGAGGCGATCAATTCTAAGGGCCTTAAATGGAGGTGACCAATTTTGAGGGTCTTAACTGGAGGCGATCAATTATGAGGGTCGAGGTCAATCCTGAGGACCTTAAATAGAGATGTAAATTCTGAGGGTCGAGGCCAATTTCGAAGGCCTTAAGTAGAGAGGACAAATCATGAGGGTCGAGGTCAATTCTAAGGACCTTAAGTAGAAACGTCGCATTCAGAGGGCCTTAAGTAGAGGCGACCAATTCTGAGGGTTGAGGTCAATTTTAAGGACCATAACTAGAGGCGACTAATTCCAAATGTCGAGGTCAATTATGAGGATGTTAAGTAGAAGCGACTAATTCTGAAGGTCGAGGCCAATTCTGAGGGCTTCTAGTTGCTTTGGGAAATTTGAATTTTTTTGGGAGAAAGTTTAATTCAGGAAGTCTTGATGTGAAAATGGATAGGATATTACCTAACCCTATTGGGGGAACATTTGATTTCAACTGAGGATGAGGTTTAAGGATTTCATTGGGGACCTGTAGTGGGCTTTGGGGAATGCAGGTGCACTGATTTTTAGGGTTTAAGCTAGGGATAAAATGTTGTATTAATTCGGTTGGGGATTTGGGAGCTTTAAAATGGTTTTCTTGGTGAAGAAATGTTCCGAAATTTATTTATCAATTTTAGGAATTTTCTGGGATTTTTTAGGATTTTTTGTACAAAATTTTAGAGGGTTGACGATCGTCCTGTTATAGGGGTTGCCAACCGGCAGTGGCACGATCTTTCGAACTGCCCAGGGAAGGGGAAAGGGCAGTGTCGATCGGTGGGTGTCAGGGAACTGACGATCGGCATACCCTTTGGCCTTCTATAAAAATGGTTGAATTCTCTTCATTTTTCACAGCTTCTAGCTTTCCTATCTTCTACTTCTGTCTTCTACAATCTGTTTGTGCATTTTTTTCTCGTTCAACACTAGAAAATGGTGAATTACTCAAGTAGAAAGACCCACATGGCGTGGTTGGGTGTTAATGATTGGTCAAACCTGTAATGGCGGGCTAGGGTGTCCTTAACATTGGGCAACGAAATTTTTTTAATTTGTTCAATCCTGTTCGTCTAGAGTGAGAAATCCCGAGGGATATGTAAGTATCACATGACTTTTGGCATTCTTTTTCTTCTTTGCATTTTATTATTTATTTAAATTTTGACGAAAGGTTTCTCTTATGTTTTGACAGACTGACATAATTGCTATGAGCTTCCGTTCTAGGGGATGATGGGAGTTTGAAATATGTGGCACCACCTTCTTGTGGTGGTTCGCTGGGTGGTCCCTTTTACGAGTTTTGGTCATTTAGCATCGGCTTTGGATGAGACGTCGCGCTCGACGATCGTTTTGTGTGCATTGGGCGAGAGGAGATGGGACACTACCCACACCATTAATTTTGGATTCGAGGAGATGACGGTGACCCCTAATGATGTTCAATATCTACTAGGGGATCGACTGCAGTGCCACGTAGATATAGGTGGACAGGTCTCTGAGGGTGACACCTGTGGCTGTTGATGTTGCGTTAGATGATATGGGATGGATAGTCTTGAGGGACTCGATCCGTAATTATCTTCTTCGTGAGGTTCTGCTGATCCATAGTATTGATGATACCGATGGGCTGCAGGTGAGGAAGATGGCCCATTTATTTATTCTTTTGTTGTTGGGGGTTTCTTACTGGCATCGAGCGACAACGTCGTCCACTTATGGTTTCTAACATATTTTTGGTTTTTTTAATATCCCTATCTATGACTGGGGGAGCCTGACATTGGCGACCCTTTATTCTTCTATGGATGCTTTCATCAAGTGCTACCGAAAAACTTTTACTGGAGCCATGTATAATCTGGAGGTAATTTTCTCGTTTCTCTTTATGTATTTTTTTGTATTTCCTTTTTGACCTTTTTTGGTTGTTGACTCTTATCCACTTTGTAGACGTGGTTTTATGAGGTGATTGGGCTCAATGCTCGTATGATTGGTTTACAGGATGAGGAGGTGGGGGACTTATGTCGGATGTACCAGTGGCAGAAGTCCAATCGACAGTCGAAGTGGTCTATTTCCTTATCGACGGTGCGTCGGGTCTTGAATGTCCAGACGAGCGACCAGGTTATTTCTCTTTTTCTTAATTGAGTCCTTATTTGGCATTTTCTTTGTTTGTGCGAGTATTGGCTTTATTTTGGAAAAATAGGGATGAGATGTCGATCCTATCGGTGATGCCCTCGAGGTATATGAGGCGAGTGCATGAGATGTTGAATCAGTCTAAGGCGGCGACGATGGTTGGCGAGACCCACTCGTCCTATACTGATACGATGGTGACTTACAACTTACTTGACTTTGTGATGAGTTGGTTGATGCCTTCCTGCATCTACGACCTGGTGAATATGCCTCCACCTCCTACAGCTTCGGGCAGGGTATGAGTCAGTCCGTGGGGTTTACCAATAACACTGGATTTGCATCTTCGTCAGTGACGGCAGGGATGACGGAGGTTCCATTCCTTCAACTTGCTCATCCTTCCTACAATATCAGACTGGCTGGGGGGGGGGGGATCATTGAGTATGTAACACCGCCCTAATGTGGTGGACCCAACAATGTTGGGGATGATGGAGGACATCCTTCAGCTAGAGGTATATCTTTTCATTTATTTGTCCTTTATCTTTATGATTTCTTCTTTTACTTTTGACTAATTGATTTGTCCTTTAATTTTTCTTACAGCATGTTCGGGTGTCAATATCTTGGCTGAGGGACATCCGAGACTTAGTGGCTTCTGTGTTAGCCTATATTCAAGATTCGATTCTGATTCCTTCTTATCTTTTACCACCTATTTCTTCAGAGGAAGGATCTGGATCAGTTAGTGGAGGCTCTTCAGCTCGTCACCGGGGGAAGCGCACCTCTCTTAGGGATGGGGGATCCTAGGGGGAGAGAGAGAGATAAAGAGAGCAAGATAGAGAGATCGATAGATAGAGATAGAGAGATAGATTGCACTTTTTGGAGCTTCTTTTACTTGATGGGTAGTCTTTTATTCGAATTTTACGGGCTTCTTATTTTTAGCAAGAATTTACAAGTATAAAAGGGGGTAAGGTGGTGATGTTTCTTCACCCATTCATATTTTCTCTTTTTTCTAGCTTATATCTTGCCTTATATCTTATTATTTCCAAAATGTCCCTTTCCACGAGTGCATAATTTGCTTCATATCTCGAGAATTCGGAAGTTATGTAGATTACGACGCTTTTAACTTTCGTCGGGTCTCTTTGCGGTGCAATCGGCCCATCAACGGGAACATGTTGGCAGCGACAGTGCAATTTTAGTATCCCGAGGATCATGTTTTTTTCTTTGGTTTGGACGAGGTCTGTCTGACCTATGAGGAGTTTTCAGCTATTTTGGGGGTTAATGCCAGTATGGGGGAGGCTATGCCTGAATTCTCTCAATCTCCTCGAGCACTGTTGGCAAAATTTACCCATATATCTCCTTCAACGGCTCAACCGTTGGTTACAGGGGGAATGATTTATCTCCTAACTGTACTGTATTCTATGCGTATGCGGAATTTCAATGATGTAGGCCATGCAGGAGCTATTGCGCTTGGCTTAACTTCGAAGCCACTGCTGGTGACTGGGGACTTGACGATGGACCCTCAATTAGCTCCTATTATAGTGTGGATGTTATATCATTGTAATCATACGGTGGTGATATTGGCAGAGACCCTGAATGGTCTAGATGCTTGGCAGAAAGGTCGCTCTGATGTTTTGAGAGGAAGCCCGATTATGCCGTTCATGTGGCTAACTAAAATATTCCATTTAGAGATCCCTCCTGAATATTCGTTAGCAGTTGTGCAGAATTTCTTCACTTGGTATTTTATCAACTTTGGCCCATCCATAGAGAATTAGGTAAACTGGTTTGTAGAGTACGGAGCTCGATGTCTGCACTGGTCGGTGCCCTGGTAGGGGGAGTTGCAACTCATTCTAGAGATGGGGTAATATCGATAGGTTTGGTTAGTTGGTCTCTGATTTATCTCATTTTATTTCCCCTGGCGACTCATGCGTCAAGTCGGATGGGAGCAAATTGTGCCTTCCCGTACCCTGGATTTCTTTCCTGTAGAGGATTTGATTGAAGGCTTGCGCATGCGACTGGGCTCTCTGTGGGAGAATCATTGGTTGTTAACCCGTTCTTCTCAATCTGTTGGCAAGGTTTGGCATATTTCTAGAGACTATATATAATGGCCATGGAAGAGGGTAGTAGCTAAGATCTTGGTAAAGGAGACCGGGCAGAGATGGTTCATTATTTTGACACTATGGAGGGGGCGTAGTGTTTTTCTCTAGGATGGTTAGAGCTTATCATTATATGGAGCGACATCGAAATACCATCCAAGCAGGGGAAGTTTGGGGGCCTCAAAGAGCAAATGATGACGGTGTTGGATCTTCCGGCAGCTGCAGATAGGGTCTTTTGTGAAGCTGGTGTTTATTTATAAAAAATTTGGAAGACTGCGATGTGTTTGGTTATTTTTGGTTTGTGGGAATAAATAGGGAAGATTTGGTTAGTTTGTATTAGGGGTAGTTTGGTTGGCGGGGCTAGTTATTTGACTCCCTACGCCGATACTTCATAAAATTGTATCGATTTTCCCCTTTTATGGAATGAAAAAGGATTTTAATTATATTGTTGTGCCCCTTGATGAGTTTTACATTTGAATTATTTATACCAAGGCAAACCTAATACTTTTATTCATGTAAATGATAAAATGAACTCTCATTTTAGGAGGTAAGAAAAGAATAACATTTTATGAAAAAGAAGGGGACTGTGCCCATGTAAAGCGTATGAGTTGCCTACGTACCTCTGGGGGTTTTAAAAATTCTTTGAGTTTCAAAATAATAGTTTTTTAGAGGATCAAAACCCACGTAGTTCTGGGTAAGGGGAAATGAAGATTTTTTTTGGAATAAAAGGGTGATGAGAGGAGTCATAGCGCGTCGAGATTTCGTACTAGGGGTAGAATTTCTTGAGACGGTCCAGGTTGAATGGACGTGCCATCTCTTCTCCATCAAGTTCAATGAGCATAGCGGTGCCACTGAATAGGATCTTCTTTATGATGTACAGGCCACTCCAATTTGGTTTGAATTTACCGCTGAGGTCCCAAATGGGTTTTATGATTTCTTTGAGGGCTAAGTCCCCTTCTCAAACACCACGGTCCTTGACTCTTCAGTTAAATGATTGCGCTATCTGATGATGGTACCCTTATATATGATATAGAGCCTTTATCCTCCCTTCATCTAAGAATGACGACTTGTCAAAATGGCTCTGATGCCAGCCTTCTTCATTGGCTTTACTTTCAAGCATGATGCATAATGAAGGTATTTCTAGTTCAATGGGTAGGACTACTTCCATGCCGTATAACAGATCTGTCTCGAAATGTAACCCATTATCTGACGCCAGCTCATAGGGAACATCGTATCGACAGATGATGTTATTTTAGATGAACTTAACTACCTTTCTGGCATTCAGCACTGCGTATGACTCGACTTTGACCCATTTGGTGAAGTAATCAATGGAAACCAGGATGAACTCGTGCCCATTGGAGGCTTTGGGCGTGATTTTCCCTACTATATCAATGCCCTATATGGAGAACGGCTAAGGAGAGGTCATGTTGTATAATTCCTGCAAAGGTAAGTGTTGTATATTAGAAAACTGTTGGCATTTAAGGCATCTTCGGACATATGTGATGCAATCCTTAACCATTGTTGTCCAATAGTAACCCTTAGGATAATCTTCATGATGAGTATATGGCCATTCATGTGGGGTCCGTGTGCTTCACTGTGGATCTTTTGTTATTTCTTCAATGTCAGCCCCTGTGATGCAGTGCAAATGGGTTCCATCGAAGTTTCGCTTAAGGAGTGCTTTATCGCAGACAGTATATTAGGTAGCCAGTTTGCAAAGGGTCGCTCAGTCTTTCTTGTTGGAATTTTGGGGGTAACTATTGTGATCGAGGAGTTACTAAATATCATAGTACCAACACTCAGCTATATTGGAATCTTCTTCTATAATGAACTCAAAGTGGTAGCAGTGGGTTGGTTTAGCTTGTTTCTGGATTAGGAAAGGGGCCAACGTTATTCCTTTAGGCATGTCAACTATGGAGGCTAAAGTAGCAAGTACATCGACTAAGACGTTCCTTGCTATGGGAAAGTAGTGGAAGGTGATATCTCAAAATTGGGAGGCCAACTCCTCTAGGTGGGCGTGAAAGGGTAGGAGATTTCGTCTTTAACTTTCCATCTTCTAAGTACTTAGTCGATGATAAGAGCAGAGTCTCCGTAAACATCTAGGCATTAAATACCTTTTCTAAGAGTGACTTTGAGACCTACAGTGCATGCCTCGTATTCGTCATGTTGTTGGTGCAGAGAAAATCTAGCTTAGTGGCAATGGGAGCGTGGGATCCATTAGGAGCAATTAGGGGTATCCCAATGCCATATCCTTTTTTTTTTGCGCCGTCAAAGAACATTTTTATTCAGAGGTCTGACTAAGAGGTGCAAAAGATATCTTCATCTGAAAACTCGAAAATCCAAACATCGACTTCTTCCATGGGATAGTCAACAAGGTAATCAGAGATGACTCTACTTTTTATGGTAATCTGCATGACATACACAATATTAAACTTTTCTAGCAGCATCAACCATCAGGACATTCAGCTAGACAGGGCAGGTTTCTCGAGAAGGTACTTAATGGGATCCATCCAAGACACGAGTCTGATGGGAAAAGCGAGCATATAGTGCCGGAATTTCTGAGTGATCCCGATAAGAGCGACACATGCTTTCTCCAAGCTAGTGTACTTGACTTCATACTCGACCAACTTGCAATTGGCATAGTAGATGACCCTTTATTTATAGGATTCTTTAAGGTATTTGTCTAGCTATGCCCCAACTGCGATGTCTATTACGGTCAAGTATATAAGTAGAGGGAGACCAGGTTGAGGTGGCACGAGTACGAGAGGTTGGGTTAGATACTGCTTGATTCGGTTAAAGGCTTCCTAATAATTTTCATTCCATACTTTAGTGGAATGCTTTCGGAGGAGTTTGAAGATAGGTTCATAAGTAGAAGTCAACTGGTTGATAAACAAGTAGATATACTATAATTTTCCTAACAATCCTTGGACTTCCTTCTCCGTTCAGGGTGGTGGCATTTCGAGTGTGGCTTTCAGTTTTGCACGATCTTCTTTGATTCCCTTATCGCTAATCGTGAATCCCCAAAGCTTTACTTTGGTAATGTCGAAGACACATTTTTGTGGGTTAAGTTGCATTTGGTATCGCCATAGTCTTTCGAAGAACTTTCAAAGGGCGGGAATATGACCTTCTCACGTCTTGGATTCAATGGTCATATCAACCACGTAGACCTTGATTTCATTGTGTATCAGATCATGAGAGATGTTTGTGGCAGCCCTTTGGTAAGTCGCCCCTGTATTTTTAAGATCGAATGGCATAACTGTGTAACAAAGAGTTCCCCAAGGGGTGATGAATGAGGTTTTTTCTTGATGATCAGGGTGCATATTGATTTTATTGTATCCAACAAACCTATCAATGAATGGCTTAAGAGCGTGACTGGTCGTGTTTTCCATGATCATGTCGATGTTGGGCAATGGGTAATCGTCTTTCGAGGAGGCTTTAGTCAACTCTCGGTAATCAATGCACATGCGAACCTTTCCTTCTAATTTTAATAAGGGTACAATGTTGACTAACCATGTGCGATATTCGATCACTCGAATGAAGCCTACATTCAAATGGTTATCCACCTCTTCTTTAACGTTAAGAGACCATTCGATGCAGAGCATTCTTAATTTATGTTTGATCGATTTGCATTCTAAGAGAGTAGGAATCTCGTGTTGGGTAATCTCGGGATCAATGTCGGGTATATCGTCATTGGACCATGCGAAGACATCCACAAATTCCTTTTAATAATTCTTTGAGTAGTGCGCGCTCATATTCGTCAAGGGTGGACCCTATCATAATCTCGCACAGTTGGCTACTAAAACCGAGGTTGATAATAATAGTTTCATCCTCATTAATTTGAATATGGTTATGTTATTTATTATTAAACTTATTAAGATCAGTTAATAATTGTTCATTTGCAAAATCATCATCATCAAAAGTTTGATTAGATTCAAAACAATTAATGTAAGGCACAACAAGATACTCAAAATATTTATTTATTTCCTATTTGGGAAAAACAATATTGAGAACCTCGTTAAAGGGGGTCTCTATCACATTATTATCAAAAAAAGAAGGAACAACAAAAGAGGAAAAAATAGGACAAACATTAGGGTTGGGTTGCATTTCAGCAGGTGGAACTGATATAAAATTTCAATTGAGTAGGGGTTGATCAACATCTCTGATTAGAATAGCTGAATCTGACGATGTAGTGCTTGAGTGGATCATGCAGAGTGTCAGTTCCAGTGTCGGCAGATCGAATGAGTTATCGGAGTCACTTCCCTCGGAAGTTTTGGTAACAACTATGGGTTTCTCATCGACAGGTGGCACATGATGCTGGGAGTCTTAGGCCCAGGAGTAATTTTCTTGAAAGAAAATCTCCATCCCTTGCTTTATTTTCTTGTCCATGTGATCATACCATGGTACGAAAAAGCCACAAAAGGGAAAGTATTCATCTTCTTTGACTAATCTTTCGTTTAAGGAATTTCGCAAAATGGTCTTGGCAATTTTTATCCTTTGCTTCAACTGAGTTTGGTGGAGCATTCTGAGTTCTTTTGATGATGGTTGATTACCAAAGCTAGGCCCTCTTCAAGACTATGGGTTTTAGTATCCCCGGTTGTCATTGTCCCAGCCCTAGTCCAGGCATGAAGTGCATATTTTGAGCATCTATATCATATTGACATTTTTGTGAGGGTTGTGCTCTGGACAGACTCGGTATTTAAAGTCATCCCCTACTGGGAGTAGAAGTGGTTCGATTCGAAATTTGAAAAAAGCATATTATTCGCCCCATTCTGTACTTCTCGTACCGAATTACTTGTGCTTGCATTCTCAGTATTTTCATCATCGCCCAAGATAGCGATGACCTTCCCCTTAACGAAGAACTTTAGTTTCTGATAGAGAGAGGAAGGTACCCCTTGATGCTGTGAAGCCACGGTTGACCAAGCAATAAATGAAACGAGAAGGTATGGCAGTAACTTGGAACTCGATAATGGGATTTATGGGGCCAGACCCTAATTTGAGTGTTATGGATCCCATTACCTCGCGACGAGAGTTGTCATGGGCATGCACTGTGTGGCAAAAATTAGAGCAAGGTCGCTTACATTCACACCCAGGAAATTGAAGGCTCTTAACGGGTAAACATTGAGTGCTGATACATTGTCGATGAGTGAAAGTGGGATTGTCTTCCCCATCACCTCAACGGAAATGTTGAGAGCTTAGTTATAATTAGGACCAAACTTTGGGATTTATTCTTTAAAGAAGAAAAGCAATCTAGTAGAGGTTAAAGATCCCACCAGGTTCACAGCTTCTTCTGGCATGGTGGAAGGAGGTACTGTGGCCAAGTAAACAGCCACAAGGTGATGTTAGCCTGAGTTTTCTTCAATTGGTCGAGGATCTTGCTCTCCTCGATGACCATTTTCGACTTAGGGAGTTCCTTGGCGACTCCATTTCCTTTATTTATCCCTTCTTACTAAGGATTTGGATTCTAGTAGTGCCTCCCAGATCTTGTCATATGATTTACGAAGGAGGGGAAGAACATAAACCCCATTTCTTTATCTACTTCGGGCTGTTCGGTCAATGTAAGCACAAATTTTCAATTGAGTCAATTTGTAAGTGTTGGCGTAATTCGGGACAAAACTATTTGAGTCGTAGGATAGAAGTTTTTGACCTTCAACCCTATGACATTTAAGTTAAAGACATAACTGCCAAGTCTAAAAGAAGATCGTATCATTATCGTGTTTCGTGCCTTATTTTACATGATCAAATTTCCTAGGTTCTCTGGAATGAATGCATATGTTATATTGAGACTTAAATTTTTTTATTGGGTGTTAGTATTTTTGTTAATTTTTTTTGAATTTTTACTATCTAAATATTTTGTTCTCGGAAGCCTTTTCTTAAAAAAATCATACCTAATTAAAAAAATTAGAAAAATACGAAACTGGAAGGAACGCGTTCTTATCGAAATTATCAAGAATCATGGTTTGAAATCTCGTTTAAAAGGTCGTTCGAACGACCTCGTTCGAATGAGATGTCGTTCGAATAAGCAATCAAATGAGATGTTTTTTTTGCTTGCTGAATTCTCGTTCGATATGTCATTTGAACGACTCCAATTTTTTGTTCGAATGACATTGCAGGTTCGAGTCATTTTTTTCCTGTTTTACTTCAATTATTACGTTAAGATCATTTTTGGGTTTAAATATGGAAAATTTGTCCTTTTCGAGGTTTTCTATTTTTATGGTTCCAACTATGCGTATTGAAAAACGCGTATGAGTTTAACACTTTAATCGTTCGATGAACGATTTTGGTTATCGATCATTAAAGGGTGGTCCCCACCAATGTGTTTAGTTGGAGATATTAGAGTTCCTAAACTCGTGGAAAGATGGAGTGAGGATGAGCTTAAACTTGTTAATTTTAATTCTCGAGGTTTAAATGCTCTTTTTAGTGAGGTCACACCAGAGGAGTTCCTTCGGATTAAGACTTGTGAAACGTATAAGGAGGCTTGGGACACACTCCAACTCACCCATGATGGAACAAGTGTCGTTAAGGCTTCTAAACTCCAAAACCTCACCACGCAATTTGAAACCATTAGGATGTTAGAAAGTGAGACTTTTGATGAGTTCTATGCTAGATTGTCTGACATTGTGAATTCGTCCTTTAATTTGGGAGAAAAGATACTCGACAACTGTATGATAAAGAAAATTTTGAGGTCATTACCCAATAAGTTTAATCCTAAAGTGACCGTTTTAAATTCTTTAGGCACTTTAAACTTTACAAAACTTGAAGAGCTTATAGGTGACTTATAAACCTATTAACTTGACATGTTTACCTCAAAGGATGTGAAGAATAAGGATAAGGGCATAACTTTGAAAGCCCAGAAGGAGGAAACACATGTTTGGGATGATGAGTTTGACATCTACTCCGGTGATATGGCTATGTTTGCTAGGAAGTTTAGAAAATTTCTTAAGTTTAATAAAGAGGATATTAAAGACGAGTATAAGAAATCTAAGAAGTGAAAGTATAACAAAGCCGAGAAACTCACTAAAAATCGTAATGATGATCTTAATAGGGACGAGTCGAATAGATGCTTTGGTTGTGAGGGATATAGCCAGAGGGAATTCGAGTGTCCCACTAAACTAAGGAAGGAGGGAAAGAAATCGACTTCATATAATGCCACCCTCAGCGACAGTGAATCGAAAGACGGAAGAATCGATTACCCCATTGAGCCAATTTTACCGCTTTCATGGCTAGTCATGTGAGCAATAGTGAAAAATCTTTCGTTGATGATAACTTAATACATGGCACTTATGAGGCCATTATTTGTGAATCCAATAAGTTTGATGGTAAAGAGAGGGGGGGAAGAGAGTGAGAATGAAGAAGGAGAGGAGGTGTGTGACCTCCAAATTGCCTTTCGTGAGTTGTATGCAAAATCGTTGAAATTAAAAAAGGGCCAACTTGAAGTTAGAAGTTAGGATGAAAGAACGTGTCTTAGGAAATTATGAGAGTGTTCTAATTGAAGATCTTAAGACTCATGAAAGAACTCTTCGAGAGAAGATAGAATTTATTGAAGGTGAGAGAGATAGTCTTCGAGGTTTAGTGGAGCCTATAAAGAAAGAGCTTCTTCACTTTGAAGAGTCTAGAAGTTCACTTGACTCTAGAATAGTGGATCTTGAAGAGAAGCTGAGAGACTCAACTCGCGTCAAATTTTATTTGGAGTGTAGGTTGGATAAATTAGATAAAATCTTAGGCACCGTCCAAATCAAAGATGACATGTGTGATATTGGATTTGATACTCAAAATGATTCCGTTAATAAAGCCAAAACCATGATTTTGAGAGAATCATCTAGGAACACTATAAAAGGCCAATCCTTAGGTAATACTTCTCCCCATATTTTCACTTGCACACATTGTGGTAGGAAGGGTCACCTTAGAAGGTTTTGTTTCGATCTTAGAAATGGGCCTAGGAAGTCCAAGGGTAAAGTCAACAAGGTCACCAAATCCCTAGAGCATCACATTTCACTTATGTCGGTTAGGAGATCCGATTTGGAGGCTTTACATGATAGACTTTATGATTCTTATTTTCTTGAAAATGATACTTCTCATGCTAAATCTAAAGGTTTATTGTGTTAGCTTTATTTACATACACTACTTGTGCTTCATGATAAATTCTTACTAGTTGTATGTTAGTTTATCATTGTCTAGTCCGTGCTTCATCATATACGTTTTTCTAGAATTATGACATGTGTATTTTTTGTATTTTTATTTTGTCATTTATTTAGTCTTATGAAAAATACAAAAAGATTTAGTTTGGCCTTTGAGTTGTCCTTTTTGTTTGTTTAAAAATTTGAAAAAAAAAATTGTATTTTAGTTTTACACATTTTATGTGGCATATCCTTGTGTTTGAACCCTATATCACTCCGTTTCCATGTAGCTAGAACTTTTGATTATGAATTTTAATACTTAAAGTGTTCTTTATCATGCTTGCATGGAGTAGTTTGACTTTTATTTGCTTAATGGATTCTCTTTTTATATGCCTCTCACACATACACACGAGCTCTTTTGAACTTTAACTTCACATGTATATTTGAGGCTTGTGAGATGTTCTCCCATCAATTTTGTCATCTACATATTTTTGTGATTATAGAGGATTTGTGCATGTAAGAACCGTTGCCCATGAGATGTATTTGAATTGTATTAAAAAAAATATAAAAGAGGGTACACAGAAAGGGCTACAAAAGAAGCAAATCTCCTTTGCGTGAAAGCAACCGCTGGCAATGGCCTAAAGAGTGTGGCATTGAAAAAAGTAGCCAAGGCAAACATAGTTTAGTTTGATATGATCGTTCAAAAGAAAATAGAAGAATTATCATTTATGAGGGATTTTGGAGGGATATATCAACGTGTTTGCACAATGATAATGAATCCTAATTATGCATATTTTTTCAGGACTTTATTGATTTGTACAATCATCAAAATTCTAGGCTTGTGTGCATTATGTTTATTTATTCTTGGAGTTCACTTTATCTTGTCACATGAGGATATATCTAAGTTTGATACAGTTTTACAATCAAATATAACTCCTTGAACATGTTTAAGTTATTGGGTCATAACTCATTTGTTGCTAGTTCACACTCATTCATTCAGTTTACCACATGTTTATTCACACACATTTATGCCATATGAGTGTGGAAAGCTAATTATGTTTAGTATCTTGTGTGATGTTTATATATATATATATATATATATTGATGCTTGTATATATGGTATGATTTTTTTTTAATCTTTGCATTGTTATATAGTCCTTGTATGCTTTTAGTTCATATATGTATCTATCTTGTTGCGACTATTCATTGCCATTCCAAGCTTATCTTAGTACACATTAGTTGGCATTATTTTGTTATCGCATCTTAGTTGGTATATATTGTGATTTATTTGGATTAGTTGATATTGAGTTCCCATGTTGCTTTATTATTTATTGTATCACTTTACAACATTACATGATATATTTGTTTTTCCATTATGCTTATCCCTTGTTTCATTTAGAGGAAGAATTAAATTAATCGGGGAGAAACGGGTTAGTTTATGTACCATAATCTTTGTCTATTCTTGAAAAAAGGGGGATAAATGGTTTCCAAACCTTTTGATATGGGGTAAATCCAACTTAGAGGAAGACGTCTCTCTTAGGTAGATAGTGTTAGCTAAAGGGGAGGATTTAAGATTATTATATTCCATATGTGATTAATGGTATGTTTAAGTGTGCATGTTTTCATCCTTGCGGCAAAATTTTAAAGCAAGCAAAGCTTCTCAACATATGTGATGGTCAAGCGTTTGTATTTTCAATTTTAGATGGAATTGTGTCTTTTAGATGAGCTTGACGGCCCATAGGGTCTTTATTTTGGTTTTGTCCCGAAAGAACGAAAGGGAGAGATTTATAAGGACTAATTTTTAATTGAGTCAATTTGTAAGTGCTGGCTTAATTCTGGACAAAACTATTTGAGTCGTAGGAGGTAGAAGTTTGTGACCTTCAAGCCTATGACATTTGAGTTGAAGACGTAGAGTCTAAGTCTAAAAGAAGATCGTATCATTATCGTGTTTCGTGCCTTGTTTTGCATCATTAACTTTCCAAGGTCTCTCAGGTATGAAAGCATATGTTATATTGAGACTTGAAATTTTTTATTGGGTGTTAGGATTTTTTTTTTGAATTCATACTATCTAACGATTTTGTTCTCGGACACCTTTTCCATTAAAAAATCATAACTAATTAAAAAAAATCAGAAAAATACTAAACTGGAGGCGCCACGCGTTCGTATCGAAATTATAAAAATTCATGGCCTGAAATCTCATTTGAAAGGTCGTTCAAATGACCTCATTCGAACAAGATGTCGTTCGAATGAGCTATCAAAATAGATGTTTGTTTGCTCGCTGAATTCTCATTCGATATGTCGTTCGAACGACTCTGGTTTTTCATTCGAACAACATTGCAGTTTTAAGCAGTTTTTTTTTTTAAAACTTCCCACAACTCCATTTCTTTCCCCCACCTATTTTATTGCGTATGAGAATGAACTACTTTGAATGACTTTTTTCCAACTTCTAAAAGAGAGAAACACTTCGAAAAAGTTCAAGAGTTTTTTATGTTTAATTCATGAGTTAATTCTTGAATCAAAACCCAAGTTTACACCCAAATGTTTATATGATCCAAGTTTCCATATATACATTATTAGAGATCGTTGTTTTGACACCGGGTATCATTCTCTACACTAAAGAGATAGTTTCTTGCCAAGAATTTTGTATTTTTAGTTCGTGGTCTACATGTGGTGGACTCCGTGTGTTGACGATAGCTTTGGCCCATCGGTGGATTTTGAGACAAAGGTGAATTTCGGAGTTGTCTACTGGGCAGAGGTAGAGGGATGAAGAATATCAAGGCTTGCGAGGGCGTCGAGTCTTGTATAAGTATTCTGTCGTATTCTTTGAAAATTTCGTACTTTGTGGACTTGTGGTTGGGCTCTTCGAGGTTTTTCCCATTGTGGGATTTTTGCGTACATCACAACATTGTGATTGTATTTATTTTTTATCTTGCCAAATATCACTTAGATGCATGCTTAGGTTTATAAAGATAAAAGTTGGGTTATCACATCATTTGTGCAGTTTGGTGCTAGTTTAATTTGGGTAAAGTTTAGTTTAATTTAATTCAAGTCAACATGATGCTTTGTTTATTTGGCATAAGTTATAACTTGAATTGAATTTGTTTTATTTTGTTTAAGAGAAAATTTAAATATTTGTTTAATTTTAATTTAATTTTGAAGAAACTAAAATTTGGGTATTTCGGGAACCATCACCCCTTTTTCAACCACTTTGTTAATCTCTCCCAGTAGACCTTCAAACGATATCATCCCACACATACTGATCACTGGGCAAACATTTTCTTGGCTTGGTTCTTTATCTGCACTATCAAACCCGTCCCTTCATCCAGTGGTAATGATATTGTCTTACCATATGAAGGCAATGTATTCCATAACTTCCGGGGCTTCTTTATATAATTCCTCCCACTCAATGGGGAGATAAGTAAGTGAAGGGACCAATCGCTCTTACAGTTTTAAAGCATCAAGTAGCTTGGACATACAGAAAATTACATCGATCTGTCAGAACATGTCTGCCATAATCGGGGCTGCATTATCTAAACTGGCTTCATCGACGGGTACCACCTAATTATCTGACTCCCGAGCCCACTTTCGGGCTTCCATGAACAGTGTGTTGAACTTCTAGAAATTAATGGTTATTTCAGAGGACAATTTCAGCCTAAACTCTAGGAGTTGGTTCAGCACTTCTGGCAAACTCCATATCTTTCCCATGGAATGAATACGGGAAATAATGCATGCTCTTGCAAGAAGAGACAGATCTTGGTCGTCAAAACAGGTATGGTGTAGGAGAAAATATGGGCAAACTTTCAAGAGTTTGGGTGAAAATATGGGTATGATGGGCGATTTACTGGGTACAATCTGGGTAGATGGGTTAAATTTCGGATCATTTTTTAGTAAGATGGCATTTGCATGATTTGGGAGTGAATTTTGAGTGGTGTTGGGTTTAGGATTGGCTGGTAGGGCGATGACTACCCGATCAATTAGACCTTGGATTACATTCCAGAGATGGAAGCATTGATCAGTGGTATGGGCGACATGTTAATGGAAATCACAATGAACGTTGGGTTTGAAAATTTTAAGAATTGGGTTTGGTAATTGACGAGGATCCAATAGCTTGATGAGATTTCGACTCAATAGGACTTGGTAAACTTTGAAGAGGGGAGTATGAATCTTAATTTATTCTTTTCTTACCGGGTTGTCACGAATTTCTGGCCCCCAATAAGTGGCAGGCTGTGAGATGTTATAAATGGTCGAGACTGTAGCATTGGTAGGCTTCTCATATTTTTTTAGAATGAACATGACCTTCTCACGTCTTGGATTCAATGATCATATCATCCACGTAGACCTTGATTTCATTGTGTATCAGATCATGAGAGAAGGATGTGGCAGCCCTTTGGTAAGTAGCCCCTGTATTTTTAAGACAAATGGCATAACTGTGTAACGAACAGTTCCCCATGGGCTAATGAATGAGGTTTTTTCTTGATGATCAGGGTGCATCTTGATCTAATTGTCTCCGATAAACCTATCAATGAATGGCTTAAGAGCATGACTAGTCGTGTTTTCCACGATCATATCGATGTTGGGCAATGTGCAATCGTCTTTCGGAGAGGATTTATTCAACTCTCGGTAATCAATGCACATGCAAACCTTTCCTCCTAATTTTAACAAGGATATAATATTGTCTAACCATGTGTGATATTAGATCACTAGAATGAAGCATACATTCAAATGTTTGACCACCTCTTCTTTAACGTTGAACGACCATTCGGTGCAGATCTTTCTTAATTTCTATTTGATCGATTTGCATTATAGGAGAGTTGGAATCTCGTGTTTGGTGATCTTGGGATCGATGTCGAGCATATCGTCAGTGAACTATGCGAAGACGTCCACAAATTCCTTTTAACAATTCTTTGAGTAGTGAGTAGTGCACGCTCATATTCGTCAAGGGTGGACCCTATCATAATCTCAAACAGTTGGCTACTATAACCGAGGTTGATAATAATAGTTTCATCCTCATTTATTTGAACATGGTTATGTTGTTTATTATTAAACTTATTAAGATCCGTTAAGAATTGTTCATTTGCAAAATATCATCATCAAGAGTTTGATTAGATTCAAAACATTTAATGTGAGGCACAACAAGATACTTAAAATATTCATTTATTTCATATTTGGGAAATATAATGTTGAGAACCTCGTCAAAGGAGGTCTCTATCATATTGTTATCAAAAAAAGAAAGAACAATAAAAGAGGAAGAAATGGGACAAATATAAGGGTTGGGTTACATTTCAGCAGGTGGAACTATTATAAAATTTCAGTTGAGTAGGGGTTGATCAACAACTCTGATTAAAATGGCTGGATCCAACGATATAGCACTGGAGTGGATCACACAGAGTGTCAGCCCCAGTGTCTGTAGATCGAACGAGTCCTCGGAGTCACTTCCCTCGGAAGCTTTGGTAACAGCTATGGCTTTCTCATCGAGCGGTGGCACATGATGCTGGGAGTCTTAGGCCCAGGAGTAATTTTCTTGAAAGAAAATATCCATTCCTGGCTTTATCTTCTTGTCCACGTGATCATACCCTTGTACGAAAAAGCCATAAAAGGGAAAGTCTCCATCCCCTTTGATGAATCTTTCGTTTAAGGAATTTCTCGAAAGGGTCTTGGCACTTTATATCCTTCGCTTCAACTGAGTTTGGTGGAGCATTTTTAGTTGTTTTGATGATGGTTGATAACCCAAGCCACATGGAGGAAAGGCCTTCATTAAGACTATGGGTTCTAGTATCCTCTGTTATCATTGTCCCAGCCCTAGTCAGGGCATGAAGTGCATATTCTTGAACATCTGTATCACATTGACATTGCCGCGAGGGTTGTGCTCTGGATAGACTCGGTCTTTGAAGTCATCCTTTACTGGAAGTAGAAGTGGTTCAATTCGAAAGTCGAAAAGAGTGTGTTATTAGCCCCATGTTGTATTTCTCGTACCGAATTACTTGTGCTTTCATTCTCAGTATTATCATCATCGCCCAAGATAATGATGACCTTCCCCTTAATGAAGAACTTGGGTTTTTAATGGAGAGAGAAGGTACCCCTTGATGATGTGAATCCATAATTGACGAAGCAATAAATGAAAGAAGAAGGTATGTCAATAACTTGGAACTCGGTAATGGGATTTATAGGTCCAGACCCTAATGTGAGTGTTATGGATCCCATCACCTCGCGACAAGTGTTGTCATGGGCATGCCCTGTGGCAGAAATTGGAGTAAGATCGTTTACATTCAAACCCAGGCAATCGAAGGTTCTTAACAGGCAAACATTGAGTGCTGATACATTGTCAATGAGTGAAAGTGGGATTGTCTTCCCCATCACCTCAACGGAGATGTTGAGAGCTTAGTTATAATTAGGACCAAACTTTGGGATTTATTCTTCAAAGAAGAAAATCAATCTAGTAGAGGTTAAATACCTGACTAGGTTCACAGCTTTTTCTGGCGTGGTGGAAGAAGGGATTGCGAACCAGTAAGCAGCTTTACATAGCATTTCAGTATAGTTAGGAAGACATGTGCGTGAGTTTTCTTCAATTGGTCGAGGATTTTGCTCTCCTCGATGACTATTTCTGGCATAGGGAGGTTCTTGACGACTCCATTTTCTTTATTTATCCATGCTTACTAAGGATTTGGATTCTGGTAGTGCCTCCCAGATCTTATCATATGATTTACGAAGGAGGGGAAGAACATAAACCCCGTTTCTTTATCTACTTTGGGTTGTTCGGTCAATGTAAGGATAAATTTTCA
The DNA here is from genome assembly GCA_949130495.1 of Sambucus nigra. Lineage (NCBI taxonomy): Eukaryota > Viridiplantae > Streptophyta > Magnoliopsida > Dipsacales > Adoxaceae > Sambucus > Sambucus nigra. Next base: position 812,977,967 of record OX422207.1, read on the forward strand.
ATTGCGTCAATTTGTAAGTGTTGGCGTAATTTTGGACAAAACTATTTGAGTCGTAGGATATAAGTTTTTGACCTTCAACCCTATGACATTTAAGTTGAAGACGTAGCAGCCAAGTCTAAAAGAAAATCGTATCATTGTCGCGTTTTGTGCCTTATTTTGCATGTTCAAATTTCCTGGGTTTCTCTGGTATGAATGCATATGTTATATTGAGACTTAGAATTTTTTATTGGGTGTTAGTATTTTTGTTAATTTCTTTTGAATTTGTACTATCTAATTTTTTTTTTCTCGGACACCTTTCCATAAAAAATCATAACTAATTAAAAAAAATTAGAAAAATACGAAACTATCGGCCACGCATTCTTATCGAAATTATCTAGAATCATGGTCTGAATCTCATTTAAAAGGTTGTCCGAACGACCTCATTCGAATGAGATGGCGTTCGAATGAGCTATCAAATGAGATGTTTTTTACTTTCTGAATTCTCGTTCGATATGTCGTTTGAACGACTCTCGTTTTTCGTTCGAATGACATTGCAATTTCGAGTATTTTTTTTTATCAGTTTTACTTAAAACTTTCGACTAATCGATTTGTTTTCCCACCTGTTTTATTGAGTACGAAAATGAACTATTTTGAATGACTTTTTCCATTTTCTAAATGAGAGAAACACTTTGAAAAAGTTCAAGAGTTTTTTGTGTTTTATTCATGAATTAATTTTTCCATCAAATCATAAGTTTACAACCAAATGTTTATGTGATCCAAGTTTCCATATATACGTTATTAGATATCATTGGTTTGGCACCAGGTATCATTCTCTACCCTAAAGGGATAGTTTCTTGGGGAGGATTTCGTGTTCTTGGTTCATGGTGTACATATGGTGGACTCCATGTGTTAACGGTAACTTTGCCCCATCAATGGAGTCCGAGATGAAGGTGAATTTCAGAGTTGTCTACTAGGCAAAGGTGGAGGAATGAAGAGCGTCAAAGCTTGAGAGGGGGTTGAGTCTTGTGTAAGTATTATGGACGGTGGGGCGATGACAACCTGATCAATCAGACCTTGGATTACATTCCGGAGATGGAAGCATTGATCAGTGGTATAGGTGGCATTTTGATGGAAATCACAATGAGCGTTGGGTTTGAAATTTTTAAGAATTGGGTTTGGTAATTGATGAGCATCTAATAGCTTGATGAGATTTCGACTCAATAGGAGTTGGTAAACTTTGAAGAGAGGACTATGAATCCTAATTTATTCTTTTATTACCAGGTTAGCACGACTTTCTGGTGCCTAATAAGTGGCAGACTGTGAGATGTTATTGATGGTCAAGACTGTAATATTGGTACACTTCTCCTATTTTCTTAGAGTGAACTGCCTCGATACTTTTTTTGGCTCAGTTTCTGTCTTAGCAATACTTTTCTTAAATCTCCACTGCTGCTTCCCAGAGGGTTTGAAAATATGGGTAATATTATCCTCCCGTCATTACTTGGACATGGGGTAAGAAGTTTTTTTTCACAATGCCAACTTGCTCCTCTTCGGAAGGCCAGTTGGTCTTGGTGGTCATTTTCTCTCTCCATCTTGCTATGAAATTGCTAACTATTTCTCTAGGAATCTGCTTTTGAAGTTCTAAATCACGACGTGTAACCTCTGACTCCTCGTTGTATTTATATTGCGACATGAATTCATAGGCAATATCCTCCCAACTACGAATTCTGGATTCCTCAAGAGATAAAAACCAATAAAGGGCGTTTTCCTTCAAAGTCTGTAAGAATATTTGGGTTATTATGGCTCAATGGTAGCTTCGAAAATGAACAATTGGGAGACCACCACCTTTGAACTTCTCAATGTTAGGCATCTTTAACTTTTTCGATAATTTAGCTTTATGGTATGGAGACATATATGTGTTATCCATGAAATTCCCGAACATTAGAACTTGGTCAAACCTCTTTATTTAAAGATTAAGGTCCTCCTTGATCTTATTCAACTCTTTTTCCTTCGGATCGATGGTACTGGCAGGTTAGCCCTTGGCTGAGTAAGATTTGGCATAGGAAGGACAGTTGGTGGTGACCCATTAGCAAGTGGGGCGCGTGGAGCGTGCTGATATTTTTCCAGGACCCAAATAGGCTCAGGTGTGGGTGAACCCATAACACGAGGAAAAAGGACCTTGGGCTTCTCGTAATTAGGATTTGGCTTCACTGCATCTCATGACCCTCGGACTGAAGGTTATTAATCTTGGCGGTAAGTTGGACTTGAACCATCATCAAATCAGGTTGCACATTCGATACTTGGTCTGCGTTCTCCATAGAGAGGTGGTGAAGGTGGATTCCGGACTCGAAAAAAGTAGCCGGAGCACTGACGGAGCTTCAGGGCGGTTCGACAGAAGGTCAAAATCAATAGGGAGTCAGGCCAAGGGTGGGGTATGGGATCGAACCATGTAGGAAAATAATTCAAATTTATTTTTGAAAGAAAAGATGGAGAACCTTTTATTATTGAAAAAGGAGGAAAATGTTTTTGGCATTTTTTTTAAAGGAAAGACAAAATATTTTTGGTATTTTTTTATAATAGGAGGAATTTTTTTTTGGTATTTTGATTAAAGGAGGAGAAAAAAGTTTTCGGCTTCTCGATAAAAGAGGGGAAAATGTTTTTTACTATTTTGATAAAAGAGGAGGAATATTATTTTTGAGGGAAGGAGGAATAACAAGAGAAGAGTCTCAACATGATTATTATGATTATGTTTTCACTTGTATTAGATTTACCTAAACGCAAAAAAAAGTCCATGCGAAACCCAAGTCTGGGGAAATTGGGTTTGAAAAATATGTGAAGCATGGTTTGATTTGTTACAAAGCTCGTGGATAGGGTCTCGTTTTGAAAAAAACGAAATCGGGCAAAAATTTGGGCGGCATGCCGATCCAAAATTTCTGCAGAGTTTTGGGTAGTAACTGGCAAACTAAATATGAGTGCCCTATATTTGACGCCTATATAAGGGTATGCAATTGTTGAGTTGGTGAAAAGGTTCCCCCCATTAGCATGACTTCCACAATATATATCTTTCTTTTTAAGGCAATCGATACGTGTGGACAAGCCATTTGATATACCTGAGTGTAAGTGAATTGCCTCACTATATACCTCGTGGGAACACTACATGTGAGATTAAATTTGATATACTCGGTGTACGTAAAAGAGTTCACTACTATATACCTCCCTTCATAACTTCGGTCAAGTTGTACAATGCGGGGGGAACCGTTCGATATACGCCGAAGGTATTAGGCCAATGGAAGGTGAGAGTCATATTGCTTAGATTAATTACAATTTGTCAGACCGGTCACAAAGTGACCCCCCAGTACGGGACAAAATTTAGTCAATAGTCATGCTCTTGGTGATGTAGTGTGTAAAGTCCATGATTATTGATTAGTATATTATTGAGAGAATATTTTATTTGGCATAATGAGCACTATACTAATAAATAATAATGTACAAGTATCATGAAAAGTAAATCTAGCATGTAGCATGAAGATTATACTAACCTTGGATATGTGAGAGTGTCAGATGTGTGAATATCGATGAGCGAGTGTGTGGTAGTGAACCTAAACATGGATCTACTACAAGTGGTGTGTGATAAGTATAAGTAAACATGTATAAATGTGTGATAAGTGGAGGTGTGTGCTAGTGACACCTAAGTATGGATATTTTAAGTGGTGTGTTCAACATGTGGATATAAGTGAATCTATATACAAGTGTAAGTAGTATGAGGTGTACATGGAGAGTGTCTACAAGTGTGTGAGTGACGAGTGATATAAGCATGAGGTAGATATATATAAGGAATAATATGTAATTCCCCGTATTTTTATGAATTTTTATGGCTTTTAAATTTGGGGATTTATTAAATTGAAATTGAGATAGTAATTTAATATTAATCCAAAAATTTATTTTAAATGTTTACTAGCGTGACGAGAGTTAGTAATTTTTGAAAATTTGTTGAATATTACTTAATGGGTAAAGTAATATGTATAATCGAATTTATTAAAATTTTCACGAGTGTATAATTTGACAATTGTGGGAATTAAGTCGGGACGCGCCTGTGTCGTGTCATGACTAAATTATTATGATATAAAATGAATAAATTATAAATCGCCCGTATGGTCATTTCGAGTGTGCCAACACGTCTTGAAGGGTCGAGATAGTCAAAAAAGTATATCCGGGGGTTTAGTCTGGGTCTCGGAGCATTTTTAGGCCTAGTTGGCATCCCTGGAGGCTATAATAGTCATTTTGTATTTTTGGGTAATTAAACCCACGAATTTCCCTAAGGTATATCAGCCATTTGAGTTAGTCTTTTCGGGTTAACAATCACAAAACTCAAGAATGGCCATTAGAGAAGAAGGTAGGAAGCTTTCCAAGCAATCAAAGGCCAAGAACTTTTCCGTTTACACCGCCACCACCACCAAAACGTAGATCACACGACGAGGAACGCAACCATATAGTTTTCATCAACAAATCAGACCCTTGAATTCCCAGGCAAGTATCTATTTTGATATTCTTTAAGTTAATGTCTCACCATGTTAGATTAGGATTGTTAAACCTATGTTTTATGGAAGAATTTAATGATTTAGAGAACCTAATCACATGTTTTAGAGGAGATAAAAATATTCTGGAAATCTCAATCATATGTAGAGGATTACCCACGAAATTGGATTCATTTAGAAGTGAGAAATTTGGAAAAAGAATTAGGACAATGGCAGTTTAGTGTAAAAATTAGGGTTCTTGATAATTAAGACAAATTGACCCATTAATTCAATTCCGTTGATGAAATTGTACATGTTTCACGTAGAAAATCATGCATATATGTATATAGAACCTGTAGTAATTTTGTTTGGGAGTTTGGGAATCACAAATGGCGTTTTGGAGAAAATTATTGGATGAAACCCGTAGGATGAACTTGCAGTTTCTGGACAAGAACTGCTTGATCGATCGATCGACCAAGAACATCGATCGATCGATGATTAATCGATCGACCCCCTTTCCTCGATCGATCGATCCCTCCTGGAAAATTGCATATCTTTCCTTTTTTTTGTTTAATCCGGTTTAAATGCGTAGGAACCTTTGATCATTACGTATAGAGTATAATGGGATATGAAGAGGACCAGTAGGGTCTAAGTGGGTTCCGTTGAATGAAATTTAATATGGGATGAAATTGTGGGATAATGGGGAGTTATTCATATTGGAAATTGTGCATGCGTTTCCTAGAGAATTGAGCGACTCGTGAAGGATTTAGACCAAAAGGTTAGATTAGGTGTACCTACTGAAATTATATTTAATAATAGAGAGTACTTCGAGAGATGAGAAGTAAATGTGAAATGTGTATAATTGAGAATAAAAGAGATGAATCCTTTATGCGAGATAACTGGGTAATATTATACTAAGTATGGTTAATTATAATTATGGGTCGTGGGCGAACCTATGTGGAAGATGTGTACCTATATATGTCCGTGTGACCATGTACATATATTAAATACTTTATCTGTGTATAATCATACCCGAGCTACTTACTATCACGGGGGTTTCCACGTCGGGACAGTCTTATCTCGATTGAACCTTTATGGGGGATATTGACTCGTACCCTAGAATATAGTATCCTTGATATAGGCTATCTGAAAATGATAGTCAGATGGTCCTACGAGACGTGAGGGTATGTGCTGACCTCTTAGTGACTTGGAACTATGCTTCGCCTCCATTTTTGTGTGTATTATGTTAATACAGTTCGAGAGTGATTCCGAACTAGTATTTCCTTTAGTACGAGTGATACGGGGACTTGATAGCAGAGTATGCCCACACCATAGATTTTATGTGGGGTGACGATTATATATATATTATTTGAGTGACTAGAATATATATACTTATGTATGGGAACTTTCTACTGTGCGTATAAGTAGTTAAGAAATGAATAAATACTCCAACTTTATTATAAGTGTTTTGGGAACTTGGAAACGATGCTGGGTTGTTCTAAGTAACATAAGAAATATGAAAGAGTTTGATTTTTAGAAACTAATTATCATAGCCTTTGTATTTCGCGGGATGAAACTTTATGGAAAGGTTGAGTTAAAAATAAACTTTTGAGTTTAATAGTACGGTAGGCGTGCACACTAGATGAGAGGTGAGAATTCTCAAGAGAGTGTCGCATACTAACATGGTTGTTACATTAGCCGGTAGGCATTTTAAATACTTGCTAAACTATTTTTAAACTGTTTTACACTTGGCTCTGACACGTTTCCTATCCTTTCTCTTTCTTGTATATATATATGTATGTATTACAGGTGCCCAGCCACAGGGGCGTCATGCTTAGGTTCTTTGGATTGGACGTGCTGTAGCTTATGTGGAAGCTGCAAGATCTTGATTAGACGACCTCTTCATTGATTCAGTTTATATTTTAGTTTTTCATAATTAGGGCATATGTCGCCCGATTTTCTATCTCGTTTGGATTAGTCAGAGATTTATATTTATGTTATTTCCAGTATTTGGTACTCTTTGGGAGTTAACTATTGTCAGGATGATTTCATTTATAGTTCATAACTTGGTTTGGTTTATCCAGATGGTTTAATTTTTGTGTGGTAATTTTCATCCTTATTATTTATGTGACTCTTAAACTGTTTTTATTAAAAAGGTTTTCATATTGGAATTTAAATAAAATGGAAATAAGATTTTAAATATTTTGACACTTAGCTTAATTATTTAGGGTGCTTAAATTGGAATTTTTTTTTGCGATAGTGATGCTAAGAATGAACCAACCGTTCACCCTGATTTTAATTTAATAAAGGACTGATCACCCGGTATTTAATTAGGCGAGGTGTCACATAATAAAGGAGAAAAACAGGAACATACACGTAGGTGCTTATACACACGAGCGGAAATTAATAACATACATGCAAATATAGTTTATCCCTCCTAAGTAAGTCTCCCTAGCGGTGTCGCCACTGTGGCCATCCTCGAGATTCCTCCCCCTTCTCCCCGGGTCCAGCTTTGGGGGGGGGGTTGGTGGGGGGGGGGGGGGGGAAGGATAAAGGTCTCACGGCCCATCACTACTCATAGGGGGTGCTTCGGCCGTCGTCGAAGCGGGGTGATGTAAACAGATTGAGTCGCCGCCAACCTATTTTTCACAAAATAGGTAAAAGAACATGTCGCTACCTGGAGAGAGCAACATCAAAGACAAACCGAAGCTTACGAACCAATAGTTCGGAAGTTTAGGGGCTAGGTTCATAATGGGAAGGTGTTAGGCACCCATCACGCCCTTTCGGTCTCTCATGGGATTCTGTTCCTATTTTTCTTCATTTTTCAGTGAAGTGTGTGTGCGTGTGTATATATAAGTGGAGATCGGAATCACTCGACTCACGTCATGAAAAAAAGGAGTGAGGTTATAAAAAGGAATGTTCCCAAAATAACAATTAAAAAATATGATGTGTGCAGTTTTTGAGATATTAATCATTATGATGAAACGATAAGATGTGTTAGATTAGACTTAACTATAAATCACAAGTATGATATATATGAATAATATATAAATAAAATAGGAAAAAGATGAAAATAAGACCCGAGTCTCGGATTTTAGCCCAAAATGCTTACGTAGCCTATAAAAGCAGCAAAATCCACGTAGTTCGCATGCTGCAGAAAATAAGGGTGGGGTTTATCCCATAGATTCTAATGAGAGTTTATTATATGTGTGTGTAGAAAATATATTTTTAGTTTTGAGAAAATGTGATGAAGAATCACGTCGGAATTTATGGGTGTAACCTTTTTTTTCATTATTTTTTTTATAGAAAATAGGTTATGTGCAATATTACTAATAAAGGATTTAAGATTAATACGTGTATGATATAAAATAAAAGGTAAATTGAGAATTTACGTAACTAATGCGAAAATGAAGGAATTTAAGAAGAGAGGAGAGTGTTTGGACCTTCTTTGGAGACTTAAAGATTAATCTTGATTGACGATGAGCTTCCTTCAAGTTAATGAAGAATGTTGGAGGATTTTTTCTAAATTGCGGGTGTGAAAAAGATTGGAATGAAAGGTGGAGAAATGATTCAAACAAGGAAACCACGCTGAATTAAGAAGAAAGTTGTTAAGATCTCCGAAGTTGATGCTTTCTGGGGTGCCGTGGAAGTGAGCTCATGCTCTCCTTATATAGGGGAAGGGGACTGCTGATCGGCGTAGTACTTTTCCAACCACTCAACAACTGATCCTAGACATACTATCAATAGGCAGGGAAATGGACTTGTCAATTGGCAGTCTCATACAAATTTTCTCAAAAAAATAGCCGCAGAACGCAATTTTTAAATCCAAATATTGCACGAGGCATACCGTTAGAAAGGTAATTTAGAGACCTTTGAAAATACTGGGCCTTTCCAGGGTATGGAAGTTGACTTTGGATCAAACGGGGCTCGAAAGCGCTCGTCGGTCCTTCGGACAACTGATCACAAGACGATAATGGATTGTTCGTACAAATTGTAAGTACAAATTGTGCATAAGGAAGACCGTTGGAAATGTTATGTGAGACACTTCAATGTTTCAAAGAGCTTCACTCGGTTCAGAGTGTTGAATTTAATAAAACGGGGCTCAGAAGCACCCGGTGACCTTCCAGAGTAGAACGGATCGTTAGTCCATATCATAAGGTTGATTCACACACAGGACGGACCGTTGGAAAGGTTATTCAATTCCTTTTGAAGATTCATTCAGTCTCGTTTGAGCTAAAGAGTTGACTTTGGTCAAACAGAGCTCGAAAGTGCCCGGTGGCCTCTAAATCAGTTTTCGAGGGAAAACGGATCGTTGGTCTGAACGGTTATGCCTTTTCGTGCACGAGACAGAACGTTAGAAAGGGGTTTTAGTGCCCTTCGAATATACATGAGATCTTTCTCTAACGATGAAGTGGATTGGGGTCAAATCAGGGACCGGGAGCACCAGGTAGCCTCCAGATCAGTTTTTAATAGTAAAATGGTTTATTCGTTCGAACCGTTTTATCGATTCGTGCACAAGATAGATCGTTGGAAAGGTAATTCAGTCCTTTTAGAAGATTCATGAGATTTTCTCTAACATTGAAGTTTATGGGAGTCAAATGCGGCTCGAGAGTGACCGATGACCTCTAGATCGGTACTCGGAGTATGACTAAAGTTTATGTTGAATGGGGAAGTGCTAGGGACCTAAGGGGAGACTTAGGGGTTATAGAGTATGTTTATTCAATATTCTTCCCCCGAGACCGAATGCTCAAAGGAGCTATGTCAGTCTGCAAGAAAATAAATAAAAAACCTATCATTAGCACAAAAGGAACAAAGGGAAAAATGAATTGGAAAACCAAAAGTCACTATACTTACATAGTCATTAGGTTTTTTCACCCTTGCCAAACGATGGTACGCAGGATCGCGTAGTATAACCCGCTTATAAGCAACTGGTTCGAATGAGTCAAAAGCATTATCATTGCCTATCGAAAGAGGCACCACAGACTGCCACTCTAAACTGACCCAATTATAAATCACCAACCACTCATTATTGTGAACATTTCATGAAGTGCCACTCATTTGGATTCTCAAAGAAGAAATGACATAATATTGACTTTTAGAGAGAGAAGGCAGATGATTCAAACACTTAAAGGTGGAAAATATGGAACATTATTTTCTCTAAAGAAAATCATTTTTAGAGAACTAAGCCCCTCATAAACTCTTGAAATCCCAAGGTGGGTTAATCTTAAACTCTAATCCCCAGAATACACTACAGCGAAACCAATGATGGGTCCGCATCCAAGTCTATTACAATTCCCCAGCCATAACCTCAAAGGTAAATATTCCACAGCCGAATTTCAAGACAACACCATCCTCATATAAATCAAAAGTGAACTTGCAACAAAAATCATATACACATTCCACAGTGGAATTACACCTTGATAAAACTTTAGGTCCTCAGAATTGACCTCAGCCCGCAGGATCGGATGTCAAAAATTTAAGTCCTCGGAATTGACCTCGGTCCGTAGAATTGGTTTCCTCAATTTTAGGTCCTCAGAATTAACCTCGACCCGAAGAATTGGCCACCATAACTTTAGGTCCTCAGAATTGACCTCGGTCCGCATAATTGGTTGTCATAACTTTAGGTCCTCAAAATTAATCTCAACCCTCAGAATCGGTCATCATGGCTTTAGGTCCTCAGAATTGACCTCGACCCAGATAAACGATCGTCATAATTTAGGTCCTCATAATTCACCTTATCCAGCAGAATCGACCGTTACAACTTTAGGTCCAAAGAATTGACTTCGGCCCGCATAATTGGTCATCCCAAGGTAGGTTCTCATAATTAACCTCGGCTCACAGAATTGGCCGTCAAAACTTTAGGTCCTCATATTGATCTCGGCCCGAAGAATCGGTCATTAAAACTTTTAGTCCTCAGAATTGACCTCAACCCGCAGAATTAGTCACCCTAAACTTTAGGTCCTTGAAATTGACCTCGACCCACATAATTAGTTGCCCCCAATTTTAGGTCCTCAAAATTGACCTCGACCTGCAAAATTGGTTGCCCCAACCTTAAGACCTCAGAATTGACCTTGACCCGCAGAATTGGTCGCCCCTAACTTTAAGTCCTCAGAATGGACCTTGGTCCACAGAATTGGTAACCCAACTTTCCTGAGAATTGACCCCGACCTGTAGAATTGGTCATCCCAACTTTAGGTCCTCAAAATTGACCTTGATCCACAAAACTGGTCGCCCCAACTTTAAGTCCTCAAAATTGACCTCGACCAACGAAATCAGTCATCCCTGTCTCCTTAGATCCTCATATCTAACCTTGACCCTCTAAATCGATAACTGTTATCCTCTAGGTCCACCAAATTGACCTAAAATCCTCTTCCCCAAAGTCGATATGGTGTCTATCATTCGATGTCCTTCACTTATTTCAAGCTTGCTCATCGAGGGGCTCTTTGTAAACACCCCGTCCTAGGACCCCCCTAAGCACCTCCTTAGGTCCCTAGAACTCACTCATTCACCGTAAAACTTAGGTCATACTCTAAGTACCGATAGAAAGGCCACCAGGTGCTCCTGTGCCCTATTTAACTCTGGTCAACTCTCTCACCAGAGCAAAATCTCAATAAATGTTCAAAGGGCTCTGAATCCATTTTCCAAAGGCTTTGCCCAGTGTACAAATCGGCCTGACGGTTCGAACGAATGACCAGTTTTACTACGAAAACTGATCTAAAGGCCACTGAGCATTTTTTAGCGCCAATAAACTTCAGTAAACTCTCTCGCTTGAGTGAAAGCTCAATGAATTATAGAAGTCCTCTCAACCCCCTTTCTAATGGCCTGCCTCATGAACGAATCGACCTTACGGTCCGGACAAATGATCCTTTTCACCCCAAAAACTAATCTACAGCCACCGGGTGCTCATGAGACCCATTTGACTCTGGTTAACTCTCTAACATGAGAGAAGCTCAATGAATATTTTAAGGGATCTAAATCCTATTTCCAACTGTCTACCCCATGTGCGAATCAGCCTTACGGTAAGAATGAACGACCCATTTTACTCTTAAGGGTTATCGGACGATTTCGGGACCCGTTTAACCTTAGTCAACTCCATGAACCAAATAAATCTTAATGAAATATTAAAGGGCACTGAATACCCTTTCCAACAGTCTGTCCCGTGCACGAATCATCCTTACAGTTCGAACGAATGATCCATTCCCCCCCCCCAAAGTGTCTTGTCTAGTTACTAATTGGCACTTTAGAAACCCGTTTGACCTTGGTCAACTCCCGGACCTAGGAGTGGCTCAATGCATTCTTAAAGGGATATAAATAACCTTTCCAATGATCCACCCTGAGCGCGATTCTGACTTACGATTTGCGATTTACGCCCATTTTCCCAAAAAACCTATTCTGCACTGGCAAATGGCACTCGAGGGACCTTGCCTATCGACAGTGTGTCTGTGGTGCTATACTGATCAATATGTCTAGACCCCAAATGATCGCTACCCCCTTGTCCCTATAAATATATTCCATGACCTCACTTTGAAAAGAACCCCTAAACACCCCTCTCAGCAAGTCAGCGAACATTCTCTCGAATTCAGAGTTGTTTCCTTTCCTAAAAAGATCATTTTCTCACATCCCCTTCCATCACTTTCTTACCGTACTTGGTAAATTTCCCCCACCTTTCCATATCACTTTCATACCACTGCAAGATCATCACATTTACATTTCAAGATCAACATCAACCACCTATAAAGAGGTCAAATTCTCCACCCCTTTCTATAATTCTCTCATTTTAGTGTTATTTACTTTATTTATATCCTAGCATTTTATTTCATCACATCACATCTAATCTCAACTCTTTATTACTAGTATTTGCACACACTCTATTGTCATAGAAAAACCAAAAATAAGAAATGACGGTTTATCTATAGGTTCCAAAAGAAGGATTATCGTCTCACACTCTCACTCTTTAAACACATCTTCTCTACACACATACATAAGAGAAATCCCCTGTTTAGATTTATGGATTGAACACCACCCTATGCCATCTTCGAACTACGTGGCTTTTGATGCCCTTTGGGCTACGTAGGCATCTTGGGCTAACCCCGAGATTCAACTCCTCCTTTATGCATGTTTATAGGCTTCCCTCCTATCATATATATATACACACACACACACACACACACACACAGAGTCAGGATCTCCAACATACCTCCTAGTAACATACCTATGAACTTACCCACTTTTTAAAATAGTAAAAAAATAATTTTAAGATGATAATTTTTATATGGTTTCATGATGTTTAAGCGTGCCCCCATAAAAAATCGATTGAAAATAAGCTTTTTTGTTATTTTTAAAAAATTGATAAAAAAAACTGACTATTTTTACCCTTTAAAACTGCTAATTTTTTTGCCTATTTTTTACAAATAACAAAACACATTATTTTGAGCTGAATATTTTTACAGGGGCACATTGAAATATCATAAATCCATATAAAAAATATTAATTGAATTTTTTTTTTTACAATTTTAAAAAAATAGGCATGTTTAATGAGGTATGTCGGAGATCTTGACTCTCTCGCTATCTCTCTCTTTCTATATATATATATATATATATATATATATATATATATATATATATATATATATATATATATATATATATTCTTTATGAATCTCCTATTCTCACACGTTTGTGCTTCATTCGATACATACATTCTTTCTTTTATAGCGACTTGTGATCTGACAAACACTTATATTATATTTTGAATTGTTCTTTTTGGAAATACTCCTAAGGATGAATTCACTTGGTCCTTTTCCATGATGCAAGTTGAATTCCATTCTTCACCTGCATTATGCACATGAGAACACACTTCACAGAGTCTAACAGGTGAAGATTAACATATACCCATAAGATACCAAAAGGGTGGGATAGGTTCTTAACACCTTCCCATTCTGTAACTTAGTCCCTGGACCTTTGAACAATTTGGTTTCCCAAGCATCAGTATTGTTCTTGATGTCGTTCTCTCGAGGCTGTGACATTTCTTTTGCATGTTTTGTGCAAAATAGGATGGTGACTCTATCTCTACACATTATCCACCATATTGATGATGGCCGAGCACCCCGCGAAAGGGCATAACCCCCCGTGCGCGTCGAAGTGAATCCGAAGGGAGGCCCCGAGATGGACACATGGGCCCCTGACTCAAGCTCGACTCTTAAAATATAGTGTGCTTCGGGACCAATTTGAGCAGGCCCAAATTGGATTCACTGAATAAAAAAATATTCTCGTATAAATAGCATCTTTTAATATTTTGTCCAAGTAATAATTTTTTTAGGAAACCCGCATCCTTTTTTTTTATTATTTTCTAGAAAACTTTAATTAACTTTCCTGAAGAAAAGAAGAAGTTAAAACAGCGACCTTTATAGGTAGCCTTTTACAAGTAACATGAAAAACTAGCACTAAAATAATTATATATCAAATTATATTTTTATGTATATTATTTCGAGTCGAGCCTAATTCGGGCCTGACAGTGCTTAGCGGAAGCTTCGAGCTTAACTTTTTAGCTCAAGCTCGCCCCGACTCAATCTCATTTTAAAGATCTGCTCGAATTTAGTGGGCCGAGCGAGCGGGCATTGGGCTTTCTCAACCTAATTGATAGACCTAGTGGCAACCTGGCGATCAACGGTCATATTGCATGTCACCAAAAGTATCCTAGCAGTCAATCCCAAAGCTACGATGTCAGTAAAGTTGTTATCACTATACCCTATATGATGCACATAACTTAGCACCATCGAAAGGTCAGTACCTCACCCACGCACCAGTGGTCGGGCGATAGAGGGAGAAATATGCAGAAATTCAGCTAATAAGACCTGAGGAGAATGGGATAAGTTAGGCACAGTTACAGAAACTTGAGGGTCAACACCCATCATGATAGAAAATTCTTCATAGGTGGGGCATACCCCATCTAAGCCAAAGTGTAACATATAATCTTCAGGGTACCAGAATTATAAAGCCGACTCCAAAAGGTTCCATTTAATTTAGTGGTTACGTCATAACATAGTCAAGTTCAAGTTGAATGATTTATAGCTGACATTGCATAGGCATATGGACTTTAGCCGCTTATGGTAAGCTGCAAAGGCATCAGCCATCAGAATGGCAATCTTAGAGAGTAAGATAGGTTAAAGAAACAAAGAAAGTAAGAAATAATTGGAAGTGTGATTTGAAACTCTACCCAAAGGGCCTTGTCCACAAAAAACAAAGTAATCAATCTGTTAATGTAAAAAGAGTTTATAAGTACTACGGAGTGTAGAAAGAGAATTATCATGGCTAAAAATCAACCATAATTGCAGGGATATTATTGATGCAAAAACTAGACTAGGCTAATTAATTGATAACAAATATATAGAAATAAGAGACAAGAGATTTTTAAAGTGGTTTCACTTAATGGAAGAGCCTACGTTCACTGTTTGGTATTGCCTTTGGATTGTTCAATTGCCCCTTTTTCGTTCTTCCTGGGATGTAGGGTTTACAATGTATTTATAGCCCCCAGGGGGTGTATAAGGGCTAGAATATCGAAAGATAGATTGTCTTTATATCACAAACATTCATATATGTATAATCATTCATGTATACAACTCTTGGTGTTTTCCTGTCATCGTTGGTCGGCAATACTGATGTTGGTCGGCATTCCATCCTTAATGACTAGGATTAATCTCCCATTGTATAACACGTGTCAGTATTTTGATGGTCCACATAGATGGACAATTTTGGTATCAACAAGAGCCCCCAATGTTTCATGCTTGAAGTTTTTACAAGAGTATGGAGCATTTGGCTCTTAAAGTTGCTCGGGCAACAATTTTAGGCCTGGTCGGTTACCGACTTCCCATACTTGTAAAAATTTATGGTTTAATGATGGAAATATAATGCGCGTGGAATTTTTAAAATTATCCATAACTTTAACGAATCGTTTCTGGGCAAATCCATCTTTTCTATCTTTTAGCCGCCACCAGTTCAATCGAAGGTTCCTTTTAATCATTACTTTTCCAGTTTTCGAGGCAACCTATAAAGAGAGGGAAAACCACGAACTTTCATTACCTCAAATTTTATGAGTGCTTTTGGCTACAGTGTCTCCAATATTTCTTTCTATCTTCTCGTGCGATCGTTTTATGTTCTTCAGTTCTTGCTGAATCCTTAATTCCTGTAAGAACTCTTTCTTTTCTTTTTTATTATTCATCATGGTTTACTCTGTTGATTCTCTTGATGAATTCAGAAATGAATTTAAGATTCCCTCCTGGGTTATTTTGGAATATGCTATTTTATCTGCTGATTTTTCCCACTTGCTGAGGGTCACTAGTTTTCCTCCATTTTTATAACTGAGTGTGGGTTTACCTTTCCTCCCAACCCACTGTGCCTTGAACTTTGTTAATATTTTGACGTTATCCCAGCTAGGGTAACCCCCAATACTTGTAGGGTTGTAAATGGACTATATAGATTGAATCAAATTCGTGGAACCCATCTGGGGATTTCAGAAATAATATTTTGTTATAAGTGGGTGACGAGTGACACCACTTTTTATTTAAAGACTAGGGTTGTAAATAAAGCGTTAGTAGTTAACCTTCCAGAATCCAATAGGGATTATTTTGAGCATGGAATTGTTGTAAAAAATGGGCAATATGCCCTTTTAATCGGAAATGCTGAGTACCAGGGGCCTAGATTCCCTCCTTTTGGTCATGGGATAGGTTATTCCTCATTTAACTGTTTTGCCCTGTATATATCTGTTTAAATGTAACACTAATTGTTGCTCAATAAATGTAACACTAGAAGGTCTCCCAAGGAAAGTGAAGTGAATCTTATGGAGTTAAAGTTAATTTGGGGACCCTCTCAATCGGTCACTTCCACTGTTTAGGCTCGCATAATTAGCGTTGACCCTCTAAACCTATCGTTTAAACTCTTTAAGTCCTTAGAATTAACCTCAAACCTCTGACTTTATCTCTCACACTCTTTAGGTCCGTAGAATTGACCTCGACCCTCTGAATCGATCACTTCCACTTTCTAAGTCTGTGGAATTGGCCTTTACCCTATAAATCGGTTATTTCCACTCTTTTAGTTTGTAAAATTGGCCTCATCCCACTGAATTGATCCCTCACACTCGGTCCTCAAAATTATCCTCGACCCTCTAAATCAGTCGCTAACCCTCCGTAGGTCCTCAGAATCAGACCTTTATCCTCGACACTCACAATTCTCACCAGGATGTCTATCTTTTAACCGCCTTTTCTTATCCAAAGCTCACACGTTGAGGTGCTTTGTAGACACCCAATTCTAGTACCCACATTCTAGTACCACTCATACACCTTCATAGGTCCTAAATATAATTCATTCAACCCTCGAACCCTGGTCCTTCCCTTTAAAACCCTAATCATCGACTGCTTTCGAGCTCTTTTTGACTTCGGTTAAATCTCAAAATCAAAAGTAGCTCAATTCACTTTTATAGACCTCTAAATAACCTTTATAACGGTTCATACTGTGCACGGATCAGCCTTATGGTTCACATTTACATTCCTTTTTTATTTTGATACCCAAAACTAGAGGTCATCAGATTCCTTCGAGCTCCGTTTGACATCATTCAAAATTTTTAATTGAGAGTCTCTCAATTCACTTTCATGCCTCTGAGTACTCTTTCCAATGATCCATATTGTGCTCAAATTCGCCTTACAATTCATATTTATTTGCCTTTTTCATTCAAAACCCTAATTTAAAGGCCACTAGGTCCTTCCAAGCTCTATTTGACTTTAGTAAACTCTCATAGCTCCGAGTCTCTCATGAAATTTTGTAGATCTTTGAATACCCTTTCCAACGATCTCGACTATGCATGAATTAGACTTACTGTTTGCATTTATGCTTGTTTTCCTAAAAAAGTCCATTTCGGACTGCCTATAGGCACCCCTGGCCCTATGTTTATTCCTATAGAGGTACTTTACTTAGCCTGCAAGTCAGAGGGTATGACGATAGGCAGTTCGAGCCCAATAACGATCCGCAGACTCTCTACCCTAAAAATTTTCTATTTAAGGAAACCATGACTTCATTGTTAGGGACTTTCTTTTCCAGATCCCATACCCCATTTCCTCAAAATCAATTCATAGCCCTTTACACACCCATTTCAAAACATTCCTCATACATTCCATTATATCATCCACCCACCTCGCATTTCTTACCCACTTTACTACCATTACACCACTACCAAAATTAACCTACATCACCATTAAAATCAGAATTCAAGCTTCAAATAAGGTTCAAATCCTATGCATTCAAACTTTTTACTTTAGTGTTATTACTCTCTTTTTTACTTACTAGTAGTTTTTATACATTTAGTTTCCATTCTTCACCTTAATCACCTTTTTTGTATTTTTATATTCAACAAATTTATTTCATAAACTCAAAAAACCAAAAATTAGGGTTTAATCCTTGAATCCCAAATTAGAAATCTCTTTCCATTTTTTCCACACCTACTTCACTCGTACATTTTCAAACTAAGACAAGGAGATTCTAGCTTTGGGTTCATGGGTTAATTCCTACCCCTATATGCAATGGAACTACGTGGACTTTAAAACCATTTGTGGTTACATAGGCGTGTCGAGTTTTCTTCTAGTCCTCTTTTCCACTTTTTCCATCCTTACTTTTATTAGTATCATATTTACATATATACATAGTAGTTTATACGTTCTTAGCAATACCATCAAACATGCATATTAACTTTTATCATAGTGAATCGTGATCCGGTGTGTTGCATACATTATATTATATTTGCATATTTTTTATTCTTTCATTTTCATAATCCCGTCAGATACGCATGTTCACTTGCTCATAATTGATTCTGATCCATTGTATTGCATATAGTGTAGCCTTTTCTCTTTATTATATTTTTATCGACCCCATCAGAAATGTATATTCCATTATTTTTTATGGATTGTCATCCTATGTGTTGCGCATATTTCGATACTTTTAAATTAGTTTCTTACGTTTGTTATTTCTTTATACTCCTTAGAATGACCCATCCCAGTCTTATCCATGGCGTGGGTATGACGATTTATTTTCTCACGTATTTCACTCCACACACATGGTACACACAAATTGCATTTTTTAGAAGGAAAAAAAAAGAACATTAATATAGCCTATAAGAGACTGAAAGGGTCGAATGGGTGCCTAACACCTTCCATTCCATAAGTTAATCCCAGAAATCGTGATCTATTTGGTTTCCAATGCATCAACTTGTCTTTGATATCGTTTCTTCGTGGACGGATACACCTTTTGCCTATTTTGAACAAAATAGGTTGGAAACTCCATTTTCTATGTTTTTCATACCCCTTGATGAGGACGACCGATTTATATCCGTGGGAGCCCGCGAATATCACGTGATTGATGGAAAAGAGGATTATTTCCTTGATCCACGCGGGCCATTTTTTATCTCAGGGTGAACCTGTTAAATCTCAAATGGACATAAATAACATGGTATGCAATTAACTGCACACCTACGTAGTACAATCCAATATCCACCCTTTTACTCATTCAGGTACACATGATCTCATAACATCGCATTTTCCTTGTCTTGACATCTTTTAATTAAATGTGTCCCTCCCTGAACTATTAAGCATACAATATCCAATAATTCCCCGCTTTAATCATGTAATACCCAATTGGTCAAATCAAATTTATTAAGCATATAATACCCAATTGGTTAAATCAAACTTTCTCTAATCGATTTTAACCAACTTCTTATTTACTCCTTGATCTTAGATTTCTTATTTGAATCAAAACTTATGACTTTATCAAAGGGGTATCACAATCCAACATATTTCTTGGATTCGGATTCCTCTAAATTATGATACCATGCATACTTACACAATAATTTCCCAACTTGCAAATATTTAAATCCAATAGAATTGAATGTTACCCATAACAATCAAAACAATAAGTGAGTACTAGGCATTATAATCCTCATAACCCTCGGGATTAAGAACATATTCACCCGCACCCTTTGCAAACTCGTGAAATTTTACAGGCCTTAACTAGTCAACACCTAGACTTGAATCTCACCTACGGTCCTATTCAATACATTCCTAACGTTCCTGTCAAAATCCTCTTTGAACTATCAAATAAGTTACTAAACCATTTGAGAGGTTCTCATAGTTAGATAGACTACTAGGATTGCACTCGCGACTTTGCCAATAGGATGTTAACTCCCGATCTAAGTTGTGACTTGTTCAATTATACTAGAATAAGAATTCTGATTTTATGTGATCAAGTCAAAGCCAACTTACCATAATCCTTACTAATTATAATTAATCAACATTCATATAATATATTTACAGAAAATATAAGGCATTCTCACAACAATTATTCTTATTTCAAATGAACCTAACTCACCTTTATTGAAAAATAAATGACATGCAAGGTTTTAAGATTAAAAACCCCAACAAAAAGAATCCCGATAGAATCAAGGATACCTATCAACAAGAAGGTTTGCTCATAGTCAATCCCTTTTATTTTGAGGAAACCCTTTGGTAACAAGTCTTGACTTAAGGTTTCCACCTTCCCCATATAATGAAATTTTAACTTCTTGTACATCCACTTGCACCTGATGGGTTTTATCTCATCAACAAGTCTACAAGCTCCCAAAAAACTAATTCGAATTCATTAAATACATATTTATATCCATAGTCTTAAGTCAAAGCAAAAGTCTTTGCCTTGAAATGCCTCATTGTAGTTCCTGGGACCCAATTCATGTTCTATTGGGATTTCACCCAAAAGACTAACCTATTGAGATGTTGCCTAACACTCCCACTATGATGTGGCACCACTTGTGAACATGTATAAATGGAAAATATTACGTGATCATCGATAATAGTCCATTAGTATTAAGAAATGTATTATTGATATCGAGTTGTATTTCTTCTTGTATGAGTGGGATAACGACACCGATAATATGACGTTCCTTATTCTTTTGTAAGATTGGCTTACTCCCTGGCCTGTAGTTTATTACGTAATCCTCATTCTAGAATCGAACAATAACAGAATCAATGACTTTCTTGATCTTAAGAATATAATATAAACCACCTTTAGTACCTTTGGGATAAATAATAAAGAGACACACTTTTATCCTTGATTCTAGCTACCCTGGATCCTTCCATAACATAAGTATCGGGCACCCCCAGATCCAAACATGCCCGAAATGATCTTACTCCCATTCAATGGTTCCATGGATGTTGAAGAGAATGGTTTAAATGGAAATAAATTTAGAATATATATTGTGCTCTCAAATCTAAAATCCCAACAAGAATTTTATAGTTCTAAATACCTAAAAAATGGAACTTACCATATCCAAAAGAGTCTTAGTACTTTTTTAGCTACACCATTACATAGTGGAGTACGAACTGCAGGCAACTAATATATAATAACCACTTTCGATAAATTACTCATAATCTCTCCCAAGAAGTACACACTTCCACGATCTAATTGTAGGGTTTAAATTAGTTTACCTTACCAATGCACACCTTAGCTTTATGAACTAGTCAGCGGCTTCAAGCTTATGGTACATAGGGTAAATATAATCATACCTTGAGCAATCATTAAGGATATCAATAAAATACTCATATAAGCTTATGGTTGGATAGTCACATGACCATATAAGTCAAAATGAACTAATGTCCAACACATTTTTTATTCTTTAACTATTGGCCGTGAAGTGTCTCTTGGTCATTTTAACTTCTAGAGTCGATTCATGACTGGAAATGCCTCAACTTCCAATAGGCTTAATTGTATATTTTATACCATTCTTCGGATTCATTTTAGATTAAAGTGACCTAAGCATAATTTCCAAAATGTTGTTTGGTTCAACTAAACACGAAACCTTATATTTAATGATTATCCATTAATATTATTTATTTCATTATTTAGAAGTATTGATGAGATAGACCTTGTAATATATAATTATTTTTAATGTACCATAATGGATAAAAGATATGACAATTTTAATCAAATAAAATAATTTTATTAAAAAATGAATATTTGTTCAAAACTAATTTAGAAATCGAAATATATTTACTTCTAAAACCAGGTGTTGATACCAAAATTAGTATGCTGATATAGACGAATCACAAGAAGACACGCGTCGATCTACGTGGCACAATAGCAACGAGGAAGTCTATTTCCCCGACCAAGTCAGACTCACTCTGAGCAACAAGTATACTCCGAGGAACTCCAGCTCTCCGAGGAACTCCAACGCTCCGAGGAACTCCAATGCTCCGAGGAACTCTTGAACGATGAGCAACTAAGGCAGTTCGAGCCGCATCTCGACCACAACATTGATTGCCCGATAATCAATAGTTCAACTATTCATTGAATGCTTATCTTCTTGACGCACACGCTTGAAGAGCATTAAATGAATTACCCTTTCATATGTATATCATTTAATGTATCACCCTTTCAGATTATAGCCTCAAGGCTATAAATACATTGTATTACCCTCATTCAAAGGGACCGGAATTTCTTGATAGTACTAGTAATCGAGAATTCCCAAACACTCAGCAATAACATAACAGTCGACGTAGGCCATTCATATAAGGCTGAACCACTTTAAAATTCTTTGTCTCATTTATTTATCTGTGATTGAATTATTAGAGTAATCTAATTTTTTACATCAACAGATTGGCGCCGTCCATGGTGTTTTCAGGGCCTGGAAGGCCTATTAGATTAGGCCAGGTTCGTAGACTGGGTACATAGAAAGGGGGAAGGGACGCTAACAAGTACTAAAAAAAGACTTTCCGATTGGCTCGATCTTCTTATTCAAGGATTCTTCTGCCTCACAAGTGCCGGGCGATCCCGACCGCACCGATGCGGCTTAACCATCGTTTATCCACAGATGCTACTTTGAAACGGAGGGGAACGCATCCCTTAGAAGCTGCATGAGCACTTTAACCAAAGAATGTAGGTCATAGCTAAATAAAAGGAGCATTACTTCGAACCAACAAGAAAGAAATCCAACGATATCGTGGAAATGCTGCACGGACCCATATATATAGAAACAGAAACAGAATCACCTTGATACTAAACCGGATCGAGCCCGGGATCTTTTTGGAAATGGGAAGATCTAGGATAGGCGGCCAACCTCCTGGAGAGAGCGATGTGCATGGACCAGGTGAGTAGGGATGCAGCTCCGTGGACCGCTCGTCGGGCCTGATAGGTGGTGGTATCACACCCTTCTCAAAGGAACCGTACGTGAGACTCTCGCGTCATACGGCTCCGTCCCGGAATCAGGACCTCCCCTTTCCTTTGACCAACGGGTCCTCAAACCAACCTGTCCTCCCTTTCTATTCCCCCTATTGAGTAATTGGAAGCAGTTTTTTTTCATTAATTCATTGATTGATTCAAGGTAGCTTTAGCTTGCTTCCAAGTCCAAGCGCTAGCGGTAGAAGGAGTAAAGGGAAGGGCATCCTATTTATAAGATAAAATGCAGTTAGAACTTAATCACTCCAAAAACTTATGGGGACATGCATGTTAAACAAGAGAGCTCGAGCAACTTCCAACAAATGACGATTCTTACGCTCAGCCACACTGGAGTGCTCGAGGAGGAGAGATAGGTGCAAAGTCCAGATAATAAAGGCTACCAACTTCATGCCATGCCCCATACCAAGCATCCGTTTCGTCTCGAGATCCTGAAATATACACACAGACGGAAAAAACGGAAAGTGAGTCATGTGACTCTTGCAAGCGTCATAGTTGTTCCTTAGAGATTTTCGAAGAATATCATTTATACTTATGGGAGATCAAGTAGTCTGTAAGTTAACTCACTTGTAAATTTCTAAGTGAATAAATGTTTTTACCCGAAAAGGGATTTTTTCCTGAATCTTGGCCTTGACGTATTTGTGTGGTTTGATTTATCTGTTTTATGACCATAGATGCATGTATAGGATAAAAGGACAAAATCAATTTACAAGTCGCTTTCGTATATTTAAATTGGTATTGCAATTTTTATTGAAATCACCATTTGTGATTATTCTCTCCCTTACATATATATGTAACCACATCCTCCCCTGGATTTTGTTTCTCTCACGCGAGCTGGGCAAGAGTAAATTCATCCTTCGTCGAAAAGAATTTTGGACGAATTGGACGTGGAGATCTTCCCACAACACCATGTTACCGATGTAAGATGAGAGTATTACGTGTATGCCTTCTCGGTTAAATACTTAGAAAACTTTCTCAACCTCAATTTTTTATCGTTACAATGTTCCCCAAGGCTTTCAACAAACCATTTCACATGCTCCTTTGGGTTCCCCAACTTTCTAGTATATTTCTCAAAGACAAGGGGAACATATCCTTTCGGGTATGATTCGTTGTTGTACACCTCTAAGTACAGAGTATGAAAATCATCATATAATGAGGAAAGCTCTACCTATCCATAAGGTTTTCCTCCCCCGCAAGAGTTCTCTTTTCATTTCCTCCATACTGGGCGGAAGAAGGGTGGTTTGAATAGGCACCATTGCAGGTGAAATAATCATTAACCGAGTGATAAAAAACCACATTTTTTGTGTCAACAAAAGGAATCACAGTGGGCAACCCCATCGATGGGGTGGCAATATTGGTGGTGTTTGGCTCAGAAATAACACCCCCTGATATGTGAGGCACTGACAACATCATCGGTGGTGTCATGAAGGAATTTGATCCTCGAGAAACTCCCACTACTGCTTGAGCACCCGAGATTTTGATAAACTTTGCAAACAAACTCATTAACCCAACCATTTGTGTTGGGCCAATAGTTGCGTTAGCTTCCATCGTAGAAACTGGTAATCCGGTCTTTGTTGGCACCATCATATTAGCCTCCGACAAGATAGTCAAATATCCTTCTTCCTCATTCTCTATGGCATTAAAATCAATATTCTTTGTTATGTTACCATTAGTCATTCTTCAAAGAGAATACCTCCCTATTATAGTCGCCAAATGTAAGATGTGGGTTCGTTAAGTACAATTAGTATTCAACGAGGCGTAACCCTCTTCAGAATGATAATTAGTGCACGAAGAACAATAGAATCAATAAATAACTCCAACACTTGCTAATAATGATTTCAGTACTGTAAAATGTATTTAATGGTTCTTTACAACATAAATTCACTTACAACATAATAAATGAATTGAATCTTGACAACCAACTTGGTTGAAAGGAGAACAAAAATGCACTTTAATATATAATAAAAGCAAGGCAGAAAACCTCTCACTTAATAAATGCAATGATTAGTAATAAATATTGGCTAGGATTCAAGAACAAATGGATAAACTTGATGATAATAACTCATAGGAAGCTGTTGTGTATGGGGAAATTAGATGTAAAAAATCCAAACCTTTTGACGAATGAATAATGAAAGTATTTATAGGAATGCAAGGTCATTCGAACAATCTTACCTGCATTAAATGTTTTGATCCCCAATTTAATGTCAATAGTACTATGCATTTAATGCCAAAGATAGTGTATTAAATGCGTGATATATTGTATTTGGGTGGAATCACTGATTAGGCTATATGAATGTCTCTTTCATTGATTGTGATGTGACAAGATGACATAAAGGTTTCCTTTGTAGTGACTGATGGGAAATTCCTCCCAACGGGCCAATGGGCTAAGGAATTAACCCACTCAAGTGCCAGTTAAACTGAGATAATAAAGTGTAAGAAATCATGCCGTCATAAAGATATTAAATAATGGCAACAAGATATGTTGTCTTATCAATCAAATGAGGTTCCTTGAGGTAAGGTTCCTCGAAAGTCTCTACTTTGTATGTGTTTATAAGATAAGGATCCTTTGTAAAAGGTTCAACAAATGAGCTATTTGACAAGGTTCCTCGAGTGAGGGTACTCGGGGAAAAGGTGATTTGGGGCATTAACTTGATCCCATTAAATAGTAATTTTGCCCAAGTGTACCAAAGAGGTTGGAATTGTTTCCCACCATTGCCTTGTTATCAATCCTCCAAACCAAATCCCAATGAGATTCCCTAAATGAGTACACTTGATAGAGCATGAGAGCTCTCCCATGTCCTGCCAGATTGGTCATTCGAAAATATCAAGTAACCTCGATACTATTACAAATAGGTTCCAAACATTTGACAAGTGGGAACAAATAGGCTAAGTACATAAAGGTATAAACACTTGAAGTCTCTTTGAATGAACTTACTTGTTGTGAGAATGCCTTCGAATGAGTCTCTTCCGATCGACATTGGTCCTGAAATTTATGTTTGATCATTGTTTAACCCACCTTGGTGTACCTGATTAATGTTCAATCAACCATTAGCTTTATCTTCCCTCTACATTTGCCCCTTTGTAGAGATATTTGATTAGTCACGAAGAAATATTTGTAAGAAACATCATCGTCTTCCTTCGAGTGACCTTTGACCGGTAATAAAAGGCATTTTTTAATAACCATTGACTGAACAAATATTCATTGGATGAAACCTTTCACGAGAGTGAGCCTTCACTCAAAAGAGAGTTATCATTTTAGTGTATATGAAAGAATATGCTTTTTGAAAATACGCTGAGCAATCATTTTTTAAACGAGCAAGCATTTATGTGATCGGCCTCCTAATCTCAACAGTTGGGGCGCCCTTATTATTATTATTATTATTATTATTATTATTATTATTATTATTAGTATTATTATTATTATTATTATTATTATTATTATTATTATTATTATTATTATTATTATATGTTTTTTTTATCTCAAATGATTTTGAATCTCCACGTTTATGCTTGGGAAATCAATTATTTTTTTTAAACTCCTCCCCAAAATTCATTAAGTTCCCAAGGAATGCTAAGGGACCCCAAAAATATCATTATTAAACAGTCTTGTCACATTAAATGTATTTGTCCACTATCTCATGTTATAACACGTGGCAACCCAAGGTCAGTGGGTGGCTTTCACGCGAGTTGCCTTAATCCCTGCCTTAACAAATAATATTGATTGTTTTTACCTAGTCACGCGCAACCACACCCGCGTGTAGGCCTGGCAATTCGTGTTGGCGGGTCGGGTGCGGGTCGGGTCAAGACCCATGTATTCTGATAAACCCCTCAACCCGAACACGACCCGTTTATTAAACGGGTTACACGACACGACCCGAACACGACCTGTTTAATAAACGGGTTACACGACACGACCCGCATAACCCGTTTAATAAACAGGTGGTGTTCGACTCGAAAACCTGACACGACCCGCTAACCCGTTTAATAAATAGGTCATGTTAAACTCGAAAACCTGACATGATACGCATAACCCGTTTAATAAACAGGTCATGTTTAACTCGAAAACCAAACACGACCCGCATAACCCAACTAATAAACAGGTTATTTTTCAACCCGTTAACACAATAGTAATAACATGTTTATAAAATATGTTTAATATTTTATAAAAAATGAACGATTTAAAATTAAACGGGTTTAACAGGTTTTGACACGAATATGATCAGAAATTAACCCGAAAAATAAACGGGTTAATTGCGAGTCAATTACGGGTTAGCGGGTTGGCCCGAAACACGACCTATTTAATAAACGGGTTATACGGGTCTGACCCGATTTCGACCCGGACCTGTTTAGGCATGACCTGACCCGCAAAAATCGTGTCGAGTTCGAGTCGGGTTTTCGGGTCGTGTAAAAAATTGCCAGGTCTACGCGCGTGACCACCACTTTCCGCTATCTCAAAACAATTTCACCCTTATAAAAGGGGGATTGTCTTCTTCATCCAGTCTTCTGCTTCCAAGAGTTTACAGAGCGGGAGTATACATAGAGAGAGACAATATTTATTTCCTTTGTTTTCTATAACTTGATCACCACTAAACCTAAATACTGGGGGTGACAACTTCTTTGTCACGGACTTGTCACGTTCTTTGACCGTGACAAGTTCATTAGATTATCACGGTCTTTGATCGTGATAAGTTTTTGTCACAACCAAAGATCGTGACAAGCCCGTGACAAGCTTATTTTTTAAGGACTTGTCACAATTTTTTACTGTGATAATTCTGGGTAGAATTTAAAAAAAAACTGTTGGGCAGTATGGCCTCTGCCACTGCCCAACAGTATATTTGTACCTATTATAGCAAAATTGTACATGTACAAACATCATATATCCAAATAAAATAGAAATAATACACCAAATCATGGCATATTATCCATATCCAAATAAAATAGTATTACAAATATCCATATCCAAACCAACATGTACTGTTGAGACCAAAATTTGCCATCTTACGTGGACAAATTATAAACCAACACATGTCAACAAATGCGGCTCAAATCCAAGTCAGCATGATGCAAAAGCCCGACTAACAAGGAAGCCTGACTAACAGGGTTGCCCGACCAACTGGGAAGACCGACTAACTACTGAAAATCAAGCTTGTACAGCCAACGAAGCGACAGTAGTCATACAACCTGTAAAACCAGTGAAGCGATAGCAATTGTGTATTTAATTCTCATTATGTATTAATGATAATTCCCAACAAATGAAGGAATTCCATCCTTTCACACGACAACTATCAGTAGCTCTCTTGGGCTATAAACACATTGTATCACCCTCATTGCAAGGGATCGAAAAAAAATCAAGGCAATTAATACATAATAGTGGACGTAGGCTTTTCCAATAAACCGAACCACTTTAAAACTCTCTTTATCTTAATTGTTTCTGTTTATTTATCTGTGATCAATCAATTAGGCATAGTCTATTTTTTGCATCAACAGATTAACGTCGTCTGTGGGAACGTATTGCTAAACGTTTTCACTCATTCATTATCCATGGATAAAATTCCTGAATCAAGCACCAAAAACGAGGGAATTCTCCCTACTCCCATTGTACCTCCGAATAATAATTATTTAACTGGAATTTTTGTTAGCTTGGCCAAGGGTCAAGAGGCTATGCGGGATACTATACGACAGTTGGCCCAAACTCTACAAACTGGAGTCCCTGCCCAATTTAATCAAAGAAATATGCCACCGCAGCTAATAAGGAGAGTTGGGCATAACCATTCTCGAACTTCAAGGGATCCTTCGTACCTTCCTGGAGCAACTTTTTTTATCAGGATTATTAATTCCTCTGATGGACAGTCCCTCATCCAAGAAATATTGAGTGCCTTATAAAGGCTAAGTAGGGCCTCTCCTTTCGATCATTTGGGACCTAAGGGAAATGCCCTACGGGTAGCGTCAAGAAATACTCGACGACCAAGTGATCTGAGGGAAGGTTTAACCCAATCCAGATTGAATACCCGAAAAACTACTCGGTCTAGTCAAAGAGAAGGTTCACAAGAAAAAAACTCAGCACGATTAGTTGGTCGGCATAAAGAAGCCACTACCCATAGATCTGGTGCTGACAGTGATGCTTGGAAAGGTTCCATTCAGCGTTTGGAAGACAGGTTGGGAGAAATGGCCAAGAATCCTCTCCAAAGGAGTTTTATTAAGGAATCCCCCTTTGTGTATCCCATCGTAGATTTCCCTACGCCGACCAAGTTTAAAGCTCCAATGGTCACTCCCAAGTATGATGGGAAGACTGATCCAGTTCTTCAAATAGACTAATACCAAGCAGCGACTGATATCTATGATGTTCCTGATAAGATAAGGTGCAGGGCATTTTCAGGAACAATCACTGGATCTGCTTAAATCTGGTATAATAGTCTTCCTTGGGGGCAGATTTCTTGCGTCCAACAACTCACCGAGCTATTCATTCGTAATTTTTACTTTGGAACAAAACCAGTGAAGTGAGTAGCTCATTTACTTAGTGTGAGACAAAAGGTGGGAGAAATTACTAGGGATTACATCACTCGTTTCAACAACGAGAAATTAGAAGTAATTGATTACGAAGAGAAGACTGCAATTACTGACCTCATGAGTGGTTTGCTCCCCGACAAACTATATTATACTTTGGTAAAAGATCCCCCGAAGATGATGACAAAATTGATGGCCAAAGTAGCGAATATTATGAACGCCGAGGAAGCTATGGCTACTAAAAGAATTCAGATGCAAAGGCGAAAGCGAAGATAGAAGGGAAGTCAGATAAGAAGGAGCACAAGAATCACAATGTGCGCAGGAATTCGAAAGTAAAAGAAAGCCTAGATCAGCTCAAAAAATTCACTAATTACACTCCCTTAACGGTGGATATACATCATGTGTTGGATTAAATTAAGCACAACAATGATTTGAGTTGGCCTGAAAAGTTAAGGTCACCCGCTGATAAGAGGGATAAGTCCAAATATTGTGAGTTTCACAAAGATCATGGTTTTACGACCAATCGGTGTATTGCTCTCCAGAATGAGATAGAAGCACTCATTCGAAGAGGAAAATTGGATAGATTTGTTAATCGACAGGCTGGTGGAAGAACTGGAAGTAAAGGTTGATAGAGATCTAAATCACCAGTTAAGCCTAGAGAAGATAAGAAGAGGAACCATGACGATGATCCAGAAGACGATCCTGATCTCCCCAAGAAGCTTAGACAACCTGAACGCGAGATATTCACACTCAATTTTGGATCCTTTAATTTCCATATGATTACAGGTGGAGATCCAGGAGGAGGATATCATATAGCTGAAAGGAATATTATCTCAATGAGGCTCAAGCTTGTTCCTACATCCAGCGAATCAACCTCGCCGAGGAGGAACGACCAAGGAAAGTTAACAAGGATAAGCTTGTAATTGACTCTTCCAAGAACGATATATCTGGAGTGTTGTATCCTCATGATGATCCTTTGGTGATCAGAGTTAGGATGAAAGAAGTATTGGTAGCAAGAACATCATTGGATAATGGCAGTTCGACAGACATCATGTTCTATCCCTATTTTGATAGTTTGGGTTTAAAACTCAGCTAACTGGAGCCTTACCACAAACCACTTATTGGATTATCTGGCGAGAAAGTATTTCCATTGGGAATAATTAAGCTAGATATATTAATCGGGACATGGCCAGCAAGCAGGACAGAGAAAGTGAGATTATTTGTAATGGACAAAAATATTCATTCTGCATATAACATGATCATGAGAAGAGTTGGTCTGAAGAAGTTTAAAGTTGTACCTTTTACTGTTCATCAATGCCTGAAATTCCTGACCAACTTTGGAGTAAGAGTAGTAGAAGGAGATCAGAAAGTAGCTCGGAAATGCTACTATTTATCTATCGAGGAAGAAAATATGTTAGAAGTAAAGAAGAAAAGCACCACTTATTAAGAGGATATGTCTAAGAAGAATAACGAATCCGAGGTTGAAACCTTAGATCCAAGAGACGAATCAGAGCTTGCAAAAGGCCAAGTGGTGGAAGCAACAGGAATCATTATTTTGGACAATGATAAACCAGAGCGAACTACTCAAATAAGAGCATTATTGGATCCGATTCTTAAACAGGATTTGATGGCTTTCTTGAGACAAAGAAAGTAGGTGTTCGCATGGATCCATGAAGATATGCCTGGTATAGACCTGAACTTCATATGCCATAAGCTTAATGTGAATAAGGAGGTTAAACCTATAAAGCAACGAAGAAGATTTTTCAGTCCGGTGAAGAACCAGACCATACAAGAAGAAATGGATAAGCTTCAAAAGGATTCCTTTATTGAAGATGTGAAGTACCCAGACTGGTTGGCCAATGTAGTTATGGTTAAGAAGAAAAATAATAAGTGGATGATGTGTGTGGATTTTATTGACTTGAATTAAGCGTGCCCAAAGGATCATTCTCCTTCGCCACAAATCAATCAACTGGTGAATGCTACTTCGGGGCACGAGCTATTGAGTTTCATGGATGCATATTATTGTTATAACCAGATCAAAATAAAGCCAGAAGATAGAGAAAGTACTTCCTTTATTACCCCCTGAGGAACTTATTGCTATAATGTTATGCCATTTGGTCTAAAAAATGCAGGTGCCACTTACGAGAGACTGGTGAATAAAGTATTTGAGGAGCAAATAGGCAAGAATATGGAGGTCTATATTGATGATATGCTGACTAAGAGCAAGAAATTTGTTGATCATATTATCAACCTCAGCCAGACGTTTGATCAGTTGGAAAAGCACCAGATAAAGTTGAACCCGACCAAATGCATCTTCGAAGTTCAGGAGGGAATGTTCCTTGGGTATATAGTAAATCAAAGGGGCATTGAAGCTAATCTAGATAAGATTAAAGCCTTGATAAAAATGCAGTCCCCGACCTATAAAAAGGATGTTCAAAGGCTAACAGGGTACGTAGCAACACTCAATAGATTTGTGTCCAGAGCAACGGATAGGTATTTGCCATTCTTTAAGGTACTCAGAAAAACCTTATAATGGGACAATAAATGTGAAAAGGCCTTCCTGGAATTAAATAAGTACCTGGGAACACCACCACTACTTTTCTGACCAGTCTTAGGAGAAAAGTTGTATTTGTATCTGGATGTATCTGAATCAGCTGTTAGCTCTGCCTTGATCAGGGAGGAGAATGGAGTTCAAAAGCCAGTTTATTACACTAACAAAGATTTTCTAGGAGCAGAAATCAGATATCCTATACTAGAGAAATTAACATTATCCTTAATTGAGCCTAGTAGACGGATGAAGACATATTTTTAAGCTCACACCCTAGTGGTATATACTAACATACCACTGAGGTAAGCTTTACATAAGCTAGAGAAACCTGGAAGATTGATATATTGGGTTATGGAGTTGGGAGAATATGACCTTGTATACGAACCAATGTCTGTTTTAAAAGCCAAAGCTGTAGCGAACTTTATTACAGAATTCACTTCCCAGAGATCCTCGAGCAATAAGGGAAGCTCGCCGAACAACATTTAGAAGCCAGAAGACCTACTAAAATTATTCCCGACCAACTCCAAGCAAGGGAAACTACAAACGAAGTCACCACCAATCAACCAGAACCCTCCAACGGAGTACGGGAGATGAAAAAGAAATATGAAGAGGTAAAGGATAAAATCTTCCATCGAGGGATTCTGACAAACCAAACATTTGACAGTAATATTCCCATATGGAACCTGTACATTGATGGGTCATCCTGTTCACCTAGATATGGAGCTGGAATCATTCTCGATACTCCAGACAAACTAGATATAAAATACACTCTATGATTTTAATTTCAAGCCTCCAATAATGAGGCAGAGTATAAAGTTATGATTGTTGGGTTAAATCTAGCTAAATCACTGAATGTCGAGCAAGTTGTGGTATACAGCGACTCATAGTTGGTGGTAAATCAAGTATTAAATTTATATGAAGCTAAAGGAGAGCTGATGTCCAGATATTTAGCTAAATCTTTGGAGATAATTAACACTTTTACTAGCTATCTAGATGATCAAAATTCCAAGATTATAATATACCAGAGCAGATGCACTTGCTCAGCTAGCTTTAGCAACCAGAATTGAGCTGCGAAGAACTATTCCTATTGAGCTACTTTCTAATAGGAGCATTGATGCAGATATGATGGTAAATTTTATTACAGTTGATACCATATTTGATGGATACCATAAGAGCATATATTGAAGAAGGAATTCTTCCAGCCGACCTACTTGAAGCTAGGAAGCTGAAATAGAAAGCTGCGAGGTATGTGTTAGACAATGGTGTGTTTTATAGAAGAGGATTAACCGCTGGTCTACAACGATGTGTGACTCCAGATGAAGTCAATGATTTGATTAAGGAAGTCTAATAAGGGTCCTGTGGATCCCATGTAGCAGGGAGAACGTTGTTGCGAAGAATCTACACACAGGGGTATTACTGGCCAATTATGCGAGCAAATTGTGCAGATTTTGTCAAGAAGTGTGATAAGTGCTAGAGGTTTTCCAGCATATGCAAGACTCCACAAGCACTCCTAACACCAATCACTTCACCTTAGCCTTTTGTTATGTGGGGAATTGACTTGGTTGGGCCACTGTCGCCCACCTGAGGAAGGTTCAAGTATATAGTTGTAGCTGTTGAATACTTTACTAAATGGATAGAAGATGAAGCACTAATAGATTGTAATACCCCGCATTTTTATCGATATTTATTTATGGGATTAATTGAATTAAATGTGAATTAATTGAGAATTAATCCGGAGAAAATACTAACGAGATGTGAGTTGGTATTTGATTTTAATGTGTATATATAGCAATATATGAATATTGAGAATATTAAAATTGTCGCGAGATAGAAATACGGCAATTTGGAAATTTTGTTGGGACGCGTATGACAGTCGCGTCAGGAAAATATTTAATTTAAAAAAAAAGAGAATTTTATTTTTATTAACCGTGTGGTCATTTTGAGTGCGCCAACGTGTCCGGAAGGGTCGAAATAGTCAGAAAATACTAGCCGGGGGTTTAGTTTGGGTCCCGGGGAATTTTTAGGCCATACCGGCAACCCAAAAGGGTAATTTGGTACTTTCAGAATTTTGGTAATTAAAACCCACGAAAATCAGACTTTAATTATAACTTATCATTAAACCCACTAACCCATTTCAACCCCAATCTAAGTAGTGGGCTATGGGAGAAACTAAGAAAATAATTCTAACTTGCCAAAAACCAACCCCCACCTCCATTGGAGAAGAAATTGTAAGAGAGGGAGAGGAGAATTCTGCAGAGAGAGAGAGAGGAATTCAACCATCTCCAACCAACAACAAATCTGAAGAACATAAGGCAAGTGATTTAGTTACAATTAATTCCATGAATGTGTTCTTTCACGTTTAGGTAATTATCGAATTTTGACTTGGAAGATTGATATAGACCCATGAATTTGAGGATTAAAACTATGAACCATGTTAGGAATTGCATGTAGACATATTTTAGATGAATTATGAATTCAAATTATAACCCTTGATGATCGAAAAATGGATTTAAGAAGAGATTTATTATTGTTCTTGAAAGAAATAGAAAACTAGGGTTCTTGATGAAGTTTTGATCCAAACAAAGCCCTTGGTTGATGATTTATTGGTTTTAGAACGTTAACAATGTTGTAGGATGGTTGTATGATGATATTATAACGTTAAATTAGAGTTTCATGCATTATAAATGGAGTTTTGGGACGATTTGAGGACTGCAAAACGAAGCAGTCCGTAGCCTACCTGGTGCGATCGATCGATCGATATTCATCAGTCGATCGATAGACCTCCATCGATCGATCGAGGTTCAAGGTCGATCGATCGACCTTCCCAGAATGAGTAAAATTTTCCCTAGTTAAATTTTAATGATGTTAACCCTTAGAAAAAATTATCATTGGAGACTTTATGAATATCCTTAGACTTAAGGAAGACCAGTAGGCATGGTTATAAAATTTGGACCTTAATTAGAATTCAATTTGAGGAATTATTCTAAAAGCTAATGAAACTCGATGAGTGAGATAATATTAGGGTTAAAAGAGTAAATTTGAATAAATTGATGAAATGAGGTTTGGGGCAGAAGTAAGGACCTTAAAAATAATGATGTTATATGTGGGAATAATAGGAAATTTAACAATCCCTTTGAGATAGGTTTTAAGTACAAGAAACTATGACGTGAGATGTGTCGACAGTCTACATTTTATCGGAAGACTTAAAATGTATGAAATTGGAATAACGGTATAAGGATGTAGAATGTACCTTTATTAATATTGAGACATCTAAGATGTGTGAATGCTTAGTATATGATTTTATGTGTATGACATACCTACCATACTTGCTATCACGGGAGGTTTACGTTCGCTTAGGGCCATCTAATCTTTATGTGCCCGGATTTAGATTGGTACCTTAAGAACATAATGCTAGAATGACTTGTTTATCAGTTAATAAGTCAGCTGACTATGGAGCGTACGTATGTACGTGACCCATGGATATGTTGAATTATGTTCGCCTCCATTTTTGTGTGTTGTGCTTATTCTAACAATTCCTGAGAGATTCGGAATTTGTAATCCTTATGTACGTGATGTACCGGGATGGATAGCAGAGTATGTGTGCACCGCAGCTTAGCCTCGGGGTGCTTATATTGTATATTTATGATGTGAATAATATACGGTTAAATGAAAAGGAATTGTCATGTTTAATTATGAGAATAATTAATAGTAACTCCTTGAGAAGATAAATAAGGGGATAACCTCTAGTAAACGGTAATGCTAATAATTGAGAATCCGAGTTTAAGTAAAGCTATCTATTTAAGTGATAACATTGGGAATTTATATTGTGAATCGAGTAGTTGGGTTAGAACTTATGACGGTTTAGTTAGATATAAATAACACATGAATGGGTACAGGAACGTTAGGAGTGCACAGTTAGACGAGAGGTGAGTATTTCATGTGAGAGCATGTCCTAACATGTATTTTGCATTCATTGTTTTAAATGTTATTAAATCACTTGCTATTTTTAAAATACTCTCCACTTTCGGGCTCTGACCCGTTTGCTTTCAAATCTATTTTTTTGTAAAAACCTTTTTAGGTGCCCAGCCACAAGGACACCATGCATAGGATTTCCACAGGTGACGAGCTGTAGCTGTTGTGGAAGTTACAGGGCCTTGATATTAGACGCCTCATTTTCCTGTCTTGATTCCATATTCAGTTTCATCATTGTAGGGCATGTTTCCCATTTCTTTAGAGACATTTTATATTTCAATTATTCAGACTTTGGTTTGTAATTAATTCAGGATACATGCTTTTGTTCTTATTTCAATTCCGTATTTGGGATCATTGTGAGGAGTATTTCCTCCAGACTTATTATCTATGGGTTATTCTAATGCTTCTTTATGGTGAATGGTTATGTTATTCTTCCATAATTCTTTTATTGCATGTTAATCAGATTTAATTTAAAATTTGACAACTTGCTTTTTAAATACTAGGTGGTTAGAAATCATTAAAATGTTTTCGACAGTGATGCTATTAACTGAACCAACTTGGCATTTTGTATTAATTTAATAAAGGAGTAGCTACCTGGTATTTAATTAGTCGGGTTGTCACAGGTGGTATCAGAGCATCAGGTTCTAGTGTCCTTTAGGATCTGTACGACTTATTATGTTTCCGCTGAGCTTTCTTTGATATAGAGCCCTATATTTTAGGACTGTTGTATTCTTTTATGTATGCTTCGCTCTTCAGCTATTTTAGTTTATAACTGCGAACTTATAAACTTTACTCTTATTTCAGATGCCTCCACGACGTGCACCACGGGTTCCTAGGAATGCACAGCCCGAGCCACAGCCAGCTCCAGTACAGGGCACCATGAATGCCGCCGAGGTTGCAGCCATTGTAGCCCAAGTGGTAAATGCCGCTCTCGCCATTGTACAGCAGGCACCACCCCAGGCGCCAGTAGCCGCCCCAGTTCAGGCACATGCATTCCCGTCTGCTTGGGAACGTGTTCAAGATGCTTTTCAGAAAGCACACCCTCCGGAGTTCGCAGGTAGCTCCGATGTTGTGGTATCTATTCAGTGGAGGAAGGATATTCAGAGGCACTTGAGGATGTATGAGTGCACCTATGTTCAGAGGCAGATACTAGCTACTTTCAAGCTAGTGGGATCTGCATTGCAGTGGTGGGAGTCTATTACCACCGTAGAGGAGAGAGATACTCTCACGATACAGGAGTTCTGGGTGCGGTTTGACCGCAAATATTTTTCGTCACCTGTTCATACGAAAATGAGGAGGAAGTTGATGAACCTTAGACAGGAGGGTAAGACTGTGGCCGAGTATGAGGCCGAATTCACAAATTTGCTGAATATTGTCCCGGATGAGATACCGACAGAAGAGAAAAAGATTCAGAAGTTTACTGATGGGTTGACTTGGAGGATCCGTCAGCACTTGTTGGGGAATCTATCGTTGGCCACTTATTATAATGTGGTTAACACGGCACTGCTCCATTTCCAGGACCACCGCTTTTACTTGACAGAGGGGAAGCGATCAGGAGAGTCCAGCCATCAGGTCAGGACAGGGGGAAATGGTGCCAGCGGGGCACAATCATCTCAGGGTCAGTATAGGCAGGGTGATCAGGGTTCCTAGCAGGGGGATTCTAAGAGATTCTGATCAGGGGGTTTCAGGCACAGACAGGGAGGTTTTAGGCAGGGCCATCAGGGTCCGAACGGCCAGCAAGGTCAAAATGGTCAACAGCAGCAGTTTCACCAGGGCCAGCAAGGCCAGGGCAGAAATGGTAACGGTCACCAGAGCCGTGGTCAGCAGGGACAGCGAGGGGGAAACTTCCATGGGAAGTGTTTCATTTGTGGTAAGATTGGCCACAAACGTCAGGAGTGTCCTGATAGGGGCAGGGCCCCACAGCAGCAGCAGCAGGGTGCTCGACACGAGCCACAGAGGCCTATGTTTCCCGCCGCGCTCCCAGCACCACCCGAGATGGCAGCACTACCACCCATTCCAGCAGTCCCAGTTCAGCATGGGAGAGTGTATCAGCTCCAGCAGGTCGCAGCCCCACAGAATCCACCGGCCATTGAGGGTATGTTCTCTATTCAGGGGACTATGGGGCGCATTTTATTTGACACGGGGCTACACACTGTTTTATTGCTATGATATTTTCACGCACCATTGGGTTGTTAGACACCGCAGAGAGAACCGCTACTTGTGTAGACTCATCATTGAGTAGGGGTTCTATGATTTCGCTTATGTGTAGAGGTGTGGGTATAGAGATCGGGAGGTTTACTTTACCCGCTGATATGTTAGTGTTAGAGATGACCGAGTATGATGCCATTATTGGTATGGATTGGCTAGTTGCGTAACGAGCCATGATTGACTGTTTTAGTAGGAGTATTATCTTTGCCATTCCCGGGCAGGAGATGTTTTTAGTGGCGATGCCTCGCCCTGAGGGAGGATCGTCCACTCATTTGTACTACATAGAGGAGGAGACCTCTAAGGAAATGGTGATACCACTTGATTCGATACCCGTTGTTAGTGAGTTCACCGATGTATTTCAGGATATACCTGGACTACCTCCGAGTAGGGAGATAGATTTTGTGATTGATTTGACGCCGGGCACTCGACCTATTGCCCGCGCACCTTACCGTATGGCTCCAGCTGAGATGAGAGAGTTACGGGATCAGATTGAGCAGTTGTTGGGTCAGGGGTTTATTCGGAGGAGTACTTCGTCGTGGGGTGCCCCTGTGTTGTTCGTTAAAAAGAGGGATGGATCGTTGAGGTTGTGTGTGGATTACCGGGAGTTGAATAAGGTCACGATACGGAAGAAGTATCCATTGCCCCGAATCGATGACTTATTCGACCAGTTGAGAGGAGCTTCTTTCTTCTCAAAGATTGATTTACGATCGGGATACCATCAGTTGTGTATCAGGGAGGAGGATGTCTCGAAGACTGCTTTCTTAACGAGATATGGTTCCTACGAGTTTCGGGTTATGCCTTTTGGTTTGACCAACGCTCCAGCAGTGTTTATGGACTTGATGAATAGGGTTTTCAGAGAGTTACTGGACCAGTTCGTCATTGTTTTCATTGATGACATTCTGGTTTACTCCCAGACTGAGGAGGAGCACGCCGAGCATTTGAGGCAGGTTTTGCAGACGCTACGTCAGAACGAGCTGTATGCAAAATATGAGAAGTGTGGGTTTTGGCTGAAGGAGGTTTAGTTTTGGGGACATATTATTTTCGATCGGGGGATATCTGTTGATCCGGGGAAGGTATCTGCGGTGAGGGAGTGGGGACAGCCAACGACACCGACTGAGATCCTTAGTTTCTTGGGCTTAGCAGGATACTACATGAGGTTTATTCGGGGATTTTCAAAGATAGCGGGTCCCATGACACATCTGACTCGTAAGGGTGTGTTATTCATCTGGAGTGATGCCTGTCAGTTGGCATTCGATGAGTTGAAGGACAAGTTGACCTCAGCACCTGTATTAGCATTGCCGAGACTGGGAGTTGAGTATCTAGTTTACACCGATGCGTCCTTACAAGGACTTGGAGGTGTATTGCAGCAGGAGAGTCAGGCCATAGCTTATGCTTCCCGTAAGCTTAAGCCTCACGAGAAGAATTACCCCACTCATGATTTGGAGTTAGCGACAGTTGTATTTGCCCTTAGGATTTGGAGACATTATCTTTTGGGGGAGAAGTTTCTATTGTTCACAGACCATAAGTCCCTATAGTACCTATTCACGCAGAAGGAGTTGAATATGCGGCAGCGAAGGTGGCTTGATTTTGTGAAGGATTATCAGTTCGATATCCAATATCACCCGGGGAAGGCTAACGTGGTAGCAGACACGTTGAGCCGTAGGCCAGTAGATGAGGTGGCAGGGGTGTGGAAGGCTAAGTGGAAGGAGTTGGGACACCAGGATGCAGTGGCCCGATCGTTCATGTCTGTGATGACTGTTACACCGCAGATTATCACGAGAGTGGTGAAGGCACAAGCAAATGACTCGTTCTGTCAGGAGCAAATAGTTTGATTACTAGTAGAGAGAGCCGAGTCCTATACCGTTAGATCAGACGGGGGATTACGCTTCAATGGGAGACTGGTAGTTTCGGAAGGGGAGGAATTGCGGCACGAGGTAATGGCAGAGTCGCACGGCTCACGGTTCACAGTACATACCGGTGGGGACAAAATGTACCAAGACATGAGACGTCAGTATTGGTGGAGCGGGATGAAGAGAGATATTGCCGTGTTATTTCTAAATGCGCCACTTGTCAGCTGGTAAAAGTGGACCATCAGAGACCGGCAGGACTTCTACAGCCATTAGAGGTCCCGATGTGGATGTGGGAGAGCATATCCATGGACTTTATCACGGGGTTACCTACGTCACAGAGGGGTCACGACTTCATGTGGGTAATTGTGGACAGGTTGACCAAAGTCGCTCATTTTCTACCCGTAAGGACCGACTACACTACGGGACAGTATGCCCAGCTCTTTATTACAAAAATAGTGAGACTTCACGGTGTGCCCCTGAATATCGTGTCTGACAGAGACAAAATGTTTGTTTCACAGTTTTGGTAGAGTTTTCAGGAGGCCATGGGCACGGAATTGCGGTTGAGTACGTCTTATCATCCGCAGACCGATGGGCAAACCGAGCGTACAAATCAGATGTTGGAGGACATGTTGCGTATGTGCATCATTGATTTTGGGGGTGGATGGAGCAGTATCTTCCACTGGTGGAGTTTGCTTACAATAACTCCTACCAGTTCACCATTGGCATGGATCCATTTGAGGCATTGTACGGTAGACCTTGTCGTTCCCCAGCATGTTGGTTGGAGGTGGGGGATAACAAACTACTTGGGCCGGAAGTAATTCAGGATACTTCGGCGAGGATAGAATTGATACGGAGTCGCATTCAGGTAGCTCAGGATCGGCAAATGAGCTATGCTGATGCGAAGAGGTTCTTCAGGGAGTTCCAAGTGCGGGACCAGGTTTTACTCAGAGTATCTCCTATGAAGGGGATTATGCGATTTGGGAAGAAGGGGAAGTTGGCACTGAGATATGTGGGACCATTTCCTATCATCGAGCGGATTGGGTCTGTTGCGTATAGACTTGGGTTACCGGAGCATTTACACAGGATTCATGATGTGTCTCATATTTCCTCGCTAAGGAAATATCTTAGAGATGATTTGGCTCATTCTCACATTGCTTTGGAGGACATCGATCTCCAGCCTGATAGCTCCTACGAGGAGGGACTGATTGCTATTTTGGACCGAAGTGAGCGGAAACTGCGATCAAAGATAGTTCCATTAGTACGTGCTCAGTGGCGACATCATAATGTCGAGGAGTCCACATGGGAGCGCGAGGATGAGATGCGCGAACGTTATCCAGAGTTATTTTTACCAGGTACTTTCTAGTTTCGAATTTCGGGACGAAATTCTGTTATTAGGGGGAAGTATGTAATACCCCGCATTTTTATCGATATTTATTTATGGGATTAATTGAATTAAATGTGAATTAATTGAGAATTAATCCGGATAAAATACAAACGATATGTGAGTTGGTATTTGATTTTAATGTGTATATATGGCAATATATGAATATTGAGAATATTAAAATTGTCGCGAGATAGAAATACGGCAATTTGGAAATTTTGTTGGGACGCGTGTGATAGTCGCGTCAGGAAAATATTTAATTTTAAAAAAAAAGAGAATTTTATTTTTATTAACCGTATGGTCATTTTGAGTGCGCCAACGTGTCCGGAAGGGTCGAAATAGTCAGAAAACACTAGCCCGGGGTTTAGTTTGGGTCCCGGGGAATTTTTAGGCCATACCGGCAACCCAAAAGGGTAATTAGGTAATTTCAGAATTTTGGTAATTAAAACCCACGAAAATCAGACTTTAATTATAACTTATCATTAAACCCACTAACCCATTTCAACCACAATCTAAGTAGTGGGCTACGGGAGAAGTTAAGAAAATAATTCTAACTTGCCAAAAACCAACCCCCACCTCCATTGGAGAAGAAATTGTAAGAGAGAGAGAGGAGAATTCTGCAGAGAGAGAGAGAGGAATTCAACCATCTCCAACCAACAACAAATCTGAAGAACATAAGGCAAGTGATTTAGTTACAATTAATTCCATGAATGTGTTCTTTCACGTTTAGGTAATTATCGAATTTTGTCTTGGAAGATTGATATAGACCCATGAATTTGAGGATTAAAACTATGAACCATGTTAGGAATTGCATGTAGACATATTTTGGACGAATTATGAATTCAAATTATAACCCTTGATGATCAAAAAACGGATTTAAGAAGAGATTTATTATTGTTCTTGAAAAAAATAGAAAACTAGGGTTCTTGATGAAGTTTTGATCCAAACAAAGCCCTTGGTTGATGATTTATTGGTTTTAGAACGTTAACAATGTTGTAGGATGGTTGTATGATGATATTATAACGTTAAATTAGAGTTTCATGCATTATAAATTGAGTTTTGGGATGATTTGAGGACTGCAAAACGAAGCAGTCCGTAGCCTACCTAGAGCGATCGATCGATCGACATTCATCAGTCGATCGATAGACCGCCATCGATCGATCGAGGTTCAAGGTCGATCGATCGACCTTCCCAGAATGAGTAAAATTTTTCCTAGTTAAATTTTAATGATGTTAACCCTTAGAAAAAATTGTCATTGGAGACTTTATGAATATCCTTAAACTTAAGGAAGACCAGTAGGTATGGTTATAAAATTTTGACCTTAATTAGAATTCAATTTGAGGAATTATTCTAAAAGCTAATGAAACTCGATGAGTGAGATAATATTAGGGTTAAAAGAGTAAATTTGAATAAATTGATGAAATGAGGTTTGGGGCAGAAGTAAGGACCTTAAAAATAATGATGTTATATGTGGGAATAATAGGAAATTTAACAATCCCTTTGAGATAGGTTTTAAGTACAAGAAACTATGACGTGAGATGTGTCGACAGTCTACATTTTATCGGAAGACTTAAAATGTATAAAATTGGAATAACGGTATAAGGATGTAGAATGTACCTTTATTAATATTGAGACATCTAAGATGTTTGAATGCTTAGTATATGATTTTATGTGTATGACATACCTACCATACTTGCTATCACGGGAGGTTTACGTTCGCTTAGGGCCATCTAATCTTTGTGTGCCCGGATTTAGATTGGTACCTTAAGAACATAATGCTAGAATGACTTATTTGTGAGTTAATAAGTCAGCTGACTATGGAGCGTAGGTATGTACGTGACCCATGGATATGTTGAATTATGTTCGCCTCCATTTTTGTGTGTTGTGCTTATTCTAACAATTCCTGAGAGATTCGGAATTTGTAATCCTTATGTACGTGATGTACCGGGATGGATAGCAGAGTATGTGTGCACCGCAGCTTAGCCTCGGGGTGCTTATATTGTATATTTATGATGTGAATAATATACGGTTAAATGAAAAGGAATTGTCATGTTTAATTATGAGAATAATTAATAGTAACTCCTTGAGAAGATAAATAAGGGGATAACCTCTAGTAAACGGTAATGCTAATAATTGAGAATCCGAGTTTAAGTAAAGCTATCTATTTAAGTGATAACATTGGGGATTTATATTGTGAATCGAGTAGTTGGGTTAGAACTTATGACGGTTTAGTTAGATATAAATAACACATGAATGGGTACAGGAACGTTAGGAGTGCACAGTTAGACGAGAGGTGAGTATTTCATGTGAGAGCATGTCCTAACATGTATTTTGCATTCACTGTTTTAAATGTTATTAAATCACTTGCTATTTTTACAATACTCTCCACTTTCGGGCTCTGACCCGTTTGCTTTCAAATCTATTTTTTTGTAAAAACCTTTTTAGGTGCCCAGCCACAAGGACACCATGCATAGGATTTCCACAGGTGACGAGCTGTAGCTGTTGTGGAAGTTACAGGGCCCTTGATATTAGACGCCTCATTTTCCTGTCTTGATTCCATATTCAGTTTCATCATTGTAGGGCATGTTGCCCATTTCTTTAGAGGCATTTTATATTTCAGTTATTCAGACTTTGGTTTGTAATTAATTCAGGATACATGCTTTTGTTCTTATTTCAGTTCCGTAATTGGGATTGTTGTGAGGAGTATTTCCTCCGGACTTATTATATATTGGTTATTCTATTGCTTCTTTATGGTGAATGGTTATGTTATTCTTCCATAATTCTTTTATTGCATGTTAATCAGATTTAATTTAAAATTTGACAACTTGCTTTTTAAATACTAGGTGGTTAGAAATCATTAAAATGTTTTCGACAGTGATGCTATTAAC
This sequence comes from Sambucus nigra, assembly GCA_949130495.1. Taxonomy (NCBI): domain Eukaryota; kingdom Viridiplantae; phylum Streptophyta; class Magnoliopsida; order Dipsacales; family Adoxaceae; genus Sambucus; species Sambucus nigra. Next base: position 813,022,069 of record OX422207.1, read on the forward strand.
TGAACCAACTTGGCATTTTGTATTAATTTAATAAAGGAGTAGCTACCCAGTATTTAATTAGTCGGGGTGTCACATAGATATGTCCTATAACAAGGTTTATCAGTTTATTTGGAAAAATATCATATGCAGGTATGGTTTGCCCTACACCTTTATCACTGATCATAACACACAATTTGACAATGATGAATTTACTGACTATTGCGTTCAATCCAATGTCCAAAAAATTCACTCTACTCCTGGCCATCCTCAAAGAAATGGCCAAACAGAGGTAACTAACAGAACTTTATTGAATGAGTTAAAGGAAAGGCTGGAAAACACTGAAGGGAATTGGATCAATGAACTATATTTTGTCTTGTGGACTTACCGAACAACCCCTAGAACAGCTACTGGAGAAACTCCATACCTGTTAGCATTCAGTACTGAAGCCGTAATTCCCGTCGAGCTAGATTTACCTACGCATAGAGTTCTTAACTTTAATACCTCAGTCGATGATTTGATGAGAAGGCTAGACTTAGACTTGCTGGAAGAGGTACGTGAAGATACAACTTTAATGAATACAACCTATCAACAACGGACGACACATTTCTACAATAAGAGGGTACTACCGAGAAACTTAAAAGAGGGTGATTATGTTTTGAATAAGGTGATTCAGAAGAGTAATAAGCTTGAATCCAATTGGCACGGGCCTTATCGCATTACATCAATCATCCGACCAGGCACATATCGAATTGAGACTTTAGAAGGTAAAGAATTAAAGAATCTTGGAATGCAGAACACCTGAGGAATTATTATCAGTGATGTAGTCATGTTATACTCTGTTCATTTCAATATTAATGAGAATATGATTCCCCAAAATTGTTATTTTTTTTCAGAGTACTAGTGCTATGCACTACATTGGAAATATTGCAAAGGCACCAACAATGTTGGTCATGAACATAAACCACCAACAATATTGGTCGGTGTCAGTAAATGCCACCAACAATGTTGGTCGGTATCAATAAAGGCCACCAACAATGTTTGTCGGTATTAATAAAGTACCAACAATGTTAGTCATCGACATAAACCACCAACAATGTTGGTTGGTATCAATAAAGTCACCAACGAAGTTGATTGTCAAATACATAAAAAAACACGCAAGGCAAAATTGTAAGTCCCAAATGCTTGGTTAACGAAGACCCGGATGAATAATTTTCATCTAAACTAGGCTAAAAGATGGACAAATATTCCACTCATGCCTGGGAACCAGGGTAACTAATGCAATTACCTAAAAATTTAGGTACATTAGTAGAACTATGGTGAAGCATTGGTAATTGGTATGATACTTAGGATAATCCAAAGGATATCAATAGAACCGATGAAAAACTAGAAATTAATAAAAAGTTGATCCATTCATAGCCAAAGACTAAGGAGACATTCATACATGCAAAGATTGACTAAAAGTTAATCCATTCATAAAATAATATTTTTATTAAATTAAATGATTACATATTGTTGCTTAAATATGCAGAAACAATATACAAAGCCTTATTCTACAAGACGTTTTCCTTCAGCCTTAGAAACAGGATCCATGCCAGTTGGAGGATCATCCAAAGTATAAGGAGAGTTGATGAAGTTAAAATTCTGAAGCATCCTGGTATAGCTGGTACTAGGACAATCAAGAAGACGAGGAGGTCGGCCGATATCTAGTTCATCATGTAGCTCGTAATCTCCTAAGTATTTTGAAATAAAACATTGAGTAATACGATGAACAGGAATCCAGTTAACATTTAACTTGAATGGAGGATTGTCAAGCTGCAGTAAGCCTGGGTCATACCAATATCATAAAGAGTTATTTCGATCCACCTTCATTACGGTTAAAGCATTCATCCAAACCCATTTATAGGACTCATTCTTAGCCTGTTGAAGTATATCATCAAGATTTACCAGAGCTTCATTATTCCCATCCATCCAAACCTCTCTTGGCTGCTTGTGTAATTGAAAGGTTAATTTATCAACCTGCGACTGCAGCTTCTTCCTTAACCTATAATTGGGAAAATTAAGCGGATAATTATTCAGAGAAGGTCTGCAGCTTCTGGGACATCTCAACAATAGCTCGATCTTTAGTTTTTAACTATGCAACTTGATTGACAAGGGCCTGTTGAGTCCTAACTTCTTTTGTGGTTCCTCGTCCAAGCTTATTTCTTGCTCAGGAGGAAGATGAGGCACCTTATACTCTTGACTCACTTGAGTCTACATTGTATAAGTGCTCATCTAGTTTGGAAATAGTGACAAAATTGAGTCCCTTCCCTAGATACCAAAGAGCCTCAGACACTTCTATTCAATTCATTCCTCTTGTTTAATTGATGAAAGGTATATTATCAAACACTCACACACATTAGGACTGCATACATGGGTCTTATATTGCATATATTATTTGTGTGTATGTTGTGTGTGTTAATTTCCTTTAAAACTATTTTAAATAATTTTTGGGAATTTTTAATGAATTTTAAAAGAATTTTTTCATAATTAAAATTGGAATTAAAAGGTTTTGGGGTCTATTTGTAAATACTGGTTTTATGGTTTTATGCCTTAAAGTTCACTTGGGTAGAAATCGAAAGCGCTTGAGAATTAAGGGTGACAGGGTAATTTAGTTTGAGACGCGCGTATGAGAGCCAATCTTTGCCTTACACCTGTCAACCTGATATCGGTTCATTTTGTGTTTCTTCAAAGACACAAAACCGTTGTTTATTATTATCCCTTGGATTGATCTTATCAACGCTCTGCATGCGTCCAATTCCAATCCCAGTGAAACCCTTATCCTCCAATCAGAATACGCTTAACTCACCGCTTCTCTTAAACCGTTGGATGGAAGTCAAAATTCCATGACTAAATCTCAGCCTTCAGATTCATCTCAGCCTTCTCGATCCTTTTCAGCCCACTATAAAAGGAGGCTAACCCTCATCCTGTTAGTGACTTTTGCCACTTTGTTTAATTCTAGTGAGAAGAGAGAGAAAAGAGAGAGAAACCAGCGAGAGAATATAAACCCTAATTCGTTCAAACACTTGTTCAAACCCTAACCCTTTTTCCAAAAATCAGTTTACACCAAACACCATCCCTGAGTGTTTGAGATTTTTTTGAGTGTTGGTTTGAAAGCTGTTTCGTGGTTTAACCTCTTCGTTTTAAGATCTTATATCCAACTTAAACATTAAGTTAGATCTGTATTTCTGTTTCATAGAAATTATAGATCTGGTCATTTTATGTTATATTACACTTAGATCTGCATTCTTAGTTTCTCGTCTTGAGAAAGCTTTTGTTGATTATTTTCTATAAATGTTTTCATCTTCAAAATTAACAAAATCCTTTTCTTTTTCTAGTTCTTTTGAAACAAGACATTTGACCTAGTTGGAATCACACTTGGCGGTTTTAAATTTCAAAAATATTCTTAAAACCCTGAAATTGATTAAGATCTTGAAACGTCTTCCGAGCAAGATAGCCGTGGATTCCGGGATCACTTTAAAGGTCAAATAAGGTTTTAGTTTTCTGAGAAGAGAGAAACTGAAAATCACAGCATATTGATCTGATTTGTAATTTGATAGGACTATTTGTATAAATAAGTGTGTGTGTGCATGCATGTGTTAGAGCACCATCATAAACACTTACACACGACAACACTGAAAGTGTTGGTAATAAGATCTTAAAACAAGAGTCGACACAAAGACTGGAACAAAATGGAAGTTAGTAAACTGGGAGAACCACATCAGCAATCAAAACTGCAGAGAAGTCAGAAGGAAACCAGTGGGTACATTCCTAAACTTGTATAGGACTGATTTGTGTACATGTGTGTTATATAGTTTGTAGCTGATATATTTTGTTTTAGTGTATTTTTTTTCTTTTACTCCGTAGAGGGAGTCTTGGATGTTTCCTCAGTTGGGTGAGGTTTTACCACATTAAAATCTCTTGTCATTAATCTTTCTACATCTCCTCATCTCATTTTTGCTGGTGTGCTGATTTAATCTTTTCAGTTTTATTTTTCAAAACTTGTTAACAAATCTTGAACTGATCTCGTGCATGTTTTATTAAACACATCTTGTGATTAACCTGATTTGATTTAAAGAAAAGATTTTCCTCAAAAAATAGTTCGGAGTTACTTAAATAGTTTTGTTGATACCAAAATTAATATGCTGATATAGACGAATCATAAGAAGACACGTGTCGATCTACGTGGCATAATAGCAACGAGGAAGTCTATTTCCCCGACCAAGTCATACTCACTTCGAGCAGCAAGTATACTCCGAGGAACTCCTGAACGACGAGCAACTAAGGCAGTCCGAGCTGCATCTCGGCCACAGCATTGATTGTCAGATAATCAACAGTTCAACTATTTATTGAATGCTTATCATACAGACGTATACTCTTAAAGGGCATTAATTGTTTACCCTTTCACTTGTACATCCTAAGGGCTATAAATACATTGTATCACCCTCATTCTAAGGGACGGGATTTTCTTGATAGAATTACATATCAAGAACTCCAAAACACTTGGCAATAACAGAAACAGTGGACGTAGGCCATTCTTATAAGGCTGAACCACTTTAAAATTCTTTGTCTCATTTATATTTATCTGTGATTAAATAATTAGAAGAAATCTAATTTTTTACATCAACAGATTGGCGCCGTCTGTGGGAAATGACTGTTGTTATCGTTTTTCACCAAAAATCATTCATCATCAATGGCAGATAATCCGGAATCCAGCAATCGAAACGCTGGAAATGTTGGAAATCTTCCAAATCCCTCTGCACCTCCAGATCTGGCAGGAATTATGACGAATCTGGCTCAAGGACAAACCGCCATGCAAGAAACAATGCGGCAACTCATAAAAACCCTTCATGGCGGTGCACCTGCACATTCGGGACATCGAAGTGGTCAGAGGCAAACCTATTTACTTTCTTCACGATCCAGGCGTACAGATGCGTATCGTAATGAGGAATCTGATGATTTCTCTTATCAACCTGGGCGAACTTCATCAATACGGGCTACAGATACTGATCAACGTATCACTCTCTCTCCAGAGAGACCCAGTTCCTTGGAAAGACTGAGCAGGGTGTCTCCTTTCAGTCGATTAGGCCCTAGGAGGAATAGGAGTCCACCGAAGACCATGTCGAGGAGTTTCCGACAACCATCAGATCTAAGAAAAGGATCAGCACAATCACGACCAGTTGCTTGTCAAGATAGATCTCAGGAGGCCACTTCAGAACAATCAATTGCTCGAACTAATATGCCCGAGGAAGGAAAGAATGCGTGGAAAGGGTCCATTCAGCGGTTGGAGGATAGATTGGGAGAAATGGCTAAGGCGAAGAATACCCTACAACGAACTTTTGTTCAAGGGACACCTTTTGTCCAGGCCATTATGGATTTTCCTACACCGTCAAAGTTTAAAGCCCCTGTGGTGACCCTCAAATACGATGGAAAGACAGATCCTGTTCTTCACATAGAGCAATATCAAGCTGCTGCCGACATCTATGTTGTCCCCGACGAGATGAGATGCAGAGCATTCTCAGGAACTCTTACTGGATCTGCCCAGATATGGTATAACAATCTTCCTCGGGGTAAGATTTCAACTTTCTTTCAGTTGGCCGAGTTGTTCATTGGCAATTTCTGTTTTGGAGCAAAGCCGGTAAAACGAGTAGCACACTTGTTAAGTGTTAGACAAAAATCTGGTGAGAGTACTAGAGATTACATTACTCGTTTCAATAAGAGAAGCTGGAAGTCATAGATTATGAAGAAAAGACATCAATCACCGCCTTGATGAGTGGGTTGTTACCTAACAAGTTGTATTACACTTTGGCGAAAGATCCACCAACAACTATGTCAGAGTTAATGGCAAAAGCAGCCAAAATCATGAATGTCGAGGAGGCTATGGCTGCGAAGAAGAATATGGATAAAGAAACCAAGGTGGAAGTCGACAAATCTAAGAAGAAAGAGCATAAGGGCAATGGCGGTGACAAGCATTCCAATAATAATAAGTCGTCATGGGAAGTCCTGAAGAAATTTGATAATTATACTCCTTTGAAAATGGGTATTAATCATGTCTTGGAAGAAATCAAGAATAACGAGGAAGTAAGGTGGCCAAAGAAACTGAGGTCGGACCCTAACAAAAGAAATAGAGATAAATATTGCGAGTTTCATAAGGATCATGGTCATATGACTAAAAATTTCATAGCCCTCCAGAACGAGATTGAAACGCTCATTAGACGGGGAAAATTGTCAAAGTATGTTGATCGTAGAAATAAAAGAGGAAAAGAAGACCGAGCAAGAGAGAGATCTAGATCTCCTCGTCGGGCAGAAGAAAACAGGAAAAGGGATCATAAAGATGATACAGAGGATGACCCCGATCTTCCCAAAAGGACAAGGCAACCAGAACGCGAGGTATTTTCAATACGTTTTGGAACATTTGATTGTAATGTTATTACAGGCGGAGATGCAGGAGGAGGAGATCTTACTGCAGAAAGAAAAGATTACCTCGGTGAGGCTCAGGCTTGCTCATACATTCAACGGATAAATTTGGCTGAGGAGGATCGTCCAAGGAAAATAAACAAAGAGAAGCTAGTCATTGGGTTTTCAAAAAATGACCTTGCAGGTGTTCTTTACCCTCACGACGACCCTTTGGTGATCAAAATGAGGATGAAAGAAGTAATGATTTCAAGAGTTCTGGTAGATAATGGTAGTTCGGCAGACATCATGTTCTACTCATGCTTTGACAGTTTAAATTTAAAACTATCTCAATTGGAGCCTTATCACAGACCTCTCCTGGGTTTTGCTGGCGAGAAGGTTTTTCCACTTGGGACGATCAAGTTGGATATATTCATTGGAACTTGGCCTTCTTGTCGAACAGAAAGAATACGCTTATTTGTGATGGATAAGAATGTGCAATCAGCTTACAACATCATCATGGGAAGAGTTGGTTTGAAGAAGTTTGAAGCAGTTCCATCTACAGTACATCAGTGCTTAAAATTCCCAACAAATTTTGGAGTAGGAGTTGTGAAAGGTGATCAAAAAGTAGCTCGGGAATGCTATTATTCATCTGCCGAACAAGAGGAGCTTGAAGAGTCAAGGAAAAAGACTACTACCTACCAGGTGGATGAAGGTACAGAAATTGAAACGCTGGATCCTAGAGATGAATCCCAACTTGTAAAAAGACAAGTGGTGGAATCAACAAAAAATGTTATTCTGGACGATGAACACCCTGAACGAACAACTCAGATAGGTTCGTCGTTGGATGCTTCAATAAAACAGGAGTTGATAACTTTCTTGAGAAACAGAAAGAAAACTTTTGCATGGAGTCATGAAGACATGCCAGGAATAGATCCAAACTTCTTATGCCATGAGCTCAATGTGAATAAGGAGATCAAGCCTGTAAAACAGAGAAGAAGAGTGTTTAGTCCCGAGAAGAATCAAGCTATACAAGAGGAGGTCGAGAAGCTCCAGAAAGCCCAATTCATTGAAGATGTGAAATATCCAGACTGGTTAGCAAATATGGTGATGGTAAAGAAGAAAAATAATAAATGTAGAATATGTGTTGATTTCACCGATCTCAACAAGGCATGCCCAAAGGATCACTTTCCATTGCCCAGAATTGATCAACTAGTGGATGCTACCTCGGGACACGAGCTGCTCAGCTTCATGGATGCTTACTCTGGCTACAACCAGATCAAAATGAAACCTGAAGACAGGGATAGTACTTCTTTTATTACCCCTAGAAGAACTTATTGTTATAATTTTATGCCTTTTGGTTTGAAAAATGCAGGAGCGACATACCAGTGGCTGATGAACAAGGTTTTTGCCGAACAAATCAGTTGCAATATGGAAGTTTATGTCGATGATATGCTGACAAAGAGTAAGAAAGCTGCTGATCATCTAGTTGACTTAGGTCAGACCTTTGATCAACTGGATAAATACCAAATGAAGCTCAACCCGACGAAGTGCACATTTGGAATACGAGAAGGAATGTTCCTCGGGTACATCGTCAACCAGCGAGGCATTGAGGCAAAATCCAGAAAAGATCAAAGCTCTTTTAGGGTTGCGATCTCCAATGACGAAGAAAGAGGTGCAGAGTCTTACAAGACGAGTTGCAGCACTCAACAGATTTGTATCCCGAGCAACCGATAGATGCCTCCCATTCTTCAAAACACTTCGAAAAACTTTCGAGTGGAATGATGAATGTGAAAAAGCCTTTCAAGACTTGAAGAAATATTTGGGAGCACCTCCATTGTTGTTCAGACCAGTAATGGGAGAAAAGTTGTATTTGTACCTGGCAGTATCAGAGAATGCAGTCAGCTCGGCATTGATCAGAATGGAGAATGGAGTCCAGAAGCTAATTTATTACACAAGTAAGGCTTTCCGAGGTGCAGAGATCAGGTACCCAAAGCTGGAAAAATTGGCATTGGCATTAATTGAGGCAAGTAGAAGAATGAGGCCATATTTCCAGGCCCATACCATCGTCGTGTATACCGATATGCCATTGAGACAAGCCCTTCATAAGCCAGAAAAATCAGGGAGACTGATGTACTGGGCAATAGAGCTCGGTGAATATGATATTGTGTATGAACCCAGATCATCACTAAAAGGGCAGGCTGTAGTAGACTTTATTTCAGAGTTTACATATCCTGATACCCCCGAGGAACAAAAGTTATTCGCTGATCAACCTGTGGATGTTACAGGATCAACAAACACAAGCTCAGACCAACTCCGGTTGGTAAAAGGGCGAGTGGATGTTAAAGAATCAACAGACATAAGCTCAAACCAACTCCGGTTGGTAAAAGGTCTTGTGGATGTAGAAGGATCATCAAATTCGAACTCAGACCAACTCCGGTTGGTAAAAGGGCAAGAAGAGATGGTCGAAGAAGAACGAGAAATACCAGGGGAGGATGAAAGGAAACAGCAAATATTTCATCGAGGAACTTTGTCAAATAAAAAATTGGAAGACGAGTTACCTACATGGAGATTTTATGTAGATGGGTCATCTTGCACAACAGGTTGTGGAGCAGGGATTGTTTTGAACACCCCAGACTAGATTGACATGAATACGCCCTGCGATTCCAATTCAAAGCCTCCAATAATGAGGCTGAGTATGAGGCCATGATAGCAGGTCTTAATTTAGCAAAGATTATGGAAGCGCAACAAGTGATGGTATTCAGTGATTCTCAATTAATTGTGAATCAGATGATGGGAACATATGCAGTTAAAGGAGAATTAATGGTTAAGTATCATGCAAAGGTGATGGAGTTGTTGGCAAAATTTGATGCCATTCAGTTGATCAGAATACCAAGAATGGAGAATGCATGAGCAGACGCATTGGCCCGACTAGCATCAGCTACTCGTACCGAGCTGCGAAAAATGATACCAATTGAAGTATTAGAAAGTCGGAGCATAGATGAAGACCTGACAATGAATATTATTACCCTTGATTTAGGACCGTCTTGGATGGATCCCATCAGGGCATATATTGAGGAGGGAGAATTATCGGAGGATAAGCTCGCTGCCAAGAAATTAAAGTTTAAAGTTGCTCGGTATGTACTAATTAATGGTGTTTTGTATAGACGAGGAATTATGGCAGGTTTACAAAGATGTGTACATTCCTCCGAGGTGAAAGAATTAATTGAAGAGATCCATGAAGGGCCTTATGGAGCCCATGTAGCAGGTCGGACACTTTTGCAAAGGGTGATGATGCAGGGATACTACTGGCCAACAATGAGGGCTGATTGTATAGCCTATGCTAAGAGAAGTGATAAATGCCAACATTTTTCCTCCATACGACGAACTCCACAAGCATTGTTGACACCCATAACTTCCCCTTGGCCATTTGCTATGTGGGGAATTGATTTGGTTGGACCACTGCCGACGACCCGAGGAAGATTCAAGTACCTCGTCGTCGCAGTGGATTATTTTACTAAGTTGGTAGAAGCTGAGCCACTTTTTGATATGACATACGAGAAGGTGTACCAGTTCGTTTGGAAGAACATAATCTGTCGATATGGTCTCCCTCATGCCTTCATCACAGACCATGGAACACAATTTGATAACGAGGAGTTTGTCGCCTATTGTCATCAGTCAAACATTTTGAAGGTTCATTCAGCACCAGGCCATCCTCAAAGCAATGGACAGACTGAAGTGACAAACAGAACATTACTAAATGGTTTGAAGAAAAGGCTAAGTGAGGCTAAAGCTAATTGGATTAATGAGCTACAGTCAGTATTGTGGGCTTACCGAACAACTCCCCGAGCAGCAACTGGAGAATCACCATATATGCTGGCGTTTGGAAGTGAGGCCGTAATACCTGCCGAGTTGGGTCTTCCAACACACAGAGTGCTGAATTTCAATTCCCCAGTCAGCGACCTAATGAGGAAATTAGATTTGGACATGCTCGAGGAGGTTAGAGAAGAGGCAGCCATTAGGAATGCTGCTTACCAATAATGAACAGCCCTGTTCTACAACAAGAGGGTCAAGAAATGCGACTTAAAAGAAGGAGATTACGTGCTAAAAAAGGTCATTCAGAAGCACAATAAGTTGGAAGCAAACTGGCATAGACCTTAACGAGTTACAGAGGTTGTTCGACCAGGAACTTACCGAATAGCGACTCTTGAAGGAGAGGAATTTAAGAATGCATGGAATGCTGAACACCTACGCAAGTATTATCAGTGATGTAAAATGTAAAGCAGTTCCATCAATATGAATAAAACGATGATATTTCACCATCTTCTCTCCTTTTATTGAAAGTTTTTCGGGGAATACTAGTGTGTAACACTACGCTGCTCGGCAGTAAAAAGAACACGATAGTTCAAGCTCAGACCAACTCCGGTTGGTAAAAGGGCGAGAACACGATAGTTCAAGCTCATACCAACTCCGGTTGGTAAAAGGACGAGAACAAACCATACTCCTTTGGTTAGGAGGCGTACACTAGCTCAGACCAACTCCACTTGGTAAAAGGGCGAGTGGACATGATAGTTCGAACTCAGACCAATTTCGGTTGGTAAAAGGGTGAGAACATGACATTCCTAAAAATACCAGCTCCGGTTGGTTAGGAAACCATACTCCTTTGGTTAGTAGGCTGACACTGGCTCAGACCAATTTTGGTAAAAGGGCAAGTGGACATGATAGTTTGAACTCAGATCAACTCCGGTTGGTAAAAGGGCGAGAACAACGTTCCAAAAAATGCCAATCTCGGTTGGTTAGGAAACAAGATATGCTCTCAAATGCCAACTTATGTTGGTCGGGAGGTAAGATTATTCCAGAAAATACAAAAGTTCCTCAAAGAAAAAAAAATATTCCAAACTGAACCAAGTATGGTTGGTCGAGGATAAAAATCCACTAACTATAGTTGGTCGACGAGGAGAAAATATTCCAAATTGTACCAAGTATGGCTGGTCGGGGATAAAAACCCACCAACTGTAGTTGGTCGACAAACACAATTTAACAACCTTGGTTGGTTGAAAAAAGTTTCAACATTTTTACTCATTATTAAGTGATCGAGCAACATTACTAATACTTGTAATTTTTTATTACTAAGTTGGTCGATGAACCACACAATATTGTTATGCAAGCACAAATATAAAGTGTTTGACAAGTACAAGACAATAGCAATACAGATTTGCAAACAAAAATGAAACTCTTTCATTAAATTCCAAATGAATTACACAAATTTATTACATTGATATTAAATTGTGTGCTAATTATTACATCAGATTTTCCTACTCTACTGGTCTTTTCCCTTCTGCTTTTGAAATAGGCTCCTCGCCAGCAGGAGGATCTTCCAGGCAAAGGGGAGAATTAATGAAGTTAAGATCTCGAAGCATTCTGACGTTCATTATTGAAGGTGTATCCAGTAAATGCTCGGGACGAGATACCTCGATCTGATAATGAAGATTGTAATCACCAAGGTATTTTGTAATTAAGCTCCGAGGAATGGCACGAGCTAGGATCCATTCCATGTCCAAATTATATGGTGGCACAGTCAAGTCAAGTACCCCAGGATCATAATAGTCCCACAGGTAGTATCCTTGTTCGAGCTTCAGCACGCACAAGGCATTCAGCCAACCTTGCTTGTAGCCCTCATTATTGGCATTCTGGATACAATCATCCAAATGGAATAGTGCTTCATTGTATCCAGCCATCCAGAACTCCCTGGGCTGTTTGTGAAATTGAAATGTCAACCTTTCAAGCTTCTCATGAAGACTCTGGATGAAAAGTTCATTAGTCTCCAACACTGATTTATTTGAAGAGAGTTGTTTTTCCAGTTCTCTAATTTTCTTTGACATGTCAGACAAAGCTTGATTTTTTGCCATCAATGGGAATGCTTGGTTTTCCAACGCTGATTGAGTACGAGCTTCCTCAACAGTACGACGAAGAACTTTTTATCGTCCCCGAGCAGGTTGAGTCTGTTGTTCCTCGATAACATGATGAACAACTCTTCCTCGTCCACGAGAATCTCTTCCTCGTCCCCGAATAGCAATAGAAGGCCCAGCTCTTCTCAAAGTCTCTAACTCTTCTCGCAACTTGGCATTTTCCACTTCTAAAAATGAGAATCCTTTATCGGTGACCGGTACCAAGGCAGTAGAAGATGAAGCAACAGACCTCAGCTGAGCTAGTTCTTTTTGCAGATTGTTGTTTTCTTGTTCCAATAGCTCAGCGATTTGCCTGTGCCCTTCGACATCTGCTTTCAATGTTCTCTCTCTCACTTCATAGCCAACAAGCATCTTTTCATAGCCTTTTTCAGCACTAAGTTGTTTAAGTTTCTTCTTATACCCTTCGTGCAAAAGAGTTGAAGACTCTTTATACTGTTGTTGAAGTTCATCAAGAGTACCTTGCAAGTCTTCAATCATTTCGTAATAAGCCACATTATTGGCCACAGCTCGGTCAAGTAAGCCTTTCAGGTACTAATAAGCTTCGACTGCCTGATCTGAAGCATCATGACCAAGGATGTCGGCAACTTCTAATGCACTCAATTCTGTGTGACCAGCCTTATAATATTCATGACATTGTTGCATCAACTTTGTATTATTAGCAGATAACAGATCCATCCTGACCAGAAACTAGCAGAGAAAGAAAAAGTAATCATAAAAAAGAAGATCAAGACAGAGTACAGATAGAAAAGAGACAATCATATGGAAGAAAAGAACTCAAATTTTATTAGATCATAGTGCAGAGTTACAAAGATCTTGGTTACACTCGAAAAAGAAGAAAAATAGAAAGAGAATACCGAACAACTTCACACCTTTTCCTTGTCTCCCAAAACTTTCTCAGGAGGCTGGGATGAGGAGCTCGGTTGCTCGGTTGGAACAATGAGTTGGTCGGCTAAAGCTGGAACTTGTTCAGGAGGAGCAGTCAGAGATGAAAGCTCCTCGTCGGCAGGATGAGTAAGGATTGGATCACCCGCTACCATTGAAGATTCTTCGGAGGCAGCTTCGTCCTCTTCTTCATCTTTAATAACTAGGGGAGGACCAGGGAGATGCTGTTGAAATAGCTCTGAATCCTCATTAACCTTCAATTCTTGCAGGGCATCCACCCAACCATCTCGAAAGTATTTCAAACTCCCATACTACACTTGAGTCATCATTGCTGCTACCCCCTGTCCCATCCTTTGTCCCAACCAGTACGGAAAGATTTTTTCACCACCATTTTTCTTTTCATTTTCTCCGAGGAGAGCTTCTTGGAGAGAAGATCCTCGGTGGCCTTCAACTTAGCTTCCACCTCTTCCTTCTGGCGGTTCACTTCTCGCAGAAGGGAAAATTCTTCTTCTGCCATTTTCATTTTGTCTTCAAGCTCCCCAAAGCTCTTGAGCTTCTCGTCATACTTCTTTTTCTCTCCCTCCAAATCTTTCACTTTATTTTCCAACTGCACCTTTTCTGCCTCAACTGCAGCCAACTTCTTCTCCCATTCAGCCCTATCCTCGTCATACTTTTGACGAGAATTCTTCAAAGATTTGGTTAACCCCAATAAAGCATCCTCCACTCCAGACGAGGAACTAGAAGCCTTGATTGCTTCATCCTTCTTCACAATGGTGTTAAAACAACTCACCAGCTAAAAAAAGAAGATAATGATAAGTCATCACAGAGATACGTGTATTGATGGAAAGAAAGAAAATTCAGAATAAGAGAAACTTACTGAAGCAATGTGACGAGTAGCCAGGGATGTAAGCATATCCCTAGACATATTCTCCTCAATTCCTTGGACCTCAGGAATAATCCAAGTCTTTACCGAGCTCATCGCAAAGCTCGGGGGAATAATAGTTGGAACACCAGCTCCACTAACTTGCAGCTGGGGAATGGTTTCAGCCAAATTGACCGAGGAGGATTTCTTCAGTTTCCTCGGTGGCATTTCAACAGTTTCAACTAAAGAAGAGCTTTTGGTTGGGGAGATGGTTATCACTTCTACAGGTGCATCCTTCTTAGGAGCCAATGGGGGCTTCTCGGCAGCCTTCTGAGGAGCAACAGAAGGGGCAGCATCTATTTTCTTTGTCCCCTTTTGGACATCAGTTTTGTTTCTTTTCCCATCTCCAGCAGAGGTGGTCTCCTCAAAGAGAGCAGGAACTCTTCTTTTGCCCATTTTCTGACTTAGAGGGATGTGAGATTCTGGAGAAGAGTCCTCAGGAATTGACACTGGAGCACTAGTGCTGACCACAGGACGAGCAGTGAAAGAGGTTGTATAACTCCTATACTGCAACAAATATGAAGCAGACCTGATGTGCTCGTCTGCAACTTTCTGATGCAAACTCCAGATAAGTTTCAAATGCTTAATATTTACTTCTGATTCTTTTGGAGTCTTTCTTTTGCTGTCAACTGCAAACAAATACATATTGAAATGTCAATCACACATTTATTCAAGCATAATGAAATCATAATTTCAGAAATAAAATAAAATGAAAATAACCTATCCCATTGCCATATGGAGGGCATCTGGGACCTTGATATACTTCATCTCCAATCAAAGGGGCATGTTGCCAGTTTTTGATAACTACCCCATGTTCAAAATAATCCCTATTAGCATCAGGGGGGTTGACTACTAAAGCCCTATTCAAAAATCTAGTTTTTAAATAAAAAAAATTGTCTAGAACAGCCCATCTATAACAATACAATATCTCAGGAATTCCTATACGGGTTCCGTGAGTTTGATTTAACCTATACACCCCATTAACTATTCTCCATGTGTTGGGGGCTATTTTTGTAGGGACAACATCGAAATAATGACAGAACTCTAAGCACAAAGGGTTTGGTGGAAAAGAAAATCCACATTCAGCAATAAAGAGGTTGGGGAACCAGTGTCCCTCAGCCAAACGAAAATAATCTAAAGGCTCAAAAAGATCCTCCAGAGTTACCCAAGCTGGAATAGAAAAATCATAACGGAATTTCTCAAGAGATTCAATAACATAAACCATGGTGAATAAAAGAAATGAAGAAGAAGGAAGAAGATCTTACAGGAAAAAGGAGATCTGTTGACAACAAACGAAGAAAGGGATGAACGCACAAGAGAGAGAAAGACTATAGAAAACTCGAAAGCAGAAATTGGAAAAGGTAGAAGACGATGGGATTGCCTATGAAGCTTAAATACTTTGCCTTGGGAAACGGCGAAAGAAATGATTACAAAAAGAAACTATTACGCTACCGGCGGCTAAAATGACAAAAAGTGCACGAAGATCAAAGAGCTTATAAAAATTCAAAAAGGCGGATTCTGCGAATTTGGAAGACATTCGACACGGAGAAAATGCTCCTAAAAACCAGGAAGGTCATTTAATATTGCCATATACCGAGAAAGAATGTTCCATACTCCTCAAATTTCAAAATATGAAACATTGGGGGCTTCTGTTGATACCAAAATTAATATGTTGATATAGACGAATCATAAGAAGACACGTGTCGATCTACGTGGCACAATAGCAATGAGGAAGTCTATTTCCCCGACCAAGTCATACTCACTCCGAGCATCAAGTATACTTCGAGGAACTCCAACACTCCGAGGAACTCCTGAACGACGAGCAACTAAGGCGGTCCGAGTTGCATCTCTTCCACAGCATTGATTGCCAGATAATCAACAGTTCAACTATTTATTGAATGCTTACCATACAGACGTATACTCTTAAACGGCATTAATTGTTTACCCTTTCACATGTACAGCCTAAGGGCTATAAATACATTGTATCACCCTCATTCTAAGGGACGGGATTTTCTTGATAGAATTACATATCGAGAACTCCAAAACACTTGGCAATAATAGAAACAGTGGACATAGGCCATTCTTATAAGGCTGAACCACTTTAAAATTCTTTGTCTCATTTATATTTATCTGTGATTAAATAATTAGAAGCAATCTAATTTTTTACATCAACAAGTTTAATCTTGTATTAAACGGCTTTAGTAACAATTTTTCAGAAGATGCAGGCTTAATCTTCTTTAAGGCTTCCAACTCATCCCTTAATGTTGCATTCTCAGACTCTAAAAAGGAGTATCCCTCATTAGTAGTAGCAACAACAGAGCGAGAGGCAGACTTTAAAAGATTCACTTCATCCCTCAAATTATTATTCTCCTCTTCCAGGAGTTTGGCAATAGTTATAATTTCTTCAACTTCAAGCTAAAGTAGAGCTTCCTTTTTATTATAAATAGAGATAAATTTATCAAAGCCCCGGCCTACACTAAAGCTTCGATATTTCTGCTCATAGCTCTGGTGCAACAGCGCAGTAGATTCTTTATGCTATTCTTGAAGTTCTTCTATCATCTCATAGTAGGCAACATTGTTTACTACCGCCCGATCGAGTAAGTACTTTAAATACTTGTAGGCTTCTTTATCATGCTCTAATGCATCATCACCGAGCAACTGAATAATTTCTTCTTCGGATAAGTCCATATGACCTGCTTTGAAAAAAGCATTGCACTTCCTCAGTAGGTCGGTATCTTTGGAAGACAGTTGTTTCATCTTCGCTATAAACTAGCAAGAAGAAACGATCACCAATCAATAACAAGAATGGAGAACATGTATAATCAGTAAGAGAGAAAAAGGAACAAAAGGTTCTTTTATTAATAACAACGAGTTCAACTACAATAAAAATGAAGAAAAAGAAATAAAAAAGCAAAAGGGCAAATGTCGAACAACTTTACACCTTCTCCCTATCATTCTCAACCTTCTTATCCTCCTCAAAAGAAGGGACTATAGACTAAAATTGCTCAATTTGCTCGACTGGAGGAAGAGACGATTCAGTGATTTTAGGTTGATCGACATCAAATTCAACCACTAGAGAAAACTCTCCAGCACTAGCTTCATCTTCAACCTTATCCTCAATGACTGGAGGAGGACCATGAATATATCTCTGATAAAAGTTTAGAGTCTTCAATTGTGTTCAACTCCTGAAGGGAAGCAACCCAACCATCTCTGAAACATTTTTGCTTTGCATACTCAATCTGAGCAGCACAAATGGCTTTGTTCTAGCCCTTGTCCCAGACAGCACTGAAGGACGCCTTTACAGCAGACTTTCTCTTAGATCTGGCAGAGGATACAAGCTTTTCAGCAGTCTTAGCCCTGCGCTTAGCTTCCTCTGCCCTACGCTCAGCTTCCTTTCCCTTGCGCTCAGCTTCCTTAGCCCTGTGCTCAGCTTCAAGGGCATTCTCATCAGACGTCTGTCGAACAGCTTTAGTTATGTTCAGTTTATCCGCCTAAGTACTCTTTTAAGACTCTAGATCCTGCTAAGATTCGAGCATAGACTTCTTTAAGCCAGCCAAGGCTTTCTCCATATTTTTTGAAGAAGAAGAGGCCCTAATTGCATCATCTTTCTTCAGCATATTATTGAAGCGTACCAAGAACTACGAGAGATGAAGATCAAGATGAGTATATGATAAATATAAAATATAACCAACCCAAGAAAATAGAAACCACTTACTGATGCAAGGTTTTAAGCCGCCAATTCAGAAACCTTCGCTCAGGGGAGCATGGCATCCACCCCCTTGTGGTCTGGAAGAGTACCGGACATGATAAATTTTTGGGCCAAACCAGGAGTACTAACTTTCAGAGGAATAGCATCAAAAAAAGGTAACGCAACCAAGGATAGTTGATCAGTCACCTGGCCGACCTGCTTCTCTATAAACCCTCTCCTAAGTCTCCTTAAAGTAACTTCAACATCTTTGGGAGTTGCATCTTTGGGAGATAGGTCTTTGGGGGCTGAGTCTTTGGGGGTTGGGTCCTTGGGGACTGGGGGCTTCATAACATCCACTATTTTATTCTTGACTCCTTCAGCAGGTGCTTGGGAGCCAGAAGTTCTACCATTGAGAAGGTTAGGAAACTTTCTCTTCTTAAGGATTTCAGATAAAGGAGTATCTAAATCAGCAGCAACCTCTTGATCAAGGTTAATTATCATAACATGAGAAGTAGCAGGTCTGGAAATAAATGAAGAAAAGGTGTTTCTGTATTGAAGCAAATAGGAAGCAGACTTAACATGCTCCTCAGCAATTGTCTTGTAAAGGCCCCAGATAAACTTCAATTCTTTCAAATTTACTTCATTATCTTTAGGGGATTTTCTTTTCTCGTCAACTGTAATTAAATTTACAAAGCAACATTCAGTATAACATTTTATCAAATATAAACAGGGCAAAATTACTAAAACATAGAATAACCTATTACATGGCCAAAGAACGGACATCTAGGTCCTTGATATTTTGCACCTCCAACTAAAGGAGCATGTTGCCAATTTTTTACAACTACCCCATGATCAAAATAACCCCTATTAGAATTCGGGAGGTTAACTACTAAAGCTTTACAAACTGCCCTAGTTTTCAACTAATAAGTGGTATATTTAGTTACCCATTTCTAAAAAAACATTATCTCTGGAATCCCTAAATGGTTTCCTTAGATGTGATTTAACCTATATACACCATTCACTACTCTCCATGTGTTAGGAGCCATTCTTGCAGGTACAGCGTCAAAATATTGACAAAAATCCACCAGACACAGGGGATTGGGAGGAAATGTGAGCCCACATTCAGCAATAAAGATGGAAGGGAATTAATGGCCCTCGGCAAGAGAGAAAAAATCAGAAGGAAAAGTGGGATGTTCCAATACAACCCAAGATGGAATGTTAAAGTCAATTTTGAACTTATCAAGCGACTCGATAGAATAAACCATGATGAAGAAAACAAAGAAGAAGAGAAGAAAAATTCTTACAAAGGTTTAAGGATTAAGTAAGAACTGAAGACCGAAAAGAAAATGATCGCACGAAAGATCAAAGAACACAACAGTAGAATAAAAAATGAGAGATAGCAAATGATCGAAGTTTTATCGCTCTTTTTATAAGTCGCATCAAAAACTGGTAAAAGTAACGATTAAAGTGAACGACGGTTGAGTTTACGACACCTAACAAGGGAAAAGATGAAGATACCCCATAAAAGTTAGCTAAAATTTAAAATATTTACAAAATTGCCATTCACGCTAAAAAATTATCAAAATTCACAAGTCTGAAAGGTCTACAACTGACTAATCAACCCGAACTATTGTTAAAGCATAATATTCCACACTTTCACATCATCTCTAATTATAAAGCATTAGGGGCTTCTGTTAATACCAAAATTTAGCACCTTACGTGGACCAATTATAAATCAACACATGTCATCCAATGTGGCTCAAATCCAAGTCAGCATGATGCAAAAGCTTGACTAACAGGGCAACCCGACCAACTAGGAAGACCGACCAACTACTGAAAATCCAATCTGTACAACCAACGAAGCAACAACAGTCATAAAACCTGTAAAACCAGTGAAGCGACATTAATAGCTTATTTAATTATCATTATATATTGATGATAATGCCCAACAAATGAAGTCATTCCATCATTTCACACGACAACTATCAATACCCCTCTTGGGCTATAAATACATTGTATCACCCTCATTGCAAGGGATCGAAAAGAAATCAAGGCAATCAATACATAACAATGGATGTAGGATTTTTCACTGATCCGAACCAATTTAAAAATCTCTTTATCTTATTTGGTTCTGTTTATTAATCTGTGATCATTCAATTAGGCCTATTCTTGCTTTTTACATCAACATGTACCCAAATAAATAAAACATACAAATACAAAGCAATATCCAAATTTCCAAATAAAAAGATAGAAATAATGTTATGAAGAAGGGTCTTGAGTAGATCGGAGGAGGAAGGAAGGCCACACGACATATGAATTGAGACTCCTCGCAATATGTTAAACGTCGTATTGTTCACGCAACCACAAATGTGAGTTCTCCTTTCCCTCCACAACATGCGTGACGCGCACTCTTGCCTCAATATCTTTGAGGGGACTTCCATGAACCAGCATACCCCGGAGGAAGCTCAGATCCCTTAACCCCCTCGCTATCGGCTGCCCATAATATTTCTCGAGTAGATGCACGCTTGACTAATAGAGTGTTGACATAGCTCGTTTGATGGTTGTCATGATGGGAAATGGTTCATCATATGGTGTTGAGTCCATGCGTATCGATGATGAAGCAGTGGCACCCTCGTCCTCGTCCTCTTCATCGTCTATCTCTACCTCCTTATCCTTCCCCTTCCCCTTCCCCTTGCCCAACTAACACTTCATGAAGGCGTATATATCTAGGATCGTCGCCTCCTACCTTGATAGCTTATCGTCATGGGTGTCCACCTTATGTTCTAACCCGCTATTGCTCGTCTCCATGTCGATGATCCTAAACTTCCCCACCCGCGAGCTCACCTCGTGTCCCCCCCCTGCGATCCAGCCCAAGAATTTAACTGAGTGCGTCCGTAGACAAAGATGCTTTGTTGACATCAGACTATGACTCGTGCACTTCCTTAAGCTTTGCCTGAAAAGACAAAAAGTGCACGATTAGTTAATTAAGTAAATAAAAAAATTATAAGGTAATTAAAAAAATTAAACATTTATAACTTACAATGGTGGAAACGACACTCGGGGCCACCTGCTTGTCCTTGCCCTTTTTCATTTGAATTGCCATTTAGGCATCGAGCCTATGTGGCCTACCCCCAGGGCCACTCCCTGTGTCCTGAGATAAAATAATACAGAATTAGTAAGTAACGTAAAGTAATGCTAAATTACAAAAACTAAAATTAAATAAAAAAACTTACCATCTTGTGCTCCACCTCGGTGTAAGACGTTTGCCCGGAGTAGTGCACATCCAACTTTTTCGACCAATTGTCCCTCCCCTATTAACGAGATTCCAATTGCCGCTCATTGGTTTCATTATCGATAAGCTTTTGCCAATGTGCCAATGAGATCGGCTCCTTGTGGGGGACGATGTCACATAGTCTCAGAATGGATTCCCGGGTCTTCCCAAAGTACCGTTCCCGCAAATTCTTCTTCCACATCTTATATTGATACCTTAATTACTCCAACGTGGAGTTGCGGCGATATGCGGGCAAGCCGAATTGTTCCTGTCAAACAAATACAAACCAAAAAGAAAGTCAGTGTTATAGTTGCTTATAAATATAAATACACAACCTGTAGTGCCTCCCAAATGTTCAACTTGAGGTTAACAGGCTCAGACCTCCAAGCAATGTACCCCGGGCCTTCAATAACTCTAGCGCTCTAGCTAATAATGCACTCTTATTCTTGACGACTGCCCACAATTTGCTACATTTTAGGGGCCTACTGACCGATGAGCCCTCATCGCCTCTGTTATCGCGTACTTATGAAGTCATTTTCTATAAAAAAAAAAAGTTATTATTAGTACAAACATATACATGAACTTTGAATTAATGCTCAAATGTGATAATAACAATACATACTAATACCAATTTCAATTTACACACATGCATCCCCACCCCACCCCCCGCACACACACTTCCGGGTCATGGACTCCGAATTAATGCTTAAATTGAATAAAATTCTAATTAACATATTCACTTGGTTATTACAAGCATTTAAATGATTAATACAAATGAATAAAAAGCATTAAATCGTCGTCCGATAATAATAAAGCACTAGAGTAATACAACCACTGGTCATTATAAATAATTTGATTACTTATTACAAATAAAAAAGTTATTTCAAATTCGGGTTATCATAGTAAATGGATTGTTATTCGGTGGGTGCAGCCAAGTCATCCATACTACTGTTTATACGCTTTGGCGTATGTAAGACGATTGACCACAACTCGTTGTTGATATACTCCGAGTAAAACAATTGCTTGACCTTTTGAAAAACATAAACAAACGGCTCATCGCTCACGTGCTCGTTGCTCTTCAACTTGGACAAGCCAATCATGATCAAATTGGTGCCAAGATAAACTTTACAAGCATTTTTATCCCCAACTCTTATCCAATCAGAGTAAATACAACGTCTTTGAAGTCTACATAGTCCAATCAAATATGTTTTGAATTACACCATAGTGAGTCATTTCAGTTTCAATGAGGTTTTAATCTTTCGCGCTCGCTCAAAAGAAAGTAAGAGCCTTGTATGAAATGCCCGAGTTTTATACATTTGTATTTTCCTTGTACACCCTTGCACCGAATACGTAATCGTTAAATCGATACTTTTTGTACACTTGTGCCACGAACAATGGTCCAGTGGCTAGACGACCAAGCCTTGATGTCACATCACCCGTCTTTAAGAGTTGAGAATATAGATGAATTAAGTAGGTTAGTTATAAAGTTGTCTTGTAATGTGACATTTAATAACAACCATTTTCATTATAATTACCCCGTGTGACAACCACAACCTAAATTTGTTGTCTGATTATGCCATTATTTCTTATCTTTTATTGTTCTTACATGCTTCATATTTTCTGCATAGATCGTGATGAAAGTATTACAAAATTAATCATGTAAAAGAATTAAAATAATTTAAACTTACTTTTTCCATTCTTCGACATCTTCATGTGTGTCAAATAAATAACGAGCTATTTGTTCATGTTGCGAACTCGTTAATTTTACTCGTTTGCCCATCACATGACCACCCTCACCGATAAACTCATCATTGTCATCCACACTGGTTGAGTCAGGCATTTATTCCCGAGTGTAGGTCGATGACTCCACGGTGATGTATTTCTCTGCAATTGATCCTTCAATGTATGGTGTATTCTCGACGTAATCTTTAAAAAATTTCATCAATCTTTCAAACGAATACATCCACCAATATCTAAATGGGCCACAAAGAAGTGCCTCGTCGCATAGGTGTACCAATAATTGAACACTTATGTCAAAGAAAGATGGGGGAACGTACTTTTCCAAGACACACATCCCTTCGCTCACTGCCAATTTTACGGCCACTATGTGATCTCGATTGACTATCTTCTCATATAAAAGTGAGAAGCAGATACTAATTTGCATAATAGCCCTGCCCTCCTCAAATCCTTGTGCTTGGAGAAATAGTGCTTAAACAATAGAGGAACCAATTGCATGATCACATGCCAATCGTGGGACTCACACTTATGTAAATCATGGGTAGCATAATTCACAATTCTTTGCAAGTTGGATGAAAAATTATATGGAACTTTTAAATTATATATTGTGTTTAAAAGCACCATCCTTTCCTCACTCGTCAAAGTAAGCGCATCTGGGGGAATTATTGCCCTTCCCCTACTATCTTCTTTCAACCATAGTTGTGGCTTAAGTTTCAACGCTTTAAAGTCTTTTGTGCATTTTCTTCATCCTTCGAATGACTCCCCCAAGGCATGTGCCCATAATATGTTCAGTGATGTTCTTCTCTACATGCATCACATCCAATACATGGCGCACCGGGTTATTCTTCTAATAAGGCAAGTCAAATAAAATTGACCTCAAAGACCATGCCTTTCTTGTCTCAGTTTCATTCCCACTTGGAGTCTTCTTATGCTTGACATTCTTAAAATAGGATTCTTACCTGGTATATTAGGGCCACAATCAGAAGATTTACTTTTAATTTATGAGCCTGAAAGTATTCTCGGCCGTAGCCCGTGTTCAACTCCGCCCGGTAGAAAATTGGAACATTTCTTAAATCTAAAACAATGAGGGGGTAAAAACCTCCTATGGCAATGGTATAAATTTTTTGAGCTAGCGGGGAGACGAAAAGATCTCCTCTCCACAAATAGGACACCTTAAATAACCATATACTACACAATCGGATAATGGCTTATAACTTGGAAAATCATGAATTGCCCACATCTATAACATCCCTTATTTTTTAATGACATTTAAAATGGGATTAACTAGAATTAATTGTGGGATAATTGAAAATTAATCTAGAATTAAATATTACTCGAGAATAAAGTAATATGTGATTTATGTTGAATATTACTTAGTGATTAAAATTAATATATGATTATGACTTTATAAAATTATCGCGAGTTATAAATACGACAATTACGGTAAATAAGTCGGGATGCTCGTATCGGGATTATATTTAAATGGAATGAAAAGTAATTTATTTTTATGTTATCCGAATGGTCGTTTTGAATTCACCAAAGTGTCCGGAAGGGTTTAAATAGTGAAAAAAGTTTACCTGGGGTTTAATTTAGGTCTCGGGTCAATTTGGAACCAAATCGACACCTCGAATGGGTATTTTAGTCATTTGTCAAATCAGGTGAATAGTACCCACGAATTCGTAATGATCTTATATAAGTGTAGAGTTTTTATAATTGAGATTCATTCACCAAAAGTCAAAGGAAAAGGCTTAAAGGAGAGTGATAGACTTTTCTAGGAGACCAAGAGCCAAGAGTCACCTTGCACCACCACCAAGGAACAACCCTATAATCATCTTCCCCAACGGTTCAGACCTTCGAATTAGAGGCAAGTGGTTAATTATTGCAAATTATAACATGTATATATGTTAGGTTAGAAATTAAATTCAGAAAATTTATGTGAATTAAAGATCAATTTTGATGATCTTAATTGAATCCTTGAAATGAAAGCAAATTATGACTGACCTCTTTTTTAATATAGAATAAAATCGACGAAATTTGGATATAATTGGTGAAGAAATATGGAATTTATGATAGTTCTTGTATAAGGACGATGCATTAAGAGTTTTCTGAATTTCTACGGAATTAACTTAATTTAATTGAAACTCCTTGATGATTTTGTACTGTTTAGATGTTAGAAATCATTCACATATCTTAACGTATCATTTGGGATGATTTATGGGGAGTTTCGGATCATTTGGTGATGGTTTTGAGGATGAAAAATATTGAAACCCGTAGCCATTAAAATGCATAATTTTGCAGACTTGTAGGGGCGAATCGATTCGGACCAGGGAAAATCGATTCGGCTGCCCTGATTTGGCCAACTTTCCCTTTTGATTATTATTTTTGTGGGATCGTTTGGGATTTGATTATGGGACTGAATTTTTAAAATAATAGGAGTAAAGCGGTATATCAGTAGGCTATGTTAATGCATGGGCTTTAGTCCTATGAGATGGAATAGAGGGTTAAATTAAATTAGGGATTATCGAGGAATAAACCTAGTTTGAAGATAAATTTAATTCACGAAAATTCGGGGATTATAATGACATGGACCAGTAGGGTGTAGATGCTTGCCTACTGAATTTACATGAGGAATAAATGATACCCTTCGAATGATGAGAAAAACTCTGGAATAAACTTTAAGAAGCAAAGTCATAATCTATAAATACGTAGGATATTCGAGATATAAATATTCTACGAATGGGATCTATCATATGGGTTGTGCGTATGCCTTATTGTTATGATATATATAGGTAGGGTGAATACCTATATTATGATTTATATTGTGTATGACATACCTACTCAACTTGTTATCTGGGTGGAGGTTTTTGCGTTGTGGACGATATTATCCTGATGAGCCTATTGGGGGGATTTTAGATTCGTACCATGAGCATAGGACCTTGGACCCGTGCTATCGGTGAGAATGATAGTTTCGATGGTTGAATGGGAATATAGATATGTGCGTGACCCATTTGTCTTGGGAGCATGCTCGCCTCCAATATATGTGTTATGAGATTTATGGATCCTGGGAGACGCCGAACCAACAGTCCTTTATACAGTGAGAGATGTATCAGGACATGATAGCAAAGTATGCATGCACTGCAGATGCGTTTGGGAGGTGCCATATTAGTATATATAATAGTGTGTTGAATATATATATTGTGATTTAATCTACTGTGTGAAATTAGTAAATGTAAAAGAATAATAAAATTTGAATTTAATTAAGTGAGTGAATACTTAATCTTAAAACTTTGAATAGTCTAGTGCGTATTAAATAGAAATGAACATGTGTAATTATCATACGTATTGTGAGAAATACGGGAAAATGATATAAGTTAGAATCATAGTGAATCTTATTTCAAACTAGTAATTGGGAACCTTAACTAGGAACATTATGAGGCACATTAGGTGTGCACTCTAGATGAGAGATGAGATTCTAAAGCGAGAGCCCGAGAAGCTAACACGTACATAATAATTGCTTAATTGAACTTGTTAATCACTTGCTATTTTAAAAAAAAAATTACAATCAGGCTCTGACCCATTTTCTTGCATAATCTCTGCTCTCTTGTATCTTTTACATTAGGTGTCTAGCATTAGGGACGCTCGAGTATGGATGTTTGACGAACTATAGCTGCTACGGGATATGCATGCTTTGTTTAGACGCTTTCATTCATTGATTCAGACAACTGTAGTATCTATTTCATTTAGGGCATGTTGCTCAGGATTCTAGTTATTCCATCTCTATCTCAGATATTGTAATTACTTATGTTGGTACTGTTATTATCGGTTTTATTTGGATGATGGTATTAAGAATTTTAAACTGAAGAGTTTATTCCAGTTACATTTAGTTCACTTGTGATGTCGCTTAATTATTATTCATTAATGTGGAATGGATTACATGATCAATTATTTACATTGTTAAAATGGATTTTATTAAATTTAAAAATTGAAAAGTTTTGACACCAGCTTAATTAACTATTAGGTGAATTTATAAGGAAGTTGTTTTTTCTACATTGATGCTAAGAATGAACCAACTAGATATTCTGAATTCATTTAAAAAAGGACCGATCACCCGGTATTTAATTGAGCGGGGTATCACCACATCAGCGTAGCTTTCAGCGTAAACTCTTCTTTTCTAAAAGAGTCAAATGCTTGCATACCCTCTTCCCATAACTCATTTAATTCTTCTATCAAAGGAGCTAGGTAAACAACGATATCCTCATTTAGTGCCTCTAGTCCAGGGATCAACAAAGATAACATCGAAAATTTAAGTCTCATACACTTTGAATGAGGGAGGTTGAGCCATACACTCTGATTGGTGCATAGATTTCCAAATGGATTGAAACCATCTATTGATACTGCCAAACGAGTGTTACGTTATTCTCGATCAAAATCGGGATACTCAAAATTCATCCTCTTTCAAGCTATAGAATCAATAGGATGGCGAATGAGATTTCCCCATGCTTTTGCCCTAACATGCCAAGTTATTGCCTTCTCTATCCATGGTAGGGTGAAAAACCGCTTTAATCTAGGCCCAGCCAGAAAATATTTCAACACTTTTTGAGGCACTTTTGAGCTTGTGCCTTCCTTGCCAGTAGATTGGACATATATAGGTTCATCGCATACTGGACACCGATCGAGATTTTCATATTCCTTTCGGTACAGTATGCAATCATAAACACAACCATTAATTAATTTATACTTCATTCTCAAACCTAAGCGTACTCTGCTTGGGTAGTAAGCCCTTCACCCAATTCAAAATTCCTGTGGCGCTAGTGCCAGACAAACCATATTTAGTCTTCAAACTATGAAAACCAGCCATGGCATGTAAAGTTGTTTGATCTTTCTCACAGCCAGAGTATAACGGTTGGCTCCCCATAAATTTTAAACTTTGGTAGTCATCGTCAAGGTTTATCCCGATATCTTCATGAGCACATGAGCCTTCTACATCATCAGTGACCTCATTATCTTCCACTTCATAAACTGCATACGCATCATCAACTAAATCATCTAGCATAATATGATCTACATTGTCATCCTCCCTTTGTACATTTATCCTACTTATTGAAGGAGGTTGTGAAGGTTGCTCGGGGACAAAAGGAACTTTCATTCCTCGTGAAAAAACCAACTTCGATAAATATCTTGCAAGTCCTATCTTAACAAATGTAGTTCAATTATTTTCCACTCAAACACCTTACCATTCTTACACTTAGCACACGGACACGAAAACTCTTAATCATTATGACATCTCATTACGTATTTCACAAATTCATTAGAACCTCTGCAAAACACATCCCATAATCTATTTGTCTCACCCATCCACTATTTGTATTTAGGATATCAGGTCATAACTACTACAAACAATCACCTATTATGGGTAAGAAGCGTATATTCGTGTATTAACATAAATAAAAGTGTGAATATTTAGTTCCCATTACTATAAACAATCACCTATTGAATGCGTACGCATAAGAATTCTATGCGTAAATGTATTCGTGCATTCAAACTCAAATTTAATTTTAATTTAAAACTGAAATTAAAATTCAATTTATAATATTAATTCCTATTTCATCCATCTCCTCTAAAGGGTAAGTGGTCCTATCCCTTTAGAGACTGCATATTTTTGTAATATACTTAACAACTCATCTACATTATTCCAATTTGAGGAAAATTCGGTAGCATATCCCCATAATTCTCTAAGTAGATGACATAGATTCTCAAGTCTGAGTGTTATTTCAATTTATCAATTGAAATAACACTTAACATCGCATCATTTAGTATATACCCAGAGAACATTAAGATACGACTGCAGAACTTCCCCCAAAAATAACAAGTTTAAGCCCCTAAGAATATTATTATATAGAAACTATGCAGTCCCAAACTGTCCAAACATGACAATTCGAGCGATCTCATTACTGAGATAATGTCTCTCACGTGGGTTTAAGGGCTACTGAATGCGTACATATAAAAACTAGAAGGCTAGTATCTATGCGCACTATAGGCAATTTAAAGTACATTTCATTTAATTTAAAGTACGCATAAGAATTAAAACTTATACCAATATCAATACCAATTCAATTTAAATTTAAATTTAAATTTAACCAATTGGAATTCAATTTCAATTTAGAGAAACGAGTCCTATAAAATTACAATGTCTAGAGCATTTCATATATTTCAGTCCAATTCATAAGGAGCTAAGTGGATGGTAACACTATTTAAGCAAAGTATAAAGTCGACAAACAACATTGACATTGTTTTTGGAATCATACACGCACATGTGACATTCCATATATTGATCCCCAAATTGAAAACAACACACTAAAACCAAACAAAAAATGATTCTCTCACTAGATTTATTCTCTCACCTCCACATGCACACAAACCTGCACATGCACACCAAGACACACACACACGCACGCGCGCACAGTAGAGAGAGAGAGAGAGAGAGAGAGAGAGAGAGCATTCGTACGAGAGAGAGACAAAAATAGGGGATATGAAAACAGTGGGGAAAAAAGAGGGGGTAGGGTTTTTTTACTGAGAAAGTTGTCACGGACTTATCAAGGTCTTTAACTGTAACAACTATAATTATCGTAGACTTGTCACGGTCAATGATCGTGACAAACCGTTGTCACGAACTTGTCACGATCATTGACCGTGATAAAAATGTGTTTTTTTTGTCATGATCAATGACCACAACAAGTCTGGCCGGTCCAAAAGTTACAATTTAATCTTTTTGGTGCGGTGCACCCAAATTGCCCCTTTCTTCATCCTTTTTCTTCATCTTTTCAACCTTCTCTCTTCACCACCACAGCTGAAATGGGCCATCTTATTAAAACCACTCCTTCCACCGGGAGTGCTTCTCCCGACACTCTTGCCCTCCAAGCTTAGTGGGGAAAGCACCTCCACACTCCCTTATTTGGCAGTGCAAATCATATCTAGACAGTGGTAGTAGCTTACCCTGACCATCAAACCGCCAGGCCCACTCCACACCTACTTGTGGAAGAAAATGTTATAGTGCAGGACTGGGCATCTATTCTCGGTGCCAGTGTAACCAGATTTAGGGTCGAGTGAGGGTATTTTACTTAATTAAATATGGAATTTGAGTCCTCCGAGGGATATTGTGAGGAGTTGGGACCATAGATTAAATATATTCATGGCAAGCACGCCAACTGTTCGTCACAAGTTAGTTTTCCAAGCACCGTGTTGTTTGGCAACATAACCTTGAGAAAACCCAACAGTGCTTTGCAGTTATTGGTTTCTCGCTAGAATCATAAGTCAAACGCTTTTGTGGCAGCATGGGGTGAGTTTGCTATCACCCTAAAAGATGTATGTGAGCTCTTGGGGTTGGACACTGCTAAAAATGAAGCCTTCTTTGAAGAAGCTACTTCTAAAGAGGAGGAGGATACAAGGAAAGCATTGGAGTAAGTCTGTAAGAAGTGTATCGTCTGTTCGAACAAGTGCACTTTTGTTGAGTTGATTCACTATTTCTACTTTATGGAGGATAAGGCTACTGCTAAAGTGAGGGAGCCTTCTAAGGCCAATCCTAAAGGTAAGTAAGTTATTGCTTTGCCCCTAACTAGGGAGGGTCTTGGTGATGACCTCGAGCTACCATCGTATATTTTGGTTATCCTCTCTATGATTTTCTTACTTCGGAAATCTCACGATTTCCCATGGAGGGATTTTAATATTAAGGTTGTTAGCATGACTTTGGGTGTTAAAATCCCCTTAGCTACCATAACTAAGGGATCTCTTTACACCTGATTAGACAGAACTTACGCTGCAACTGTTGGGTTAGTCGGTTGTTTTGACGTTTCTAACTATGTTAACACTTTACTCCTCACTGCCTTCCTTTGTTCAAAGTTTTCCAACTTTGCCTTTTTGCCATGTTGTCAATTTTTCATGCAATAAAGGTTCCTCATGCCTGTGTGTGGAACCATAAGAAAACTAAGAAACACCTTATTTCCTTAATTGACAATGTTAATGAATTCTTCTTTTGAGCCTACACTTCCACCACCCAATTTTACATCAACAAATTATTCGTTGAGTCCTCTCTGCTAGTTGACATAGTCGATGGAGCTTCTGATCGGAACAATCCTTCTACAAGCATTCCCTTGGTCCTAACTCCTTCGTACCTCCATTCTTTCATATAGTGGAAATTTTTCTATTCTATTTATTCCCCCAAAAGGTATCTACCCAATTTAGTTATAACCAGTATGTGCCCCTTCGCAGTCACGTCCAGCTAGAGAAAGCCACCAATTTCTCTCTAACTTGTGGGAACTTTTTGAATAAGACCACGGCAGCTCTATCAGCCAGATACAAAGGGAACTTGGTGACTCCCTCCAAAGAAATTCAAAGGTAGTCAATCCACCAACTACGTCAATGTATTTTGGCCGAACCATCTTTCTCAGTTCGAAAAAGGTCTTTCTTCATCAACCCTTGTACCCAAACCCCCCTCCCGAGAGCTTGGGTTAAAGTGTTACTCGATTCAGCATTCGACTCTTAACCAAATCTCCCTCAATAAAATTAGGCCAATGGGTTTTCCACCCATAGCGCCCATTGAGCAAGCTATTTAAAAGAAAAAGGAAGAGGGCTTTAAGCTCTCAGTTATTCAAAGAGGTTGAAGATATTCCCACTACTTCTCAAACTTCTGGAGTTAATGATACACCATTAGGTCCTTCACCCAGAGCAGTAATTTTGCCCAAGAAAAAGTAAAAGAAGAAGAAAATTTCTAAGGTTAATCACCTATAGGTTGTGCCTTCCTCCAAATAGATTGACCTTAATATTAAGGATCAAGTGATGCAGTATTTTGACAACCTGATGAGCAGTTATGACCATGGGGCTGTGGCTACTCTCGCATTTATAGAGGAGAAATTAGCCTATATGGGCCTCTTTTTTTAGCCTCGTATTTGGTTTGCGCGATCGCAAAAGGCGAAGATCTGAGGTAGAGTTCTCTCGTGGAACTATACCTATTCCTGAGAAAAAGAAGGAGGATATTGAGGAAAGGCCTCTGATTGCACCAATCACGCAGCCTAAGAACGATGTACAACTTCAAAAATCCATTTTCCCCTCCTCAAGATTACACCATACATAATGATTCTCTAAAACAAGAGATATTATTTTTTAGTTATAAAGATGGCTTTTCTTTTCAACAAATATTTACCCACTTTTGAATGGTAACTCATATTTTCATGTCTTGTCCTTCCTTGTCTCTTATGTCTTGTTTATTTTTTTCAGGTTAATGACTATGTAGATACCCTTGGGGTGGGGCCCCAATTTCTAATACTGAATGATAATCTTCGCAGCAGTAATGGGAACAACAATCACAATAACAATAACAATAGGAACAATAATAATAATAACAATCTCCTGAAGCACCATCTTATGCCACCAATGAGCATGTGTTAGTGGTTAATTCCCCCTTTGTGGTGGCGATGGTCTTTCAGGAGATGGGTCTATGAGTAAGGGGTATACTGTTAACTCCTCATTCCTATGGGATCAAGCGACCATTGCTTACCCATATGATCTTGAGCTAAGGTAGGGTGAAGTTAGGTAACTCTTAGTAGCTAGACCTCTAATTTTTATCATTCTAATGTTGGGCTCGAGGTAACTTCACTTTTCTTTAGTTTGTTTTCCAGGTGTTTATAATTTTTTTTCCCCCTTTCCCCTTTCCCCTTTTTTTTTACTTATCATTTCTTTTAAATGTATGTTGCAGCTCCAACTTTGTTAGAGGAAGCTACCCCCGAGTGAGCTGCCTTTAAGCTATCTCACTCTCCATCCCACGTTAATATTTGTGGGGCCTTGATAGTTGTGCCCACAATCAATGAGCAAGTTTTCGTAAATCTTTTTGGGCTTTCGATCCTGGAAGGTGGGGTCATTGGGTGGGCGTGAAGAGGTTGCATTTAAGTAAAATCGTGCAGTTGGGCTAGGTACTAAAGAACCAGTCCTTGAGGTATCCCCACATACTGAGGTATATTATGCTTCCATTAATTTTGTTTTAATTTCCTCCCTATGAAAGATAAAGAAAAAAATTCCAAGCCTGGGGCACCTTGTGGTCTAATATATTAATTTGGGCAACCACTTGGGACTGAATGAGCATGGTTTCTTTAAATAATGACTAGCTAAATGCACTTATTGGAGTAACCATTTGGGACTTATCATATTACACTTGGATTTGGCACCAATTGTAAATTATGTAATTGAAATTTCATATTAGCCAAATGTACTTTTCCCATCAACCATTTGGTGTTTATCATAGTACAATTGGACTTGGCACCAATCATAAATTATGTAATTGGGATTTCATATTACCCAAGTGTCCTTGTCCGATCAACCATTTGGTGCTTATCATAGTACACTTGGACTTGGCACCAATCGCAAATTATGGAATTAGAATTTTTATATTAGCCAAGTGTACTTGTCCGACCAACCATTTAGTGTTTACTATAGTACACTTGGACTTTGTGACCATTTTGGTAATAAAAATGGTCAACTTGTACATCTAACCCTTGTTATTTATTTTCAGGTTGTGCTCACTCGAGCTATCCCAATAGTTTTAGAGGAGTTTGTTGTTGCTCTTGCTCAACCTTCTTTACCCACGAACCAACTGCCCTTTGAGGCTATTCGGGAGGAAGTGATTATTAGCAGTCCTGTCGTTATAAATTCTACCTTTAGCCAACCAAACGCATAAACCAAGAAGAAAAGGATAAGGCTTTAAATACCAATTTTTCCCATCTGCTAGTGGAAGTTCTTATAGTCTTCAGTCGCCCGAAACATCTCATCTAGACTTAGTGAGGCAAACTTTGAGGGATTTTATCCACATCATTTCTACCCTTCATCATGAGATCATAGAGATATTTCTCGACCTTCATCCTTCCACCTTTAGTCCTTGTTGCGTTTAAGCCATACCAGTTATAAAGGCTCGCTGGTTGCTCAGGTTTGCCATCGTGCTGAGTGAGATCATGAATACGCTTCTGCAGTCACTTAACTCTTCCAAAATCAAAGAGCTACTTGGTAAAATTCAAGTTTTGGCTTTACCCTTTCATGGTTATCCGATATTTTGGGTTATTTCAAGAAAGACATCATGACTTCTTTTCATATGAAATTCTAGACCAGCACAAGGATCCAGGTTGTGATAGATGAAGAGTTGGTTGCCTTTTACCCTGAGATAATTAAAGCTGAAGAGAAAGTGGTGGCTATGCGGGAGGCCTTGGCGCCAGCTAAAGCGGAGTCAGAGAAGCTACAATAGAAGATGGAAGATTATGAGAATGAAACGGTTGAGCTCACCAATGAGTAAACTAAACTAGCGTCTGCTCTGCAAGATATTCACCCTAGATTTTTTTATTTTACGAATTTGTGATTTGTCGTTAATAACCCAGATTACAATTAGTGGTCTTAGCTTTATATCCTGAGGTGGTAGTTCCTCCTTTTTTTGGCAAAACTTTAACGTTGAATGAAATATTAGTCTTACTGCTCATTACACTGTTGTCTATTATATTCACCTTGGATTTTTTCCCATTTCTATTCATACATAGAATAACCTTATTCGAACGTTATGTATTAAGTAACTACTCCATACAAAGGTTATGTCAGAACATGCTCTTGATTAACCATCAAATACATAAAATTTAATTAACATTATGTAACAACCCGAGGTCTTGGAGATGAGGATTTATTTATTTTGGGAGAAATAAATAATATTTTATTGGAGAATAATTAAATTGGCAATTTAAGGTCAAAATTTGGAGTCGTTAGAAAGTGTCTCGAATGGAAATTCTGAGGGAACCATTGTTTTCGGAAGGGTTAAGAAAGTCGAAATGACTGTACTTGGGGTCTATTTAGGTTCCGAAATAAATTAGGACCGTTTTACTCGAATTAAAGTTACCGGGTCATTTAAAGTGTGTATTATCATTTAAAGATGTGTATCTTGGGATTTAGGGCTTATTAAGCCTACGGGAGATATTTCTCCAAAGAGAGAAAGAGAAAAAGAAAGAAAGAAAGAGAGAAGAAGAAGAAAGAACAAGAGAAAGAAGGAGAAAAGAGAGAGAAATATGATTTTCTGACATTCACGCGATCTCAAGGTGGATTCAGACCCTACGAACCCGAGGCAAGTGATTAAACTTGCTAAATAATTATTGTGTACCCTTTATTGCATGATTTGTGGATTGAATCTTTGGGTTTTAGATTTAGTTTATCAAAACCTAACTTTTGGGTATAATCTTAGATTTGATATGTAGATCTTTGATTTGAGAATAGAAATTGGTTTATATATATTCTAGGATGAATATTAATGATATATTTGTGATTGGGTTGAAGAGAAATGAAGAGAAAATGATTAAAACAAATTTTGGGATTTTGGCTTACTTAAAAAGTAGCCATTTTTGAGAGTTCTGAAGGGCCGAATCGATTCGGCCTCCTACCGAATCGATTCGAAAATATGGAGGTGTCCAGGTCTGAGTGACCGAATCGATTCAGACCCCAGCCGAATCGATTCGGCCTGAGACAGAGTCCCAGGTCTGATGACCCGAATCGATTCGCCTTCCTGGCCGAATCGATTCGCTGGGCCGAATCGATTCGGAATTGGCCCGAATCGATTCGAAAACAGGGCTTTTCGACGGGTGTTTTTCTAAAGAGAATTTCATTCCATTTTGTTCGAGGTTGACGATTGGGAATCTCTATAGGAGATATTTGGAGTATGTTTTGGAGACTTTTAGCGAGTTTCCCTTATAAGAAATTTTGGAGTCATATCGACTAAATTTGAGGAATACCGATTAGAGATTTTGGTATTTTCTAAGTGAGGAAGCCCACTTTGATTTAGAGATAATAATGATATTCCTATTTAAAGAATGAGAATAACTTAGAGATAATGGATCTTGAGATCCAAATCCCAAATGGGATAACTTTGTAAGGTTCATAAGATGAATTGAACCCTATTATAAATGGAGAATTATAAATGCTAATTGATGTGCATACGGATATAGAAATATCCTTATTGATGATTGATTTGGGAGATATCTCACACAATGAGAAATGCTAATTGAGGTGCATTAGGATAAAGAATATCCTTAACATGAATTGGATTTAGAAACAATTCATTTATAGAAGCGACATGTGAGCTTCAAACGAGAAATAGTATAGTATATACTAAGTGGGGAAGATGTGTGAGAATTGACGATTAGTATATCTTGAGGGAAATATACTAAACAATGATGTTAATCAAATTGCGCCAATGGGCATATAATAAATATGAAAATGATGTGACAGGTATAACTTATATTATGGTATATCTTTATATGATGTGATGATGTATGTATACCTTATATGTTGGTATATCTACATATAGTGAAGCATACCCCCTCCTTGCTATCATTGGGAAGTTGCGTGCGTTGAGGGTGAGCATCCTGGCTCAAAGAGCAGGGTGTGGATATTCCCCAGGTCATAGTCGTCCATTGTGATTATAATGTGATATATATATATATATATATGCATTCTTTTGGGGGTGAGAAGTCAGGGGTATGTGACGTTCTCACTTGTCGGTTAGGAGCTATGACCGCTTCCCGGGACGTTGTGTGCGTGAGTTGATCATGAGGTGGTTGTCGTTGAACCCCATCAGGTGGCCCTAGTTTGCTACGTTTATGGGCTGCTGGAAGATGATAGCTTGTGAGCCTGCGTCCTTGAGCTATAGCTCGGTTGGATGGTTATTATTGATTGTGCTTGTACTTGGGTATCAAGGGAATAATGGACCTCAAGGACTA
The DNA here is from genome assembly GCA_949130495.1 of Sambucus nigra. NCBI lineage: Eukaryota > Viridiplantae > Streptophyta > Magnoliopsida > Dipsacales > Adoxaceae > Sambucus > Sambucus nigra. The sequence continues at coordinate 813,058,733 of OX422207.1, forward strand.
ATATTGCCAGGACTAGTGTATCGGGGGGGTTCCTTGTTTGGATTTCGCCTCGGCGAGACGTCCCACGCACGAACCGCAGTGTAATATTGGAAATTGGGGATAAGTTAGTCCTTAATGCTCATACTTATATATATATATATATATATATCACCTATCCCGACGATCGACAGTGCCAGGAGTAGTGTAACAGGGGGGTTCCTTGTTTGGATTTCGCCTCGGTGAGACGTCCCACGCATGAAACGTCGTGTACTGTTGAGAATTGGGAATATTAATTAATTAAAATTGGATAATAATTTGGGTTACATGCATCATGCATTGAGGTCATAATGAGCCTCGAGTATCAATACGGTCAGGAGTAGTGTAACGGGGGGGTTCCTTGTTTGGATTTCGCCTCGACGAGACGTCCCACGCACGAAACGCAGTGCCGTGTTGAGAATCGGGAGGAGTTTAGTCCTTAACTCTTGATGCTAATAACTCATATATAAAAATATATACACTGTTTACACGCCAAATGAGGGCATAACTAGAATATATGAAATTCTAGTAAATGAGAATGTTGGTGTATTGTGATGATGTGGTTGATTATGCAACCTTACATGTTCAATAAATGAACAAATATAATGAGATTTATGACACATTAAATGTAAAGAAATGTTATAAATGGGAATGTAGATAGGTGTAGATTTTGAGATAAGTTAGATAGCATAATCTAATATTTATTTTAGGATCTAGTTATATTTAATTACCTAATTAGAATTGGGCATACATTTGGAGATCACGTGCATACGATTAGTTGCGCGCTTTAGTTGAGAGTGGAGTTGGATTTTAAAGGAGAGTTCGATTCCACCTTAATCATGTAATAATGCATTTATAATTATTATGCATTTTAATACACTTGCTATTAAATGTTTTTCAACTCGGGCTCTGACCCGTTTATATTTTCTCCTCCATGTATATATTGTATTACTTCAGGTGTTCCTCCACAAGGACGCCATTGATGTTCATCCGTCCAGTGTTTTCGTCGAGCTGTGGCAGTAGCGGACTGTTGCGGCACTCTGTCTTAGTCGATTCCTATCTATTGTACATCTATATTAGGATTCAGTTTATATTTTGAGTTTGTACTCAAGTGTTGTAGATTAACGCTTTTACATTTCTTTTCTCGGATTATTGTATTGTCTGTTACCCGATAGCATATTCGGGTATTTCATTGTTGAGATTTTATTGTACATTTTATTGTACTCATCATATTATTGGAGTTTACACTTATCACTCATCATAGTTGATGTATATTGTTGGTTAAGTTGCATTATTGGTTTTGTTGTTGTTGTTACATAAAAAGTTTTAAATTTTTGACAATCCACTTTTAATAGTTTCGGGTAGTTAGCCTTATATTATTAGTATTGTCAGTTGATGTTGAGACTGTGCCATCTGAGATACCTGATTTAATGTAGTATAGGACTGGCCACCAGTTATTGTTTTGAGCGGGTTATCACACATTACACATGAGAATTTTCTAAACATGGTGGATCTTGAGCCACTTGTTATTGAGCTTGAAGGTCACGTCATCTTTAATTTTAAATATCTCACAATAAATCGAATCATAAGATTTGCGCGCTATCTAAGGTACTTCCCAGTTAGCTTCAAATTTTGGGAGTGAAAGACCTTTAATGTGCCTTATGCAGGTCTTTAACACTAGATCCCATTTTTGAACTTTTTTGGCTTCACTATTTGGTCTTACGATCTTAAAAGTTGCTTCCCGTACATTTGGAAATGCCTCGTCGCGTAATATCTATGTTATTCTAAGGCCTTCTATTGCACATGTCTGCTCTAAGGGAGCATCTTGATTCGCAAATTATACCGAGAATAAGGTACCTCTAATTCAACTGGCAAGATTGCCTAAGCACCAAACACTAAGGAGAAAGGGATGTGAACAATTGACTTCCTTTTGGTTGTTCTATAAGCCTATAAAACCTTTGGTATCCTGTCATCCCATGCTTGGGGAAAATATTCCAATATTTTTGCAAAGATATTTATCAAAGTCTTGTTAATAGCTTCAGCTTGCTCATTACACTTAGGGTAGGTCATAATGAACTTGTGGTGAATAATGGAATACTTATTTGTGAGCAATCTCACCTCATTATTCATAAAGGGGGTTTCGTTGTGAGACGGGAATTCTTTTGGAATGCCAAATCGACAGATCATATATTTTTTCATGAATTGAGCAATCATGCTTATTGTAACTCTCATTAGAGGTATTACATCTGCCTAATGGTAAAGCACTCGGTTGCAACTAATATCCATATTTTTCCCCTGGAATAAGGATTGATGCCCCCCACAAGGTCAAATGACTAAGTGTGGGAACAAAATGGGGTATAGAGTGAGCGTAGGTCCGCCGAAGAGGTATGGATCATATTTTCATAGAGTAGACAGGCTCTGTATTTTTTAGCGAACTCAGCCGAATCTTTTTCCATAGTGGGCTAATAATACCCTATGGTCATTAATTGGTCATACAACTTTGCCCCCTATGTGGCTAGGCTCATAGTCCTGCTTCAAAACCTTTTCAGCTTCCTCTAACTTGATGCACCTTAGGGGCCTATTGAAGTACCCCCTCCGATACAACTGGTCATTTTGAATATAGTACCTTATGATCCTTTATTTTAGCTTGGTGGCATCTTCTATATCAATTGGAGTCATCCATTCAACCAACATATCAATATAAGGTTGTCTCCAATCAGTTGGTTGCTCAATAAAAATTACATTGGTTCGATTAGTAATATAATTTACTTTTATTATAAACCCTTTAAACTACCGCAGTGTCTTGCTTCATCGTGGGCTAAAAGTAGCCCACTCTTTAGATTCTTCGATAGAATGGGATTTTAGTAGTCTCGCAGCTATCCATGCAAGCTTCTTTTAACCTCTTCTCAAGTTCCTCTAAATTGACACATAGTGATAACTAGCCTCCTATATTTTTATAGTGTAAGTTCCCAATCGTAGCGAAGTTTTGAGCTAATTCCACCAAAATCAGTGGTCCTTCTCCTTTATCAAGTTGCTTCCTTATTTTGCCTCTCTAATCATCGCTATCATCAGCAGGTAGCATTGCTATTATGACAGATTGAGTTATTATTTTGATAATTCGAATGACGTTGAGTCACCTTTGATGGCAATCTTCAGGGCAATTATCGCTTAAGCATCAACATGTATATTCATTATCCCGATGGGTCTTTTTATTATAACATCATAGAATTATCGAATGCTCGTCCGGTAAGGCGCCAAACTCATATGCTTCAGAGCATATTCCCCATTTACTTGCTTCACCACTAAGTTAGAATCACCCTTGATGTCGAGTAGTTGGATACCCATTCGTAAATTTTCCAATAGTCCAAGCACTAGTGCTTTATACTCACCTTCATTATTGGAATAAGTAAAGTCTAACTTGTAGGACATAAAAACCTCCCTTTTTCCCTTGCTCAGAATAACCATCGTACCTCCTTTGTCTTACATCGATGAACCATCAAATTCCATGTTGCATTTTTCCAAGATGCTTTCCAAGTAATTGGTCTGCAGATCATCACCTGGAAGTTCTTCATGTGGTGGTTTAAATACACCAGAGGTAAAGATTGCCAATAAATCCGTGTAGTCTTGAATCTTAATGGCTCGAGGGGCCAAGCATTTTATGCCATACTATAATAGAATAAGGAACCATCTAGCATCCTTGCCTATTAGTACAGTTCGAGCTAGCAAAAACTTAATAAGTTCACATCGTGCTACATTGTGAATTATGAAGGATAACATACAGTGCCTAATATTTGAATAACACAGACAATTGATAAACAATGCCTTTTAATACTAGTGTACATGGCCTCCGGCCCAGGAATAATATGATTCAAAAAATAAACAAGCAGTTATATTCCTTCAACATATTGTGCCAGCAATGTACCAACAGATCTAGTTGTGGAAGTAAAATAAAGTTATAACAATATACCTGCCTTAGGAGGAATCATGGTTTGTGATGATATGATGATTTTCTTTAGTCTATCCAAAGATTCCTGGTGAGTTTATTTGCAAACAAACTTGGCTCCCTTGCACAGCAGCTCCATCGAGGGATGAGTGACCTCAGTATGCCCATGCACAAATCTTCTCAAATAAGAGACTTTATCCAAAAAACTCTTCTGGTCCATTTGCATTTTTTGGATACGACATGTTAAGAATGAGATTTTGCTTGTCTAGGTCCTTATTAATGCTGTAGGTACCCAGAATTGAGAACCATGGGCCTGGACGAGTAGCCCAGTGCTGACGGCCCAAAATCCAGGCCCTCTATCTTTCATATTGACCCGGTCTCTCCCCACGATCCCATGAAGAGAAGTTATAGGGGAGCACAATCCCATGAAGGGAAGGGATAGGGAAGATGTCTAATATGAAGGAACCCATCATCCCCGCTAACTACGATACACATGTATAAATTAAACCCTAGGTCCGGGGCAAAGGACAAGTTGTATTCTTGGTACTTATTCTTCAGAATATAGAGAAATAATACTGACTGCACCATCGTGGACGTAGGAACATCTTTACTGAACCACGTCCACCCGTTGTTGTGTGACTGGCATTTTATTTATTCCTTCTTGATCATTACCTCTCTCACATTTATTTGTGTTGCATAATAATTGTCACCACAATTGGCGCCGTCTGTGGGAATCTTTCATCTTCCCCTGAGAAGAGCCCACGCCAAGAAAAAATCTAAGATGTCTGGTCACAGCAACAACGCTCCTCAAGCAGGAGACATTCAAGAGCCGCCTGCTCCTCACAGGATTAGGTCTGAAGTCCGACGTTCAGATCGATGGGCTCGCTTAGAAAGTCCAGCCTCAGAAGAAAGTCAAGGACCAGCAAGGTCCACGCAGATATCCAGATTGATCGATGCATACGAGGCAAGGCTCCACGAGCAGAGAGAGTCTTCTCGCAGATATGAGGCTGAGAATGCTCGCTTAAAAAGAAGACTGGAAAGACTGGAGAAGGAACTACGTCCTGATACCAGGAGACACCCCTATCACACTACTAGACCTCAGGCGAGAAAATCTCGCAGCCGAGGAAGGAGCCCTAGGCGGAAATATCCAGGGGACGAAGGTGGAGACTCAGACGACGACCTCCGCGAACAATTAAGAAAAGCTCGCCGCTTCCAGAGCCCTGCTCGCAGCCACGACAACATACGAAACCTGGTCCGCAGAGAAATGGACCAACATCCAGCTCACCGCGGCACCAGGTCGACCAGAGAACTCGCCAGGAGAGCCCTCAAGACCCAGATGAAGTCACCCTTCACGAGGGAAATTGAAGAGGAAGAGGCTCCCAAGAAGTTTGCCATTCCAAGGTTCAAGATTTACGACGGGAAGACTGATCCCATTGATCATGTCAGGCAGTACCGGCAGGCCATGAACCTCTGGAATCAACAGGATGCACTGATGTGTCGTATTTTCCCCTCGAGCCTCCATGACGTGGCCCAAAAATGGTTCGAGAAACTCCCTCACCGATCCATCAGAAATTTCAAATCCCTGGCCGAGCTCTTTACGGCCCGGTTCATCACCAGCAGCTCCCATCCCAAAAGGATGGATGCTCTATTAACAATGATGAAAACGCTTCAGGAGACACTCCGAGACTACGCGAAGAGATACTGGGAGTTATTCAACGAGGTCAAGGACTGCGCAGAAGAGGTGGCAGTAGCTTCATTCAAAATTGGGCTACCTAGCTCTTCCCTCATTTACCAGTCCTTGACAAAGAAGGAAGCTGCGACCATTGACGACCTAATGGCTCGGATTGAGAAATACGCAAAGGTGGAAGATGTCACCCGCCTTAATGTAGGAGAAAACGGTCGATCCAAGCTCACTACCAAGGGAAGTGAGAAAGTTGAGAACCAGAAAAAAGGAGGAAAAAATGGGGGCAAGAATGGCTCCAAAAACGGAGGAAACCCTGACCTTACAAAATTGTTCCAGGCGGTCAACACCGTCTTCAAAGAGCCAATTAACAAAATTCTCGTGAGGATCAAGGATGAGACGTTCATCAAATGGCCCCGAAAAATGGGAGGAGACCCCTAAAAAAGAAACAATGCATTAAGATGCACTTTCCACAAAGAGGGAGGGCATAAGACCGAGCACTGCAAGGCTCTTAAGTCCCACCTCGAGGAGTTGGCCCAGTCCGGACATTTGAATGACTTTATGGAAAATAAAGTAGAGAAAGTGGCTGTCCACAAAGAAACGAAACCCGACAACGTATTGGAAGATGACGCCGGACACGAATTCACAGTAATCCACGGAGCATCTGACGTCAAGCAAATCCAAGGTAACTCAGCTCGAATGGAGGTAAAAAAGCTGACAGCGGTAATGTAAGCTTTTCAGATTGACCCAGCAAAATCACAGTCAGGAAAACGTCGGCAAGCAGAGGATATCAACTACAACAAGCATATTGTTTTCATGGATGAAGATCTTGTGGGAGTAAGGACCCCACATCATGATGCCTTAGTCATTACACTCAGGATAGCCAACTTTGACATCGACAGGCTGCTCGTCGATCAAGGAAGCTCATCCGAAGTAATGTACATCGACTTTTTCTGGAAATTGAAGTTGAACATCGCCGACCTAAAGGGAACCACTGTCCCTCTGGTCGGCTTCGCTGGGAAGATGACCATGCCTTTGGGCAAAATAGTATTGCCAGTTCGCGCTGGAAATGTTTCCAAGATGATCGAATTCTTGGTGGTCGACATTGATTCACCATATCAAGCCATCCTCGGCAGGGGATGGCTTCATGCAATGAAGGCAGTCTCCTCGACCTACCACCAGAAACTCAAATATGTCACCGAGCGGGGAGTAATGGAGATACATGGCGACCGGGCGATGGCAAGGAAATGCTTCATAGCGGCCATCCGACCAAAGCCAGAGAGAAAAGCCGTTCAAACCAGCGAGAAAGTGGAGGAAGGTGCAATTCCTTCCAAATAGCAATTAAAATATAGAAGGCCTGGAGTGGAAGAGACCAGGCTCCTCCCCTCCGAGCGTGTCGTCGAGGACCTGGTAGAAGTGACGGCTAAAGAAGGCGACAGCAACAGAGTCTTCCTGATCGGAGCGTCACTCACTGACCAAGAGCAAAAGGATTTGTCAGCCTTACTCAGAAGCAACATAGATGTTTTCGCTTGGGAACCCTATGAGCTTCCAGGAATCGATCCCAATATGGTCTGCCATCAGTTGTACGTCGATCCCACATTCAAGCCGATAGCACAGAAGGCACGACGAACTGCTCCCGAAAAGGCCAGAGCAATAGAAAAAGAAGTCAAAAAACTGCTAGATGCAGGGTCCATACGGGAAGTGCAATTCCCCAAATGGTTATCCAACCCAGTGGTAGTTCCGAAAAGCAACGGGAAGTGGAGAGTTTGCATAAACTTCACTAACCTCAACAAAGTCTGCCCCAAGGATAGCTTCCCCCTTCCGAAAATAGACCAACTAGTAGACGCCACCGCAGCTCACGAACGAATGAGTTTCCTGGACGCGTACTCAGGATATCACCAGATTCCCCTGTATGCACAAGATCAGGACAAAACGACGTTTATCACGACGGTTGGTTTATACTATTACAAGGTCATGCCTTTTGGGCTCAAAAACGCAGGGGCAACCTATCAGCGGCTAGTAACTAAAATGTTCAGGAATCAGATGGGTGACACAATGGAGGTCTACATCGACGACATGCTCGTCAAAAGCAAGGAGAAGGAAAATCACCTCTCGGACCTGTCAAGCACCTTCAAAATCCTCAGGAAGTACCGAATGAAACTCAACACGAGCAAGTGTTCCTTCGGTGTCCAGTCAGGAAAGTTTCTTGGGTATTTGGTCAGCAAGCGAGGCATAGAGGCTAATCCGGACCAGATTGATGCAATCAACAGAGTGCAACCTCCTCGCACTGTCCGAGATGTACAAAAGCTCACTGGAATGCTCGCTGCTCTAAATCGTTTCATTTCTAAATCCTCCGAGATATGAAGCCTTTCTTCCAACTCTTAAAAGGCAGCAAAACAGTAGAATGGACCCCAGGCTGCTCGCGATCATTAGATGAGCTCAAGTCCTACCTAAGCTCTCTACCATTGCTTGTCATACCACTGCAAGTGGACTCTTTGTACCTCTACCTCTCTGTATCCATTCATACTGTCAGCTCAGCACTAATGTGTGAAGTTACACGAATCCAACATCCAGTCTATTACGCGAGCAAAACCTTATTAGATGCCGAGCAGCGCTACCTACCATTGGAAAAGCTCGCATTCGCCCTAGTAATGGCCTCGAAGAAACTGAAGCATTACTTCGAAGCTCATACGATCATAGTCCTTACATCACACCCCCTCAAGGCTGTCCTAAGGAAGGCGGATTTGTCGGGCAGACTGTCTAAATGGTCAGTCGAGCTCGGCCGATTTGACATCCAATTTCAACCAAGGACAGCTATCAAGGGTCAAATCCTTGCTGATTTCATAGCTGAATTCACAGGCGAAGAACCCTTTGACCAGCCTAAGCCAACAAAACAAAACAACCAGCCTACAGTGGAAAGCTGGAAACTATTCGTGGATGGAGCCTCCAACTCAAAGGGGGCAGGGATAGGAATTGTTCTCATCACTCCAAAAAATACAGTCCTTGAGCAAAGAATCAGGCTGGGATTTGCAGCCTCCAACAACGAAGCAGAATACGAAGCCTTAATAGCAGGTTTCCAAAAGGCACAAACTCTGGGAGAAAAGCATTTGCAGGTATTCGGTGATTCGCAACTAGTTTCCAATCAGATAAGTGGAGACTATAACGCGAAGGATGAGAGAATGGCAGCCTACCTCTCCTTGGTAAAAAACTTAATGACGAGCTTTGAAGAGATCAATATCCAACAGTTTCCCAGGGGGCAAAACAGCCACGCTGATGCTCTAGCAGCTCTGAGCTCGGCAGTTGATTCTAGCCTTAAAAGGATCATCCCTATCGATTTCCTCAGTTGCCCAAGCATTTACCCCAACTGCGAGCTGACAACAGCAAAACCAATACTCCAATTGGAATCAGCCCCCAGCTGGATGGATCCCTTGAAAGAATATTTAAAGAACGGAACGCTCCCAGAGGACAAGAGAACTGCCCACCAGATAAGAGTCAAAGCTGCTCGCTTTCACTTATCCACAGGAGGCAACTTGTATAAAAGATCTTTCTCCGGCCCCTACCTTAGATGCGTCCACCCAGGCGATGTTAAGGCAGTGCTTCACAAGCTTCACGAAGGAATTTGTGGAAGTCATGTCGGAGGAAGGTCTCTAGTCTTCCGAGCAATGAAGGAAGGTTATTGGTGGCCATACATGCAAAAGGACTCCGTAGTATATATCCGTAAATGACTAAAATGCCAACTTCACGCTCCCATGGTCCACCAGCCCGCCAGCGAATTAAAATCCCTGACCAGTCCCTGGCCCTTCGCCCAGTGGGGGATGGACATCGTGGGACCACTGCCCATCGCTGCCGGCAATCGCAAATACCTGTTGGTTGTAACTGATTACTTTACCAAGTGGATCAAGGCAGAACCACTGGCGAACATCCGAGATGTTGACATGATAAGGTTCGTATGGAGAAATATAATCACTCGATTCGGAATCCCCAGAACCATCATCACTGACAACGGAACACAGTTCGAGAGTGGCCCTTTTCAGGATTTTTGTAACAAACACGGGATCAGGCACCACTTCAGCTCGGTGGCCTACCCTCAAATCAACGGACAAGCAGAAGCCTCCAACAAAATAGTGATCGCTGGATTGAAGAAGCGGTTAGAGCAAGCCAAAGGCGCGTGGACAACCGAGCTACCACATATCCTATGGGCATACAGAACAACTCCTAGGCGAGCAACAGGAGAAACACCATTCTCACTAGCATATGGTATGGAAGCGGTCATCCCACTAGAAGCGGGATTGCCTACAATGAAATCAGACCTTGTCGAGCAAGGCCAGAACGATCAGGCTTTGCTCGCAGAACTCGACCTGGCCGACGAACGCAGGGAACTTGCCCTAGTAAAACTAGTAAGCTATCAGCAACAGCTCGCGAAGCACTACAGCAAAAGGGTCAATCCGAGGAAATTCAAAGTTGGGGACGATGTTCTAAGAAAGGTCCTGGGCAACACAGTGAAGCCATCAGACGGTAAACTGGGCCCAAACTGGGAAGGACCTTATAAGATAATTAGAGACGACCTGCGAGGTGCCTATCATTTGGAAACGATGGAGGGCAGAGAGATACCACGAGCATGGAACGCAGCTAATCTCAAGAAATTCTATTTTTAGGAGTTCTATTATAAATCTTTTATTGTATTCATTATGTGAAAGGACAGTTCATTTCTCAATTCGCTAATGAAAATATCTCAGTTGATCACTCTCTAATTAGTAACAGTTATATCTTATTACACATCCTTTCCAAATCACAGGCATAACGGTTGACATAGCAGGGGAACACCCCTCCTCAGGTCATCGTCATGAAGCACGACAGACCTCTTAGCATTGCCCCTGGCAATATATGAAGCCCTACAGAGTATTCTTAGGCATCAAACCTACTTTGGTTAAACGAAATCCTGACCGGATGAAGACATCCAATACCAGGTGTGTCCTCGCCAACTGCCCTACTTAGGCCTAAGGGAGTGTGACGACACAACCTAAAAGGTAAAGTGAGGGCACAATGGTATTCTTCTACTGGACTGGGCGGACACTCACATGACAAAATAAAAAGGATTGCGAAGCACCAAAAATATAAAAGGATTGGATGAACACGTTTAGTCGGCAAAATTGCCCAAAACTCGAACTTTTCATTAATCTTTTATATTTACAAACAATGATAATACATGTTTAGTCAGCGAAGCTCGCCCAAAGCATTTACAATTATCAAAAAGAAAAAGAGTAACAAAATCTCAAAGAGGAGGAAGCCTCCGAGCAAGATAAACAACAACTTTAGCGTTCCTCCCATCATCAGGAGCAGGGGCGAGCTCATCCACGACCTCATTTGCGTCTAATTCCAATAGTTGCCGGGGAATAGCATCAATGGGGATCCATCGATCATCCCGCTTGAATGGATTGGGCATCAGAGTAGAGGAGGACATCTCGTGTCGATACCACAACGTCGAGTTCCTCGGAACCTGCAGCTCTTTGAGGGCACTCAACCACCCCCTGATGAAGGAGAGCTCCTCGAACTCTGATAGTCTTGTCGGAGCTTCCATCCAGCCTTGATCGTAGCCATCGGACCACACTTGTCGAGGACCGTTCTTGAATAAATGCCGAAGTCGCATGACGTCCCTCTGGATCCAAGCAGCAGTCACATAAGCTCGCCGAACATCGCCGCGCAGCTCCTCCATTTCCCTCTCACGTTGTTCCTCGACTTCCCTATTCCTACCCCTGGCACTCCTACCAGCACGCGGGAGTGAAGGCCGAGCAGCTCGCGACGAAGAAGAGCCTTGTAGGACTGCCAAAACGATGCTCGGCGAATGCTCCTTAAGCCTAAGGACTTCCCTCTTCAAATCTTCATTCTCCTGCTGCAAGAACTCCCCGACCTGGTTAATCTCGGTGGCCTCCAGCAACCTTGCTCTCAGTGCACTGACTTCTTCTTGCACTGAAGCACCGATTTCTTCCATCTCCTGGAGCCTGTCTTTCAGCTTGGCCACCATCTCGGACTGATCCTTATATTTTTGGTTCCTTGACTTAGCAAACCTGCAAAGCCTAGCAAAGGCCTGGCAAACTGCGAGGCTTGCATTAGGACCAAGAGTCCTACCTAGTTGGGAGGTAACAGGAATATAGTCAGCCACATCAACCAACTACAGATAAAAGAAAGATAGAAAAGAGAAAGGGATCAGCGTAAACAAAAGGAGAATCTTATCATTCATTAATAAAGACCGAGTACATCGAGCAGAAAAAACTTGGGAAATTACAAGAAAAAAAGGTACAGAAGAAAACCCTAAGAACAAATCAACTAGCAACCTCAGGCTGCCCAGCAGTGTCTGGCTGCTTCTCCTTATCAGCCGCAGTAGAAGTACCCCCCCCCCCCAGCAGGAACTATATCCAAGGGAAGATCAGCACCCCCGATGGATGGAGCAGGAGCTTCTTCTTCTACAGTTGGCTTGGGACCCGGGTCGTTCTCGTCAAACAAGGGAGACTCAGCATCCACACCAGCAGCTAGAAGAGCTTTGTTCTAGCCCTTCTTGAAATTCAGACGGCTGATGTAGCCAATCTGAACTTCAGCATCATCATAAGCAGCAGCCCACCCGGAGTTGTATGAGTCCTCCTTAATGGTGGCTGCCTGGGCCTTCTCCGCCTCCATTTGCTCGGCCAGAACTCTGCTCTTCTCTGCAAGGTCCAGCTTTCTCGCGCATACCAGATCATAAGCCTTCCTCAGCTCGCCCAGCTCCATGATAGCATCATCCCTCTCGCGAGCCGAGGTGGCAAGGGCCAAATCAGACGAGATCCGTGCAGCATCGACAGCCTTGAAACTGGCCTCGAGCTCTTTACCCTTCAGCTTCAGGGCAGAGTTTTCTCGCTCCAGTTCACTATTTTTCTTCACCAGCTCGTCGCGTGAGCGATACAGCACAACGAAGTCGGTAACGAACTACAAAAAAGAAAAAGATATAAGAAGAGGAAAGCAAAAGAAGTCAGAAAAACACGAGAAGAAAATAAACCATACCAGAGCAAGCCTCTGACTAGCCTGAAGGGCCAGATGCTCCGAACCTATTGCCCTTTGGCGATCAGCCGGGAGGACATCTCTCTCGAGCAGGGCCGGAGCTAGCTGAGAGGAGGTCGCCATGGAAGCTCCCTCAGGCAGAGCAGATACTGGAACTAAGGCCTGGCCGGTCTTCGTCCTTGCCTTAGCTCTCCTCTTCTCCTCCTCCTTCTCGCTCTACCTCTTCCTCCTCTCCTCGACCCTTTTCCTTTCTTCCAACTTCTTCTGCTCCTCCTTCTTTCTCTCTCTCTCCATCACCTGCTCTTCTTCTCTCTTCTTCCTCACTTGCTCCTGAGAGGAAGGCCGAGAAGATGTAACCACAACCCCAGAGGCAGTCTTCTGTTTCTTCAGCTTTTGTGCAAGGAGCACATGGTCGTCATCGTCATCATCTCTGATCAGGTTCTTCCTTGGAGGCATATTTCCGTCTGAACTGCTGGTAGTGCTCGACGAGTCTCGAGCTTCGGAATCCTCTTCAGAAGAACTGCTACTGTCAGCACTCCCTACACCCAAATCACTCACAGCGCCTGCAGGCTCACTCTCCGAGCTGCTCTCCTCTTCGTCCAACTGGATGGGCTCAGCCGTAAAATCTCCGAAAGAGTCAAACTCTGGAACGCTATCCACAGGTCGTGCTATGAAGCTGAAGCCTGTGTTCTTGTACTCGAGCAAAAAAGCAGCAGACCTAGGATGCTCGCCGCCACCCAGAGGCTCCCTAATATTCCAAGATTTCACCAGTTCCGAGATACGAACCTCGTTGAGAGCACGCTCCAAATTCTTTGTCCTCGCTGTGAAAGAAAAAGCAAAGAGAGGTTAGAAAAATCACAAGTCAGCAAAGGTTGAAACAATAATATAACATCTACCTATATATTCTTCCCCATAAAAGGGAACAGTGGACCTCTCAGACCTCGACCCTTCAGGTTGGGGGGAGAACTGCCAATTCCTAATAAGAAAACCTTCTTGCCAGTAGTCCTTACGGGAATCAGGTAAATTTACTACCAATACCCTATCAGGGCTCCTAGCCTTAAGGTATAGGACACTTGAACTCGTTCGAGAAAAGGAGTAACAAAAGCAGACCTCGGCAAGCCCTAACCTTGTGCCGTACAATTGATTTATCCTATGCACGCCGTTCACTATTTTCCATACGTTGGGCGAACATTGTGCAGGTACAATACTAAAATAGCTAAAGAAATGCAGAAACAGATCATTAGGGGGAAAGGTAAGTCCCCCCTGGGAGAGCAACAAAACATGAATCCAATGGGCATCCTCTATATCCCTAACGTTCCTAGGAGGCGAGGCATAACACTCAATCTCTACCCACTCAGGAATGTTGTAGAATTTCCTAAACTCCGCAACCGACCTATTTCCAATCTTCGCCATTGGAAAATACAAGAAAAACTACAAACCAAGGAGAAAATGCAAAGAGCACAAGAGACTTACAAGACAGAAGATCAGGTCAAATGGCGAAGAAGCAACGAGAGTAGAGATCGAAAGCAGAAAGTACAAAGCGTAAGAGTTCTCAGAAGATAGAAGATTACTGGAAAAGCTGAAGCGACGAAAAGAAATGTGCCTTATTCCAACAAGCCTTCAAATCTAATCACAACGCACGGATAGCGAAGTGGGTGCCGCCAAAGCCACTTCACAGTTTTCAAAGAATCACAAATCTACCGTAATGGTTGATCATTAAATTCATTGGACCCATAAACATGTCCCAACAAATTTAGGGGAAATTGTAGGTACCCAGAATTGAGAACCATGGGCCTGGACGAGTAGCCTAGTGCTGACGGCCCAAAATCCAGGCCCTCTATCTTTCATATTGACCCGGTCTCTCCCCACGATCCCATGAAGAGAAGTTATAGGGGAGCACAATCCCATGAAGGGAAGGGATAGGGAAGATGGCTAATATGAAGGAACCCATCATCCCCACTAACTACAATACACATGTATAAATTAAACCCTAGGTCCGGGGCAAAGGACAAGTTGTATTCTCGGTACTTATTCTTCAGAATATAAAGAAATAATACTGACTGCACCATCGTGGACGTAGGCACATCTTTGCTGAACCACGTACACCCGTTGTCGTGTGACTGGCATTTTATTTATTCCTTCTTGATCATTACCTCTCTCACATTTATTTGTGTTGCATAATAATTGTCACCACAAATGCCATGCTTATTTACCACAAAACCTAGGAATTTTCCACTAGTCACCCCAAAGGCACGTTGGAGAGGGTTAATTTTTAACTTGTACTCCTTGCACCTTGTGAACACCTTCCTCTAGTCTGCCAAGTGAACGGTCTCCTTCTTGAACTTATAACCAAATCATCCACATAGAAATCAATAATATAATGAAAAATACAATGGAACATTGCCATAATAGTCATTTGATATGTATCACCTTCATTATTTAGTCCAAAAATTATAACCGTGTGCATATAATTACCTAATGGAGTATGAAAGACAGTCTTTTCACATCATTTGGATCCATCTTGATTTGGTTATAACCTGCATAGTGTGACACCCCGCCTAATTAAACATCGGGTGATCTGGCCTTTATTAAATTAAAACAGGTTTCTCAAATGGTTCATTCTTAGCATCACTGTCGAAAACTTTTTAATTACTAATCCCCTAAGTAAAATTAGACCGGTGCCAAATTTTATCTTTCTTTAAAACAGATAAATCAACCAAACAGAACAAAGTACAAATAATCATGTACTGTAATTCAAACAACAAAGTAAAAGTACAACATAACAAAAGTATTACCGAATAAACCATCGGCTAAAAAAAATCCCAAACAATCAATAGAATAACCACTAGTCTGAATCTAACATCTGAGACTAATACCGGACAACAAGTCCATACATAGAAGAGTGCGATATCCTATGCTAGATATGAATGAGAGATATCGTCTAGTCAAATCCTGTAAGCATCCACAGTACTACAGCTCCGAGTCTGGAATGGAATCATCACACATGGCGTCCCTGTGGCTGGACACCTAAAAGGTTTTAAAAACATTTTATAGCAAGAGTTAGTACTCAAAACATTTTGAAAATATTTAGCAAGCATTTATAACAATATAAAATGCGGTTATTGATTACACATGTTAGGTTCTCGTACACTCTCTTGGGTTAACTCACCCCTCATCTTTTGTGCACACCTAACGTTCTACACTTAGTTTATCTAGCCATCTTCTCAAGCTAACTAAAACTAAAGTAGTGAACTGAACTTATCTGTACCCAAGTTCCAGTACCGCCCATACAATACAACCGTTTTACTAACATCTCGCGTATGTTAAATAATTCCCAAGTAACATTTAATCTATGTTATTTCTCAAGACTTCTCATTTAGTTTCACTACTAAAATTACTACAGTTCTCACAATTGTTAACTTTCCCACTTATGTAATTAAGTTTCACTACTTGAATTACTAAATAGATTTTCTCTATCTAAAGGTGCATTTCGTAATTAAGTTTCACTACTTAACTTACCATTTCAGTATGTATCTTTAAATACATACAATATATCAATCTACTAATACACGGAAGTAAAATATCGTCAAGTATATATATTTCACACATAATATATACTAAATATCAGTCATTACTATTTTGCCCTTTTTATACACGTAAAGGACTCTTGGTTCGGAATGATTCATCGACCCCAAGTAAGAATTGGTTCGGAATGATCTATCGACCCCAATTATTTTTAAAAATATATATATATACACATATTCTGGTTCGGGACTCTCTCATCGCGACCCCAGTTCAAAGTTTGGTTCGGCATTTCTCATCGACCCCAAACACATAATAACTTTATGTTAGTTCGGAATGTCTCATCGACCCTAACACAATTAATTTAGGTATAATCTCCCTACCTAAAAGATCACATAATTCAGTAGGTACACGCCCGACCTATTAATCACATACGTACGTAATATTTTAATCTCATATATCTACCGTACAATATTCGCTTTACGATTTATCTCATTAATCGTATTTATTTGAGTATTCACACAACTCTAAGGGTCCTAGTTACCCCTTACATATAATTCCAGTAGTTGTTTCTTACCCTACTGGTCTATTACTTAAATTGAATTTACATATACTCTACTAAATCAGATTATTCTCCTCGGTCCGTAATCCAAGCCCTACACCCAATGGCCTTATTGGACCTCAACAATATACCTACTGGTCTTATTCTTAGTCCCAAATAAGTATAATGCAAATCCTAGAATACTCATTCATTCCCGAACTCAACGAAGGATTAAACATAAAATTTTCGGAAAACAGCTTTCGTCGATCGATCGACGGTTGGGTTCGATCGATCGACATAGTCGATCGATCGACAGTCCGAGATCGATCGATCGATCGAACAGGGGCAGACGCAGTCTTCTTCTTCATTAAGATTTTTCCTCCATTAACAAATCTTCAAACTCCATTATAGTCCACCAAACTTTAACCCAATGATCCTAACATATTTCCACATATACAAGGACAGTTTCTAACGTGTCAAATACATCAAAACTCCAATTTCTTTAAAGAATTAATGAATTAAAACCCAAAATTTCTTGAAACCCTAGTTATGGTGTTCTTCCCATATTATCATTCAAAATCCAGATTTTTATTCCGAAAATCATCAAGTCCAATCTGAATATTAATTCTCTACATAGTTTAAATCATTCTACATGCGATTCCTATCCCAACATGCATAAATATCATCTTTCTCCAATCAAAATATTGATTTAAACAAAACTATTCAAAAACCCTACACATGGGTATTATAACTTTATAATTTGCAATAAACAACTTGCCTTATGATCAGTAGGGTCTGATTTCGTGGTTCTTGTTGATGATTGATGATCTTCATCCTTCAATCTTTCTTCCCCAACAAGTTGATGGTAGGAATCCTTTTGAATCCTTCTCAAATCTTCTTTTTGCTTTAGAAAGTTGTGCCTCTCTTCTCTCTAATGGTATTGGTGTTGTCATGGGTGTTATAACCCTAATTCATCTATCATACGGCTGATTTAAAACTCTCAATTTCGTAGGTCTCCATACCCTCTTATGCTAAAAGACTAAAATGCCCCCGAACGGTCTCGATTTAGCCCAAAATTACCCCGGAACTCAACTATTACCCCCGGGTATACTATTTTGACTAATTTGACCCTTCCGGACTCTTTAGTGACCTCTAAATTATCATTTGAGTCACTTAAAAAATATTACTCGTTCTCACCCCAACGCGGTCTATACGCGTTAAGTAACTATTTACCATTCGCACTAAGTAAATAAAATGATGCAATATATGCCGGTATCTATCTTTCGATTAATATACCATAATTACAATTTTAAATAAAACTCTTTAAATTACTACTCTTACGTAATTTAAATCAAGCCGATATTTTCTCATTTAATTCTCCAATCTAATTAAATGGAATATTTGGAATATTCAGAAATACGGGGTATTACATACTTCCCCCCTTGCAAAGGAATTTCGTCCTCGAAATTAGGATAAGGTTGGTATTAAGGCTAAGGACCTTAAATATAATTGCACCCTCTAATACCCAATACCAAATCATAACATCCTAACGGTCGTCCCAAGCACATGACCATTTCATTATAATTTCTTATCGCCTGTTACCCATGCCGCATATATCATAATTAAGTCCCACTACTTAATTTCTCATCGATTTTCCCAATCCAACGTTAATTCTTGAAATTAAGTTTCTCCCTACTTAATTTACCCTTTTGATGTATATCTCTATATAACATCTAAGTGTCTACTATCACTCATAAGTAGAATATTATAAGGTATATATTTCACATACAATATATACTTTTAAGGAAAATTGGTCCGGCAAAAATCATCGGCCCCAATAATCCTATCATTTACCTTGGTCCGGGAATTCCTCGACCCCAAGGTAAATGTAATGCACATGTCGGTTCAGACCTTCCGTCGATCCCAATATTTATCATCGATTTGGTTCGGAAAATTATCGACCCCAAATCGATCCCCCCTGTATTGGTCCGGAATATCATCGACCCCAATACAGAGATTAAGCACACTTACTATCGCACATAAGTAGGAAAAATCAATAGGTATATATATCTTACACATAACATATACTACCAACACTTATTTTATAATTCACCCCCCTTCTATAACACTTTTGGGGTTATTGGCTCGGAATTCCACCTCGATCACCAATAGTTATTAATTACTTGTCTCGGGATCACATCTCGAACACCAATATATGTATATATATCTCATTGCACATGAGTAGACAATTTGTGAGCCATATATTTCACATTTCATATACCTTAAAATGTCACACTCCAATAGAATGTCCTCATACCAAGCGTTAAGGACTAAAAGTTCAAAATGTCTCCTCGAACCACACCCAAAGTACATGTATTGTTCGTAAGCGAAACCCACGGACCTAATCCTCATGTACAGTTCATATAGGCACTCACTCTACCTATAAATATGCTCTTATAGGCATACATTCAACCTATGAATTAATCAGTGGGCTTCTCCAAAATTTCACTATCATAAGGGCGTATCATCATTCTTTCTCACTAACATTGAGTCGTAGGTAGCACTACGTACTCAAAATAAAACTTTATCTCTATTCCTTCCTGACTTTCTCTCACAGGGCGGAATTTTAGGATTTCATCCTGATTCACAATCATGTAGAGCGGCACCGTACACTCTCCCTTTTCAACTACATACTAATCCATCCCGATCACCCCATTTCGCTACCCCCAACGAAATGTTGGCTTAATTATGATGTTCACAATCCATCAATAATTTATAAGTCTGTCTCCTCATTCCATCATTGGAATTGCAGGTTCACTACCATATTCCAGTTGCTCATTTCGAGTCCATCTCGCTCTATTAACTAGAGGTGTGTCTCGAGGCAATCTCACTATGTCTCTCCTCAACATCTCTTCCCACTTACGTCATCTTTCCTCAAGTGGTACTCTATTTCCCTTTCTCTCCGGGTTTATTATACTTTACAATCTGTGCACTCTTCGCAATTGGCGCACCTTATTGGGTTGGTTACTTTATAAGAATCAATATTTTAGTAACTCGTAAGTCACTCACAACACTCAGTAAAGTAGCACCTTGCGCTACTTCTTCACCACAGTTAGGTCTCCCATATCAAGAGATAACCTTTGAACGGTTTCCCACCGACTTTCATCCCATAGGGTGTGCTGGATCTCTCAGCATATATAATCTTGGATTATCGTCAATCTCCCATGACGTTCAACCCATTTCATCGATACGACTTGTTTCCTATTTTCCCCACCGCCGTACAGAAATATTCTGCATCCCTCTATCTCGGATGTCTAAGGAATCCAATTGACTAGGGCGCCCATACACCCTTTTCTCCGTGCACGTTTGTAAAAATATTGCAAATGTCGCACCCGTATCATGCTTTTCTTCAACTCCTGCCTAGTCTACACGACGTGACTACAATCTTGTGGGTATTCTTAATACCCTATAGGCCAAAAATCAAATCCTTGCCCACAAAGTCCCACTTATCCCTTCGTGGTGAGGTAAGCCTTTCAGTGTTTCTCCTCAACACTACCGGCTCCACTGATGCCCTAGCATCTAACAATGCCACTTCTCTTGACGTGCAAAAATTCAGTCGTATTCCCTTTCGCAACCGAACTTAAACAAGGGACTTCTCCCCATGTATTCTTACTGAGCATTGTCGGAACAACACATAGTCAAGATACTCAAATTCGATTCCTCGAAAATATGTGCAACCAAACTCCAATATTTCTAACGGAGTCAAGTGGCACCGCGCTTATACTATCACTAAGTCTTTAGCACTAACTACAACAGTGAGCTCGATCTCTCCGCTCAGCAGTCATACGACAAACATTGACTCACATCATTTAGGTTCCCACACACCGAAATCAATTACTAAGAGATGTTCATAATCTCCGAAGTCTCTCACATTTTGATGAATAATGACAACTCGACCCTTTTTCAGGTGAGGAGTCGTCGTATACCCCATTCACTCGAGGCTAAAACTCATATACTTCCTTAACCATCGCTCTGGTGATTTAGATGGTTTTCGGACATAACACGCTTGTCCTCTCCGGAATGCAAAACTTATTGGAGTTATTATTTCTTCAAATAACTTCAAGCTAAATTAGAAGGCGTGGCTCTACCAGCCACACTAGACATCTTTACAAAAATCCCCTTACTCCAGGCCACCCTGACCGTTTTGGGGTCTCCCTCCTCTCGGACTTGGTAGCCTCGATTCTGCGCACTATCATCCTGGTTCCCTTAGTTCTGCGACCAAGAGGAACGCACTATGGGGCTTAACAGTTCCGACTTAGGATCTAATCATTAAATCCTCTAGTGGGTTTCCACTTATAGCTTGCACCAGCCCCATTACATTCAGTCTTACTCTTTGACTAAATCTTTAAACTCTCTTAACTTCGCCCCCTAGGAGCATTTACCCCAACCTTGTAAGAAGTACCATACTGCCTTCATATACATAAGTCGTCCAAGAAGAGTTTTACCAAAATTGCGAATCATAACTCGAGAGTCTATTCTCTCAAGGGCTCTTTTCCCTCGTACCCATCTAATCGATACAAGTTCCCTTCAACGGATAATTTCTCTCTCACGATTGGCCTCTACCAGGCTTTCACGTGGGGGTTCATATATTCCCATTTAGTACGCTTCCGAATTATCATTGGAGAACTTTGCGATTAAACTATACGTAAAGTTCTTCTATTTATATATACGGACCCTCGGTCCGAATGTAGTGACTGGTATCCCCATCACATTGCTTGAAAATTTACTCAAATTTTCACTTCTGAGTATTTATAGTCAGTCCTAAATGCCAAAACCTCTGAACATACTACTTCCATTGGTTAACATGCACAGTCGCCGTTTTATCACATTTACGGCACGTTCTCATCAAATTTTCTTCAGACCTACTCCCACTATCACTGCATTGGGCGGTCTAGACTAGCATCCCTCTGGTCGTCGCGACACTTGGAAAATGCCTGCTATGCCTCAATAACCCTTGCAGCATTTACTTCCATTACACGCTAGGAGTGACCTCGACCACGGCCATCTCTCCTATGATTGCAATCTTCGAACACCCCATGCTTTATGCCGAGCTCCTCCCTCCTGTAGTCCTTCTAACGCCAATGTAGGTCCTACCACCATATTCGACGTACCGTGCCCAATCGGACTCGTATATATAACACTACGTCTACCAAATAGCAGGAGAACGTAAACTACGTACGTAGAGGAGTACAATCATCCTAAGACAGGGCTCTATATCAATCAAACGATACGCTGAAAACGTAGTAAGCCGTACAGATCCTATGGACACTAGAACCTGATGCTCTGATACCATCTGTGACACCCCGCCTAATTAAACATCGGGTGATCAGGCCTTTATTAAATTAAAACAGGTTTCTCAAATGGTTCATTCTTAGTATCACTGTCGAAAACTTTTTAATTACTAATCCCCTAAGTAAAATTAGACCGGTGCCAAATTTTATCTTTCTTTAAAACAGATAAATCAACCAAACGGAACAAAGTACAAATAATCATGTACTGTAATTCAAACAACAAAGTAAAAGTACAACAGAACAAAAGTATTACCGAATAAACCATCGACTCAAAAAAATCCCAAACAATCAATAGAATAACCACTAGTCTGAATCTAACATCTGAGACTAATACCGGACAACAAGTCCATACATAGAAGAGTGCGAGATCCTGTGCTAGATCTGAATGAGAGATATCGTCTAGTCAAATCCTGTAAGCATCCACAGTACTACATCTCTGAGTCTAGAATGGAATCATCACACATGGCTTCCCTGTGGCTGGACACCTAAAAGGTTTTAAAAACATTTTATAGCAAGAATTAGTACTCAAAACATTTTGAAAATATTTAGCAAGCGTTTATCACAATATAAAATGCGGTTATTGATTACACATGTTAGGTTCTCGTACACTCTCTTGGGTTAACTCACCCCTCATCTTTTGTGCACACCTAACGTTCTACACTTAGTTTATCTAGCCATCTTCTCAAGCTAACTAAAACCAAAGTAGTGAACTGAACTTATCTGTACCCAAGTTCCAGTACCGCCCATACAGTACAACCGTTTTACTAACATCTCGCGTATGTTAAATAATTCCCAAGTAACATTTAATCTATGTTATTTCTCAAGACTTCTCATTTAGTTTCACTACTAAAATTACTACAGTTCTCACAATTGTTAACTTTCCCACTTATGTAATTAAGTTTTACTACTTGAATTACTAAATAGATTTTCTCTATCTAAAGGTGCATTTCGTAATTAAATTTCACTACTTAACTTACCATTTCAGTATGTATCTTTAAATACATACAATATATCAATCAACTAATACACGGAAGTAAAATATCGTCAAGTATATATATTTCACACATAATATATACTAAATATCAGTCATTACTATTTTGCCCTTTTTATACACTTAAAGGACTCTTGGTTCGGAATGATTCATCGACCCCAAGTAAGAATTGGTTCGGAATGATCCATCGACCCCAATTATTTTTAAAAATATATATATATACACATATTCTGGTTCGGGACTCTCTCATCGCAACCCCAGTTCAAAGTTTGGTTCGGCATTTCTCATCAACCCCAAACACATAATAACTTTATGTTAGTTCGGAATGTCTCATCGACCCTAACATAATTAATTTAGGTATAATCTCCCTACCTAAAAGATCACATAATTCAGTAGGTACACGCCCGACCTATTAATCATATACGTACGTAATATTTTAATCTCATATATCTATCGTACAATATTCGCTTTACGATTTATCTCATTAATCGTATTTATTTGAGTATTCACACAACTCTAAGGGTCCTAGTTACCCCTTACATATAATTTCAGTAGTTATTTCTTACCCTACTGGTCTATTACTTAAATTGAATTTAATTCGCCCCATAACTCAATTTTCGAAGTCCCCGATACTCTACTAAATCAGATTATTCTCCTCGGTCCGTAATCCAAGCCCTACACCCAATGGCCTTATTGGACCACAACAATATACCTACTGGTCTTATTCTTACTCCCAAATAAGTATAATGTAAATCCTAGAATACTCATTCATTCCCGAACTCAACGAAGGATTAAACACAAAATTTTAGGAAAACAGCTTTCGTCGATCGATCGACGGCTGGGTTCGATCGATCGACAGTCCGAGATCGATCGATCGATCGATCGAACAGGGGCAGACGCAGTCTTCTTCTTCGTTAAGATTTTTCCTCCATTAACAAATCTTCAAACTCCATTATAGTCCACCAAACTTTAACCCAATGATCCTAACATATTTCCACATATACTAGGACAGTTTCTAACGTGTCAAATACATCAAAACTCCAATTTCTTTAAAGAATTAATGAATTAAAACCCAAAATTTCTTGAAACCCTAGTTATGGTGTTCTTCCCATATTATCATTCAAAATCCAGATTTTTATTCCGAAAATCATCAAGTCCAATCTGAATATTAATTCTCTACATAGTTTAAATCATTTTACATGCGATTCCTATCCCAACATGCATAAATATCATCTTTCTCCAATCAAAATATTGATTTAAACAAAACTATTCAAAAACCCTACACATGGGTATTATAACTTTATAATTTGCAATAAACAACTTGCCTTATGATCAGTAGGGTCTGATTATGTGGTTCTTGTTGATGATTGATGATCTTCATCCTTCAATCCTTCTTCCCCAACAAGTTGATGGTAGGAATCCCTTTGAATCCTTCTCAAATCTTCTTTTTGCTTTAGATAGTTGTGCCTCTCTTCTCTCTAATGGTATTGGTGTTGTCATGGGTGTTCTAACCCTAATTTATCTATCATACGGCTGATATAAAACTCTCAATTTCGTAGGTATCCATACCCTCTTATGTTAAAAGACTAAAATGCCCCCGGACGGTCTCGGTTTAGCCCAAAATTACCCCGGAACTCAACTAGAACCCCCGGGTATACTATTTTGACTAATTTGACCCTTCCGGACTCTTTGGTGACCTCTAAATTATCATTTTAGTCACTTAAAAAATATTACTCGTTCTCACCCCAACGCGGTCTATACGCGTTAAGTAACTATTTACCACTCGCACTAAGTAAATAAAATGATGCAATATATACCGGTATCTATCTTTCGATTAATATACCATAATTACAATTTTAAATAAAACTCTTTAAATTACTACTCTTACGTAATTTAAATCAAGCCGATATTTTCTCATTTAATTCTCCAATCTAATTAAATGGAATATTTGGAATATTCAGAAATACGGGGTATTACACATAGCTATCTATAAAATTGTGCATCTCGTGATCGACAGTTGCATCTGTAAAACTGTCTATGGATATCAGTGGGAACTCGACTTTTAGGCAAGCCCGATTCAAGTCACTGGAATCCACATAAATCCTGATTTGGTTCTTGTTATTCTTCCCTACAGGCACAATACTGGACAACCAAATAGGATGTTGTATTATGAAAATGGAGCCTGTTGTGATCAACATCTGGAATTTTTCTTTGATCTTCAGGTCAAGCTCTACTTTGTACGTTCAAGTGGCCTATTTAACTAGAATGGCTAATGGAATCACGTTCAACTTATGATAACTCACCTCATTATCAATGTCAGGCATCTCAGTGTACTTCCATGCGAAGACATCTTTAAATTCCCAAATCAACTCGATAAAAGACCTATTTGCTTTCGCATTAAAATATGTTGAGACAAATATTTGCCTAAGATCATCACCTTTTCCAACAAGATCTACTTGTTCTAGATCTTGAATTTGGGGCCTTTTTTCTGTCACGCATACATTTCGGTTCATCTCCCACGTCCTTTACAAACTCTTGAACATTAGAGTTGTTAACCACCATACAATGCCCTTGATTATCCATCGAAAAACACTCATAAACCGGGTCATCCTCATCCTCCAAACCTTCGACTTCCCACTCACACCTTTATAACATGTAAATGATTTTATCGTTTGGAAACACGACCCTCTTGCATTGCCTAGGGGATTCACACATGGTCTCTTCTTATAATTTTTTTCAAGCTCTTTTGCAGAGAAACGACTCAGCACACTATGTTATTGTACTTGGTGCTCAATTGGATCAATCTTTAGTGTCATTCTATCCCATAATTACCTAGATAAGTTAGGATATCTCACCCCTTCTCGATCCAGTTCACACTCTTCTGGATCGTCAATCGGATTAATACTCGCATGCACTTTTTCTCTAGTGCTTGACACTTTAGTGCCATCAGTGTATCTAGTGAGCACCAAAACCTCTATGGCCATCTCGATATAAAATACAACATCAACTAAATGTGCCTCCTCACGTGCAAAGGACTTCTTTGATGCTCGATTCATCGCCTTCTTTCCCTTAATGTTCGCATTGGCGCACTGATGATAAGGGGAAGGTACTAACCCGTGGGTGTGCATCCATACCCTCCCTACCAACAATTGGTACGATGACTAACATTCCATTATATAAAATTTGATATGGGAAGTGATGTTCCCTATAGTGATCCCCACATTAACATAGCCAATGGATATGGAAGATTGATCACCATACCCCGATATAGTTGAAGGATTTTGAATAATCTTCAAGGATGTTACAAGCGTAAAAATATTCAATGGGAATCATATTGATGGAAGCTCCCCCTTTTAGTAAAACTTGATTGAAACTAAACATATTCATGCTTGATGTTAAGTAAAGGGGCCTGTTATGAGGATACTTGATCGAACAATATACAACAAAGAAAGTGACCTATGAGAAGAACCTTTTTACCAGCTTCGCCATAAGTTTTTTCCAATGCAAACTTAGGGCCATATTATTCTTTACAATCTCCATAATTGCCCGAGTGACCTCTAATCTCGAGTTATTTGGCAACCACACTTGATCAAATAACCAATTGAACCTTTTTTAGCATGCTATTACGACACATTCTACCCAAGGGTCAATGTGGTCCTCCTCCAACTCATGAAATTCCTCAACAACACTGTATGCTGATTTGTCATAGTTTATCACCGCACTCGCAGCACCTTATGAGCAAGTTTCTAGTTGTTTCCCCAAATCATCAATCGATCATAAGTCATCAACAATGGTCAGGTGGGCCACTTTGAACACGCACTCCTCTTAGGATTCCTTAAGGTTTCCTCGAGGAACCTTTGCTCTCTCCAGATTTGTCCATTTTTTTATCGTTAGCACTGGCAATGTTGGCCACATGAGTTGGAAAAGGTTGTCATTCAGATTTGTCTGAGGTAACTGAATGTCCCCTTTCTCAATGTTGTAACACCCTGCCTATTTTAATCCTATGTGATCAGTCAATTATTAAATTAAATAGGAATCATTAATGGTTTCATTCTTAGAATCACTGTCGAAATTCAATTAATTATTAATACCCTAATAGCCCGGTGTCAATTATTTTAAATTCTTATTATTAATATGCAACAATTATAAACGGAATAAAATTTCATTCACTATTTACATACACATAAAAAAGAACAATGAGGTAACGAAATAAATAAATATGTCTAGAAGAACACTCCAAATTAAATCCCAATACAGTCATCCATAAGTAAAGTCTAAATCAAATACTAGAAATAACTGAAAATACAATGTCTCTGTAAATAATATCCAACTAAGAATGGGTGACATGCCCGAAGGAGATAGATAAGGATAAATAAGAACTGAATAAATGTGGAGGCGCCCAATAGCAAGGTCCTACAACTTCCACAACAGCTGGAACACGTCAAAGGTAGGAACTCCCTGGCGTCCCTCTAGTTGGGCACCTAAAATTATCTTTACAAAATTATATCAGAGCCTAAGTAAAACAGTTTGAAAAAGTTTAACAAGTGTTTAAAATGCATCAAGATAAGATCTTATATACATGTTAGTACCGCGTTCTCTCACTTAAGATCCTCACCTTTCAGCTATTGTTCATGCTTAACGTACTACTTTAACCCACCTAGTTATCCTACCTTCCTAACTAGTCAAACTCACATCTATTCCCGTATAATAATTTATAGTGTGCACCCGATTGTCCGTATAATAATGAACCACGTTACCAATTCTTTTGATTTATTAGGTGTCACCAGTTTATGAATAAGTTCTCACACACTTACAGTAATTTAAATATCTATATTTATCTTATCTACTAATACACCCATAGTAGAATCAATCACGTGAATATATACTTACATCACTATTGTAATATATATATATATATATATATATATATATATATGTACACGACATCCCTGGGTGGAGACCTGCGATATGGGCATACTTTGCTATTAAGTCCTAGTATATCGCGTACTAAATAAGGACATCGGTCTCGAATATCACCCTCGAACCAGGAATCGAATCACACATATTGGAGGCAACATAGTTCCAAGTCTATGGGTCACGCACACACCAAACGTGTCCAATTGACCGTTGAAACCATCATACACTCATAACCGACATAAATAATTCGGCTCATCTGGATAAAAGTTGATTATCCCTATGAACATCGGTCCCGAGTGTCGGTTCTGAGGTTTACGCACACACCAAATGTGCCCAATTGACCATTGAATCGTAAACCTCCCTATGAACTCAGGGAGTATGACTCGGCTCAACTGAACCGATTTGGGGGGACAAGAAAATCGGTTCGCTGTACCTGAGACTTTATCTTCTTCACTGCTACGGGTTTCAACCATTTTTAAAACTCCAAACCAACATTACACTATCCCAAACTCCCAACCAAAAGTCTCAAATATTATAGTAACATGTATCAACGATTTTTAACGTAAAAGAATCATTAAATATTTAAAGAACAACCTCAAATTGGGTTAAATCCAGATTAACCTTTTAAAAACCCAAGATTATTATTCTTGTTCAAGAACCATAATTCCAGATTTCTTCACAAATTTTGTGATATTTCTCATCAAATTCATCCTACGTATATAAGGGATCCAGTCTATCACCATTCCTATACAAGAACATGATTTATACCTTCAAATTTAAGGCCAAAGTTCATGAAATTCACAAAGTAATCATCATATTCTAACATGGATGGTATATCAAGCTATAAATCTGTAAGATAAACACTTATTTTGGAAGTCTAATTTCTGCAGAATTAATGGTGAGATTTGTATTCTCCTCATCCTGATCTATAATCTGGTGGTGGTGGTGGTGGTGGTACAAAAATGTGGTTTTTGGACTTGAAACACCTCTCATTCTCCCTCCTGTGCTCTCTCTTTGTTTTGGTAACTGATAACCTTAACCACTCTTACGTGATTGCAGATATAAATCTCCAATTTTTGTAGGTTTATTTTCTCTAAAATTTCAAAAGATCAAAATACCCCTCCAGGGTGCCGGTTTGGCCTAAAAGTGTCACGGGACCCAAATTAAACCCCCGGTAGACTTTTTTGACTATTTCGACCCTTCCGGACACACTGGCACACTCAAAATGACCATATGAAATTTCAAATGTAAAATTATATTTTATTTTCCAAATTAAGTCCCGACACGACTGACACGCGTGTCTCGACTAAATTTACCGCAACTTCCGTTCACTCACGACAATCATAATGTTTTCTTATCATTATTATTACTCATTCACTAAGTAGTATTCAATATAAATAAATATTAACCCTTATCTCGCTAATTAATATTTATTTTACCGGATTAATATTTCGAATATAATTTAATTAATCCTAATTAATTCTCAATATAAAAATCAATAAAATTATGAGGGTGTTACAAATGTGTGCATAAATAAGCATTCTCAATGAAAAACACTTGCTGGTTAGATGACCCGCCTTGTTGTGAAGGTGACAAAACCTTGGGTTGTTCCTCTGCTCCTGTGTCACAGGTTCCATCACGTTGAATTTCATTGGTTTACACATTTTATCGTGAACCATATGCTCATGGATATCTAGAGTTTGTTCGAGTATGCAAGGAAACTCGGGTGGGTCATCTCTTGGCTTAAACTTCTTCTTATAACCTCTTCCTCCAATATTATTTCCACTTCCTTGTCCTATATTTCTATCATCAGCGTAGTTTACTTGTGGGGATATCCCTCTCCTCGAAGAAGTTGGTGGTCTCAACATCAAATTAGACAATAGAGGGGGTGGTGATGGCTTCATTACCAGGACGATATTCTTAGCAGGCTTTAGGAATGCAACAAATGTACCTTCTATAGTCTCATTAATCAGGTGGCAAATATACTCAGGAAGCAAGTCTTCCATGCAGACTTGCAAGAGTTTTCTCTCTATGGTTTTGTCTCTAACATCGAGAGACCGTTCGTGAAACCTCTAGATATATGCAACCACATCATCCCAGGCTTTTATTTATTTCACGCGCTGGGTGAGAGTAAATTCATCCTCCGCTATAAAGAATTTCTGGAAAAATTGGATGTGGAGATCTTCCCACGATGCTACGCTGCCAGGTGCAAGGTGAGAGTACCATGTGTATGACTTCTCGACCAAGGACTCGTAAAACTCTCTCAACCTCGTTTTTTTTATCATTATAATGTGCTCCAAGTCTTTTAACAAACCTTTTTACATGCTCCTTCGGGTCCCCCTCACTTTCCAGTATATTTCTCAAAAAAGGGGGAAACATACCCTTTCGAGTATGATTCGTTATTGTACTCCTATGGTTTCAGAGTACAAAAATCATTATATAATGAGAAAGTCTCCCCCCTGCCTTAGAGGCTTACATCATCCACAAGAGTTCTTTTTTTATTTCCTCCATATTGGGTGGAAGAGGGATGGTTTGAATAGGCAACACCTCAAGTAAAACAATCACTGGCAGGGTAATAGAGACCATATTTTTTGTGTAATTAGAAGGAATCACATTGGCCAACCATCGATGAAGTGGCAACATTGGTGTTTGGCTCAGCAACAACACCTCCTGAGACGAAAGGCACCGACAACATCGTCGACGGTGTCACGAAGAAATTTGTTCCCCCAGAAACTCCCACTACGACCTGAGCACTTATGGATTTGATAAACCCTATAAATAAACGCATTAACCCAACCATTTGTTCTAGAGCTAGCTGCGTTGGCTGCCGTCGTGGCAGTTGGCAATCCCGTCTCTGTTGGCACCATCACATTGACCTCCGACAAGATGGTCAAATATCTTTCTTCCTCACGCTGTATGGCGTCAAAATTAATATTCTTTGCTATTTTACCATTAGTTATTATTCAAAGGGAATACCTCCCCAGCAGAGTTGTCAAATGTAATATATGGGTTCGTTAAATACAATTAATATTCACCGAGGCGTAACCCTCTTCAGAATGATAATTAATGCATGAAAAATAACATAATCAATAAATAACTCCAATACTTGTAATAAATGATTTTAGTAATGCAAAATGTATTTAATGGGTCTTTACAGCATAAATACACTTACAGCGTAATAAATGAAGTGCATCTCGATAACCAACTTGGTTGAAGGGAGAAAGAATAATCACTTTAGTATAATAAAGTTGAGGCAGAAAACCTCTCACTCAATAAGTACAATGATTCGTAATAAATATTGTCCAAGATTCAAGAACAGAGGGATAAACTTGATGATAATAACTCATAATAATTTTTCGTGTATGGGAAAATTAGATATAAAAAATCCAGCCCTTTTAATGGGTGAGCAATAAAAGTATTTATAGGAACACACGGTCGTTCGAACAAACTTGCCTTCTTTGAATGTAATGAGGCCCCATTTAATGCCAATGGTACGTTCATTTAATGCCAAATATAATGTATTAAATACGTGAGATATTATATTTGGGAGGGAACACTGTTTAGGCTATCAGAATGTTCCTCTCATTGATTGTGATGTGACAAGTTGGCACAAAGGTTTCCTTTGTGGCGATTGATAGGACGTTCCTCCAAATGGGATAATGGTCTAAAGAATTATCCTACTCAAGTGCCAGTTTTCCTAAGATCCTAAAGTGTTAGAGATCATGGCGTCATAAAGATATGTTTTCTTGTCATTCCTCGAGGTAAGGTTCCTCGAAGTCTCTACTTTGTATGTGTTTATAAGATGAGGATGCTTTATAAAAGGTTCATCGAAAAAGCTATTTTATATGCTCCCTCGGGGAAAAGGTGCTTTAGAGCACTAACTTGATCCTATTAGAGAGGGGTTTAGCCCAAGTCCACCGAAGAGGATGGGCTTATTTCCTAATATTGTCTGGTTCTCAATCCTCCAAACCAAATCTCTATAAAATTCCCTAAATGAGGTCACTTAATAGAGTATGAGAGCTCTCCCATGTTCTACCAGTCATGGTCCTTCGCGGATACTAAGTAACCTCAATACTATTACAAATAGGTTCCAAACATTCAACAAGTGGGAATAAACACGCTAAGTACATATTACATGTATACACACTTGAAGTCCCTTCGAACGAACTTGCTTGTTATGGCAATGCCTTCGAATGGACTTCTTTCGATCGATGTTGGTCCTGCTCTTTATGTCTGATTATCCTTTAATCCGCCTTGTTGTGCCTAATTAACATTGAATCAACCATTAACTTTATCCGCCCTCTATAAAATTAAAAGTGGAAAAATACGTAACAAATATTATAGAAGTTCCCATCATCGGGAATAGAGCATACGAAATGATGAAAATTGGTGGAGCAAGATTGTTGACGACGCTGAAGCAAAGGTGGAACTCTGATGCTTCATGATAACTTGCTTTCAACAACTGTTCTCAAATTTGATCTGTTAATAAAAATGGCACAAAGTGAAAGAAATAAAGACAAAATAGGTTTATATGTATATATTTTTGCCTTGTTGAGATTCAACGGTGAAGATTAAACATATTCAACAATTGGATGGGCACCTTATGAGCAATCAAAAGTGGGTTTGGAACGACCCCCATGAGCACCTGAGAAAACAACACCCAAACTAACACGCTATCATTAGGCGCAAACCCCAAGTGCCATCAAAGCTAGACACATTCGACAAAGGAGCGAGACCCTCCTCAACCCTGAGACCCAAAAAGATTAAGGAAAGCCGATGAGGGAATTTCTAACGGGACAAACACTTATCGTGCTAATCAAAGCCCCTCGTTTATAAAAATGGTGGATCAAAACAACACCAGATGCCAAACATTGATTGTCCTTGTCCTCCACGGTTGAATGGGCAACCGAAATAACCATCGACGGATAAACATTTTGACTTACTCTATCACCTAACCTATAGTAAAAGGAATGTCAACATACCACTACACATGCAAGATTCAACCGCTTGAATGGCATCCACCACTCCTCTACTGTACGACCTCACCGCCTGCCACGTGGACCATCAAGTTCTCCATTACCCACGTGATAGACCATAGAAACGAGGTTTTACTTTATGTACGACTATTATTCAAATCTATGGGGGAATCAAACTAGGCATAAGCCAATTAAAACACAATTTTTGTGATCCACTACAATCAATACATAAACTCCCCACCCTTTGGTCCCGTGTACGTCAAAGTCTTAGCGTCATTATTTGGATGATTTTCTCACTTAACTATCATAAATCTAAGGTGTATTTTTTTGCTCCAATAACACTCACTTAGGTGGTTTTCGGTAAGAGTATCTTACACATACCCACTCGAACATATTTGAGATATGGAAACCATTAAAAGCAGAATACGCCGTCTCACCTTAAGAATGTGTTGGAGTTGATGTATCTCCCCATGTCTACCTAGTCACATACATAATTCATTTTTCCTTTTTAAACACAAATCTTGGAATATTTAATCAACTAGGTTAGGGATCAAGATGAATGTAAAGACTATGACCATTGTTGAAGATAAAGGTGTTTTATTTATGTTTTTTAGCTTTGTAATTTATTTCAAAATTATTGGAGATTTATAAGTTAGTTTTCACTTGAAATTTATTTCCTTTTTGTTTTTATACAGTTTTTAAGGTTTTTAAATTTTTTTAATTTAAAATGCCACGTGGTGTTAAACCTGGCTTCAATAGATCCCATTAAAATACAGATAATAAATATGAAATATATGTCACCTATAGACTACATATTAGTTAGAGGTGACAATTTATGTTTATATTTTGTATTTCAAGTCAATATAACACAAGACGACAAGGTAATTTTTTTTTAAACGAGACACGACATGACACGACTTCATATTTTTTTTTATCAAGAACCATATAAAAGGGACACGACACAACAAAATCTTTTATATATTATAAAATCATTAACAGAGCATTAATTTGATTCTTTTCTCAACCATGCCACGTGATATTAGTTGATACCAAAAAATAAACGTTAAATGACCCTCTGACACCCCGACTAATTAAATACCGGGTAGCTACTCCTTAATTAAATTAATTCAAAAAGCCAAGTTGGCTCAGTTAATAGCATCACTGTCGAAAACATTTATTATTACTAACCACCTAGTATTTAAAAAGTAAGTTGCCAAATTTTAATTAAAGTCTAATTAACATGCAACAAGTGTAATGAAGAAATAAATAACACCATTCACCATACTGAAGTAAAACGAATAACCATCACATAATGTAAATAAAATCTGGAGGAAAATTCCTCACTACAAACCCACAACTGAAACAACTAAACTGAATACTGAAATAATACATGCCAAAGCCTGAAACAAAACTGAAATGTAAAAGATGTCTCTAAATAGAAATGGGCAACATGCCCTACAACTGATAGATAGTGACTCTGGAATCCAAAAGATAGAAGCGTCTACAAACAAGTCCCTGTAGCTTCCACAAACAGCTACAGCTCGTCACCTGAATGAATATCCTACGCATGGTGTCCTTGTGGCTGGGCACCTAAAATGGTTTTACAAAGAAAAATAAATTTGAAAAGCAAACGGGTCAGAGCCCGAATGTGGAGTT